>JAJHZJ010000084.1:699829-2117329 GCA_023548195.1 Bettongia penicillata ogilbyi | reverse complement strand
TATCTGCCTACACTTTAGCCGGCACCAGATGCTTTCGATGACTCTGCTTTAGGTATGTCCTTACTTCTTTTCATCATTTCCCTTGATATTCTAGATTTTTGTTGTTGTTTTTTCCCAGTGAAATCTGTTATTATTTTATCAAACTTTGTAAAGTATTCTCTTGGCAATTTGATCATAATATAATTAAAAGCATAAATTAATTTTCCAGTACCACCATTTTTATTTTGTTGGCACGTCCTAACCACCAGCACTGAATATTCCTCCAGTTATTTAGGTTGTTATTTATTTCTTTAAGGGTCACTTTGTAACTGAATTTATACAAGTGTTTGTGTGGTTTGGGAGGTTGATCCCCAGATATTTTATACATTTTGTAGTTATTTGGAATAGAATTTCCCTTTCTATTATTTTTTTGTGTGTTTTGTTATTATTATGTAAAAATAGTGTTGGTTTTTGAGGGTTTATTTTGTAGTCTGAAACTTTGCTGCAGGTGTAGTCTCAGTTAGCATCTTTGCTGTTTCCCTAGGGTTTTCCAAATAATACATCATATCATCATCAAAAAAAGATAGTTTTGTCCCCTCTTTACCTATCTTTATTCCTTTATTTCCATTCTCTTGTCTTATTGCTATTTCCAGAACTATATCAAATAATAATGGGGAAAGTGGGCATCCTTGCTTCACTCCTATATTTATTGGAAAAGGTTCTGGTCCAGGGGTGGGGAACCTGTGGTCTTCTAGGTCCTTGGGTGTGGCCTTTTGACTGTATACAAGTTTTGCAGAGTAAGTTTTTTTATTGTGGGAATTTGTGCTGTGAAGTTTGGATTCATGCAAAGGGCCACACTTGAGGACCTAGAGAACCACATGTGGCCTCAAGACCACAGGTTTCCCTACCCCTGTCCTAGTCTGTCTTCATTACATATAGTGCTTGCTTTTGGTTTTAAAAATATATATGCTTTTATGATATTAAAATAAGGTACCTCTCTGCTTATAACTGTAAAGATTTTAAGATAAAAGAGTGTTATATTTTGTCAAAGGCTTTTTCTACACTTATTGAGATGATCATGTGGTTTTGGATGTTTTGGATGTTTTGATTTTTAATATGGTTATGTTGATTGCTTTTCTCATGTTAAACCATCCTTGCATCCATGGTATAAAACCTATTTGGTTGCAATAAATGATTTCTTGGATAAATCACTATAATCTATTGACAGGATTCTAGTGAAAACTTTTGAGTCAATATTTATTAATGATATTGGCCTATGGTTTTCTTTTTGTACTTTATCTTTTCCTAGTTTAAGTATTAGGACTGTATTTGAATCATGAAAGAACTCTGGTAGGAGTCTTACATCATCTATTTTTGAGAGTAATTTATAAAGTATGAGCACTAACTGTTTTTTAAAAGTTTGATAGAATTCTCCTGTGAATTTATGAGGTACATTAGGTTTTTTTCCCCTTTACAGCTAAATCTATTTCTTTTTCTGATATCACATTATTTAAGATCTCTATTTGGTCTCCTAATAGTTCGGATATTTTATATTTTTGAAAATATTCCCCCAGTGTTCTGTTTTGTTAACATGTAACTGTTCATAATATGTTCTGATTATTATTTTTGTTTCTTCTGGTTTTGCTGAGTTTTATCTTGTTTATTTGCTGTTTTGTTGATTTGGTTTTCTGCTTTCTTTTTAATCAGACTAGCTAATGGATTACAATTTTATTAGTTTTTTCAAAGAGCTAGCTTTTAATTTTATTTATTATTCCCATGGGGTTTTTTGGTTTGCAATTTATTTACCCTCTAATTTTTAATAATTTTTGTACTTATCCTAGGTTTATTTGCTGGTTTTCTAATTTTAAAAAGTGTACATTCAGGTCATTAATCTTCTCTTTTTCAATTTTGTTAATATATGATTGTAAGGATGTGATTTCCCCTCTGAGGACTGCTTTAGCTGTATCCAGAATTTTTGGTATGTTGCTTCATCATTATCACTTTCTTTTAGATAGGTATTAACAGATTTTGGCATGCAGCAAAAGTGTTACATCCACTGAATTACTCCATCAGCTCACAAATCTTGCATAAGTGCTTGAGATGGACAATAAACTTATTCTGTAATTAAATAGGATGGTATAATTTATTCTTAAAAATAAAAAAACCCTGCAAGTGTGACATTCCAATTACCAAAAAGGATTTAAGGTTGCAGGGTGGGTTCTACAAAAGGCTTTTTTCTCAATTTCAATAAAATTTTAAAAAGTACTTGGAACCCTGCTTTTCAAGGCAGGATGCTCAGAACCAGATGTTTTGGAAAGAAATCGTGGGAGGCTGTGAGTAGATGCTGGGATTGGTTTGCAGAGCTTTCTGGAAAGAACAAGATGGAAGATGATTAAGAGGTTCTGAGTTTTTTAGGGGCAGAATTTCCCTCCCCCAAGGCTCAGAGGCTCTGAGGGGGAGAGGAAGGCATGAATGAAGTGTTCCCCTATGGCATTTAAGCATGCAGTCTCTTCCAGCTCCTTAGAGTTAGAACATCACTGACTGTCCTCATTGCTCCATCTGTGCTGATCAGCTCCTCCCCCCATTAAGGGTATAGTTTGTTTCCCCTGTTATTGAAACAGAGACCTTTTTAAAAATTATTATTATTTTAGCATACTAGTCTTGGATGCGTGATCATTTAAGAAGCACTGGAAATGGAGGGAGATAAAAATGGTCTGGAATAAAAATAATAGATCTTACATCACTGGGCTTAGCATAGCATTCAGAGCATAGAGGAGATGCCTGTGAAGGGCTACCTCACAGTTGGCAGCATAGAGGGCCACCTTCTGTAGCATCATAAGGGTCACTTTCCTACAGCCAGTTGACAGTTCTCCTGGTCTTTTTGAATGCAAGTATGGGGAAGGAAACAAGTTGTCCCAGATATTTCTATTCTTGGAGAGCAAGTCTGTTGCTCCTCATCCCCATGCCTTTTCCTCCTTCTTCTGAGAACACTCATTAAACCAGTCCCATCACATGCCCTCTCAGACTTTTTTTCCAAAACATTTAGTGCTATATGGGATTTCCATGTCTCCCAAAACAGGGATATAATGTCATTAAATGCCTATTAAGAACTAGACACTCTGCTGTGCACTGAGAATACAAAGACAAGAACTAAACAGTTCCTGCCTTCAAGGAGCTTATATACTACTGGGAGAAACAACATTACATAGATATTGTAGTGTAAGACAGGTCCATACCCAGGAGGGCTACTAGAACAGGTTCACTCTTGATCTGGTCAGACAGGAAGGACAGGAACACAGCTTTGGAGGGGTTAGTAATCTCACTTTATTCTAGTCCAGTCTTCTCAAAAGTGTTGCTGATAATAATAGGAGTACCAATTCCTACAGCATTTCCTAATAACCCTTCTTTCAGGGTCTGGTGAAAGGGGAGCAACTACCTCTACATCTTGATGGGGTCAATCAAAACAGGCACAGTTTGTGCATTCCCCTAAATCCTTTCAAGCCTCAATATGGGCTGGTTGAGGCAAACACAGATTTGTCCTAAGCCTTGATGGGGGCCAATCAAAGCACACGTAACATTCTAGCATTCAATCCTAAGGGCTCCCCACTCACTGACCAGTACCCATCTGCTTTATAGGGCAACAGACAAAGAAGGCATATAGACAGCAATAGCCTCACAAGTTTACATTATCTCACCAGTATATCTCACTGCACATTTGCAGTAGATATTTATAATTTAAGCAAAAAATGTTTATATTATTTATCATTATATAACAATGCTCAAATATGGTGGAGATGTTTTGAACCATGATAGTGAGAACTCATATCTAATAACTGGGAACAAGAGATTGTTATGCCTAAGTTTCCTGGGAAGTAAGCTATAAGAAAATAACAAAACTCTTCCTTACTTGCAATAAGTAAATATAAAATATTAACAAAGGAAATACAAAGTATTTCCAATGTGAAGGGAGGTTACTAAGAGCAGGAGGAGGGGGAGGGGGATGAAGAAGCACCTCATGAGGGAGGTGTCACTGGAGCTAATTCTTGTCTCTTGAAGTCTCTTAAAGAGAAGTAGAGACTGCAAGAGATAGATGTAAGGCAGAAGAACATCCCAGGCATGGGGGCAAGCCCTTATAAGGGTAAAGACTCAAGTAATGAATGTGATGTCATGTATGGAAGAAATAAAGTATTCAAGTTTGAAAGAGCAGGCAGGGATGAAGTAATGATGGGTTGACATCAGTTTGAGAATAGATTTAAAGGTCAAAAAGAGGAATTTGTGCTTTATCCAAGAGGCATTGGGAAGCCACTGAAGGTTCTTAAGCAAGGGAATAGGCATTGCCAGACCGGTGCTCTAGGGATATCAGTTCGGCAGCCAACTGGGCGATGGATCAGAAAGGGTAGTATGAAAGGCTATGGCAGCAGTGAATGCAGGAGAGGATTCTGGGAAGATGGAGAAGTGGGTCAGAAAACTTTCGGCTCTCCAAATTTCCTTCACAAAATAAGCTAGAACATTGCCTCAGAGTAGCAGAAATAAATATGGGATAAAGTAGCTGTCCTCTTTAAACAATTATGTGGCCTAAGCGAAGTGCAAACATCTCCAGGCAGACTGCGGAATCAACAAACAACCTCTGGGGCATGTGGGTGGAGAGGCTGCCTCATTTTGCCCACAGTGTGGGGCTGATGGCTGAGTAGGAGAAGATTGAAGACCCTGCCGCTGCTGAGAGACGTCAAGCACAGCGGTGTTGATCGTACAACTCCTGGACTACAGCAGCTGCGAGAGGGAGCTAGCACATACCTGGTGAGGGCAGGACCGAGGGGCACGGACCCTGCTCATTGTCAGGCACCCACAGGAGAGCAGACCCCTAGTCTCAGTTCCAGGGCAGAGAGGGCAGCTGTAGTTTGCAGTCACCAGAGGGAATGCAGAGAGTAGGATCAGTGGAGCTGGGGGTCCTAGCTATGGATTGGGAGCGGAGAGGAGAGCCCAAGGTTAAGCCTCAGTACCAGCCTCAGAAAATAACAGTATGAAGGGCCTGTGACTTGGGGCATCATTTCCCATACTTCAGAACTATAACTTGATTACACTAATAGCTGCTAAAAGCAAAATAAAACAAACAAAAAAATGAGTAAGCAAAGGAGGAAAGGACCCAACCATAGACAGTTACTATGGGAATAGAGAACTTGCAGATTCATATTCAAAGGAAAATAATGGAGGTTAAAAAACACACTCCTTTTAAAATGAGAAATGTCAATGGTCCCAAGGATAAAAAGAATTTTTGGAAGAACTTTAAAAATCAAATAAGAGAGACTGAGGAAAAATTAGGAAGAAAAATAAAAGCAAGCCAAGAAAATTATGAAAAGAAAGCCAACCAACCTGACACAGAGATCAAAAGCTTAAGGAAGAAAATAATTCTTTGAAAACTAGAATTGAGCAAGGGGAAGTTAATGATGTTCAACGCCACCAAGAAATCATAAAACAAAATCAAAAGAATGAAAAAAGTAGAAGAGAAAGTGAAATATCTCATCAGAAAAACAACTGATCTGGAGAAGAGATTGAGGGGAAATAATATAAGAATAGTTAGACTACTTGAAAATTATGATTAAAAAAAGAATCTTGATAGAATATTATAAGAAATTATCAAGGAAAATCACCCTGATGTTCTGGAACAAGAAGGCAAAGCAGAAATTTTTTTTAAAAAGTCTCCCAATTATTACCTGAAACAAATCCCAGGAGGAAAACTTACAGGAATGTCATAGCCAAGTTTCAAAGCTCCCAGGTTAAGGAGAAAATATTGGAAGCAGAAAAAGAAAACAATTTAAATATCATGGAGCTACAATAAGGATTATACAAGACCTAGCAGCTACTATGTTGAAGAACTGTAAATCTTGGAATAGTATATTCCATAGAGAAAGAGCTGGGTTACCAAGGGTACCTTATTCAACAAAGTTGATATAATCCTGAAGGAAAAAAAAAAGGTCACTTAATGAACTGAAAGGCTTTCAGATTTCTGTGACAAAACCCCCAGAAAATTCAACATATAACATCCCAGAGAAATATAAGGTAAACATTAAAGTTCAATTATAAAGAACTCAATAAGGTCAAATTATTTACTTCATATATGTGAAAATATTAACAATACTCTTATGATTGTCACCATTATTTGGGTAGTTTGAAAGAAAGGCCTGGGCTAAGCTGAGTATGATGGGGTGATCCTAAAAAAAAATAAAACTGTAGGGAGAGATAAAAAGGAGTAATTATCTCATACAAATGAGGCATAAAAGAAAAAACTGATGCAGAAGTATGTGTGTGTGTGTGCATGTGTGTGTATATATATGTATTTATGTAATATGATATGTGTGTGTATATACACACATGTATACGTATATACACACATGTATCTAGAAGGGTATAAACTTCTAAATTTAGAAATAAATAAAAGGTCAAGGGGATAGGGTGGATGGAGAGGATAAGAGAGACACTTTTCGAGGAATGAGTTGATTAAGGAATAGGAGGGCAAGGTAAAACAGAGGAGTGAAGAGAGGTAGGGTAAATAGGGTGAGAAAGACAGTGTGGAAAAATAGGAAAGAGGAAAATACACAAGCAATTGTAGTTTAGAATGTGACTGGGACAAATTTACCCATAAAATGAAAATGGATAGCACATTAAAAATTGGAACTCAGAAACATGTTACCTTCAGGAAATATATGAATGAGAGATACTCACAAAGATAAAAATAAAAGGGCAGGAGTTCAATTTATTGTGTAAAAAAAAGCAGGGATAGTCATTATGATCTCCAAGTTCAAGTTAAAATAGATTTAATCAAAAGTGAAAAACAGAGAAACTATACTATGTGTAAGCAATATGATTCAATATTGTGTTAGGCCATTTAAAATACCTAGACAGTATAAAATACTTGAGTGTATTCCTGCCAAAACAGACACAGGAACTACATAAGCATAAACATAAAAATCTTTTTGAACAAATAAACTCAGATATAAATAAATGAAATAATGTTTATTGTTCATGGATAGGTAAAGTCAATATAATTTTTAAATGACATAGTTTTTACCTAACTAATCTATTCATTCAATGTTAAATTAAATTAATTAATTAAATTAAATTACTTAAGTTACTAAAAAAAAGTTTTACTGCATTAGAAAAAATAATAACCAAGTTCATTTGGAAGACAAAAAGGTCAGGAACTTCAGAGAAACCAGGAAAAAAGATGTAAAGGAAGTAGATTCAGAAGTATCCAACCTTAAACTATATAAGGGTGAGCATTATTGAAGTGAAAAAGGATAATTTCAATTACTTTTAATTAAAATTTTCTTGTAAAAGTAAAACCTATGCAGCCAAAAATAGAAGGAACGCAGAAAATTGGGGCAAGGGGGAACTTTCAGACAATCTCTCAGGTAAAATGTGATTGGTTTGAAATACTGTTGTAGTGTAGGAAGTAATGAGTTGGTTGATTTAGAAAAATAGTTAATGTCACAGACGATGAAATCCTCAAGTAGGGTAGAGGCTGTGTGAGAAGAGAGAAGAAGCTAGATAGAAGGGATTGTTGTGGAGATTAAACCTGTTGGTCTTGGCAAATGATCTGAGGTGCTAAGGATGGTGTGTGAGAGAGAGTAAAGATAACTCCAAGGCTGTGAACCTGGGTGACTGGAAAGATTGTGGCCCTCACTGGTAGGGGAAAGGAAAGACATTTGAGGGAACTGGAAGAGAAAATGAGTTTTGTTTTGAACATGTTGAGTCTGAGATACCTTTGGAACATCAAGATGTAGGTGTTCGGTATGAAAGAAAAGAGGACTGGATATGACAATTTAGGAGTCTCAGGCATACAGATGGTATCTGTGGAAGTTGATGAAATTATCAAAAGAGTATAAAGAGAGAAGAGGAATTGGAGGATGACCTAGAAAAAAAGAGATTGAGAAGGAGCAGGCGGATAGCAGGACAACCTGAAGAGAAGGGTGGCACTAAAACTCAAGAAGAGAATATCCAAAAAGAAGGACTGAGAAAAAGCCATTTGATCCGGCAGTTAAGAGATATGCTGGAGACAGAGCATTTTGTAACACCGAAAAAGCAATTTCAGTCAAGTGGTGGGGAGATAATTAATACACAAGACTTCCAAGAAGAACTGGTTAAATAAATTATTTTTGTAGTAACACTGTGAATCTCAAGCAGTATCATAAATACTTGAGGACAACAGACTATCCAAGGCAAATAGTTTTCAACAGTGTCAAACGCTGCAGAAGAGTTAAGAAGAATGAAGTTGTTGGATACAAGAGTCAGAAGATCATTGGTGATCTTAGAGCAGTTTAAGAGTGGAAGCTGGAGGTAAGGAAATGGAGGCAACAAGTGTAAGTCATTCTTTCTGGGAATAAGACTGTGAAAGGAAGAAGAAATGTAGGACAATAGCTTGTGGACATATCAGGGTCAAAACTTTAAGGATGAAGAAGACCAGGGCATGTTCGTAGGTGGCGGGGAATAAGCTAGGAGGTAGGAAAAGATTGAAGGTGAGAGGGGGGAAAGAAAAGGTAACGCTCAAGGTAGAAAGCACGGGAAACTCCTGGAGAAAATGGGAGGTGATGGAATGAAGACTATATAATATACATGTCGGAGTGTGCTTTGACTAAGAGAAGCTCCACCTCTTTCTCTGAAGTGGGAACAAAAGAGGAAAGGATGAATGTGACTGAAAGGGTAGATGACAGAGTGTTATTGAACTGTTAGACTATAGGGTCAATTGGAGCGATAGAAGGGAATTCCAACAGAGGGATGGATCATGAGAACAAGGGGTTGAGGGATTGTATATCACTGTAAAGACAAAGAATAAATTTAGGAAGGATAAGGTAGAATGAGGAATTCTAGGAGTTTGGAGGCTATGATCAGAGAGAAATGTAACACTTCTAAATCATGGAAGCAGGACAATTATGGGTAACAGTAAACCAAGCAACAAGAATTTATTAAGCATCTATTATACAACAAGCACTGTGCTTGGTACTGGGAATATAAAAATAATAAATGAAATAATCCCTTATTGCAAGGAGCTCACATTCTGGAAACAAAAACATATATAGGTATATAGAGAATAAATATAAACTCAAAGTAATTAAATAAAAGGTAGTTTGGGAGAGCGGTCCCTTGTAGCTGGGGGTAGCAGCAAGTATATTTAAGGGGGTATATTTAAGCAAATCATGCTTGAGTCATGTCTTGAAAAGAGAAAGAGATTCTATGAGGCAGAGGGGAACAGGGAGTACATACCAGACATGGTAGTTAGGCAAAATAGAAGAAAGGTCAGTTTGGCTGGATTAAAGTTTGAGGGTGTGGGGGGAATCATATCCAATGAGATTGGAAAGATAAATTGGACGAGGTTGTAAGGGGCTTCAAAAGCTCACCAGGGTTTAAATATTTTATATATAAATTATATCTTTTCATTGGAGTTGACTGAGTAGTGGAGTAATATGATTAGATCGGAACTTGAGGAAAATCACTTTGGCAAGAGTGTGGAGAATGGACTGAAAGGAGAAACTAATTAGGGGGCTGTTGCAATGATCTAGATGAGAGGTAATGAGAACCTGAACTAAGTTGATACCTCTCTGAGAAGGGAAGAGTCAGATGCCAGTGATGAGAAGGTTGAAACAGTAGCATATGGCAACTGATTGGATATGTGGGTTGAAGGAGAGTGGGCAATATAGAATAATGCTGAAAGAAATGATTATTCATAAGCAATAACTTAGTGAGATCCAGAGTTCTCTCCTTGTTTTTAAAGTTTGGATTTTTAAAAGTTCAATCTCTTGAAGAACACTGCTGATCATGAGATTGGACTATTTTTGTTGTTCAGGACTCCATCCTAGTGTGGGTAGGGGCATGCATTCTTTGTATAGCCCAAAGCTGGGGGTGGTCTGAATATAGAGATAGTTTCTCTGACTAAAGCTTTGTGATAGGATGTCATTCTCAGCCTATCATTTTAATATTTAATATTTAAATTTAATTTTTTGTTAATTTAATATTTAATATAGCTCAGCTATTGTGTCAACCAAAGTTGATGGCCATTACTCTTCCAAAAGAACACATAAGCTCTGAACCCAGCCCACTATGATTATCCTTGGTCTAAGAGAGACTGCCAAGTGACCACCCTTTTATTAATAACATATTGGCCTTATTAGTGAAATGACTGAATTATCCAGAAACTATGTCTCTTGAACCTTTTTAATTGTCACAATACTAATTAAAACCTGAGACACAGGAAGGATGGTGGTGTCTGACAGAAAGAGAGAAATTTGGAAAAGGGAAAGGTTTAGTGGAAAAGACAATGAGTTCAGTTTTAGACATGTTTGAGTCATGTTAAGGGTTTAAATTTAGATATTTTAAGAGTTTAAGATATCAAGATTGGCTTGCAGGGGTTTAAATTTAGATATTTTAAGAGTTTTAGATATCAAGATTGGCTTGCAGGGAAGCAACAAAACCTGCAAACAATCAACTGCACCTTCGCTCATCACAGTTGGGCAGTGACCTGAACGAAGAGAGCAAAGACAATTGCTGTTGATTAACAGCAATCACCACCATGACCAGCAATAAGAGTACTGGCAACATGAGGAATAAGGAGCTCAAGACAGCTAATAGTGCAAACATTATCGATTCAGGCATGAATCTGGTAGAAGGAGCATCTCGGAGACCAGAACTCAGGACCCAAACTTTCCATGGTGAACAGAACATCCAAGCAGACTCCAAGATTTTCCTTATTTTTATATACGTCCAGTAGTCCCCATGTCGTCTCCTACTTGATGTCTTCTTCCATCAAACCTAGTCAGATCACTTACCTTATGTACCCAATCTCCTCCAGGATCAAATTTAAAATGTCATTTAGGAGTATCCTTTTAAAAAAGAGTTTAAGATGTATCTAAGAAATCCAGTTTTAAAAGTATAATAGGCAATTGGTGATTCAGCACTGAAGCTCAAGGAAGAAACTAGAAGAAAGTAGTCAATAGTGTCAAATCCAAGTAGATTGGGAAAGATGAAGACTGAGAAAAGACCATAAGACAAATGGAGAGATCATGTGTAACTATGGGGAGAGCAGTTTGAGTTGTGTGATGAGGTTGAAAGGCAGATTGTGATGGAGTAAATGAAAGCCTCCATTTGGTGGTGAGCAGACTTTTTCAAGGAGTTTGACTAAGAAAGGGAGGGGAGATAAAAGACAATAGATTGAGAGGATTGGGAAGAAACCAGTAGATAAGAAGAGGTTAGAGAGAAGGGGTAATTGGAGGGGCAACCTGCTAGAAAGTCAAGAAGCACAAGATCTTCCATGGTGCATATGGAGGGGTTGGCCTTGGAAAGGAGAACCTATTCATCATCAGAGTCTGAGAGAAAGGAGGAGAGAGTGGGAATGATTTCAAGGGGCTTTGAAATGAAAATTATATTTTTTTTGTGGGGAAAATTTTGGGGGAGGATAGGGAGAGTGATGCTAAAAATGGAGGGGGAGCATCAATGAAATATTAGAAAGATACACAGAAGAGATTAGAAGGTAGTCCAGAAGGACATCCAGACCTGCAAGACAGTGTTAGTCCTGTCCTGTTAAATTTATCATAAACACAAAAATGTTGTGCTGTATACAGAAACTGAAGTGGTTTCATCGACAAATCTACTTTATTTTTTTTTGTATATGAAAATATTCACATTTATTGATGCTTATTAAGTTTAAAATAATAAAGAAACTTTTTTTAAAGCATTCCTACCTCTTTGGCTGGCTTAATGCTTTGTGGGACTTTAGAGAAGAAGCACTGAGTACTGGAGAGCATAGGCTCTGGAATGTCTAGAATGTGGGTCAGGAATGGACACCTGAGCAGTCTTGGCCCTCATTTTGTGCATACCGATGCTGGAGGGGTTGGCCAGGGATTTGGTTTCTGTGATTGCAATTAGATGAAAAGAATGCCAAGTGTGTGAAAAGTTGTTAACAATGGATCAAGGATTCCTGAAGGGGAATTAGAATGGGAGTTAAGAGCAAGGTGTGGACTGTGAAGGGGTCATACTCAGAAAGAGAGGAGTGCAGAGATTTTTGCCTCAAGTAGATTGAAGCTTAGGAAAGGAGCTGGAGACTTGTGTGCCACAGGATGGGGAATGAGCAATCGATAAGGCCCTGCCCTCAATGGTCCTGTCATACCAGCGCCAAGTGTAGAGTCAACAGAGGTTCTTACTACCTCTGATTCCCCATGGGTTAAGATCTAAGCTTTTAGATGGTAGATAAGAAATGTAAGGTGGTAATTATGGAATACCACTACTAGGTCTATTTCCAAAGATGATCAGGGAGAAAGGAAAAGAACCTACATTTCCTAAAATGTTTATAGCAGCTCTCTTTGTGGTATTAAAGACTAGAAATTGCTGGGATGCTATCACTTGAGGAATGGCTGAATAAATTGTGGTATGTGATTGTAATGGAATGCACTGTAAGAAAAGATGAGCTCAATGATCTTAGAAAAACACGGAAAGATTTGCATGAAACATTGGAGAGCAAAATGAGCAGAACCCAGAGAACACTGTATACAGTAACAGCAATATTGTTTTAAGAATGAACAAATAAGTTATTTTGACTATTATAAGTACTCAAATCAATTAGAAAGGACATATGAAGAAAGATGCTACTGGCATTCAGAGAAAGAACTGATAAATAGAAGTGATTTTACATCTAAATACCTACTTGTGTCTAATGGTGGCCATCTCTAGGGAGAAGGGGGAAATGGAAGAAAAAAGGAAAAAAAGAAATTTACATAACTTTTTGCATATTTAAAAGAAATAGTAAATTGTACATAGATTTGCAGTTTCATGTGCAATCATCTTTTTAAATTTATAAAATAAAATGCATTTTTAAGGGTGGTAATTATGTCCAAGGTGGCTAGGATGCCTATGCTCCAAATCAATTTTTGGAACCTTATCCCAAAATTTCAGGTAATGAGGCACAAACAAGAAATACCTATTTATATCTTATGTAGGCACACACCTGATCTCTCAGGAGCAGAGGATCCCATGACACCTTAGGTGTGCTATGATTTAGAACCTGGGACAGCTCAGAATATCCTTAAGAGTAAGAGTTCCACTGTGTTGGAGAATTAGAGGCTGAGATCTGAGGACTGGAGACCCCTTTGGAGCTGACTCTGGCTCCTAGTGACCAGGATCTCTTGTTGGTGTTCATCCTTTGTTTTTCAAGAGGGTAATGTCTTGACTTGCAAAATAATTGTATTTAAGTTTGGCAGAATGGCACAAAGTCAACAGCCTCACTCTCTCTTCCAGAGTCCTAAGAGTCCAGTGGCAAGACAACTGGCAATGGCCTCCCCCAGCATCTCCTACACTCTAGTAAAAGAACAAGGCTGTTATAGGTATGCGGGGGATTCTCTGAGTAGCTTCCAACTAATGGGTATTATTAATTTAGTTATAAATTCGGACTCTTTGTCTGGGTTATTAGTGGTACCTGCTTTGGGGAACGTGGGTAGAGCAGTAAAGACTTACTTTTGTCATGAGAAATAAAAGGTTATGCCACTCAGTACTTGGGCCATGCAACCACTTTTTATTTTTAAAATGATCATTTATTTAAGGGTACAGGGTTTTCGCCTCCACCCTGATTAATGTACTTAAAAGACCCAGATGTCATAATTGAGTCAATCAAAAGTAAAGTAGGAGTAAATACATTCTTAATCAATTGGAAAACAACACAATGACTTTGGGTTATTAGATGAAAGTAGATGACAGCAAAAAGGAAATAATTTGTGACTGGTTAAAAGAATCAAACATACTATCGTAACCATCTTTTGGATATCAAATGAGTTATTTGTAAAGCGCTTAGCATAGGGCCTAGCACAGAGTAGGTATTATATAAATTTTTCCTCCTTCTACCCCTCCTTCCCATGTGTAATAGTTTGGAATCAATATTCCAAGCAGCAAGTCAGTTAAGTGTTAGTCAAATCCAACAGAGAAGGAATCCTGAGAGGGAATTGCTCATTGCAAGGGTCACAAATTGCATCGGGGAACGTATTTTCTTTTTCTATCACATCCTTCCCATATGACCAGGTGATGACGTCTTAACTTTGAAAGGCCCAAAGATCTGCAGTTCCTATTAGCGACAGTTAGCAGTGTCTATTGGAATCAGTAGCTATGATGCTACCGATACCGTGATAGGAACATCTAGTTTTGGAAATGAGGACAAACTGTAGGACTCATGAGGACGCTGACCCTTGGAGTCCAACAGACAGCTGCATGTATGAGGAATTTCAGAGATCTCATGAAGACAGACAGGACTTCAGTAACCAAGAGCTGAGTTTACTCTTTGGCCACATATACTCTCCAGTTTGAGCCCATTTCTCCCAGGGACCTTATTTGTACAAGGAACAAGTGGAGGGATGTTTCTCTAAGAATTGCCCTTGCTATGCTGGCTTAGTAAACACCCTTTCTAAAAGCTAATTAACTCTGACTAATAATGAATAACACATCTATGGGGACTCATGAATAGTGTTAGAAACACCAGTCTCAGGGTTATCCTGAGGAAGAAATAACCATTATTTTTTTTAAGTGCAGTTGCTTTGAATGACTTTTTTTTTTTTGCCATCTCCCCTCCTCTCTTCACAAAATTACTCTGAATTTTTTTTTTAAGTGAGGCATTTAATATTGAAAACCAGCTGCAATCACCTCTTCACTCTGGGTCTTCCCCTCTTATTAACACTTGACTTCTTAATGGACCTGACTATGTTCATAGGTTAGAGAGGTGGAAGGGACCTTAGAGGTGATCTAGTGAGTCCAACCCCCTTCATTTAGTCCTCCTGAACATTTGCAAGCTATGGAACACACTAAAATGAGATTTCCTCACAACAACCTACTGCTGGCTTGCTTAACTAATCTGTGGCATTGGGACTATATTGGTACTATTAAGGCTCCATTATCCTTTCATTTGAAATACATAGACCTTTATATTCCTTGTAACAGAAGGTTGCCTTCTCCACAGTTTGGACTTGCCCTCCTATTCTCTGGGTCATTTGGATGATTCAGCTGATGAAATATCTATGTATTTCATGAACATTTAGTTCACAAGCATAACAATGCACTTGATAGGAAAAGAGACCTGCTAACCTAAGAATTATTTCCATATTATATCAGATCCATTGTCAAACTAACCTAACTTTGGATCTTGTCTCAGACAGTGTTACAGGTAATCTTATGAAAGAGCATAATTGTCCCTCAGAGAACCCATCTAAAAAGCTCACTGATAAAAATACTCTTCATGGAACATCCTTAGTTTCCTTTAAAAACTCAATGTGGAACTAACGCACTGTAGTTGAAACTGTAAACTGTTCCAAACATTCTGCAAATTAATTTGGAATAATCACTCAAATAGTCAAATGATATAAACAAAACTTTCTCAAAGGAAAATTTGCCAATTATTTGCAACCCTATGAAAGAATGTTCCAAATCAATAATAGAAATATAGATCAAATAAATTGAGGTTTCACTTCACATTCAGCAAATAATCAAGGGTGACAAAATGTAAGTATAGCCAATGGTGGAAGATTTATCAAAAGATGAGTATATTAATGTGTTGTTGGGGAAACCACAAATTAGCAAAATTATTCTGGAAATCAGTTTGGGAATGCTATGACAAAAAGTACTGCAAAAGAAAGTGACTAAAGTATCTGTACCCTTGGACCCATAGATTCCTCTGTTGGGTGTACATGTCAAGGTCAGTTACAAAGAAAGGTCCCATACTTCCCAAAATATTCATTGCCATACTTTTTATGGTAACAAAGAATGAGAAACAAAGTAGATGTTCATTGATTGGGGAATGGCTAAACAAATTGTGAGACACACATGTGAAGAGGTATTACTGTGCTGTAAGATTATGAACATGACAGATAAGAGAATGGAAAGACATACGGACTGATAAAATAGTAACAACGATGGTATTTTTACAGCATGTACTATGTGTCAGGCATTGTGCTAAGTGCTTTACAAATATTTTCTCATTTGATCTTACAACAACACTGGGATATTAAGCACTATTATTATCCCCATTTTTATACCTGAGGAAACTGAGGCAAGCAGAGGCTATGTGATTTGCCCAGGGTCACAGAACTAGTAAATGTCTGAGGCAGGACATGAACTCAGGTGTCCCTCAGCCCAGGGTCAGCAGTCTGCAACACCTAATTGTAGGTGTTGTACAGGATTAAAACTATATATGAAGAAAACAACGTAAATAAAACAAAATAACTGACATTGAATTCTACCAAATTATAATGACCAAATTTAACCTAAAGACTTCAGAACATTGATTAATGAAGTATCTAATTATGACTTTAGAGGTCTGATGGTGAAGCATATGTCCTATCTCTTGGCAGAGAGGTCATAGATTATAGGTACAGAATGAAGTGTACTTTTTATTTTGGCCATGGTCACAAGAAAGAGTTCTGTTGGGTGAAGTTAGTTAAATGACAATGGTGTATACAAAAGCACATTGACAAAACATTAAATGTTAGAATGTAATTCCCTCACTAGAAGGAAATTTTTCATTTATTTCCTTTCTAGGAAAGTTTTCAACATCTCTCCTTTTTATAAAAAAAGAAAAAAATGGACATCCATCTTTTTTCACTTATGGTTAGGTTGAGATTTACAGGGTAGGTCACTTTGGACTTCATCTTGAGTTCCTTTGCTCTTTGCCACATATTACTCCATTCCTTCCTCTAGTTTACAGGGAGTAGGGGAAGGGTGGTGATGGTGCAGAGTATCTTATGTTATCTGAATCTCTTCTGATCACTTGCACTGACTTTATTGTCAGTGGCATTTATAAATTTAACTGTGTCTTGGGGTTTGCAACAAAAGCTTTTTCTCCCCTGCAGGTAATTTGTAAATTTTGCACTATGTATAGAAATTCTGGGAAGATTTTTTGTGCTATTTCTTGCAGTGTGGTGTTAAGGATTTTTGAGTTGTCATGTTCTAATGCCTTGTCAATGGGAGTCCTACAAATCTTAAATTTTCTCTCAACACAGTATTTTTTACTTGTTTGGAGATACTCTTTTCATATTACTGTTTTTTTGTTTTTCTTCTTCCAGATTGCCCTTCACTTCCATGTATCTGGGTTCCCAATCAATTATCCTCTTTTGTTTCTCTGGTGAGACTTGCCACTGGGGATTCAAATTTCTCTGGTTTACCAATTATTTCTCTTTTTTTCTCAGTAAACATTTCTGTTTAATATACATAAGAATGAAATTGCACATATTAAATTTAGATTTTTCTTCATTAAATACATATACTCAAAGCCAAGGAGATCAACCTCAATTTGAAAATCTCTTGTATTACTTTCAGAATGTGGAAAAAATACATGTAATTATATTAAAAACATTCAGTTAATAAGTTTTATAAGCTCGGCTAATCAAATGCTTTCCATACATACAACAGTTCAACATTTTAAAAGTGTTCAATTGAAATTCAAGCATACAACCTTATTCAGTTCTTTCTAGAAATTAACATAAATTGGCACAAACTTTTAAGCTAAATGTTGAAAAATACTATTTCCTCATAAACCCTATCCAGACTATAGTTCAATTTCTGACTGTTTCTCATGTCTTAGATGTTAGTCTCTGTTGCTTTCTTTGTTCTTGGACTGAAATTATTTTAAAAAAAAGTTTCTGATTAGATTTTCCAACAGCACAATCTCGTTAAGGGATTTTAAAATAATCTATTTTATGAATAAATGCTTTTCAGATTAAAATGACCATGGTCCATCCCTCTCATATATTAATCCTTCACTAATTTTTTTGTCCCTAATTACTTTGTTTCAGTTTTCCTATTAATAAAATTCCAATAATTCAAAAATTTTTAAATAGTATTTAAACAGATGTTTAATGATTTTAAAAAAGTATATACTATAGATACTTAACATTGATTATAATGGCCATTTCCACTGGTTGGCTGGTGGTTCTTCCACTAAGGGCTCCCAGGGTTTCCATGTCAACATTTTTCTTGCCAGTGACAATTCATTTTCTGCCTGAAGAATCACCTCCTTTAGCTGGCCAGCCTGAAGCTTATCCTCTAGTTTCTGAAGATGTTTCCTCTTTTACCATATTAGCCTTTCATTTGTAATCTGTTCTGTGTATTTTCTATATGCTGCATTTGAGGGCATAAACTCCACAGCATCAAGAATCTTTGAATGTAATAACTTTAGCCACTCCCGGGGGATCTCACACACTACCAGTCCAACCAGACCCGTGGTCTGCAGAAACAAAACACTCCAGTCACTGCCCCGTGATCAGGCTGCCCTCCCTGGTCTTCTCAAGTACCCTGGCCATGACAGCAAAGCAGCGGGAGTTGCTGCACAGCACTCCTTGCCAATTATTTCTGCTGGACAAACCATAAATTGTTGTTCCCAATTCTTAGCTCTCTTTTAAGTCATTCAGGATCCTCTTGTAGGTTTCATTACCTTGTAAGAATCCATAGGGGCCTCTCTTATCAGGTGTTGACTCATATTCCTTTTATACATTCATAGATGGCCTGAACTCTTACCTGGTGTGAATGTCATTTTCCCATCTTCCCTCTCAGTTTATTTGCTTATGTTCAGTCTTATAATTTCCTTTCTTCTAAAATCTTAGGTAATTTTTTTTCCTCTATCGCTCACTTTCTGACTCCTTCCCCTTTGATGGCCATTTTCCTAGGGGCTAGATCTCAGCCTTCTCTTGTGCCAAGCAATTCAAAGTTCACCAGTCTACATAATACCGTTAAGTGGCACTTAGAGGGACAACACTGACCCTGACTGAATCCCAAACTTTTCCTGTCAGGTTTTGTGGAGTGTCACATGCATCCTTCCCTCTGTTCCTCCTTTCTCTGGTTGATCTCTGTTGCAGCATGGTGTTGCCACAATATTACATTCGGAAAAAATATTTGCTTTATATCCTTTAGCACTGGTTGGGGTGAGTTCTATTCCAAGTGCTGTGGGTTGGCAGTCCTGCTTCTGAGACTTTTGTGGGTGACAGCAGAAGAGGCATAGAATGAACCTATTAGGGGTTAGGGATTAGTTTGCTGTTTTCCATTAACTTTTTAGTTTGAGTTCTTGCTATCCCAGTCTGTGGAAGCAGGAGAGAAATTGCTGTCTCTGAAACTGAATTCCTATTTTAGAGAGGTTATAAGGATAGAAGAAAATGTCTAGTCCTCCTACAGTTTTGTCTTTGTGTGCCTAGAGCCTAGCACAGCAATTGGTGCCTATTAGTTCTAAATCAATATTTAATTGACTTAAGAAATATACTCAAAAGGATTTTTGTATTTGTAAATTTAATATTTTTAATAAATGCAAGTGTTCTTTAAAGCTGTTTTTCTGTTCCTTATACAAACTCTTCGCTTGGTTCTGCTTATTTCACTATCAGTTCATACCAATATTCCCAAGTTCCTTTGAATTCTTCCTATTTATCTTACAGCACAGTATTTTGTTACATTCATATACCATAATTTGCTTGATGCTTCTCCCAATCAATTAATACCCATTTTCCTTTCAGTTCTGGCTGCTAGGATGTAGTTTTGTATATCTCTCCCTCTGTCTTTGATCTTCTTGGGGCTACATACATGGTGGTGGTGTTTATGAGTCAAAGTAACTTTTTAAAATTACAATTAAAAACTGTTTCAGAAGTTGGTCCAATTCATAACGGTGCATTAGTGTCTTGGTCTTGCCACAGCCTTTAAAATATTTTCTGTTTGCCTTTTGTGATCTCTGCAAATCTGCTGGTTATTAATACCAAAATTATTCTAACCTTTTGGATTGCCATTTTACAGTTCAGTCATACATACTGAGCTTGCAAACCAGGTATTCTTCACACAACTGCCTAAACCTACTTCTATTT
This sequence comes from Bettongia penicillata ogilbyi, assembly GCA_023548195.1. NCBI lineage: Eukaryota > Metazoa > Chordata > Mammalia > Diprotodontia > Potoroidae > Bettongia > Bettongia penicillata. The sequence goes on along the minus strand of JAJHZJ010000084.1, from coordinate 2,097,497 downwards.
TATACCCCCTCCTTGATCTAAATGTATGGCTACCCTCAATGATGAGCAATTCTCACTTTCATATTCAATTCCCAGGTTGGTTAGAACAAGGACTGTTTATAAATTACCTTGGGTATGTAAAACTTTTATATGAATATTATACATACACTGAATTTCATAAGTGAATAAAAAACAAGGAAGCAAAACAGTCTACCCTAAAGCAGCTTTGAATAGGGGAGCAACACATAAAGGGGAACAAGAGTTGGAATAAGGAGCAAAGGGGAAGGGACAGGTTATGCTGTGCTGTGGCACTGTTTGAAAATAGTTAGGCAGGACTCTGGTGGAAGGAAATAAAAGTGCTGGAAGAATGCCAAATTGTTTGGAAACAGCTGAGAAGGTGAAAGATCACCAAATAAAGCCCAGGGTCCTAGGGTATAAATTACTATGGGAGGAAGAAGGCCAGAGTATGGGCAGCATAGCTTGAAAGTGACTAGGAAGTCACATGGTCTATTTCTAGGCAAGATAATATTGATCCTCACTGAGGATCCCTTATTCTCAAATCATGTGATAATTGACTATCTCATGCAAGACACCGTTCTGAGACAAGTCTAATTTAGGTCAGGCTAGCCCAATGTTTCAGAATTAGGAGAAGAATGCAATCAGGCACTTATGGGCCACAAAATATCTGATGAGAAGTTTACTCAACCATAAAAAGGATCAATAAGGATACTCTGATTGAAGTGGATGGAGCTTCCTTCTGCTTCCCCATCTATCACATTAATGGCAACATCCAGAGTTTCTATGTTGATTCTTAGAGTACTGGGAATTCTCTCAAACTTGTTGAGTATCAACTTCTAACAGGCTATGCTTTTCAATAGGCTATGCTTTTCAATACTTCTTGAGGCCAACAAACTACACCTCTGGTGTAACTCCTAATTCCCCAGGCACGAAAGAAGCTCCCCCTCCTCCTTGAGAGGGAAAGCCTACATAAAACGAAATGTCACTCCAATCGTGTATAACAAAATACACCAAATATAAATGATGGCATTACGAATGATGATTCCTGTTCACATGCATGCGTGTATTTAAAAAAATGCAATACACTACTTAGTGCAGATAACCTTGTTTGATCCATTCTGGCTATCATAACAGATCAGGGATGGTTTCTTTTTCTCTTTTTATCCCTAGTGCTAGGCATGTACTAGGCGGTTAACAAATACTTCCTCTGTGATTAAGAAGAGAAGATCAAACAGATGCCATTCTCAACTTTTACCTGACAAATTATACAAGTTATTAATAACAGGACCAAAATCACATACAAGGTCTTGCTTCCTCAAAACTATAACATTCACATATACATTATAAGTTTTATCAGATTCTTAAAAGCATGTAGTAAAGATTTCTTAGAGGGGAGGGGAAGGAAGTTTTGCCCCAGAGATATCTCTCAATCTTTGTAGTAATGAGGTAGATTGTGACTGAATTATTCTGGACAAACAAAAGTCACAAGTTTTTAAATGTACAAAAATATTTTCAAGATTTTTCTTTAAACAAATTTATTATATAACCAACCCTTGCCTCAGTATTTACATTTTAGACTTCTTTAACAGGAAATCCTACAGTCCACATGAAAAGAATTTATATTTCTCTATATGCTTCTGCACAAAGATATTTAAATGGCAAAATAACAGTACCTCTAAAATTTTAATTAATTGCTACAAAATTGAATTCTTTGCTGTCTACAACGGAGTCATCTAAATTTGTCAGTCTAAGCAAAACTTAAATTCTACTGGTTTACTCATTCAAGAATAAATAAAAAAATAGACCAAAGCTCTGCCTTTTAAATAAATTAGGACTAAAATAGCACAAAGAAATGTAAAATAATGAACACTCTGATGTCACATTTTCACTTACATTAAAATGCCTTTCACAGGCTGTAAAAGCAGGTTCAAATTTGTACAAAATTAACACTGTAAAATTATTTAGAAGTATTTCAATATTTCTGTACTGCAATCCCATTTTGTAGCTAAAACTCCCCCCTACCCTGCAAAAAGAGCAATCTTGTCACTGATGCAAAAACTGTGTAAGTTTGCCCTATTCTTATGGAAGGAGAAAAAAAGGATGGCCAACTATAATTATACTTAATAAATATAAATCTGGATTTATGAAAAACATTGGAACACACTATTCACTTTTAAAAATAATTCTTCAAAAGAAATACAATTCCTTTTAAGGGCAAGGGTCCCTAATACATTTAAAATATTTTACTCACTCAAAATAAAAAAAACGTATACAACTTCTTACAACTGCAGCTTTTGCATAAAATAAAGTAGAGCTGTAATCAGAAATATTATTGGGGTAATACTTGGAATGTTTGCCAAGTTCATTGTAAACAAATATAGATGCAGTTCACTTTTTGAAGTACACAACATCTCTCAATTATGTATTCTTAATGAATTTTAAAATTCTTATGAATTTAATCTATCTTGTTGACAAATAACACAAGATGTTTTCATTTCTATTGCTGATTAATTTTGAATTGGCATTGGCTAACAAAATTTATAATATTTTTCCCCTGCTGTACAGTTGAGACTCTCATTTGCAATTAGCTTTGCCAAGCTGTTACTAGCTTGTAAGTAGGACAGCTCCCATTTAAAAGAGAGAAAACCACTTTATAAAGCAAACTATTTTCTCATACTATAGAGTATCACCACCTAGCCTGTCAATTTGTAAGTTCAGATTTTCTTACATGTAATTTCTTAAAATAGAACATAGAAGAAATTTTTCTTGTACCATGGCTAGAACTTGAACATTCTATAAAAGCAAATTTTTTTGCTCTTATGGAATATGTGAATATGTAAATAAATTATTTAAATTAATAAAAGAATGGGTAGGGATTTGCTCAGCATCAAAATTTAATCTGCAAATCAAGATTTAAAAAAACAACAACGGAGGTTCAAGAATATTGTACCCCGATCAAAGATCATTTTTACTGAAGAATGCGGTCAATACACAACTGAAAGCTCAAACACATTTTTTAAAAGAGTACAGTTACATTAAAATGAGTATTTAAAGGAGGTATAATAAAAAGCAAACAGGCACTATGAGACAATCATCTCATTTTAGAACACAAGTTCTGAGCATTTTAAACATTAAAATTAAGCTGCCAAAGTCTGCATGATAGACTTTCATATCACTTACTTTAATGATAAATACGTGACCTACAGATGACAAATCTAGAAATTACACAGGTAAAATTAGTTGTTTTAACAGGGTACCACAGGCACCATTAAATAAGAAATATTTTAAGTTCTGTTTCTACCAAAAAAGGTAAATAAATAGATCAATTAACAAGAGAAGATGGGAAACTTGGGGAAAAGGCACGTCCAGGCAAAATAGTCAAGGCGATTTGCATGACGCATTATTTTCAAAGCAATTCTACTGTGCATAACTGAATCTAAATGAGTTATTTTGGAAGAGTCTAAAACACGACAAAGCATATTTAGTAAGCTGTGCAAACATCAAAACACTAATAATTTAATACAGTCTGTAGTACTTTAAAATACATGTAAGGCTCATAAGAAGGTACATGACAAATTCCTGCAAAGAGATCTGGGATTTGTTATTTTTGCAGAGTAACGTATTATTCTGAGATGAATCCCTTTGTTCTCAGGCGCTTAGCCGTCTTTCCGGTCTTGGCAAACACTTCGTGATCGCTGCTTTCCATAAGGCTGGGGCAAGCAGGAGACTCAGAGTAGTTACACTCAATATAAGAAGATACACCTGGAAGTGAGAAATACAAAATCATTATTTCTTTATGACTCAGATAGTAACTTAAAGCATAGCACAAAGATAGACAGATTCTTGGGCTACAATAGGATGGAATTATAATTTAACAGACTGGAACCTCCCTACACATCATCCTCTTGGTCTCCTTTTTAAATCAAAATGCCTCATGAAGTAGTCCCTTTGGTGTTTCCTGGTTCTCTTAGATGAGGTCCAGGATGGAGCTTTCTTTAAACAAAATGTCATTCTAAAAGGTTATATTTCAGTGTATATTAATATAAAAGTACACCTATATAAGTATTATATATGTAAAAATAAAAAAGACATACTTTTATATGTAAAAAGACAACTCTCCATAGGGTCAAAGTCATGAGTTCCACTGCCAAAAGGTGATGGAAATAAAAACAAAACAGATGATACACAAATCTGCTGCTTGTTTCCAGTGGTGATCTATACTTTAGAAATAGGAGATATCACTAAGTATAATGAAGAAACATATACTTGGAAGAAGTGGTAGAATGCTGTGATAAGAAATAGGCCTCAGTTTACCCTCTCCCCTTTCTTTCCCTTTGGAGGACCTCTAAGAATGACATCTGGAAACAGGTGTTTAAGGAAAAGTAATTTTATTTTCTTGAGCCTGAACCCATATCCCTTATGAGGGATATCATAATAGGTGGACAGCTCATGTGTTCCACTAATACAAACAAACCATATGAAGACCAAGAGGAAGAATGCTTCTAGCACATTATAAGTGCATATTTTGTACAGGATTTATATGGTAGAATATGGACAAAAATTGTGCAGGATGAGATGGTGTGGATGGGTTACAATCTGAGTCAAGGAAACAAACATCCTTTAATGTGAATGAGTTAACCACAAGGACACATTTTGATTTTACCTTAACTTAGTGCTATGGACTAACTGCATGTTTCTTTAGGGAGCAAGTTTACATAACCTGGTGCTAAGAGGGCTTCCTGGCTTCCTGGGTGTGATCACTCCTACTGTATAACCTTGGGGTTGTTTTCCTGGACTCCGAGGCTACCAAAAGGGCATGAGAAAAGTGCAACAGTAGACTAAGGAACCCAGTTTGGAAGAATAAATACAGCAATTCTACTAGTGATTGCAAATTTAGGGCTGGGAATGAAGAACCTGAAGGTCACCAAGTCCAACCCCCTGATTTTACAAGTGAGAAAAGTGAAGAGCAGTGGAGGTAAATGACTTTCCAGGGTTATACAGTTAGGTATATATCTCAGGCAGAATGTGAATCCAAATCTAACATCCTATCCACTGTGCCACGCTGCCCTCCTCTCTTATTGATTATTCCTAGGTCACAAAGTAGAATGAGTTGAAGCAAAAATCAACTCTCACTTCATCCTTAATGGTTGGTTGGCTGTTGTCCTTCGTTCTCAGACAGGACCAAAATGACATCACCATGATAAACTCAAGTTTCAGTGTGTCTGAGTGTGGCTGATCAGATCAATATGAGCTCGGAATGCTCTACCACAGGTTGGGCACAGACAGTCCATGTGAATATTTGGGGTGGATACTCCAAATTTGCACATCCTATGTTTACTTTGAGCTGTCTTGATTCTGCTTTGCTCCTAAGAGCACAGCACCCTTTCTGATGTGGGCACACCATGCTGAGCAGCCTTGTGCCAGTGTCTCCCACGCACAATGAAATCCAAAGTTCTTGAGAGAGACCTTGAGAGTGTCCTTGTATTGCTTCTTCTGGCCACCATGTGATCGCCTGATCCATGAGAGTTCTCCATAAAATAGTCTTTTTGGCAAGCGTAAATTTTGCATTTGAACAACATGGCCAGCCCATCAGAGCTGTGCTCTCTGAAGCATAGTCTGAATGGTTGGCAGTTTAGTTCAAGCAAGGCCCTCTGTCTGGTACCTTATCCTGCCAGGTGATTTTCAGAATCTTCCTAAGACAGTCCAAATGGAAGCGAGTCAGTTTCCTGACATGGCGCTGGTAGACTGTCCATGTTTCACAGGCATACAACAATGAGGTCAGAACAATGGTTCTGTAGACCTTCATCTTGGTAGTCAGTCTAATACCTCTTCTCTCCCAAACAACGAACTAGCTTTGGCAATGCATGCGTCAAAGCCATTGTCAATGTGTACATTCCTGGAAAGTACACTACCAAAGTAAGTGAACTTCTCCACAGCATTCAAAACTTCTCCATTGGTTGTAACTGATGGTTCCACATATGGAAGGTGTGATGGTGGCTGCTGAAGCATCTTAAGGAGCATCCTTAATACTGCTCAATGGCAAATGGACAGAGCTCCAGGCTTGGGCTCAAGAAGACCCAAGCTCAAATCCAACCTTAATCACTTACTGCATGATTCTGCACATATCACTTAATCTGTTTCCCTGTTTCCTCATCTCTAAAAGGGGGATAAAAATCAGCACTTACCTCACTGGATTATTAGGAAAATCAAATGATGTAACTTACATAAAGTGCTATGAAAAACTTAAAGTGCTATTATTAGCTATTATTAATATATTTCTTTGAAACCTGAAGCTAACTGCAAGCTCAATGTATTTTAACTAAAGGTAAGATATTCAAAAAGATCAAAAGGCTAGGGAATAGTTTATGTAAAAATGCTAATCATTACACATAAAATGAATAATAGCATCTTATATATCATTACCAAGAGCTTTCTTAGATAAGATTCTGAAAAGAGCTGTCAAGCAGAAGAGGTGAAAAACTAAGGCCACAGTGGAAAAGGGATATTTTGACTCAGATAAATAACAAACAGCACTTCCCCAATGTTACAGAGTTAAAAACAAAGGATCTGGGTTCACATCCTGTCTTTACTACTTGACCTTTCTCGGCCTCAGTTGTTGTGTATATCTTTGTGTTATTCACTTCATATGTAGGTTGTATGTGTTTATAGATGTACTTAATATCTCTCCCATTATAATGTAAGCCCTTTGTGAGCATGGACTGTCTCAGTCTTTGTCCTTGTACTTCTAGGGCCATGCATGGTGCCCGGTACCTAGCAAATGCTTCATATACCTTTGGTAACTGACTGGACCAAATGATTTCTGAGGTACCTTTCAGCTCCCATGAGGTGGGTATTAGAGACTATTGTAACTTTCATTCTACAGATGAGGAAACATGCTCAGAGAGGTTAAATATGGTCAATACGGTTACACAGGTCTCCTCACTCCAAGTATAATAATAATATTTTTCCTAAGTAAAAATGCATTAAAGGAAAAATATCCTAATAAAAAGAGGTATATGAAAATAGAATGGATTTCTGGAGGTGGATCTCCTTCCTGGAGGTTTCCAAGCTTTTGCTTGAGAGGAGAGGCTGCGGGAGGTATGACAAGGCTTACGTGGAATAAGGTTTGTTTGGTGGTTTGTTACAAATCCCTGAACCTCTCGAAGCTTGGTCATGGAACTTGTTGGTCAGCAAAGAGGAGGAAAGTGAAGGACTATACCACCAAGTTGAGCAAAAGGGCTCTCCCTGTGCGGGGCAGCCACACCTTCCTTCTCATGCATGGAGAGGTCATGTTCCATCTGGCATCCCCACCAGGAGGAGTCAGACATGGTGCCTCAGCTGCTCTCTACCCACTATCTCTTTCTGGGTCCATGAAGTCACAGTACAAGCAGAAGGATAATAGTTGGTAACACAGGAAAATATAAATGTGGGTTTTGTAACTATTATTACAACTTTAAGAAATTCCTGTTCAAGTATGCAGGGGCTGGACAAAATGAGGGACATAGTTCTTTTTATCAGAAGTGCTTCCTGTTGGTGTATGAGTGGGATGTACTACTAAGTTACAGTTCTGAAATACTAAGACTCTATAAAATTTCAATTTTACGGAAGAAAATACTAATAATGTTCTGAGGGGCTAAATTATTTGCCAAAAGTAAAACATTAAATAAGTAAATGGTTGAGAAATTAAATCCATCATCTTCATTCCCTCCCACCTCACCAGAACCTTGGATCCATGGAACCAGCCCAGGTCCTGATGAGGGCCTGGAAGCACAGACTCCACATCACTTCCCTATTACCATTCCCAAACCATGTTGATGTGGTCTTCATTACCCCTCCTTTCCAAGTCCCTTTTATGCATCCCTCCCACTAGAATGTGAGTTCCTTAAGGGCACAGAATGACAGGCTTACATTCCCAGGCTTCATGAACTGGATTATATATCTAGCTAAAGCTAAGTCATTGCTTGAGTGATCTTTCTACATTCTACAATCCTTACTAGCAGTTTTCCTACTCATTTATGTATAGTTTGGGACAGAATATTCTCAGTTTAGAAATAGCAAAGCAGAGTTTGTTCACTGTAGCTTGCTTATCTATCCACTAGGATTATTTTGTATATGCATTCAACACTGATGATAACAGTTTAGAATTTCCTGGCCCTCGGTAACAGGTATGCAATTTAAAAAGTAAGTCAAGGAAGCAACAATAGAGGCTTTTTATAAGCAAATAAAGTAATTTATGTTTAGATGACTGTCCAATCCTAGGAGTGGTTTAAAAGTTTAAAATGCATCTGGTTTTTAATTTTCCTTATTATTGAAAATTTTTCTCCAAAATAAACAGTTTTGCCTTTTTTTAACTTCTAAAAAATTTTTTCATAAACAGAACAACAGTCTGTCTAGTAACTATGAATAACAAGTTATTTAGTAACAGTTTTAGTAAAATAAACAGTAAAATTCAGATTTTTATTTGATGTTAAATATTTTAATCTTAAATAAATAATTTACTGTTTTACTCTTATGGCAGAGATGGGGAAGCTTTTCTCTCTGAAGATCCACTTCAGAACAAAAAAGGTCAAATAAGCAAAAAAAATTAACTTGAAAACTACTAAATTTAGAGAAACACCCTTAAAACATTTTCCAATCGAATAATAGGGAATACACAATTTTATTCAATAACTAACAAAACCACTTGACTTCTATACCATAGTTTTGGAAGAAACAAAGAAAAGATGGAATAAATTGGAATAGTAGGAAAAAAAAAACATAGGAGAGAAAATACAGCCTAAGGGGCAGAAACATAGATACCTACCTACAATAACAGAGAAACTTCTAGAAAGACACTTAGCAAGGGCCCAGAGAAAGGCGAAGAGGGAGACAAAGGGTCTCATTAGCTACATGCAAATATAACAGATGACCAAGGGAATAATTACAAATTAATATGCCTATAGTAGCTAAAATGCAAAGTGGATGTTTACCAAAGCTCTTAGAAGCAAAGATCCTCCACTCAGTTAAAACTACAGCAATTTTATGGGAAGAGAAGGGAATTTTAAGTTTCTTTGAGTAGAAAATAAAGACAACTTAGGCAGGATTAACTAGTAAACTGAATTTCCGAAGAGCCAGAAAGAAAGCACTGGTACCATGTAAGAGTCCCAGCTGGAAGAAATGTTAGAATTCATCCAGTCTAACTTCTTCACTTTGTACATCTTCTATGATGCTCGCTAACTATGACAAAAAGTCAACACGGCCCAGATGAAAAGGTATACCACATCGGCACAGAAGCAGCGAATACAGTCTCTTAACTCTACTAATGACTGTAATCTTGGACAAATCACTCAATCGATGAGTATTTACTAATCACGTACTAAGCCCTGCAAATACAAGTATGAGACTGTCTCTGCCCTCCAGGAGCTTGTGCTCACCTAGGCAAGGAGTGATTTAGCACAACCGCTCAGACTATAGAACGGCTTGGGGTACAGTGGGGCGGGGGGGTGTCTGGATCTGTGATTTCACTAGTACATTAAGATTTTTTTTCTTATTTCTCACATTTCTTCAATTGAAAACAAGTATTGATCTCCTGGTTCTCTCTATTTTAAGTCAGAATAAGAAGTTACAGTGTTATTCTAAGAACAATTAAATTTATTACAAAGCATTTTTAAAACACCAAATACTACAAAAAGTTAAATGATGGTGGAATAGAGCTAATAAAAGTTTACCTCTCGCGAAATGATTCCTGCTCTTCGCGCTCTACTTCCAAGAACAAAAGAAAACTCACTGACTTGTGCCAGTCCAGCAGAGACAATCCATTTGATGTACTGACTGCTCTTTGGCAGAATAACGGATAAGACAAGCACTGCCAAAACAAACTTGGAGAGCAACATTCATATTATTATTTTTGAAATGTTCAAACAAGAAATTTGCAATTAATCTACAGAAACCACCCAGAAAATACAGAAAGTCAAACGAGATATAGAGTCCAACAATATAGTAAACTGAGACTTCATGCAATGCACTCTTTCTCAAAATAGTATAAAATATCATGATTAATAAAAGCATGAAGAATTAGCGCAATGAAACTGTGAAGAACAAAAACGCAAACTGGGAGTCGCTCAGCCACCTGGCAAACGTCCATCAGCTGATGTAATTAAGCTTTTTATCCTAAACATTTTTTTACTATACATTACATATCCGGAAAATCATTCAGTTAATAGGCTTGTCAAGTCTAAAGTAAAAAATACTGATGCAGACTGACAGAATATCACAAAGAACGCCCTTCAACCATCACCGACTGTCAGGGCCTCACTCCTCAACCAGGCCAAACCCCATCCAGTCTGGCACATGGTTTTGATGAAGGCATCATCCAAATAATATAAATGACTAGCCCAACAAAGGTAATCATTACTGCTTGGTTTTTTTTTTACCAACAACCAACATCTGTGACAAAATACAACTGAGGTACTCAAATACTGGCTGGTGATGGCAACTGCCCCCTACGTTTTTTAAGGCAACATAAACATTTCACTATGAAAAATTGGGGTATTTTTCCTCATACTTTCCTCATCCCAAAGAGCAATGGTCTGAATGCAGAGCACCTGGGTTCATATCCTATCTCTAAAACTCACTGCTTTGGAGTGTGGCCTTAGACAAACTGTGTACCTCCCTGGACCTCATTTGAAGGTGAGGGGGCTGTCACAGATGGTCTCTGAGGATCCCTTCTAGTTCTAGATCTATGATCCTGTGATTATCCTTATTATATAAACCCACGGTCCATGATGGGAATATTAAACTAACATAAAATATCAGCCCAACAAGGAGTCCTTTTCTCAGGCCCTCTTTGGAAGCTCAGGCAAAGCCTTCTCTGTTGACATATGGGTTACATACAAATGAAGATCATGGAATGTGGGAACTGAGATGTCAAAATAGTAAATCAAATATATGCTAGTCAGTAACTTTGCACACATCAATTTCTGCCAGAAGATAACCCCAAATGCAAATAATCAGTAGAGGGAGACTTGACTTCTAGTCCCATCTCTGCCACTCATTAGACAGCAATGTGGATACACTGGAACAAGAACCAGATTTGGATCAGAGAACCTGAGTTTGAATCTTGGCTCTGATACTATGTCAAATTCACCAAAAAATGGAACCTCACTGAACCTCAGTTTCCTCATCTATAAAAGTGTTAGATTAGGTGACATTTAGTATTAGTTACAAGGCTACGATCCAATAATCCATCTCTACTTTGCTTTGCTTTTCCTCAATGTAGCCAGAACATCTGAATTTGAATCTCATTTACTGTACTTCCTAGATGTTATTTCCCTTCTGTAAGACTCTCTCTTCACCTGTAAAATGGGGATAAAAATACCTGCTCCAACCACCTCATGTAGATATTGTAAGAAAAGTAACAGACAAACCATAAGCACTATGTAAATGTAAATGATTACTATAACCAGGAAGTAATTTCAGGACTACAGAAGACAGAACCTTATAACAAAATAAAAGGATAGTATCTATTTTGCAGGAAATTACAAATAAGGCTAATAATAAAAATTATACCTTCATTATTACCACTGACAAGGTAAGGAACATCAAAACAGTGAGTTCATATATTACAAAAGTGGGAAAAACATGGAGACCTGTGAGAAAAAGGAAAAAACATATTAATTTCTTACATTTTTTATATACCTAAACAGGCTGCAAAGAGCTTTATTTCTAATTTTTTTTAAAAAATTTATTTATTTTTAATTTCCAAAATTCACTTCTATCAGTACTTCTAAATTTCTTAACAAATAAAACAATTGTACTTATCTACATTGTCTTTAATAAAATATCCCAAACTTTTTTTTTAACCAATAATTTATTTAAGATAAATTGGGGCTTGGGGATTTTCTTCCTACTCCCTCCTACCTGAATGACTAAGCAGTCCTTGTATATGTGATTATCACTTCCATTCTCAGTGTTTCCCCATTCTAACTAAAAAAATTTTTTGGCTAATTTAACTAGGAAAGTGTGTTCTCTCATCTTCTGAAAAAAAAAAAAAGGATCCCATCATGAGAAACAAGTTCTTATTCTAATTCACCTTCATTAGTTTCTTGTAATCAAGATATATTTATTAATATTTATTATCAAGATATAGTTATATAATTTGTTTATCAACATTTATTTATATTTATATACAATTAATATATTTATTATATTAATTAATATATTTATATATATTCTGTAAAGAAATAATAATCCACAAGGAAATTTAAATGTTAAAAAAATATAGGGTCAATACTACAAGCCATTAATACTTTGTTACACTGAACCAATTTAAGCCCTTTACCTCATGAGAACCTATTAGAGAAAATTATACTGTACCTACTGATATACTTTCTGTATTCAATATTTATATACAAATTCTGAAAGAGCAAGAAAAATATTTGCCTTGCACAACTCCCTCAACACACAACCAGAGCACCATAATTCCACACCCCCAGCCCTGGTTTTAAGCAGAGGCTTCTCTGAGCAGAACACCTCTAACAAATGAAGGCGCGCTCAGCGCTCACTGCTTTATTTCTGTCCAGTTGCTTCTTTGCTCCTATCCCTCCACATCAGCTGCATCTCCCTGCTTTCCTTAGAATGGGGACACAGGGCTGCCTAGGCTCCAACATGCCTCCTCTGCTGTCAACTGTCTTCAATCCAACAAATCTTTATTAAGCATTTGCTTTGTGTAAGGTAGCATGCTGGGTTCTTAGGATACAGGGCTAAAAACAAATGGTTTTTGCCCTTAAGGAGCCTGCGTTCTCCTAGAGACAGAGCATTTAAACAACTAAGTAAATACAAAGTAATTTCAAAAGAGTGTGGGGTAACACCTGGAGAGGCCAGAAAAAGACTTGTGTGGGAGGTGAAGATGAGCTATGCTCCAGAGTTGTATCAAGGAGAAGTGAGGAAACATCTGTATCAGTTGTGGGAGCACTTGTGAATGGAGCAGGAAATGTCCATGGGGGGGAATAGACAGGAGCCCAGCTTGACTGGAAGGGAGCAGACTATGTGAAGACAAGTCCTGTGGTCTAGTACTAAAGAGGCAGTTCGACTGCAGATGATTGTAAATGCCAAGTTGAAGACCAGATACAATGTGGAGCCATTTTTAGGGGTTCTGGGTGACTATGAGCTGTGCAGAAAGATATATGGGAGAGGGAAAAATCTGGCAGCAGAGAGACCAAGTTGGGGGCTACTCTGCCAGCCTTGGTGAGAGGAGAGTGGACATATGAATGGAGAAAAGTGGAAGGACACAAGATCTATTGCGGAGGTTAGACAAACCAGAAATAGGGAAGAGTTGTAGGAAAAACTAGTCAGTCTTTCCTTGGAATTAATGTTATATAAGCCCTAAACTTGAACGTTGAAGGGGAAGCCTTTTCAGTTATTTACAAAGCACCTTCTTCTACATCTCTCTTCCAGAAATGTATCATACCAAAAATCCCTGAGTTCATTAAACCTTATCTGTACTACAATATAAGCTCCTTCTTTTCTGCATCCTCCACAGTACATAATATAGTGGAGTAAGCAGTCAATTTTTAACCGAATAAACAAGAGAGAAGTTTCAGAAGGAGATCTAGATTCTAATTAGCTTTGTCACATATTAGCTTGGTCATTTTTTAATTAATAAAAAGAGGCAACAATCTCAAAGATTACTGATAGTTGCCAAGCGTAGTGGCTAACAGAACTGGGATGCTTAAATAATGCATGCCCACACTAGTCCTATGTTAGAATGAAAATACCTACCAGCAAGAGGAAAGAGGAAGAGGAAAAATGATAACACTAAAAAGAGCAATTAAAAGTAAGCCCTACAGATAAGGGAGGTTTTGACAGAGGAAAGTATCTTAATGGCGCAGGAATACAGAGGCAGTTCTCAGGCTTTGGAAAAAGTGAATAATCATCCTTTTTTAAAAAAAAAAAATCTAAGGAATTAAAAGTTGTTAGAAATTAATTATTACAGTAAGCAAGCATATATATTACCCACTGACAAGGTACTTTTAAGATACTAAAACCAAAAAGGTCTCCGTTGATAACTCTAAAACAGGGATTTATTTAAACCTATCATATTTCCAAGGATTTTATTTGAATTAATCATTTCTTCCATAGGTTTTTTTAAAGTTACATGGTAACAGTTTTTTTCTCTGTCTTTAAACCAAAAACATTCTAGAAGAAACTTTACTTATTAAGAAATAATCATTAAGAGGGTATCCGGATCATTTAGCCCCACAAAAGCACTGGCTTTAGAATTAATGAACAAAGTTAAGGTATTTTCCTATTCAATTAACATTCACTTGCCTGACATCCGAATAATTTCACTTCATCAGCAGATTAACTTAGGAAAGTCCCTAAAATGACTTAACAGACTATTTTTAGATAAATTTTATCAATTGACCAGATAAAGATGATTAACACAAACTACCTTCTGCATAATGAGAGCTAAATTAATCTAAGCAAGAATATGTAAAATTATTATTATTTTACTGCAGAGGAAAATATTGCAGTTCACATTTAAAAACCCAATTCACAAATAAAAAATTCAAATATCTAGATTTCAAAACACAGAATACTGATGGATATTTAGCTCTTTAAATAGCCTACATTTAAAATGTACAGGATAAAGCCTCTTATTTACAACACTATAATTTATACTTGGTCCACAACTCTTCCGCAGACATTAAGTTTCTTTTACTATTAACGTACCGTGTCCTTACCACTCATTCTCCACTCCCAAAAGTAGGCAATGTCTCTATACTAAGAATAAAATTAAACTGAAAAACAGGTAAAGGTATTTGAAACCTTATTTACATACAAAAAGTTCTCCACAAAATATTATACAGACACTACTTTTAAGTGTTTCACATCATTAAAGATCATCAAGCAGAAATCTATAATAATCTGTCTCCAGAGAAAGTTGCTAGAGACTAGGGTTCTTTGTAACCATATGGTGCTTAAAATTTACTTATTATTACTGATGTTGAGATTAAGAGATGACAAACATAATTTTTCCTAACTTATACTTTTCTGGAGCTTGGGAGAAAAAACTTTTAAGTAGAATGGAAAGTGCCAGAGAGACATTTTTGAGCTACAGCAATCAAAACTAAATTTCTCTGATTAAATTTCATTTTTGTAAGATTTTTCACCTTAACTATGGAAAATAAAGGTATATAGGTACCAAAAAATTAAATAAAAATGTAGGTATGACATATATGTTAAATAGTCTGCTATGGTTAGGGGAAGACATCTCATCCATGTCTACAATTAGAGGGTCTACAAATTTTGAACTGGGGAGAGAACATAAAGGGGCCATAGGTATAGCCCTATTGATTCATCCAGCAGAAGAAAGTTCCAGGGTACATGTGCAAGGTGTCTGTTTCCAAAGTAATGCAATGAGACAGACACACCAAACTGCACTCATGACTTGGAAAAAGGCTTGTGCACCCCCACACTAGCTACAGGAAAGCACAAGTACAAAAATCAAGGGCAAGCCTGCAACAACGCCACAAACCTTCAGATTTTCCTTGGGCCAGTGAGAGACATACAGTAGAGAACGAGCACAGACAAGTAACCAGGTCCTTACTAGCACTGCGTGTCCAGATGGACTACACAATCCTGTGGGAAGGTGGGAGCCCGAAGAAGGAAGGCAGTTCATTACGCTCTTCAGAGAGGCAAGAATGTTTTCCTGACTGTTGAGGGTAACAACTATGACCCTATTTTGCTTTTTTGTTAGGTTTAATAAAAATCTTTCCCATATTAAAATGTCTCATTAGCCTGAGTGCTTCTACAAAAGCAGAGCATTCTTTCTTTTTGGAAAGCAAAACAAGTCTGACACTGACATTTCCTGGGTTTCCATGTGTTGAGGCCTGAGCCAGACTCTGTTTTTGAGAGATCCCTCCCCTTCACCCTCCAATTTATATTCAGGTCTTTGCTGTAAGGGACTGGGGCCCAAAAACACACAGGTTATAAGTGCCAGAAAAATAAGGACTGCTTAATAAATGAAATTAGATTTGTTACGATGACAGCACAATTACCTATAGATGCAAAGAAAACGATGGCCAGAAAGTCCCGGATAGGTTCGACAAAGGACATAACTTCTTCAGTAACCATGTGACCTTGAGAAGAAATCAACGCTCCAGCCAAAAAGCAACCCAATTCCATTGAAACATCAAGAAGCTCGGTGATCTGTCAAGGAAGATTGGAAGCTTCAAATTCACTTTTTTAAAATGATTTTATTTGTTTTCAGTGTTCTACAATCACTTTCATATATCTTAGATTTTCCCCCTCCCTCCCCCACTTCACCTCTCCCTGAGACAGCATACAGTTTTATATAGGTTCTACACATACATTACTATTAAATTCATCAAATTCACTCTTGAAGTGTGGCATACGGGAGTCCTTCATTCTGAGTTTTTATGCCAAATTATAATTACAGATAGAAATATTCTTTTGGACTGAATATAAATGTTTTACACACAAAAAAATTTCAAAGGTGAAATATCTACAAAATATTAGTATTAAGAGCATTAATAACCTAATAGAACAAAATATTTTTCTTTAAGAATGTAAAATGTATCACCTAATAACCATGATTTTTGTAAAGAATGTCTACATTTTAAAATATTTCATGTAAAAAAAGCATCCTCCCTATCTAACTGCCAACTTCTTGTCAAGTAAAAAAAAAAAGAGAGAAATTATATATTACCAGATATCTACTGGTCAATAAATGGGGAAAAACATGACTCTAAACCAAAATGGTTTTTTTTCATAATTATCTAGATAGCTTTCTTAATCCATATTTAACTAGTTGTAAAAACAACCTACCTCTTTAACTCCACAGGTCAAATCTAAATAAGAAGGCAGGCTAACTTATTTGTTCTTTCAATAGTTCCACTTGTACTTGTCAAGCTCAAAGCAACATTATCTTCCCTTCTAAAATAATGTGTTAGTTGTATTACTGCATTACATGATTGTTCCCTGGTGACTTGTAGTTAGTAAGCTATAACTTCAACTATTTAATTTTTTTTCTTAGAGGTTACAGAGTACATGTTTAACTCAAACATGGTTAAGTTACTGCTCATTATCAGTAATCTTTCATGCAAACTATGCATAAGTGAAAATGATGCTGCTTGAACGTAGGCTTTATTATCACCCAGAGTCAACGACTAAATTTAAGGCACACATATGCTCACATTTCTCCCTTCAATAAATTACTTTTTTCAAATGAAGTATTTTCACTTAAGTACTGAAAATCTAGGAGGATAATGAAATAAAACTTGATTAAAAAGAAAATTGTAAGTACCCTTAAAATAACTGAAACATTATTCATATGTAACATTGAGAACTATTTTCCTGAATACATTTGAAGTGTCTTTGGCCCTTTTTTCCTCACCTCAAAATCAAAGCTTTGGAATCAAGAAAATGCATAATGCAAAATGACTTTTTTCTCCCATAAATGGTTTTATTAAGAAAGCAGATATAACCAACAATATTTTTAGATAATGCTAAATATGTTTCGTCAATGACAAGAGATAATGAGAAATTATCTTGGGGAAGTGTCTACTTTTGAGTGAGTTAAAAACAAAAAAACTGACTATACAAGATAAAAGTAACTAAGATTCTATGAAGATGGTAAAATAATAAACATCTATCTATCTACCTGTATCTTGTACAGCATGGTATAGTAGATCACTGACCTTACTGTCCAGAAAATCTGAATTCAAATTCACCCTTTACCTCAACGACTGAGTGACCCTGGCAGGTTACTCAGCCTTTCAATGCTGTAGGTAGCTCAAAGCCTAGAAGGTGCACAGAGAATTAATTCATCTGCACCAAGAGATAACCTCCTCCTTCTGAGAGTTCTCTATATCAAGGAGAGGACAAGCCCAGTTCCTGTCCCTTTCCCTTTTGATTACATGTAAATCTACTAGCTTTGGATGTCAGAAAATCAGGTCACTGTGGTAAGTAGTTTCACTGCTAAATTGTTAGAATAGGTCAGTATAAAGTTAAGCTTCCATAATGACTTTTTTATAGTGAAGTTAACTTCTTTGATAATTCCTTCCTTCTAAAAATGTTATACTTACACTAAAAATATCTATAAAAGCAAGTGTCTGTTTAGAACTGATTTAAATATATAAAATGTTAAAAATAAAAAATTTTTAAATTTAACTTTAAAAAACACTTCAAATAATTTGATAGGAGTTACATAGACTGTATCATGTAGAATGTAATCAGTAGAGCTGATTTCTTTTTTCTCACAAGACAACTGGGGTTAAGTGACTTGCCTAGGGTCACACAGCTAGCAAGTGTTAAGTGTCTGAGACCAGATTTGAACAAGTCCTCCTGATTCCATGGCTGGTACTCTGTATCCACCTAGCTGCCCCAGAAGACCTGATTTCAAGGGTTGGTTCTGCCACTAATCAACTATATCAAGTCACTACTCCTGTGGGCCTGAAATTTTCTTGTCTGTAAAAATGAGAGGTTTGGACCAGGCGATTTCTAAGGTCCCTTATAGCTCTAATGTCACTTGATCATTAGTGAGAAACTAAATTCAAAATAGAATAAAAATTGCTTAGAAAAATTTAAACTACATTTAAGACTATTTTAATTCTCATACAGATAGCATGATATAGTGGTTTAAGGGGTACTGGAGTCACAAGGCCTAGGTTCAATTATCAGATCTTACATTCCAGCTGAATGAGCCTGGGCAAGTTGGATCTCCCCATCCCCTAATCCTTTCCCCAATACTCCCAAACTATCAAGGATCAATGACAAATATCTGTAGTTTATCTACATTTTTATATAATACTAAAAAGAAGCCTGGTAATTCTTAGGGAATCAGGAACCCAAAAGAAAAAAATAAACGTGTTCTAAAGAGCTTGAATATATACAGGAAAACACAATACTCTTGATAAGACATAAAACATTATGAAAGTCAACAGAAAGTAGGTGTCGTAAAAAGATGGGTTATTTTGATAATAGCTGTAGTTTGAGGCAGGCTAGTTTTAAACTACAAACAAAAAAAAGCATACTTAATCTAGATAGATTACGTAGAACAGTGAAGGACTACGCAACTAAGGGACAGCAAGTCGATATATGGTCAAATGAAAAACATAAAACATTGGGGAAAATAAAGAGTCAGTGAAGTGAGAAGCACTTTTTACTTTTATGTATCACCTATAGAGCCAATCATGAAATATTTTTGGTCTATTCAAGAGAAAGGAGTAGAGAAAAGACAATTTTAGTAAACATATTTCAAAGAGAAAACGATTTAGGAACAGATAATCATTTAATTATACTGGTGAAGACTGAAAATACCAAGGCCCCTATTTTGATATGTGTAGGCATTACTGAAGTTAAAATGACAGGGTATCAACCAGATTTGACAAAGGATCCAAACAGGATATGAAGGAGGACAAGTCAGTCAGCATTTATTAACTGCCTACTCCGTGCCTGATACTGTACTAGATAATAGGGACTCAAAAACAAAAAAGTCACTGCCCTCTGGGGGTTTACATTCGACTGGGAAGGAATTACAAAATAGAATTCTGAAAACCTGGGGTTTGAAAAACATACAATCGTGGCTTTTTGTTGTCGTCACTGGTGTAGGGATCGAGTAAAAAAAAATCCCCGTTTCTTATTTATGCCTTAAAATGTATTTTTTCTAATTTTTCAAAATAAAAACTATGTTTTTAAAAGATTAACAAAATACTTAAGTTAGTTTTTACAACATGGCCAATCTAGAAAAAATAAAATATGAGGCAGAATACTAGTTTTTACAACATGGCCAATCTAGAAAAAATAAAATATGAGGCAGAATACTAGAGAGCAAAAATAGTTCAACATAAGTTTTGAAAACTAAACCTCCAGTTTTGCATTTTGAACAGACTAATATTAGGACATCTCTAAATGGATGATTCATAAACATCTTAAGCTCCATACATCCAAAGCTAGATTCATTACCTTTGTTTCTAACGCCTCCCCACTTGCTAACTTCTCTATTACTGAGTACTCCAATCTTCCCACTCACTGAGACTCACAACCAAGGTGTCACTTGCCAATACCTGGCACTCACAATCTAGTATGAGGTGGCCGCAGCACATTACCATTAGTGACTTCTTTTTCTATTCTTGGCTAGGAAAATGCTGTCCATTCTTCAAGGCTTTTTACTCGAGTCTTTACCCTTCAATAACTATTTCTCAATTACTTCGGTTCACATTGATCTCTCCACTTTCCACTGTATTTTCTGCCCATGCTATAAACAGTGAAACTTTCTATGTGTAGTTTTGTGTCCTGTGCATGCCTTATTTACTTAATTAGACTGTAATCTCTTCAAGGTTCTATGTACAGTATATAGATTAGGTATCTGATATTTATTGAACTGATGATATACTACCTGTAAATTGCCATTGATATTTTAATTCCTTAACTTTAGTGCTTTTCTCACATACATAAAGGGCTGTAATGTTTCCACTCGTTAAATCAGGAAGTAGCAGATTAAAATTAAAGTAGCAAATTAAAATTTTAAAATGAGTTGAAGATGCTCATTAGGATTTATATAACAAGTAGAAAAGATACAGAATCACTTCCATTTTAGAGAAGGCAAAACCATAGGCAAAAAATATGAGTGCACAAATTGCTTGAAGAGTTAAAGAATGTGAGATTTTCACTGATCTATTCCCATCTAAACAATATATAAAACTCTATTCAGAGAACTATCCTCTCTCGTAATTTAGAGAAAAAAGTAGGAATACATTCCAAGACTAGAATTTCACATCGGTTAGTTTTTCACTTCTTGTTCAGTCATGTCTAACTTGGCAGAGATACTGGAGTGGTTTGCCATTTCTTTTTCCAGCTCATTTTACAGATGAGGAAACAGAGGCAAACAGGATAAAGTGACTTGCCCAGGGTCACACAGCTAGTCAGTGTCTGAGGTCAGATTTTGAATTTACTTCTTTTGACTCGAGTCCTGGGGCTCCAATCCACTGAGCCACCTAGCTGCCCCAGATTTTAACTAAAGTGAGGCTATAAAGTGCAGATTTCAGTGCATTTAAAATAAAATCCATTAAAAACACCAGCATACAGAATTTTCTTTAAATGGATGTTTTTCTATTTTTAGATGTTTTTATTTTCAAATTAGATAACTCAGGAACAGACTCAAAAAGCTGCAATTACTACAAAAGTTATATTTTTAAATGTTAACATTTATACAAAGTATAAGACAATTAAAAGTTATTTTGATATTCTTTTGAAGAGTGAAGTGAAAACTTGGTTATTTAACACATTTACAAAATATTCACAGAAGCCCAAATAACTTATACAGAAATACTTTTTGTTTTTTACCAGAGTTTATCAAAAAGAATTTTAATAAGAAAATTGAAGGAATCTACTTTTAGCAATTGAAAAATGAACCAACTACATCTAAACCTTTTAGAATAAAATTATCCTGACTTATATGATAAGAGTTTTATTTTTAATTACTCATTAATTTGGTCTCTTTTTTAATAATAAGGAAATTACTAAATTGGTCACCTTGTCAAAGACAAGAAAAAAAATAAATTATCTTCTTTCTCCATGATAATTATGTCCTTAAAAATCTCACAAAATCTACATTCTTTAATAAAACATTAAAAACCCTATTTATCTCTGAATGTCTTGTATTTTAACAGTGAGCTCTACATTTCTGGTTAGTGAGCTCTACATTTCTGGTTATTCACTGTTTTTATATTAAAGGTAACAAAAGGGTCAATTCCATTAACTATTAACTCAGTCCGTAGCTAGAAATTTTTTTTGTTAGAGAAAGGAGTAGTCTGAAGTGGAATATCATAGAGTACTATTTCCTTTTTTACATTGCTCTCTTATCCCAATAAAAATGCCATCGTGGTTCTGTATTAAC
The DNA here is from genome assembly GCA_023548195.1 of Bettongia penicillata ogilbyi. Classification (NCBI taxonomy): domain Eukaryota; kingdom Metazoa; phylum Chordata; class Mammalia; order Diprotodontia; family Potoroidae; genus Bettongia; species Bettongia penicillata. The sequence continues at coordinate 2,075,599 of JAJHZJ010000084.1, read as the reverse complement.
ATAAAAAGAACTTTTTATTGCCCAGAAAAATTGCATATTTATTACTTTTAAATCTGCCCTCAAATGACTGCACTTTATTCATAAGTTGGCATTGTAAAACTGCTTTTATACTACTAAGCTTTTACTTCGAATGTGAAACTGTCTAAAGTTAAGATGAGGAATGGACAGATTTAAAATTGGAGCTAATGTGACTCTGATTTTTCAGTAGAGCTTTTAAAATGTTGACTTAAAAAAAGTTTTAGTAAAGCATTTAAAAGTAAAATCACAGAATTTTTAGAGGTTTGTCAACTGAGTTATTTTATTCTACAGATAAACAATGGACACTACAAATAATCTTTATTCAAGAGGTAACTTACTCTAAATAATTAAATAAAAATAACCACACTGGTCCCAATATAGAACACATTGTTCCCATCCTCTCCCCAAAACCTGGTTTGTACAAACTCTGACTGAAGTATTACCTTTCATGACATGTGCCCCACCCATTTTTTTTTTTTAACTTTCAAGGTGCTGTCCTTCTCAAGGAATGGCCTAAATCTGGACCAACATGATGATATTTAAGAGCTATACAAGTGCTTAAGATCCTTTAATAACTAACCATAATGCAGAATATAAATCATCTCAAATATATGAAAAAATATTTTATCATGGGAAAATTACCATTAACATTAGAAAGATGAAGGCTGATATTCCTAAAACAAGGATTTCTTTATTTCCTTTGCTCTCCACATGCAGTTTTCGATAATATGGGCCTATAAGGTATGTCTTTATAACAAGACATATAAGAAATACAGTAACCAGAGAAACGAGGATTTGACCAACCAGTATCAGTATTCTCAGTATTTCCAGGAAAATGCTAGAGGGAAACAGAAAAGAAAAAAGGTTATTCTACCTTTAAACCCTGTTTCTCTCATTTCTACTGACAATAGCTTCTATTTTTTTCTTTTAATATGTTGTTTCAAATTAATTCCCAGATTAACCTTTGAAATTATGAAATGAAATCTACAAAACCATATAGAAGCCTGTGTCTCAAAGTCTTAACTTTATATTTTATATTGTCATTTGAATCAGATATAGGATATCAGATTCATAACAAACTACACACGTTGTTAGGACCAAAAGCCTGTGTTGAAGATTTTCAAATACAAACCCCATTACTTGTCTTTTTTGAGCAATATTTGATGTAGCAAAATTCCTATTCAACAAAAGGATTAATATACTTCCCAAGTCCTTGTACATATAACCAAGTTTGACTTACATCCTAGAGTTACACAATTAAAGGAATCGCAGCAACAAAGCGCTAATTAAACTTCAAGAGCCTGTTCTTTTATCCTCTTTTTAAATCAGAACTCTTTTATTTTCCAGTGAATTTAATATAATTATTACTCAAAACACATTGAGGATACTATTTCACTTTATATGGTATGGAAGTTTCTAAGTAGTTTTTATTACTATACCAAGAACTTAAGACAGGTACACTTTATTGTTAGTAATTACAGTTAAAAAGCTTGTTAGCTTGCATATGTTGAGTGAAGGAGGCTAAGAGTTATACTGACCAATGGATAGCTCACCATGGGATAACAGAACAGTGATTGTACAATCAGGCTTAATGCTGCAGTGCTGGAAATGCAAATAGCTAGGGGCAGCAGTACAGGAGATCAAAGTCCCCCCAGAGGCAGGGACCATACAACAGAAAGCAAGAATGAACCAAGCATAGATAACAGAGAGAAGTCAATGGGAGTTTAAATTTTCACCTACTTCTCCGACATCTCCCAAGCTTCTAAATGCGGTTAGTTCCTAACCTCCAGCAGAGTTTAAATGGGGTTCAGCCTCTAGCAGAACTGACCCAGATGTTCCATTTGAATTTCTACCTTTGTCTCTACAGTCATGACTTTTCTAAGTAGTGAAGTCATATCTCATTTAACCTTCTTGTTCAAAACAACCTGAACCCCAGCAAACCCTACACTCCAAGAGAGAAAATCCAGAATTATTTAAGCCCAAAGACCTATGGTAAAAGCCAGCTATCTGAAACTTAAATGCATTTGAGTCATAAATTTCTAAATTACACTTCAGACTATTTTTTAAAAAAAATATTTCGTTTCTTGCCAACTTTATCTGTTTTCTGCTTATGAAACTGTAGGAAAAGAGCAATTTTATTCTACAGGTTGAATCTGATTACTTGAAATCAACAGAAACAGCCATTGGTTTCTAACATTATGTGTATTGGCTTTATTATTGGTAAGTCCAGTTGTTAGACTGAAGATCTGTGGTGAGTCAAACGCTAAATTTCTAAGAAACAAAAAAAGCGTAACTCAGAAGTCAACAAACCTGAAAAAGGCAGTTTCATCTCGACCAATGGGTAACTTTAGTTACTCACACTATGAATCCTCAAGCATATCAGATAACTGAAGAGTTCATGGCTTTAGGCCGCTCACTCTTTCTCAGAACTGCCCCTTGAGGGTTTTACGCTATAATGGGGAAAGCATAGGACTGAAAGTCTGGGAGACCCAGGTTCTAGCATAGCTATGTTACTTGGTACTTCTGTGGAACTCGGATTTTCAATCTGTAAAATCAGGGGTTGGATTTCTTACTCCCTTTCATCTCTAAAAGGTTAAGATTTATAACTCCTAATCAAACTTTACTTTTGAAATTCCTGTCATATCTTGTGTATTTCTAAAATTTGTCTACTTTTTTGAAGTTTATGAAAGTTCTTTTCTACAAATTTATTGTTTAAAGTCAGACAGCTTTAATGTTCATGAATTATTACATTTCTTTCAAAGTATATTGATACTGAAGTTGCATTTTAATGTTCTAAGTACCTAGGACTAGACTGATATTTTGCAGACTGGGACAGTCAGAAATACCTGTTCCTACAAGTGGCTGGTAAAATGCTAGATAACAAAAGCTTTTTTTGAATTAAGAAAAGGTTAAGAAAATAAAATTATAATTAGAAGAATATTAGTCTTTCACAAATCTTAATGGAAAGTGAGCTACCTCCTAGCTCCTGATGAAAGGGTCATCTCTAACCTACTTCTGTGACTTCTGGACAAGTCACTTACCTAATTTAAACCCTAGTTTTGTCATCTGTAAAATTAGGGGGTAGACTAAATGATCTCTGAGGTGACTTCGAGCTCTAAATATATGATCCCAAGTGTGGTCTTGCAAGTCAAGAGACAAATTAGAGTATATTCATGATACTTCAAAATGTGGAGTACATATACAAATTATTCTACATTTCTAGAAACTAAAACATACATTTTAGCCAAATTTTCATTAATCAGTCTGTATTTTAAAACAGACATACTAATGAACAGGTTTGTAGATTGATTTTATATATATGTTTATGTGTATTTACATACACATATACACAGAAACAGAGTGTGTAAGTGTGTATGTGTGTGTGGGACTGGCACATGCTAGGCACTTAAAATATTATTAAAATAAGCCCTTCCCTCTTAATTCTCTTGAGTAAAGTTAAAGAAAATAAACAAAAACTTTTACTCTCCCTTTCCATGTAAAATTAAGCTGTACAAAAAAAGATATCAATATGTCAAGAATATGTAATTTTATCAATGCAAACATGACTCCACTGACAAAAGACTGGGATTCCTTGATAACTTAGTATCCCACAGTTTTGCCCAGTGGCCAACCCGATAAAGAAATTCTCAGAATTTAGCTTGCCTGGTCCTCAGACAACAGACAAACTGTTACTTTCTTGGCCCATACCTGAAGTCTTACCAGCTTGATAAAACCTGCCAAAGCCTCTGGCCCAGGCCACCTAATGGCCATGATGAGCTGCAGAGGAGGACTTTAACGTAGGTATTCAAAAAACTAAAAGCCAGGCTGAGAGTGGGCCCACTGTTTTCACACAACAAAATTTGCTAGTTAATATATTTTAAGAGAGGAAAATATGCAAAGGATGCTACTAACTTCCTACAATGTATCATTTTTAAGCAGGAAAATTCAAAATAGGAGTTTTGACTTATATAGGGCTCAAATATTAGTTTTTTTTCAGTCAGATTTGGAGAACCATTTTATAGTCCTTGGTTATGAGTCAAGCTTAAGTTACTTCCTATACAATGATGCTGCAGTTACTACAACAGTGTTGTAAAATTTAAACAAATTGGTAATGAGCCTTTCAAAAAATTATAACAGACTCATTTGAAAGATATAACTTTTTTGGAACTCCTTATTTGGAACTGTATTAAGAGCCTATTATTCTCTTTTGAATATAAATTAGCAAAGCGCTTGGCACATAGTAAACACTGATTGCTTGACTAAGTGCTAGGAACACAAACAAAGGCAAAAAACAATCCCTATTCTCCAAGGAAAATGAATACACAAACACACACGAGATAGACAACTGGGTAAGTGAAGGCGATTCTCTTTGTAGAAAGGAGATGTCTCTTTGTAGGAGATATTTATCTTTTGAGGGTATCTTTACTTTTTGGAAACAGGTAAAGGTTATTTAGAAACAAGTCTAGTGAATAAACTGGACGATCAGTCGATGGTAATATCATTTTAGGTCTGAGTAACAAAACTGAGTCTCAAAAAAATAACTGAAAGTTAATTCCAAAGCACCAAAAAGATTTTAAACATCAGCTTCTGCTGATTCAGTAAACTATAAATGTATTTTCTTTCCACCACTCAAGATGGAGGCACCTGTGTAGAAGGTGGCAGGGGGAAAGACACCTAATTGGGAGCTGAAATGGGTGGCATCTTCAAACCTAGCAGGCTTGGATGGTCCTGATCTCTGTTTTCAATGGCACCCAGGGATGAAGGAAGGTCTTGCTCCCCTGGAACATGGGCACCATGTACTAATAAGCTAGATGTCAGGACAGGACCACCTGTGGCTCTGAGAACTGGACTTGAGGCTTTGGTTTGTTTCAGTAGTCCTTTTCAGATCAAAGCATTGGCAGCAGAGTTCCTGGAACCGGAAGTTCAAGCTGTGGTGAACTTGGAGACTAGATGTTGCTGCAAGCTCAGCAGGGATGCCCTGAGAAGCCAGGGTGCCTAGACACAAACTCTGGGAGGCTTTGGACTTGGAACTTGATGGGGCTATCCCACATAGAAAATGAGTTAAATTGTGAACCCTAATCTCCTCCCCAGAGATTGAAGGGGTATTAAGGAGAGGAGAAAGGGGTGTTTAAATGTTTGTTCTTACAATAGCTTTGAAGTAAATATTTCTTTGTAAAAGTTAATATGACTTAAGTGGTTAAGTGGAACTAGGGTGCTGGGGACCCCTAAACTTTGGAAAAACAAATCAGTGCAGAGAGAGATTACCTAACCTCCTTATCAGAGAACCAGACAACCCTGGGTGGGGGAGGAGGTCAAACGTAACATACCTGGCTATCAGGCAGTATGGGCCAGGGTTGCAATTGTTACACAATCTCAAGTGAGCCGACCCACATGTTGGTGCCTTTCTCTGGTAACTTTCTGTATGTAACGGTCACACAGTTGGATCTGTCTGTTAATCTGTGGTCTTACTTATGCTCAAGCAGTTGGAAGCCCTCTCTGCTGGTCTTTATTTCTCTGCTTGTATTTTCTCATATCTAATATGTGATTAAAGAAGACCACTGACCCCTCAAAAGTTGCTTTCCTTTTGGAAAAGCAGACCTAAGAACCTAGTGCTAGCAGCCCATCCTGGATGTGCCAGGGTGCTTGCTGCTACAGATGGAGAATGATGGAACTGTAAAAATCATAAGCTAAAACATAAGAGGAGATACAGACAACTATACCCTGAAAAGATTTTCATTTTCAGAAATATTTTATGAATAGCCAATCTGAAAATAATAAATCATAAGAGGACGCATAGAAAAATTTAACCTGGAATATGTATTAGCTCCTGCTTGTATAAGAGTTGGCATAATCGCTATGAATAATCCAAGCTGCACGTCTTGCGTTACCAGCATGCCAAGAAGCACACTGCTGTAGTCAATATCACCTGTTTGAGAATAAAGAGTGGTATTCAAAATGCAGATCCGCACCGGTATAAAACATCTTACACATACATAAGTACCGTCATGACGACTGTCTGAAACTTTAGACTACTTACTAAAAGGTTGGGGGTTTTGACCATAAAAAAACAAAGCATATTTTAAAATTTATTTTTTTCCAAGGTAAAATAGTAAACGTATTAAAGTTGCTTACATTATTTACATGCCTACAACACGACCTTTTCATAAGCTAAGTAACACTGCTGAGGATATTTTTGCATTTGAATGGATGACAAATTTTATTCAGTGCCAGAAAGGTGGATAAGCAGCTTTCTTTCTTAACCCATATTTTGTCCTTCAAGCTAGTCAAAATGGCCTGACCTACATCTCTGCTCCCAACCCAGGCTACACCTCTGACCAACCTTCTTGCCAACAAGAGCATTTCCCCCACTAAAAAGCTGTCACTGCTTGCACAATGAACATAAAACAAAAAGAAAGTGTGTGGAAGAGAAAGTAGATTTGAAAGTGAGTGGTTCAGAAGTAACAGTGAAATGCTGATCAAAGTGCATAACTCAGGGAAAGGGGAGGAATTTTTTTTATTAGGCATTTTATATTTATATACTTTTAAAAAATCATGAGTTGGCTGGATTTTGGAAAGGATCATTCTGGTTTTGATATCTATTTTTTATTACACTGTGAACCAGAATTATTCTGGTTTACAAATATGAGCAGTAACACTGCTCTGAGTCACTTTTGGAGCACCTAAATCAAGGGCCCCAAATTCACAAGCAATAGGTTCTATTTCATACACTTTAAGTTTTATGAATTTAATAATTTGAAAAATATTGGCAGGAGTACCCAATATTCAACCAAAGAGTCTGACAACCTTACTTGAGTTAATTAAACATATTATCTAAATATACTTCCAAAAATATACTTGAATAGTAGTGATATTTTTCTGGAAAAAATTTTATGCATATTTTACAAAAGATTATGTGTCTATGAGGACTATATTCCTAAAACAAGTCCTGTCATCTGTACCAAAATTCAATCATTATTTTTTTATATCTAGTACACATCAACGAAAAAATCTCACTCAAGGTTTATTTCTTGGGATCCCACTGACCTTGATTAAAAGGAAAGATAACAGATTCAGAGGTGGAAAGTGACTTCAGAGTCATCTAGTCTACCTATTTTATAACAGAAAAGAAAGCCAAAGAATAGAAAGGTAGGGCCCAGAAATTGTCCAGTGGCAAAACTCCTATTCAAATCCAGGATTCTGATTCCAACTTCAGTATCTCCCCACCCTCAGTTGTACTGTTTCTCTCCTTCTTTGTTACTGGCTCTCATGGATGACCGTGGTGAGTGAATCTGGCTGTAAGCAAAGATGTAACTCTGTATACATATCACCAGATAAAATGGAGACAAATCAGCAACAACATCCCTCAGCCTAACTCCTCTCAGATGTATCTAGGCAAGCCTTTGAACAAGTGAACCACAACTGCAGGGTTATTCCATGTTAAGTCTGGTAATCCTTTTACGAGATTTTATAGGATTTAGAATGCAAAATTAAAATCCAAGGGCCTGAAACACCTTGGTTAAAATATGGATACATTTAACATGGTTTGTTTCTTTTTTTTTTTTTTTAACATATTTTACATATTCTGTAATAGTTGCCTATCTCCTTAGTTAGTACATGTTCTTAAAACTCACCATAACTATAAAAACTCACCTACCAAATCCTAGAAATAGTTTTTTGGAAATGCTTTAGGCCAAACAGCACTTTTATCAGTTCTTACATCATTTAAGAGTATTAAGCATCAATGGCAGCAATATCAACATCATAAATCATATTTGTACTGCATACTCATTTTTTTAAACTTTATTTCTTTCTGAACTACAAACTGGCCAAATTTATGGGGCTGCATTTTTCAAAGACAGTAGTAGATTAGAATTAGATGAATTCATAGGAGTTTATTCTATTTGTAATCCTGCCAATAAGTTTGTTAGTCAAGGCCTAAGTAGACAACAGTCTCAATGCTTTTATCACTTGACTTAATCGTTAATTTATAAAATAAATTTACTCTATATGTAATTGAAGAAATTCATGTAACAGTCTATCACCTACCTTCTTTTTCACCTCGGGCACTACCAACAAGGAACCTGGACACCAAGGGTGTGCTTGATAAGGATAAACAAGTAGAAATAAAAACACTTTGTGTTGGTCTGATTTGTAAAAAGTGTCCCCACAATAAGCCAAATGAAATCATTAGGAATGTCATATAGCATGAGCCTTGCAAGGAGATCTTCCATACCTTAAAGAGAACAAATTTATTTAAATATTTTAATAACTTAATAGGATATCTCCTTTCCAAAGCCTGAGATGCCACACACACAAATAAAACTGGATTTTACACTATGTATTGAATACATCAACAAAATTTCCCCAGTTAGTAATGAAGAATTGTACACTTGCCTACTATGACCAAAGTCAGGATGGTGAAGTTTAAAAAAAAAAAAAGGAGTAAATTTGCAAATCAGGTGACCTGAGTTCAAGCCCTGGTTTTGCCACATACTAGCTGAGTCAACCTTCATGAGTCTCTTGGTGTCACGTTTCTCATCTGTAAAATGGGGACTTTGTTCTACCTTGTAGGGTTGTTTCGTATACCAAATGAAATCATGAATTTGGAAAACCTTAAAGTGCTAAACAAGAACAAAGTGGTATCAGCATTGTCCTGAACACTGTAGGAAATATAAGACTTCAACAAACATTTATTAGAGGCCTCCTACAAAGAATCTAGGTTCTTAGAGATACAAAGATAAACAATGTCACTGCCTGCACCTTTAAATAACAGTCTACTAGAGGTCAATAAGAAGACAGTTTCTGTCCTCAAGGAACACTAGTCCAATTGGGAAGACAAAACTATAGACACTCTCCCTTTTCAATTATATTCACAGAAATGTTTTGATGAAACTGTGATCTCATCAATGTAGATACTTCCTCCAATAATGCAGACAGCAACTCATTCATGGCCACTCAGTCTGTGAGAGTCCCATGCAACCATCAATCCTTCAGGGGTGAAGGCCATCTTTTGGTTCTTCCGACATCACGTGGATGGAGCAGGCTGTCCATCAGTGAGTCCTTGCTTCTATTATGTAACTGTTACTTTTTAGTCTTTATTTCCCAGGTATATACATATTTCTGCTGCTTCTCGGAAATTTTTCATTTGCAGTATGTTATGGTTTCTTCATACTGAACATTTACATAAACATGAAGAGATCATGTAATATATAATGTCTGACATAATTATGTGTATGACATATTTCATACAGTGACAGAGATAATTGAGGGGTCGGGCTGTGTCCTGGATAAAGAACCAGACTTAAGGTCTGGAAAACCAGAGTTTAAGTGCTGCTTCTGACACACAATGGCTGTGCAGCACTGGACAAGTCACTGCACCTCTCAGAGCTCAAGGCAGCTACGACTCTAAACTGCAGAGCACGGACTACTGATTTTTTCACTGTCCCGCAGGACATGTGCAGTCATGTCATGTCTTTAATACCACTATTCTCTGTCATACTCACATGACTACACATCATGGAGCACCAGAACAAGAGATGTAATCAGATAGGAGCATTTTATAAATGAAAACCAGCATGTGCAAAGGCAGTAGGGCCCAGTCCCACCTCAGATGTGCTCTGGCTATGTATCATAGGTAACTCAGCTTCTCAGCGCCCTACATAACTCTCTTAAGAAGACAGAAGTTGCAGAGCAAAAGACAAGGTACACTGATAAAGAGTTTCATGAACCATGGGTCTGGTAAAACAAAAATCTTCACACAAAAGTGCTGCATAAGTCATTAATAAAGTTACATTCAAGCAAAGAGGCGCTAGATTAAGCAGGTATCAAGAGTTTGAGATAAATAACAGATCCAAGTGTTATGCTGATAACTCCAAAATATTATAAAAAAAAAAAAAGGCCTTCTGTACATCAAGTAGATATGCCAGGGTGAACTTAAGGAAATTTGTAAATAAAAATCACAAAGGGGTAAGATCTATACTGATGACAAGTGTATGTGATTTCACTGGAACAGAGGTGGCCAAGAATAAATCATGGACTCAACAAATTACAAAATAGTAATTTTATATTAATTCTACAAGAAAACATAAGCTGAAAAACTATTTTTATTTTACTTTTAAAGGTTAATTTTAAATTCAAAGTTCACAACACATTTTAAAGAGTTGCTCAAAATTGTACTTTTGTTTTGATTAGGGACCTAGAAGGAATGTTTTCTGAAATGTGTTCTATGCCCATGATCCTGGCAAAGATACAATGTAACATATAAATCTCTGGTCCTGCCCACGAGGGACTTATAATCTAGTACACTAGATATGCAACAAGTGAAATATCAAATAACAAAATGTGATTTAAATAATAATTTGAACCTACCCTATAACAGATGTGATGTATTTGTCAAATGAGTGATACAAACAGGAAAAATACTGATAACAGGGAGGTTACATGGTACAGTGAAACTTGGGTTCAAATCCTGCCTCTAATATTTATTACCTCTGTGATTTCAGGCAAATTATTTAACTTCCCTGGATCTCAGTTTCCTTATATATAAAATAAGAGGTCTGGATCATATTGTGTCTGTAGTCTCTTCAAGCTCTAAACGTATGATCCTAACTGTTAGGGGAGCTCAAAGAAAAGATTATTTCAAAATAGGGGAATTTTTTGAAAAAGAAAATTTCTAAATTTCAAATTACTAAAAAATTTTCTTTTAAAAAAAGGAATCCTTCTCTTTTCCAATTTAAGAGTAGACTGTAAGAAGATGCTTTGTCTAATTATTAAATATTACATTTCACTGAAAAACTAAGAGATTCCCAAAACACCAAACAGCCACAAGGTGGCAGTAAGTACTTTCGTGGCAATATGGAAACTGGCTCTGCGGAAGGCATAAAACAAAAGGTGAAATTATTATGAACTAAATTGTAAAATTTTAAAGCTGGAAGGGGCAAAATTTATTTAGTTTAATCTCTCATTTTATGTATGAAGCCCAGTAGAGAGGTTGAAGATGCACAATTAGTTCAATAAACACACATTAAGGGTCTCTTATATTTCTCACAATTGGGGATCCTGACTTTTTGCCCAGTGTTTTTCACTAACCATGAGTAAGCAATGTAGTATCTTTCATTATGTAGACATGGCTGTGAGGCTACTCAAAATGAAAAAATAAAACATGGAAAAAGTACAGATGATGAGAATATATAGAAAAGCTGAATATGTAGTATTGATTCTGGGTACTTTTAAGACTTGAAAAGCAGTAATTTTCAGTTCTTTAAAGTTCATGTCCCTTCAATGAAACCAAAGATCCTCAAGACCATCTAGTTAAAATTGCTTCCCTGAATAATGTAAGTCAGATGGTTTTATTTTTGGTGAAATGAAACGCTGTACGTACAGGGTGGTTAATTTAATTCCACAAGTATCATAAAGTTCCTATTATGTGCAAAAGCTATGTGTTAGGCACTACACATAACCATATTTTTTAAAAATGAGCCCTTCCCTCATCATAAGGTACTCACAAAGAGATAAATACTTTAGATGAATCTGTGTTCTCACTTCACTAATAGTAAAAAGATCACATCATTCCTCTGTATAATTCATGTCCATATTTTTCCCTTAATCCTCCATAGAGGCTACATCCAAAAAAGATGAAAACTTCTGTTTCAAAATATCAAGGATAAATCTGGTTACAAGACAAACCCTATTTCCTTTTTCAAATTTTACATATCCTTGGTAAATATTTTATTCCTTTTCTCATGCACAAATCATTTTTGGTAACATATCATAATCTACTTCCACTTATAATAAATTTGTTTTACATTATCTTCTGGGTTACTTTTTAATTTTTATTCTTGCAATGAATTTCAGAAACAAATAAAAGGATATGGTAACATTATAAATATATATATATAAACTATATACATATATATACCTACATATAGATATATATATATAATATTATCAAAGCACCCAGAGGACTTCTGCAGAACTCATTTTGAGAATCAACAATTTAAAGTGATTCAGGATAGGTTTTGCAAAAGAAGTAAACAGGAGGTAGAGCCAAGACACTGGAAGAGCAGGAAGAACAGTGAATTCTACTCTTTCCCAAATGACTTCTGAAAAAAATATGTAGAAAATGTACCAGACTAAATCCTTATCAGGAAATCCAAGAAAATCGCAGTGAGTCACTTTTCCAGACTGGGGTGATAAGGAGAGACAAAGAGAGGGGTCTGCAGACACATGAAGTGACAAAGTCTAGTCAGCCGGGCACTTTGTAGAACACTCTAGCACAGGGAGAGGTGGTTCACCAGGGCAGAGGGGATCTCAGACCCACCACAGAGAGGCTTTAACATGCACAGAAGCCTGCAGAAACCAAGTGGACTGCTGTTCAGTCCAAAATCCATGTCAGAAACTTGCAAAGCTCAGATCAAGGAGAGAGGAATTAGGCTCTGCCTTAGGCAATCTACTTTAGGTGTGCCAGTTGTTTACAATCCTCCCAAGAGAATGATTCCAAAATATTTACCACCAAAGTCTTAAAGAAAAACATAACTTGGGAAAAATACTAAAATTCTTGGAAGAGAGTTCTTTAAAAAAAAAAGTTAAATGTGTTCTTATAAATAAGAGTATGAGAGGGAAAAAACTGGAAAAGAGAGACCTAAGAACTCAATAGAACACAAGAGATATAAAACCCTGCCTGAGCAACAAACTGCTAAATAATTGGAATGGATCAAATAGAAACCAATGACTCCATGAGAAAACAAGAAACATTAAAACAAAGTTTTAAAAAATATAAGAATAGAAGAAAATGTACAGTATCTCACAGTAAAAACAACTGACCTGGAGAAGAGATCAAGGAGGAAAAAATTACGAATTGGACTACCTGCCATGAAAAGACCTTAAGCACCCTGTTTCAAGAAACCTTAAAAGAAAACTGCCCAATTTGGGTTGGGGTTTTTTTTTTGTTTTTTTTAGAACCAGAGAACAAAATGAAAATAAAAAGAATTTACTGGTCATTACCTCCTGAAAGAAGCTACAAAATGAAAACTCCTAGGAACACGATCTCCAAAATCCAGAGCTGACTGTAAACAGAAAGAAAGAATTTGAGAAACAGGGAGCCACAGTCAGGATCACACAAGGGACAACAACCACCACTATGAAGTAGAGAGCCTGGAGAATGATATTCTAGAAAGTAGGATATAGGTTTACATTCAAGAATAATTTACTCAGCAAAACTGAGTATAATCCTACAAAGGAAAAGATGGACCTGTAGTGAAATATAACACATAAGCTTTACTAATGAAAAGTACATAGAAACAGCTACATAGAAACTGTGAAATACAAAGAAGTCAAGAGAAACATGAAAAGTTAAATATGGCCAAGAAATCATAAGGGAATGAACAAGGATAAACTTAATATAAGCTTATATAGTTTATAATATTAAATTTATGATGCAAACTTAATAAGCTTAATTCTGATAAGGGGAGATGGCAAATGTGTCTTTCCTGAACTCTATCATCATCAGGGGCCACAGATGGAGTCTAATTAGGGCCTGGGAGTAGTTCTGTTATGTCTTGATGATCTTAAAAGAGGACTAGAAAGGGAATGGAAGAAGAATACATTAGGGGATGAAAAGAAGAGGAAGGTTAGGGAGAATTACCCTATATATCATGCAAACAGAAGTTTATGTAAACAAGGAAGAAAGGGTAAGGGAAACAGCTGACATTTGAACCTCACTTTCATCTGGAATGGTCAGGAAATGGAAGAATATAGAGACACCCACACAGAGTTGGATACAAAAATGCATTTCACTCAACAGAGAAATAAAGGAGAGAAAGTGGAATCAGGAAAAGTGGATGTGGGGAAGGATTAATCCCAAGCAAAACAAACGCTAACTAAAAATGTACAAAAATATTTACATAGCTCTTTTTGCAATGGCAAAGAACTTAAGACTAAGGAAGTACTCATCAGTTGGGAAATAGCTGAGAAAATTATGATCTAGAAATGTGATGGAATACTATTTTGTGCTATAACAAATAATGAAGGGTAAGGTTTCAGAGATTACTGAGAAGACTTATATGAACTGATAAGAGTAAAATGAGCAAAAGTAGAACAAAGGCATATATATGCACTATACAAGTGATAACTAATAAAACATGGCAGAGGAAGAAAAGCAGGAATACCTCATTATTAGAGAACAGCAGAATCAGAATGCCAAAATTAAAGTCTCTGAAGTAGTAACTTTTGATTTACTGCCAATGTAATTTCATTTCCATTGCTAAAGAATGTAGTACTGAAAGGAGTATTTGTTAGGGTAGATTAGTTTAGAAGAAAATAACTGCCTCCTTTTAAAATTTTAACAATTCTTCAGATATAGTCTTAACTACTACTCACTTTTCAAATACTTTTTCATCATATATTTTAGAATTACTTTAGGGATATATGCCATTTAGAATTTTATTTCACATAGTCTCTCAACTTTATAAAATTCAAATTGTCAGTATCAATGATGTTATTGCCCAGTCACTGTCAGAAGTCTAATCCATTTAAATTTCTAGATCTCATTTATACAGCTTCTTCCACTGGACTGTTATTTCCTCTCAGTGTGAAGAGCTTCTATTGATACCTAACAGGATATTTTGTTTACAGTAACTCAGACCACTTGATTATGTAGTTTAAAGCACATCACAGTTTGAAAGTTTCAAGTAGTTAAGAGAACAAATGGTCCCATTTCAGGTACACAATATGATTTGGAGAGCAAATTCTCACATACCTTTCTTAACTTTTCTGGAGAAAACTCCAAGCCAACAAGAAACAGAGTAAAGAATACACCAAATTCTCCTAATGTCTCCACTTGCACAATAGACTATAAGACAAAGACATAAAAATAAAATAAATTAAAATATAACAAATATATTAATATAAATGTATGTATAGGTTTAAATATAAGTGTAATTAATAGATTAACCATATTAATTACATATAATTATCTTAACATATAATAAATTAAATATAAATTATATATAACTATGCTAATGAACCTATATTCAAAAGTTTGTTACTGACTGATTTAATGGGCTTGTCCGAATATGCTGATAAAATATAAATGAGATAAAATTTCCATTAAAAGCAAAAGTCTCCATTAATTCTTTTTTGGAAACTTTGGGAACTAAAGAATCAGTAATCTAAATTATATTTTAACTCCAATAGTCAAGTACTTTATTTCCAAATGTATTTTATCAAACATGAAAAATGAGCTAAACACTTCTTAACATAGAGAACATAAAATATACTTTTAAAAATGGCTCATCATTTCTAAAAAGAAAATTCTTAAAATTTCAAAAGCACTTTTGAAACTGCTTAAAAATATAAAAGTAATGTTTTATTCCCATTTTTAAAAACAAATTCATGAATACACTCCAAATCAATCTAACATATTAATACCATGAGGATTTTTATAAAGGACTCCTGCAGAAGATTTAAGTATTTCTACACAGGGAACTGACAGATTTTCCCTGTTTTCTCTCAATCAAGTGACACCAAAATATAACTAGAACATGAGATATGCTTTTGACCAGTCAGGTACAGAAGAAATTATCAAGATTAATCCCTCGGGGGGGTGGAGTCAAGATGGCGGAGTAGAAAGACGCACGTTTACGAGCTCCAAACCCACAGCCCATAGAATTAATGTAAAAAGAGATCCCCATAAGTTCTGGATCACTGCAAGGTGTGCAGAAACAGTGGAAGAGATTTCCGTTCCAGGGAGCCCTGGAGAGCCATCCCCAGGGTCCATCGCACCCCAGAAAGCGGACCCCACCCCAGCACTGCCCTGGCCGCGGCCCCAAAGAAGCTGATCCAAGCAGGCTTCAGGGACAGAACCTCCAGCGGCTGGGAAGGTCCCTCCGCCCACAGAAGCTACAGGTCAGTGAGAGACACGCTTGGGCTCACCAAGAGGGGAGCGGGGTGTCTCCGTGACTTGGGCTCCCTCGGGAGGAAGCGGCGGAGGCAGCAGCGGGGGCAGGAAGCAGCAGAGGCAGCGGCGGGGGGGCGGCGGCGGAGGCAGCAGCTGCGGCAGCAGCCCGGGACTCCCCCAGCAGCAGGCAGGATCTTCATTACTGAAAGTCTCTGCATAAACCCCTGAGGGAACTGAGCCTGGGAGGTGGCCCCGCCCCTACCCGCTCCATTACTGAAGGTCTCTGCATAAAGCCCCCGAGGGAGCTGAGCCTGGGAGGCGGCCCTGCCCCCACCCCAGCACCAGAACTAAAGCTCACATTGATTAGCAGCCGCGCGGTGCGGAAAGCCCATTTGAATCTCAGACCCCAAGCACTAGCTGGGCGGATCTAGGCGGGGGTGGACAGGAATCTCAGAAGTCAAGTAACTGGCTGGGAAAATGCCTAGAAAAGGGAAGAAAAATAAGACTACAGAGAGTTTTTTCGAACAGATGAAAATGATCCCGACTTTCGGATCTGACGACTAAGAGGACATATTCTTGCCATCAGGGAAAGACGTGGAGGGTGGGGCCTCAGTACCCCAGACATCCCAGGGGAATGTCGGGTGGGCTCAGGCCTTGGAAGAGCTCAAAAAGGATTCTGAAAACCAAGTTAGACAGGTGGAGGAAAAACTGGGAAGAGAAATGAGAGAGATGCAAGAAAAGTATGAAAAACGGGTCAATACCTTGGTAAAGGAGACCCAAAAAAATGCTGAAGAAAATAACACCTTGAAAAATAGGCTCACTCAATTGGCAAAAGAGGTTCAAAAAGCCAATGAGGAGAAGAATGCTTTCAAAAGCAGAATTAGCCAAATGGAAAAAGAGGTTCAAAAGCTCACTGAAGAGAATAGTTCTCTCAAAATTTGAATGGAACAGATGGAGTCTAATGACTTTACGAGAAACCAAGAAATCACCAAACAAAACCAAAAGAATGAAAAAATGGAAGAGAATGTGAAGTATCTCATGGGAAAAACAACTGACCTGGAAAATAGATCCAAGAGAGACAATTTAAAAATTATGGGACTACCTGAAAGTCATGATCAAAAAAAGAGCCTAGACATCATCTTCCATGAAATTATCAAGGAAAACTGCCCTGACATTCTACAACCAGAGGGCAAAATAAGTATTGAAAGAATCCATCGATCACCACCTGAAAGAGATCCAAAAAGAGAAACTCCTAGGAACATTGTGGCCAAATTGCAGAACTCCCAGCTCAAGGAGAAAATCTTGCAAGTAGCTAGAAAGAAACAATTCCAGTACTGTGGAAATACAATCAGGATAACTCAAGATCTAGCAGCTTCTACATTAAGGGATCGAAGGGTGTGGAATAGGATATTCCAGAAGTCAAAGGAACTAGGACTCAAACCAAGAATCACCTACCCAGCTAAACTGAGTATAATACTTCAGGAGAAAATATGGTCTTTCAATGAAACAGAGGACTTTCAATCATTCTTGATGAAAAGACCAGAGCTGAAAAGAAAATTTGACTTTCAAACACAAGAATGAGAAGAAGCATGAAAAAGTAAACAGCAAAGAGAAGTCTTAAGGGACTTACTAGAAGTGAACTGTTTACATTCCTACATGGAAAGACAATATTTGTAACTCTTAAAACTTTTCAGTATCTGGGTAGTTGGTGGGATCACACACACACATGTACACGCATGCACGCACACACACATACACACATGCACACACACAGAGACAGAGAGCACAGAGTGAATTGAATAGGATGGGACCATAGCTTAAAAGAAATTAAGGTAAATGGTGAGAGAGAAATGTAGTGGGAGGAAAGAGGGTGAAATGGAATGGGGTAATTATATGTCATTTAAGAGGCAAGTAGGAGACTTTTTAGTGGAGGGAAAAAGAGGAGAGCTGAGGAAAAAAAAAAAAAAAACAAGAAGTTTACCCTCATCACATTTGACTAAAGGAAGGAATAAAATGCACACTCATTTTGGTATGAAAACCTATCTTACAGTATAGGAAAGTGGGGGAGAAGGAGATAAGCAAGGGGGGGGATGATGGAAGGGAGGGCAAAGGGGGGAGGGAGCAATTTGAAGTCAACACTTGGGGAGGGACAGGATCAAAAGACAGAAGAGAAACAATGAGGGGCAGGTCAGGATGGAGGGTAATTCAGTCAGTCTTACACAACACGACTATCAGGGAGGTCATTGGCAAAACTACACAGATATGGCCTATATTGAATTGCCTGCCTTCCCAAAGGGAATGGGTGGGGAGGGAGGGATGGGGAGAATTTGGAACTCAAAGCTTTAGGAACAACTGTTTAGTATTGTTGTTGCAACTAGGAAAGAAGACATACAGTTAATGAGGAATAGAAAGTCATCTGGCCCTACAGGAGAAAAGAGAAAATGGAGACAAGAGAAGGGAGAGATGACAGAAGAGAGGGCAGATTGGAGATAGGGAAAATTAGATTGCTTGGGGTATTGGGGTGGGGGGAGGGGATAAAAGGGGAGAAAATTTGGAACCCAAAATTTTGTGAAAATAAATGTAAAAAGTTAAATAGATAAATTAATAAAAAAAAGATTAATGCCTCTTCTACATTACAAGTCCTTCAAAAACTTAAAGGCAGTCACCAATTCCCTTCCCCTTTTGAAATATTCATGTTGCTTTTAATTGCTATAATAATTTCTGTCTCAGTTAAGAATTGAGCTCCCTCTCTCATGAAGGACTTCCCTGAAAAGTTAAGTAAAACCATTTAATAAATTAATTGTGATTGATAATACGCAATACTTTTCACTTTTATAATTAATTTTTAACAGAAGATACTACGATCATTCACTGTTTTAGGGTTTTCTGCCTCAACATCATTTTTATTCACATAATTATAATCATTGTGTACATTTTGTTGATCAGTTGCCTTCACTCTAAACAACTTCATATAAGTCTTACTATTCTCTTAATTCTTCATTTCCATACTCTTACATAGCAATAACATTACATTGCATTCTTTTATCAGTTTGTTCACCCATTCTGGAATCACTAGACACTAATTTTGTTTTCAGCTTTTTGTTATAAATATTCTGGAAAGAACCGAGTAGTTACTATACTGGAATGTTAACTCAACTGTAGCTCACAATGACCATTTCTTTGTTCAAGATTACTATGTTAACTGTGAGAGACAGCAAAGAGGTAAGTTTCCACAGTTACTAGTTGATGAAGTCACTGAAAACAAGTTAGATAAGAAAAAGCTAGCAGACTGAAGGTGGGCCCAACCAATCAAGAGACAGTTAGTGGCTATCAGAAGATCACAAAGTTTTTGATAAAGGAGAACCAGCCTAAACCAGTTGGGAAAAATGACATAGAATGACAGGGAGAAAGCTTTTATTCACTATGCTTGCTTAATGAACCTCATGTATATTAACTTCTCCGCCCCAGGGGAGGTCAGATAGTACAAAATCAGGCATAGTTCATATCAGAGGGGGGGAACATATCAAGGAGATGTGTAGTAGGCATGTAGAGAAGATGGTGACCTAATGGAGAATGGACCAATCCATCTCCTGATGGGAGGATCTGTTCTGAACTAACAGTTATATAGTACATCTCACTTATGTATTCAGCACTCTCTCCCTTCCTAAGGAGGGACTGAATCCGCCTTTGGCCAAGGCATTCAATTCCTCTGTACTCTGCTGGAATAAATTTTCCTTGATATCCTTTATTGTCAAGTATGTCCATTTCTTTATTCAAGATTACTATGTAACCAAAACAGTCTTAGGACAGAGACAGCTTGGAGGGCACGGGCAAACTATGACAGTTTGGACATATCTCGCTCTCTAAGCCAGAAATGACTCAGGTATTTAAATAATATTAAATTAAATTAAAGTGGGATGCCCACCAGCTGGGGAATGGCTGAATAAATTGTGGTACATGAATATAATGGAATACTATTGTGCTATAAGAAAGGATGAACAGGAAGACTTCGGAGAGGCCTGGAAAGACTTACACGAACTGATGCTGAGCGAAAGGAGCAGAACCAAGAGAACTTTGTACACAGCAACAACCACATCGTGCAAGGCATTTTTCTGGTAGACATAGTACTTCATCGCAATGCAAGGACTTAAAAAAATTCCCAATGGTCTCTCAAGGCAAAATGCCTTCCACATCCAGAGAAAGAACTATAGAATTTGATCACAGAATGAAGCAAACCATTTTCTTTTGTATTATGTTTTGTTTTGTTTTATGATTTCTCTCATTCATTTTAATTCTTCTATGCAACATGACTAAGGTGAAAATGTATTTAATAGGAGTGTATGTGTAGAACCTATATGAAACTACATGCCGTCTCAGGGAGGGAGTGGGGAGGTACAGGGAAAGGAGGGGGAAGGAGGTGAAAAAATCTGAGATATATGAAAGTGATTGTAGAATACTGCAAACAAATAAAATAATATAATCTTAAAAAAAATAATTAAATTAAAGTGGGTACCATTTACACAGTGCTCCAAGGACTGCAAAGCACTTTACATGGGTTATCTTATTTGATGTCCACAGCAGCCCTAGGAGGACCTGGTTATTATTATGATGGCCATTTTACAGTTAAGGAAACTGAGACTAAGGACTTGCCCAGGCTAACAGATCTACCAAGTTTTATATTACACGCATATACTTGAGCATCTCAGATAGCACACAAACGCAGGCTTCCGGACACACTTCCTAGCACAGCTGTTTCTAAAATAAGAAAGCAGTATTGATATTTTTCTTCTGAGAGTTAAATGTTGCCATGCCTGACAGAAAGCCAGCATAGGTGCAGGACTGCTTCTCTTCATGACTTCCACAGGCAAATAAACAGGTGAGGGAACTTTTAAACCCTTATAAGAACTTACTTAGAGCAGAAATGTCTCAGTATTGATTACTTCTGATAAGTTCACAAAGTCTGACTGACTGAAGTATTTGTGCTCCTGTCTGCTTTGGCAGCAACCTTGTACAGTGTATGTGGCGAGTCTTAAACCCTAGTCCTTTAAAGTGTAAAGAAATCTACCGAGTCAGAAACTAAACCAGATTTCACATCCACTAGGATCAATCAATAGGTGAAAGGACCCAACATCTCTGATAGCAAAGGAAACTGTCTCTAACCCTGTGATCACCGTAACAAGGATGCTTTCCCTCCCTTTACTTTAGCATCAAGCAGCAAATTGTCTGGGACTGTTTTGTGGCCCAGTTTGTGAGCAGGAAGCTAATCTGTTCCAATCCTCTGGGAATTCTACAATCCCATGGCTTGCTATCTACAAACTTTCAACCTGCTACAGCCCTATGAAAGTCTGAGCCCAGACTCAGGGTCTATGACTAACACACACATAAGTCTAAGTGGTTCATCTTGTTACATGGGAGCTCAAACCTCCAGGGAACCTAGTTATTTCACAGTTAGGTGTTCTTGGAATCAGTGGAGTTTCTGAGCTTTACAATCATCTAGTAGCATTATGCTGTAAGTCTTTAAGATAACAATGCAGTAGCTGCAGCACTTCACAAGATTTGATGGATTCAACAAATAATAGTAAGTATACTCTCCAAATGAGTTACAGCAATATAAGAAGGACTGGTATACGGATTCAAAATATGTGCAACAACTATAGCTAAGGGGATCAGACTGCATATTTGTCAGATGACCAACAAAATAAAGTTCTGGTACCTTTAAGTTTGACTGCCTTGATCCCAGACAGCTTTATTAGCTGGCATAGTCTCCTGGGTATGTCATGTGAGTGAAGGTTGGCTAGAGATTCAATTATGTTTAAAAACTGGGACTTATTGCTTTCTGTACCTCATTCTGAGGAAATGATCCAACTCTGTTACATCACTTAGCATACTATTATAGCTTTGTCATTTCATTGTTTTGCTGCATTCATTATATTAAGGCAAAACACAGAGGACTCCATATTTTGGATCAACTAAAATAATGTATCCTGCTACTGACTAGTTGGCACAAAATCAAGGTTTTACAATAAACAAAGATTGTGCTTTGAAAAAACTGTCCAAATAGCATAAAAGGGAAAATTGTGAAAATATATTTAAGTGGGATTTGAGGAATATTTTAAAGGACAAAAAAATTTTTTGTGTCAAGTGATGTGGCCTGTCCTTCCTTCTACTGTTAAAAACCTCCTTTTCAGTAAAAGTGATAATATTAAGAAATACTATTCAAATCAAAAATTGTTTTAAAAAAAACATCCTTTTCCAGACTTTCTTGTTTGAAGATTAAGGAAAGGCATTTAAGGATGGAAATTGAAAACTGACTAAAGAGAATTTCTAGACTTCTTTATCCCTTGAAGAATTAGCCTTTTATCCACCCAAAGGAAGTACCTTCTATTCTATTCCAGGTAAATTCTTCCATTACTCCAAAGAGATTCTTGATACTCAAATCTAGAAGACTCAGGTATTTCTAGAAGGCAGTAGTCCAGGAAGAAATGAAATGGTAACCTTATTACTCAACTATTCTAGAATGTTAATCCCAAATGGTATTTTTACATGTTGTGACTTTCTTCTGAGATTCTTATAAAATTGTCTAGGGACAGAGAGACTTGTTAGAGGGGATATAAAAATTATGCTAGCTTTTGGAAAATAGTATGGCAGAAACTGGGCATAGACCAACATCTTACACTGTATACCAAAATAAAGTCCAAATGGGCACACAATTCAGATATAAAGGCTGATATTCACAAGCAAATTTAGGAGAGCAAGGAATAGTTTACCTGTCAGATTTATAAAGAATGAAGGAATTTATGACCAAACAAGAGTTAGAGAACATCTTGAAATACAAAATGAGTAATTTTGATTACATTAAATTTAAAAGTTTTTGCACAAAGCCAATGCAACCAAGTTTAGGAGGGAAAATTGGGAAACACTATTTACAACCAGTGTCTCTGATAAAGGCCTTCTTTCTTAAATATATAGAGAACTGAGTCAAATTTATAAGACCATGTCATTCCCCAATTGATAAATGGTCAAAGGATATGAATAAGAGTCTTCAGAGAAGAAAATAAAGATATCTATAGTCATAGGGGAAAATGCTCTAAATCACTATTGATTAAGAGAAATGTAAATCAAAACAACTCTTAGGTACCACATCACATCTATAAGATTAGATAACATGACAAAACAGAAAAATGATAAATGCTGGAGAAGATGCGGGAAAATTAGAACAATAATGCATTGCTAGTGGAGTTGTGAACTGATCCAACCATTCTGGAGAATAATTTGGAACTATGCCCAAAGAGCTATAAAAATGTGCATACCCTTTGACTCAGCAATACTCCTCTAGGGCTGTATTCCAAAGAGATCATATAAATGGGAAAGAACCCACACATACAAAAATATTTATAGCAGCTCTTTCTGTGGTGGCCAAGAATTAGAAATTGAAGGGATACTCATCATTGGGGAATGGCTAAACAATCTGTGGTATATGAATATAATGGAATACTATTGTACTATAAGAAATGACAAACAGGTGGATTTCAGAAAAATCTGGATTTATATGAACTGATGCTGAATAAAGGGGGCAGAACCAGGAGAACACTGTACACAGCTACAGACAAGTTGTGAGATGACTAACTTTAACAGACTTGGCTCTTCTCAGTAATGCAAGGTTCTAAGACAACTCCAAAAGGCTCATGATGGAAAATGCCATCCACGTCCAGAGAAAGAATTAAGAAGTCTGAATGTAGATCAAAGCATACTATTTGCTCTCTCTTTTTTGTTTTGTTTTGTTTCTTCTTTCTCATGTTTCATTACATTGGTTATAATTCTTTTTACATGACTAATGTGAAAATATGGTTATTAT
The DNA here is from genome assembly GCA_023548195.1 of Bettongia penicillata ogilbyi. Taxonomy (NCBI): domain Eukaryota; kingdom Metazoa; phylum Chordata; class Mammalia; order Diprotodontia; family Potoroidae; genus Bettongia; species Bettongia penicillata. The sequence goes on along the minus strand of JAJHZJ010000084.1, from coordinate 2,051,831 downwards.
GAATGTAAATGTAGAGCCTGGGGCAGCTAGGTGGTGCAGTGGACAGAGCACCAGTGCAGGAGTCAGGAGGACCTGAGTTCAAATCTCACCTCAGACACTTGACACTCACTAGCTGTGTGACCGTAGACAAGTCACTTAACCCCAATTGCCTCATCCTGGGTCATCTCTAGTCATCCTGATGAATATCTGGTCCCTGAATTCAGATGGCTCTGGAAGAGAAGTGAGGCTGGTGACCTGCACAGCCCTCCCTCACTCAAAACAAAGTCAAGTGCAGGTCATGTCATTATTTCTCTGATGGTATGGTCTTCTTCAGCAACGAAGGATGAACACACTAAATGTAGAGCCTGTATCAGATTGCACACTGTCTTGGGGAGGGGGAGCAGGAGGGAGGGGGAGAAAATTTTAAATTCAAAAGCTTGTGGAACTGAGTGCTGTAAACTAAAAATAAACAAATTTAAAAAGAAAGAATTATGCCAGTTTAAACATATTCTCCCTTGACAGAAATGGCTTGCATATTAGATTAATATTAAGATAAAATTATTTCTAGTAGTCTTGTGCCTAAAACACAAAATACAGTTCTAAAATATGAACATGTTGTCTAGCCCAAGAGAATGTAAAAATAAGTGTCTGTAAAGATAGTTTCATTTTTGTGTCTTTGTAAAGCCCAGCACATAGCAAGTGCTTCTATTTGCTCTGTGAAGTTTGGATTCAGTAAAAGGGTCACACTTGAGCACCTAGAGCACCTCCAGATTCCCCACCCCTGGATTAGACTGTCAACAGTATGTAAGAAAATAAATATAGTTCAAAGATATTCAGCATGGGCAACAAAAGCACTTTCACCATTTCCCCACTCTTCATCAAGGCTAATATTCAATGCAGTTATAATCTAGCACTGACTTAAATACAAGTATGCTTAAAAATATTGCATTTTGAAATCTCTAAATCAATCTTATTTTTAAAAATACAACTTTACAGAATACGGTAAACTGACCATCAGGAACGTTTGGATGATGTCTTCTGAATAAAACATGAAACAAAAGATCATCAATAATTTAGTTTAAGAGAAACTATTTTCTTTAAGAGTCTGGGTACAAATTTCTTTTTGGTATTTAACCATCTCTGACATATCCTTTCACCATACTGAAATCGATGTAAACCTTCTTACCTTAATACTGTTTAGTCCTGAAGGCCCCAGCAGTACACCACAAATAATGTAACCAAACATTGTTGGCAATCCTATCGTTGTACACAGCCAACCACAGGGTAAAGATAACATTCCTATGGTAACAATGTCCTAAAAAAGAACATTTTTAAAAAATTAAAAATAACTGTTGAATGAACAAGGATGCTCTCTTTAGGTAGACTACTATATCAATAAGGAACATTATTAACTTTCTTTTTCACCTATCCAAGCTCACTGGAGGGTGCTGGAGTTCTGTTTTTTCCCTATTTTCTTTCTGAAGCAAGTCAAACAAAAAAAGAGACATACTAAAACAGAAAATAGGTCCTCTATTCACCAATAACATGACCCTTCCTAATACTTGCCCTGTTACTTGTTTCCCTGAAATTACCATACAAATATAATGAGGTGTGCTTACAGTTAAACTTTCTCTTTTCCAGTATGAAAGCTAAGGATTTCAAGAAAAACTGTCTTATACAAGATATGTTCCAACCAAAGTCATACACCTACTGTTTCTCATACCTTTTGGTCACATGCCTCTGCCTACTAACAAGCAGTCGGAAGATAGCCAGCCCCAGATGTGTGGCCTTTTCCTTCCCCAACCCTCACCAGACACAGGGCCCCTCATCTCTGATGGATGCTTGTCTCTACCATCCTTGCCTCTGCTGGAGGTATTCCAAAACCCATTTCACTCTCGTTCTTGTATGTCTGTCCTCAAGGCCACTGATCATATGCCCCTGCCATTGCTCCCAAAAATCCTCAGACATCTGCCATTTGTTACTTTTCATCTATTTGTCCAGCTCCACACTTTCCTGAGCTCCAGTCTTGCCTTATCAACGTTCTCTTGGACATCTTAAAGTGGATGCACTCTGGACATTTCATACTCAATAGAGTATGAGGTGAACAGAGTATGAAACAGCGTTAAGGGATACCTCTCCACATGAGAAAAGGGTGAAAAAGGAGACCATAGGGAACAATGCTTAAGCAAAGTGAGATAAAGAGGAAAGGAAAAGAGGAAGCCCTCTGTGAATGGCCTTAGTATTTTCAATGAAATATCAACAGAGGTTCTCAAGAGTGTGAGAAACAAAACAAGGAGTTCTGTTTCCACAGGATTAACTATTATTAATTATTTTAATTATAATAATAATTAAAATTAATTATTAATTATCCCAGCTTTGCAGGATAGATAACAGGATATAAATTACAAGTAACTGGCTCCACCCAGAGCTGTGATCTAGCAGAACCAGGCTTCTGATCCAGTAAAAGATCAGAAGCTAGTACGAATGCTTAACAAGGTATTTAATATTAACCCCCAGCCCCCAGGACGGAGCAAGCTCATTGAAATGTACATTCAATGCAGACAAGAGAGGGGGAACACATCTGGGAGAAGAACATGGAATATACTGTTCAGGAAGTTGTATCCAACCAATAAAGAAGTGAAGTGGAGGGCAGATCAGCAACAGGACATAAACTGCCTTGCATTCGTCTGAGTAAGTGTGCTCCTCTAGGGAGCTAACCATTCACAAGAATGTAAAATAAAGTAAGAGCCTTCCTGGTTTCAACAACGAGAATTGTTCTTTCTAGAGATTCTCACTGGAGGAAGAGGGTGACTTGAGGAGATATGAGAATGCATGGAACACTCACTGCAAAGAGTGAGACAGTAAACTGATTAAAGAGGTATAAAAAGACTGCCCATTTGAGATGATGCAACATTAATCTGTCATGTACTACAAATTATGCTAAAATAATACCAAAAATACAGTTTATAGCATCAAGGAGCTTATATTTGACTGGGTACAAGTACAATCAACTCTACATTATGAACTCATACAGCCACTAAGCATTTAAACATATAAATCCAATTCTCTAGACTTCAAGTCCAAGGGTCTATCTACCACGCTATATTGCATATTATTCTTACAAAGAATACAAAATTTATTATGGTACTCAAATAATACAAATACTTTGCATTCTCAACTTGGTGATTCTAAGATGTCTTCAATTAGACATGACAAAATTTTCAAAAGATGAAATTTCAATTTACAAAATAAATTACTCATCACTTTTTTAGGAGGAAGACTAGTTGTCAGAAAAAGAAATAAGTATGTATTTAGTACCTTCAAAAAAGTTGGGAATTACTGCTCTGTCAGAGAATCCTCCACAATAGGAAAGCTCCTGATTTTTTATACGATTATCTAGATCGGACTTACGGGCTGGGCAGGCCCTAGAGGCTCTCCAAATGATTTCTTCTACGCAGAAAGGATGCTTTCCTCTACATTTTCCCGAATGCCACTTGAAATCCTTTGGCATGCTGCAAGCCAAGGTTGTGGCACACCCAGACTAATAAAAAATAGAAGAACTAATACACAAGTGTGTGTACACACACACACACAGAGTCTTACCTTTATAAAGTGGTGATCTGCTCGAGGGATTGTTGAATCTCTGGGCTTAGTCAATATATACTGATTGTTTTGGGAGTCAATTAGCATACTAAGACCCAAATTATCCTCTACTTCATGTTTTGAAACATTTCTTTTAGAATTGGCCTCCTCCTCTTCTACTCTCAAAACTGCCTCAAAATTGACCCCTCTTACCTGTAAGAATAAATAAAACAATCAATAATTTGCATTTAAAAATTAAAACTCTTTAGAATTCAACGATGAGCATTCATTTTTTGGTAAAAGAAATGTTATATTTTTTTTCTGGTAGCAAATGGACAAAATGCAATGAAAGGTTAATTCTAATATATCTATTAAGTATAAATTTAATTATGTTGTAGGAAAACAATTATCAATTAGCTAAAAAAGTATCAGCATGAATAGTAATTACAACTTTAAATTTAGAAAATAAACTTTAAAAACTTAACAGAAACTCCTCTTTTCTTCTTCTTTTTCTTCAAAAATCTACTTTTGTGGGCCCCGATGACACGCTGAACAAGGTTAAAGGCTTTTAAAATGCTTGTCAAGTTTTCTTCTCAACTGAAGTTACTCAATTTCAAAGATATTTTTATTGCTTTTCCCCTTTTCTCCTCTGTTTGCGTCTTCCTCCCCACGCCTGCCAATGACCGCCGCTTTCCAAACGCCAGACTCCCATCTCTACACACACTTCAAGGTCCGAAGCCACTTTCAGTAGCTCTAGCTTTTAATCGGCATCTTAGGGGCACTGATTGTGAGATGAAGACTTTGGTACCATATGGAATTCTGCTTCCACGGATAGTGCCATACAGGAAGTTGCTAGGAAGGGCAGATGATCACACGCTAAGGGTCTGGGCCTCATTAACTCAAGATGAGAAGGAGAATGAAATGTGCAACATAGCTTACACTCAAGAGTTCATGCATGGGTGGATCACTGAGACCTAACTGCTGCACATGCCTAATAACCTTCACGAATATTAACTTACACACCCATGCACAGATTATCTCGACATTTCCGTGATCACGGGACCTATGTTGACCTATGTTTGGGAGGGGGGAACATACCAAGGAGAGCTATGTAGTGGGTGGACTAGAGATATTGCAATCCGGAAGAGCTGGGACCAATCCTAGCCCTGAAGGGAGAAACAAAGTGGCACGAACAGTATTTAAATTTGTTCTTGCTTTTGTACTGTATGTTCTTTGTGAGCAGCACTCACGTCCCAGGACGGGTAAATAAACCGCCTTCCTGTGCCCACTCTGTTTCTGAGTTCTTTCCATGAGAATGGTGTATTTCTCACACGATACAACTCCAAAGCAAGGATTCCTGCTGAAGGCATTTACTGAAGGTATATCCTCTGATCTTTCTCCCTTTTGTGTCAGTTATCTTCCTCCTCTCCTGCCCCACCCATTCTTCAAAGTATGCTTCCCATATTATCTATAAGGAATGGGATCATAAGTCTGATAAGGTTATGGAAGAAGAGTGGGAGAGAGGGAATGGCTTTTAATATGGATTTTATGATAAGTGGGGCTAACTCTGTATGTTGAAAAAGCAGGAAACAGGAAGGGAAAGAAAAGGGAATAAGCATTTCTATGGAGCCTACCTATTACATGCCAAGCACTCTAAATGCCTTTGATACTGATAATAATCCTATAATGCAGCTACTTTTATTGTTATTCCCATTTTACAGCTGAGGGAACTGAGGCAACTGAGGTTAAGTGACTTGAGCAGGATCCCAGAGCCAGGAAGTACCTGAGGTCATATTTGAACTCAGGTCTTTCTGACTCCAGGCCCAGCACTCCATCCACTGTAGCTGTCTCTAAAGCTGACAAATATCCTACTCTCTGGGAACCTCTTTGTATACAGGATGTTTAAAATTTCAGGGAAGTATGTCAAACTAGTTTAAATTTGAATGTATAAAGCCACCTAAACAATACTTCATTTCCTTCAGTGTGAAGCTCAGATAGATACATGAAAAAAAATCCAGAAATCTTTTTTATCGTATTACTTACTGACTTATTGTCATCAAAGGCATGTTCCTCTATTTCTTCCTCTAAACGATCTGCTGCCTTTCTTACATCTTCAAGAATTTCATCGAGCATGGAAAGACTTTTGTTCTGATGTTGCATATTTTTAAGGGCTTCAACTTGATGCTTTTCTGCTGCCAAAAGCTCAACATACTCAGTTTCTTCCTGATTGGTTTTTAGAAAATTAAGAATGAGATTGAAGATAACAACAAAAGCCAAGGCAATGACTTATTCCTAATAGTTTAAACCGCCTTCCCAGCACTGAAAAAGGAATGTTTACTTTGCATTAGCTTTACTAAGGGCCCAAAGGGTTTCCCCTTTAGATACGCAAACAACTACCTTTCTGACCGGCAAGTGTTAGCAATCTACCATGTGTGAGAGTGTAAGCTCCCTGCAGGTTGGGATTTAGTTCCTTATCCTTTTACTTCCAGTGCCTGCAACAATGCCCGACACAGAGTAAACAGTCAATAAACCACTTCATTTAGTGATGGACTACAGCTACTGTTCCAGGCACTAGAGACACAAAGATGAAGACAGTCTCTGTTTACAACCTCATAGGAACGATAAACAGAATTATACTTACAAGAAAATCAATCGGTAAGCAAGTATTTGTTAAGCACTTACCATACATATGCCAGGCACTGTGCCCCACCTACAGTATGGAGACAAACCAAAAACAAAGCCAATCACTGCCCCCGAGGAACTTATCATTTAATGAGACAAATAATATGCATATAAATAAGTGCATAAAGGATACATATGGATTATACTGCACCTAACTTTAGAGTTGCACTAGCAACTAGAGGGACTGGAAACGCCTCCTCAGAAGGCAGCGTTTGAGTTAACTAGTGAAGGAAGCCAGGGAGGCTGAGCTGAGGAAGAAGAGCATTCCAGGCCCAGGGGCAGGACATGGAGGTAAAGAATAAGATGCCCATATAGGTAAGAAAAGACCAGATGGAGAAGGGCTTTAAAAGCCAGAGAATATTATCCTAGAGGCAATAGGGAGCCACAGAAGTTAACTGTAGAGAGTGACATGGTTAGAGCTGCACTTCGGCTAGTTTGGAGCAAGAGGTGAGGCAGGAACAGGTGATGAGTGGCTGAAGTACATGAAGAGGGGATGAGCTCCAGGGAGAGGAGGTAAGACATAAGAGCTCTTGTGAATGTAAAAAAGATGAGATTTGGCACCTGACTGGACACCTGGGGACAATGAAGTTTTAGAATAAAGAATGGCAACGACCGGAATGACAGAAGTGTCCTTGACAATATGGGAGTTGGGAAGAAGGGTGGGTCTGGGGGGAAAGACAGGGAGTTTTGTTTTAGACATGTTGAGTTTGAAAAGTCTGTAGGATATCTGGTCTAAAACAAAGTATTAGAAAAAGTCTGAGGAAGGAAGAATCACTTCCAGTTAGGAGCCTGGAGAAAGTGATAAGGAAAGGTTTCGAAGAAGGAAGACCTAAATAAGGGCTTTGAAGAGAGTGGTTTCAACAGGGAGAGATGGAAAAAGTCAGGAGGGGCTATTCTAAGTATGAGGAACGATGGGAGTAAAAGGTACAAAACTAGAAGGACGGGAGTAGAACGGTTTATTGGAATGAAAAAAGTATTTGCAGAAGTAGTATAAAAAGACTACAAAGACGGCGAGCCCTTGAATCCCAGTGCATTTCATGTGGTAGGCAAACACCAGCTACTGGAAGACACAAAAGGTCAGTGTGGTATCAAGTAAGAGAAACTCTCAAGTCAGGAAGACTAGAAAGGAAGCTATTAAAACAGGACACATGAGGGATAATGAAGGACTGAACTAAAGTGATGTTAACAGAAGACTAATAGGTCACTCTGCAAGTATTTTTTAAGTACCTACACTGTGTCAAGTACTGTGCTAAGGACTATAAACACAACAAATAAGGCCATCTCTAATCCCAAAGAGCTTCAATTGGAGTTGACAAGGACTAATATAAGCATAAACATGATAAACAAAATAAATTCAAAGTAATCAAGGTATTTGAAAGAGAGGGCACTGGCAGTTGGGAGCAAGAAAGGCATCTTCAAGAAGGTGATGTTGAAATGCTTCTTAAAGGACAAGAGGGATTCTCTGAGGTGAGTGCAGAAGAAACATTCGAAGTGTGGGGGTAGTTAGTGCAAAGCCAAAGAGATGGGAGATGGGGCAGAAAAAGGAGGGAACAGACGTGAGGAACACTGAAAAGGGAAAAACGGCCCTAGTAATAACACCTAAATAATCTTGGGCAAATTACAATCTCTTTGAGCCTGTTTTTCCATCCGCAGCAGGAATAGTTACTTGGCTATCCTCCCCTCCTCGATATACATCTGTCAGGAGATTCAAATAATAATCTTAAAAGCAATTTATCAACTTTCAATGCTTTATAAATGTAAGTTACAATTAACTTATTATCATGTAGTAACTAGCACTATTATCATAATTTATTCATGAAAAGAACAGGTTAATCAACTGCCTATGAATCCATCCCACACTCCTGTGACTTCTCTGACCACAATACCCTGCTCACCACTCCTCTCTCAATATACACTAACTTTGTCTATTAGAATATAAGCTTCCTGAGGGCAAAAAATGTCTTGCTTTTTGTATTTGTATCCCTAGCACTTAGCAGAGTGCCTGGCACACAGTAAGTACTTAATAAATGCTTTTTTCATTTATTCACTTATATCAAAAAAAACCCAAAACCACCAAGTGATTTATTTGTAAAGCACCATACATGTATATGTGTATGTATGCACATGTGTGTGTACACAGATATATAGATACAGATCACTCCATTTAATCCTCCCAACCACCCTGGAAAGAAGCAGTACAGGCAGTATTAACTTCTCTAAATATCAATTCCCTTGTCTATAAAATAAAGAGGAGTAGCTCACAGTAGGGACTTTGGAAGTCACCTAGACCAATCATCTCTTTTACAGATGAGGAAACCGGGATTCAGAAAAAATGACTTGAACATGACACATGGCAGAGCAAGTATTTGAAGTCAGGACTTCTGATTCCAAATTTAATGAGTTTTCCATGGCTCAACACTTTGTGTTTCAAAAGACTTCTTATCCCACTTCTACTTAAGCATCAGTGCCAGATAGCAAACCAAGGTCCCACCTTTCTCTAAGTCCACTACTCTCTTTTCAGGATGCTTTTGTTATGAACCAGTTAATGTGAAAAAGTAAATTTTATATACAGGATTTGGATGTGGACACACAAAAAGTATGAGAGACAGGGCAAATGAATGAAGCAATAATATTCAGCATGAATGTTATGCTAACTTACTGTGCTAACCACCCAACAAGTTACTAAATGGATGATAGTATTAAAGCTATAAAGCTAGTCACCCATCCATCCGTCTACCCCTCTATGAATAGCACCCTTTCCCCTCTCACCTTGCCCAGGCTGGAAGTGTGGGGACTACTCACAGACAATTCCACTACTTATCAGCACAGCCTGCCTGCCCCTCCCTAGGCAACCTGGTGCTCATCCCTGTCCCACCTTAGTGAGGATAAAAAGTTGGTATTAAAGGCATGTACCGTCATATCCAGCCAATGCAGTACATTTATAAAAGTTACTTGTGTAGCCTGGATGTTGGGGTAAAGAGGTAAATGTGCAAAGGTGACATTCTCACATAGGGTTTGCAATAATAAGCTTATTTTAATGGATGGAAATGACATTTAGCAATAATTAAGAATTTATAATCAAATCAAATGGTTTGTGACATGTAAAAAATATTGCTTCTGCTGTATTCGAGATTTACCTATAGCGTATGAGGTCACAAAATTATCAATGACAATCAGGTGATTCAGGGTTTTAGGTTAATGTTGTGGTTTCAGGAATTTAAAATGTTCTCAGTCCTCACTCATTCAGTGGGAGGCTAAAGCATGTCTTCCAGCTACTGCACCCAGGTGGATCCCTATGTAGCACCAGATTCAAGAGGCTCAGAGGGAAAGGAAGAATAACCAGAGTCACCAGGGCCAGTTATTTTCCAGTCTAGAAAAAAGGTGACCCAAGATGGTTGAGTTCTCCTGGAGAACACTCAGGCTAAAATAACTGTTTAATATCCAGTCCAAGACTCACTTCTTTCAAGACTCAACTCAAGCACCACCTTCTACATGAAGGCTTTCCTGATTCCCTAGTGTGCTCCCTCCATAACTACTTTATATTTAACTACCATATATTTATTCTGTATATACTTACATACGTACATGTGTTGTTTTCTCCCAACAAAATATAATCACAAGAGCAGGGATTATTTTATTTTGGTTTTGAATTCCCAGCATCTAACACAGTGCTTGGCCCATAGCAGCAGTTTAATATGCTTGATTCATACAACTGAAAGGGATAATCTATTTTACAGATGAGGAAATTGAGGGTCAGAGAGGTTAAGAAACTTGCTCAAAATCACACAAGTAGTGACAGAATTAAGAATGAAGGATTAAGAGGTACTGCTCAAACCAGCAGTCATAATAACTAGGGGAAGGTGACTGGGGCTTTCCCAGGTACCTGCATCTGGGGGGTGGAGGGAAGAACATGATGTTAAGCATTTCTGGGGAAGGAGATATGCTTTCTCTCTTTTATCATCCGCAGACCAGAATCCTTTGCTAGGCATGTCTCCATACAGGTAGAGAGTGAGGAGTTGGGAAGGGAGGTGGAAGAAGGCTAGTCAGGCCCTAGAAAGAGCAACGAAAGATAAGTCAGAGTAGGGTCACAAGTTGCAGGTTGTCTATGTGGCAGAGGGTGATAGAAATGAGCCTTCATTTTCCCAGCACAAGCATGTCACGGGGACAAGGGACAGCTGTTGAGTGTGGTGTCCTGGGGGGGCCACCTTCTATCTAGGTAGCACCAATCAACTGAAGCTTTTCCCAGCTCTGAGGGTTGAGTCACTAGTTGGGCCAGGAATGAAAGCTTCAATAAGCCAGGTGCTGCTTAGTTATAAAACGAGGCCCCCAGGACACCACATTCTCAGCTGTCACTTATCTCTCTGATACACGGTGGGCAGCAACCTTGTTGTAGAGAAGCCTACTTCCTTCCCAGAAAAACCTAGGTCCTGGTGTTAGAGTTACCACAAGTCCTGCTTCATCTTGGAGCACTGTAACTTCCTTTTTTAGAGAGTCCACAACTTGAAATGGCCTTTCTTTGTGGGCAATTTCTGGTCTACAATAGGATTTCTTCTACCATAGAGGAGCCAGACCCTTATCTGTGAAGAGTCATATAGTAGGAGACCCTAAAATCCCCAACCCTTACTCCTTGCCCTCTATCATAGTCAAATAAATATACAAGGTAATATATAGGTTTCCCTCAAAAAATTTGAGTGTTTAATTTAAAATGTTAATATTGGAATGAAATATTAAGGAATAAACATTTAATCCATTTTAATTTTAAATTGTAATCATTATCCATACTAGATAATTTAGTCACTATTGTAGAAAGATGTCCTAAAAACATAATGAGATTTTTGACTGTGGTAAAAATTTCTTGTAAGGATGAGTCAACAACTAAGAAAAATTTAAGCATAATTTCAGAAACATGAACAAAAATGCTGCCAATTATTATTATTTATAATTGTACTGTAAAAAACTGTGATGAACACATATTAAGATATAGTAACATATACAGCATGTATAAAATGTCTATGAAAATTAAGGTGTGCTCTCTCATATATTGTCACTTTAATTTTTATTAGCAGAATATAGGTGACAATTTAAATTACTAGTACTAGTTTTTGGTTAATATGTACTGCACTGCACATTTCATTATTGTAGTAGCAATGTTATATGTGCAAATACTAAAATATTTAAGGAAAAACGTTCTCTTACATGTGAGACATGAGAATGTGTATTTTAGCGCAAGCAAATACTTCTGGTGGCTTACCTCTAATGAAATATTAGCAACTCAAACATTTTCGTTTTTGTTCTCTATATTTCTTCCTAGCTAAAAATTAACAGCAGCATCTTTCTTGAGAATATTTAATAAAATCTGAAAGAACTAACCTTTATTGCAGCTTCCCTCAAAGCCTCCAGTCGCTGTCTACTGCTTTCTTTCATATTCACAACATCTTTATAATCTCCTTGCAGGGCTCTTTGGAGTCCATGGATAGCTTGAAAGACTGAATTCTCACTTTCATTCAATTCCTTTTGGAAAATTTCAAATGTATGCACCTGAAAGAGTTTCTCTTCGTCTGAAAGTCCAGAATTCTTTTCCACTGCTCTTATTGCATTTTTTAGTTTGTTAAGAACCACATTCTTTTGTCGAAGAAGACCAGATAGTTTTCTACAATTGTCTAGAACCCACTGTTTTCTCTGAGTAATAGCTGCTCCTTTCCCTCGATGCAACTTTATTGCATGTTTTGCTACATCTTCATGTTCTGCAGCAAACACTATCAAATGAAACAGTGAAATCAAGATCCAAAGATAAATTCTTCTCATCACCTTCATGATCCAAGTTTGCAGAGCAGAACAGTCCAAAGATGGATGTTAATTAAAATGTGCATTTTAACACATGCTGGTCTGAAAAAAGAGGAAATACATGTACAATTAAAAATGACTCATGGAATGAGGACAATAGAATACAAAAATTAGGCAAGCTACCCGCAGAAAAATACTAACAAATTAACTGTATAAGGTTATTTGCTTAGATCACAATCTCTGCCACATCTGTTAAAAGACTGCAAATTATTTTAAGAACTGAAATACCTACAAGAAGCTTTTATTTTTTAAATGTTCATACTTTTCAAAAGAAGTCTGTAGTGTAGTAATTGGTTATCTGTGGACTATCCAAAAAGAAAACCTATTGTCAGGTGTAGACTATCATTCTAGAGTCCAAGATGAAAAATTTTCATCAACTCTTACACATTAATACCATGCCCTTCATTTCTCCATGTTTTGAATCCAAATTACAAAAAGCATTCTATACAAATACCTCACACTGTGCTGCTTTAACATTATCCATCTAGTGACTTATAACCTTGCTCCCATGAAACTAACTGATCCTGTAATGTCACTTTACGATGCTGCATGCTTGTAGAACCAATTAATGACATTAGGCGAGGGTGTCTGCAGTCAGGTGCTCAGTAAAAATGATTTCAAAATATAAATGCCTAGGTGAGGGGTGGGGAATACATGCGGCCCAGAGGTCACAGGTTCCCCACCCGTGGCCTAGGTCTTTATTAAATTGACATACGTTATACCAATAAGATTCCAAGGATCACCCCATTATTAATTTACAACAAAAAAGTTAACAAAGAACTACTATTAAAAACAACTGGGGGGGCTATCACTTACATACCACATGGTTTTTCTTCGTTAAAAATCACAATACTTGTTTTCTTCAGTTTCTAATTATCAAGACAAGTCTGTTATTTTCAGTCACACACATTTTAGTGATACATAGGGGAAGATACTGAACTTATCTCCCTGGTCCCTTGTCAGGAAGGATCTACAAGAGTCAAAAGCGTAGCATGTTATTAGTCTCAGCTTATTCTACATTCCTGAATGAAAGGAACAATTGTGTGCGCAGCAATTTGTGGTTTGGAGTTCTCCAAGAATCTCAGGACTGTACATCGGCCTTGGTTTCAAGGAAGCTTGACTGCAAGGAGCAGCACCAGTGACAGTGTCAGGATTTATTGGAACCCTTCAAGCTTCCCTTCTGATTGTCTCTGACAGCACCATCATCTTCCCAGGCACCCGGGTTTGAAACCTCAGTCATCCACGGCCCTTTTCCCCTCACTCCTCAGTTTACCAGTTGCTAATCCCTGTGCGATCTACCTCCAGACTTCTCAGATCTATCCCCTCCTATCCTTACACAGTGACACTGCCTTACTGAAATGGTCTACTTGGATTTCTAGCTTGTTTCTTCAATAGGCTGTCTAGTTTTCCCAAAGCACAGACATGCCCACTGAACTCCCCTCCTCAAAAATCTTCAGTGGCTTCTTATGTAGGATAAAATACTTTCACTTATGAGCCTGTGGTGGATAATAACTGAGGATATCATTTGAGCTATATGATTTATTACCAAAACAAGTATAATAAATAGGTCAATGGACTCCCTAGTCAGTCCAAACACCACAAATATAGAGTGAGACAGATTTTTATATATTTAAAACAACTAGTCAAATAAGACCAATAAGTAAAAGAAATTAACCAGGATACAAAATCAGGTAGGTAATATGATCTCTAACTGAAGGAAAGATTAGGGACTTCCCAAATTTCCAATTCCCTAAGATTGGGGTGTTTCTATTCCTCTCAAGTGCCTATATTCACTCAAAGGAACATGGAAACAATACCTGACTAACCAGTACAGGCCCAGTTTTCAGAAGAACACACATGGGTTGCTTGAGATGTGTAACTGTGAGAAAACTCCTTGCTTCACTCCTTAGAGCTGATCAGTCTTCTGGTTAGCATAACTGGGTCAGCAGGTAGAAGTGGTACACCTTCCCAGCCATGCAGGGCTAGGTTCAGACGATACAATAAAGCTTTCTCATCAAACAGAAATTGGACTAGATCCCTACATAGGGTCCCAAAATGGCTGATACCACCCTGGGGGGAGTGCTGGACTAATGCGGGGGGGGGGGGAAGAGTAAGGGGGGGCAGCGCTGGACTGACATGGGGTGGGGAGGTGATAGTGTCCCTGGGTGCAATTGGGATTGGCAATTCAATTGGCATTGAATAAAAATAAGGGGGCTGTGGAACCATAAAAAAAGAGACAAAAATTTCAAAAGTCATTGTGATTACATTACTTTCCAAAGAAACACACAAAATGCAAGTTATAAATGGTTATAACAAGTTATAATTGGTTATAATAGAAATGATAAGTGGTCAAGTCTACCAAGAGGTCTTAACAAGCAAGTGTTTACAGGTGAGCATGTAGCACATTGTTGAGAAGTCCAGCATCCGTTGGCAGGAATATGTGTGTAATAACTTGTTTATAATACAATACTATATGGTTATATTACACAATATTGCATCATCAAAATTTCAAAGCAGGAAAACCCCCACAAATCAAATTTAAGACACCTCATTTAAAAGTATATTTTATATTTTTTGAAATGAAATAAAAATTTGAAAAGAAGTTAAAGAAAGAAGATTTCCTGGGAGGTGCTGGATAATTTTTTTGAAAAGGGGGTGTTGCACCAAATAAGTCTGGGAACCTCTGGCCTAGACCCATAACTGAACAGAGAGGAAGCCGGATCCAGAGCTAGATTGGTTCACTCAATTTCCATAGACCTGACCTCACCACTAATCAGCATGAGAGTTCTGCCCAGCTTCATTTCCGATATGAGTCAGTTTACCCCTCCTAAGGTACCTCAGTTTGGCCTCCTGCTCCCCCAAAGCCCAGGTGTGGACACGGGACCAGTTTAGCCCCGCTGTTGCTCAAAAGATCAGGCAGTCTTAGCCTCTCTGGTAGCTTGGATTTGAAGTGCACACCACCAAACAGCTCTGGTAAAGGAGGCTCAATGTGATTCAAATGGAGCTTCCTACTACTCCTTTAAATCAAAATCATCCCAGCTCTCACCGACAGACCAACAACAGGTTCCAGCCCAGTGTTTAGGTTTTAATGGCTCAGAGGAAGGGTAAATAGAAATTGTTTCTGTTCTAGTCAGAAACTTTGAGGGTCTTCCTTCATCCCAGACTGATGCTTCTGGGAAGTCAGACTAGGCCACCTTCAGCCTCAATTCTCAAAGAGCCCTTAGTCACCAAATAGGTGTTGTGTCAGACAAACTGGGACCCCAAGGTGTCCCTCTGCATCCTGATCATTCTGACCTAGGATTTGCGAGGCTGATGACTGCACTGCCCTGCCTCACTTAAATCCAATTCACCGGCAAGTCACGACACACATCTCCAGATGTCATGCATCTTCCAGATGGGTGCTCTTCCAGGATGAAGGATGAACCCTCAGCACCACCACCACACTCAGCCAGACATGTTGCATTACAATTACCTCCCTGGCCTGCCTTTTCATGTACTCTATATTCCAGCCAAATTGGTCTCTACCTCCTATTCCCCAAAATTAAGAGTCCTTTTTCATTCCTGAAATTCACTTCTTCCTAGACTCTACAGTTAGAATCCTCTACTTCCTTCAAGCCTCAGCTCTCACACCTATTTAAGTCAGGGGGAGCCACCCAGAAGGTTTGGAGTTAGATGACCTTGATTTGAGTGCCAGTTCTGATCTTTCCTACATGTTTGACACTGAATTTCCTTTCCTCATTCTCTTTACTTTCTATTGTAGACTTTTATTCTTTGATCCATGATCCTTTTTATTTTTTTAGTCTGTTCCTCACAGAACTAAGGCTTTTAAACTACCAAATCTGAGTTCCTTCTAAATAGTTTTGATGTTAGAGTTGGAGAACTTGTCATTTTCTCCTTTTTTTTCTGTTGTGCTCATTCTTAGAAGTATCAATTACTGTAGGAGATAGGAAGAAGTATTTCTCCCATGGCAGAAGTTTTCTTGGGTCCCTGATCCTGTGGGTCCATCCACCTCTACCTCTGCTTTTTCCATGTTCATTTTCTTTCCTAGCTGCCATAAAAATCTCTTTTCTGGTCCATGCCCTCGCCTGGTTCTGGATGTGGATTGCTCCTAGAAGCTTTGATCCCACTCTCCAGATACAGGATATTCTCTCTGGAAGTACAACCTTTTCTCATAAGGGAGGGTTAGCAGAATTGAGTTTTGCTACTTGTGGCCACAGAATGATAGCGAGAGGGCAAAAGCACAGTATGCTGACACAGAAAGCAGTGAAAGCAAGGAGTCAATTGCTGAGTAGAGCTGAGCACAACCCTCTGTGCTAGTAATCAAGTTAAAGACCAGGGATTAGCTTTGTCTGCTGTGAATACATCATGTTGTTACCTCATTAGACTTCTTGGTGTCTTGGCAGCAAGACTCTGCAATAATTGAAGACAGCTTCAATTATTTTACCTCATAACGTATTTCTTACTGAAGGGAGTTTTGCAGCAGTAAGTGGGGCAGTGGTTAGAGCACTAGCCTGGAGACAGGAGGACCTGAGCTCAAGTACTTCTTCAGTCAATACATGTTTGGTCCTGGGCAAGTCACTTAACATCTATTTGCCTCAGTTTCCTTGTCTGTAAATGACTGACTCCCAGGGTTATTGTGAGAGTCAAATGAAAAAATATTTGTAAAGTGCTTAGTGCAGTGCCTGGCACATGGTAAGCACTAAATGTTGGTTATTAATATAATTATCACTATCATTACGATTGTTAAGAGGCCTTAAGGACCAGAGCATATGTCCATTTCTCCATCTTTCTGGTAATGTTCCAAAGAGCTAACTGCCAAATAGTCTCTCAATATTCCTTGTCCTCTGTGCAACACCTGGCACTGTTCATCTCGTCCTCCTCTCCGTAAGCTCATGTCATACTAGCCTCTTAGTGTGCCTTACTCTCCTTTGCTGGATCTTCATCGAGGTCAAATCCACAAACTTTAGGTATTTCCCAGGCTTTGCCCTGGACCCTCTACTCTTTTTCCTATAAACAAGGGGTTCTTAACCTAGGGCCATGAACTTGCTTTCTTTAAAGATTTTGATAAATGTATTTCAATATAATTGGCTTCCTTTGTGTTGTTTTTTATTTTTTATAAACAGTATTCAGAGAATGGGTCATAGGCTTCAATAGACTGCTGAAAAGGACCATGATTCAAAAAAGATAAAAACTCCTGCTCTAGAATTATCTCACTTGGTGTTCTCAGCAGGTCCCATGGGCTCAATTATTATCTCTGAGCAAATGATTTCCAAATCTATGTATCCAGTCCTAGTGTATCTCCTAAAACCTAGTCTCATGTCACCAATTACCTTTTGGAAGCTGTGAACTTGATGTCCTCATGGCATTTCAAAACTCAACATATCCAAATCAGAACTCATTATTTTTCCTCTCCAAACATTCCCTTCTCCCAAACGTCTTCATCATTACTGTCAAAGGTGTCACTATCCTCCCAGTAACCCAGGCTCACAACCCCTCACACTCACTCATCTTACACAATCAGTCCAATACCAAATTTGCCAAGTTTCTACTTCTATAATAACGTCTCTTGTAATTGGTCTCCTTGCCTCAGATTCATCCCTTTGGCTGCCAGGAGCTGAGTGACTTTCCTAAAGCATTTCTCTTACCATGTCTCCTTGCCCCTACCACCAAATAAATTTTTCAGTAGCTCCCTGTTGCCTCCAGAATTAAATAATAAATCCTATGTTTAGCTTTTAAAGCTCTTCACAACCTGGCCACTTTCTACCTTTCCACATTCTCAGGGGTACAGCCATACTGACCTATAGCTATTTCCTACCCTTGTGCCCTTACTGGTTGTGTCTCACTCATGCTTGAACACTTTCCATCCTTATCTCCTAGTTTCCCTGGCATCCTTCAAGACTCAAGTCAAATCCTACCTTTTGCAAGAGGCCTTCTTCAGTATTGTTCTTCCCTCATCAGGACTCCTTTCCATCTACTCAGCACATATCTTGTATATACCTATATATAATAACTACATATAAATAAGAAATATACAAGATATATTGGAGATAATCAACAGAGAAGGCACTGGCATTAAGAGGGATGAGGAAAGGCATCTTATAGAAGACAGAATTTTAATTGGGACTTGAAGAAAGTCAGAGAAGCCAGGAGACAAAGAAAGGAGAGCATTCCAGGAATAAGGCAGAGCCAGAGAGAATGCCTCTAAGGGAAGGAAAACGCATTTATATAGTGCCCACTGTGTGCTGAGCACTATGCTAAGGGCTTTATAATTATTTCATTTGCTATTAACAATTTGCAAGGAAGGTGCTGTTATTAATCCTCATTTTAGAGGAATTTTGCCTCAGAGGAAACTGAGGCAAACAGAGTGACTCCCAGGGTCACAAAGCTATAAGTCTTCCAGATCCCAGGCCCAGTACTCTATCCACTGCCCCACGTAACTGACTCTAGTCAGAGGAAGAGCAAGGGGGCCTAAGACATGGGACAAAGTTAAGAAGAACCAAATTATGATTCAGTTAAATGTCAGAGAGGATTTTATGCTTCATTTGGAGGTAACAGAGTCTCTGGAGTTCACTGAATGAGGGAAGAGGTTGACGGTCAGACATGTGCTTTGGGAAGATTTGACAGCTGAGGGATGATGGGCTGGAGAGGAGAGAGACTTGAGGCCAGGGGGACCAACTATCAGACCACATTGCAATAGTCCAGGTATGAAGTGAGCAAGGCTGGCTCTAGGTGTCAAAAGTGGGGTCAGTGAGGAATTGTAAGGTTAATTATGTTCATGAGAGTTGAAAATCTTCCCCACTCATTAATGGGCCTGCCCATTAAGGGAAGCAAGATTAAGGGAGACTGGTTTTGTAGGAAGGCCCACACCTTTGGTTAATTTCTAATGCGGCACTGGTTCTCAAGAGTTGTGGTACGATATGGGATATGGCTCTGAAAAGTGTATAAATATTCAAGTGAGATTTTTGTTTTGGGGCTAACTCATTAGAAGTGTTTGTTTGACCAGGGGAGGCTCTGGGTAGCCACTAAGGGCCCTGCTCTGCCCCTACCTCCTTGAAAGACCCAGATGTTGGTGTTTCTCTCTCTGGTAACTATGTATGCATGTAATAGACACCTGGATCTGTTGATCTGTGATGGATGTATTGCTTATGGTCAGATAGTTGGAAGCCCTGTCTGTTGGTCTTTATTCCCGCGTATTTTCTCTGAAGTTCAGGGTGCTGACTTATCTCCTGAACTAAGTGAATGATATATGTGCTTGATTAAAGTAGATTACTGACCCCTCAAAAGCTGCTTTCCTTTTAGAAAAGCAGATATAAGAACCTGTACAGCAGGTCCTCCTGTGTATGCCAGGGTCCTTGCTGTTATAGGAGTTGAGGACAATGCCTCAGTTTCAAGGCTAAGTGACTGCATGAGGTTGGTGGTACCACGGAGAGTAGGGAAGTTTGAAAGGAGGAAGTGTTGGGGGCAGGGGAGAAGGATAAAATGAGAGGTTCCATTTTGGACATGTTTTAAGACATCTATAGGACATCTAGTTTGAGATGTACAAAACATAGCTGAGATCAATCTAGATGTGAGAAGAGTAGTTAATGATCTGATCTGAGAATCATCTGCATGAAAATGAAAAGTGAATCCATGGGAGATAATCAGATCATCAGGTGAGAAAGTCTAGGTAAGAAAGTGTGTGTGTGTTCGTCCTTCATTGACGAAGAAGGTAAGGAAGAAGGTAAGATAGGCAGAACCCTGGGAGACGCTGTTAAGCAAGAAGGAACCAGGGATAACACTACTAGACCCATATGCCAATGAAATCAAACAAAGACTTAAGAATTCTCCTTAATGGAATAACTATCTCACTATTCCAGAGTGCCTGTGACTACTACTTACCTCCTGAGAGGTGATGGAATCAAGATTAAGAATGAGATACAGAATTTTTGGACATGACCTATGTAGGAATCTGGTCTGCCTGACAATGCATATTTATTACAAGAATTTTGTTTTTGTTTCTCTTTTCAATATGGGGAGAGAGGGATGAGAAAAGGGATTGGGGATAGGACTGACAAAGAGGGTCACTGAAACATTTCTTTTAAATGCACAGAAGAGAACAGAATCAGAAAAGCAGGAGAACTTTGAATCTTACATGTTGAACATATTTTAAAAGAACATCAAGCCCTATGTTATAGACGTTCATCTTTTACCATATATGTGGAACTAAATTCTAATTTTGTTTGATATTTGTTAAGTTCAAAATAAAGAAAAGTCACCAGCCCCCACCAAAAACAATGTACAAATTTATTAAAAATTTGGATTTGGAATCTCAAAACCCAAGTTTCAAACTCTTTCTCCTTCACTTACTTTATGACTTGAACAAGCCACTTCAAATCCAATAAGCAGAGTGAGAAGAACTGGGCTTGAATCCTAGCTCTGCCATTTAATGCTGTGTAACTTGGGGGTAGATGTCAACTTCTAGTTTTCATTTTCCTCATCTGTACAATGGGACAGGGAGAAGGCTTTGTACCAGAGAGTTTGCCTTAGCCCCTCAGCCACAAACTGTAAAGAGCAGGAGCTGTTAATGCTGATTCAGGCATACTGAGGGCACCAAGAAGTAACAACTCAAAGGAGACAGAAAACCTAGAAGAAGCAGTCCGAGAATTCAAAACAGTTTTGTGCTTGTTTCTCCAGGAAGTAAAGAACTGCACCTACTTCAAAAGACCCTAAGGCCATCTCTGTATTACAGTATATTGAAATTACTGAGGTTCACAGAAATGAAATATAATCATTAAGAAAAAAATAAAGCTCTTTTTCTGTTTATGGCACATCAATAGTGGGGAAATATGTTCAATACATTTTAGAAATATTTCCATCTAAAGTGATTTTTTTAAAAAAGTTTAGTATTTGCAAGATAAATTTCAGTTATTTAGAGAATGTGTTTCATTTCCTCATGGATGTGGTTAAAGGAAATATTTACATTACCTTAGTCACCTCGCTCCAAGATAAAGTTTCACAAAAGTTTTTAACTCTAAATGGCATCACCTTAAAAATAAACAGAAGTCAAGTCACCTGGATTTAGCCATAAAGTTGATTTATTACTTAGATGACTCATTCACTTCTCCTCTACCCCACCTCAAATACTAAACACAGCATCACGGATCTGGACCTGGAATCTTGAAAATCATTCAGTACATCTCTCGCCCTTCTTTTTACAGATAGGGAAAGGACTTGTCACAAAACTAATGTCAGAGGCTGAATGTGAACCCAGGTGTTCCTGACACCAATTTCACCGCTCTAGCTACTATTCTATGCTAACCTAAAAAGATTAGAATTTCATGTTCCAGAAAAATTACTCTCAATGGGTCTGTATATGATCAACTCCTTTCTAGGATCAGTTTTTGTACTTTCCATAAAAGGTCTTTTGAATTACCGCTATTCCTATGGCATACCGAGTCTAACAGATTTAAGAAATATTTGTATTACTACTTTGTATCACAAATGGCTCAGGTGATACAAATTATTATAGAAATTTAGAGGAATTTAAATTCCACTTAATTTAACTCTAGACCAATTTTATTTTCATAATACTTCTAGGACACAAATGACTAGAAAAGGAAGTGAGCCAGTCATAAAGCAAGACAACAAACAGCCTCAATGTTGCCCATGTAGTCAAGACATATTGAAAGGCCCAAAGGAAGAACTCCAGCAAGTTGAGAACATTTTCTATGGTGAATTTACGAAGAACACAGTAAAGATCACATAGAAAGGATAAGATGACATAATTGTGCATCAGTCTCCACTGGTGGTGGGAATATAAAGGAGTATTTCCAAAACTACTACAAATGTTAAATTTTGTATGTGTGGGTGCTCTCTCCACCAATACAAATTATAACCCCTCCATGCCCCAGCAGGCAGTCTCCATGATTTGCCATGGTCCCTCCACCCTGCCAAATCCATCACTAGTAAACGTTACTTCTGATGATGAAGCCATCAGGAACTAGCTAAGCAGTTATTACTTAAATACAATCCAGTAACCATGCAGATGCTCAGAACTACCTCCAAATACTGGAGTTGGAATGGATGTCAGTGGGTGTCTTAGTCCAACCTCTTAAAGAAGAGACAATCCCCTACACAACCTTTGCTTTAAAACCTCTCAAAAACCTTGTATGCCTACCAGTTACTTGTGTTGAACTGGTCTAAACTTCTAGAACCCAGAATTCCTCCAAGTCACAATGAGACAAACAGGGCCTGAGCTGAAGATTTTTAACAATGAAACTTAAAATTTCTCTCAATAATCTCTTAGGTTACAAAAGGTCTTTTTACTTCCAAATAGACAAATGTGATTACTTCATTTTGTCATGTAAACAGTTACATCAGTCTCCATGGAAAAATTATGCAACATTAGCTTCAGTTTCTTTATTAGTAAAATAAGAATACTGAACTCTCTCATAGGCTTATTATAAATAATAAAATCTGCTATGCAAATTCTTACTAAATCCTTGCTATGATATTTTGCAATCTTTGCTAGCTACAAAAACCAGTCCAATAGAAAAATAAAGGTTTAAAATTATTAAAGCCATCAGTTTAGACTTCAATATGTATATATTCAATGCATGTAACATTGGCAGATTATGTGAAAAATTCTGATGAAATCAATGCATTAAACGAGATTTTTATCAATTGTACTAAATGTTTAAAAAAACAACAAAGCCTTGCTAAATTCACGAAAGTTCTTCCATAACTGATTCTATACTGATCAGAAAACAAAAAAGTTAATTTTAAATGGATTCGGTATTCCAAAGGAAGGCCTCATCAATACTGTAATTTAATAATAGTTTCATCTTAACATTAATCACTGGGCTAAAGTTAGGTTAAACCCTCAGATAAGAACCAGAACCTTTCTGACAGGTCAAGGATCAGCTCCCACGCCAATTTCTATGGAAACCTTCCCTGGTGTCCCTAGTTGGTTGTACTTTCTCCCATCTTTAATAATCATGTATACCTGTACATTGACACGTTTTACACCCCAAGCAGAATGTCAACTTCTTTGGGCAGGGACTCTTTTTTACATTTGTTTGTCTTTGTATGCTCTATGTAATTGTTCTTATGCCAGTCCAACTGAACAATCGTAACTGTTGTTATGCAGTTCTGTCCAACTCTTTGTGACCTCATTTGGGGTTTTCTTGCCAAAAATACTGGAGTGGTTTCCACTCCAGCTCATTTTACAGGTGAAGCAAATAGGGTTAAGTGATTTGCCTAGGGCCACGCAGCTAGTGTCTGAGGCCAGATTTGAGCTCAGGAAGATCAGTTTGACTGAGGCTGTGCCCAGTTCAGTTCAAAAGCATGTAGCAGGGCACCCAGTATACAATAAAATAAAGAACAGACCTAGGATTTCATAGGTCATAGGGAACAACAAGGGCGGGCAAACTCCCTTGACCAATGCCAGGTCTTCCTGGCTTTTTGGTCAACGATATATTTTTTCCACTGTACCACACTGTCACCTGTATTCAGCAGATGCTTAACATTCATTGAAGTAGAAAGACCTGGGTAATGCCCATTCAGCTGGCAAGAGTGAAAGGAAGCATTATTTTAAAACCATGAATACCTCCATCTATACATAAATCAGGATCTGAAAGTGGCCTCAGCCATCTAGTCCAACCCCCACCCCCACCTTTCTCATTTTATAGATAAGGAAACTGAGGCCCAGGTAAGTTAATAAATGTAACTACTAACATTTCTATAGAGCCTTAAGATTTGCAAAGCATTTTGTGCATACCATATCATTTGAACTTAACAACCCGGTGAGGCACAAACTAACCATCTACATTTTACATATAGGGAAACTGGTGTTAGTAGAGGTTAAGTGATTTGTCCAAGGTCACAAAAATGACCCTCATGAGAACTGTGATTTGTACTCAGGAATCCAGTCTGAATCTAGAGTCGGTGTTCTAGAAAGGTCTAACAGAAAAGTATGAAAGACACAAGAGGAAGTAATCATTTAGCTGTGGGCTCAAGAGGCTTCATAGAGAAAAGGGGCATCAGCACGGATTTCAACAAGCTGATGTATGGAAAAATTCCATCAGGAAAGGACAAACTAAAATGAGGAAATAGCTGAACATTCCATTTAACTGGATGTAAAATATTCCCTGTACCCACTATGCCCATCTACTCAGCGACTGGAAAGCTGGGATGGCGGCAGATCATTGAATGCTTTGAAAGCCGGAGTAAAGAGTTTGTATTCTCTCTGGTAGGTAACAGGGTGAAGATTTTGAAAAAGGAGAATTACCTGACCAAGCTTATAAATAGAGAGATTTAATCTGGATTACATTTTTGCTGTGGATAATCAGTACCTGATTTATACACAAAGATTGCATTTTTACAAAAGAGGTCACCAAAGTCATTCTATAAAACAGGAGTTGGCAACATACAGAGAAGCACACTGAAAAAGCAAATATACTTACACACATATTAAAAACCTAAGAAAATCTAATTTTCAGAATCTAATTATAGCTGAAATGTGTACAATTATTTAAAATAGTGATGTTACCATTCAAATTTCTTATCTGCTGAAATAAGGTTGGAGAACAATTTCAGGGATTTTTCTCCTTACATACCGAAAAAGTCAGTTCAACAATAACAAAAAAATAAAAATATTAAGAAATCAAATGGGTAAGAGACGAGAGCCTCTCTTCCCGCTACTTTATAAGAGGTCAGAGGTCACCCCTTCTATCTTTTATTTTTTCAAAACAATTCTTTGTCATATGGAATGGCTCTCAGGAGGGGTAAGCATACAAAGGGAAATTTGGGTGATTTAATAGCAAAAGATAGCAATAAAAATTTATTTTCAAAAAAGAAATCAAATGAATGGCTTCTGAGAATCCGTCCGGCTTAACGGTTATCATCAGATCCACTCCAGATTGTCTCTAATGGAAAAATCAGCAGAACGCTAATAAAGACTAAGCCCATCGCTAATAAGCAGGCTCTGCGGCAGGGAGACTCGAGAAACACCAACGAGGAGGAGGGCCCCCGGAGGCCTGGGACCCCCGGCCCGTCCCAGCGCGGGCTGCTCCGGGAGCGTGCGGGCCCCTCCGGGAGCGTGCGGGCCCCTCCGGGAGCGTCGGGCCACTCCGGGAGCGTCGGGCCCCAGGCGCGCACACGGGGCAGGACCCGGCCCGCCCGCGGGGCCCCGGCGGCTCAGCCTCCCCGCGAGCGCCGCCACGACGGTCCCGAGCCCGGCCTTCCCGGGGCCCCGGCCAAGGGCATCCACACCAAACCCCGGGGCCGCCAACGGAAAGCCGCGGGGCGGATGGGCCTCGGACCCGGGTCTCGAGCCCTAGCGCAGGAGGCGCGCAGCCTCCTCCCGGCCCGGCGCTCGCGGACCGCCCCCCTGCACGCACACACCCCCCCAGCCCGTGCCCGGGCCTCCTCCGGCGGGAGGGCAGCGGGCCGGGGCCGGGTCACCGCCCCGTCCTCACCTCCTCGGGTGCGGCCTGCTCTCTCCCCCGCGGCGCCCCGGCGGCGTCGGACCCGGCAGTCTGGGCTCGCGGAGAGCGCCGGCCGGCCCGGGCGGGAGGGCGGGGAAGGCGCGAGGAGGGAGCCGCCGGAGCCCGAGGACGAGCGGCCGCGTCCTCCAGCATCTCTCTCCCAGGTGAGGTAGGTCTGCGGGGCGGGAAGTGGCCGCCGCCGTGGCTCCCCGCCCCTCTTCCCAACGGAAACAGACCGCGCGCCGGGGGGAGGGATCCAGAGAGGGGGCGGGGCCGCTGCGGCTGGCCCCGCCCCTTGGGGCGTGGCGCCTGGAAGGCGGGGTCAAGATGCCCTGGGGAAGCCGGCCAGTGAGAGTGCTGGAGGGAAAGCCAGGGAGGGGCGCCGTGTGGCATCCAGCTGGGGCCGTGCTGGGGGCGTTCCAGTGCCAGGGATGGAAGATACGGGGCATCAGGGTGGAAAAGAGGCCAAGGGATTCCTGAACCACCGGGTGGAGTACTGGGGGTAGAAAAGGAAGGAACAAGGTCCGGAACAGCCGCGAGCCGGGTAACCGGGGTCTGGTCTGGAGCCCGTTAATTACCCGAGAGGAATTCCAGCCCCGGGGTGGGGGCGGGGCTCTGCACTTACAGGACCTGCCCCCGGGCTAACAGTAACACTAGTCCTGTAGCAGTCTACTGAAACTCCAGCAAACACAAAAGAACCCACCGTGAGGAGCTACGGTGGTGACTGAAGTTCAAGGAGAAAACATCTCTAAGCAGAGCCTCAAAGAAAAGTGCAGACTGGACACAAAGCCGGAGTGATGGGAAAGAAATGACAGCTATCCAAAAAAGACAGGAAAAGATTAGAAGCTTAGAAAACGAGGTACAAAACCTTATTTTTTTTTAAAATGACTGCTTGAAAAATTAGAATTGGCTAACGACTCCTTGAGGCATCAAGAAATAATAAAGTCAAAAGTCTGAGGGAAAAAAAGAAGAAAATAAAACATTTCATAGGAAAAACAACTGAACAGGAAAACAGGTTGAGGAAACAATTTAAGAAACAGGTGCTTGAAATACATGAACAAAAAAAGAGCCTAGACACATTTCAGTAAATCATAAAAGAAAACTGCCCAGATACCTAGAACCAGCAGGCAAAGTAGAAATTGAGCAAATCTATCTGTCATCTCCTGAAAGAAATTTCAAAATGAAAACTCCCAGAAATATTGTAATTAAGATTCAGAACTGCCAGGTAAAGGAAAAAATACCACAAGCAATCGTAAAGAAAGAATTCAAGTTCCAAGGAGCTATAGTCAGGATCACATAAGATGTAGCAGCCACCACGATAAGGAAGCAGAGAAACTAGACTATGATATTTCAGAAGGCAAAGGATTTAAGGTTTACAATCAAGAAAAGCCTATCCATCAAAACTGAGTATAATCCTACAAGGAGAAAAATGAATTTTTAATAAAATAAAATTGTAAGCATTCCTGATGAAAAGATCAGAGTTGAGTAAAAAAAATCTGATATACAAACACAAGAGTCAAAAGAAGCGTAAAAGGCAAGAGCAAGAAATGATAAGAAATTAGGTTGAAATGCTTAAAGAAATTAAGCAAGGTTAAAATGTTTACATTATATGGGAACATAATATATGTAATCCCTTAGAACTTTGTTGCCACCAGGTATCTTAGAGAGAGTCCAATTAGACAGTAGGCCTAGGTGCAGTTCTATTACATTTCAATAATCTGAAAAAAATAAAGAATTCAAGAGTGGGGAAGAAGAATGCCCTGGGAGTAGGAGAAGGGAGAGGAAGAATGGGGAAAATTATTTAATGTAAATGGAGTGTACAAACAAGGGGGCAGTTGGAGGGGATTAGGAAACAATGGAACTACATTTTCATTTGAAAAGGTTAAAGGAGCTAAGAAAACACATACCCATGTGTGTGTACTTATACATGTGTGTGTGTATATATATATATATATATATATATATATATATACACACACACATATACATTTGGGTATAGAAATACTTCTTGCCCAACAAGGAAATTAGGAGGGAAAGGGGTAATGGAAAGAGGAGGAGCAAGAGGGAGACAGTTGTCAGAAGCAAAACAGACTCTTTAGAAGGGGAAAGATTTAAAAAAGAGAAGGAAAAGCATACGAATAGGATAGAGGGAAATACAGAGTTAGTGATCATAACCAGGAATGGGAATGGGATGAACTTACTATTAGAAGAGGATAACAGAATGGATTAGAAACAAGAATCTACCAAAAAAGCAGAAAGAAAGAAGAAACTAACAATATGTTGTTTGTAACAAACATATTTGAAAAAGGATACACACAGAGTTAGAATAAGACACTGGAACAGAATTAATTACACTTTAGCCAAAGTTAGAAAAGCCAGTGGTAGCAATCAGATCTCAGACAAAGCAAAAGCAAAAATAGACTTAATTAAAAGATAAACAACAGAGAAACTACAAAAGGCATCAGAGACGGTGAATCAATATCAATACTAAACATACATGCATCAAATGGCATAGCATTTAAATTCTTAAAGAAAAAGTTAAATGAGTTACATGACAGTAAAACTTTAAGAGTGAGGTACCTCAATTTACCTTTCCCAGACCTGGATAAATCTAACCATAAAATGAAAGAAGTTAGAATTTTAGAAAAGTTAGATATGATAGACCTCTGGAAAATACTGAATGGGAATAGGAAGGAGTATACCTATTCTTAGCTGTGTATGGCACCTTCACATAAATTGACCATTAGGACATAAAAATCTCACAAATATATGCTGAAAAGATAAATTCATCTTTTACTTAACAGTATTGTAAAAAAAATCATAATAAAGAGCCTTTGAAAGGAAAGGTTAAAAATTAATTATAAGCTAAATATTAGTAAAGAATGGGTGGCTCACAGAACAATTCATAGAAACAATCAATTTTATTAAAGATAATGACAACAGTGAAGAAGCATACCAAAATTTGTGGGATGTAGTCAAAGCAATATTTGTGGAAAATTTTATAACTCTAAATACATATCAGAAAAGGAGAGAAAGAACAGATCAACAAACTGGTAATGCAACTAAAAAATTAGAAAACCAACTAATTAAAAACCAAAATAAAAATCCAGAAAATCAAAGGAAAGATTAACAACATCATAAGGAAAAAAATAACTAGGAGTTTGGTTTTTAGAGAGCAAAACAATAAAATAGTTAAGCCATTAGTTAATTTGATTTTTTAAAAAAAAGAAACCAAATTACCAGTATCAAAAATGGAAGAGGCAAATTCACAACCAATGAAGAAGAAATAAAAGCAATTATTAGGAGATATTTTGCCCAATTATATGCCAGTAAAACAGACAATCTAAATGAAATGGAAGAATATTTACAAAAATATAAACTGCCCAGATTATAAGAGACAGAATCCTTCAATAGGCCTATTTTAGAAAAAAAAATTGAGCAAGCCATACATGAATTCCCAAAGGGGAAAAAACAAAACAAAACAGAACCAGATGGATTTATGCGCAAATTGTACTAAACATTCAAAGAAAAATTAATCCCAATATTATGTAAACTGTTTTTAAAATTAAATTAAAAAAGGGTCCAAAAAACAAAAGAAATGATCATTTTAATAGATGCAGAAAAAACTTTTTGGAAAATTCATTCACTTAGAAAACTCATTCCTATTAAAAAACACTAGAAAATTTAGGAATAAACATAACTTTCCTTAAAATTACAATATCTAAAATCAAGAGGTCGCATCTGTAATGGGGACAAGTAAGAAGCCTTTCTAATAAGATTAAGAGTAAACAAGTGTATCCATTATCACATTACTGTTCAGTACCATACTAGAAATGCTATCTATAACAAGACAAAAAAAAGTAATAATCACAGGCAAAGAGGAAACAAAACCAAGTTTTTGCAGGATATGATGGTTTACTTAGAACTTTAGAGAGTAAATAAAAAAGTAAAACCACAGCAAAGCTGCAGGATATACAATAAACTCACAGAAAACATTTGCATTTCCACATAATACTAACAAAATCCAGTAGGAAGAGAAATTCTATTTAAAATAACTAAATAATATAAAATACCTGTGGAGACACATACAGGAAACATATAAAAAGGTTACAAAACACATAAGGTAGATCCAAATAAATGGAGAAATAGTCATTGATCATAGGTAGGCCTCACCGATATAACAAAAATGACACTTCTTAAATTAATTTACTTATTCAGAACCATACCAATCAGACTATCAAAAGACTACTTGATAGAGCTAGAAAAAATAAAATTCATCTGGAGGAACAAAAGATCGAGAATATCAAGGGAATGAATTTAAAAAAATGAAAAGCAAAGGGGTCTGGAAATAAGGATTAAAAATGGCAAGGAAGTACCAGATCTTAATGACATAAGCAATTGGGTACTAGATAAAAATTTGGTTCTAGGCTGATCAGTAGAATAGAACAGGCACAATAACCTAGTGTTTGATAAACCCAAAGATGCCATCCATGGAGGGGCAAGTACTCACTATTGAACAAATTGTTGGGGAAAGTAGATAACAGTGGTTAAAAAAAAAAATTCCCCAATTGATAAATGGTCAAAGGATATGAATAGGAAATTTTCAGAGGAAGAAATTAAAGCTATCTCTAACTATGAAAAAATGCTCTAAATCACTATTGATTTAAAGAGATGCAAATCAAAACAACTCTGAGGTACCACATCACACCTATCAGATTGACTAACACGAATAAACAGGAAGATGATAAATGTTGGAGAAGATGTGGGAGAGTTGGAACACTCATTCATTGTTGGTGGAGCTGTGAACTGATCCAACCTTTCTGGAGAGCAATTTGGAACTATGCCCAAAGAGCTACAAAAATGTGCTTACCCTTTGACTCAGCAATATCACTTCTGGAACTCTATCCCAAAGAGATCATAGAAATGGGAAAGGGTCGCACATGTACAAAAATATAGCAGCTGTCTTTGTAGTGGCCAAAAATTGGAAATCGAGGGAATGCCCATCCATTGAAGAATGGCTGAACAAGTTGTAGTATATGAATGTAATAGAATACTATTGTGCTATAAGAAAAGATGAACAGGAATACTTCAGAGAAGCCTGGAAAGACTTATATGAACTGATGCCGAGTGAAAGGAGCAGAACCAGGAGAACTTTGTACACAGCAGCAACCACAGTGTGTGAGAGTTTTTTTTCTGGCAGACTTGGAACTTCATTGTAATGCAAGGACTTAAAAAATTCCCAGTGGACTCTTGAGGCAAAATGCCTCCACATTCAGAGAAAGAACTGTGGAATTGGATCACAGAATGAAGCAGACCATTTTCTTTTTTTATTATGTTATGTTTTGTTTTGTTTTATAGTTTCTCCCATTCATTTTAATTCTTCTATGCAACATGCATTTAATAGGAATGTACATGTAGAACCTATATAACTTATACACCCACAGTCTCAGGGAGGGAGTGGGGAATAAGGGGAAGGTAATGGAAAAAAATCTAAGACATATGGAAGTGATTGTCGAACATTGAAAACAAATAAAATAATTCAATTAAAAGAAAACCAACAAATATGACCCCTCTAGGATAAAGCAAAAATGTAATTTTAAAAGCATTAAAAGCGTAAGAATAATTGTAAAAGAAAAATATACAAAACTAGGTTTAGGGCAACATCTCATATTGTATACTAAAATAAGCTCAAAATGGATACATGATTTAGACATAGAGGGTGACAGCATAACTGGATTAGAAGACCATGGAATAAATTACCTATCTGTTCCATGAATGGGGAAGAGTTCATGACCAAGAGATAGGGAGATCTTCAGGAGGTAAAATGGATAATTTTGATGATATAAATTTAAAAAGATTTTGTACAAACAAAACCAGTAAAGCTAAAATTAGAAGAGAAGTAAGAAACTAAGAAAAAATTTTTTGCAGCAAGTTTCTCATTTCTAAGATATATAGGGAACTGAGGCAAATCTGTAAGACTAAGAACCACTCCCCAATTGATAAATGGTCAGGTTATAAAAAGGCAGTTTTCAGAGGATGAAATCCAAACTATCAACAGTTATATGAAAAAATTCTCTAAATCACAAATAATCAGATAAGTGCAAATTAACACAACACTTACGAACCACCAAATCCCCATTAAATTAGTAAACTGACACAAAAGAAAATGACATGCTGGAGTACCCTGTGGAAAAACAGATAGTTTAATGCACTGTTGATGGAACTGTAACCTAGTCTAGCTATTCTGGAAAGTAATTTGGAATTATGCCCCCAAAAGTATTAAATTGTACATACCCCTTGACCCAATGATGCCAAAGAAAGAGGGAAAGGGTCCATATATGTATATACATATATATATACAAAAATATTTATATATTTATATTTTTGTTATATATCATATATTATCATACATTATATAAAATGTATTACATATATTTATATTATATATATATTCTTGTTATATGACAAAGAACTGGAAATTTGAGTGGATGCCCATCAATTGGGGAATGGCTGACCACGTTACAGTTTATGAATGTGATGAAAAATTATTGTACTGTCAGCCCTGATGAAAGGGATAAATGTTTTTTAGAAAAACCTGGGAAGATTTGTATGAATGGAGGCAGAGTAAAGTGAGCAGAACCGGAACAATTTGTACTGTAATACTCCGTAAGTGACCAGCTCTGAAAGGCTTGGTAATTGACACTGTACTCTAATATTCTGTAAGTGACTAACCCTGAAATTAACAGACTCACCACAGTTCCAAAGAATTCATAATGAAACTTTGTAATCAGCTCAAGATATAGAAATGAGGGGCTCGAGTGCAGAACAAAACCTATTTTCTTTACTTCCCTCTTTTGTACTTGGCTGTTGAGGGAATCGGTTTTGCAAAACCACAGTGCGGTGGCTTTGATTTTCTTGCCTGGTCAGTGGGTGGGGGAGGGGGAAGACTGAGGGAGAGAATATGAAACCGTATAAAATAGCATTCTAAAAACTAGTCCAGTCTAGTTACAGGATGGCCTAGAGGTCATCTCTGAGGTCCCTTACATCTATAAAGTTTAGGGAAAATTTACACTTGGCCCTGTAACTACTTTTTAAGAGTATAAATAAAAGTGATGGCTTTTTTATTTGTAGACCTAAATATTTGTAAAGAGGGCCCTTTCCCCATACTTTAGGAGTTGGGATAAACTGCCCTCCGTTTCTGAAATTACTGCTTTATTGTAACGTGCTTCCTAAAGTGGAGGGCTGGCGCTGGCGGAGACGGCGCGCAGTATCTGGGGCCTCGGCGCCTCCAGCAGGAGCTCGGCCACGGCGGCCCCGGCAGGGGCGGGGCATGTCGGACCTTGTAGTCCCAGCCTCCCCTCCCCGCCTCGCTCCAGGGTCTCCGGGTCCTTACACCGGGCGCGGTGCCCTCACAATCTTGGGGACAGCGGGAGATGCCCGCAGAGGCCAACAACGCCGCCTCCGTCCCGGGCTGCTAAACTCCAGCCCCGTTTTCACCTCTTCCTAGCACCGTCCCCCCAAACGACGCCGCCCTCGGAGGCCGGCAGACCGCTCCAGCGGCCGAGCAGCCGCGGCCTCCGCAGGCGGGGGAGGGGCGTCCTGGAGGGGAGGCTACGCCTGCGCGGAAGGCGCCAGCGGCGAGGCGTTGGGCGGGGCTGTTGGGGCTGAGCGCTGATGTTAAAATGGTAGGTGGACCCCGCGTCGCCCCCTGCGGCGGATCTTCTTCCACCGCCTCTGCGATCTCCCGGCTTCCCCGGGCTCCGGGAGGCCGCGGCGAGGGTGGAGCTGGGTCGCCCGCGGGAGCGGTGAGGAGCGCGGAGGAGAGGAGGGAAGGTCATCGGGAGGGGCGGGGGGGCGAGGCGGGAGACGGGAGACCCGACACCGGCCGCTGCCTTCGCCTTTTTTGGCCTTCGCCTGTCCCCCCGGCCGCTTGGACAGCTCCCCGCCCCTCCCCCGCGGGGTCTCCTTTCTCCGGGGGTCGGAGGGCCGGGCTGCGAGGCTCCGGGAGGGATTGGAGTGCCGGGGCTGCGGGGCTGGCGAGGTTCGTGGTTTGTGCGGGGCGAGGAGGTGAGCGGCCTGGGGAGGCTGCTGGGGTGTGTGCGCGCGTGTGAGTGTGTGTGTGCGTGTGAGTGTGTGTGTGCGTGTGAGTGTGTGTGATAAGTGTGTGTGTAATAAGTGTGTGCGTGAGTGTGTGTGTGATAAGAGTGTGAGTGTGTGTGTGATAAGTGTGTGTAATAAGTGTGTGTGTAATAAGTGTGCGTGTGAGTGTGTAATAAGTGTGTGCGTGTGAGTGTGTGTGTGATAAGTGTGTGCGTGTGAGTGTGTGTAATAAGTGTGCGTGTGTGTATAAGTGTGCGTGTGAGTGTGTGTGTAATAAGTGTGTGTGTAATAAGTGTGTGCGTGAGTGTGTGTAATAAGTGTGTGCGTGTGAGTGTGTGTGCTTGTGAGTGTGTGTGTAATAAGTGCGTGTGTAATAAGTGTGAGTGTGTAATAAGACTGAGTGTGTGTAATAAGCGTGTACGTGTGTGTAATAAGTGTGTGCGCGTGTGAGTGTGTAATAAGTGCGCGCGTGTGAGTGTGTGATAACTGTGTGAGTGTGTAATAAGTGCGTGTGTAATAAGTGTGAGTGTAATAAGTGTGTGCGTGTGTGTATAAGTGTGCGTGTGAGTGTGTGTAATAAGAGTGAGTGTGTAATAAGTGTGTGCGTGTGCAATAAGTGCGTGTGCGCGTGTAATAAGAATGTGCGCGTGTAATAAGTGCATGTGTAATAGTGTGCGTGTGTGTAATGAGTGTGCGTGTGTAATAAGACTGAGTGTGTGTAATAAGTGCGCGTGTGTAATAAGCGTGTGCGCGCCCGTGCGTACTTTGGACAGTTCTAGCGGAGGGTGGGGACGACTGAGGCATGCACAGCTTACGTGTATGTAGTGCTGTGTGTGTGTACCCACCTTCCCTTACTTGCGAAGGTGTCCGGCGGCTCCCGCCCTCCCCGGTTTGCTCCATGGGCGCTCCGCAGGAGTGGGGCACCCTGGCGCGGCTTGACTGCAGAGAGGAACCCTGTGCGCCGGCCGTTTCCATCTGTTTTCTAGGGTAGCGCAGCCTGGCTGAGGTGCCCCGGGGAAGCAGCGTGGTTGGAATGGCGTTTCCAAAGGTCGCACGCTGGGATCTTTTTTTTTTTAATTAATATAAAAATCAAGTTATGTGCTCCCTTGCAGTATATGGGGAAGGGGGGGAAGGAAGCAGAATTAAGCAGGTGCAGATCAGTTTACAGTTGGGGAGGGGGTGAGAGCCAGTAATTTTTTTCTTAATGTGTTCCTCTTTCTATTACAAATAGATGTCGTTATGGAAGCTGTATAGGAAATGGATCATTTTAAGTCAGATCAGTGTAAAACAGAAGTTTACTATTTAAGGAAATAAATGATGACACTCCTTTGGGGTCGGGTATTGTGCTTTTTGAGGCAGTGCATTTGACTGAAAGAATTATCACTTCAGTGAGTCTTATCCAACAGGTTGTTGGATTTGTTCAGTTCCATTTGCTGAAGTGTGTCACTAAGAGAGAATTTTCAATGATGTCCTATTGATATATGTTGATGTAGTGACACTTATTGAATGTCTTCGGCTATTTTAAGTACTTATACTAAAGATGATACTTGCACTTTTTCATGGAAAGTTTTGATATACAGGGAAGTTAAGTGGCCTGGACAAGGTCATGTAACTGTGTTTTCAGGCTCAAATCTCTTGACAATTTCAAGA
This sequence comes from Bettongia penicillata ogilbyi, assembly GCA_023548195.1. Taxonomy (NCBI): domain Eukaryota; kingdom Metazoa; phylum Chordata; class Mammalia; order Diprotodontia; family Potoroidae; genus Bettongia; species Bettongia penicillata. The sequence continues at coordinate 2,016,528 of JAJHZJ010000084.1, read as the reverse complement.
ATTTTGTGCTGAGTCTCCAGATTTAGAGGTGGAAGGGAAACCTTAAAGATGAGTCATCTACACCACCTTCCTTACTTTAGAGATGAGGAGCCCCGAGACTTAGAAGTGAAATAACTTCATTAAGGTCACACTGGTGGTAGGTAGCAGGGTCAAGTCCCTCGAGGCTGAGTCTGAAATTCAGAAGAGTGACAAAGCATTCTTGTGGGGAATGGGCTGCTTAAGTGTCTACTTTCTGTCCATAATTATATTAGCTGACATATATAACTTCAAAATTTTTAATATTTTTCAAGTCCAGAGGAAATATCTGAAAAAAGCAGCTTGGTGCTTATTCATTACACCAGTGCAGTGAACAGATTCAGCGATCACATTCAGTGTTCTTGAGCAAATGAGCCACTCCTAAATGAGCTTCAGGGGGTCAGTAAGGTATTTCCCCCCCTTCCCCCCTTACTCCTAGATAGGCTGTGTCAGCTTGATTTTAAGTAGTTATAAACTGAACTATATAAAAAAAATCTAGGAGTAGTTATATATTATCTTCATGTAATTCTATGGAGTTGAAAAAGGGATATTTTTTATTGATTCTGTCTTCAAGCCCGTGGCTCTGTTGTTCTGTGATTAGCATTTTTAAAAATTATTCATTTCCTTGTGTACCTGCTTTTGATAGGCATTTAAAAACCTAATTAGAAAGATACCTTTGTGCTTTAAATTTTCTTTTTCGTTAATTTCTATTAAAGACAGCTGCAACAGTGAGTTTTGTTTTGGGTTTTTTGGGGTTTTTTTAGACCAAGAAAGTGCAGTAATATTCTTAAACTAGGAAGCTTGACATTCTTCAGGAAAAATTTGTACATACCTATACTAACTTAAGAATGTCAGGTTTCTGATAGGCCTATTTTATGGAGTTTTTAAAGTAACTGTGCTTAATTGAAAATGAAGTGTATAAAGATTAAATTATATTATGTGAAAAAATTGATTAATAAAAATAATTTGATCAAATTCTTGACAAAAGTAATTTTAAGAGGTAGAGTTTACATATTTGTTACTATATAGATGCTGTCATTTCAATTTTCAGAAGAATGTGCAGTCTTTTTAACTGATGAAGAACAAGGCTTTGTCTTCCTGTAATTCTGAAGTGAAACTTGAGTCACCATACAAGAAAAATAAATCCACTTAAAATATAGGCATTAGTAATAGAATGCTGAAACAAACTTCTGGATTAGCTTCATTGGCTTTCCTGCTTCTTTTGCATCCCAAAGCATAAGTTTAAATCATCTCAGAAGGACAAGATCCGCCAGTTTATGACATTTACCCAGGCTGGTGAAAAGACTGCTATATACTGTTTAATGCAGAATGAGTGGAAACTAGAAGTGGCAACTGACAACTTCTTCCAGAACCCAGACTTGTACTACAAAGAATCCATGAAAAATTCAGTAGACAAAAAGAAGTTAGAACAATTGTATAACAGATATAAAGGTAAGGATGGCTTTTAAAACCTTTGTATAAACATTACTAAAACTTTTATCATCCCTTATTAAACGGACATAATGTTTTTAGGATACAGTGTATGATATTATGTAAAATAATTCTTCAAGATGCCATTTCCATTATCTCCTAATTCCTAACTTCAATTCATAAAACCCAGTTTAGTTAATAAGACTATTAAAACAGTTCATTCAAAGTAGAGGGATTTGTTTTTTTTTTAAACTACCTCTTATGCTCAAGGCAAAGGCAAGAGGACAATGGATAAGGCATATCATCATCAGTGACAAGTTACTAGCACTTAAAGGTTTGCAAAGAGCTTTTTCATATTCTATCTCTTTTGAGTTTCCCAATTTTGAATTGATCTGTTGACTTAATTGGAAGAAAACGGCCATTATGTTTGAATTTGGAACAAATTTTGTTGTAATTATTTATGACTTGGATGTACTTTTGTCATAGTGTTTTTTTCTTCATTTCCTATTAAAGAGCTTTTTTTGGAATTCTATGACCACATCACAAAACTAATATAGAATTAAGAATGCAACATTGTTTCCAACTTAGCTGTTAGATGAAGTCTCAACATTCATACTAGATATTGTTTGAGTCTTTGGACAAAGCCACTTTGAAAAGAAGTATAATCAATCTGTGATTGATTTTTTTCCTTGCTTTGTTTTTTAGTCATTTAAAAGTCAATCAACCAATGTTTAGAACAAAGTTTTCCCAACTCAGATGAGGTTATGAATATAACATCAATACCCATGCCTCTTCTTGGAGGTAGCTTTTAATACCTTGGAACGTTTTACCATATTTTCACAAAAATAACTCAGTGATTTCCAAAATCCATATACAAATTGCCATATCTATCCTAAGGTTTATTGGTGGCATCTAAGACTAAAACATTGTTATGTAAAATTCCTGTTGTTTTTATTGCCATGGATTTCATTGGGAAGGAGGATTTTTTCTTAACATTTTATTTTAAATTCTAACAAAAGTCATCTAGCATTTTAGTATACAAAGAGGAAAGAGAATTAATTGTATATGAAATTGTAAACTTAAGTAGTTTTTAAAGTGCATCTTAAACATGGTAGAACAAAAAGTTCCGTTTGTGTCCCATTTTGAACTTTTTTCGCTCCCAGAAGTATGTTTTTTTGTGTTTTATGTATGTTTCTTTGTGTATGTGTATTTGTCACTGTCCACTAACTCCACAGACATCCTCCCACCCCCAATGGAAGCACTCTCATAACAGATTAATATAGTGCGAAATAAATCAGTACATTGATCCGACCTGAAAGTGTCTGTCTCAAGTCACACCTGTCCTCTGTTTCACTTCTGCCAAGAAGAAGAAAGCATCCCTCATCATCAAGCCTCTAACGTCTCGACCAGTCATGTTGAATCAGTTCTGAAATCTTTCAGATTTGTTTTTTTTTTTTACGTTATGATAACCATGTAAATTGTTCTCTTGCTTAACCTCGTATTTCCCAAACTAAAACAGCTTTGGTTTAGATTGTTAGAATTAGGTTTTAGACCAGAGCAGTTACTTTTCTTGTTGACTGTTAACAGATTTGCTTAGCCTCTTTGCATGTGATTAAAAACACTGAGTTTGCATATGATTGGAAACACTGAATACTGCATGTATGTAGCCTTTGAAAAAATGCTTACTTTAAAAACATTTGGGATAGAATCATAAGTTTAAACTTAATGGAGTTCAAAAAAAGAATTAAATGCTTTTTGGTACTACTTTTACATAATTATTGAATTGACTTTTTTTTTTAAGGCTAATTGATTGCTTGGGTAACGTTGCCCAAATTTTTCTATTACTGAAGATATGCAAAGTCAGATATGATGTTTTGTGAGGTCAGGGCATCATAAATCAGTTTATAGTGACTTGACATGTTTATAGATGTATATAGTATGTGTGTTTGTGTGTATGCATGTTTGGCCCATCTTGGATAGTTATATTTACGTGCCTTTTTACATGTGGAAGATTGAGATTGTAGGAAATTGTAATACAATAATTAAATTTATGTCATCAGCAATAACACAAATGTAATAACTAAGTAAACCAGAACATAGTTAAATGACCAAAATCAGATTTTGCCTTTGAAAACACAGACACAGACACACATCCTTACAACACAAATGTACACATGAGTAAATTTTGGAAAGCTATTAGCTACTGCTGCTGAACTGTCATTAGACATAGCAATATCTATATATATAGTTTATGCTTTGTGTCTGGTGGCTGACCTAGAATAGTCCATAATGAATTTCTATCATTTTCCATCCAACTTCAGTTCCTAGTACTAGTGAAAGCATAAACTTGTATTATAAAGTCAGGTTATGTTATAAGTAATGTATTTCATGAAGATATTAAACTTACTTGGTTTAATCGCGCCAAGCTGCTTTCGTTCATACTGTGTGATAGTTACCGCACAATGTTATTTCTAATTAAAGCCAAGAAAACCAAACTCATTTTTAGTTTTCATACAATAAGTAAACTGATGTTTAATTTTATTTCCAAATTAGAAATAAGAAAATTGTCTGACCTATTGAGACCTATAAATACTAAAGGTTAGGTGAAGAATGTATTTTGTACAGTGGCATTTGAATGACGTTTTCTTAGTCTTACTCTGTTATAGAAATAATAGTTTGTTGTTATATACCTTAATTATGCTTTGTCATTGGTAATGATGATCTCCTATTGGCTGGGCAGCTTTTTTGTCACCTTTGCTGTTTTTGTCTTACTCTGTAGAAGTTAATTTGTGTTGTTTCCCTCTTTTGTTCTTCAAAGCAAGCGTAAACTTCTAAAAAGATCCCCCTCACCTAGACCAGCAGTTACTGTTTTATTAAGTAAAAGTTGTTCTTGACTTACCCTCATTGCAAGGTTCATTATTTCCTGTATGTGACAAACTGGCTCTAGCTATGTGTTCAAAGCACTATTAGATGTTTTTTATTCTTTTATGGTAACAGAGTTTATAATGATACATTTTTTCTGTTTTGTAATTTTAAATACAGACCCACAAGATGAGAATAAAATTGGTATTGATGGAATTCAGCAGTTTTGTGATGATTTAGGCCTAGATCCTGCCCATATCAGTGTTCTTGTAATAGCATGGAAATTCAGGGCAGCCACTCAATGTGAATTCAGTAAAAAAGAATTTATGGACGGCATGACAGAGCTGGGGTGAGTAAATGGATGACCTTCACAACGAGGAGTTGCTATCTTCTTTGCTTCTGTCTTTTCATCAGATGCCTTCACCATTCTTTTTATTCATTTATTTATTTTTGATGATGCTCATGGACATCAAGTTCTTAGATCATTCCTGTGAGTCTCTTTGTGTCTTCCAGTATCTACCGATCTCTTTTAAGTGATTTAATTGGTTTCCCTTTCATTTCCACCTTAATGTTTTGTACGTCAGTTTCTTTTTTTTTTTTTTTTTTTGGTCTGAACTTGTGACTTCATTGATATAAAGAGCTCCTGTTAAAGAGAAATTCCCTCTTCTAATGAACATCAGGAATTCTGGTTTTAGAGAGTTACCTGGGGAGAGGTTAAGAGACTTCCAAGGTCACAATCAGTGCAAGGTGGCAGAGGCTAGACTGATGCTAGCTAAGTCCTACAGACTGAGACCAGCTTTCTAGTGTTTCTCATCAATAATCATTGAGATTTATGTATTGTTTTCCAAAGTTTAAATTCTGAAATTCGAAAAGTCTAAAATTCAAATGGGGGGCAGCTAGAATAAACGGTGGATAGAGCATTGGCCCAGGAGTCAGGAAAACCTAGGTTCAAATGCAGTCTCAGACACTTAGTAGCTGTGTGACCCTGGACAAGACACTTGATCCCAATTGCTTACAAAAAAAAAAAAAAAGAAGGAAATTGAAGTGAAAATCTCACTATAATCATGGGAGATAGATACCATGAATACCTGCAAGTTTCCATTTGTATTTGAGGAAATCTAAATTCCGAGAAGTGATTTCCTACAATCACATCGCTTGTAAGAGGTAGAAGTGAGGTTCAGACGTTTCACCAAACCGAGGCAGCTTTTGATTCCGATTAGTCCTTTTTTACTCATTATATACTTATTCACATCTACTTTTTTCTCCTTCTAATTTTGAATCCTTACAACCAACATTGTAGAATATTTTCTTTTTCTGCTATTCACTATTATTTTACTTTATTAAAATTACATTATTTTGGGGATGGGGATTGCTTTCATTTAATATTTAAGATTTTGCTATGTTATTGTGCAGATTTTTGATACTAATGAAAATAGGTGAAATTATATACCTATCTTGTATTTTATTTGGTAATGGAAATGCTAACCTATTTGATTATAAGTTTTGACCCTCCTACAGGAAAAAATGTTGTTTTGGGAGTACTAGTTTGAAATCCTTGAACCAGGTAACAGAAGGAAGCTTTATAAATTTTGAAATAAAAGAATTCTCTTGAAACAGAGGGAAAGCATAAAAAAAAGTATTTGGAATGTGACTCTTCAATTCTGTAATGTGCCGTGTTCTTGGTGGATGCTTAAGAAATATTAATTGTTATAATGGGGCACTTACTATATTTTTCAAGTTTTTCAATCTCAATAATATACATATGAAAAATGCTAATATTTAGCTACAGAGCAAAAGAAACCTATTAAAGACCCATATTATTATTAGTTTCTGCTCTGTCCATCTCAACAGTGATTTGTAATGGTAATAATACTTTTTAGAAAGAATTTTTAGTGTTTGTTGTTGTAGAAAGCCCTCCCGGATGTTACCATTAGAAAAGTAACTGTTGGACTGTATTCAGGAATAGAGTGTTTCATGTAAGGTCATTTTTCAGATAATAGACTGTTATCCATTTAAGCATCAATATTCTGTCCATTTTGGGTGAAGATCTTACTAAATTGCCTGACATGTTTCCCAGTCTTTTGGGATTATATGCTGAACAGAATTTAACCTTTTCTTGATAGCTTAGTTCAGTCATTAAGAACTTCAATTATTATGCTGTATTATCAGGCTCTGATGCTGTTGGGATCTAATGAGTTGTATAGGTGTTGTCAGGGTCCCCCATTCTGATATGCTGCTTCTATCCTTTTATGGTCTGAGAAAGCAAAGATTTTTAGGATTGTTTACAAAATAAAAATAAGTAAGCACTAAGGGAAACCATGGAGGTTCTGAATAAGTTTTAGTATATGCTTGACAGCTACGTAAGGACTACTTAATAAAATGCTTATTCGTTCATTTGTGGATTTTGTAACAGTAGTGCCATTCCTCAAAGACATCTTAAAAGTTTTTTCTCATTTTAAAAACTATTTTCCAGTTAGTTGAGGGTGGTGAAAAAAATCTAAGATGTGACAATTTTCTTTTCTTTGTTATTCACTTAAAAACCCTCAAGTTTCATTGTATTCACTATGATATCTGCTTAAAGGTTCTTACATATTATCTTATGGGGAAGAAGAAAAATTTGTTATTGATTGTAACCTTTGTAAGCCAAACCGAGTACTAATACAATACTATTAATAAATGTGTTTTATAAAACTTGTCTATTATAGTATTCACTGATTAACTTTTTTGCAATAGGTGTGATACTACAGAAAAATTAAAAGCTCTTTTACCAAGAATAGAGCAAGAGCTAAAGGATGCAATAAAATTCAAAGATTTTTATCAGTTTACCTTTAACTTTGCTAAGAACCCTGGACAAAAAGGTTTAGGTGAGTATAATAAATGCCAAATATATAATGCTACGCCAGATTTCCAGCGGTGTTATAGTGGGCATGATCAACGTATGTTCAGTATTGCTGATAGTGATATAGAAACTTCACTGAGTTTTTATTTTTTTCTTTAAGATTTTATTTGATAGACTAGTCTGGGATAGTATGTACTTTCACAAGTGAATTGTTGATATCTTTTGACTTTTCATGTATTCTCAGAGGTTTTGGAGAACTTTGAACAAATTTTATTGTGTAAAATGTTTTGTGATATAATATAAACTTAAGAAGTCTCTATATCCTTGCATGACAGCACCATAGTATGTTGATATTAACTATATCCAGTGTATTAGGGAGGTCAGCAAGTAATGTTTAACATCTATCTAGTGTTTGAAATGGATTTTCCTCCTTTTTGTAGGGTCAGTTCTTATCTACTTTTGGCTAGTATTGAGATTAGCTGAACTCTAGCTTTAATGTTGACGGTAACAGCAATATATTAAAACCTTGACTAATATGAAAGCAACACATCAGCCTAAATCTAAAACAAACTACATTTGAGTACTTTCATGCTTTTGTGGAATTGCCTTAGTAGCCCAGAAGCTTTAAGAATATGAATGACATTATTTATTGAAGAATTGACATCTTAAGGTTGTTTTTTTATTTTCTAGGCAATAGGATAGTCTAGCGTATCTTTAAATGTCTAGCAACCCGCATTGACCCAAAACGTAGGATAATATTACAGTGACTTTTTTGTCTTGATAAAGTCTTACCTACTATCTTGAAAACATTGTATGGTTTGTTAGTATAATAAGAAACATTAGAAAAAGTGTTTTGAATTCGTAAATATTTCTAAACTTCTAAGATGCTGATAAAACTTGAGGAAATGAGACCGTGGTTTAAAAACTGAAGAGGATATAGCCTGCCATACAGACAGTCCTAGACTCTCTGTCTCCCCTACCTATAGTTCTCATGTAAATACCACATATGTTCTGCTTTTGCATTGGAGTCGAGTAGAGCTAAAAATAAATAAATAGAGCTACAATTAAAGAAGTATAGAATTGCCTGGTACCTAACTACTTTAAAGGTGATTTTCAATTTTTTTCCTTTTCTCCTTCTTGTTTCTCACCCATATATTTTGGAATTGCTCTTTTGGTTTTTAATTGTTCATGTTCTTGAACTGCAGTGAGTCTGTTGTCAGCGTTCCCATTTCCTTTAGGCTGTTCCGTCACATCCCAAAGAGCTTTTTTTACCCTGCATGCCACTGCCTTGCAGATCGCGTGCCTGACACCTCAGGAGCACAGCCAGGCCTCAGCAAAGAGGGTCCTTTAAAGGAAACCACTTGAGTCCATCCACTTAAAACATGAAAAGCTGAAGTATCGTTGACTCCTGTGGGAGAACAGTTGTGAAAGTATGGATGTCTTTTTCCCTAACCAGGGAAAGCGGGTGAGCAAAGCTGAGAGTCATGTGAATTATATTAAAGTACAGCAGCTAGCTCTAAAAGCAAGGGGTCTTACAGATTTTGTATTTATTAAAATTTTAACAGCACAGTATTCTTCTTCATTAGAATTTTTGAAAGCCAGCTGAGGTCACATAAACAAATTCATGGGACCCCTAAGGAAAGAAGATTATGGCGTATTTTCTTTATGAAGAATATTATAATTTTTTTTTACTTGGCTTAACTTCAAAGGATGACTTGATTATTTTAACAAGAATCTGCAGAAACAAAGGGGGAGTAACAGTTCACTGTCAGTACTGGGAAGACTTTTTTGGAAATAAGAAGAAAAAACTGGAGTTGGAGTCATATATATATATATATATATATATATATATATATATATATAGAACGTCAGCATGTCATCTGGAGGGGATAAGAAGACCACAATAAGTGCATATTCCAGAAAATGTTAGAGGAGGCGATAAAGGTACCTGTAAAGAAGAGGAGTGCCAGAACGGACAACTGGACCCTTGTTGGGTTGAATTCTTGTAATGTCTGTACACGAGGCGTGATTTGTCCTATTATAGGAGTTTTTCATTCCTGTGGATATGCTTTGAAACGCTGAATAATATATTTGTTTTAAAATATTTCTTGTCATAACACATCTCTGTATGAAAGAACAGAAGTGTTAAATTAACATACTCCAGTATCCTGGTAACTGGTTGCTAGTGGCTCTGTCCCGACCTTGAAACTATCATCCAGTTCTTCCTTCAGGGACCTTAACACTGCCCTCCCCTTCTCCTATCTTCCTTTCTCTCCCTTTAGTGTTCTTTTTTGACACTATGATGTCCATTTTTTATGTGTCCTTGCCCCAGAGGTCTTTTATCATACTTGATCCAGATGTAGCGCGTAATGTTACCCTATTTCCCTATCAAATTGTTAGCTGTACTTGTAAAATGAGATTTTTTTGAAGGGAAAAACATTACATGTATATATGTATGTATGTGTGTGTGTGTGTATATATATATGTGCGTGTGTGTGTATATATATGTGTGTGTGTGTGTGTATATATGTGTGTATATATATAATACACAGACACATTAGCATACACTAGAAAATTTTATTTCTATATACATACATGCGTATATATACATATATATATATACACACACATATACATATATATAAGCATACACTAGAAAATGAAGACATTTCAGCCTGGTATGATAATATGCATTTGTATTTTTAAAAGCTCCCTGTAGATTAGTTGCCTCTGTGAAAATATGGGCCTGTTATTATATTTGTACAGTCAAACGAGTGCTGGATTGGGAATCAAAGAGCCTGGGTTCAAATTCCACTTCCGCCACTTGCTGTCTGTACAACTTTGGGCAGGTCACTTAACCTCTCTGTGTCTCAGTTTCCTCATCTTTAAAATGAATTCGTTATATTAACTCATTTTTTAATGTTCCTTCCAGTTCCAAATCCATATTTATGAACAGCTCTCAGTGCCGTAGATCAGTGGTGTCACACTTAAATGGAAGTGACTTCCTAAGGGAAATGTGTTGACTTAGAAAACCACAATGACCATTATGTTGTATTGTATTTTCATTTATTCTAAATGCATGAATGCAGTTTAGGTCTCTGCGGTTACACTGGCTTCTGACACCACTTCTGTAGATGATGCTTCCCTGCAGCTCCACCGCTGAGCACCTTAGGCGGGAAGGGGCTCTTTTCTCCAGATTTGGTTCTTCATTTTTCCATAGCAGGTTAAGCAGCTTATGTCTTCATTTATTTATTCACTTCATGAGGATATAAAGCTAATTCTGTTAAAACAATCCTTCTTGATAATTGAAAGGAAAGGCAGATGGGATATTTTATTTTCATTCTCCTCTTTCTCTCCCCTCCCCAGAATCATACCTTCTATAACACCAGCCACCAGTTTGAGGGTGGCCTTAGTCTTTTTAGATTTGTAACATTCCTTGCTCCCTTTTCTTCCTGTTTGACCCTTTTCTGGTGGTAGGGTTGCTTGACAAGGCTGTTCTGGTAACTTAATGTGTTCTAATCTGCTTTCTAAACTTTTATTTCTAGGTCTTAGGGAGCACGTTTTCCTGCCAGATATTTTTCTGTTATTTTGCTTCCCTTTCTCTCCTGCCTCTTTCTCCCCTCGCCTTTCCATGTCTTATGCCCTCCCTGGTTTACTGTCCCTCACTTGACAGTTGCTTGCCTTGCCATGACTTGCTGGCCATGGCCTTAGGGAAACAATGTTCCTATTCACTGGCATCTTTAGATAAGAGAGATTCTTTCCCACATGGCCTCCAAAGTTAGCTGTTTCTGGGCTTCAGACCTTTCTTCTCCCTCATCCTTCTCTGTAGGATTTTATGTTTTAGCCTGGAAGCTCTAATTCTCCTTTTCCCCCTCTGTCCCTCTCTCCTCACTTTGCATTCATCCTTTCTGTCCTATCAAAGACTGTAGCAGATGATTGCCCTTGGGCTGTGGGTGTAGATGTGGGAAATGGACTCTTCCATTTCATAATTTCGACTTATATTGAACCCTGTAGCCTTTAACCATAAGGATTGATTTCTGTCTCCCTCTGCCTGAGCCTGGCTTCTCCCAAACTCCTTCTCAGTACAAGGTCTCTTCCTGCTTGGATTCTGAACTTCTACTGCTGGATGGCCATTCTGTAGGATAGCTCTTATTGCCTGAACTGAAAGGGCAGTCTCCTTTGAGTCAATATATACTACACTGCAACCCTGCTTTCAGTTCCTGGCTGTGATCACTGTCTTGTCTTAAGGTACTGTTCATGTCCCATGCGCTTCCCTCATTTCTTCCTTCTAGGCAATAGTCCAGTCCAGAGTTAAGATTAAATAATTTAAAAACTCAAGACAAATGTGTAGTAACAGAATAGAGAATAGGTCTAGCAAGATAACCCTCAATTTTTATAGCCAAGAGAACAGGCCCAGAAAGGTTGTAATTTGACAGTATAACTAATTAGTACTAACTGGACAACAGAACCCTGGTTCCTACAGGCCTAGAGTTGACCACTGTTCCTTACGCTGCCAAACTGTCTCTCATCAGCCGTACTGTAACTCTGCAAAGGGGCTTTATTTCATTGAGGGTACTTCCTCAGCCAGTATACATCACACAGCTTAATATATTGTCTGTTTCCTTCCTGCAAAGTGAAGAGATTGAACTTTATGACTTCTGAGGATCTTTCTAGACCTAAATCTGTGATCCTATGTTTTTAAATAAATGGAAAAAAAATCCTCATCTGGTAGCCAGCCTTTTGGTGAGGAATCTCTGATTTTAGTTAGGTTGCTGGTGACAGATGCACAGTTTGTTATGAGATCTATTTTGTCCTTGGGTAGAATCTTCAGAGGTGTTCATCCATTGGCATAATCCTTGAGAATGCAAGATTATCACCACAGAATAGGACTTTAATGGAAACTAATCAGTCATATTCCAAAAAGATGCCCTTGTTTGAGGTTTAGGTCTCAATCTTGCCACCTGCCTGCTAGTTCTACCCTCAGAAAATTGGGCTAAGGGAGCTGTGGCCTTGGGTCCTAGTCCTTTTTCATTCCTTCATTCGATTGGGTTCCTCCTACCAATAGCAGGAAGCATAGGAGTAGAGGTGGAAGGAATCTTTAAGTATCATAGTTAGGACCACAGATCATCAAGTCCAAAAGTTACTTCTGTAGGGCAATTTCCATAGTATGTTTTATCAGAACCTCTTGGGTGGCATAAATTGTATGCCTTTAATAGCAAAAAACTCTGATAAAGCTATCACCTTCATGTTCTGGTAAACTTTTTTAGAAATTTAAGAATAATATCAAATATTCATCATTCAGTGCTTCATTTTGTATTATGTTAAGTGTAAGTATACGTGTAGCACTGATGCTAGGTGCTTGAGGGGAAGTGGAAAAAATTAGTGCAGTCTTGATGAGTGACTGAAAATATTAAGCTATTATTTTATGATCTTCTGGCATTGTCAGTAATCTTACTGTGTAGAAAGCATGGTACTCTTCTTAATAAAAATTTCATCCCAAAGACAGACCCTACTTTAGAGCTTAGCTGATTACACAGATGGGTCAGATATGGTTTATGATAGATGCTTTTTATTTGTTTTGGTTCCAGCTTGGTTTGGGAAAAGGAAATACAAGATCAGTGGGTCTGCAACTTCTTTAACCCAAACCCTTGGATGTCCTTAAGTAAACCTAAGGTTTATAAAGGCAAGAAAAGAAGGAAGGGAGTAGAAAAATGGGAGAGAATGGAGAAGGAAAAATTAAAAGAGCTGCATATAATAGAAAGTTGGTTGACGTCACTCCTTATGAATTAGGTGAAGAGAGAAGGGCAGTAATGTTGGGGAGGAGGAAACATTTTTATGCAGTTTTGTCCAGTTATAACGACACCAAGATACAGAGTTAAGTGAATTAAAAGGCTGTATTTTACCCTTGAACTTACTTATTTTTATCGTTTTGTCAGACTTTTAGCAATATTTCACTATGATTTTGCTGGTTTGATTTTATGTGTTCCATATTTAGCAAGTTTCTGAATTTCATACAAAGATAAATTTTTAGTAATTGATGCCTTGGATATTGAGATATTAATAGTGTACCTTATTTTAAATTATGAAATTTTGTCTTTTCTTTTCTCCATGAACATTCTTAAGAAATTTCTGTCTTAAAAATTATTTGTAAGTTGACAAGTATGGTGATGATTAAGTGAAGTTGGGATATTTTTTAAAGGATATTGTATTGCATCTTCATTTTATAAGTGCTTTTTAAACCATTTTGTAGTGCCAGCAAAAAATTACATAAATTCAAAGGAAAAACTAGTGCATTGTTTTAAGAATAGTATTGAAAATTTCATATAAAATATATAATATAATTATTTTAAAAATCATTAGTTTGCTGTAGTTTTATGTGTTTTGTATTTGTCATTTAATTGCAAATTGCATAAATTGCAAAATGACCACAAAGTAAAGCTTGATTTATAAATAGCTTTCATTGTGAAAAAAGCTCATTTATGTGCCTTAGAGTTCTAACATAAATGTTTCATTTCTTTCAAGTTATTTTTGTGACAGTCAACTTTCATTGATTCAGTGCCTAACATTACTTGAAATTAGGGGAGTATAATAAATTTGGTTAGTATTCTTTATTTTATTTCTTGATAAGCTTAAATATTTGCAAAGGCCTGAATATTCCATTCTAGTTCTGAGAAAGTTAACAATGAAAGTGAGTTAGATGGAAATTCTTAATGAAGGTGGTTAGATGGAAAAGTCATTGAAGCGTTAATATTAATGCCATTATTAAAGTACATGATGAACTGATAAATGAGTACAAAACCTAGAATTCTGTTGAATTTCTTCAAATAGGTATGTGATTTCACTACCTTTTTTTCCTTTTCAAAAAATTCTTTTAATTCCTTCGCCATCAGATGAAACTGTGATACAAACAGGAAATTAAATGAGCTCCAATGAGATTAGTCTACCATTGAAATCAGTTTATTAGTGATAAAGCTTCTGCTATTGAAACTTTCATTCTAGGTAAGAAAATAGTCTACAGACCATGAAAATGACCTTGGACTCATTTCTTTTATCCTATAATTAGACTATTTATCCTTTGGTTGTTATGAGGCATACTTTTTATTACCATAGTCTAGCCTTCAAAATCCTGTTTGTAGCCTACTAGAAGCCTTCAATTCATTCTCTTATTCAGCAGAAAATATTTGTAACTGTTAATTAGATCATAGCTAATCAGAGTTGTTTCTCTTTCCACATAGTACGTAAGGATTTTATACAGTTAACTCTCCATCATCCATTACATTGTGAATTATGTGGAAAGGAGAAGGAAGTTTTAAGTTCTGCTTCAAGGAAGGCATTTTTCAGAAAAAAAGTTGACATGTTTTCTGGCAGTTAATAAAAGAATTAAATTTCCTCGAATGCATTTGAGGATACATTCCATACGTTCAAGTGCATTCCTCAAATATGTTTCATTTAAAAAAAAATAAAGTCAGAATGCCAAACCCAGAATGTCTTAAGCAGTTAATTTTAATGTTAATTAATATTAAATTAATAATTTAACCTTGCTAAAGAGGATTCAGTTTAATTCAACAAATACTTATTAATACTTACTGTATGCCTGGTACTGAACACCAAGATAAAACAATTATTGATTTTGTCATTTGAAGGAAGAATGAAAAGGAAAATAACTAGTAAAATGCAACATCCCTTTAAAATAATTGTCCTTTGATATTTTTAAAGTGCTTTAAAAAAAAATATATCCAGGGTCACAGACTTAAAACTGAACCATGATCTTAGAGATATCTCATTGAGTCCAATTTCCTTATTTTATAAATGGGGAAACTGAGGCTGAAGGAAGTGACCTGATTTGCCTGAGGTCACACAACTCGAGTACCAGAACCAGAATTTGAATCTAGTTTTTTTTTTCTGAAGTATTCTCCATGCTTACACCAGCATGTCAATATAGAAAATTTTTCCCCAAAACATTAGAAGAGTGATTATTACATGATTGTTTTTTGGTGTGAAGTTTTTTTTTTTCAGAGGAGGGCTTATGATGTGTATTACCACCCAAGGACATTGTTAGGAATACCATCTTTTGAAAAATTAAGTAGAGAAATACATCCATGGTTATAAAAATATTGTAATACAAAAGTTCTTCACCTGGGGTCTGTGAACTTGTTTTACATTTTTTGTAACTGTATTTCAATATTGTTTTCCTTTGTAATTCTGTGTATTTTTTTAATGCACTTAAACATTTTATTTTTGAGAAAGAGGTCTGTGGGCTTCACCAGACTACCAAAGGAGGAAATTTCAAAGAACCTCTGCTTTCATAATTGATGTTAAAAGAACCTAATATCTCTTTCCAAAAATGTGGAAAAAAGTGTGGATAGCAATAGAAAAAAATGACCCCATAGTGCTTTGTGTCTTTATCACCTGCTTCCTTATTTTCTTCTTAAGTTTACCTGTGATACAATATTTTATATTCTTTGTCTGTACATGACTGTGTGTGAACTAAATAAAATGATTTAAATAAGTTTAGTTCCTTTTTGTTTAATTTTGTAAGAATCTTGGCCTGAAATTAATATATTTTGAGAAAACTGGGGGTAAAGGGACACGATGGCATCTTGATCATAACAATTGCTATAGTAACTATGCTAAGATAATATTTTGAAGGTGAACACTTTATCTTCTCTTTGCCTGAAATATAACCTAACTAACATAAAGCTAACAGACCAGCAGAGTGTTTTAAAGGATCTTTTCCTATCTTCTGTTGGTTTAAGGCTCTCTGTAATCTTTAGATAAAGCTACTCCAAACATCCTTTTTAGCCTACAAATCCCATGGTTTGCTGAATATTGATGTGGTTTATTATCCCTTTTCACTTTTCCATCTCATCTTCCTTCATTTTACTTTAAGACAGCTTTAACTTATTTATTACCCCATGCAAACTGCCTGTCCTATCAACATAATGATGGATTTCACATAAATCTACTCTTAAATATTCTTGCCTCTTTTATATAAATTAATGCTGAAGGTAAATTTGCTTTTATTAATGACTGGTAATATAAACATAGAAGCTAAATTCCCTCCAAGGGCCTTGAATCCAATCAAGGGTTAAGATGACCAGAAATTATCCAAATTAAGTGTGCTTTTTCTTGAAACTTTTTTTCTTTATCCCCCTAGGTAAACCTCCACTTCTCTCTCTGTGTGCTTTGTATCGTTATGGTTGTTCCAGCTGGGGAGAGTTGAATGTCGATTTCTCTTACTGCCCTTCCCACCTGATGAGCAGTGTAGACTTAGGCCAGGGCAGGGCTAAGCATCTCCTTAGCAGTGTGCTGCGGGTTTTATAGGAAGGTGGAGAGAGCAGCTCTGCCCTTCTCAGCTGGTGATAATAATGCCTTTAATTATCTCTTCCAGGTGAAATCTCCAATGTAAGAGCAAGGGATAATATCATGGACCCTTCTTCCTTTTAGTGGCCAGAGACTTGAAATAGCAGAATTTGAAGGCTGTAGTCAATCATAGTTTTTGAGTTCAACAGCTGAAAGTCTTCAGTAGTGTTAATTAAACTTCAAATTTATTAATTAGTAACACTTCTACAGTGACACTAAAAACTAAGATGAGAATCTTTTGAAAGTTAATGCAGTTTATTGCCTTGTGGTGAGATCTTCTGTGCTAATTTAAGCCTTCCTTCATTCTTTTGTATTTTGTATTATTATTTACCTTATACGCACTTGTAGATCCACAAGTAGGAAATGTCCTTTAACAAAGTTTTTCTTTCTCAAGTGATGAGCAGTACTCAGCATGGTTAAGGATTGTTAGTGGGATAAAGATAAAAAGTTTCCAGTCTCCTTATGTACTTTTTTAATCACACCATGAGAAAAAAAAAGATTAGCTAGTTGAATATATTATCTAGTTGGGGTAAATTATTTCTGAATACCGTGATTTGGGAATAATCAGCATTTATCTCCTGTGTAAAGATACATTTTCTTAAGATCCAGCAGCTTAGTGGGGTAGCACATACCTATAATCCCTGCCACTGGGAAGGCTAATGGCTCGAATATTCAGGAGTTCTGAACTGCAGTAGGGCTGGTGCTGATCAAGTGGCTGCTCAAAGTCTGGCACCAGTGTAATGAACTCTTGGGAATGGGGGGCCCACCAGGTTGCATAAGAAGGGGTTAGAAGTGGAGCAGGTCAGAGCTTCCATGCCAGTCCACAGTAGGATCGGGCCTTTTGAGTCACTGTTGTCTTTTTAGCCTGAGTCAGGAAAACCTAGTCTCAAAAAGAAAAGAAGAAACCTACTCTCAATCAAAAAAAAAAAGTCAGAATTTATAAGTTGAGAAGTAGTTGCGTCAGTCTTTGAATATTCCTCTTGACAGAGAGGACTGTTCATTTCACAGCCTAGCTCTTATGTTTTCCCCTTTATGATGTGAAATAGAAACTCTTTCTACCTTGTTTTATTTATTTTGACAACATTTATTACTTTGTACTGAACTGGGTTCTTACTATATCATGGTAGTTTTGGCTAGAAAAAAGTATGGGAATTCTTTACTGCAATTATTTGATATTTTAGAAAAAACTCTGACTTTTATAAATTATATGCATATGAATATTATTAAATATCGATGTAATATACCCAGCACAAAAAAAACACTTTTCTGTATGAAAATGAGACTTTCGAACATTCTGATTTTGGGTGTGATTATATACATTTTGTAAAAGAGTTCACACTCTTTCAAAAGAGTTTCCTGATGTTAAAATACTAGTTTTGCAGAAATTAATTATGTACAATTTTCAGTCATTTACAGGCAAGCTCTATATGTTTCTAGGCCAGATAAATGTGAAGTGTTTATTAAAAAAAACCCTTATTATGGTGGCTGTAATAAGATAATTGTAGTATTGCACAATTAATTTTGAAATCAGGAATTTTGTATTAACCAGTATTTTTTGTCTTTTGCAGATTTAGAAATGGCTGTTGCTTACTGGAATTTAGTCTTATCTGGAAGGTTTAAATTTTTAGATCTTTGGAATAAGTTTTTATTGGTAAGTATTCCCATATTCCCTTCATCCCTGCAAATGCCAAATACCAAAGTCAGATTTGTAGATTATAAGAATGGAGCTTTCCTCTAAAATCAGTTCTCTAGCCACTGCAGACCTTATACCTTACCAGACTTGGGGCACATCTGGGTTTAAGCTGGTCATAAGACAAGGAGGACATAGGACAGATCAATGTTCTGATCCAGAGTTGGCCTAGTAGAGCCTCCATCTTGGTCTGATCCTTCAATTAATAGGATCTGTTTTAAGTATCCTCTAAGGTCTTGATTTTTTAGATATTTTTTAGTAAAATCTTTGTTTGGTTATACTGTTTCTTACTAGTTCTTGTATGTTGAAGTGTTTATTCTAGTCTGCCAGGTGACACAGTGGATGGAACACTGGTCCCAGACTCAGGAAGACCTGAGTTCAGGTTCTGCCTCAGATGCTTAACTAGTTAAGTGACTCTGGGCAAGTCACTTAACCTCTGTTTGTCTGAGTTTCCTCATCTGTAAAATTGGGATTATAGTAATAGCCCCTACCTTAAAGGGCTCTTACGAAGATAAAGATGTGTGTTCGTCCTTTATTGCTGAAGAAGACCATGCCATCAGAAAAATGATGACATGACTTGCACTTGACTTTGTTTTGAGTGATAGAGGGCTGTGCAGGTCACCAGCCTCACTTCTCCTCCAGAACCATCTGAATCCAGTGACCAGATATTTATCAGGATGACTGGAGATAACCCAGGATGAGGCAATTGGGATTAAGTGGCTTGCCCAAGGTCACACAGCTAGTGAGTGTCAAGTGTCTGAGGGGACATTTGAACTCAGGTCCTCCTGACTCCTGCGCTGGTGCTCTATCCACTGCACCACTTAACTGCCCCAATGAAGATAAAGATGAGAATATTTGTAAAGTGCTTTGCAAGCCTTCAAGTGCTATATAAATGCCAGCTGATAGGTAGACTGTTGTTTTCTGTCAGAGCCATTAAAGGAACTCTTTTCATCATTTGTTTGTAAAGCTAAAGTTCTATTTACCATTACCATGTAGTCTTTGTAAAAATTAATAGTTTGATAGCATTCTCTCACTAAAAATTGAACAATAACAACTCTCTCTTTACACTTTCTTTGTAAAGAAACCAGTGTATATTTCTATTTTTAAGTTGTTTTGTTTAAATGTAATAATCAGGGGAGAAAAAAGAATTTGTCTTCTTTTAAAAGAGATACAGTTTGTGCCAAAAGTCTGTGTCAAGTTGTAAAAACTCAGCAATCTTGCTAGCCTTGGTTCCATTTCAAAGATGTTAAGTACCTTGTACTCAGTGATGAGGACACAAGTATAAAAGACAGCGGGCTCTACCGTTAAGAATGTCATGAGAAGACATTGCATGTACAGTAATAAATAATACAAACTAAAATGTTATGAGGACCAAGAAGATAGCCAGTTATCTAAAAATCGAGGAGGGAGAGAGCTCTGAGAGGAGGCCCCAAATGGGCCTTGGAAAAGGAAGAGCTCTTGTTTGTCTTTTTAAGCAAGGAAGCTCCTGAGGTAGAAGGGAGAACTGGACGGAGGATTGTGCAGGAAACATAGGACCCTCATCCGGTAGGGATTTCATAAATTTGAATTGAAGCTCTTAAATCTTCAGAGTTTTTACAGTTTATCACAGGCTTCTGACACAAACTTTATTTCTTTGAAAATGACACAAATGATAAAAAGTTGATTTACTTTCTTCATACAGAAAAAGAAGAGCTAGGGGGTTGGATTAAGTCATTTTAGGTAACAATTGAAATTTGTATAGAAAATACTTAACTAGCCCATGGATTTTTGTGTTTCTTGATCTCTTTTTTAAAAAAATCTTTCCTAACAAAAATAAATGCAAAAGTTAATAATTGGAAATTCGTTTGTAATTTAAGCTGCAATTCTGTTGATTTTTCATGTAAGAATAAGCATAATGTATTTGCTGGATCATACACTTTATTTTGCCCACCTGGAAAAGCCGAGTCAACCATGCACCAGTAAACCTAAAACCCTAGTTCTTCTGACAGCATTACCTAAATTTGCAAACAGTCTCCAGAACAGATGACAAGTCTCCATGGGGCTAGTCTTCTAAACAAAAACCTAGAAAACTGGCTATAAAATTCTTTTTTTTTTTGGTTCACCTTTTAAAAAGGTACATTGACGCCTCTGTATAAGCCTCTATCACTTTACCTAACTGCCTTTCAGAAAATAATGTCTGTTATTATTGTTAGGTTAAGACTCTTTAGAATAACCATATACAATGTCAGAACATAAATCAGCCATCTGTTTCCCAAGGGCTTAGATTAGATTTGGGATGAACCTCAAGAGGATGAAGTAAAAAGTCATGGCCTGGTTTGTCAGGGGAGTAGTAGTATCCATACTTGATCAATAGATTGAATCACTGCAAATTTTGCCTTTTTAATTAAAATTTTTTCACCAAATACATTCTACTATCAAGTTCTAGAAATTATACTAAAACTTTTTTCTATGGCAAATGATTATGACACAACCTGTTATACTAACTTTATAGGGATAAGTATACAACTCATCTTAAATATAACCATTTATTTTTATATATTAGGAACATCACAAAAGATCAATCCCAAAGGACACTTGGAACCTTCTGCTAGATTTTGGAAATATGATTGCAGATGACATGTCGAACTATGATGAGGAAGGTAAAGAAATTGAGATTTCAGAGGTGTACCTGTAACATTTCATAAATCCATGTGGAATCGACTTTTTTCTCCAAATTTAAAGCTTTGTAACCACCCCCCCACCATTGCAAATATGCCTAAATTTGAATGTCTGAAATATTTTAACATAATGGCTCATTCTATTCTACTCTAATAGGACATTTTAAGATTTTCTCATACTCCACATATTTGAAATCTTGTTTTCTAATTCACTTAACAGTGTTGTAAATCAGGCAAATACAATTTGAGTCCTCATAGTTCCTGTTCTCTAGTCTCCTCAGAGAGAAAAAAGATGCTCTAAACAACTGTCAGGCAGTATATTGCAGCAAACGGGTGTTAAAAAGACAGGAAGTGCTTTAGCAGCTCTAGGGGTTAGTGGAATTTACCTTGGACCAGAGTGGTCTGGAAAGGCTTCCCAGAAGAAGGGGGACTTTTATCAACAAACTTTTATCAAGTGATATGCACTGTGACTGTGCAATAAATGGCCTTATTCTAATTTGTATTATATTTACGAAAATAGATTATGAAATTAGACACAATGTAGATTTATTGGACCCTGATTAATAGGAGGAGAGAGAGGAAAGCATTCCACCATAAATGTATGCTTCCTTTGTGTGGAGGCAGAATAAACTCAGAGTCTCTTTTGGTAGATCTTCAGCCCAGGTGCTGAGATAGGGAGTGTAATGGAAGAGGAGATTGGGAAAGTAAACTAGAGACCTAGTGTGGCCTTGAATGCCCAACTAAGGAAATTAGATTTATCTCGTAGGCAACTGCAAGAACAAATCTATTTTTACATTGCTTTATGCTCCAATATTCGGATTTGTATTTTCATCTGTGCCTCTCCCTGTGCCCAGTGTCTCTCAGAAAAATATAAGGGGTGAGGGCTTGGTACTGTGATTTTATTTATATATGGAACTCCTGGATGAGGAAACTCCCTCTATCAAGCACCTTTCCTGTGTCTTAGTTTCGGAGAGTTACCTAGAGCTTTGAAAGGTTAAGTGACTCCCAAGGTCACAGTCAGCATCGTCAGAGGTGGGACTTGGACCTCCTTTCTATGCACAATGCCATAATTGTCTCTCTTAGCCAGCTGAATCTATGAATCCTAAGATTCATTTTCCTCCATGATCACTTTGATTCTTGACATTCAACAGTAGGAATGTAAAACTCCTTGTCCAAAACCATTCCTTGAAAACGGTTTGGTTTTCTTTTCAGGAGCGTGGCCTGTCCTTATAGACGACTTTGTAGAGTATGCACGACCGGTTGTCACAAAAGGAAAGCGCAGCACTTTCTGACCCTAAGTGTAAGGCTGGACTGAAGTGACCATCTGAACTCCACCAGGTCATGAAGACGTTTTGGCCGTGATTTCAGTGATCAGGGCGTGTCACTGACCTGGCTGTCATCGCCACTCCTACTCTCCTTCAAGAAAATGATGCTGATTCACGAACGCTGTAAGAGGTCGCTCAGGAGATAGCCCAGGATGCTTTGGGACATGTTGGGGATTGGTTATTGGATTGGTTCTGTCTTTGGGTGAGAGCTCATTGCATGATTAACACTTAGGAGAATTTACCTAGAGCCCATTTTAATTAAAGCCGCACAGCATGTCCTTCAGCTCATGTTCTAAGGTGAACAAACACCAGCAGTTACTACTGTAATTAGAGATTATAGAGTCCTTCCATATTTAAAAGCAGTATTTGTGGTATAAATTAAGTCCCTATGTACAATTTAAGTAGTAGGTTATATTTTTATACAAGTCAATATTGTTAAAAGTATTTACCCTCATGATCATGCTCTTGTAATGAACTCTTAGCTGACACTTTTGTACTCAGTGCCAGTACACTAGATTATATTTTTTATATCAATTTGCCAGATCTATTTTTTTGTTTTGATTTTCTTAATGTTCACCTGAAAATCATTTAGTGGTTTTAATACCCCCATTTCAATTTGCACAGTGATGGCCACACTTCAGGCTGTGACTTAAGGAAAATTTCTTTTAGCTTGTTTACAAATCAGTGGACATCCTTTGTTTTTTGTAAAGTGCTGTTTATTTCTTGAACTTCCAAAAAAGTACCTATGGTCTGTTTGGTTCACAGACTGTTTTTCTTTACATTACATTTAAAATGGTATTTTTCATTTTAAAACTATTTCCTTATGAGTTGTGAATTTTGAATTCCAAGATCAAGTAAGCTGATTTCCTGTATTCATCCAGAATATGTAGGATGTATCTTGACTGCAGTCATTTTTATAAATTGTACATATTTGAAAACTAAAATATTGTAATAATATGGAACATAGTAGTCTGGAGGGTGGGAGAAATCCCTCTATTTTGAGTGTACAAATTTATCTTTGCACTGTTATCGTTTCTGTTTTTCACTTTGTCCCGGTCACTGCTGTAGTGTGGCACCAAGATGAATTAGATATTTCCCCAAAGCATAAAATAATGCCTGAGAGTTTCTCCTCTTCTCCTGTTGGTAAAGAGCTGGTGTGAAATTTTGTGGAATCCCTGTGGGACAGTCCTACCTCAGCTTATACATACACATCTGTACATGTTCTTCACAACATGGTTCTCACCTTGTTTGGCTAACTACGATTTGAACTTAAACAGATGCTAGGGATTGAAATTTTAAAAAGATGATCCTTTCAAAAAAAGATTTAGCATGGCTATCCTTTAGTTAGCTAGTTTCTCTACTACATATAAAATACAAATTGACTTACAAAAATTAGATTGTTCCTGAAAGACTTTTTGTCAGTCCAATGTATAAAGCGAGATACAATTTTATTTTGCTAAAGTGTGAACTGGGACTGCTTTGGATTAGAATTCTTCTATGGAAGGCAACCTGGTTCCACTGGGAAAGAATAGTGACTGGAGCACGACTCCCAGCACCCCAGTTATAGTCCTGGCTTTGCCATTTAAGAGCTTGGTGACCTAAGGCAAATTACGCAGTCCTATGAGCTCCTGTCCTCTCATTCCCAAGAGGAGGGGGCCAAGATGACATTCTAGTCTGCCAGGCCTTGTTCTGCCTTGCACACAATTCTATACAACTACCCTTAAAAGAAATTCTCATCAGTTGTAGCATTTTCCCCAAAAGTAATTATCAGAATCTCAGTGACCTTGGACGATATTGAAAGAATTATGCCCATTATTTGCACTCTTTCATTGTGTGAGTTTAAATCATGCCTGCTATTAAAGTGGTGACTTAGAGGAGGGGGAGAGGGAAAAGCTTGTATTTATTTGTCTCATTTGTACAGATTTCCTGTGCTAAGTCCTTAAGAAACATCTAAATAAATCATTGTGTGTATTTGTTTTTGCGAGTTGTTTTGTTTTCAAAATACCACATGGAGGAGGTTCACACTTCTAGCGTGGGTTGGATTAGATGACGTCTCAGATATCTTCCTCCTCTGGCATTCTTTGTGTTTCTGGTTCCTGTTTATATATTAATTGCTTAGGTATTTGCCACTAGATGTCAGTATCTCTGTCTTTCATAACAGGAGTGAGGAGTACCTTTGTAAGAACCAGCAAATTTCCATTCTAGTGTATCTAACTTAATCATGTAAAGATACAGGCTGAGGATTTGTTTTTAGTACTATAAATACTTTCACAGATATAGCAAAACTATTACCAGTAATTTGTACTCAAAAATGCTTGCCGATGCTAGAGATTTATAATTAGATACATTCAGTATTTTGATGCATTCCAAATTGTCACCAGTTTGAGCTACAAGTCTTCATTATTGCTGGGTTACTTGTTTCACACTTTTCTTTCCTTCCTACTCCATGGACTGTTTGAGAATGTCAAGAAAATTATTTGAAAAACATTTCATGGGTCAGAATTTTCAATATATTGGTTTTGCCAAACTATTTTAAGTAACAGATGACTCTCAGAGAGTGGGGGAGGAATAACAAGGGGAAATGTTGGGGTTGTAAAAACAAAAGATAACAGTAAAATGTATTTTTGAAAGAAAAACATTATTTAATAGCAATAAAAATATTTGGCTGTAAGATTTTGTTTTGTGTTTGTCTTTGTCAACCAAAAAAACCCCTCTTTTGCTTTAAACCTGTTTCTCAGATGTTGTCAAGAAGGTTTAAGAGGACTTCCCATGTATGCTTGTAAACCCAAAAGCAAGGACACAGTTCCTCTCTTTTGAATGAAATATCTCAAGGATGAGAATGGATTAGGGTCAGTGCTTCAGTCAAGCCAGTGTTCCTATTCAAAACTTTTTTAAAAGTGTTTTTTTCATAAACTTTTGCCTTTTATAATACAAAAGGAACAATGAAACAGCTCCTCCCTTCATGGGACATCCTTTGTCAGGTTTTAATTCTGGTTCCCAGGATTAAGTATCAACTGCCCTAAAACAATCCTCTCTTCTTCCTCCTTTTTAAAATTTTCTTTCTTTTTTAAAAAATTTCATCTTCTTCCTCTTTCTGATCACACCACACCACCTGCAATTCAAAGGAATAGGGTTCTCCCCCTATTCCAACCCTTTTCCCCACCCAGATCCTACTTTAAGCCTTGATTTGAAATACTTTAATGACAATAGCATTAAATTGGCCAGTTGATCCTAGGGCTACTTGTAGGAGCATTTGAAGACTAGTATATTTCTAAAAGCAAATATTGATATTTCCTTGCCTTCAAAATTAAAGCATGGTAAGTAGAATTGACTGCTTTGGTAGGTGGTGGTTTCCCTTTCGATGGAAGCTTTCCCAGAAGCTTGGATGGTTATTTGATGATGGTGTCATAGGGTAGTGGTGTTAGACTCAAATAGAAACAGGTGTCTGTAGCATGTTGACTTAGAAAACCACAAATTGATACATATATATGCACACATATACATATATATGTATGTGTATATATACATGTATGTATGTATGTACATGTATATATATAGGTATAAAATTATAGTAGGACTGTAGAAAAAAAGACATCTCCAAAAGTAAACCAGTATCTGTAAATGGGATTGAGCCAGCTACTGGTTCTTGGGTCCTTATGCTGCTGGATCTTTCCCTCTGAAGGAGCTCGGTAGCAAAGTGTATAGAGCGTTGAGGCCTGGAGTCAGTTTAAAATTCAACTATTAGCTGTGTGACCTGCCCTGGGCAAGTCAGTTAATTTCTGTTTACCTCAACTTCCTCAGCTGTAAAACGGTTATAACAATAACACCTACTTCCCAGTTGTTATGAAGATAAAATGTGGTCATTGTCTAGCACATAATAAGCACTTAATAAATGTTTGATTCCTTCCTTTCTCCCAACCTTCAAGGGCTGTGTTTATAGTGAATTTCCTTCTAGAGTAGCAAACTGGTAAAAGCAGTGCCTTTACAATAACTCTTTAAACAGTCACTGGGAGTTTTGAGGGGGTAGCAAATATATTCCAATCAAGACTTGAAGTTTGTACCACTTGTCATATGTACCTCTCCTCTGAGTCCTGGGGTAGTAAGATCCCTAATGGAAGATACAGAGAAAAATGTAGTTGGTGGTCTTTTATTTACAGCAGTTGAAATACTGAAGCAGTTAGTTTTCTCTTCAGCTAACTTTTTAAAAATGATGCTGGAAGTTTTTTTTTAAAATAATTTTTAACATTCACTTAAATATTTTTTGGGGTTTCAATTTTTTCCCCTCCTTCCTGCCCTTCCCCTCCCCGTCGATAAGACAAGCTATCAATTACACATGTAAAATCATGCAAAATGTATTTCCATATTAAGCCAGCTTGCACAAAATAAAATAAAAAGCAGGAAATATAAAGAAAATAAAACAAATACGTTTCATTCTGCACCTAAGCTCATTGTTCCGAGTAGCTAAGTCTTTCATAGTTTCACAGTTCATTACAACATTGCTGTTACTGTGTACAAAGTTCTGGTTCTGCTCACTTCACGTGCATCAGTTCATGTAAGTCTTCCCAGGTTTTTATGAAAGTATCCTGTTCATTATTTCTTACAGCACTTCCATCACAGTTATATATTGCAGTTTGGTCCTCCACCCCACAATTGATAGACATCTTCTCAATTTCCAATTCTTTGCCACTACAAAAAAAGAATTGCTATAAATATTTGTACTTTTGACTTCTTTTCCCTTTTCTTCAATCTCTTTGGGAGTAGTGGTATTGCCCTGTCAAAGAATATGCACAGTTTTATAGCCCCTTGGGCATAGTTTCAAATTGTTCTCCAAAATGGTTGGGTCAGTTCACAACGGTGCTTTAGTGTCCCTAATTTTCCCAGATCCCCTCTAGCATTTATAATTTCCATTTTCTGTCATGTTAGTCAGTCTGAGAGGTGCGAGTGCCTTAGAGTTATTTTAATTTGCATTTCTCTAATAAATAGTGATTTAGAGCATTTTTTCATATGACTATTGATAACTTGGATTTCTTCTTCTGAAAACTGCCTATTCATATCCTCTGACCATTTATCAGTTCTTATTTTTATGCATTTGACTCAGTTCCTGATGTTTGAGAATTGAGGATTTTATCACAGAAAGTTGCTATAAAATTTTTTTTTTCCCATTTCCTGCTTTCCTTCTACTTTTGGCTGCGTTGCTTGTTTGTGCAAAACCTTTTTAATTTCATGTAATTGAAATTATTAATTTTACTTTACATGATCCTCTCTATCTCTTGTTTGGTTGTAAGCTCTTCCCTTATGCATACATCTGGCAGGTAAAATTTTCCATGCTCCCCTAATTTGCTTATGATATCACCCTTTGTATCTAAATTATGTAACCCATTTTAATCTCATCTTAGCATACTTTGTGAGATGTTGGTCTATACCTAGTTTCTGCCAAAAACTGCTCTCCAGTTTTCCCAGCAATTTTTGTCAAATGGTGAATTTTTCCCCCAAAACTTGAATCTTTAGTTTTTTCAAACTTTGGACTACTATAGTCATTTACTGCTGTGTATTGTGTACCTAATCTATTCCACTGATCTAGCACTTTATTTCTTAAGCAGCATCAGATTGTCTTAATGCTTACCACATTGTAAGATAGTTTGAAATCTAGTACTGTTAGGTTACTTTCTTTCACATTTTTTATTGATTTCCTTGATATTCTCGACCCTTTGTTCCTCCGGTTGAATTTTGTTGTTACTGCTTCTAGCTCTATAAAATATTTTTATTTACTTTAATTGGCATGGCACCGAATAAGTAAATCTGGATAGAATTGTCATTTTTTTTATATTGGCTCAGCCTACCCATGAGCAACCAATTGTATATCTACAATTAATCAATTAAGTTTCTTAAAAGACAAATTAAAAATGTTACTGATCATTGCTTTGATGTGAATGCAGTCAATGACCAAAAAAACCAAAACCCTTTAATACTGATAAGGTATTACTTTTAACTTAGATGTTCTAGCAAATGGTTATGCTTTCAGTTATTGATTTGAAAATTGTGTGGATTCATGAGTGTTTAGTATGGCTGTAATAAATTCAGTGTAGTACCCTCCTAATGAATTATTACTTTATTTATAAATGTAATGATCACTTTGCTATAGCAGCAGTTTCCAAAGAGGGGAACTATTCTAAATATATGTAGTTAAAGCAAATCAGAACTACAAAAGAAGATATTTTTAAAAAGCCACCCTGGAATCTTTCTAGGTATTGAATAACTGAGAACTCCTTAATGTGGTTGAGACAGCATTGCTGGAGGAAGTTTGCATTAAAGACTGTGGCACTTGAGTATTCTTACTACTTAAAAGTAAAGTGCAAAGATGCTAGAATTTAGAAACATTTTCTCATTGGCCGATGTGTGAGAGGTGGCACCTGTAAGACCAGGAAAGGAGCGCCTTGCCATATATAGAGTAAGCCCCTGACAGTGATACAATGACCACTATAAATGTCAGAAGAGCAGACAGAAAGCAAAGGAAGCAACAAAGGCTTAGTGAGATTCAGCAGCTGTAAAAGCAAAAAGGAAAGCAGCCAGGACGCAGACCTCAAGATGGACAAATTTAAGGCTGCTCTGCTCCTGGGAGGTGTGGGAGATGCTCTTGGTTACCGGAACATCAGCCGGGAAAACAGTGTTTTAGGCCCCAAAATCCAGGAGGAATTGAAAGAACTTGGAGGACTAGACAAACTCGTGCTTTCAGCAGAAAAATGGCCAGTGAGTGACAACACCTTTATGCACGTGGCAACGGCAGAGGCTCTCACCACAGGTAAAGTTGGAATTATCCAGCATGAGCTGGTAAGGAAAAAAGGGGCAAAAAAAAGCCATGTTGATATTGAATTTCTTGAAATAAGCCTTGGGAACAGAGTGCAGTTAAAAGCCTAAACTGCTTTTCATCTGGTGGTGTTACCTGATGCCGCTGCTAAAACTGGCAGTTTAATATACACCAGTGCCCCACAACAAATTATATATGTGGTATATCATGTTTCTCATGCAGCGTCTCCTTGGATAGTGTATTTTTTTTTTTACCAGCCAGAAAGTCAAGGTGTTGGTTATTTGTTTGTTTTTTTTTAAACAATATCTTTCTTGCCTTTTTCCCCTTTTATAAGGTTAACCCCATATTAATTCATATAAAAGGCAGAAAATTGTTAGGGCTCCAACAAAGACTTTTTGGGGGACTTTTGCCTTCATTTTCTTCTGTAGAAAAATAAGCTCCCTGGATATGAATTTGTTTCAGAACAAGAAAAAATAAAGAAATTCAAAGAGTAGGACTATTTAAAACAAGTTACATCGGGGTTATTTCTCATCTACAAGGATAGAGCATTACAAAATTCTCAGTGGAGTAGGGGTATAATTTACCATATCAAAAACATCTACTAAAAGATATATTTCATTAATTGCTTGTTACTCAGCAAGAAAATGCCCCTAAAATGTCAGGTGGTTTTTTACTTACTTGCCCTCTGGAACCGAATTTTCAAAGTTCCTTTTGATCATGAACATATGGTAGGCTGCACCAAAGGTTCTGGAATCACAGGCTGTTTACACAAGTATATTGAGAAATATGTGTAAATGTGAAGTGCATCTCTAGAAAGGCATTTGTTTTATAAACAAAATAATCAAACTTTAACTAATTAAAATTAGAATGTTAATCATTAAAATTAGACCATCGTTACAAATTAAAATTTTTGAGCAAGTACTAAGTCAATGAAATCTCAATTAAGCAATTTACTTCATGGTTTTAGCTACTGCTGACATACTAAATTTAGTCCTAATGGTCATTGTATGAGAATGCTGACACATAGTTCTGAGCTTATTCAGTGATGAAATGAACATGATTCCTGGTTCGTGAATATTCACCTATATTCTGCTTGTCTGCATAATGAAACAGTACGATGGAACTATTAATACAACTTTTAAAATAATGACTAATTATTTTATTTTATTACTATAATTATTTTAATATTTATTAGGAGTACCTGAGGAAATGTTCCAAAACATGGAAAGAAATTATATTGAGAAATATGTGTAAGCTATATATATTTGTACGTACTGTAATTTTGTATTTCATTTGCACTATTTGCCATAGAGCTGTAATGTGTCGGTATCCTTGTATGTATTTATCATTGTTGATAAATTTCATTTTTTAAATGAAATGCCTTCATTTTTTAAGTTTTCATTGGGTGTAGAAAGCATGGCTATTTTAGCTCATTTTTCTAGTGACTGGGATACACCTAGATGTCTCTGGGTGCTTTTTGATGGTGATAACACTCCATTTGAAGTTGGATAAACTAAACTCCTCTTTGTGACAATATGCTTACTTGAGAAAGTAGAGAATTGCAAAATATCAGAAAATTTCTTAGCTGTTCTTTAAGAGTTAAGAATATGATTCCTAAATACGATACTGTCTTCTGACATGAAAATCTCAATTGCCACCAACTATTCTTGAGTGTATGTTCCCCTTTAAGCCTCACATGTATTTCATTTAATAGTTCTCTTAATTGACTGGTCCTGTGACTTTGAGCATTATAGGTCTGTGAGTTGAGATCTTTTTTCTCCTGTTAACTGTGGAAGCAGCTGGAGGAATAAAACTTTGTCATATCTGTACTTTATATCTTCCTGTCTCCCTAGAAACTAGCCTAGTTCTCAAGACACAGTGTCACTTCATGCTTGTTTTTAAAATTTATTTTATTTTTAATTTATGGAATAAAACAAGCATTTTCATA
Organism: Bettongia penicillata ogilbyi; assembly: GCA_023548195.1. Classification (NCBI taxonomy): domain Eukaryota; kingdom Metazoa; phylum Chordata; class Mammalia; order Diprotodontia; family Potoroidae; genus Bettongia; species Bettongia penicillata. The sequence goes on along the minus strand of JAJHZJ010000084.1, from coordinate 1,985,593 downwards.
ACACAGTATAATAAAAAAGATGATTGTATATTGAACTGCAAATTAACTATGCACAACTTGCTATTCCTTTAAAATATGCAACAAAATTATAATATGCATTTTTTCTTTTTTCTTCCCTTTCTGCCCCTCACCCTAGAGATGACCACCATTAGACACAAATATATATATAATATATGTATGTGTGTTTGTATATATGTTTGTAAAATATATGTACATATAAAATTATACATGTTATATATAATGTTAAATATATATCATTATATATAATCTATATAAACATTTATTTCAATTCTTACATTTTCAGTTCAGTACATGCATCTATATCAATTCTTACTCTGAATGCAAATAGTGTCTTTCTTCCTATGTCCTTTATAGTTAATCGGGGTATGTATAATAGTCAGAAAACTTAATCACTCAGTCATTCTTAAAACAATATTACTGTTACTGTATATAATGTTCTTTTGATTCTGGTTGCTCTATGGGTAAAAAATGACAGTTGAAAGTGATCCTGGCAAATTATCTTCTTTCTACTGAAGTTTAAAGAGAGCATTTTTAAAACCAAAAATTCTCTCTTGTGATTTCTCATGGAGAAGTTGGTTTCCAAATAGCAAATCCTCTTTAAGAAATATTCTGTAGTTGTTGAAAAGGATTTTTATTCTGGTTACCTTAGTTCATCCAAATGACTAGTTTCGTTTGTTATAAACAAAGTGAATTTTTGTAACCTAATTCTCTGGTGAAAAAGTAGAATTAGAACCTTTATCATCACTCATTATACAAAGTGATAAGATAACATGGTATCTTGAAATAGAATTTTTTCTTCCCTAAGTTTCTTCCCTAATCTCATGCCAAACTTAAGGGTAAAATTATTGAGTGTTCTTTATACACATTTTGAGTTACATTCAGAAAATAAAATAAAGGGTCTGGAAACTTCAGAGAATTTTAGTTTTTGCCTTTGAAAAAATATTGCTTTATAACCTGAAGTTGGGAACTTTGAATTTTTATCTGTTGTCACCGATTGCAGAGCAGCAATTTCCTTGATATAACAAGCAATGTTCATTCCTGGATGGACACCCACAGCATCTGTTTAACCCAGAAAATAGCTGAAGGGCAGCACTGTTTTCTTTCCTCTCTTCTCTCTAACTCCCTGAATGGCTGAAGCCACTGAAGGTTGTTCAGTGCAGAATATTGTGCTGAGCAATGGGTAAAATAAAGGTTAGTAAGACCTACTAACCTGTAGTTTTCTCATCATATGGCTCCATTTCCTTGCAGTTCCATTTCCTGACTGCTTATTGGGGGAAAATGGGCTTCATTCCAATCTCTCTGATTCTTATGAATGATATAACTATATGTCATTGCTGTTAAGTTGTTTTTCAGTCATATCTGACTATGACCCCATTTGGGGTTTTCTTGGCAAAGATACTGGAGTGGTTTGTTATTTCCCTCTCCAGCTCATTTGACAGATGAGAGAACTGAGGCAAACAGGGTGAAGTGACTTACCCAGGGTCACACAGCTGGTAAGTGTCTGAGGCCAGATTTGAATTCAGAAAGATGAGTCTTCCTGACTCCAGGTCAGGTGCTCTATCCACTGCACCGCCCAGCTGCCCAAACTCCCATTCTACCAGGGGGCTTGAGCTCTCTATCCCATGTTGATGAGCCTAACTCCAAAATTCCAAAAGAACTAGTTTAATTTAAATTAAATTGCGTTTAAATTCAATTAAAAAATCAATTAAAGCTTTTAAATATTGTCAAAGTTGCACCATAGCTGACTGTACTGAGGAAATCAATTTTTTTCCTTGGAAACAGAGGTGCATACTCCTTGTATACACAGGACAAAAACAAATATTCACATCTTTGATACTTTGATAGGCCTATGTGAGCCACTGGTATGAGCCCTCTTTTCAGTGATACGGATCAGTGATTCAGTGATACGGATATCCATACACCTGCCTGTCCCATTTGTTGCAGGGCCACATCCTTCATTGGAGGTCTATGTAATATGCTTTACTCTAACCTTTGACATTGAAAGGTGAATCCCAACGTCTTCTAGTTATCCCTCATTCTAGATACATGACCAGCCCATTTCTCTTCCCCAGTTATATATCTCTCTGATAACATACTTTGTACTGATGCTGTTTCTCAGTACTTCAATGCTAGTATGTTACAGACTGTTCACCCCCACGATGCACTAATCCACCATCCTTTGAGTGACCTTCAATTTTATTTTTTTTAATTTTCTTTAATTTTTGGTTACATTTTAAGTTTCAAACTGTCTCTCTCCTCACTAAAGAGGGTGACCTTCAGTTTTAATTCTTTAATTTCAGAAAATATGTTCCCTTCTCCTCTTTGAAGAGGTTGAGAATAAGGTAGACTATGGATATGGAAAATTGCATATATTAGCAGATTCTGTTAAGATGTCAAATGATTTTGATGAATTGGTTTTTTTCTTTATTTTCTTTGTTACAAGAGAATGTCTTGCTGGTTTGGGGAAGGGATATATAAAAGTGATCTAAGAGCAAGAGATCAATGCAATCTATCATATTGCTGCCTATCCTTTATTAATTAGAGAAAAATTAGCTCAAAACCAAATAAACCGCTAACATATTTACATAGGGAATTTCTACTGTAATACAAAATTCTCCCAGCATTCATAACTGCCTCACCTCCAAGATTCTCCCTCTTGCATAGCCTTACCCCTTAAAAACTTGCTCTTTACCCTCTCTGTGATCTTCAGTCTTTTGATTGCTTCTTATTCTCATTTCTCAAGCCATTCTAACCTTGGCTCCCTCCCTCCTTAACTGATCCTTAAGGTGAGCCATTGCAGTAATGCTCCTTCACCCTTTCATCCCTTCCTCCCTCCATTAAACTTCCATTACTACTTCCATCAACAGGCTACCATCTGCCTCATCCAGTCCTATTCCTAAATGGCCAAATGTTGATGGAGAAAATTATGAAACCACACAGACTCGGTCCCTCACAGATTTATAGTCTGCACTGGGTCCTCACTGCTGTATGTTGAAGGAAAAGGCTTGGCTTTAGAGTCAGGAAACCAGGATTGGATCCCTCTACCACTTGCTAATTGATTTTAGCCTAGTTGCTTGCCCTTTCCTCAGATGTAAAAGGGGGATGATAATAAGACCTCCACTACCTCCATCCCGGGACTCTTTCAAATAAAACACTTTGTAAATGATAAAGTAAGGCATCTAGATGTTGCAGCACATAGAGTGCCAGGCCTGGAGACAGGAAGACTTTTTACTTATTTAACTTATATTTAAATTATTTTAATTATATCTGGCCTCAGACATATAGGAGCTGTGTGATGGGCAAGTCTCTTAATCCTGTTTGCCCCAGGTTTCTCATCTGTAAAATAAGCCGGAGAAGGAAATGGCAAACCACTCTAGCGCCAACAAAACCCCAAAGGGAGTCACAGTCAGACATGACTGAACGACATTTCAGGTGTTATATGAATGTATTATTACGTACCTATCATTGACTCTACCCTTGTCCCCACAATGACTATTCCATAACCTGTACCTATACCCACACTCTCTCTCAGCACGGATGACTTCACCTTCTTCTTTCCTGAGAAGATGGAGGCATGAATTCTATTAACTCTCCTCCTTCATTACTCCAAACCTTAGTGCTCTCATTTAGTCTTTCCTTTTTCCTTACAGCCTCAGAGGAAAAGGACTAGTCCCTCTTACTCTTGGTTCTAGCTCATCTTTGAGGCCTTACTCTATCATCATCCTTCTGTCGTAGGCACCTTCAATCTCTCCCTCTCTGTTGGCGTCTTCTCCTCAGTCTACAAACAGGGTCAGGTCCCACCAAGCCTTAAAAAAAATCCATCACAACCCCACTACCCTGAAAGCTCCATCGTTTTCATGATACTACCATTTGGTCATTCATCTAGTCTCATAATGTTGTAGCCATCTTCAACTCTTTCCTTACTCTCACCCCGTATAGCCAATTAGTAGACAACTGCCAATTCTAATATAGCAGTATCTCTTCATTTTTGTTCTCATAATGGCCACTTAAGGATTCCATCTCTTCACATTTGGACTATTGTAATAGTTTTCTAACTGGTCTTGCTTCCTGGTCTATGTCCTCACATATATTCTTTAAGTCCTTGCTCTAATTATATTAAACATTTTCAGTGGCTCTCTGTTATCTAGTGAATGAAGTATAAATTTCTGACCCTGGCATTTAATGCCATCCGCAGTCTGACTTTAACTTAACTTTGCAATTTCACCCGTTTCCCTTCAAATTGGAATATTTGTCCATCTTTCCTTCTTGTTCTTGTTGCTCAGTCATGTCCAACTCTTGGTGACCCCATTTGGTTTCCTTGGCAGAGATACTGGAGTGGTTTGCCATTTCCTTCTCTAATTCATTTGGCAGAAGAGGGAACTGAGGCAAACCAGGTTAAGTGACTTGCCTAGGGTCACACAATTAGTATGTGTTTGAGGCAGGATTTGAACTCAGGAAGAGTCTTGACCAACTCCAGGTTCAGCACTTAGAGCGCTGCACCATCTAACAGCTCTCACTGACCTCTCTTCCTGTGCTCGTTTCATCCTCCATAACTATCTCCATCTTTTGAAAGATTTGCCTGATTCTTCTTTGATAGCAGCCTTCTTTGATACTTCCTTACCTCAGAAGAACATAATGGCATCTTTCTCAGATTTCACCTTCTGGCCCTCTACTTTTGCACTTGTCAAAAACTCCATTTTATCACCATTATTTGTGTAAATATTATTTCCACCTGGAAGATTATAAGCTCCTTGAGAACAGGACCTTTGTCATATATATCTTTTTATTTCCATTGCCTTGCAAGACTTCCTTCCATATAAAAAGTATTTTATATAATATAATATTATGGTCAATATTAAATGGGATTCGTTCATAAAATGTTTACATAAAATGCTACTGAAATGGTGAATTATGCTTTTCCAGATATCTATTTGGACATTAGGCCCAGGGGCCAAGAAGTTCTAGGACCTTAACCTAGTAACATGGCAACCAGCCCATGAAAAGATCTCTCAGGAGTAGCAGAAAGCAGAATGAGAAGCAGTCATGAAAAAGCAAGGGAAGACCCAAGAAGCAAAGTGTCTTGCCTTTTGTCTTCATTCACCAATTCATTTCTTCCTTCCCTGTTATGTTCCTTGCTGATTCCCTCCAGCTCCTCCTTCAGGTGTCTAAGGGGATGAGTTGGGGTTGGCAAGTATTCCATGACAAATACTTTAGCTTTATGAGGGACATTGTGTTCCCTTATGCAACAAAGGTCATAGAGTCTGGAAAAATCATATCTTGCCTTACAAGTAAGCCATTTTCCCAGTCCAGTCCTACCGCTGAGCACCTGATCCTGAATTTTCATCCTGGTTTAATCTGTCACTTAATGAGACCCCACTAAATAGCTATGATGCAAAAAACAGAGCTGCTAAACTCAGACTCGAGAACAACTGACTACAAATCCCCATCAGATGCCTAGTTCCTTTAAAAAAAATTTATTTGATTTTTAACTTATGGAATAAAGCAAGCATTTCCATAACATAGTGTAATTAAAAATGATTGAACATTAAACTGCAAATCTATTGAGAACAGCTTGCTATTCTTTTAAAATATATAATAAACTTATCATGTACATTTCTTTTTCTTCCTTCCCCTCGCCCCTCCCTTGGGATGGCTACCATTAGACTTATTGGAGTTTCAATTAGTGATAATTGATAAACCTCACAGAGCTGATGCAAGGATCAAAGAAAATAACATATGTAAAGCACTTTGCAAATGGTAAAAGGGTTATATAAAGTCACTTATTATTTAATAATTATTTTTGTTGCTGTTGGTTAGCTGAATCATGGACACACTAGCTCTCTAGATGGCAAGCTACTCTTAGCAACTTATCTGTCCAATGTGTATTTGATTTGAGGTTGATGGAAGTTCCCGCAAGACTGACATGGTATCTGTTATACCCAATTTCAAGATGCACCTTTTATCATGAAAGCATGTAAAATTAGAACGGGAACCAAGCCCTTTGGGTTTAGATCCTCTAAAATGGAAATTGAAGTAACTTCGGTCCCTCCAGTGGGGAGTGCATGTTATGGGGTGTCATGGCAGAAGAGAGTAGGCTGACCTTTGAAATGGGGGTTGGGACTGAGAGAAAAGCACTCCAAATAGACTGGGGCTGCCAAGAGTAGTTTAAGTGAGTGATGGCTGATTGCTTCCAAGCTTCTGCCAGGATATTTAGAGGAAGTAGATAATGGGAAGGGAGCTGCCGTATCTTGGATGAAACGAATCTATCTGTGGCACTGACTCATTTAGTCATTCAAAAAGCATTTGTTAAATGCATATTTAGGACTAGCACTGTGCAGAATACAAAAATAGAAGACCCTGTTCTTAAGAGGGCTGCAATACAATTAGATTATACATACATAGAAAAGACCCTGAGGTCATGCCGTAGGTGGATAAGTAGAAAAAACTGGAACTGTTTAGCCTGGAGAAGACTTAGAGAGGCTGAACTTATTCTGAGTTTTCTCAGAGAGCAGAATTGGAAGTAGTAGTATTAATAGTAGCAGCAGCAGCAGTAACAGCAAGAGTAATAGTAGTAGTGGTGGTGGTGGTGGTAGTGGTAATGGCAGTAGTGGCGATGGTAGTAGTGGTAGTAATAGTAGTAGTAGTACTGGTACTAGTACTAGTAATGATAGTAGTAAAGTAGTAGTAGCTGTAATAATAGTAGTGTTAGAAGTAGTAGTACCAACAGTAGTAGTTCAGTAGTAGTAGTTGTGGTTGTAATATTTATATAGCAATTTAAGGTTTGTACTTCAGCTATACTATATCAATTGATCCTCAGAACAAACAAATGAGGTAGGTGCTATTATACCTATATTACAGATGAGGAAACTAAGGCTGAGAGAGATTAGTTGACTTGGTCAAGTTAAAATGACTTCAAGTTCAGTATTTGACCCACTATTCACACCGCAAAGAGGCAAATCTAGACTTGATATAAAGGAAAAAACTTCTCAATAATTAGAACTGCCCAAAAGTAAAATAAAAAGATGGCAGATTTCTTATCAGTCACCAGTTATTTAGACATAGGATCCCATACTTTGGGCTAGAAAAGACATTAGAGGCCATCCAGAACCACTTTCTCCTCAGTGAAGATCTTCAAATAACAACTTGCTGGGTCTTTGGTGTATTATTGAAGAATTTCTCTTTCCTGGATCTGACTTTTTTGTTTACATTAAAATTTATTTTCAGTTGTCAAGCATTTATTTTTTTCCCTCTCATCCCATCTTCTACCTTCTACTGGGAAAAAAAGAAAACCCAAAACAAAATCATGATAACAAGTTAGTATTGCCAAGCAACACCAATTCTCACATTGCCCATGTTCAAAAAATATGTATGTCATTCTGGCTTTTAGTCTATCATCTTTCTGTAGGAAGTAGGTAGCATTCTTCGTCATCAGTACTCTGAAAAAATGGTTGATTTTTCTGCTGATGAGAGTTCTTAAACCTTTCATTTCTTTAATGTGTATTATACGCTTAATGTATAACGTTAATACTCTCAAATTGTTCTGTTTATCCTCCTACCCTCTGTATCATTTCATACACATTTTTATAGGTTCTCTAAAACTGTCTCTCCATTTTTTATATCATCACGTTTTGTGGTTCAGTCATTTCAGTTGTGTCTGACTCTTCGTGACTCCTTTTGGGATTTTCTTGGCAAAGATACTGGAGTGGTTTGCCATTTGCTCTCTATCGACAGCACCATTTAACTATCCATGACATCACCATAGTATTCTGTTATATTCATATACTATATTTTGTTCAACCATTACCCAAATGACAGACACATCATTAGTTTCTTTGCCACTACAAAAAGATTTTATCTATCAACTATATTTGTGTGTTTGTGCATATGTGACATTTTCCTCTTTCTTTGTTGTCTTTAGGATATAGGCCTGATAATGATATTGCTGGGTCAAAGAGTATTTACAGTTCGGTAACTTTGGGGACATAGTTATAGAGGAATTTGTTGTTAGAAGCAAGTGGAGTAACATATGGTGTCAGACTCAAAACAGAAATGAGGGGCCACTGTTGCTGACTTAGCTAAAAAATGTAATGTAAAATGTAAAAATGTAATCTCTTGTTTTTTGGAGGCAGCTAAGTGGCTTACTGGAAAGAGCACTGGGCGTGGAGTCAGGAAGACCTGAATGTAAATATAGCCTCAGACATTAACTAGCTGTGTTACCCTGGGCAAGTCACTTAATTTCTTTTTGCTTCAGTTTCCTCATCTGTAAAATAAACTGTAGAAGGAAATGGCAAACCAGTTCAGTATCATTCCCAGGAAAACTCTATGGATAATATTAGTGTGCTATGGTCTATGAGGTCACGGAAAGTTGGACGTGACTGAAAAACATCTGTTTGATTGTATTTTTATTTATGTGTCAAATATTTCCCAATTATATTGTAATCTGGTTCAGGCCAAACTCAGAAGTGTAGCTAGCCTACAGCAACTTTGACACCTCTAGATACTGTCAGACTTGAAGCCTGTGAGAACTAGTTTGAATGTTGCCATAAATATTTTCTAGCTATGGCAAGTCACCGAGACTCTTTCAATCCTAGTTTTTCTATCTGTAAATGAGGACAGTAATGGCATCTGCTTCACAAGGTTTCAAATGAGAGTATATACATATATGTAAATGTGTATGTGTGTGTGTGTAGTATATGTGTGTATATGTATACACATTTATGTTATGTGTTGTGTATTTATATAGTGTGCATGTATATATATGTAAGTATGCACACATTTACATGTATATATGTTACATATTTATATCTACACACGTGTGTGTGTATCTATATGTATATGTACATGCATACATGTATGTGACCATGTAAACACAAACATCTTAAAGCAATAGTGTTAACCATTATTATTGTTCAGGTATGTTATGTAGTAAATGATTTCTAAAGTCTGGTGTTCATATTACATAAATATGAGAGACTCAGGATCAAACATAGATGATGAAGAAAATGCAAAGATGAGATCCGCATAGTTTTGCTATAAAAGATGATAGAATGTGTTCTACTCTTGAGTTCATCTTCTCCACCAAAAGTTCTACACAACATTGTGGGTGTTTTTAGCTCAGCAGGTCTCACTGCTGTAGCCAAACAGGCTAACTATTGTGGCTGCGACCGCACTCGAGGTTTGGGACAGGTCTTCTGTCTGGATTATGGCACAGTCCAATTTGAGAAGAGCCCGTTTAAAAAAAAAATCAGACTATGTGTAAATAGGATAGGGAACACAGCCTACAGGCAAAGAAAATTTCTTATCTGAATTTAGAGGTGGTTAATAAATTATGAGCAGAAGATTCCTGTTGAGATAGGAAATAATTTGTCCTGTCCATTAGTCTGGGGAATTAATAATACTAGCCAGAGATAAAGGGGAATTGTTTGCTTTCTGAAAACTTTGGAAAGATTTTTAAACTTTTATTACTAGGCTGAATACTTTGTTTGTGAGGTTGGTAGAGAGATATAAAGTCAGATGTTTGCTTTGGCAAAGTTTTCTTTTTGCTTTGTAGGTGTCTGGGCAGATGAAATATAGAAAAATAAAAAGATAAAGATATGATATAAGCAAAGGGATGGGGATATAACTGGTTCCTGAAACCTGTAGCTTAGAGACAGGGCATTAGACATTTAGAATATGTCTAAAGTTGCTTCTTTAGATTGTGACTTAGTAAAGAACTAGTTTCTCTTGAGTGCTGAGTTTTTCTTCAGATAATCTAATTCTGAATAGAAAGAGAATGCCATAGGTTAAAGAACCTATATCATTCTCATCATCAGGTTCATAAATGAAATTAAGCCTGTGAGTTCAGAGGGCAGGGAAGATCATAGAGTCACAGAATTCCAGAGCTTAGGATCCCAGAGGTCATCTAGTTCTACCCCTAACTAGGCAAGAATTGACTTAACAACAGTCCAGGCAGGTGTGTCATTCATCTTTCTGTTTGAAGACATGCTATGAGAAGGACCTGACAACTTTCCATGGCAGCCCATTCCACTTTGGGTTCTAATCCCTAGAAGACTTTTTTTCTTACACAGAGCTTTCTATTCCTAGATTTGGCCCCTAGAGCCAAGCAGAACAACTTTGGATCTTCTTCCATAGAGTAGTAATTCAAATACTTGAAGACACTGGCCGTGTCCTCCAATATAGCCTTCCTTTTTCTAGACTGAGCATCCTGGAATGCTTATATTGGTTAAAGATAGCACATATTGGTGGATGGATAGGCAGCCTTGGAGCCTGGGGTCAGGTTGCCCCTCTGATTTGTATGACCATGTGATCTCAGTCAAGTCGCTTAATGTCTCAAGCCTCTAGGCAATTCTCTAAGACTATAAGTTGCAGAAAATGTGCCAACCTGCATGGGTGGAGGGAGTGTCCTCACCAGGGAGTCCCCTATATGGCAGGTCACTATCCCCTATCCCATGTTGGTTGCCCTCCTTTGGATGTTCTCCAATTTGTCAATGTCCTTCCTAAAATGTGGTACTCAGAACTTCAAACAATAATGAAGATGTAGTCTCACCAGGGTGGAATATAGGAGAACCAGATTGCTTTCATCTGGATGCTCTAATTCTGGTAGCATAGTCCAAGATCACATTTGTTATTTCAATTGTCATAGCATATATTTGTTAACATTATTACATTTATTTAAAAAAAAATTATCTTGGTTTGTCCCCTCATCTTAGAATTCTGAGAGCTTCTTGGGTCCTAAATCATCTAATGTGGTAACTACCCTCTCTCATCTATGTGTCATCTGCAAATTAGATAAGCTTGCCATCTATTCCTTTATCCAAGTCTGTTATAAGTCTGCTGGCTGCTGCTACATACCCTTCTCAAGGGACAGGAAATCAGGAGTAAGCTCATCTGGTACAATCCAGACAGGGAACTTAGGGCAGGATCTGACCACATGGCTTTCATCACCACTGACTCAGATTCTTGTGGGCTCTGAAATAACACAAGCCATGATCACAGACCAATGAAGACTTTCATGAATACCAGTCCCCGTACCACAAGGTCAATACCAGAAGAAAAATGTCCAGGAACAAAGACCACAGGCACTAAAATTGCACTCCTCTGACCATCTCTCCCCAGCAACGTGGCTCAATTCTCTTGCATCATTTTCTTTCTCATCTCCATTCATAGATTAGTTCACTCCAAGCTACAATCAGTCCACATCCCACTATCTAGCTGCTCTCATCGGCCATCACTCTGTCTTTGGTATCTCTAGTAGTGGGGGGATGTAACATGCTATCTGTCCTCCACAAGAAAAAGCACTATTCTGTCCTGATGGAACCTTCCTAATGATACTGACAAAAATCATTGATAAAAATATATTTTAAACAGTGCCAAGGATAGAATATTGCAACACTGTAGTTAGTTTTCCTTTAGCCTACTCATTCTTGCTATCATCCAACCCACATCTCTATCTCATCAGCAAGGATATGAGAACAATAATGATAATTCTTATTTATGTCACTTTGTGGCTTGAAAATTAATGAGGTAATATTTCCAATAAACTCTACTCTAATGAGAGCAGATCTAAAGTACCGTGTTTGGTTCTGGACATGGCATTAGGAAGGATATCTATAAACCACAGAGTTTGGAGAAGGGCAAATGGAATGGTGAAGGACTTTGAGTCCTGATGTCAAAAGAACTGGGGATGTTTGACCTGAAAAAGGAGGTGACTTGGGACTGGGAATTTGGGGGCCCAGAGCTATCTTCAAATATTTACTTTGTGGAAGAGGGATGACATTTATTTTGTACCTCGAGCAGGAGAGTAGAAAGTTAAAATGAGACAAAGTTGAGCCTTAATGCAAGGGAAAATGCTTCCAGTGGAATTTTCTGATTAGAGATACCCAAAAGAGAATTAAGTTACTTTAACAGGTAATGGACTCCTTCCGACTACAATTTTTCTGTGTAAAGTTGTAAGCCCTACAGGCAAGTTATAGAGGGATTTTTGTTCAAATATGAGTTGGAGTCCATGGCCAATGAGATCCTTTACAACTCTGAAATTTTCTGATTCTATGAAATGTTTCCTTTCAATAAACCTTTAGGACAGGAAGTATGAGCATATCAGCCCCATTTTATAGATAAGGAAACCAAGAATATGAGAAAGTAATTGGCCTATGGCCACATGACTAGTAGTGGCTAATGCGAGACTTTAACCCATGATTCCTGACTTCCAAGTTCAGCCATCTTTGATTTTTTATTTTTTATTCAGGTATGTGACCCTGGGCAACTTAGCCTCTATCTGCCTTGGTTTCCTCATCTGTAAAATGGAAATAATAACAACACCAGCCTCCCAGGGTTGTTGTAAGGATCAATGAGATATTATTTGTAAAGTACTTTGCAAAACTTAATGCCCTATATTATTATTATCTAGCACTTGACATATAGTAGATTCTTAAGAACTGCTTGTTGAATTGAATTGAGTTATTGAATTCTTCCTACTCTTTCACATTGGCTCTTGATATGAGATTTTCCCCAACACTTTACTAAAATCCATATACATAGTATAATATATAATATGTTATATATATTATATATGTTACATATATTATATATGTTACATATATTATATATGGAGACTATATCCGTATATGTTATATATATAATATTTGTAAAGCACTTAGCACAGTCCTGACATAGAGTAATTGCTCTATACGTGTTTATTCCTTTCCCTTCTACTATGTCTATGTCTCATTTTCTAGTCTAGTAAGTTTAAGAGGGAGCAGTGAGGTGGCTCGATGGATAGAGCACCTGTCTCAGAGTCAGGAAGATCTGAGTTCAAATCTACCCTGGGATACTTCCTAGCGCTGTGACCCTGGGCAAATCACTTAACTTCTGTTTACTTTAATCCACTGAAGAAGGAGATGGGAAACCAGTCCAGTACCTTTCCCAAGAAAATCTCATAGACTATATTAGGCATGCTTTGGCCCACAGGGTCCTGAAGACTTAGATGCAGTGAACAACAGCTCATTTCGGTTCCTACATTTGGTGGCAAAGACCTTTGCAAATGAAGGATTATATGATAGAGAAGGGGAAAGAGAAAACCCAGGTATAGCTATAAATGTTCAAATGAGATTTATTAAAGGATGCTCTGAATAGTTCACTGAGGCCTCGGAATGACGATGGGAGGCTTCTAAAGCTGTATTTAGACTGGCGTTGTAGTGGGGTGGCAGCTACAAAAATGGCTTTCTAACTTTCCCCTTTAATACACAAAAAAGTTCCTTTCTGACGAACATCAGAGATACTCTCTTGTGAATGGGATTGCGTCATTCTTTGTACTTGTATCCCTAGCACCTAACATAGTGCCTGGGGTATAGGTGTTTAATAAATGCTTTGTTATTTGATTGATTAATTCCAGGTTCCCAATGGAAGGGAAATAAGGTGCTACCTAGTTCCTCTGCTTTGAGAACTGTAATTGTATGAGAGGAATAAGAGGCACAGAACAGAAAGGTCCTTCCATCTACTTGAGGGTAAGAAGGATCTTACCATTGCTCCTGATGCCGATGGGGCTCTTTAATCCGACTGAACAACACATGGTGGTAAAAATTTAATAGGGAAAACAGGGGGTGGTTTTCACAGCTGATTTTAGGGGCAATAGTAAAAGACAGTAAAGAAGCAATTAAATATACATGCATATATAGGATAGTAACCAATTAATACAAGCATGAGTAGCCCCAGGGAGCTCTGTCTCTGCATTCCAGGGTGTTGTCACAAAGATGGCCTTGGGTTTTTCTCTCAAGTGGGGATTGAAGGTCCTCTGATAGAAGTGCTTATAGCATTTTTCCCCCTTGGGATTCTACTTATAAATACTAACTCAACTCCTCTAGGAAAAGGAAGATAAACATTCAAAACACAAAGATCAAAACATGGAGAGGAAAGCCTCAGTTATGAATATAGCAGAACGTAAAGGTGCTAAGCATGTATATGTTCTCTTGCAAGTAAAATAAATTCATTTTCATCCCCCAGTTGATGGGTGGCATTTGTAGTAACAAAATCTTAAGAAGAAAACATGTTCTTATACACATCGTAAAAAAGGGCATAGGAGTCACCCACTAGATCCTATAAAATAAATCATGGAAGTAATAATTTAGGATTAGAGATTTAGAGCTAGAAGAAATTTTAAAGACCTTTCTTCTCATTTTAAAGATGGAGAAACTGACCCAAAGAAGTTAAATGACTTGGCCAAGGTCACACAGCTAGTACAGAATTTGAGTCCGAATTTGAAACCAGGTCCGCTGACTCTAGATTGAACATACTTTTCATTGTTCAGGGCCCATTGTTCAGTAAGTCTCTGAGATAACCATTAGGTTTTACTTGCTTTTCTACGTTGTGTTTCTAGTTCACTTTGGTACATCAAGGAAGGTTCAAGCTTCTTAACTGGAATTTGAGTGATAAGTAGGATGTTTTTTTCGGTCACATCTGTTTATTTGTTGTGAGAGAGATAGACATTCTTGGTTTACAAGCAGACCAAGCAGCTCCAAATGGTTCACCCATCTTCCAACAAGAAATTTTATACATACGTTTTATTCTTGAAGGGTTAACAATACAAACTGTGCCCCTTCCTCGTGTGTGTTAGTCTAATTGAATTAATTGTGACCTCTTTTCTCCTGCATTAGAGATGTCTCAAAATGCAAAGTGGATTCATTGAAAATTAATTCAGAAGAAAGCTCCATATAGACTAGAATAGGGGGTTTTTTCTTGCTCTCTCTCTGTCTCTGTGTCTGCCTCTCTGTCTCTCTATTTCTGTCTGTCTGTATATCTGTCTCTATCTATCTATCTATCTATCTATCTATCTATCTATCTATCTATCTATCTATCTATCTATCTCAATCTCTCTCTTCCTCTCTCCCTCTCTCTTTTTCCAAAGCCTCCCAGGACTTTCTGCAAAGATGCCTGGTGAGGATGCTGGGAAAATACAAGGATACACATCTCAGTTACTTACCAATTAGCATGCTTCTCTGAAAATGAATCACCCCTAGCAGCTGTTACTGAATAAAACCATGAGAGAGAACACCACCTACATTAACAGCTGACGGGGCTAATACTTTCCAATTTGGGAGTTAAAAAACGTTAAGCAGCGGCTCCTTTTAACTTCTAACATTCCCTCCACTTTAGAAACAGGGATGATCTATCTTTCCCAGGTTCCTTTTCATTCCCAGAAAAGAGCCCTAAGGTTTTCATCGAAAAGACATGCATTTGTTTGCACATGTATAAGCTACATCAGATTGCTTACTGTCTCAGAGAGAGGAAAGGAGAGGAAGGGAGGGATAGAATTTGGAACTCAAAATGTTTAAAAAGAAAACCCAAATAATGTAGGTTAAAATTGTTTTTACATGTAATTGGGGAGATATAAATATTACTTTCTAAAAAAAGACATGTATTAAGCTATTACTAACCTACCTCAAAGGCTAGATGTGAGAATCAAATGAAATTCTATTTGTAGAAGCCACAGTATCTGGCACATAGTAGGCCCATAGAAATGCTTGCTCCCTTCTCTTTCCCCGAAGTGCAGCATGTAGTATGTAGTAGCAGCCATGCTTCCCCCTGGCAACTAAAAAATAATATGTCATATATAGCACTTGAAGGTTGAAAAGTGTTTTACATATGTGACCTTGCTTAACTTCACAGCAGCCCTGCGAGGTAGGCTCTCTTACCATCTTTGTGCTGTTCTTGCCGTTGAATCGTTTCAGTCGGGACCCCGTTTGGAGTTTTCTTGCAAAGATACTGGAGTGGTTTGCTATTTTCTTCTCCAGCTCATTTTACAGAGGATGATTAAGGCAAACAGAGTGAAGTGACTTGGCCAGGGTCACACAGCAAGTAAGTGTCTGAAGTCAAATTTGAACTCAGGAACTCATTTTGCAGAAGAGGAAATTGAGGCTTGAGAAAGAGGCTCAAGTAAGAGGCTCAGTGACTTGCCCAGGGTCACACAGACAGTAAATGTTGGAGGCAGGATTTGAATTCAGGTTTTTCTGACTCAAAGTCTTACATTTTTCCCTTTACACCACTTCTCTGGAAAATTTTGCATCCTCTTGCAAGAAGACCAGTTCTACACTAAACAGTAGTGAAGCAAGAGCAATTCACTGGTCTCTGCCCCACAATCTAAGATGCTACTCCTGGGGTCAGGGCAGGGCTGTTCTTGGCTTTGTCTGAAGTTTTTAGTTGTCAGAGGAAGCGATGCCCTAGCAAACTGGCCTGCGCATGGAACAATTGCACCCTTTGTCCTATTTTTGTCCCATAGAGCTGAAAAGGACCTTCGAAGGCATTTAATGGAACGTTACTCTCCTCTTTAACATCTGTGAAAAGGGGTCATTCAAATTGTTAAGACGCTTTTAGAGACTACATGAATTCCAGCCTTTAGAACACAAGTCAGGGCAGCTATGTGGCATGATAAAAAGAGTGCTGGGCTTGGAGTCAGGAGGACTCTTTTTCTTGAGTTCAAATCTGGCCTCAGACTCTTAATAGTTGCATAATCACTTAACCTTGTTTGCCTCAGTTTCCTCATCTGTCAAATGAGCAGGAGAAGGAAATGGCAAATCATTCCATAATCTTTGCCAAGAGAACCCCAAGTGGGGTCAGACATGACTGACAATGACTGAACAACAAATTGTGTATTGAAGTTACATCTTATTGCATGATCACCTAGCAGAACTGGGTGCTGCCTCCTATACCTTGCCTCATGGTCATCCTCCTGCCTACAAGGCCATATCCCAGCAGTCACCGGGCCCAGTCACCATGGCACCTTTCTCCTGGGATACCTTGTTCCATAACTCCTGTAGATATAAGACTTAGACTCTGGGATGAGCCATCTCCCAGATGAAATATTTCCAATTACTATCACTCAGGAGTTTTAGAAGGACCCCACTGGTTCCTAAAGTGTGCCCTTTGCATGCAGAAAACAGCTTGCAAAAAATTGGCTCTGCACTGAAAAGAGAAAAATAGCTTTTTGTTTGGCTCTTGCTATTGAGGATGAAAAGATAAGGAGGCTTTGGGGGATATAAGGCACCATGCAATTTTCTCGTAAGCTGACATTGGAAGGAAAAAAATAACCAGCAACTACTATATGCCAGGCACTGTGCTAAATATTTTACAAATATGAACTCGCACAACAACCCTGGAAGGTCCTAATATCTATGGTACAGATGAGGAAACTGAGGCAAATTGCTCAAGGTTACACAGGTGGTAAGCATCTGATGCTGGATTTGAGCTTAGGTCTTTCTGACTCCAGACCCAACACTCTATATACACTTCATTATAACATGTCCAAAATACACTGCAAAGTCAAGAGAACTATGAATTAAAACGTATGAATTAATTTTTTTTGAATTTACACTTTTTCCCCTAATTCAATTTAAAAAGTATTTCTTAAGCATCAACTGTGTACAAGGTGCTATGCTAAGCCTCAGAGATGTAAAGACAAAACTGAAACAGTCTGTTGCCTTCAAGAGGCTTACATTTTCCTGAAATATAATAACAATAAGAGAAATGCAAGAAATTCTTAAAAATATAGTTCAGTAAACAGTTAGGTGGATATAGTGTTGGACTTGGATTCAGGAAAACTTCAGTTTGAATCCTGCCTCAGACATGTACTACCTGTGTGACCCTGGGCAAGTCAGTTAGCTTCTGCCTTTGCAAACCTTAAAATGCTAGCTATTGTTTGTATTCATTATATTTATTTGTTTTACTAATGAAGTTTGCTCAAGGATGAGTCTCAGAATTTTTGCCCACCTAACTTTTAAAATTGTTTGTAAACTGAATTCATACTTAAATTACAATTCTTATTATTCCTCTTTTAAAATAAGTTATGTATTGGGACAGCTTGGTGGCTCACTGGGTTTGGAAGTCCTCATCTCCCTGAGTTCAAATTTGACTTCAGATACTTACTAGCTGTGTGACCCTGGGTAAGTCACTTCACACAGTTTGGTTCAGTTTTCTCATCTGTAAAATGAACTAGAGAAGGAAATGACAAAATGCTCCTGGTTTCTTTGCCAAGAAAACCGCAAAGGATCCACAAAGAGTCAGACATGACGGAAATAGCAAAGTAAGTCATTTATTAAGCACCAGCAGCACATGCTGCCCAGGAGATGAGGTCCCAACAGATGTGGTACAGAGAGGAGAGCACCAAATACTTGGTGTGTGGTCTTGGACAAGTCACTTTAACTTCCCTAGGACTCAGTTTCTTCATGTGTAACATGAAAGGTTTGGACTAAATGACCGCTAACATCTTTCCAGCTCTAAATCTATGACTCTGTGTCCTGTGCCATGCAGCCATGCTCACACACATGTGTACACATTCACACCCATCCTTTGGGAATCTTCGGCTGTTTGTTGATGTCTTTCCTGACACTCTTTCTACTTTCCTTTTCCTCTCCATAGACTACTGGTGCCTGGATGACCTGTACCGTGAGATGGTAAAACGTTATGTTGAAATTGTAGAGAAACTTCCCGGACGGAGGCCAGATCCAGCTACTGCTGAAGGTTGCTTACAGCTGAAGCCAGATAACTACTTGCTGGCCTGGCACACCCCTTTTAATGAAAAAGGTAAGCAGGAATAATCCCTTCTCCCTTTAGGATTGCCTTGATGGGTAAAGGGTAGCTTTTCTTATTTTCAGGAGACTATAAACTCTTCTTTCATGACCTGCCCTATGAAACAGATTCAAGTTTGCTTGAAGGTGGTGAGGGATCTGCCAAAAATTCCTTGTGTAGGGCAGTATGTCCTTTTGTAAGTCAACCCTACCCTCTTTGGCATCTATTTAAAGAAAGTCTTCCTGCTTGGCACCAGGAATCTCCAAAAGATTGTCATTGGTTCCCGGTTTATTTTAAGGAATGCTTTCCCCCATTTTCCATTTATGTTCCTATAGGTTTGGTCTGTGTCATCAGGAAGATGACAGCTTCATAAATCTCCCTCTGACCCTTAGCAGTTACCACCATAGAAGTTCATTCTAACATTGGGTAGAAAGCAGATACCATGCATTGCTCAGGTGGTTAAGACTCTATGTCTTCTTTCCAAAGATCACAGGCCTGTTGCCCTCTGTGTTTTATATAGAAGGCTAAATTGTAGCAGCAATTCTTATGATGCCTGTGATTTTTTTTAAGCCAACTGCAGTTGCCCCTTCCCTCCCTCTGTTCTCTACTACTGTCCAAAAAAATTCTCGGTCTGGAGGACTTGAACTAGATTTTCCCAGGAGAAAAAAAAAAGGAAACCCATCTAGACAACAGAGATTATTTATGCCTCCCCTGACCAGCTCTTCAATAGCAGCACATGAGGGGTTAGCCAACATGGCATCCAGATGGGAGATAATAAAAAGACTGAATTAGGCATTCTAAAAGGAATATTTTGTGTCTCTATGCTGTGCCTGGAGGCCTGCACCGGAACAGCAAACTCTATGCTACCTATTCTGACTCCTCAGGAAACAAGATGGCACTGCAGGAGGAGCACTGGATTTAAAGCCAGGAGATGGATTCCAGTTCCACTTGTCACTGATAAACTCTGGGACCATGAGCCAGCCCCTTAATTTCTTTGAGCTCAGTTTCCTTATCTATAAAAAGAAAACAATAACGTATGTGTGCTCTATCTTTGAGGGTTATTGTGAAGTTCTAATGAGATATGTCCCAAAAAGTTCTTTAAAAATGATAACATGCTATACAGAATGACTGGGACAGCTAGGTGGTACAGTGAATAGAGTAAAAGCTCTGGGCCTAGAATCAGGAAGACCTAAGTTCAAATGCAGCTTCAGATACTTACTAACTGTGTGACCTTAGGCAAGTCACTTCATCCTGTTTCCCTCAGTTTCCTCATCTGTAAAATGAGCTGGAGAAGAAAATGGTAAACCACTCCAGTGTCTTTGCCAAGAAAATCCCAAATGGGGTCATAGAGTTGGACATGACTGAACAAAATACAGATGAAAGGTGAATTCTCTGAGAGCCTGGATTATGCCTGCAAGGTAGACAATGGCTCGTACCCATTGAATTGGTGTTATCAGCTCTGATTTGGGGAAAGTCTCTTAACCAACCTCAGTTTCCCAATTTCTAAAGTGATGAGAATTATGCTGGTCAAATCCTATATTACATGAATGTTATAACAACACAATAATAATAGCAGCTAATATTTAGGTAGCATTTACTATGTGCCAGTTAACCTACTAAACATTTTACATTAATTATCTCATTTGATACACATAGCAACCCTAGGAGGTAGGTGCTATTTTTACACTTGAGAAAACTGAGTCAGACTGACATTAAGTGACTTGCCCAGGGTCACACAGCTAGTAAGTATCTGAAACTGGATTTAAACTCAACTCCTCCCTACTCTAGACCAAATGCTCTTACCTACTGTACCCACTTTCAATTTACAAGACAATTTCTATTTTGGGACCTGTAGCCTTAGTTCAAAAAATAACATTTTGAAGATCCCACCAGAATTTTCACATATAAAATAGAGCTATAGCTGTGGGTATCCTTGACAAGCCATAGTTTGCCAAGTTGGCTTTTCCTTATGATTGTATTTGGATTTATTTTATGAGTTATAGATGAAAAGTTGAACCAACAGTAGCTACATTCTCAGTTTGCCATGAATTCAATATGTGGTCCTGAGAAAATTATTACAGAAGCTTCACATTCCAATCCATAACGGAGATAAAGTTTGGAGGTAAAAGGACATTTCAGTTTCTACAATACGTGTTCCCAGGCTATAAAAGGGAGTCTACCAACTCCTTAAAACCTACCTTGGAACTTTATCATAGTTTTCACAATACAGCATAACATGGGGAGGTTCAAACCACATGTCCATCATCCTTCTCATCCATAAGGGGATCCTTTTAGAGATGCACAGTTTGAAATGCCCAGTAGGCAATTAGTGATATAGAAGTGAAGTTCAGAGGAGACGCTAGAGTTAGATTTGTGGATCATGGAATTATCTAAATAGAAATGATAGCTAAACCCATGAGTGCTGATGGGTTAGGAGAGGGAGAGAGAGAGAGAGAGAGAGAGAGAGAGAGAGAGAGAGAGAGAGAGAGAGAGAGAGAGAGACAGAGACAGAGACAGAGACAGAGAGACAGAGAGAGAGACAGAGACAGAGAGAGAGAGACAGAGACAGAGACACAGAGACAGACAGAGAGATAGAGATACAGAGGCAGAGAGAGAGACAGAGAAACAGAGACAGACAGACGGAAAGACAGACACAGACAGTCACAGGGATGAAGAAAACAAGGTGGAGGGGGGAGGAACTCTTTCCTCTCTAACTCCCCTTCCCCCTGCCAAGTACAACTCCTTCTCAAAAGTATTTCATCATTAGACTGAATATCATTGTACTGACTTGTTGCTGGACTACAGAATTCCAAATTGGCTTGCCATGTTATACATAGTTCCTGAGGTGTGTGACTTTTTTTTTCAGTCAATCACAAGATACCTCCTATGTAGGCTGTCTCTTTATTCAATGATCAAGGCAAATTTTTCTTCTCAAATATATTAATGATTTGTTCTCACCTCATTTTTATTGGTGTGATCAAGATGTCTGGGCTCTCTGTCATTAACTGAGAGTGTCAGTAGATACTCCACTCTTACAGAACTAAAAATATGAATTAAATCAAGGAAGAAGCGAGTTCCTTCAAAGATTTGAGAAAATACATGAGATAAACAAGAGATAGAGAGTTAGCCTGTGTTTGCACAGAATTAAGCAGTCCCATGAAGAAAAGACAAAGCCAAAATGAGTGGCTATTTATAAATGCAATAAATCCAAATTCCTTATCCTAACATTCAAGGCCTACCACAATTTACCTTTTATCTCCCTCTTCAGCTTTATGCCCCACTGCTTTCCCACTCAAACTCCCCGACCCATCCCTGGGGTCTATGAACTTAAAATTTTTTTGATAATTCTATTTCAATAAAATTTGTAACATGTGCATTTTATTTTATGCATTAAAAAACATTCTGAGAAGGAGTCCATAGGTTTTACCAGACTTCCAAAGAGTCCATGACACACAAAAAATTTAAGAACTTCTAATATAGAGGGAGAAGAGAAAGAGGTCCAAGACAGAACACTGAGTTTCACTCAAGAGTTAGGGTGTGGGATGTGGACAATGAATGAGCCAGAAAAGGAGAGATCAGACAAACTGGAGACAAATCTGGAGAGAAAAGTGTTACAAAAATCCAGAGAGGACAGAATAACCATAAGGAGAAGGTAGTCAACTGTGTCAGATTCATCAGAGGCTACGAATAATTAGGTTTGAGAAATGACCATCAGATCTGGCAACTAAAAGGTCATTTAGTAACTTGGAAGAGAGCAGTTTTGAGTAATGAAGTCAGACGCCATATTGACAAGGAATAAACAATGAATGAGAGGACAGAAGATGAGTGTAGACAATTCTCTAAAAGGAGTTTGAGAAGTAAACAAGTAACATAGGGTGATAGCTTGGAGGGATGGTAGGCTCTAATGAAGGGCGTTTTTTTAATTTGAGCATGTTTGGAAGCAGTAGGAAAGGAATCAGTTGATAAAGACAGATCTTCCCATACATTTTTTTTCTTTTTTTAGGCAATATGGATTAGGTAACTTACCTGGGGTCACACAGTTAGTAAAAGTCTCAGGCCAAATTTGAACTCAGGTCCTCCTGACTCAACCAGCACTTTATCCACTGTGCCACCTAGCCACCCATGTCTTTTTATACTTCAAGTCCAGCATTCAATGGGTGTCTTTCTAGATGGTGATGTCCCTAAACTTTTAATATAGATTCCTCTTCCTCCAGTTCAGTGTGCTTTCCATACCTATAAGCCACTAAAATGTTTTACCTGACGTTATTTCTGTATCTAATTCACTTAGGTTAATTTTTTTTCCTTTATGTCTGCTTGATTGTAGCAGAAAGGACAGAAAAACTACTTAGAGGTCAAGAAAGAATGAATGTTAACCATACCTATTAATAATAATTATATGGGAAAAGAAACCATTTTGGACACCTACAATTTCTATGATCAACTTGCTCTTGTTCAATTGCGTCTGACTCTTCGTGATCCGTATGGGGTTTTCTTTTCTTTTTTAATGATTATTTTATTTGTTTTCAGTGTTTTATAATCACTTCCATATATATCTTAGATTTTTCCCCTCCCTTCCCCTTCTTATCCCACCCCTTCCCACTCCCTCCCTAAGAAGGCGTGCAATCTTATATAGGTTCTACACATACATTCTTTATTAAATACAATTTCATCATAGTCATATTGAATAGAAGAATTAAAATGAATGGGAGAAACCATGAAACACAACATAACATAACACAACATAACATAACAGAAAATGGTCTGCTTCCTTCTGCAATCCAGTTGCATACTTGTTTCTCTGGATATGGAAGGCATTTTGCCTCAAAAGTCTATTGGGAATTTTTTGTGTGCTTGCATTGCTATGAAGGGCTAAGTCTACCAGAAAAAGCTCTCACACACTGTGGTTGTGTACAAAGTTCTTCTGGTTCTGCTCCTTTCATTCAGCATCAGTTCATATAAGTCTTTCCAGGCCTCTCTGATGTCTTCCTGTTCATCATTTCTTATAGCACAATAGTATTCCATTACATTCATATCCCACAACACATTCTCTATGCTAGGTACAATGGAGAACACACAGATGATAATGTGCCTGTTCACAAGCAAGATGTACACAGATCCAATTCCACAACCATGTATAAATCAAAACAGACTGTGAGAGCACAGGGAGATGTGGACAGTGAAAGAAGGGATGTCAAAGCTCAGAGAACAGAGAGAATACTTCTTTTAGGAAGGGTCATAAAGGAGCTTAACCTTTCACTTGTGCTTTGAAATAAACTTTTGAAAAGTCAAAACTGTAGAGGTAAAGAACACCACAATAAAAGAAACATAGATGCTTAAAGCCTTTTAATGACATTTTTATGTAGGCTCAGGATTTGGAGCTGCCACCAAAGCCATGGCCATCGGTATGAGATATTGGAAGCCTGAGAGATTGGAGACACTCATTGAAGTGAGCATTGAATGTGGGCGAATGACCCACAATCATCCAACAGGTAATGATTGTGTTACAACGCATTGATGGTTTGTTGGGCTAACGGGTGGGGAACTTGCAGCCTTGAGACCACATGTGGACTTCTAGGTCCTCAAGTGTGACTCTTTGACTTAGTCTAGACTTCATGCCCCTCAGCACAGCCCTGCATTGCTTTATAAAGATAACTGGAATGATGTTGCTAGCTATTCTTACAGTTATCAGACCCTGTAATCCCAGGTTAACCAGGAACTCATACTGTAGATCTTCTACACAATGAAATCAGAAATCCTGTGCCATTACACATTACCTATTCTGGAGTCTATATAAAAGGAAGGAAAGAAAATACTGGTGTCTATATTGTCAGCCAGAAAAGTATTATTTCTTGTTACCTCACCTGGCAGAATGGTTTATCTATATTGCCATTTTCTCTCCCATCTATCACAGATCTCTCATATTGCTACATTTTAATTTATAATTTGAATACACTCTCTGTAACAGAGTGTAAGGAGACCCTTTATCCTCCCTCAGCCCAAAGACCCGGAAGAAGTAATCAGGATAAGTGACTTAGTCTGATCTAATTATAAACAAGAATAACTGTTATTATGTTTGCATAGCAATCGGCATGAATGGAGGGAAACCCCTATTGATGAGAAAAAAATACATGCAAATGTATGTTTTATATATTTACATATATGCATAAGCATACATGTATAAATATGTAAGCATATGCATCAAATATATGTGAATGTGTGGGCATTCAGAATGGGCATTATGCTAATATATTTTATGGTCATCAGAGAAAAGACTCCAATAACTGGCAACACAGTCATCCCAAGGGCATGACACTTTTCTGCCATTTCCTCACACCCTGTGCTTTAGGCAGCTTTTAGCTGCTAGGAAATGAATGGGGAAGGAAGAAATGATTTGAGGTCGGGAGAAAGAAGTATCTAAGCCATCTCATGATAAACACACACTGACACATTGTATCACCGAGGCAATATTCACATTGCCTATGGCTACTATGAATATGCCGGCACAGTTCTGAATTTGCTGTTATTGTGTTCATCCTTCATCGGTGACGAAGGCCATGCCATCAGAGAAATGATGACATGACTTGCACTTGACTTTGTTTTGAGTGAGGGAGGGCTGTGCAGGTCACCAGCCTTACTTCTCCTCTGGAGCCATCTGGATCCAGTTCTGCATTACAAAATATAACAGATTCTCCCCAAGGAAGACAGAACCAAAACATTTATTCAAACACCAGAAAGCCAAATCCCAACACCAGAAAAATCAAATCCATCATACCAACAAAGAAATCTATTATACTAACCAAGAAATCTACACACAGTATCTAGCCTTCCCAGAAACAAGCTCTCCCAAGCAAAATGCCCTTCTCCTCTGACCTTCCCAGCTCTAACAAGTGTAACCAACTTCCTCTGGGTTCTGCTCCAGCTCTACCCCTTCCTGATCTATCCATTCAGCAAGTTATTCCCACCACATGTGACTTAAGCTCCTATGTGATTTAAGGAGGTCACATGGGCCTTTTAAAGGATGGGAAATATCTTCAAATTAAATGAAAAATACATTAACAATACTCACATACACTCAAGGAAATGCTTATCTATACTAAAGAAAAATGTGTAAGACTTCATGCTCCCTTTCAGGCTCCATGTTACTCTTGAGATTTCTTTTTCCTCCAAGACTGTCCTTGATGTTCATTTTTTTAAACTAAATTTTTAAAATCACTATCTTTTATTTCTACATAATTTAAATTTCCTCCTGTATCTCCTTTTGCTCCTCCTATACCTAGCCATTCCTTATTACAAAGAATATTTCTTTAAAAAAAGAAAAAAGGGGAGAAAAACAGCAAAGCAAATCAATATATTAAAAAAATTCTGACAATATATGCACTATTCAATACTTGTGACCTCCTCCCCTTCCCCCAACTCCACTACTTTTGCAAAGCTATGGAGAGAGATGTCTTCTTTTATCTCTTTTTTGGAGCCAAGCTTGCTTTGATGTTAATTTTAACTTCAGCTATATAAAATAATGGTGTCAAGGGTTGTGAATAAAAAACACCAGCTCAGCAGATTGAAATAGAAAGATTTGAAATGACATTCAATAAAACTAGAGCACACTTGTATTCACTGGGTGAACACGCTGGTGAATGTGTAAGTATGAATTCCAGGATATTAAATGTATCATTGCTACTCATGATAGCCTCAACAGTAAACTCAACAAACTGGTTTCTAAAATTCTTCAAATTAAAGAATAAAAGTATATGATGCAAATTTATTTTTTATTTTTAGTAACATTTCATTCCAGGTGCTATATCTTTGATTTAAAAAAATCATTGATTAATATCCATCATTTTGCATATCTATCCACCATATTAAACCCCTCAAAAATTAAGCAAAATTATTCTAAATAGAAACCTTGTCTGGAAGTATAAATAGCACCCCATCCTAAAAAGCCTTCATCTCCCAGCTCTGAGAAAAAAGGAATATTTTATTAAATCTCCTACAGGGGGCAGCTAGGTGGTGCAGTGCATAGAGCACCAGCCCTGGAGTCAGAAAGACCTGAGTTCAATTATGGCCTCAGTTATTTGATATTTACTAGCTGTGTGACCTTGGGCAAGTCACTTAACCCCAATTTCCTTGTCTTCCCCCCTCCAAAAAAAGAAATAACCCCCCCAAATCTTCTATAGATCCTTCATTGTTTTTTCATTACTTAAACTTCAGATTGCTTTTGCTGATCTTTTCATTTATGTATTGTTTTATTAAGTCTTCTGCAGGTGCTTCATTTTTTTTTATTATTCAAAGTACAGATTATTTTTTACTGATTCTTTCATTTGTTCTTTGTACTCACTGCATACATTATTCTCTTAGTTTAGTTTATTTAATTGCACATTATTTCACACAAATCTTTCCACATTTTCCTGAATTTTTCATATTCATCATTTTATATTTCATGATAGTATTTTATCCAATTTGTATACTGTACTTTTTTCAGCATCAATTTCAATACCTCAGTTAGTGGGCATTCAAATTTTTCTTTCTTTTCCTGGAGTTAACCATATTTTATTTGGTTCAATTGCTAAAAAAAAAATTAAATATCTATATAAATTATTATAATACAATGTAATATAATAATATAATATAAATTATAGTTTAAATGTAAAATATGACTTGCCATTTTATCATATATAAAATTATTTTATCATATAAAATCTTTTGCATATATTTTACATAAATTTTATAGTTTTACATAAAATATAAATTGTCATGTAATATAAAATGTGATATTTCTATTATTTAATTAAACTATTATTTTAAAAAAGAAGGAAACTAGCAGCATAATTTATTGGGGTTCCTATAGCATTTTGCTAATATATCTGAAACTCTTTTTTTTAGAGGATTTACATTTCAATATATTTTAACTGTAGCTACATATCTTATATCAGTACTGTGACAATATTCTAAAGAAATATAATGGGTGAAATTGGAGTAGTTATGTAATTTTTTAAAAAACTTGGTTCCCCTTTAGATTTTTAAACATGAACTTAGGCATCAAGTGTCACTATTTTTGTGGTGACATGTGTTCTCACAAGACTAGAACATTCTATGAGGGGAAGTGGAGTGATATCATGGTATCCAAAAGGACAATTAGGCACTGTGGATTTGCAAAGCATTTTGTTTCATCAACTCTAAACCCCAGTCTCTTGAAACAGTCCATAATTAATGCTTTTGTTATAGGCAAAACATTTGAGAAAGACTCTTAGCCAAGTACCTAGTGGCTTCTACAGGAAGCCCTTGCAAATCCCTCTTAATTCTAATGCAGTCCCTCTCTGTTATTTCTTATTTATCTTCTATTTAGTTTATCTGTTATGTAACTCTTGGCATGTTATCTTCCTCACTACATGGTAAACTCCTTGAGAACAGGGATTATTTTTTGCATCCCCAGTGCTTAGCAAATTACCTATAGTGTAGTTGTTCAGATGTTTCATTGTGTCTGACTCTTCGTGACTCCATTTGGGATTTTCTTGGCAAAGATACAGGAGTGGTTTGCCAATTTCTTCTCCAGCTCATTTTACAGATGAGGAAACAGAGGCAAACAAGGTTAAGTGATTTGCCTAGGGTCACGCAGCTATTGTCTGAAGCAGAATTTGAATGCAAGTCTTTTTGACTTCAGGCCTGTCACCCAGCAGGGTGTTCAATAAATACTTATTAACAAACTGAGGTATAAACTATATTTCTGGCCCTTGTGTTTTGCAATTTACCTTCCACAGACCCTATCAATAGATATCAGTACTTTAATAGATCTGTGCCCTCATCCCTGCAAAAGTGCAACTCATATTCTAGTCATGTATTTTTCATCTCGTGAGATTCATTTATATTCTTTCCCAAATCACCCATAGGATAGCTCCTCAAAGTGCTTGGGGACTTAATTTAGGTCTTTTAACAATCTTGTTATTGTCATTTAAAAGTGTCATCTTTCCAAAGCAGATGGACAAAAATCCATCAATTAAACAACTTTTCCAAGTCAGGTAAGAATCTCTCTGAAAGACACCGGTAAAGAGTAAGCTTATTTTGTGTGTATCCCCAGGCAAATAGAAAGCACTTAATAAATGCTTATTGGATTAGATTATAATTGTGTTTTCCAAGATATTAAGTATTTAATAATAGTATTAAAATTTACTTAACATGTTATTAACAGAGAATGAATAATTTAAATTGATTTTGATTTAAAGGATATTTAGGATATTTCTGGTTCTTAAGTTTTCCATATTATTAAAATAATGAGACGAATAATGAGGGCAGCCAAGTGACACAGTGGATAGAGTGCCAGGCCTAGAGTCAGGAAGACCCATCTTCCTAAGTTCAGATCTGGCCACAGACACTTACTAACTATGACCATGGCTAATCACTTAACCCTGTTTGCCTCAGTTTCCCATCTGTAAAATGATCTGGAGAAGGAAATGGCAAATAACTCTAGTATCTTTTCTAAGAAAACCCCAAATGAGGTCATGAAGATTTGCACACAGTTGAAAATGACTGAACAACCACAGAAAAGGTTGCAGTTCTGATTTCTATACGTACATTTACTTCTCTCTGATTCATAGCTGTTGACGAATCCTGACACCCACCCAATGTCTTATAAATGTAGACAAAGGGAAGTAAGAAAAGAGAATATAGATAAATTAGGGCAGATCTGTTACCCCTCTGTAAGCCCAAGCAAAGTAGGATTTTTGTTGTTTTCTGTCTGGAGTTCAGTTTCCCAGGCTCATTGAAAACATCTGAAGGATTAATCTCTTTTGAACCCTAATAATTCACAGATATGCTGAGTTACATGGTTTGTGATGCTGTCTGAGCCTATTAGTTGAAAACTATATATACTGGGAGGTTGGTATTTTGCTTTGAGGGTTTGCTTGTGAAAAGGACCTTTTGATTCCCTGGATGGGAGTCTGAGTAGCTATTTGTTAAGAGCCACCCCACCCCCACCCCCAAACCTACTCAAAGGTTTGTACTCTCCCATCTGGTGGTGTATGTAGGTGATTGTATGACTTTGTTCAGACAGTTGGAGCACTGTCTGTTGCTCTTTGTGCTAATTCCTCTGCTTGTATTTTCTGTTTCTATTTTCTCCATGTTCAGGGTGCTGACCTTTCCCCTTAACTAGTAAATGCAATTAAAGTAAGATTGTTGAACCCTTAAAAGTTGTTTTCCTTTAGCAAAGCAGATCAAAGAACCTGTGCTAGCAGGCCATCCTGGGTGTGCTAGGGTGCTTGCTAATAGACCCTCTTGGCAAAATAATTCAAAACACTTCAATTCCTGCTGAGGGAAGTTATCAATAGTGTCACTTGCATGTATAGAGTCCTAGAATTTCAGGGTGGAAAGGGACCTGAGAAATCTTCTAATTTTGTACTTGAACTTGAGTAGGAGTGCCCCCTTTCACCTTCAGCCTCTGCCTGAAAACCTCCAGTGATAGGGAACTCACTACCTCCTAAAATAACTCATTCTAGTTCTTGTCAGCCATAATTGTGGGAAGAAGGAAATTGATAGAGAAGGAAATGGCAAACCACTCCGAAAACTTTGCCAAGGAAACCCCAGATGGGGACATGAAGAATCAGACATGACTGAAACAACTGCACAACAATTCCCTGCTAAAATCTACTCTTTGCTCCATTAGTCGTAGGTGGTATAGTAGATAGAGCACTAGACCTGGAATCAGAAAGACCTGAGTTCAGATCTGGACTCAGACTCTTACTAGCGGTGTGACCCTGACCAAGTCACATAACCTCCGTTTGTCCCATGTCCTCCTCTGCAAAATGAGGATAATTATAGTACTTACCTTGCAGGGTTCTGGTAAGGATCAAATGAGGTGATAATTGACAAGAACCTGAAATGTAGTAAATACTACATAATTGTTAACGATTACTGTTGTTGTTGTTATTAGGGGAAAAATAAAACAAATCAATTAATCAAACAAGAAATGTTGATTAAGTCTTCATGCTAGGAAACAAAAGTGAAACAGTCCTTGCCTTCCAAGATTGCACAATCTGGCTAGAGGAGATAACATGCACATATAGAGGTATACTGTATACTAAATAATTTGAAGACAATAAAAGCTCGGGAGGGGAGAGGGACCCATGAAAGGCCTCATGTAGAAAGTGGTGTCTAAGCAAATCCAGGAAGGAAATTAGGAATTTTAAGACATAGTGGAAAATAGCTGATGTAAACACACAGGGATGAACTACTGTGGAGGAGGAACAAGAAGAAGTCACCCTCAAGATAAATTCTTTCTGGTATTGAAAGCCTTTTATAATGTGATCTTAACCTATCTTCCCAGCTTCCCAGCTTTATACATACATACACATATATATATACATATATATATAAATATACAAATATATATATTATATATACATATATATAAATATACAAACATTCATACATGTGTACAAACATATACACATGTATATACACACATGCATGTTTGTATACACATACACATATATACACATACATACATACACTCACATATATGAAATTCTCTTCCAGCCCAGTCTCAGCAGGTATCTCAGCTAAACCAAGCTGAGGTTATCCTGTGGGTCTCAAACCCATTGGTGAGTTAGGGAGGTGTCTACCACAAGATGTGAAGACTTCTCTCCTCAGAATGGGCAGATGAGAACATTTTGTTCCAATAACCATGAAAGAAGCTGAAGCAGACATTGTACAGCGCTTAGAGCCTGGTTACACATCAAGGATACCAGGATCATCCACCACTTCTTGGGTCATTTGTGCAACTCTGCCTCACTCAGATCCAGTTCATACAATTTAAGGTATCACTCCATGATGTCACTGGTGCTCTTAGAATACAAAGGATGAACAAACAGCTTATCAAAGTTCTTTCGAAAATGTGACATCCAGAATTGAAGGATATTCCATTAGAGATCTCCTTCAAGGCTGGGAAGGAACCATTAATCAGTACTCTTTGGATCAAATCATTCAACCAGTTCTAGATTCCAGTCCATTTCTCCCCATCTCTTTCAATTGCCATTCTGATTCCCCTGACCTACCCAACTAGTAAGCAGCCTGTTAAGAAAGGAAGTACGATTAGTCTGGCATGCCATTTCTCTCTAAACCCAGACTGGCTTACAGAGATCACCACTTCTCTTTTGAAGTGTTCACAACTTATCTCTTTAATAATGTGCCATAGAATTTTGGAAGAGACAAAATAAAGTTCATCCACATATAGTTTGAAGAATTCACCTTCTCTTTTTTTTTCTGAAAATAAAGACAATACATCAAGAATAACACTTTTTAAAGGACACTTGCATGAATTCTGGTCTTTTCGCTATTTAGAATCATTCTTCTGTTCTCTCTGAATAGATCTGATGGATAATAAGACTTTTCTCTGTCCAAGTGACTTGAATTCTGGGAATTTTATTTTTGTCATTTCTTATTTATACTTCATAAATGTGATGTGCTTTTGCGTAAGGACACATTCCCAGATTTACATGAGTTTTGGTCCCAATAGATATAAGAAAAAAAATTGACCCCACCAACTGTGACACAGCATTAAGCCAAAGAAAGTTAGAGGAAAAGAAGATGACAACAGTGAATCTAGGATAGAAAACCCATTTTAACAAGGAAACAGTTGGAAAGTTCCTGATTTATGGCCAGGAAGCAGTTCAAAAATATAATAGAACAAAACAAAGATGATAAATTCAGTACAAATTGGGTTCATACAGGGCAAAATATACAAAAAATAACATCACATCTTAAAGTCTAATTTACCAACCCAAATGGATTAATTCAATTATAGGTGAATCAAATCACTCTATATATTTATAGTTACTGACTTTTCAGCATCATATTTATTTATTAGAATTTGAATAAAGGAATTATACATTGTGGTCTGTCTTATTAAATCAATGCACAGAAGGCAGCATATTTCAAAAGTACTGATTCTTGTCTCACCGGTAGTACAGACTTCTAATCAACTAAACTACTGTATGCAGAGCAATGTACTAGGCACTGGGGGAGAGGTCAAATCCTAATAATAGCTAACATTTATATAGAGCTTACTATGTGCCAAGCACTGTGCTAAGCATTTAGCAATTATTATATCATTTGATATTCACAACAATTATGGGAGAGAGGCACTATTATTATTCCAATTTTACAGAAAAGGAAACTGAGGCAGAGAGAGGTTAAATGACTCTCCCAGGATCACAGCTAGTAAGTGGTTGAGGCTGGATTTGACCTCAGATCCACTGGTCTATCCAGTGTGCCATCCAAGGCATGATGTTTTCCCTTGCAGAGCTCGTAGCTTGGTAAGGGGTTATGTACAATGTACAGATAACTAAAATATAGAGACATGTAAGAGATGCAAACCCAAGTCAGAAAGGAAGGATTATTATGGGAGGGGTATCGGCAAAGAATCAAGAATGGTTCCATTATAGCAGTGGCACTTGATATGGGTCCTGAGAGATGGGCAGGATTTCAAAGTATCATAGAATATCAGGGTTTGAAGGGACCTTAGAGGTCCAATCTGTGTCTGGCCAAGAATCCCCTCAGCATTCAGATCATTTCAAGGATAAGGAGCAGCTGAAGTTTAGAGGCAAAACATTTATGAGAGAGCAAGTAGGCTACTCTGCCTGGAGTATAGTCATGTGGAGGGGAGTACTGATAGGGATGTAATGCAGGAGTCTATGCTGAATTTATCTAAGACCAACACGTGGAACATCTTTCCACAACATAAAAAATCCCCTTGGCTCTTTAGACAGCTTCCATTTATGTGCTTCTCTCCATGGCTAGAATATTCTCTCTCCTCACCTGTCTCTTAGAATCTCTTGTTTCCTTCAAGACGTAGTTCAAGCACCCCCTTCTAGATGAAACTTTTTCTGGTCTCTCCACTTGAACTGATGCCCTCTCTGACAGAACAACCTTGTCTCTTCTTTGTATATATTCTATTTATACTTATGTATGTATATGTTGTTTTCTGCAAGAAAATATAAGCCCCCTGAGGCCAGGCACTGTTTCACTGTCACCTTTTGTATTCCCAGCACCTATCTCACACACACACACACACACACACACACACACACACACACACACACATATACATATGTATAACATGTCATTATTTTTCCGATAGTGTGGTCTTTTTCAGCAACAAAGAATGAACACATATATTAATTACTATATCTTTATTGTTAATATCAACACAATTAATTACTTATTAATATTTTATTGCTTAACTTATTCATTACTTATAATTTGGTTATTTTATTATAATTATATTTTATATTTTGTTTATTTTTATTTCTATTACATAGATTTATATATTTTTATATTAATGGTTTGTTTATGCATTAGTTTATTAATAAATATTGATATTAAATATATTATTAATAGAAAACATATTATCAATGTGTGTATGCATGTGTATACATATACATATGCATGTATATGTGTGTATACACATATATATTTATATACATACACACATTAACACACATGGCATGGGTGATGTCTTTTGATTTGTAAATTTGTAAATTGGATTTAAGTGAGGCAGAGTTGCATGAAGTCATCGCACTCACTCTCTCCTCCAAAGTCATCACTATTCAGTGGCAGGACAGAATCAAGATGTCTGGTGGTGGCTCAAGATGCAGTGGATGACCTTGGTGTCTTCAGTGTCTAACCAAGCTCTAAGCACTCCACACAGTCTGCTTCAGCTGCCTCCAAGGTCATTGGAACCAGTTGTTCTCATCCACCCATTCTGCTGCGGGAAGTCTTTACATGCTTGGGGTAGACACTCTCCTAACTCACTAATGGGTTTGTGACCCCTTGGCTACTCTCAACCTAGTTTAGCCCATCTGCCAAAACAGTTTATTGGGGTAGCAGCTGCAGAGAGAGTCAATTAGTAGTGTCTGACTTTGTGACCCTTTTTGGAATATTCTTGCAAAGGTACTGGAGTGACTTACCATTTTCTTCTCCAAGGTCGCACAGCTAGGGAGAGTCAGAGGCAGGATTTGAACTCAGGTCCCCTTGATTCCAGAGTCAACACTCTATCAACTGAACAACCTAGCTACCCCTGTCACACATTTTAATAAATGTTTGTGGACTGACTTGGTTACATAAGCTCAGAGATGTCCAAAAGAGGGTGCCAGTTAGTATGACTTCCTGATTAAATGATAGAGTTGTCACCCTCTATTCTGTTCTTTCTCCCCTGCTGTTTTTCCAATGTCTAGGTTTCCTGGGGTCCCTATGCACAGCTCTCTTTGTTTCTTATGCCATCCAAGGAAAACCACTTGTGCAGTGGGGGAGAGATATGATGAAGGTGGTGCCAATGGCTGAAGAATTTTGTAAAAAGACAATTCGACATATGGCAGGTGAGGATGATTTATTATTCTGGTGCGTTGTGGTTGGAGAGAGGGTAATAGCCTTGACTCATATTGTCCTAGGCTATCCCAGACTTGTACCAGTCTCCTAGTAGTTAATGTTCCATAGTGGATTGAAATGAGATACCCACTCATCTGTTAACAAAAGCAGATTTGCTCGACAAATATCAGGAAAAGAATATTCAGTGAGAATATATGTTAAGAGTACCCCGAATTGATTCTGATGAGCAAAGCTCCCCTACCTCTGAGTTATCCATCTTCAGTCAAGCATCGGCCAGAGCCTTGGGGCTGTTTTGTAAGTGGGTGGTCAGGGAGCGATGTTAATATCCTGGGCCATTAGTTTCCCTTATCTAATCAACTTTCATGAATGGTTTTAATGCCTTTTAAGGAAGAACCATATTTGAATGAATTTGCTGTATCTTCATACGGATACAATATAGCCATAAGGGCTGTGGGTTGGCTCTTATTTAATAAATTGATGATTTCAACATATTTAAGATGGAGTATTAGGATTGATATTTATTTTAAATTGTTTTTATGGGTGTTTTCCCCTTTTAACAGTCCTTCTCACATGACTCAGGCTCTATATTACCTATTTCCTGAGGTCCTTCTCAGTCCTGTGATCATGTGATTTCCAACCTCCCTTCCCCAAAAGTCATGAGTAAATTGCACTAAGGTCCAGTTTCAACACCTCATCACATGATTCGGTGTTTTCTAATGCTATGGCAATAGAGTACAAATTCTGGTCCTGTTAAATTGGAATGACTTCACATACAAATCTAGTGATGGGGTGGGTGTCTGTTGTCCAAGGACTACCATGATTAAGTATTGAGAAGCATATTGCCATAAGTTTAGCCAGATAATAGTTTTTTCAGTTATAGTAACTCATAAAAACTAGCTCATAAGGTGTAGAAGGGTGACAATATGTGTTGGTTGAGTGAGTATGCACTCTGATGAAATCACAAGACCTTTTAAGTATTGAAGGTCTAAATAGTATTAATGTAGAGGCATGTCTAAATGTCAATATGAAGGGAAGTATATTTGTTTGTGTATCATGTTTACATATACAGAAAGAGAAGGAAGATACCCAAAGAAAGAGAGAGAGAGAGAAGGAGGAAAGTAGAGAGGAAAAATGAGAGAGAAAGGGGGAGGGAGAAAAAGAAAGAGGGAAGGAATGAGAGAGGTGGAGGAGGAAATGAGAGAGACGGAAAGATGGAAGGAAAAAGACAGAAAAAAGAGAGGAGAGGAGGGAGGAGAGAGAGTAGGAGAGATGGAAGGAAAGAGGAAAACAGAGTGAGAGAGAAGAAAGGGAGGGGAAGAGAGAGAACTTGAGATTCTAGGTTCTTTTCTTAAATTTCTATTTACATATGTCAATGTCTGTAAAAAGGATCAGCAATTAACAAATTTTTGTACTTTTATTCTCAAATCTATGTAAGTCAGAGATTCTGTTTGAATTTTGGTCTTTGCTAAATAACACTGTATTTTGGTTTCTAATCATATAGCTAGTTAAAAACAAAAAACTATATTTATCTCTAATGCTAAGGAAGCTCCCTTCAATAAATTCAATACAACTCAATAAATATTCATATCTTCTTCCTCTCTAAAGTATTTTTTTAGCTCTATACGTTATCTTCCCATAATTCTCTGATCCAAAGGACACTTTCTAACAAGCTCTCAAATACATTATTGGCTGAATGCAAAGAGGATAGATCTGATGTCATTGGTGTGATAAATCCTGTCACTTCTGAATCAAGTCCATCTTAGCCTTTTTTTACTGTGCTAGGATTTCTTCGTTAAGTGGTTTCTACTTCAAAAAAAAAAATCTAATCAGTCTTTCATTTCTGAGTTTTTGATATGTACCATGGAGCTCTGAAGAACCTGTCTCTGGTCCAACAGTGGCTTATACTTTTCATCATTGTTTATCTCTTTAACCACCAGAAGGCACAATTGCCAAGATACTTGACCTTATTAGTTCATAAAGATCAGGGACTGATAGCTCCACCTCACTTAAGTGATTATTCATTCCACCCAACATCAGAGAGCATTCAGTAAGAACATTATGTCCCCTGTGGTTAATAGCAGATACTCAAATAGCTTTTTAAGGTGTATGAAGTACTTTACATATGTTATCTCTTTACTCTGTGAGGTAGATGCTATTATTATACCTATTTTATAAATGAGATAGAGATTAAATGTCTTGCCAATAGTCACCCTGGTACAAAGTGTTTGAGACAGGATTCAAAATTAGGTCTTCCCATCTTGAAGGTTAGGATTCTATCCATGATACTACCCAGATGCTCTGCTTCCCAGAGACTAACTACTTCTAAATCTTGACTGTACCTCCTTTGTGGGTGGCAGTGTTTTTCTCATTAGAGTTTGGATTAGTCTTTTGGCTCAGCCCCCATCCATCAAGAAAATTTTTCTCTCTTACCTTGATACTGCATTTCCATTTAATCAAATTAGCATAAGGTGATGGAGTTCATTACAGAAGCTAAGTCTAATTGATTCAGTTCTTTGCTCAAGACCATAGAAGCAAAAGCAACTAAATCAAATACATGAAAACAATGACTTCTCCCAGATCCAGAAAGCCCTTAATCAATCTGTGGGTGTGTTCCAAGTCAATGACTTCTAAGGACACAATTTAGGTGCCTTAGGTTTAATTTCTTTTGTCAATCTTTCCTACCAAGAGCTTATAAGCAGCCCAAAAGCTGTTCTATTCAGTTGAGGCAGCTCAGGACCTATTGTACCATTTCCTCCTTCTGTCATTTTTTTCTTCCTTGCTACTTTTCTGAGTGGGACCTAGGAGGAAGTAGTTTGCTAAGGGAAAGTGTATAGGCTCTGGAAGTGGATGAATCTTATGGTCAAGTGTTACCTCTGATACTGCTTGTTCAGTTGTTTTTCAACTTTCAGGTTTTCAAATTTGAGGTTTTCTTGGCAAAGATATTGTAGTGGTTTGCTATTTCCTTCTCCAGCTTGTTTTACAGATAAGGAAACTGAGGCAAGTAGGATTAAGTAATTTCCCCAGATTCACACAGATAATAAGTGTCCAATACCAGATTTGAACTCAGGAAGATGAGTCTTTATGATTGCTGGCCCAGAGCTCTATCCACTGATCCACCTAGCTTCCCCTTCTACTTATATAACCTTAGATAGCAATAATAATAATAATAGCTAGCATTAATACAATCCCTTAAGATTTACAAAGTACTTCTTTATGTATGTTAACTCATTTGATCTTCATGACAACCCTTGGCAATAGGTACCAGTACTATTATTTTCTACATTTTACAGATGAGAGAATGGAGGCTATGACTTGGAATTCTGAGTCTCCTATGAATTTTTGAGTGGTCTTGGACAAGCGGCTTAACATCTCTGTCTCTCATTCTTTCCACTTGAAAAATGGGGTCAGAGAGGCAATCCAGTCTTTGGGTATAATGAGGGATAATGGTGGTAATGTACTAAAAGAGCTTATTGCAAATTTGGAATGCCAAGGATGTTAACAGATTGCAAAATCAATTTCACTGCAGAATTCTCACCCCCTCCATGCATGCACTCCCAGTCTTATTTTCCAAAGGAGGTGGAATGTACTTAGCGTAATGGTTAAGTACATGCTAGTCCTTGTAGCGGTTAGGTGCATTCCAATTCTGCTCCACTTGGTAGAATGATCTTAGAATAGATACTTTAGCATTTCTGGGAACGTGTTTTAGTCTATTAAGCAGGCTAAATGAGACTTCCTATCTCTCTGATTTGTAAGCATGCTCTTAGTGGGATTCACAACTAATCTGACATTTAATATCTCTATTACAGTGATGAAAACATGTTGCAAAACTTAAGTAGAGGTATGTTAATGGTTCTATTTTCGAAGTTCAGTCAAGCAGTTCTGAAATAATGTTTTCTCCCTCCCTTCCCTCACCTTTCCTTTCTTAATAGATGCTGATTGATAATAATCCCATCTTACAAATACAATGCAACCTTATTAAAATATACAGGAAACTCTGAATTAATTAGCCCAGCATTTCTATATAGTTCTGGCATATGATTACTGCCCCAGTTGAGTAGGATCCAAGGAACTCCAGTTATCATAGTTGCAGATCTGGAAGAGACTTCACAAGTCCTTTATTCCAACCTCATTTTACAGATGAGAAACTGAGGCTCAGCAGGTAAAGTAGTATGGGATCAGAGGCAGGATTTCAACCTGAGCCCTCCCATTCTGCAACTGATGCTTTTCCATGCATTTCAGAGTTCCCAGACTCTAGAGCTGGTCTTTCCTACTGTACCAGGTGTCCTTTCTGTCTCACTACAAACTGGAACTGACAGTGCTTGGCAACCCATGTCTTCCCCACCCCACCTTCCCTGGCAACATCAAGGTGAGGGTTGGGATTAGGAAGGAGGAAGAGAGGACTCACATGTTCCTTAGCCTTCATCCCTTCTCCCTCCCTTTCAGGTTCCTCTTCCCAGCTCCTCACTCCCCACCCCCACTCCCACCCCAGATCTCCATCCTTATCTAGCTCAATGCCCTGTGAGTACCTCACTCACTCTTCAATCCCTGCTCCTTACTCCCTCCCAACTCCAAGCTCTTTAACCTACTCTTAGATCCTCATTCTCAACTCCTATCCATCTAAACCCCTATCCATCGCTAGCTCTTTCCATCAAATCATAGCTCCTATTGACCTGTTGAGTAATGTGGAGGTGACTGGGTAACTCATCAACAGCAGGAACTAGTTTTGCCTTTCTTTCTTTCTTTCTTTCTTTCTTTCTTTCTTTCTTTCTTTCTTTCTTTCTTTCTTTCTTTCTTTCTTTTTTCTTTCTTTCTTTTTTCTTTCTTTCTTTCTTTCTTTCTTTCTTTCTTTCTTTCTTTCTTTCTTTCTTTCTTTCTTTCTTTCTTTCCCTCCCTCTTTCTTCCTTTCTTTCCTTCCTTCTTTCTTTCTTTCCTTCTTCCTTCCTTCCTTCCTTTCTTTCTCAAGTATTTTATGCAGTGTCTGGTACATAGTAGGCAGTTTATTGACTATCACTGTTGTTTGGGGCTCACAATATATTTTCCCAGAGAAAGGTCTATAGTACTATTAGTGCAATATATTTCCAATGCATAATGATTTAAGTTTTTGTGGCCTAGGCTGAGATTCTAATGACCATTTTTGCTATCACTTACTATTATTATTACTACTAATAATAAGATTTGTAATTTCTTCAATGTAGGCAATTTTCCATTGATACAGGTCACTACCCCTTCATGCCTTTGTGGTCTTCAGGACTTTCTATGGTCAAAATATTAATCAATACTAGGCACAAGCAAGGCATAAATGCCAGGTGCCAGGATACTGCTACAAAAAGAAAACTCACTTCCCTCCAGGAGTTTATGTTTTTTTGAGAGGCTATCACATGGGTAGTGGCAGTGGCAAATAAAAAGCAGTTTGGAGAGGGAGAAAGGGAGCAATAACAGCTCAAAGAGGGGATAGAGAAGTCTTTAGAGAGGAGCTAGCAACTAAAACTGGAAACAGTGAAACCAGATGAAGGTTATTTCAATGATCATATTAATATTAAGAAAAAAATTCTTAATATTTAAAATTTTCACAACTCTTTAAGGTTTGCCAAGCACTGTTTATATATTATCACATTTGAACTTGATAGTCCTATGAGTTACCATGACATCTATTAGCCCCATTTTACAGATGAAGAAACTGAGATCTGTAGACATGACTTGTTCTATGGTGGTCATACAACTAGCAAATGTCAGAAGCAGGATTGTCATCCAGGTCTCCTTGAATTCCATGACCAATATTTTCTCAGTTCTACCATATTGATTACAAACCTCTCTGCAGCCAACTAGACTGGTCCATTGCTGGGTCTGTACATGATGCCTTCCAGTTCAGTAGACCCTGCAAGAGTAAGAGTTCAAACTACGCCAGAAGTGTAAGGTCATTATTAATTAATTGTAGTGGTGATGTTAATATAATGCATAGCATTTTATACAGCGAAGAGCTCTTCTATATCTGATCTTACTTAGGCCTTCCAATATCAGATGCTGTGAAGTCGCTAATACAAAATCTCACTATCCTGCCCATTCCAGGTGAGGAACTGAATCTTAGATTAAGGATCTTTGTCC
This sequence comes from Bettongia penicillata ogilbyi, assembly GCA_023548195.1. Taxonomy (NCBI): domain Eukaryota; kingdom Metazoa; phylum Chordata; class Mammalia; order Diprotodontia; family Potoroidae; genus Bettongia; species Bettongia penicillata. The sequence goes on along the minus strand of JAJHZJ010000084.1, from coordinate 1,944,541 downwards.
AAAGTCATACAGCCTGGACAGTTGGCAAGGCCAGGATTCAGACCCAGATTTTGATTTCAAATCCAATTTTTTTTTCTCATTGTACCATGCTATCTCTTGGGAAGTGCCCTTATTATATTGAAAAAGCAAAATGATGACCACATTTCTTTCAGCAAGCATCTATTAAACGTCTACTATGTGTAGCGCATAATGAATTTGATCCAGAAAGGGATAAGATGGAAATTTATTAGGTCATTGGTAGAGGAGAGTAAGTTGGAAAGGAGGTGTGACTCCCTCTCCTCTACCAAATGACCTAATAAATTTCTTTCTAAAACTATTTCAGATTTCAGGGTTTGTTCTTGTGAACCACACTGGTCTTATGGATTTTGCAATCTCGTCAGTACAATATATACACAAATAACTAAAATACAAAATGGAACATGAGTGTGTGAGAGGCATAAGCAAGGTTATAGGAGCATTACAGAGGACAAGATCATTTTCAATTGGCAAGAACTGCAGGATGCTGCCCTTGAAATGGATCTTGAAAGATGGATAGAATTTCATGGGGCAGAGAAGGGGGCAACAGAGAGAATGAAGGAAGTATTCCAAGAATGGAAAGCAAAATGAGCAAAGACACACAAGAGGGGGAGAGTGGCTAGGGGTTGGCATCCAATAGCCCTCCCACAATCCTGTTTGATATGGTCCCTGCTAAGAATGGGTTTTACATTTTTAAATAAAACTTTACTGTATTTCAAAAATCAAAAGTCATTCTTAGCTGAGGCTGTAAAAAATTGGGAGGAGGCTAGACTTGGCCCTTGGACAGTAGTTTGCTCACCCCTGGCAAAGAGTCTTACAGATGACCCTGTGTCGTGTAGCATAAGTGAAGGGAAACAGAGATTTAAGGCTTAAAGGATATGCTAATACGCGATTGTGGTAGACCGTGAATGCCAGATTAAGAAATTTAGAGAGCTGTCAGAAGGCAATAAAAAGTTATTAAAGATTTTGAATAGAGTAGGGAAGTTCATCCTAGGGCAAAATTGAAGGTTAATCCAGCAGAAGTATAAACTAAATTAAAGTGACCCTTTCCCTCTGTAGGTCAGTGATTGGTGGAGAAGGCTAAAGTTGGGTTTTGGGATTAAGAAACTAGATAAAGCAGATTGAGAGACAGAGACTGAAGAACTGCGACTAAGGAGCTGGATTAAGTACTATAACTGAAACAGAGCTTGGGGTTTGGGGATGACGAAGATGAGTGAGGGTTAGAGACAGCTAAGTGATGGTGAAGTGATGAACCTTGGTGAAACCTGAGGGCTGGGGAGAGGGAGGCGATGAGGAGAAAAAGTGAGAAGATAATTATGGAATTTCTTAGGTATTGAGAATAGTTGAGAAAATGTACTTCTTCCTTTGCAGAAGTGGGAGACTTTGAGTGTGAAATTTCATATTGCGTACGTTGTTAGTTGTGGTCTATTTATTTACTGGTTTGGTTAGATTGCTTTTATTTTTTTCTTTTAAAATATTGTTTTAAGCAAGGGTTCAGCTCACTGGGGAGGAGAGGGAAGAGATTATAACTGAAAATGAATATGACATTAAAACCAAAAGGCATTCATTTTTTAAAAAATAAGTAATAAAGGTTTTCACTCTCCTCACCCTCTTAATATTGCTGAGCCAGAGTCTTGAAGCTAGAAGACCACTTAGGAAGCTATTGTAATAACGTGGTAAGGCAGTAATAAATGTCTACACAAGAGTGTTCATGGTGAGTATAGAGTTGAAGGGATGGAGACAAGAGGTACTGTAAAGTTTGAATCAACGAGATTTGACAAATGATTGTAGGGAGAGGTGTATGATACATAAGAACCAAAGATACCACCAACAAGCTGTTCTCAGAGCTCCTTTAACTAGAATGAGTATTTCAAGGACTCCTTCACCAAGACTAAATATCACTGTTGATTTCCTTTGTATTTAGAATACCAGGAACACTGGTTTTACTTTGAAGCCAAGTGGCAGTTTTATTTGGAGGAGAGAAAAATTGCCGAAGACCAAGATAATAAAGCCACTTTTCCTGATCATTATGATGCAGAGGAAAGAGACAAGGTAAGCTTGATGATTATCCTTCAGAAAAACCTCAGAATATTAACTGTCTTCATAGTATTCCATAGGGGCTTCCTGAAGACTCACCTTATGGTTTTCAGGGAGCAGATTGTTAGCCTGGGCAAAAGATTCAGGGATGAGAATACTGGCTATTTGTACTTTCGTAAAAACACTTTAGGAAGTCAAATATTTTAAATACACACTTACAATCTTCTAAATGTTTGTTTCTGCTTACGGTTTTCACATAATTTTATTCAATATAAATTATTTCCTAAACAAAATTGGAATATTCCTTGATATACAAATTCTAAGTATGGTTGTACTATCCGTGGTACTGGAATACATGGCAGAATTCTCAGGGGGTCCTTCTTTCTTTCTCTCTCTCTTTCTCTCTCTCTCTCTTTCTTCCTTCCTTCCTTCCTTCCTTCCTTCTTCCTTCTTTCCTTTCTTTCTTCTCTCTCTCTCTCTTAGAAAAATTGAAAAATGACTACAGGTTTAGATCACTCAGTTAGTTATCAGGAAAATGATAAATTGTCTGGTGTGAGCATTGCACCACACTGGTAAGTCAGAAAGCTTGAGTTTTAGTCCTAGTGTCTTCCAGTACCCTCATGTATTACCTTTTCTGCCCTTTGGTGAGAGGCATTTCTGGGCTGAAGGATGAGTGCTTTTCCCTATGGTACTAAATTTAGGAGTGCTGATAGCACTTTCAGTCCTTCAACTGTGCAGAGACAACCCAGCTTAGCACCTACTTAGTAAGAATAATTAGGTAAAATAGGAAGCTAGTAGATGATGGGCTGGGGAGAGTTCCTTTCCTATGCTGCCCTAATCAACACTATCTCTAAATCGAAGTCTTTTTTCCTACTTTCCAATTATTGGTATTTGCTTAAGGTGAAAAAATATTCTCAAATACAGCTTTGCCCTTGAGGCTTCCATCTGTTTGTTAGGGATGTTAACTCCTATGTACCACATCAGATATGAGGATAAAAAGATAGTATATCTGAGTTGGAGAGAATTAAGAATTCTTTGGAATAAAGATACAAAATTAAGAGTGGCTATTAACATGAAAGGCAGTATGGTACAGTGGTAGAGAGAATAGAGAACTGGCCCCAAAACCAGGATGACCTGGGTCTAAGTTCTGTCTCTGACATTTATTGGCTTTGTGACCCTGGGAAAGTCACTTAACTTTTCAGGACTCTGAGCAGCTCCCTAAATTTCAGAGAAGGTTCCAGTTTTTTGATAGAGGGAATTTCTTTTCTAGGAATTCCTTATGATCAGTGAACATACTGGTCCAGTCCTTTTTCCTAAAATCCTAAAATCACAACCTGATTTCGGAAATAAGATGGCACTGCTGTGATGGCATTTCATGAATGCCACAATGAAATCAAATTAATTTTATTATTTATCAAAAAGTGATGTCATCATCACCTTTTTTTTTACCAGTCATTTTCCTCAGCTATTTAAATGCTGATCATGAGACAAACACTACGGACATATCCAGATAAGACTTTCCAAGTACCCCAGGTTCACATTTGGAGCTAAAACAATAACAGTAACAGCCACTTAGAATAAAACTGTTCAACTTTTTCAATAATTTTTAAAAACTCAAATAACGGACCTTGGTCATTTCACCAGACTTACAGAAAATGGAGTTCAGAAGGTCGAGGTGGAAGAAGGGGCCATGATGCACCAATGATTGCATACGATGCTCTTCTGGGAGCAGGGGACAACTGGGCAGAGCTCTGTGCCCGGGCCATGTTTCATGGAGGTCAGTCTCCCCTTCTTTACGTTTGGGAGTTTTGGTGCCTTGTGACATTCTATGATTTTTGAGGCTCTGAGCTTCAGGATGGTTAGTACCTCTTTACAAAGTCTCCCTCCAGAAGGAATACATGCACACACACATACATACACACACTCCTACACATATACACACATATATTCAATATGCACATATACATACATATATAACTATTTCTTTTTTAAGTTTTAAAAAATTTTTATTGATGTGATTTTTTTTTTACATTACAGACATTTACAGATTACTCTCACCTCCTAAGAGGTCTCTTAAAGTAAAATAAAACTGTTTAATTAAAGCTAATAGTATGGGGAACTCATCTGAAAGTTCATGAGACATTTCAAATCTGTAGCATCCATACCTCTCTTTTTAAAATTAATAGACATCTAGTTTATCTCCACCCCATCTCTCACTTTATTGAAAGAAAACAAATTTCTTGTAACAGTTATACATAGTCAAACAGATGACTGTACATTACACTACACTACAACACACACACTCACATGTAAGTTAAGACATTACCCTCATGATGTCAATGGTTCTTTTTGAGAATGTAGAACCACCAATAATGTGTGCGTGCACACATGTGTGTATGTGTATGTGATAGAGAGAAAGAGAGAGAGGGACACAGAGACACATACAGAGAGAGAGAGAGAGGGAGAGAGTCTCATTTTGCATCACCTTTATTTAAAGGACAGCATATTTCATTGCTGTCCTCTAGAATTATAAATGATTACTATGTTGTCTATAGTTCTTATAGCTTTCAAAGTTGTTGTTTTTATTTACAGTGTCATTGTGAGTGTATAAATTAGTAGATAGATGGCATAGAAAATAGAGAACTAGGCCTGGAGTTGAGAAGACCTGAGTTCAAATTCAGCCTCAATACTTTTTAGTCATAACAATAGCATCTACCTCCCAAGGCTATTTGTAACGATCAAATAAGAATATTTGAAAAGTTCTCAGCAAAGTGCCTGGATAGAAAGTGTTTGAGAAATGCCTCTCTGCCTCTAAGTTCTGTTCATTTTTTTCTTCATTAGTTTATAAAAGTCCTCAAATTGTCCATTTTTATAATATTGATATTCTAGTATAAATTATGCAAAGATAATATATTGTTACATTAGCTGAATATATTAAGTGTTTTTATTAGTCATTTCAGCTGTTTCCAATGTTCCATGAGCCCATTCTGGGGTTAAGTGACTTGCTCAGAGTCACACTTAGTGTCTAAGGCTGGATTTGAATTCAGGGAGATGAATCGGACTCCAGGCCCAGGGCTGTATCCATTGCTGTCCCAGAACATATTATATTTCCCTGATTAAAACCTGATCGTGTTCGTAACTTTACTAGCCTGCCCACATGGTCTTATGTGTAAGCAGAAGAGCATCCAAAGCTAATAAAACCTGTGCTTAGGGAGGACTGGATCTTCCAACATCTAGAAAAGCCTCCCAGAACACAGTTTACAGCAGGTCACACCTGCACAACTCAAATGACCCCAAATAAGGCAATGACAAAGTAAATCTTGGTGTTTTAACATGCTAGGACACTAAGAAACTCTTTAAAAGAATAAATATATGGTTGCTATCCAAGCATGGACATGTAGATATGAAGTCATGCTAACTGGAAACATGGAGAGCATGCAGGGCAGACAGAAGGCACAGGAGTGGAGGCAGGAACTTTCTAACAGGTTCACTCTTGATTGGGGCAGACGGGAAGACAGGAACGAAGGAATAATAAGGGGTTAAACAAGCTGATTTTATTCTAGCCTTCTCAAAGGGGTTGCTGATAATGGGAGCCCAATTCTTCCAGGTTCCCTAAATCTCGACAGGGGCTGGCTGAAGCAAGCACACATGCCTATTCCCCTTGTGCATTCCTATTCTCCCTAAGTCTCAATGAGGGGGGGCAATTGAGGCAAGTATACAGATTGCCCACTTACTGACCAGTGCCCACTGGATTTATAGGGTAACAAACAAAGAAGGCAATTTACCAGTAATAGCCTCACAAGTTTATGTTAACTCATTGCTATATCTCAAAGCAGTCACAGTGGGTATTTATCAGCGGAACTCAAATGTTGATATTATCTTAAGATTATAATATGATGTGCAAACTTGGTGGACATGTTGACAAGTCATGAGCCTGGGAACCAGAGACTGTTATGGCCATGGATCCTGGGAACTAGTATCTTTGATCCTGGGAACTATTATCTAAAAATGAATAACAAAATCCACTTTACACACACTAAAATCCACCTTACATACAGTGCAGAAATATGAACACATTGACTACAACTACAGCAAATATGTATCATCTATTCATGGTGAGATTTAAACTGAAAATTCCCCAAAATAAGCAGATAGTTTGGAGCACAGTAAATAATGATGTCCCGCTCTTTCTTCTTCGTTATGGTTGATTTCAAACACTCAGGGACATCCATGGCAGTCACATTTTCTTATGCAGCCTCATATCAATCTCTTCTTCCCAGTTCAGTGGGAAAAAAAAAAATCAAAAGTGTTGTGTTGGAACAGGTGGGAATTCTTCATGAGGGCTGGCTCAGGACTTAGGCAGGACTTATTTAGAAGGGTTGACTGGGCCAGTATCTCAGCCCCTGCCGTGTTAACTATTATGTTATTTAGAGACTTTAGTCTCTATATGTGGTGTGCTTATGTGGGGAAGAGGTCAGATTACAACCTTTGAATTTCCTTCTATAATTCAAAGAAGCTCTGATTCTCTGAAGTGAGATGAATTTGTTTTACTTAATGTTTTAATCAACGCAGGGTGCAATCCATATTACATCACGCTTCCCTTAGGGGAAGAGGGAAATTATGACAGGCCTCCACTTTCACATTATGCTTTAGAAATCTGTTCTATTGCCACATGGTCGAGAAGGATCAGATGAGGAAGTATGTAGCACAAAAATGATAGGTAAAAATAGAATAAAATTAAAGCATAGAGATCTCCAGGGCAGCTAGGTGGCACAGTGGACAGAATACTGAGCTTGGAGTCAGGAAGACTCATTTTTATGAGTTCAAATCTGGCTTCAGACATCTATTAGCTGTGTGACCCTGGGCAAGTCACTTAACCCTGTTTGCCTCAGTGCCTTATCTATCAGATGAGCTAGAGAAAGAAATGGCATATTCCATGAAATAAAATACTCCAGTATCTTTGCCAAGAAAACCCCAAATGAGGTCACAAAGAGTTGGACATGACTAATCTCCTAAACAATAATAACAGCATAGAATCTGTCTGAGGCCTGGATAAAAATCCTAGTTATAACGTGAAGTTACAAAATGCCTCATTATTAGAGCTTTTAAAACTGATTAGTAGAGGCAGGTTGTTAGGCACTTTTTGAAAGAGAGCAGAAAAGAGGACAGGAGAAAGAAGAAGGGGGAAAAGAGAAGAAAGAAGGACTTCTATGAGGAGATATAATCAACCCAAGGGTTGAAAGGGGTCAATAAATCAAAATAACTGACATTTATCATTTTACCTTTTGCAAAGTTATTTACATACATTTCTCATTTAAGTGTTACAACATCCCTGTGAATTATATACTATTTTTAATCTATTTTAAAGATGAGGAAACTGAGGTTCAGACAGGTTAAATGATTTGTCCAGGACCTCACAACTAGTAAATGGCAGGAGCAGGAGTTAACCCCTTGTCTTCCTGACTACAATTCTAACACTCTCCCCACTGTGACCATTTGACATATATCACTAAGCAGGTGAAGGGACTCAGAGTGAAGACAGATAGACAAGGTGTAGGAAGGATAGGGAAGGGGGACAATGTGATCAGGAAAAAATTAATCATAGAGGAATTATCTCATAAGAAAATTGAAAGAGAAGAAGGTGAGGTGGTGAAAGATTTTGAGACTGGAGGGAATTTTTATAGCAAGAGAAAAAGTGGATAATCTCAGTAAGTGTATCTCCCTAGTTATCCAAGAGAGAAATTTCGATGGAGAGCAGAGGAGCCTTCCGTGGTTCAAGTACAGGACGAGCAGAAGGAGGTGCTGACAGTAGTCAAAAGAGATGAAAAGAGAAAAGAGATATGGAAGTAAGAGGTTAAATTTGGCACATTCCCAAATACGGCAAAAATTGCCAGATGGAATCCAAAGGAGCTCAGAGAGCCTGGAAGCTTGTTCTTAAGAAGGAAACACAATACAATCACTGATTTGACTCAGTCTGATTCCCACACCTCTGATATTACTCTTAGGGCAAATGTGTTGGTGCACCATCACACACCTGCTGTAATAGGACCCACCCACTCACAGTGATTCCTTTAACAAGACGCTCCACATTTGAAGATCCAACTATAAATGAAATTTTCCCTGGAAGAAGAAATGCACTGCTTTCAAGATACACTAAAAAATCAAAGATTGCTAGCAGATCCTATGTAGGGAGTAGGTATTGATGAGGTGAGGGCACTGGGCATCTGAAGGTGAATAGGATAGGGCTACAAAAAGGATGGCTAACCATTGGCTATTTCTCAATCCTGGCCAAGGACTGCCGTGGGATGTTAATTTTATTTGATAATCTACCAAGCCAAGGAGACTCCATACCAAAGGTTTCAAGTTGGGAGATCCTTCCCACTGCTAAGTAAGTCTTTCCTGATACCCCCAGTGGTTAATTTGTTGTTCAGACATCCAACTCTTCTTTAGCCCATGGACCATACTCTCCATGGGGTTTTCTTGGCAAAGATACTGGAGTGGTTTGCCATATCCCTCTTCCATGGATAAAGGCAAACAGAGGTTAAGTGACTTGCCCAGGGCCACACAGTTAGTAAGTGTCTGAGGTTGGATTTGAACTCAGGTCTTCCTGATTCAAGGCCCAAAGCTCTAACCACTGAGTCACTTAGCTGCCCTGCAGTGTATAATGCCTCCCCTCAAAATTTATATTTATTTTGTTTATACCTATCTGTGCACATTTGGTCTTCCTTAAGGGCAGAGACTCTCTCATTTTAGTCTATATATTCTCTCCACTGAGTATGATAACTGACAAATAGTAAGTGCTTAACAAATGTTTATTGAGTAATTGATTAACAGATCTGTTTCCTTATCTGTAAAAAATGAAGGGGAAGTAGGAACCAATAAACTCTAATTTCCCATCTAGCTTTGGATTCTCTAAGGCTAAGCACTCCCTTGTTTCATCTTTCAGGTGAGAGCGCAGCTACTGGGTCTATTGCTGGATGTATATACGGCTTGCTCTACGGCCTGAACAATATTCCCAAAGGCTTGTACCAGGACCTGGAACACAAAGAAAAGCTTGAGAGTTTGGGCGAAGCACTTTACCGCATATCCACAGAAGAAAAGTAAAGCAGTTTCTGCCACTTCCCCTTTCTGTAGAGACTTTCCAAGTCCTATGGGTAACCCCTTAGTTTTCACAGTGCAGGCTTTTTATTTATGTAATAATATATGTGTGTAGTTTTCAGCTAGCAAAGAGGTTCACGCATAATTGGCCACAGGCAAGCACCACCCCACAGCCCAATTTCAAGGATTTTCTGACATCCTAATTGCTGTGTGAAATACATTTTTGTCCTGTGAGAATATTCTTCTGTTAAATTCTGATCCAAACTCATTTTATTGTGGCAATTATGTATAATTTGCCCCACCCAAACCTCCAAAGAAACCAATCATCTCCCGGACAACTGTGTATTTTATTTGTACTGCAAAACTAATGCTCTCTGCTCTGTTATTTTGACAAAGCTAACATCAATGACTATCCTCAGAAATGTCTCCTATAGATTGCAAATTTCTTCCATCACCACCATTGGCTTTGCCCATTTAGATTTGTATTTTTATGTATTGCACACAAGCAAATTGAATTATCTCCAAAGATTTACTGAAAAACGTTGATACCTTCGTGGTGTGAGGATGCTTTTGTATTATTGCTGGAGATGTTTCTATGATGGGGAAAAAAATCCATAATTTTGTGCACTCAGGATGCAGCCAAATGACACTGTGTTTAACATTTCCAGCCTGTGTTTTTAATCACACTAGATCTTCTAGAACAAACTCTTTTTAAAGCAACTTCCTAAGCAAGCTAAGAAATAAATGGCTTTCGTGCTGCTCAAAACATTCTTCTTTTCCTTGGTCTGGGCTTGTCACGTGTGATGAGGTCAGCATGAGAATCTGCAGTCTAGGTCTTCTGCAGTTTTCCCCATTCAGGCTCACTGATCCGAAAGTGATGTCTTCCCCGTGACTGAGATTTCTCCTTCTGAGAGACCCCAAAAAGAAAGCAGTTGCTCCCTCATTAAAAATAACTGCACTCTGGACAACTTAAAAGGAAACAAAGTAGCATCTGGTGTGAATAAAACAAGCAAAAGACAGTTTCATGTTTAACACTACATTTGCTTTGGCGTAGTTTTCCCTTTGCAGCTTGGCTAGATACTTTCTTGTTCCTTTTTATGTACTCTGTGTATGCTCCCGAAAGGCCTTGCCCCACAGAATATGGTCCACAGGACATTCCATGGAATGGAAACCTAAGCTATGATGTGTGTGTACAGCTCAGGCTGCTATCTCCTCTCCTGCTAATATATAGCAGGAGCAGAACGTGCTGGTTCATCCATTCATTGAGCACCCAAGGTACTCTTGGCATGATTCCTACTTCCAAATGGCTTCCAATCTAACACCACAAGGCCGTCATACATAGATGCTAGCTATCTTTGTATATACAATTGTTTTCTTGGGAGAAGAAGTGTCCTTTACTCATCAGTTTTCCCTCTGGGCTTTATTTTATGTCAGTAGACTAACGAAAAGAGGTGTTCATTCATTATGCTGGAGGGGTTCAACGTCAAGAGTGAAAACATGGGAATCAAAAGCTGCAACAAAGTATGTCCTGACATTTGAGTTCAATCAATCAATTGTATTTTAAATCAGTTCTTTTTAACCAATTTTGCATTATGAACCCTTTTCACAGCCTGATGAAACCTTTGGGCCTCTTTTCAGAATGTTTTTAAATGCACAAATTATATAGGATTACAAAACAAAACCACCTTGAAATGCAGTTATAAAAGTATATTTAAAACAACTTTATAGACCCCAGGTTATGAATCACTGTTTGAGATAATTCAAACATGCTGCTTTTTCTTTATTCCCCAAGTTTCTTACTACATCATACATGAGAAACCACAGTTTTTGAAGTGACTTTCAAGTGGGAAGCCAAAAATGGCTTGAGGTATGCCTAGGAGGAACAGGAATTTGTGGGTTGTGAGCATTTTCCTTTTTCAGGGAAAAAGATACTATCTGCTGAAGTCTTCAAATCATTGAACCAATAGGATTTTACATTTTATGTTTTTAAATAATTGGAGGTAATGTTTCCAAATATTGGCTTGACTTTATAGTCAAGTGAACTCAGGAGAAAAAGTTTTAACATTATAGGTAATGACAAAAGAGAAATTAGGATTAACATAAGTACTTTGAGTAAAAACTTAATAAAAAAAAAATACCTTTTACCAGGAGAAGTGTAACTAAATTGAGTTAAATAGAAATGCCTGAGAAGCAGCATAGTATACCAAATGGAGAACTGGCCTCAGAGTTAAGAAGACCTCAGTTCTGACACATATTGGTTCTGAGACCTGCGGCAGGTCTCTTAACCTCTAAGTGTCCAAAGCAACTCTCAAAGACTAAAAGACCTAGATATGCTGCCTATCAGCATCCATGGGAAAGTGTCTATCCTGGGAGTTCCACACATTCATGAAATCATATATAATGACTATAAACTTTGGAGAGGATGCCAATCTGCACTGGTAAAGGAAGCTCCTGACTGGCAGTTCCTTATTCTATGAAATCTCATGTCTGAGTGAAGAAGAGAGAGAGAGAGAGAGAGAGAGAGAGAGAGAGAGAGAGAGAGAGAGAGAGAGAGAGAGACAGAGAGAGAGACAGAGAGACAGAGAGAGAGACAGAGAGAGAGAGAGACAGAGAGAGAGACAGAGACAGAGACAGATTTTTATATAAAGTATATTTTTGTTCAGGATTTGAAAATGATATATTTGATTGTCTGGTGCTAAATAGGGTTTTTCTTCATGAAATTATGTGATGCAAAGATAGATCTTAAGCAAATAGTGATCAGTTGAATTAAAATTACCATTAGCAATTGGCTTTCAATTTTAGGAAACCGCTCCTGCTGAAATTTTCGAATCTTGAATTTAATAGTTCATGTGAACCAGAAAATGTCACTAATTATAAAATGAACATGAATAGCACTTTTTCTGTTTCATGATCCTATAATAATATGAGTACTGTAGGGCAGTGAGGGGAGCATGGCATTAGGAGCTGAGGGACCAAGGGACCCAAATCTCAGTCCTTCTACTCACTGCTATCATGATGTTAGACAAACTACTTCCCTTCCTTTGACTTCCATGTTCTCTCTAAAATGATGAGGTTGAATGAGACCAGTAGTTCTCAAACTTTTTGGTCTCAGGACCCCTTTATACTCTGAAAAAAAAAGACTTTTTTCTTATGTGAATTACATCTACCAATATTTATCACATTTGAAATTAACACTGCTTAATATTATTATGAAAATAGTTTTGTCTTCACAGATCCTCTGCAAGGAGTCCTCAGGCTACCCTCTGAGACTCTTCTAAGGGTCCTTCCATCTACCCACCTTATGAAATACAGAATTAGAACAAATGACATAAAGGGTAAATGGGCATTTGAAAAAGGAAGACCAACTTCACATTCTAGAATGTTAGTAGTTTATCCAGAACATCATCATCATCTTAATATGTAGTATTTTTAAAGTACCTTATATGTACTCATCACTTTACAAATATTATCTTGTTTGATTTTCACAACAACCCTGGGAGGGAGTTGCCATTATTACCTTCATTTTACACTTGAGGAAATTGTGGCAGACAGAGGTGAAGTGACTTGCCTGAGATCACATAGCTAGTAAGTGTCTGAGGCAAGATTTGAACTCAGGTCTTTCTGACTCCAGGCTTAATGTTCTATCTACTGCACCACCTAGCTAGCTTTCTCAAGAGCATTCTTTCAACACCACAAAACTCTTATTTTTGCTTTAGTGTGCTATTTTCTCTAGCTATTTGCCCCCCAAAAGATAATTCCACCAATGTTATAGTAAGGCTCTCCACCAAGAATGTCCAAGTGCTAAAGGTAGTTATGAATGAACTTACCACACCTGAATATCTTATGTTACTGTGGTTTCTTACAATTGAGACATAAGAGAAATTCAGGGACAGCTCTAAGATTATATGGTTTTTATTGCAAAGACAAAGGTGCAACTTAAGGTACCTGGCCTCTCCTCCCAGTTCTAAAAACAAGAAATGTTGCATTCAGAGTTTAATTTCATACTGGAATAGGAAATGAGAATATGAAGCTGGATGTTAGAGTAGATGGAGAACCTCTAACTTTGACAATTGACAGGGTGCACATAGATAGGAGGAACTTTTCCCCTACCATGGTCCTAAAATGAGAGAATTAAGGTCCTAGACACAGTGGCACTCCTGCCAAAAAGTTACTTCCAATTCCCCTGGGCCAATGGTTCCATGCTATGACTGCTGTCTCCGATATTTCTCCATGCAAATATTCCCTTGGAGGCAAAATTTTGAAGTCACTTTTACAATATTTATATTGTGTCTATTTTTATAGTATTATTCTTGTATTCTGATATTCTTTGGAGAATTTGGACATCAGATTGCAAATTTGCTGATTTCCCTTTTTAAATTATGAACAACTTTTTTGAAATACTTTTCATTTAATTCAAACCAGCAAATGGTTATTAAGCACCTTCTGTGTATCAAACATTGCATTATATACTGGGGGAAATGCAGTTTAGGTAAGACCTGGTTCCTGCTCCTTACAGAGATTTATAGTTTAGGAGAGTGATAAGCCATGTGCAAATAATTACAGTACATACTAATACATGATAAAATGCATCAGAGGAACGTAAAACAACATGCTATGTGAGACGAGAGAGAGAAAAGATAATTACTGCTTAACGAAAGATAAAAGAAGTCTTTATTGGAAAGTGTAGCATTCGAAAAAGTCTTTAAAGGATGGATAAGAATTTAATAGGTGAAAAGAATACAAGAGAAAGTCCAGCTTTTCATATCTACAACATCCCTATGAAGTATTTAAGGTTAAAATTATCATCCCTGAGATGCAGCAGTTAGATTTAGTGGATAGAGGGCTGTTGACCTTGGAGTAAGGGAAATTAGAGTTTAACCCCTACTTCAGATACATGTTTAAGTAGATGACCATTAAGAAATCACTTGACCTCACAGAGGCATAGGTAGATTACAAATCATTAATTAGTTGCCCATCTGCATCTGTGGAGAGAGTTCCCTCAATGGAAATCTCCTACACTCCTACACACATGAATTAACAGGTCTGGACCACTCTTCCCTCCCTCCAAAATATATATGTATATACATATGTGTGTATGTATGTATATGTATGTATGTGTATATATACATATATGCACACACAAAGACACACACATATACATACATACATATATAGATATGTGTCTATATCATCTCTGCTTCACAAATGAAAAAACTGAGATCTAGGAAGGTTTGAAGCAGAGTTTAAGTCTCAGTTACGATGTACTGTAGATGATCGGTCTTGGATGAGTCAGTATATTCTTGTGCCTTTGTTATCTCATCTATAAAATGGGATCATTTTATGAGATCATATAAAGAAAAAGCTGACACTAGAACTCAGGTCTATTGGTCAGGGGTTTGGCCCTAATCTTTTCGAATGTAGATTCGTCATTTATTTTTCACTGTAGCACAGAAATACTCCCTGCTAGTTGCTCCTTGAGCATAGTTAAGTGGTGCAATGGATAGAGTACTGGACCTGGAATCAGGAAGACCTGAGTTAAAACCTGGCCCCAGATACTTACTAGCTGTGTGACCCTGGGTAAATCATTTAAACCCCTGTTTGCCTCAGTTTCTTCATCTGTAAAATGAACTGGAGAAGGAAATGGCAAACTACTCTAGTACCTTTGCCAAAAAAACAAACAAACCCAAATGGGGTCACAAAAGAATTGGAGGAAGGGAGGGGAAAAATGATTTTGTTTTAAAATAAAACAACAAAGGTGAAGAGAATGGAAAATTCCAAAATTAAACCTAAATTTGATTTTTAAAAAATGCAAAAATTAAAACCCATTTTGTATATCTAGTAAAGTTAGAAAAGACAGTGCTGTCTATACAATAGATTTTCAATCTATAGTATATTGCTAAATAAATGGAAACATTTTACATTGTAGAAGAATTGTAAATATTCTCTCTAATTTACAAATACTGGGGGGCAGCTAGGTGGTGCAGAGGAGAGAGCACCATTGCAGGAGTCAAGAGGACCTGAATTCAAATGTCACCTCAGACACTTGACACACACTAACTGTGTGACCTCGGGCAAGTCACTTAAACCCCAATTGCCTCATCCTGGGTCATCTCTAGTCATCCTGTTGAATACCTGGTCACTGGATTCAGATGGCTCTGGAGAAGAAGTGAGGCTGGTGACTTGCACAGCGCTCCCTCACTCAAAACAAAGTCAAGTGTAACTCATGTCATTATTTCTCTGATGGCATGGTCTTCTTTGGCAATGAAGGACGAACACACACAAACATTGATTGCAACTGAGAGCTAGAGAAATAAATTAAATACTTGTGCCCAGCATGTAACAGAAAAATTAATGAATATGGGAAATATGACCTTAAAATTTAGAAAAAAATTTTAATTGGCTGTGTTCATGAGGGCCTAATAGCAGAGCTCTTCCAACAGTTCAAGACACCAGGCGATGTCGGCAAGGCAAAGCAATAAGCATTTTTAAGTGATTGCTATGTGCCAGGCACTATGTCTAGCATTAGAGATACAAATATAAGAAATTAGAAAAACAGGAAGTTACATTCCACCGGGGAAAGACACTACTTAAAAAGGAACAAGAAAAAAGAGGGGCCTGGGCCTATCTCCAAAATGGAGGACCCAATGGGAGAAGAGGGTAAGTATGAGAGAGGAATATCACAGGTGAGAAGGCCCCAGACACTGAGAGAAAACTCAGATTGAGAAAATAATGAAATCATAGTGGCAAAGTCTTTAGAGTCAGAATCACAGCTGTTACCATTCCCCACTCCTAACGCTACCTCTCATCTTCATCCTTCCAGTGATTTAGACTTGATGAAAGTAGAAAAGAGGCAGTCATGAGAATGAGTGGGCCTCTTGGGGCCGCCTCATGGAGCATGGTCAAAATTATCTTTTAGGAATGGATTTCTGCCCATATGGTTCATCTGTTCCGCCTTCTTATCAAAACTGTGTTTCTGTTTTTGTTGTTTTAGAAAGATGAACTAGAACACAAAACTGCCAGGCGATAGAAACTATTATTTTTACTTCTGCTGTTGTGTAGAGAGATGTTTATCGACTACAAAGAGAGCCATAACTATAGGGTGATGCAACCAGGACTTTTTCTCAAGGTAGTAAAATTTAGAGGACATTGAAAGGCCTTAAGGCAACCTAGAAACACTTGATCTTTGCACCATGTTATTTTTAAAATAATATTTTATTTTCTCCCAATTACATGTAAACACAATTTTAAATGTTTTTTTAATTTTGAGTTTTGAATTCTATCTCCCCGCCTCTCCCTACTCTCCTCCTACCTTCCTGAGATGGTAAGCAATCTGATATAGGTTGTATGTGTTAGGAACTAGTTATTAAGAATAATTAATTAAAATAAGAAGCTGCTAAATAGCATCTTTCCTCCCGCAGTGGAAATTCTACCCCAGTTGATCTCAGGTCTGCTTGTGTTCATGAATTGAGGTGACGTCCTTATGTTTCTCCTCTGCCCACCCCTCAACACACGCACCCCTTAGATGCTCCGTTGACTGTTTTAAAAAGTAAACCTGATTATGTATTTTGTGATCTGAGTGCAAAAGTTGCTGGTCAATAGCTCTGATTGGAAATATCTTTCTGCCTTAATTTCTCCATTGGTCAAAATGGAAACTTAAAACCACCTCTTTCAGAGAGGTGGTGAAATGATTCACAAAGGCTAGAAAAACACTGTTTCCAGGCATGGCCATGAAAGCAAAGCCTTCTGCATGTTCTAAAAATGTTGAGTGAGTGGTGTTAAAGCTTGTAAAGTCATCTTCCTGAAATAATCTAGGTACTCTTGAGATGACTTCTGCTCTTATCTATAAAGGAAGGATCATGTCTAGCACTAATATAGGAAAAGAGCTTAGGGAGCCTCTGAACACACGATGCTCACTATAAAAATCAGGCTTCTGAGGCTCACTTTTCAAAGTAAACACACAGGGCTTTAATCAGTTCATGCGTCATTCTAAACTTCGTGTCCTATCTGGAAGCCACAGGCCATCCTTTTAATTAGCCTCAACGTCATTTGTACTGGTGCTGGTAAATTATTTTTCAGAGAGCATGGTTACTGATTAGTTTTCAAAGAATCTAGATGAAATTACTGAGCATGACACAAATCCATTAGAAGAAAGTGCATATTCATCTCTATACATATTTCCCTATCACAAGGATTTCTGCCATTCCAATTCTTTTCCATTTAGATTCTACAATCTATATAGCTTGGGTTCTTAACCTTTTTTATGGCATGGATCAGTCTGGTAGTCTGGTAAAGTCTCTGGTTTTCTTCTCAAAATAAAATTTGTAAATGCACGAAATAAAATATGCAGGGTTACCAAGGAAACCAATCATCTTGAAGAAGTTATCCAAAATAATAATTTTTTTTTAAGTTCATGAATCCCAGGCTAGGAATCACTGGGTATAAAGCCCAGGTCTAATTCATAAATGACCATCATCTCCATTTCTAAGGAGTATTTAGATCAAAAGAAGTAGCATTGAATCAAGAAAGACCTGACACCTATGTAACCCTGGGCAAATCATGTAACCTCTTACCAGGCAACTCTCTAAGATCATACATTACAAAAGGAGGAGTCCACCTGCATTGGTAGAGGGAGTTTCCTCATTCAAGAACTCAATGAAATGACAGATCCATTCCCGATCCCTATTTAACCACAAGTCTTTATTTTTCTCATCTTTTAACCGAAGTATTTTTTAAAAGAATTTTTCCTGTTTTTCAGTCATTTTACTCTTTGTGACCCCATCTGAGCTTTTCTTGGCAAGGATACTGAAGTAGTTTGTCATGTCCTTCTCCAGCTCATTTTACATATGAGGAAACTGAGACAAGGAGGGTTAATTGACTGGTCTGTATGTTTGCAGCTAGATTCGAACTATTGTCTTCTAATTGAAAAGACAGTCTATAAATACCACCCCCTAAAATACACATAAACATAACTAATGAAGATTACCTCTGTGTGGCAAGCAGTCCACATCTCCCGGGTTTCATTTAAAATCTCTGCCAATGAGACTTCCTGACAGCTGTGGTCGGCACACTAATGGACTCTCAGCAATCCTCTTAAAGACCACCATTTTCTGGGAAGTTTATATATTCAGTAACAGCTCTTTACTTAGGGGAATGTCCTAATGCTTAAAGTCTTATCCCCAGAGTTAATTTGGTTTTTAAAATTCTCAGAAATGGACCTTGGATTTGGCTGCATGCTTGGCTACAGTCATACAATGAACTTGTGAAGTCTGGTAGTTAGAAGGTGTCTTAAACAATTATGAAAGTTTGTGACACCATGAACTCCTCGTCTCCCCCCGTCCTTTGATTTTTTCTTTTGAGAAGTCATGAGAGGTTCATCCAACCTTAAATATTTGCCTTTTGTGATTGTGGTAAAGTAGAACATACACAGGTGCTGGAGGAAAAGATGTGGATTCAAAGTTTGCCTCTGATGCTTATTATACATATGACCTTGGCCAAGTCATTTAATTTCAAAATGAAATGGTTGAACTGGAGAGCTCCTTCCAGCTTTAGATATGATCCTATAATATTTCTGAGAGAGAGATAAAGATAGGAGGGGGATGGAGGGGAAAAAGAGGAGGAGAAGGGAGTAAGGGGAAGAAAAGGAGAGAGAAGTTCAAGTATTTTCCACTTGTCAAAGAATCATCCTGTTTTTTTCCTACCGTAAAACTACCTTGTCTTAAATCTCCCTCTCCTCAACAATAGTGCACCAGCATAGCAGTAAAAGCATACATAGTTATTAGCATACAGAGCATCCACAGTTAATTAAGCTCCTATGTAACAGGCACAATGATACAAAGATAAGAGAAAAATGACAATGACAAGCTCATTGAGAAGATTAGGAAAGACATTCTTAGCCAGGTTTCCTCAGGACAAAAAAAAAATATTCCTCTTTCTTTTTGAAAAAAAATAAAAAAAATCACTGTTTTCTATAGAATGAAAAGAATGCTGGACTGGGTCCTAGTTCTGTCCCTGCCATCAACAAACTGTTTGACCTCAGATAACTCATTTAATGTTTCTCTTTAATTTCCTTATTGGTGAAATTATGAGACTGAGCTAAATTATTTCTAGGTGTCCTTCCAACTTTAAAATTTCATAGATGTTGTGACAGTAGATAGTTTTACACCAGAACGTGGGACTCCTTAGCCGTTGGTTGATTTTTAAGGAAATTATCTTGCCTTCTGCTTTCTAACTTTCCACATCTATAAAGAGAGGAAAAAATCTATTAAAAGATTTTTTTATGGTCCAAGTCTGTGATTTTACAGTGTAGGGAATTCAAGGTAAAAGGCTAGGCAGGAAGTATGTGTCAGAGGTAAGGCTTTATTAAGGACTGAAGCCATCGCTGGCAAGGTTTGATACAAGGTTAGTTGCTTACCACAGCGGGAGAAAATACATTTTTTGTTTACTTACTTGTTTTCTCCCCCTATGGTCTGGAACTAAGTGTGGAGTATTTTAGCTCATCATCAAATGAACCCACCAGCAAAATAATACTAATAATAATAAATAGAAGAAAATCATTGAGCTCAGTATCTTAGTCTAAGTCCAAGAAGTATATACATTTAGTGTTTCTCAGATGTCCCACTGGGACGATAAGATAGATTCTGCCTTATTCATAGATGGAGCAGAAGGTTACCTCCAAGAAATGGTCAGGATGAGATCCTCTGTCCAGGGGGATCTCCTCTATGTGCCACAGTGCCAATCATTCATTTGGTCCTTAAAGGCTTTTTGATGATATTTCCTTGTAACTCCATTAAAATATGAATACCTCTGGCAAACAAAGCTCATCAAGTTTTGGGGCAATAGATGAGGGCAAAGATCTTCATAAAAAGAAAAGGAGTGGGAAAGACAGTGAAGCAGACTTGCCTTTCCTTTTAATTTACCTAGAGTCAGTTTCACAACTGGGGCTTCCCACACACACATATCCTTTCCTCCTTTAAACTTCGCAATCCCTGTTGAGGTGGTATTTCAGTATCCTCAAGACAATCTGATAAGCTAATTCCTAGAATATATTTGTTCCCATCACATCTAGATTTTAGTGATGGAGAGTGGTGACATTCTCTAGGATGATTCTCCTATTTCTATGCTCAACCTTACTGGTGACCCTAAAAGCAGGGATTCCAAGCTAGGGAGGGATGAACCTGTGAGAGGGCAGTGGTCCCATCTGCCCCACTACTTTCTCATAGGGATTCAGAGAGCTAAACTTTTGGTGGTGAAACTTATATAAGAATCATCATATTTTGGATTTAATTGCTTTTTCAAGATTATATTTAAAAAATGAATTTGTAAGTCTTATTTAGAAATTTAAAGTAAAATTACAGCCCACAGACAAAAAAAGGAAAATCTCCCCAAAGGTCTATTATAGTTTATGATTCAGAGCAAAATGAGATTTCTAAATTTTTCTTGTGGATAAAGAGACTCTAGCTTTGTGGGTTAGGTGGAAATATAAAAGGCAAAATGCAACAAGCAGAATATGCAAATTACTTATCAATTGCTGGGCAGGAGTGGACATACTTGCTGTAGTCCCTATGACCTGTGAAGGTGAGATTGATGGCTCTCTTGAACTCTAGAATTCTGAGCTACGGTAGGTCTAAAGGCCATCCAGTACCCATCCAGTAAGCCCAACACCAATATGGCAAGCCCCCAGAAGCAGAGGCACCACCAGGTTGCCTAAGGAGGAAAGAATTAGCTCAGGTCAAGGTCAGAAATGGAGCAGGTCAAAGTTTCTGTGACAATGTCCAGTTCAACAGTGGTATAGTGACTGGCCACTATGCTTCTGGTCTAAGCAAGGCTGATCAGAGATAGCCTTTGATGAGAGAACCAGGTCCAGGCTCCAAAAAATAAATACCTACCAGGTCATGGCATTTATCAAGATATACTTGGAAGATGCACATCAGCTTATAGATAATGAAAAATGTAGACAATGACATTTTAATGGATTATTTCAAAAAGTATATGTCAATAGAAACCAATATAGTTGTTCTTCAGTATAAAAAATAACAGAAAAAAAGAGAATTCTTTTATTGCTTTACAATTTCCCCCCAACAAAGGCTTTAAGAAAGTTATGGAAAAATGTTAATAAGGCAGATTAAACCGAAAATTGTGTCCTTCATACATTTTTTTTTCCTGAGCTGATTGTTAAACATTTCGCAGCACATCTTCCCACTTCCAGCTCTAAACCTATGACCCTATAATCCCTTTCACTGCTTCTTCTCTGGAAAAGATATTTATAAATAGTTAGAAGCATAAAAGAGCGACAGACGCTGAGACCTTGGTATTCCACAAACTGCTTAAGTCTCTCCCATGGGAAGTTAATTGAGCAATAAAAATTGCCCAGATTTATGCATTTCCTTAATGTGTATAAGACTATTCTCACAACTACACTGTGAGGTGGGTGGCACATATTTTTATTCCCATTATACTGATGAGAAAACTGAGTCTCAGAAAGATCAAATCAGAGCTGCAATTCTAAACCAGGTCTTCATGACAGATATCCAAGAGGGTATACGTAAGATTAAATAAATACTAAAGAGGCATCCTGCATCGTGAGTCTCTGGTTATTCATGGACATTGGTATATTTTGACCAGAAAAAGTTATGTGGGGCACATTTCTGTGGTCTCCTTATGTTTTCCAATGCCCTGACCTTATCTGCCGGTCAAACACATTCTCACAACCTACTATTTATTAAAGAAATATACAACTGGCAGAATATATAAATTATTTATCAATTTCTGGGCAGTAGAGGACATACTTGTAGTTCCTACTACCGGTGAAGGTGAGATTGATGGATCTCTTGAACTCTATAATTCTGAGTTATAGTAGGTCTAAAGAAATAAATTCCATTTCTGTTCTCTGGAGAGCACAGAGAGCATGTCTGAAGCAGGTGAGCGGCAGATTTTCCAAGTTCCTAAGAACAAGCTCAAGTTAGGTTCCAAATCTCTAGCCGGTCCTGAGTCAGCAGGTTAGTGATGTTAGAATGGGTTTTACAATATTGAGGAAAGCAAAGTAAGGAACTCTTCAGACTCCTGAGAATCAAGTCTTAGGGCAAGATAATATAAACTAAAATGATACATGGAGAAGTCTAAGCATCCTGAGACCAGTCTTTATTCCTTCTGGAATGAAAGATGACTAGTTTTTTAAAAAGTAAATTTAATATTTCATTTTTCCCCAATTACATGTAAAAGTTTTAATATTCTTTTTTCACATTTTGAGTTCTAAATTCTCTCTGTCCCTCCCCTCTCACCCTCCTATGTGTTTTTTGCAGGCTCATTAGGCTGGTAAGTGAACAAACCTCTGTTGAACATCTATGATGTTGTGAGCACAGGATAGATAACAGGCACAGGAATGGGGTACAGGGCAAGACAGAAGAGTGAAAAGAAAATCAGTTTACGTTGCAGGAGTGCGTAGAACTAGGTAGGGCTGTTGTGCAGGTCAAAATAGAGGAAAATCTTCCTGAGGGTTAGAGTCATTAAACACATGGTCTATTGGAAGAGAAGGAGCATTCCACCCCTTCTATTGGTCCAAGGACTTTATCCTACCTTTCTGCAAATATATCAAGCTGCTACTTTGTGGGTGAGATCACCTTGGCAAAACTTCAGCTGCCCTGAGTGAGCATCATGGCTCTGGCCTTATGTCCTATTACTGTCCTGTCAATCTTGATTAAAAAGCATTCTGACCTTCTCGGTGGGCAAAAAATGTTTCGTTAGAGAGGAAGGGCTGAGATAATATAATTCTGCAATAATTTCAAAATCATTTAAAATCATGAGACCCATTCACTGTTCAAATGTCACCAAATTAAATTCAGCAAAACTATTAAGCACTTACCAGGAAAAATAGAGCTCAGAGCCCATGAACAACGTCACTTATTTACTCACTTTCATCCTGTCGGAGTAATGAATGCTAAATTGTTTCTATGAAAGCACTGTCTTATTTCAATTATAACTTTCTTTTTAAAAAATCTAAATATAATAGAAATCCATTATAACATAACCCAATGTTATATAAATTTAGATTTTTGTTGTTCAGTTGTGTCTGATTCTATTTAGAGTTTTCTTGGCAAAGATACTGGAGTGGTTTGCCATTTTCTTTTCCAGCTCATTTTACAGATGAGAAACTGAGGAAAAGAGGGTTAAGTGATTTGCCCAAGGTCACACAGCTAGTAAGTGTCTGAGGTCAGATTTGAATTGAGAATGATGAGTCTTCTTGACTCCAAGTCTAGCACTCTAGCTGGCACTTAGTTCATGAAACTATATGCAGAAAAACCCTTCCTGATGGTCATCCCAGAGCCCTACAACTTCCCATGTGGTCATCTGGAACAGTGACTGAGCATGCTCCAAAAGGAGACGGAGGAAGGGCATTGATCGTCAATTTGTTTTGTAGATTGCTAGGCTCGTTTGTTCAGTCACCTTAATGACTCAACTTGAAAAGTCCTTACTTAAGACGACTGAAATAACTGGATCAACAAATTCATCCAGGCTCACAATTCACAAGGAGAGGGCAAAGGGACAACTTGGGGGACTCCTAAGGGGATACGGAGTATGCTCTTCCACCTTATTCTATGCAGCTCAAGGCAAGACTACTCTCAGTTTTTCCATTTGTAAAACAGAGTGCCTGCCCATATTACATTTTATATAATATATATTATGTTTTTGCAAATTAATCCTTTATCCATCAGACACACTGTTGGATGGATAGTTGGAAGTTGGAAAATATTTTCCCTGTTGTACCCACAGACGACTGTGCGATCTTGAGCAACTTTCTGTGTTTCCAGTTTCCTAATCTAGGAATGAGTAGTTGAACTAGAATTAACTTCTAGCCCTAAACTTCTATGATATAAGGTCTATGATTAGCCTGACACTCACTCATTTTATGATGGCTGATTCAGAAACCCACTCAACGATCTTAACAGCTGGACCTATTCATCATTTGGACACGCTTATAGTTAGGCTGCAGTTAATACAGGATGAACTAGAAAAAAAATATCCTTTGGGGAATTAGATTTGCTGAGGGAATTTTTTTAAAAAAAAGGTAAAGCAGTCTACAGTGATAGCAATAACAATGAGGAAGCAAGGTGATTACTCCAGGACCCAAATTTTCCCCTCTTCTCCCTTCTTCAACCAATAGGGTAGAAGGAGATGGATCTACCAGCTAATGGTTTTGAAAATAAAAAACACAAGAGGTTCATCTATACACATTTGACCAGATCATGTATCTCTCCTCCTCCCCTTTCTCTGTCTTTATCACCAAGGCAAAGCAGGAGGGACTTTTTCCACAGAGATGTCTCAGGCTTTTTAACTTCTTTCCCAAAGTCAGCTTTGGATGACCACTCTAAGCTGACTTCTGAAATTCAAAAATTGTGGGGGATTAAGGAAAAGGAGGAAGTAGAACGTGATTTAACCCTTTTTATTTGAAGCAGTTAGGTGGTACAATAGATAGAGTGCTGGGAATGGAGTTAGAAAGACCTGAATTCAAAGTCTAGCCCCAGAAAATTATTAGTTATGCAACTCGGGCCAAATCATTTAACCTCTTTGCCTCAGTTTCCTCAACTGTAAAATAGGGATAATAGCAGCCTTACCTTTCAGGTTTAGTAGATGCTATTGTTGAGTCGTGTCCCATTCTTTGTGACTTTATTTGAGTTTTCTTGGCAAAGATGTAGGAATAGTTTGCCATTTCCCTCTCCAGCTCATCTTACAGATGAGGAAAGTGGGTCAAGCGGGGTTAAGTGATTGCCCAGGATCACATATCTATTAAGTGTCTGAGGTCACATTTGAACTCATGTCATGTCATGAACTGGAGTCAAGAAGACTCCAAGCCCAATGCTCTATCCACCGTACCACCTAGCTGCTCCTAATAGATGCTATATAAATGCTTTTTCCCTTCCTTTCCTCCCTCCAGAACCTTTTCATCACTCTATTATCTTTCTCACAATTCTCCTGAAAGTGAGATTTATTTAGGTCAAAATAGGCTCTTGTAGTAATCCACTCCAGGATTACCGTGTTACTTCACTCTGTGATAGAACATCCAATATAAAACGAGTCTCGTTTTGCGTTTACTTTTAGGCCCCTATTAAAAGGGAGAAGGCAATACCATTCTTGACTTAGCAGTATTCTGGGTGGCACAGGTGCTACGCTCTTGCAAAATACAGCCTACAACAAAGGGACCTATGTTCCACCAAAGGCAGATGATCATAAAACATTATAGAATGTGTAAAATGAACTGGAAAAAGAAATGGCAAACCACTCCAGTATCTTTGCCAAGAAAATCCCAAATGAGATCACAAAGAGTCAGACATGACCGAAAAGTGACAGAATAGCAACAATCCAGCTTAGAGAAATCTCGGGAAATGGCACCCAGTCCCAGTGTCCTAATCCTTTCAAAAGGTTGTCATTTACGAGAGTGATTAGATTGGTTTTCCCTTTCCTTCATTTCCATTTTCCTGATTCTAGGTCCAGCCCTCTATCTGCTGCATCACCTGGCTGCCCCTTCTAAGCTAGATGGCCACGGTTACTATACCCTATATTCCACTGTTCATCTAAATTAAGAATCTGCTTTCTCTCCTAAATCCTATCATCATGCCCATGCTGACTGTCCAGCCTGCAGTACTGTAGCCTAAGCATTGAATTCGCTGTGACGGATGAGTCACACCAGCGTTGTCTGATGTAGCAATGACTTCACTGAGCTCGGTTTACAAGCTCTGAGGTCATCGAAGAGTAAGATGAAGGCTTCCCAGGCGTGTGACCCACAGTCCATTCATTTCATTACTATTGAGTACTGTGAAGTAATCTGCGCAGTATTCCTGGAGCTAGAAAGGTGATCTCTTTCGATTTGGACTGCTCCCCCTCTTGGCCTGATTCCCTAAGGTTTCTAGACCCCAGTACGCTCACACCATTGTTATTTCATTTCTCTTTTATGACTTTTGCAGTGAGTTAACCATTTTATTTAGTAACTGATTCATGCCAGTTAAAAGAGTTCTCTAAAGCTGCACCTGTTGGAGATTTTTAAGGGGCTGGATTTTGTGGGGTTGAGTAAACCTCTCTCTGGGACTCAGCTCACTGCTGGGGGAGTTGCACTGTATTTCCCAAGGAGCCAAGAGAACATTAATATACCAGAATGAGTCACTGCATACATTTTCAATTCTCTGATTAAGAATTCGTTCACTTCAATGGGATAAGGGGTTATTCTCTGGGGCTGCTTGACTCACACTGGATGACCAAAAAGATCAGCCAAAATAAAAGGGAGACTCTATGATGTAATGGTATGTACTGAAGCCTTACCTGGTAAGCCTATAAACCAGCCATAATTTCAATTTGGTATCTAGTCCTAGGTGACACAGTGGATAGAATGCAGGGCCTGGAGTCAAGAGGACTCATCTCCCTAGGGTCAAATTTGGCCTCAAGACACTTATTTGCTGTGTGACCCTGGGCAAGTCACTTAACTTTGCCTCAGTTTCCTCATCTGTAAAATAAGCTGGAGAAGGAAATGGAAAATAAGGAAATGGAAAATTACTCTAGTATCTTTGCCAAGAAAACCCCAGATGGGATCATGAAGAGTCAGACATGACTGAAAATGACTGAATGGCCAAAATTTAATCCTGTTCTTATTCTCTAAGGCTTACTGAAAATTCCCAGGTAGCAAGCACTCCCCACCCACTCACAGGATTCACTGTCACTTACTCTTCCTCTTCCTACACACACATACACACACACACACACACACACACACACACACCCCTTTTCCTCTCCCTTCTCTCCCCAAATACTCACAAAAATTGCTCAGATACTTACTTGTCACATTTCCTCTCCTCCTGTATCAGGGTATCTTGGAACTTCAAAAACAACCAAAAAAAGGTAGCTTTCCCTCCCAAAAAGCTTGGAGATTCCTAGTTTAGGATAGAATCATATTGATTAGTTTTTTAAAATTTATCATATACTTTAGCTTTAGACCTACAGCTTAATAACCCAAAAGTGATTATCACTTTCTAGTGCCAGAAATATGACCATCACAGAACCACAAAACCATGGAATTTAAGAGTTGAAAGGGACCTCAGGTGCCATCTTGCCCAACCCATACACAAAAGAAATCCTCATGTTAATATGTGTAGGAGTGGTCATTGAATAAGCCCTTAATGACCTTAGTGTCGTGTTTGAATAGCAATTTTTATTTAATTTTATTTACACTGTCCAGAGTTGGGGACTTTTAATGTAAAGCTTTCAGTAATTACCATTTTTGTTACAAATGTGTAGCACTTTTGATTTCTTTTAAAAAGCAATTTCCCACTGATTTTCTGTGTAACCTTCACCACCTTATTTTGCTTGGGTAGATATTATTATCCCAAATTAGTAGAAGAAGAAATCAATGCCCATAAAAGCTGCAAGGCTTGCTGAACAACACACTGTTGCCTCCCACCTCCAATTAGCTGCCAAGTTTTGATGGCAATTACTGCTAAAATATTTATCCCTTTATCCCCTCCTCTCTAATACCACGTTTTTTGCTCATATTCTATTCCCTTTTTTTCTATTATCCCGTCAGTCCTCCTCCATTTCTGCTACTGCTGCTCTAATAATAAGCCCCTATTTCCACTGGCCTGTATTACTGCATTTGCCTCTTAATTAGCCTTTTCACCTCCTTTTAGATTTTTTTCCTCTTCGGTTTATTCCTCATGTTGCCTCCAGATTAATCTTCTTAGGCACAGGGCTGATCACGTCACTCCCTTGGTCAAAATCCTTCAGAGGCTCCCGATTACCTACTGAATAATGCCTTGACTCCTTAGACAGACATTCAAAGTTCTCCACTAAATGGCACCCCAAAATTGTCCAACCTTATCTTATACTATTCTGCTCTAGATTGTTTGTTGATGTTGGACAAGTTGTAGATTTTCTGCCTCTCTCTGGTAAGGAGAATCATGTGAATCCCTGGGCTAGGTATGCCCCATCTTCCTGCCCCCATCTCTGCCCAGTGAGGTCCTCCTCATTCTTCAAGACTAGTTCAGATGTCACCTCCTCTAGGAAGCCTTCCCATATTCCTATATTTGTGCTTCCCTTATAAGGATTTATAAGGCCAATTTTGTAATATAGTTATTTGTGAATGCCTCATGTCCCCTACTTATAGGAGGGGAGAGAAAAGAGGAGAGGGGAAAGAAAGGCAAAGGGAGGGAAGGAAAGATGTATTTCTTATTTATTTTCACATCTCTCTTAATGCCGAACTTGGTGCTGTATATAAAGTGCACAGTTAATAAATGTTTGTTGGATTAAATGATAGTGACAAACCTTGGCTATAATAATAATAGCTTATGTTTATAAATATACACATATATGGATAATATATACCTATATGTTTCTATGTGTATATATAAATATATGTATATACATTTTACATACATAGACATGCATATACACATATGTGTGCATATGTATATTTGTGTATATAGTTACATATGTGTGCATACCTAACATGTGTACACATTCTATATAACAAGTGTGTGATATATGTTTATATAAAGTAGCACTTTAAGGTTTACCAAATGCTTTCCTCACAACAAACCTGTGAGGTAGAAAGAACAAATATTTTTCCTCATTTTACAGATGAAGAAGTTGAGGTCCATAGAAATGAAATGACTTTCCCAAAGCTATGAGCTAGTAGCAAGGTTGAGGTTCCAGCACCAGTCTTCTGACCTCAAACCCAGAATTTCCTGGAGCTCAGTGCCCCTCATCTCCTGACTGAGAAATTCCAGGTTCATAGACAAATAGTGCCAATGTCACATTGGGAGTCAGGAAGAGTTGGGCTTAAATTCTACCCCAAATGTACCAGCTTCATGACTTCACGATAGAAGTCATTTAACTTCTATCCATCTCAGTTTCCTCATTTGTGAAGTGAGGAAAATGGAACCTACAAGGAGTTACCTACAGCCTTTTATTTTTTAGGTTCAAATGAGATATGGAGGTATATAAAGCATCTTGAGGCACTGCCTAATTGCCATCCATATAATTTTTACCAGGAACCATAGCATTCTATCTCTAAAAACATTCATTTTCAAATGAGATAAGTCTATAAAAAAATAATACAATGTTTTCTTTTAAAACGTAGATTGGGAAAGTACAGATAAAACAGACATATAGAAATTTTTGGTTTGTTTTTGTTTTTTTTCCAGTAATAAAAGTATCAAGGTTTGCATCGATAAGACGCCGATTGATCCAGTGGCACTGAAAAAGAAGACGAACAGATTGACCTCTGATCCCGGGGTCTTTGCCATCCTTAGCAGTTTACTGCTCTATGTCACAGAGCGTTGTGATGGGTCTCCCCAGGTGCCCCCTAAGAAGGCCAAATGGGCAGAAAGCAAAGAAAACAAGAGAGAGAGTAACCCAGAGGCCCAGGACCCTAACAGCTATAGGCGACCCACCAAGTTCCAGATTCTACAATCCAAGTTCATGAATCCAAATCGTGAGCCCTACATCAAAAAGACAAGGGAGGTAGGGAGACTGATATTTAAGGACAGACAAGGGCCCAGCAGGAGCTTTGTGAACAGTACCATTAACAAGCTCCTAGAAAAAACCAAGGATAAAACAGGAGAGGACAGAAAGTCATCCCCTGCCGAGAAATCCAGGTGGATTAACCCTACTGGGAAAAGCACAGTGAAAAACATTCTAAAGATGTTCCTAGCAGCAGAGGAGAAGGAAGCGAAAGAGAAGGAAGCGAGGGAGAACCCTCCAGTCCGGAAGCAGAGAGCACTCAACGGAGTTTTGCCAAAGATCATTGGCAAAAAGAACCCAGTCTTTTCCAAACTCAAGGAGAAGTTCGAACAAAGCGGAACACTTTGCTCAGAGGCCAGTGTGTTGCTTCTGCGTAAAGAGGACAGGAAGAAAAAGATTCTGCAAAGGAAAAAGATGCACAAGCCAGAAATCCGGGTACTACGCCTGGCCACACTGGCTAGCACCAACATAAGGACGCCACTGGTTCAACATTTGGCCTGCACAGCTGAACCCATGCCTGCTTTCAGCCTTGCCACTGTAATCAGCAGCCCATTTAGCTGGATGTCACACAGCACTAAAATTAGTCGCTCTTATTCTCAGACTGCTCCCAGGAGAGAAGCAAGCAAATCTTCCAACCCCCGGCTTATTAAACCTGATGAGACTAAAATACCAGAAAACATGCCGCTAGACAGAGACGACAAAGGGCAGCGAGAAAACAAGCAATATTCGATGTCCAAGGTCATGACGAATCAAGGAGACCTGGTTGAGTCAAAAATAGCGGGCTACAGTGCTGGACCTGGTTTTCTTCCGATAACGGGTTCCTCTCCTCCTTTATGTGAAAACAAAGACCTTATGTCTTCACACAATCCGTGCATGCAAGGGTTTGCTGGATTAGCTGGACTTGATAAGAGTTTAGCATCCACGGGAGAGAATACAGCAGAAAACCTATGGGAAACCAGCCCACACGTCAATTTAGCTCATCCCAGTGCCTCTAGACAGGATAGATCACATAGTAGCCTCCAGGGTGCAGGAGTGGGGGAACTTCCTGAAATTACCATGAGTATCTCTGCTTCAGAGGAGGAACCAGAAATAGCAACCCCAGACTCGGAAAGAGAGCCCCTATTTGCAACCCAAAAATGTTTCACAGAACAGAAAGCATCAGAAAATATTCCATCATTTTACTCTCGGGCTGTGGAGGCTTCTCCTACCATCCAGTCTACAATTGACCCCCCACAAGTAACAATTCAACTGCCAATTGTTTACAAAATGCCACCCCTTCCTACCAATCAACAAAGTGTTTCCAGTTTTGAAGGCAATCTTCCACGTGTGCTTGAAGGAAGGGACAAGCTCAGAGACAAGCAACAATTATCCCCTACTAAATACAAAAATGATGACCAAGTCACAGTTACACCCAGCAGTCTAGTTAAAAATCCAACTCAACTCTCTATTTCCTCCAAGCAAAACGACCCAAACATCCAAGAACTACAAGCAGAGTCAATGGGTACAGCATCGAGTGATGTGTTTAATATCAACCATAAGCCCCCAGCTACCATTCTGAATCAGAAACTTCAAGAAAATGAAGCCAGAGAAGAGAATAAGTCTGTCTTTAAAAAATCCCTTATGCCTCCACAGAATGATTTCACGAATCATGAAAACAATCTTGGGAGAGAGAGAGATACTTATCTTAACTCTGAGGAACATCAATTACCTGAATCAAACAAGAAGTCGGAGCTTAGAAATAGCATGTCAGTTGAGAGAAATAGTACATGCGACACTAGTATGCAACCAGTGCCATCCAGTGACTTGAAGAAGTCTGAAAACCATGCTCAGAAGGGCAGGAAAAGCTTGTGTAACCAAGAAGAATTTGAAGTGCCTTCATTAAAGAGCTCTACTCAGGCCCTCAACATAACTAAAGGAAATATTAATCATGCTGTTGGCAAGTACAAATGGAACTCAACTGACATGCTCCAACCTAGCAACGATGCCACCACAAAGAATGCCGTAGGGAACTATAAGAAACAGGCAGTGCTGTCACTAGGTGATGCCCCAAACACAGAAAATAATATTACAGGAGAGATGAGTGACTCCAAGGAAAAAGAAGCATCAACAAATTATTTTATGGCACATGGAAATTATCTTGTAGAAGAGAATTGCTCTCATAAACCTGGCAGGTACCAATTATTGGCATCAAATGAACCAGTAAAGCATAAAAATAGTAAATCCACAGAAACATGTGTCCTGAGTGACAATGGAGAGTACCAAATTTCAGCACCGAATAATACACATCACAAGCTTGACAAACACCAATTATCTACTTCAAGTGAAACGTCGAAGTGCAAGACCAGTGCTTCAGTGGAAAGGACTACCTTGGGTGATATTGAAAAAAGCCACATGCCAACAATGAGTTATTCCAAGACACAGGAAAGCAGTGCAATAATGAAAGAACACATCTTGAGTGATTCTGAAAAGAAACAAATTACAACAGATTATACACAGGAAAACAGACCAAGAGTAGAACGGACTTTACTGAGTGATACTGAAAAGAAACAAATACCAACGTCCCATTACTCCATGATTCAAGAAAATAGTGCAAGAGAAAATATTTGCCATCATTTAGATAAGGAGCAGTTAACTTCTAACGAATCGGCAAAGGGAAAAAGCAACACTGAATCAGCAAGATTTTCTATTGCCACAATTCAAAATAATAAGCATGAAAATAGTCTGGTTCAGAAAGGTGGTGCCCATGCAGACAAGTACCAGTCAGTACCTCCAGAGATCGCTGAGAAACCTTTAAGCGATACTTCTGTAGGACAAATGAAATCTAGGTCAGTACCTCCAAAGATCACTGAGAAACCTTTAAGCGATACTTCTGTAGGACAAATGAAATCTATCTCGAAATTACAACCCAAGAACAAGAAAATGAAAGATGACTTGGAGGAGAATGTTAGTAAGACTACTGATAAAAAAGATGCTTTCAACGGCAGTGAGAAATCGCAGAGGCCATCATCAAGTGATGCTAGAAAAAAAGAAAACACTCCCATGATTCAAAAGAATAACAGTTTGAGTAACCCAAGGATATCTCAGGTGCCACCACCAGATGATCCTGGGCTGAAGGAAATCAAATCCACAAATCAAAAGGCTACCTTCAGCATTCCTGAAAAGCGTCAGATGCAATTGCCAAGTGATTTGGTAGGACCCGGAAACCTTTCTGGCAGGATGAAGGATGTCTGCCAAAACTTAGAGAAGGGCCAGCTACATTTGCCAAGTGAGATGGCAAAGCATGACAATAGTCTGATTCGCAAAGATGGTGCCCACGCAGAGGAGGACCATTCAATACCTCCAAAGATCGCTGAGAAGCCATTAAGCAGCGCTTCTATAGGACAAATGAAGTCTGTCTCGAAATTACCATCCAAGAACAAGAAAGCAAAAGATGACTTAGAGCAGACTGAGAGTAATACTGCAGATAAAAAAGATACTCTCAATAGCATTGAGAAACCCCAAAGCTCGTCATCAAGTGATGTTAAGAAGAAAGAAAACACCACCTCAAAGTCAAAAGGTACCCAAAAAATCACAAGGGTCAGTGTATCTTCCCCTGAACTTTTAGAGAAATCGGACTCTATTGCTGTTGAAGTCAAAGCACCGTGCCCTGATTCTGGGAAGTCTCAATTCTCATCACCCATTAACCCAGAGAGGTATGAAAACAACCCTGAGGAAGAGAAAGAAATCTGGGGCAGAAGAGATAAATTGAAAGAACCCAAGAAACAAGCTAGGCTGGCATCATTTGCTAAATACAAAGCTCAAAGTTTCAGTGACCAAGCCTCCTTTGATTTATCATTTAAACCAATGACTGTTAGAGCAAATGATACATTTGAGCTCCCTAAATAAGATCAATGAACACTCTATATGTCATGGTATCAGCTCACTACTGTTTTATCAGATACTTTTCTTATCACCTCTAAACTATTACAAGATCTCATCCTGACTTCCACAATTGGGATTGTTTGATTTAGTGGAGTATTTCTTTCCCATTCTGTTTTACATGAAATGTATGTTGAAAGAGTTGAAGCTTGGAAGAACTTAGTGAACATAAGCGCTCTCTACAGTGGAATGCTTTATCAAGGGAGGCTGTGAAAAAAAATCATTTTTCTGGAGAGTTTTTAAAGTACTTAGGCACCTAATTGGGACTTAAGAAATGTTTGTTTTGCATTTAGGAACTATACTCCCCAGAGGTAGGGAAATATCCTGAAAGGTCATATTTCTATTCCTTCCAGCCATGGAAATATTCACAATCCAGAAAGCAGTGGGATTGTCCCCTTCCCTCCTTCCCTCTCTCTCTCCTTTCCTTCCTTCCTTCCTTCCTTCTTTTCTTCCTTCCTTCCTTCTCCCCATCCTTCCTTTCTTTTTTATCATGTTCATTATTAAGATGTTGAATTTTTATTTTTGCCTCTGCTGCTGTAAAGCATGGTAACCTTTTATTTTTATCTGTACCGATAGCCATCACCACAAGATACTTGCCTTTTGAATTAGTTACAAAGAGTGAGTTTGTGTTTTTAAGGGCGTTTTCCAACCTTTGCAAAACAATTGCAGGTACAGATCTTTCCAGAACTACCTCAGTAGCTCCATCTTTAGACTATGGAAGCAGCTGGTTGCCTTGCCAGGTACCCCAGAGAATATGGCCACTGGCAGGTAGCCAGATCTGTCTGACACAAAGTACTGGGGCAAAGTGATGTGCCAACCAAGAAGCTCTGAGAAAAAATAGAAACCAATGATGGGAATGCACATGTTTTCTTCTCCAAATTGTCCAACTTCAGCCACTCCCTTTTCCCACCCCTAAACCTGAACACACATGTCAGGAAAGAAAGATAGAAAGCTTTAATTAGCTATAGTGACTGTCCAGGTTCAGTTTGCACCAAATGCCTTTGGCAATCAGAAACTTGGATTTGTGCAAAAAAGGACTCTCATTAAAAGCTTCAGGGTTGAAGGGAGTTACGTGTCTGTGTGTGTGCGTGTGTATGTGTGTGTGTGTTCCTGGGTTTTTTCAATTTATCCCTTCTGCCCTACATTTCCTTCTGTGTCCTGTCAAGCAAAAGATGTCACTAATATTAGAGATAGGAACTGGAAAGTCTTATCTTGCTGGTGTTTCCTTAAAAAACACCCAAGTGTTTGGGACCGAGCTAGATGTTTAAGTGTCACTGACACTTTCCAAGGGGAGGTGAATTCCTCCATGGGTGAGAATGATCCCTTTGAGCATAAGTGATTTTCCCTGTCTCAGTGTTCACTAGGTTGAACTGTGCCAAGACTGTGATGTTTTCTATCCTTTCCCAAGACACTGAGTTATAATGAAGTTATAAAGTTACATTTTTCTAAATATGCTGTGTTTATGTAGCAGGGATTATCTGGGGGCATGTTCAGGCTGCTTTCTTTTGTTTTAAATTGTATATATTTTTGCAGAGACAAACTTTGGCTGATTAAAAGTTGTTTTTTTTTAAAAGGGCAGTTAGTAAGGACTTGATTCATTAAAAATTCTCACTCATTACTATCCACAGCAAGAATTTTGGCAGGTCTGATCTATTCAGTAAAGGTCAGGCTGCTGAAGCAGTCAATTAAAAAAAAATCCCATAATCTTTTAAATGGCACTAAGCTTTGGAAAGTTACAGAGCAAATCAGGCAGTATAAAGTTCATGCAAATGAGCTGCTCTCAGACTGTGGGCAAAGGCTTCAGATTTCATTCCATTTTTAAGTTCTCCCCTTTTCCAACTACGTAATTTATTTTTAAGTTCTGGAAACTGTATGAATTCTTTAAATGAAATAACTTCAAAGTGATGGAAAATCTTAAAACACAAACAACATTGAACCAGGAGTTAGAATACAGGTTCTGTCACTGATTATTCACATGCTCAATGCCAAGTTATTAACTTCTCTGAGCCTTGTTTTCCTTGTCTGTAAAAACTGGGATAAAAAAATGTTGACTTAATATATGATGGGATATATTGTAAGGATCAAGTAATCTAACGTATGTAAAAGTACTCTGAAAACTGTAATGCACTGTATTGTCTTACAAATGTTGTTATTGTAAATGTCTGAAGCGCTGAATATGCGCTTCTCTGACTTTGATATTAGCAAACTTACAATCCCTCCTTTGGAAGGGTTGGGGACTTCTCCCATCTTTAAATATCTTGAGAAGGCACTCTGAAAATCTTTCCTAATTCATTGTATTTCTGTGGAGTTAGAAGCTCCATTAAATTTTCTCCCCTTTTATCTGCTTTTAATTTTTAATGTCAGCAAGTATGTAATAAACATATTTATTACACAATTCAGTTGTCTGGACTAG
The DNA here is from genome assembly GCA_023548195.1 of Bettongia penicillata ogilbyi. Classification (NCBI taxonomy): domain Eukaryota; kingdom Metazoa; phylum Chordata; class Mammalia; order Diprotodontia; family Potoroidae; genus Bettongia; species Bettongia penicillata. The sequence continues at coordinate 1,908,561 of JAJHZJ010000084.1, read as the reverse complement.
GCATGAAAGATGGAATGTGCAACTCCACAGAGAAAGTAAGAAGGAGATGGAAATACTGCCAAAGAAAGAGTCAATTAAAGTATTTCTTTCATAGGTTTCAGTTGGTTTCTGAGGGATGCCAAGGCTTGTGAAGTGAATGATGTGAAGCCTAAATGATTTTACAGGAGCACAGAATTTGAAGAACCTTGAAAACCCCCTTTCAACCCATACATAAAAAGTATCCACTCTGACATAAAAGACACGTGGTCATTCAGCCTCTGATTGAAGACCTCTTAGGAAGTGACCTTACCAGCTCCTGAGTCCCCACTCATTCCACTTTTGGACAGCTCTAGTGTTAGAAATTTTTCTCTGACATCAAGCCTCAATTTGCCACCTCTTGGCAACTTCTACTCACTGATTATTGATTTTTTAAAAATAAATCCTAGTGTACATAGTAGGTGCTCAATTACCATGGTTGTTGCTGACGATGGTAATGATAAACATAGTAAAAAAGTAAGTGTTTTAAATCTTTCCAGGGACAAGAAGTAATTGAACTTCTCTCCATTCAGAGGCACGCTTATGGAAAAGTGCATCAAGTTCCTGGAGCTTTCTTTGACATATGAGACAACCAGAGGTAGAGGAAAAAGAAAACATGAGAATGTTAAAGTCACCGAGCTTTTTATTTGTAAAATACGAAAAAAAAGTTATGATTTTAATTGCTGTATTATTAGGATGGAAAAAGGAAACAAGTATTTACTAAGCACCTACTCTATGCCAGGTATTTTACAAATAACAACCCTGGGAAGTAGCTGCATTTATAAATAGGGAATTATCCCTATTTTATAGTTGGGGAAATGGAGGCAAAGAGAGGTTAAAAGACTTGCCCAGGGTCACATAGCTAGTAAATGTGTGAGGTTGGATTTCAACTCAGGACTTTTTGACTCCAGACCCAGAGAGCTTTATCCACTGCACTGCTTAGTTGCCTAAGGTGACTAGAAAACAAAAAAAAATGCTCTTAGTCATCTAATTTTAAGTAATGGAAATATAACCATATTCATTCACCAGATTATCCTATTAGAGAAGTTAGACAGAGCCAGTCTCTGTTAAAACGATCCAGCAGCTGCACACCAGGCTTACCCAAGTCTGTCAGCAAGCCCCACCCATCTGGCCCTCCAAGCCTGTTTCTCCTAATATTGCTTAAAGGTGCTACAGTATTTTATTGCATCCAAGTTTTTAAATGCTAGATCCATTCTTGTTTAGGTAAATAGAAGTTATTCAATGAGTAATTTTCATGAAGCTTTTAATAGCATGGCTTCAAATTTCTAAATATCAGATGATAATTCAGAGTGTATATTTGTGCTAAAAATATCACTGTCATCTCTACTAAAGAAAAGAACTGTTAAAACTCATAAAAACCAAGCTAAAGTCTGGGTCTAATTACTATTGGGATAATGTGTACAAAGGTAGGATATCCTTTTAAAAAACTGCAATGTCACAGGAGACTTTTAAAGAATTTTGGATCATGTATTTGATTTTGTATATTTGTATGGTAATTTATTTATTTATTTACAAATAGCACTTTTTTTTTACAATTCCTTTTTTTACGGTTATAAGTCTTGCCTAGGAACCACAAACATCTTATAGAAAATATGTGCACACAATCTCAGAGCAAACAACCTTTCTGCAAGTAAAATATAACCCTGAAAAAGTGTTTTTAAAAATTATTCTATCAGGTAGTGTTTATGTCTTAAATATAATAGATTCATTATACTTTCTTGATTCCCTCCTGAAGAGTACTTTTACTATTTCAATCACAATCTGGTAATTATTGCTGAACTACCACCACTATTTATTTATATTTCTTATGTGTATCATTTGCTTGGTTTTAAATGATTCTAAAATGAAAGATAATAAATACTAAAGGAATTTTGTTTGAATTCTCTTGTTAATTTCATTTGGAGGAAAGTCAACAAAAATACGTAAAATGCGTTGTATGTTACATTTCTTTACTTGGTATGTATTTAAAGGATTCCCTAAAGAAGGTTCACTGTGTTACATAGTGACTGCTCTATGGATTTGTGGGCAAAGAAAACCTCCCAGAGTACCGAAAATGAGAATCAACAATGGTAGGAAGATGCCATCTTGTGGCAAGTTTGAGATGGCCAGTTTTAAGTCAAAGCAACTGTCTAATACAACCAACAATGTAGGGGGATTTGCTGGACAGATTCCCCTGTATTCTCATGAAAGCATCTGAAAAGGCTTGTACCCACACTGGAGTATTAGGAGACACTACTCCAGTTGGGGATTTCAGGTTCCCAATGAAAAGTCATCCTCTAGTTACAAGATGGTGAAAGATATCAAACAGCACTGAGGATTTGGTGGTGTTTCTGGAATAAGAGTAAATACTTTGAACGCTCAGACCACTGACCAGAATTTTCTTCTTGCGTTGAATCATCAGAGAATAGGATCACATAGCTAGCACTGATGTTTCCCCTGTAAGTGGGTGGCTCAACTATGAATCAGCATCAAACAGCCCAATCAGTTCAAACCATGGCTCTCCCACTCATATCTCAGTTTGTCAGGGTCATTGTAGTTGAGAGGGAGAAGATATGATTTACTCCCCTACAAAAAGCCAGTTCCAGTTTTCTAATGCTGTCTACACATCATGACAACTCTCTAGGAGACCATATTTGTATAAAATTCCTCCCCCAAGATAAAGAGATTTCTAAGAAAAAGAAGATTTATTTTTCTCACTGGCACAGACTTGGTAGGATGCTGAAATAAGATTTCTGCCACCCAAAACCAACACCTAAATTAAGAGCACAATACAATATGTGGCTATCTGTACAGGACTGATAGACTCCCAAAGGCCTATGACTCCTCAAATATCTCCTGCAGAATAAAATCTCCATCAATAGTGTCACTAATATAAGAAAGGTAAGAGCTTTGTCTTCAAGGATACAGGGCAAAAGAATGCATCTGAATGAATCTTTAGGCTTTTCCCAATAGCAAAGATTAGTTTCAGATTAATTTGTTGAATTATGGGGCCCTGAGGAAATAATGTCTAGTCCTAGAGAGGTGATAGAAAGAGAAAGTAAGAGGAAAGGTTCATTGAAAAATCTAGAATGAGGGAGCTTTCTGGCAAGATGACTGAGTGAAAAGTTATGTATGCAGAAAACCAAATCAACAAAATACCAAATGAACCAGGTAATATCACAGCAAACAAGAAGAAATATAAAGAATAATCAGAATTTACTATGCACAGTTATATGTTATCCAAACTGAAGAATAACTTTTAAAAATATGCAATACTCATACTAACAGAAGACCAAATAGGGGTCTTAAACAATCCCACTTGGGGAGGGGGAGAGAGAGAAAGAGAGAGAGAGAGAGAGAGAGAGAGAGAGAGAGAGAGAGAGAGAGAGAGAGAGAGAGAGAGAGAGAAATTGAACTAACAGTATTGGAACAAAGGGAAAAAAACTCCTGTTCCTGAGAGATTCACGGAAAAAATTCTATCATACCTTAAAGGTTTAATTAGTACCAATCATTACTTAAAGGATAACTAGGGCCAATACCACAAAAATTACTCTCGAAAACTGAGAAAGAAAATACTTTATTAGGTTTCTTTCATAAGATTAATATAGTCCTAATACCTAAAACAAGGAAGAAGAAAACATAGAATAATTAAAGTGCAATATCATCAGTGAATATATATTCAAATTTTAAAAATAAAATCCTATAAAACTGCAGCAATTCATCCAAGAAATTGTTCATTATGACCAAGTTGGATTTATGCCAAGAATGGGAAAGATATCAGTATAATCAATTACACCTTTTTAAAACATCCAAAAATGCATAATCATCTCATTAGACACAGGAAAAAAATCTTTGACACAAAACAGCACTCATTTACACTAAAAGCCCTAAAAAGTATAGGCAGAGAGGGACCTTTTTTAATAGCATAAAAAGTATCTACCTAAAACTAAAATCAAGCATCATATACAATGGTAATACACCAGAAGCTTTCCCAATATATACAAGAGTAAAGCACAAATGTCTAGCAGTGGCAATAAAACAAGTGAAAGAAATAAAGACATAAATACAGGTAAAGAGGAGGTTACACTGTCCCTATATGCTGAGGATATGATAATGTACTTTTTAAAATTCTAAGGAATCATCAAAGATGTTAATTGAGACAATAACTTTTGCAAGGTTGAAGGCTATAAAATGAAACCTCAAAATTCAATAGAATTTCTAAATAACAACAAAATCTAAAAGGCAATAATATGAAGGTGATTGCTATTCCAAATACCTATACAATGCTTAAAACATTTGGGAATCAATTATCAAAGCAAACAAAATGTTTGCATGAATTCACCTATGAAATGTTTCTTAAGGAAATAAAGAACAACTTAAATGTCTGAAGGAGTATTCAGTGCTCATGACAGGCCATGCCAAGTAACAAAAAGGACAATACTGCCAGAGGTGATTTTCACTTTTAATGCTATATTAGCCAAATAATCAAAAGAATACTTAAAGAACTCAATAACATAATAACCAATTCATTTGGAAAAATAAAATATCTAACATGTTAAGGGAAATAATGATGTAGATAAAAGCAACAGTCATCAATACCATCTCACAATGGTTAAGAAACAGAAAAATAGAACAATGGAATATACTAAACAAAGGAGAACAAAAAACATTGACCTGAATAACCCAGTATTTGATAAACTGGAAAACACAAATTACTTAGGAAAGAACTCACCATTTGATGAAAACTATTGGGAAAACTGGGAAAGTAGTCTGACATAAATTAGACTTAGGTCAGCACCTTATTCCATAGTGCACAATACATTCTAAATGGATATGCAACTTAATATTAAAGACATGCCATAAAAATTAAAAGAGAAAAAACTCTTATTCCTTCAAACGGTTCACATTACATGATGTATTTTTAAATGAATGTGAGGTGGGCCATTACAAAAGATAAAACAGATTACTTTGGTTATATGAAACTGAACTTTTTCTGTACAAACAAAATAAATTCATTTATTATTACATTACATTTATTTATATAATTTTTGCTGAGTTTGATATCCAAGATATGTAAATAATTTTCATATATGTGTAACTCTAGTTCTATCTATCTATCTATCTATCTATCATCAATAGCCATTACTTAAAAAGTGTTCAGAGGATGTGAAAAAACAGCTCTTAGAAGAGAAATTGCAAAAAAATTGACAATCATATGAAAGAATGCACCAAATTACTAATAAATAGGAGAAGTAATCATTCTACAGGACATAATGCAAATCAAAACAGCCCTGAGCTTAATTTTATACACTGAAAATTGGAAATGATGACAAAAGATGGAAATGATTGGTGTTGGAGGAGTTGTGGAAAGATAAGCACACTAGCAAACTTTTGGTAGGGCTGTGAATCAGTATAGTGCTAGACTTGGAGTCAGAAAGACCTGAGTTCAAATTCTGCTTCAAATACTTACTATCTCTGCTACCCTGGGAAAGTCAGTAAATGCTATATGTCACAGTTTCTTTATCTGTAAAAAGGAGATAACAGTAGCACCAACCTTCCAGGATTATTGTGAGGATAAAATAAGATAGTGTTCATAAAGTTCATTATAAAACTTAAAGTGCTATGTTAATATTATCTATCTACTACTACTACCACTAAAGATTATATAGTGATAAGAAAGCAGTCTTTTTGCATCAGTAGTTGTTGATATTCCCTGAAATCACATCTTACTACAGAAACTTGATCTTTCTTCCACTCCATGTGGTACCCCATAAACATCAGCTCTCCACAGGTACTATGAGTAGTACTATCTATTGTTTTTTAAAAGATCATCAATATGTTAGCATCCTTTCTGGGCTTAAGCTCTCTCAATTCACACTCATTTTGGAGGTCTAGGTCCAGTGGATGCTGATTACTATCCCCTCAGAGTTCTAGGTGTAACCTATGAGAAGTGGTGAGAGAATCTAGTGGGAGTCTGGAGAGAAAGTTTGTAGTATCGTTCACAAACCCCTATGTGGTGTGTTCTCCATATTAATCATTTAGTAAATCACTATTAGCTTTTAGAAAAAGGCATTTTCTAAAAATGTTTCACAAAAAATAGTAGTTAAAAATAATTCAACCAAACTAGGGACATCCTTGCTCCTCTCATACGCAAGATTCCCGGGGAAAATGGAATCAGGTTCAAAGTACAATGTAGTAAGGTAGAGAAAAAAAGAATATGTGTAGACAAATGGTACCTTTCAAATCCTGACACCAAAAATCTTTTCCTCATTTATGAGGTTAGTAGTCATAATCACTGAAACTGCCACTATTCTTGAGGAACTGATTTCCACTCTGCCTCCAGGCACTTCCTCTGTGGTGGGTCATCACTGCTTCATCAGAGGCTGCTACAAATTCCAGATGTTTTTTGGACTTCTTATGATTTTCATGGTTTTCTTAGCTGCCTAGGAACTCCCTTCTCAGAATATTCCATTTAGGATCAGAATGAATAAAAAAGAAACAGAGGCACTGTGTACTCAAAGACTCCTGGTGATCAGAGAAGGAAGGAGGGAATGACAAATTTCCTTTCCCAAGTTGGCAAATCCAAACAATGCTCATTCAAAAGTTTTCAGGAAAGAGAGTGAAAGATCAACTGTTCAAACTTTTTATACGTGTGCTACAGTCTACCTTAGTCTTTCCTGACACAACAGCTTTCTACATATTGAAACTGATCAGAAAGTTTTTCATTATCGCATAGTACTAAGTCCAGAGGTGTGCTGGTGAAGGTCTCTGGGGGAGGCGGGGAGAAGTATGTAGCAACATACTTTTAAGTTTAAACTCTATTATTAACATTTATTTTATATATGACTTTCTTAAGTATAGACAATCGACAAGACAAGAAATCAAGCCTTGATTTGTAGGCATTTACCAACTTCCTAGGCATAAATACTCACACTGAAAATTTAACAGTTGGCTATCTTGAGCCCATAAACTACTTCCATCACACCACTGGCACTAACTTTGAGTAAATATGGTTCCCTATCAACTTTCCAAGTGGTCTCTAGGATTGAGCCCAATGAAGGAACACCAACACACGCATCAGAGGATGGAACATCATTGACTAGTTCATCATTACAGTATTTTTGGTGGGTGGGGGGAGATTTGAGATATTTCTAAAATTGATCCTCCAATGCTCTCAAAATTCCATCACCACCCTCATGGGTTTCACCCATTCAGTAAAAATATATTAAATGCCTATGATAAGCTTAATGCTGCATTAGTCTCTGGGGATGCAAAAATTCAACACGGGTTTCTAATGTGTATCCAGTTGTCTTTCCTAACTTCATTCTCTTTTCATTTTTTTCTCATTTCATTTTTCTTTTCTCATAGCATACTTGGAATCTAAAGTGTAAGTTTCCAAATATGATGAATCCATTGTCTTACATGATAAGACTAGATCACTGAAGAAATGCTTCCAAATCAGTGCCATTTTCTGTATATTTTTCCTTAAATTTCATCTCAGAGCTTGGGAATTGGTTCCATAATTCAAAATGTCTAAACAGTATAGGGTCCAAAGGGCAAAATATCATAGTGTCAAGAGAGTCATATTTCACGTTGGGGGAAATGTCTCGCAAACCACTCCCTGTCTGGGCCTCATTTGTGAATTTAGGGGCTACACTAGGTGATCTCTCAGATTCCATTCAACTCTAATTCCATGATCTCTTTCTTCAGGTTTTCTTCTTTTCCTCTACACTCCCACCAGCTTCCACCAGTTATCATGTTCCTCCTATTACTCATCTTTTGCCACTACATTCAGGCTGCATTCTCCTAAATTAGTATTAGGGATGGGTAGGGAGAGGAAAAGGAAAATCCCAGCAAGACTATATATAAATAGATGTAAGGAAAATAAAGATAGTCACAAATGCTGAGACTGGAATAATGAAATAGTTTCCACCAGGCAGAAAATAACTTTAAAAAAATCTTAAGCATTCTAAGTATAAGAGATGGATCTTGGAGGGGGAGAAAAATATGATGCCATGTAGGTAATATAAAAGCAAAAGATAATGATTTAAACAAAATAAACTTTAGGATAAATATAGATGACTTCACACTGTATAGTCCCATGGTACTCTCTGAAACAGTGTTATATGTCTTATTAGAAAATTGGAAGTGGAAAAATATTGCCAAATATAAAAGGAGCTTATAAAGTTATGCGACTGATTTAAAAAAAAAAAACTAGCAGAACTAGTATTTCTGAATGATGATTGTTACCTTCAATGGAGTCACCTTTAAAGGACACAAACTTGTGCAGTAATGTCGCTGTAATAGTTTCTTCCCTCTACTCTTCTCCTTTGAAGCATGCACAGATAATCTCTGCCTTTTTCTGGTTATGGATGACTCATTGTGGTGTTGAGTCCCCTAGAATGGTTGCTAAGCTGGAAGAGACGTTGTGAGGGGCCACGTAGATTAGAAAATCAAGATTCTGGCTGGTGAGCCTCTTGGTTTCTGTAGGAAGATGTGATTTCAGCCAGGGGTAAAAAAAATAAAATAAAAGAGACTTTCTCTAGCTCGGCATAGTGGTGATGCAGGCTAGTACTTACCATTTAGAGAGGGGACTTCAGAGTGAGGCTTGTATCAAGATGCCTGGCTAACTTGGCATCTCTCTTTTTTCCTTTAAATGTCTTTGTTCCTTGAAGATGGGTTTGCTCATTCTGAGCTAAGTATGGTAAATTACATGACCGTGCTCTCTCTGTGTTGACAGCAATAAATTGTAAGGTTTTCCCCCAAAAAAGAATATTTGGCCATAAAATGAAGAGACTTTCCTTTTGTGGTTTACAAGTTCCAGAAATACTTAGAGCAATGGGAACTCCCACCCCAAGATGACTATGTTGAAAAAAGTAAACTCTCATTGGAATGAGCAAGTATTGATATGATTGACAAAGTCTCCTTAATGAGAGGTGCCAGGTATAGCTCCTAGATTCCAAGGAAAACAAGCCCTTGAGGGTTCTAGACTTAAGAGCACTTTGAGGAGGAAGACTCTTTTAGTTGCAACAAAGGACATTGAGAAGGGAAGGCTAGTTTGTCCACAGCCACACACACACCCTTCCAACAGGAGCTTAGGAAATGTCATATTCATGAATGATAGAGACCGTGTACTTTTGTTTATATATAATCTAACAATAAATGGATTAATTATGGAATAAAAGAAAAGAAGTGATTAATTTGAAGAATTCAAAGAAACATTTAAGACTTATATGAACTGATGTAAGCACAACCAATAAAATAACATACACAATAACTACAAATTGTAAGTTAAAAGAACTGAAAAAGAAACTGCATGATTATAATGATCAAGTGTGCCCCACAGAAGAAATGAGAAAACGCCCCTCCTTCTCCTCTTTGCAAAAATGGGGGCCTGCATGTGTGGAATATAATGCATACTATGAGATGAAATTAATGTATTCATCATTTTTACTGAACTTTTTTCTCTTTCCTTCTGAATCTTCATTGGAAGGGATAATTTGCTGAAGAAAGGAGAGGGGAGATATATTCAGAAATAAAACTATGTAAAAACCAGAGAAATTAATAAAAATAAGATTTTTTTAAAAAAAATTTTAAAACTCTGATCAACATAGGGATCAGTTATGATCTCAGAAAACTAAGAGTTAAATATGCCTCCCCTCTCTCAAAAGAGAAGTGGTGGCCTACAGGTACAAAATGAGACATATATTTCCAAATAAGGGCAATGGAATAATTTGTCTTGCTTGACTATAATTATCTCTTCTTTGGGAGGATTCTAAGGGGAAAGAGTTATTTGGAAGTGACAATGAAAGAAGAAGAAAACGGTATCAAGAAAACATTTAAAAAGGAAAGGAACAAGTCACTGGTAGAAGAAGCTCTAGATAGAAAATCCCCATAGCATTATGATGGATGCAAAGCACTAGTAAGCTTCTTTTTGTTTTTGGTTGTTGCATCCATAGACCCATAGACCATAATATGCCAAGATCTTCTATCCTCTACTGTCTCTTGAAATCTGTCCAAGTTCATGTTCATTTTTTCTCTTCCCCAGCAGACCATAGTAGAGAGTTCTGACAAAAGGTGATCCACTGGAGAAGGAAATGTCAAAGTACTCCAGATCTTTGCCAAGAAAACCCCATAGATAATACCAAAAAAAAGCCCCAAACAAACTTCTTGCACCCACCAATCATCCAGTAAACAATTATTAACATGAAAGTGTTATCCTTGTATTTACAGATTCTGATAATAGAAGCCTTTCATCATAGCAAGTTGAAAATGAAGCAAAAAGCAAAAAAATAAATAAAGAGGAAGAGATGCATGATGGGACAATGAGAAAGGTGAGACTCTTAATATTTTTTATATCCGAAAAGGAATTTGGCTGTGGCTTAAGATTTTGGAAGAATCTTAGGCTGGCTGAGTTTTCTATTTTGAATGGTCCCCTCTCTGCAGTTGTTCTAATTTAGGGAATTCCAGTCAACATGGAACCAAGAGATGCTCCACCACAGTTTTCCCACTCTGCCCTCTTGGAGGAGGGTGGCTGTCTGACAGTTTTCAGTCTGCTTGGTGAATAATGTGATCACTGCCATATCCCAAAGACTCCAGCAATCAGTAGACAGGTCATGCCAACCTTCTGTTTGCTCAGCCCTCTAGATACAGCCTGAAACAAGTTAACATGACAAAAACCATCTTGTGTGCTGATGTGAGGCATGCAGCCTGGTCTAGATCATCCAGAGGAGGCTGCCTCTTCTGCTTTATGTGAGTCTAAAAGGAGATATTATTTTAGAAACTGAGGGAGGTATCAGAGGTTCTGAATTACAGGGTCATAGATTTAGAGCTGGAAGAAACCGAAGAGATCATTGAATCCAACTCTCTCATTTTACAGATGAGAAAACTGAGGCATGAAGTCAAGTGACTTTGTTATTTCATTTCCGTTGTGTCTGACTCTTTGCAACCCAATTTGGAATTGTCTTGCCAAAGATACTAGAGGGTTTGCCATTTCATTCTCCAGCTCATTTGACAGATGAGAAAACTGAGGCAAACAGGGTTAAGTGACTTACTCAGGGTCACACAGCTGGTCAGTGCCTGAGGTCGGATTTGAACTCAGGAAGGTGAGTCTTCCTGACTCCAAGCCCAGTGCTCTATCCATTAGGCAACCCAGCTGCTAAGTGACAATATCAATAAAGTAAAGACACAACCTTCAAACCCAGTCTTCTTGACTCCAAGTCTAGCATTTCGGCTAAAGTGTCAGATGCAGGATCTGAACCAGATCTGTCTGGCTCCAAGCTCTGAATTCTCCATACTATGCCATACCTTTCTTTTCTTTTATTCGAGAATCTTGACCAGAGTTTATACTCTCAACTATGGCCATAGCAATGAGAATGAGCAGAAATTTCCCTGGGACCACAAGAGGGCTCTCCTAAGTCTCTATTAATCCAGAAAATTTTGATTAATTGCTTTTGTTTTAAAGAAAAGGTCATAATAGTCAAAGGATATGAACAAGCAGTTTTCAGAGGAAGAAATTAAAGCTATCTATAGTTGCATGAAAAAATGCTCTAAATCACTATTGATCAGAGAGATGTAAATCAAAACAACTCTAAGGTACTTCATCACATCTATCAGATTGGCAAACATGACAAAACAAGATGATAAATGTTGGAGATGTGGGAGAATTAGAACACTAATTCACTGTTGGTGGAGCTGTGAGCTGATCCAACCATTCTGGAGAGCAATTTGGAACTATACAAAAATGTGCATACCCTTTGACCCAGCAATATATCTTCTACAGCTGTATCCCAGAGATCATAGAAATGGAAAAAGGTCCCACATGTACAAAAATATTTATAGTAGTGCTCTTTGTGGTGGCCAAGAGCTAGAAATTGAGGGGATGCCCATCAATTGGGGAATGGCTGGACAGGTTTTGGGATATGAATGTAATAGAATACTATTGTGCTATAAGAAATGATGAACAGGAAGACTTCAGAGAGGCCTGGAAAGACTTATATGAACTGATGCCGAGTGAAAGGAGCAGAACCAGGAGAGCGTTGTACACAGTAACAACCCCAGGATGTGAGGAATTTTTCTGGTAGACTTAGCCCTTTACAGCAATGCAAGGACCTAAAACATTCCTGACAGACTCTTAAGGCAAAATGCCTACCACATCCAGAGAAAGAACTATGGAATTGGATTGCAGAATGAAGTAGATCATTTTCTTTTGTCTTATGTTTTGTTTGGTTTGAGTTTTTCTCATGGTTTCTCCCATTTGTTTTAATTCTTCTATGTAACATGACTAATGTGAAAACGTGTTTAATAAGAATGCATGTGTAGAGCCCATACAAGATTGAATGCCATCTCAGGGAGGGAGGGAGGAGGAAAGGGGGAGAAAAATCTAAAACTTGTGGAAGTGATTGTAGAAAACTGAAAACAAACAAATTAATCATTTTTAAAAAAAGAAAAGGTCATAATAACATTCATAGTTCCTGTAAATACTGATTTGCTGTTAAATTTGTCCTGGTCCTGACTTTAGTTAAAATTAGCTAAATACATAACATTGCTTTTTAACCAAAAAGTATGATAGTAGTGCTATTTTTTCAGTTTTAACTATTCTACTTATTAAAATTGTTCTTGATATAAAAGTTTAGAAGTGTCAAGTCATTCATCTTCCTAAAATTGCTCAAAAGCCTTTCGCTAAATATGTTATCTCCACGACTAATGTAGAAATTTGGTTTGCATGACTTTATGTATTTATAATAGGTTTTGTTTTTCTTGTTTTCTCAGGAAGGAAGCACAATCAAGTACACAATTTATGTGTGTATGTGTGTGTGTGTGTGTATGCCTACATATGGTCTCTGTCATTCATGAATATAACATTTCCTAAGTCATTGTTGGAAGGGCGTATACTTGGCTATGGACAAACCACTTCACTGTCACTTGTTTTTTCCTCTGTAAAATGAGTCAACTCAACTTCAACTGAATGAGTCAACTGAACTTCAGTTCAATTCAATATTCTTTATGCTGCACAAAGCTGGGCTGGGGGAGATACAAAATTTCAGTAAGATATAAACCTTGTTCTCATGGAGTTTAGAAATATAAGACAATATATATGCAATTATAATACAAAATAATAAGTAAGTGTATTAAAGGTATGTAAAAAAAGAGCTATGTAAGGCCCAAAGGGAGAGAGACCATTCATTACTCGTTGTTGCAATCTGGGAAGGCTTCATAGTTTAAATGCTTATTGACCAATTATGAAGACCATGTGTATGAATCCTGGGAAGAAGTAGCCACATGAATTTGGAATATCTCATCAGGATTTCTTTATTAAGAAGTTATCATCTTGAACATTACCATAATAACTACTGAACTAATTGTTCTCTTTGGCTGATGCTTTTTTCCCCTTCTTTTACCTCTAAAGTTCTATGTATTTAAAATTCTTTTCTAGTAATGGGGATGGAATTTGCAAGAGATGAGACTAGAAATAATTTTCTCTATCTGCACTGAATAAAGCAGGATAGAATGGGATCTTGTCATTTTCTTGATTTTTGACCTATGACCAAATTCCATATAGAATCTACCATTAAACCTCTCATAATGAGCTCTCCCTTAATACATTATAGTGTAATAATAAAGAACTACTATGGGATAAAGAGGAGGAGTACTGTATTCTCTCAGCTCTGAACCCATGCTCAAAGTGATCTCATTCACTCCAGGCTTTTAATGAGCAGGGATAAGTTCCTTTTCCCATATTCTTTGGCTCTTTACACCCCAACTCTGGAACTTGAGGGAAACATTACTTAAAGTTTAGTTTTGCTTCTGTCTGGGGTCTCCCCAAAGGAAGAAAAAGACAGGTACTCAATGTACAGTATGAATCAGGTATAGGACAGCTATTTATTTCCTCTACACGAAAGAAATGATCAGCACAAAAGGCATTCACAAGCATGGATTAATAAAGACTTAAAACAAGCAGCAGTGGTATCATAGGCACTGTTAAACTCTCTCAGGAGGTTGACACTTAAAACATCAAAACATGATTCAGTTTCTGGTACTACCAAATAGGCATTTTCCAGTTTACCTAGACTTTGTACTAGCCAAACAATTTCCCTCAGTTTCGTGTCTTCTTGAAAGTCAGACCATGGGCTGAGCTCATTTCCCTATTGGTAGTATCTTCACTGATGGCTCCCCTTGTTGTCAATCAGTTCCTACCAAGGGACCTGGTATCTGTCAATGTCTCGAATTCACAAGACTGCCTCCAAGGCTGGAATATCCATCTTAGGAACCCTGTTTGATCACTTACATTCAGGGAATAAAACACAGAATATAAAAAAGGAAGTCAGAATCTCCAAGAACCAGGTTCAACTCACTACCATGGACCAAGAGACACCATACTTCTAGAGTAAGGGAAAGAGTATCTCACTGGGCCACTGAAAAGTTCATGAAAAAAGAACTACTTGCTACGTAGGCATCCAAGGAAGTGAATAACCTCATGGCTATCTCTCTGTTCTAAACTGATGAATCCCCACTCACACCCATCACAGGGGAAAAAGACTAATTAAAAGATTTCTTAATCATTCCGAAGTATCCAGGTCCTTAAGAAATTCACCATGGAATGCAACTCTGCCACAATAGAAACAGAATTATGAGGCTGGGACATCCCTTAGAAATACCTACTCCAAAATCATTTTTACTGCTCACAATTTTCCCTACTTCCCAAGATCATATTAAATACCCATTATCTTTCTGGCACTGTCTTATGAGAGGACGAGAAGGAGGAGGAGGAGAATTCATTGCCCCCAAAGAGCTTGCGGGGTTGCAGAAATCAGGGAAGGCTGGAACTTGAGCTGTGCCTTGAAGAATGAGTAGGCTTTGAACTGGCAAGAGAGAAAGAAGTAATGAAACCAATCAGTTAGAGAAACTTTTTTTTAGACAAGCAAATGTTTGCTCTCAGCAGCCATAACTCTCGGTGTGCCCCTGAGCAGCCTGGCCGTCTCTGCCCATGCCTGGAATGCCTGCAGGGCTGTTGTTGATAAATGCCAGAGAGCCTCTAAAAATAACCCTGGTACACTCGCAGGCTCCCAAGTTCTCCTTTTTAATTATTTATTGCCTAAGCTCCAAATTCTGACATTCTAAAGGCCAGTGATTTTTCAGGAGCTGTTGGTTTCACTGGATCTGCCTTCTTTAAGTAATTCTGGGTGAGCAGGAGCAAACAAGACCCCTGTTTACCCCTCATTGGCGGCAATTTACAATTCTGCAGTCAAGTCCTGGGGGCTCCAAGTCAGTCTTTGGAAGGCATCTCAAAACAAACAACTCACTCAGTAAAAAGCTAGGTTTATTTACTGAACAGCCAGCCAGCCTAAAGGCACATGGCTTGCCATCCTTGTGACAAATCACAACATCTGTGCCTCGACAGGTGCTTTGTGGCTATTTTCTGGACATAGGAATGTTGTCGGGTTTTTTTTAACTTATCCATGATAAGAAAGCGCAGAAGATGCTTGCTAAAAAAGAAAACTGTGTTGAAATTAAAAGAAAACCAGGAAAAGATAGCTTTGATAACGGAACTGGCTTGTTATGCCTAAGGGGCTGTCCACATGCCAGGTACTGGAGGCAGTGAGAAAAAGCCTGATAACTCTCAATGCTAAAAATACTCACTGAGTCACACTTGAATGTGACCAATGTTATTCTTCTCGTGTGGCTTAACACTAGGCCACATGTTGCTGTGAAATTAGCGTGGTCAGGACATTTTTTTCAAAAGAGTGGAAAGCCCCCCTCTCCAGGGCTTTTTTGGTGAAAGCTACAGGGAGAGCAATGATGTAATGGAAGTGGCAGCCATATAATCATTTATCATGTTACTCCCAGGGCTTGAAAGAATTTTTGCCCCTAAATTAACTTAATCTTTTTTTACATGAGGTAAAATAAATACAGATGAGTACACTGAAAATACATAAACATATAAAAATAAACTAGGATGTCAACCTTTGGCTTGGCTACGTGCCTTGTGAAGTAAAGGAGATCACTTGATATAATCCTGGCTTCCCAGAGGCTAGATCCCACGGACATCCCCAGACAGGAGCTGCTGACCTTAGTTGGTTCTTTCTCCTCAATACTATCTGATAATCTGTCATTCTTCTAGTCTCCTGGATTCATAATTTTTGTATTTCCCAGCTTTCTCATTTTTCCCTCTCCCCACAAATTCAATCAGTTCCCCCATCTTGCTATTTCTGCCTCCACAAACTCTCTTTCATCTGACCCCTTCTCTCTAATAATATGGTAACCATTTAGTTCAGGGCATTATTGCCTTTTGCCTAGTCTTTGGGTCTCTCTGCCTCAAGTCTTTCCCCACTTCAGTTCATCCTCTGCATAGAAGGTGGAGTAATATTCCAGCACATCACTGTCCATAATACGTTCCTACTCAATAAACTCCGGTGTCTTCCCGTCACCTCTTGGATAAAATGTAAAATCTTCTGTTGAATTTTTAAATTCCTTCACAACTTGGCCCCAAACTATCTTTCTAGCCTCAGTGAGCATCAGTCACTCTCTTCCACACTGCAATCCAGTCAAGATCTTGTCCTAGCACTGCATGTCCTATCCTTTCATGCCTGGAATGCACTCCCTTCTCACCCTCTCTGAGATTCCCTCTTTTCCTTCAAGCACAAGCTTTTCCCAAATGCTAGTGCTCACCCCACAACAACCTTAGTATTCAACTACTTTGCATTTAATTTTTTAAAATTTCTTCTGTTTATGTATGTGTCACTTTCCCTATTAGTTTGTAAACTCCTTGAGAGCAAATGTTGCTTCTTTTTCTTTTCTTTTTTGGTATTTGTATCCCCAGCATCTCACACAGTGCCTGGCATCTCTTTGTTTTCTCTCAGTCATTTCACTGGTGTCCAACTCTCCACGACCCTATTTTGGAAGGGGTTTCAGGGCAAAGATACTGGAATGGTTTGCCATTTCCTTCTCCAGCTCATTTTATAGTTGAGGAAACTGAGACAAACAAGGTTAAGTGATTTGCCCAGGGTCACACAGTTGGTAAATATCTGTGGCCAGATTTGAACTCAAAAAGATGAGTTTTACTTAGCCCTTCACAGCAATGCAAGGACCTAAAACATTGCCAAAGGACTAATGATGCAAAATGCCATCCACATCCAGAGAAAGAACTAGAGTCAGAACACAGAATGAAGCATTTTCTCTTGTGTTATGCTTTGGTTTTTCTCATGGTTTCTCCCATTCATTTTAATTCTTCTATGTAACATGACTAATGTGAAAATGTGTTTAATAAGAATGTATGTGTAGAGCCCATGTAAGACTGCATGCCATCTTGGGTTGGGAGTGGGAGAAAATTCAAAATTTATGGATTGTTGAAAACTGAAAACAAATCAATTAAAAATATTAAAATAATTAATAATAATAATTAAAATAATTAATTATAATAAAAATAATGAAATAATTTTTTAAAAAGATGAATATTCCTGATTAGAGGAATGATTAACCTAATGCTCTAACCACTGCTCCACCTAGCTACACACACCAGTAAGTAGATGCTTAAAAACATTGATTGATTCTTGATTGGGTACATTAGATATCGCTCATCTCTGAAAGAATGCAAGCTCCCTGAAGGTAAGGACTGTTTCATTTTTGTCCTTGTATTCCCACTGCCTAGCACAGTGTGGGGTTAATAATTACTGGTTGACTGAGAGATAGATACTCAACATGAGGCAGTATTTATGAAGAGTTCCCAGGCTCATAGTATAATGCCAGTCATTGCACATTAAAATAAAATAATCCCTGACTGAAGTGCCTCATTTTTTTTAAAGATCTAAAATACATTTATATCTAAACAGGAATGATTCCTAACTGTGTAACACTGGGCAAGCCTCTTGATCTCAGAGCATCAGTTTCCCCTTGTGACAAATTAGGATAATATGTACATCTTCTACCTCTCAGAGTATATCAGAGGAAAGTACTTCATATTTCTTAGAGCACCAGAGAAATGGTGTTAGCAGTATTAAGTATTATTATGGACAGAAAGTATACAAGTTTTGATATTCACTCTAAGAAGTTTGCACAGTTTACTTACTCACTTGTAGGCTGTATTTCAGTGTATAAACCATGGAATCTGGCATCAGAAAGACCTGAGTTCAAATGTAGCCTCAGATACTAGCTGGGTAACCCTGGGGCAAGTCATTTAACCCTGTTTGCTTCAGTTTCCTCATCTGTAAAACAAGCTGGAGAAGAAAATAGCAAAACAATTCCGTATCTTTGCCAAGAAAACCCCAAATGAGGTAATGGAGCATCCAACACAACTGAAATGACTAAACAACAAAGATCTGATTTCATATCTAAATAAGAATGAAAATAATAAAAATATAATAATACAATTGGGGCAGCTAGGTGGTACGGTGGACAGAGCACCAGGCCTGGAGTCAGGAGGACCTGAGTTCAAATCGAGCCTCAGACATTTACGACCTTTGGGACCCTGTTCAAGTCATTTAACCCTGTTATCCTCAATTTCCCCATCTGCAAAATGAGTTGGAGAAGGAAATAGCAAATCACTCTAAGTATCTGTGCCAAGAAAACCCCAAATGGGGTCATGAAGAGTAGGACATGACTAACCATGTAATACCATAATTATTTTTAACAACAGTAATACTATAATTATTTTTAAAGCATTTAATAAAGAATACAGTTGCAATTTACACTGAAATAGCCCCTTACTTCTTAGAGCTTAAAATTTAATTAATAATCAAGAGCAGGTATATGGAGGGTAAGAATTGAGGAAAAGTCACATAGTATCTTTTCTTACAGAGCTACCTGACTCAGAGAGGTTATGAGCCTTCCCCATGGCCACACAGCTAGGTAAGCATCAGAGGAAAGAGTTTAATTAAGTATTTCTAAGATAAGGTTTGGCACTAATTATAGATGCTCACCCAGTCATACCTTGAACTTTGGGTATTACTACACTAAACTGTTTTTCATGATGCATACCCAGGCAAACACATGAGATCTCAAAAGCAATGCAAAATGGCATTGTACACTGTTGACACCAGACAGAGGTCAGGGGAAAGCACATTTCAGAATGAGAAGACAGAAGTAAATAAACAGTTGGGGGGGCAAGAGGAGAAAGAGGAAATAGCTGTGGAAATAGCAAATTCAGACCAGACAAAAGTCAGGGCAGTATCTTCATGGAGTAAATCACTGGAGAGGTAGCAAAGGCAAAGAAAAAAATATCAGCCTTTACAGAGTAGTTAATGAGTGTAAATTAAATTAGTAGTTATAATTATTGTTTATCATGAGTAATTTAATTTACTACAAACTTAATTAGTACTCAAAACACTATTATATTTTCTGTTTTGCAGTTGGAAAAACTAAACACAATTAGGTAAGGCAATTGCCACTAAAAACAGAGCTCAGAGAAGCCCCTCGTAGTTCTTTGTCTCCACAACTCTCTGTCTCTTTCTTTCATCTGTTCTTTTCTGCTCATTGCAATATTTATAAAAACATATTTTTGAGCATGATGAAAAAATATTATACATTAGCATAACTTTTGCCTGGGCAGACAGGAGCCGTATCTGCAATGTGACTTATTTCACATCCTTCTGTTCTGAAAGGATAAGTTAACATTTGTTTTGTAGAGTGTAGAAAAGCAGTGGATACAGCACTGGATCTGGAATCAAGAAGACCAGAGTTCAAATTCACCCTTATGCACTTACTTACTAGCTATGTGACCTTGGGCAAGTCACTTAACCTCCATCTTTCTCAGTTTCTTCAATAGTGAAATGATGATAATTATAGCACTTGTCTTCCAAGGGTTGTTGTGAGAATCAAATGAGATAATATATTTAAAGTATACAGTGTCTGGCTCATCTTTGAAGCTATATAAATGCTAGTTATTATTGTGATTATAATATCTAAAGCTTTATTTTTAATTAAAATGAAAATACTAAGAAATAATATAACTCCAACCTAAATGTCTTTCCAGACTTTTTTTTTCTCCTTAAGAAAATGAGTACCACAAAAGCTAACTCTTTTCTTGGGAAAATGGATCAAAGGTGAAAAACACATTTAACGCTTATCTAGGTAAGATCATTGCCTCTCCATCTACCTGAAGTGGTTGGAACTACGACCCACCTAAGGGCAGTGTCTGCTCTGCATTCAAAGTTAATATGTTGACCAAAGGAAGGAAACTGAGCGCCCAAGATTAGGCTAGGTTGAGCCAAGATCAGACTCATTTGTTTCTGCCTACCTATCCTTTACATCCCACCCTTAAGACAAGTAAGCCTACATGTGTGCTCATTCATTAAAAGTTACTTTGCAATGCAAAATAGGAATTTGGTTTTTCATGCCAATTTCCTTTTTGTTCACCATAGAAACATTCTCTTGCAAGTTTTGACTTGAGATTTATTTCTGTGCTATTTCAGAGCCTAGGATCACAAAATGAAAAGAATTTCCTAAAATATCACAAGAGAGGTGAGGAGCTAGGGCTTATGAGAGCAGTATCCCATTTGGGCACCTGAATGAAATTCCTCTCCCTCTAGTTACTTACATTTTTAAGTGACTTTTGGTTATTTCTGGTGCCTCATTAATACAAAATCCATTTATAGAGTCCTCTGAGATCTGTTCTATTTTTTTTATGACCATCAAATAGAGGAAACACCACATAAATACTTCAATGAAGAACATAAATTGAAAGTGTATTATCTAATTTTCTTAAGATCATTATATGGAAAGACCATATATATACAGTTCAACAAATAACATAAACTGAGAGTGGATTATCATAGACATTTTAATGTTGGGACCATTGTGCTAGAGGCTCAGTTTTTCAATCAGTAGCATAAATATAATTTATAAACCAATAACATAGAATAAGTAATGACTTATTCCTATCCATACTTGTAAGAAACATGTTGGTCACCATACGATCACAGATGTAGAGTTAAAAGAGAGCTAGGTGGTGTAGAGGATAAATTATTGGACCAGAAGTCCAGAAGACCTGAGTTCAAATACTGCCACAGACACTTACTAGTTGTATGACCTTGAGCAAGTCATTTCACCTCCTGCCTGCCTCAGTTTTCTCATCTATAAAACAGGGATAGATAATAATAGCACTTACCTCCTAGAGTTGTTGTAAAGATAGAATGAGATACATATTTGTAAATCACTTTAGAACTCTTAAGGCACCATTTAACTGATAGCTATTATTGTGCCTTTTACAGAAAATCAGAGGAGTTCAATGATTTGCCAAAGGTCACATGGGTATTAAGTGGCAAAAACATAACTTGAGTCCAAGTCCTTGTACTCTCAATCCAGTAGGGTGGAAAGGGGGGTGGGTAGCTTGAAAAATAGAGAGAAAAAGTCATAGGTTCTGGCTACTCTAATTAGGAGTTGACTGCATGACATACTTGCAGTCCTACTATATCTCAGCAGTCTAAACTCTATATTGTTCTGTCACTTACAAGTTTACAAAATCCAAACAGCTTTTCTAACAGTCTCACTGGAAAAATCTTTGCAAAGAATTTGATAGTAAGATTGCAGAGCTTCTGCAAAATTAAATGGTGTATTTGATTGTATAAGCTATGCTCAAGGCATATGTAATGTTGGAGTAACTAAAGGCATCAATCCTACAATAGTTCACCAAAGCTCTATGCAGTAGGCAATGCAAGGACTATCCCCATTTTATAGATGAGGGAACTGAGGCTCAGAATGTTTAAAGCCTTCCCTCCAGTGTTATTCAGAGAATAAAGATAGAAGCTAAGTTACAAATTCAGTTTTTCTGATTCTAAGATCAGTGTATTACATCATTGGTAATCTTCTCTAAAGAAAAGTTTTCTAAAAAAGAGAATGAGTAATAAATGCAAACATATATGCCTGGCATCACTTAGCACTGGTGACACTATTGGGAGAAGGCAGAAGGAAGGATTTCTGTGCCTAAGGAATTATTTTTCCTTCCTATGATCTACCATACCACTTTGCTTGCACCTCTTGTCCAGTGTTTTATATTTCTCTGTTCAAATGACTTATTCTTCCCTATTAAAGTGTAAGGTCTTCAGGATTACATCACACGTTTTCTTCATCATTATATATTCCCCCTTAGTGTCTATACATTGTTCTATATTATTAGACTGTTGCTAAATGTTTGTAATTGAATTTGTCAAATTAAACTCTATTTAGAAAGAAGCATCTTATGAAACAATTTTACAATTATAACCCTTATGATAGTTACTCCTTGACACAAAGAGCCCAGTGGATAATCTGGGAACTGACATCATTCACAGAAAAGTAGTCATGAGTTCCCTTTACAAGCACAGTCTCACAAGGCTCAAAATATAAAGGTTTATTTATTTAAAGGAACCAAAAATAAAAATCATTTCAAAACCCACAGAAAATGGTACTATTCACTAGTAAGGAACACCCCACCCCACCCCCAGCCCCACACACCTACTCAGTCTTAGTCATTTACTTAGAACAGTCCAAGGTAGGACCCCAGCAAGGAACACAAGAGTGGTCCTCATCATTGGCACCTCCTATCACATCTTGCATCTCTCCTCGGCTCCCAGGAGATGGCAGTCGTTTGCTGTTCTCCATGGCAACGCTAATTTACCTGCTTTCTCAGCTGCTTTTGCCCTTGTAGTTTTCCCTAGCCTCCAGCAGATGGCAACATATATTAATTAAATAATGAATTAATCCAGTCTTTTTTTTTCCCTGCCTTTTGTAGTTTTTCTCACTGAATCTCTTCCATATTCAGCAGATAGTGATCAATCTACGACTCTCTGCCAGTTGGTGTTATGGCTCCAAAAATTAGCTCCAGCTGCTTCCGTTTCTAATTTCATCTTCTACTCTTGGTTTCTGATTCAGAAGATCCCACACAAATCTACTTTATTCTGGGCATACAAAGACAAGAAGGAAAATTCCTGCCTTCCAGGAGCATACATTTTATCAGCACAAACAAGACATACTCACAGATGTACATAAAGAGTAAATAAAGGTGATGGGAGATGGAATGCTACCTAGAAGAGGAAAGGCAAGTAAGCCAGTTTGTATGGAATGCAGAGTTCATGAAAGGAAACAGGAAAAAAGGAGTCACTTTGTAAGGTCACTTTAAGAGGCCCAACAAGGAAGTTTGCCTACCGGCAATAGTGATCTGGTTAATGTTTAATAACCAACTTTCTAGAAAAAATGTACATAGGACACACTTTTTAAAAACACTCTGTTTTATTTTCCTCAATTATGTGTAAACAAAAAAATTAATATTGATTTTTTAAAATTTTGAGTTTCAAATTATCTCCCTCCCTTCTTTTTTCCCTCCTTGAGAAGACAATTTGATATAGATTATACATGTACAGTCAGTCATGCAAAACATTTCCATATCACCGATGATGCAAAAGAAAACACAGTCCCCCCAAAACCCTTGAAGAATAATAAACAATGTAAAAAAAATAGTATGCTTCAATCTTCATTCAGACTCCATTAGTTCTTTCTCTGGAGGTAGACAGCATATTTTATCATAAGTTCTTTGGAGTTGTTTGGATCATTGTATTGTTGAGAATAACTACACCATTCACAGTTCTTTATCTAATAATATTGCTGCTGCTGTGTTCAATGTTTTTCAGGTTCTGCTCATTTCACTTTTCATCAGTTCATAAAAGTCCAGGTTTTTCTGAAAGCATCCTGTTGTCATTTCTCAAAGCACAATATTACTTTATCACAATCATGTATCACAGCTTGTTCAGTCATTCCCCAATAAATGGTCATGCTCTCAATGTCCAATTCTTTGCCACAGCAAAAAGAGCTGCTCTAAATATTTCTGTACAAATCGGTCCTTTTCCTTTTTCTTTGGGATACAGTCCTAGTAGTGGTATTGCTGGGTCAAAGAGTAGGCAAGTTCATAGTCCTTTGGGCATAGTTCCAAATAGTTCTCCAGAATGGTTGGATAATTCATAATTCCACCAACAGTGCATTGGTTTTACAGGATACATTGAATTATTAACATTTTTCTCCATCACTTTCTTAAGTCTGGATGATCAATAATGCAATAGATCAAGCCCTGATTTATTCTGTGGTTCTTGTTCAGTTTTGTCCAACTCTTTGTGACCCCATATGGATTTTCCTGTCAATGATACTGGAGTGGTTTGCTATTTCCTTCTCTATCTTATTAGGAAACTGAGTTAAAGAGGGTTAAGTGACTTGGCCAGGGTCACTCAGCTAGTAAGTATCTGAGGTTGCATTTGAACTCTAGCCTTGGTACTCTATACACTGTGCCACCTAGCTGTCGTGATTCATAGCATTTGCCAGTTTCTGAAGTATAAATGCTCACACTGAAAATTGTGAGAAATTCCTTCCTGTCACACCATATCACCTCAGTGAATGCATGTTCAATCTAATTATTACGTTGCCTAGTTCATTCTTTCCATCTTCTTCACTGGTATGAGTTACTTTAACAAAACTACATCTATGATCTTCCATAGCATTCTAATTGTATACTGTCTCTCCTATTAGATTATCCTGGCTGGCACATAGCAGGCACTAAATAAAGCTTATTATGCTTAATTGAATTCTCCTTATTTACTGGTTTAGTAATCCTGTCAAAATGATAATGACTAAGAGTCATTACAGATCTTTAAAGTTTGCAAAGTGCTTTTATGCAGGTTATCTTATTTGACTTGATCCTTACAACAAATCCTGTGAGGTAGATGCTATTACTATCCCCATTTTATAGATGAGAAAACTGAGGCAAACAGAGGTCAGGTGATTTGCTCAGGGTCACATCAGGCAGCTCATAAGTATCTGAGGTGGAATTCAAATTCAGGTCTTCTTGACTAAGAGTCTTCTTGCATCATTATCCACAATGCCACAATTTCCTGCTAGACTTGTTCTTAATGAAGTAATGTTGGCTTTTTGCAATCACTTCCACTTCGCTCTCTAGATGATCCCAATCCATTTCTTTAATGATTTCTTCTAGAGTTTTCCTAGGAAAAGAAGTCAAGCTCACTGACTTGTAGCTGAAACACTCTATTGTCTTTCCTTTTTTGAAAAGTGCCTTTCTTAACACTAATGCACTGGTGGAGGAGTTATGAACTGGTCCAACCATTCTGGAGAACAATTTGGATCAATGCCCAAAGAATTATAAAATTGTGACTCTTTAACCAAGCAATACCACTGGTAGGTCTATATCTTAAAGACATCCAAAAAAAGGGGAAATTACCTATTTGTACAAAAATATTTATAGAAACTCTTTTAGTGATGGCTGAGAATTAGAAATCAAAGGTATATCCATCAAATGGGGAATGGCTAAACAAGCTGTGGTATATGATTTTAATGGAATATTATTGTGCTACAAGAAATGACAAGAAGGATGATGAAAAACCTGGAAAGACTTACATGAACTGATACACCATGAAGTGAATAGAAACAGGAGAATGCTGTACACAGTAGCAGCAATATCATTCAGTGAAGAATTGTGAATGACTTAGCTATTTCTCAGCAATACAATGATTCAAGACAACCCCAAAGGACTAATGATGAAGTATGATATTCACTTCCAGAGAAAGAACTGATATTGACTGAATACAGACGGAAGCATACTATTTTTATCTTTCTTTAGTTTTTTGTCTTCTTGTACAAAATGACTAAAATTATAAATGTTTTACATAATTGCACATGTATAACTTATATCTGATTGCTTAATATGGAAGAAGAAGGGAGTGAGGA
The DNA here is from genome assembly GCA_023548195.1 of Bettongia penicillata ogilbyi. Taxonomy (NCBI): domain Eukaryota; kingdom Metazoa; phylum Chordata; class Mammalia; order Diprotodontia; family Potoroidae; genus Bettongia; species Bettongia penicillata. The sequence continues at coordinate 1,882,851 of JAJHZJ010000084.1, read as the reverse complement.
AGGAATGGAATTTGGAACTCAAAACTTTAAATAAAAATGTTAAAAACTGGGAAAAAAGAAGAAATGTACCTTTCTTCAATCTTTTAGTACCTTGACTATTTTTCATGCCTTTAAAAACATCACTGACAGGGGCCCAGCAATCACTTCTTCCACTTCTTTCACTGCTAAAGAGTAGAGTTCATCTCATCCAGGTGACTTGAATTCATTAAGGGCAACTTAGTGCTCTGATATTACTTCCTTACTTATCATGGGTATTAATTTCCTATCGGTCATTTTTTTGTTCTGTCATTTCAAAGGTCATTCTTCTTGACAGGGAAAATAGAAATAAAATAAGATTTGGGCAGCTCTATCTTCTCTCTGTGGTTAGTGATCATTATCCCACAGACCCCAATCAAAAGTCAGACCCCTTCTTTCCTTATTTTTCTCCAACTAGAGTAAACAACAAAATTGTGTGTTGTTTATTTTGTTGGTATTTTAAATGGGAAGATCTTTCCCAACCATTAATAGGCCCATGTGACCTGCTTAAATCACATGGAAGCTTAAGTCACATGTGATGGGAGGAACTTGCTGAATGGGTAGAACAGGAAGGATGAAGCAGAGCTGGGAGGAAGTTGGTCAGGCTAGTCAGAGCTGGGGCTTGGCCAATTTCCTATTCTCCCTGAAGGTGTGACAAACTTGGATACAAGGGTTCAGGAGGATTTGTAGGGGCCATTATTACTTCTCTATTCCATCTAATATCAAGCCCCTTTTCTCGGTATATTTTGTATAATTCATTGGTTGGAAGACCATCTATGCTTCCGAAATCTACCAATTTCCCCAATTATTAGAATCAAAACTAGATGCTTGTAAACAAGAGGAGACATCTTCACTATTATATTCCTATGGGAAACTGCTAAGGGATATCAAATACATCTGCATTTCCAGTCATTGTGACAATCTTCATTACCTTCTCCTTTAATTTTCTTACACAGTCCCTAAGTAAATACCAGGTCTATCTCCATTAGACCACATAGAATCGGTAAGATACTGCTTACTGCATCCTTCTGTAGCCAAAGCCAACAGATCAGCCAAATTGTTACCTCCTTGCATATTGTAATCTCTAAAAGCTTGCTGTACAAAAGAATTCTGACTGATATCTATAAATTTCAAGCAATCCACACCATCTATTGATACTCCTCCAGCTCCTTCAATCATTTTGGATGGATAATACCTAAATCAGCATTAGCAGCTTGAGGAATACATGCATTGGCTAGAGTGATAGATTCTAATTATCAAGGAAAAATGATTTTGACATTCCAAAATTTAGGTGAACCCATACAGTTTTATAAAAAATGACAGAATAGTTCAAGTGATTATTATTCCTTTTGAAACAATACCCTTTGTAAAAACGGATCCGCCTTCTAAAATAACTACCAGAGGAACTGAAGGGTGGGGTTTTACTGATAGAATAAAATTGGGAGCTAAAATATGGGTAGAACGGAAGCCAGACACTGTTCCAAAAGCTGCAGAAATTATAGCACATGGGAAAGGTAATACCATAACTGTTGTTTATTCAGAAGCAGATTACCCAATTGCATCCCTAACTCGTATATTCTGATGTGAATAAGGCTATGATAGTGGGTTCATGGACTCCAGAAGCACGGCTAACCCTACCTATGCTCCTTCTAGCTTTTGTCTCCTTGTTTCTTTTTGGGTTTTTTTGTTAAACTAGTTTGCTAGATTTGTTTTCTGCAGGCTTAGTACCCTCCACCTGCAGATACCTGATTGCTTGAGCCAGATGTCATCCCCTGTCCATGAAGTGTCACCCCTGGGCCTGGTGTCAACCAAGTTCCAGATGCCAGCTAAAGAACTGACCTCTCAAGTGGGACCTCTTGGGGTATGGATAGCTCTACATCCAATTTCAGCAGGAAGTAGTTATGGAAGAAGAGACCTTTGCCCCTTACCCCAAGATTTTGTCCCCATTCATTCAAGAGAAAGAAGGAAGGGGTACTTGTGCTCAAGACACACCCTAAGATATTGTTTTATTTGCTCATTTTGTGTGATCCCTGTTATATTATTGTAAAGTTCTGCTGATACCAGTTGCCTAAGATATTGTTTTATATTTTCTGTTTTCCCTATTACAATTCTGTTCATACCAATTGCCCCACCAACCTATGTAATGTATACAAAAGATCTTGGGGAGGAATGTAATGGTAATTTAAATGGGAAGATCTTTCCCATTCATTAATAGGCCCATGTGATCTGCTTAATCACATGGAAGCCTAAGTCACATGTAGCAGGAGGAGTTTGCTGAATGGGTAGAATGCAAAGGGTGGAGCAGAGCTGAGAGGAAGTTGGTCAGGCTACTCAGAACTGGGAGGAAGTGAATGAGAGCAGTTAGGGTGGAGGGAGGAGGGGACACAGATCAGCAGAGATCTAGGCTGGTGAGTGTTTGTTTGTGGGAAGGCTCCAGGAGAAGTGGGGGAGGTTTGGGAATGGTTTTGTGCCCTGCAGTGCTAATGTGTATTGACTTTTTGGCTACTATGATAGATTCAACTTTTTGGTTTAGGGATTTGGCTTTCTGGTATCTGAATAAATGTTTTTCTTTTGCCTTCTATATGGAGAGTGTATTATACTTTGTGACTGAGAATTATGTTATCATAGTTATAGTCACCACCAGTGCTGTAAATATTGCTTTGGTAATACAGTTGTCCTTAGAAGCCTTCTGAGACAATCTAGATCACACTTAACTTTACCTGAAAGCCATTATTATAACCTGTAGCAGAGTAGCTCCCATATCTCCTTCATCTCATATTATTATTCCTAATCATCAGAAATTTAGAATGTGTGGCCCAAACAAAATTTTATTGTATTTATTTTAGGGAATGTTGCCCACAGCTCTCTTGCTTTCTTCTTCACACAGTTCAAGAAAACTGTTTTCTCTGTTTTGTTGCCTTACCCAGACATTTCTGTGATATTTTGAGATCTTTACTTAAACAAATAATGATAGAATGTAAAGGAAACATAAACAACATGTCCGGTAAGACATTTCCCTTTTATTTCTTCTATTATAATCACATTCAAATGAAGATAAACATAACCTTACAAGCTTTCCTGTGGAGTTTATACTATAAAAATGGTCTTTTGGGGTCATTCAGATTTTAGAAGATTTGAATGTGATCCAAAAGTATAAACTGAATGGAAACTAATTCTTTTAAATATAATGATTTAGCATTAAAGAGAATAAACAGTCAATCAAATGTGGCCTCTTCCTTTTTTTAAAATGAATTTATAATCCCAAGGATTTATTTGCATATGAAGCACAAAGACATAACAGGTGATCTGGGGAACCAGCTGATGTATAAAGAGAAGACCTTCTGATGGATCAGGCAGACCATTTCAGGCTCCATGGGGATAGGAATATGTTCTGGACTCTGACTAGTGCAGAAGGGTTTGCACTTTCAGAATACTGAAGCAATCCCTTTTGGTCCCTGTGTTTGGGGAGATGCGTCAAGAATAATGGACAACTAAGCCATTTCTTTCTGTCTCTGTCTCTCCATATGTATATAAATACACATATACATACACATATATACTAAAGAAAAGGGTATCTATTGTTTTTATCAGATACTCAAGGTAATTGACTGTTTTAATTGGGTTCCATAGATACTAACTTTTAAGAGTCATGAATAACTTTGTCTCCCCAATTTTCTCAATCTCACAGACGTTCTTCTTTCACCTGCATAGCTGTCTTATATTAATCTCATCCCCAATCTTTCTCCTCTTTCTCTTCAATTTCCCAGGACTGTGCACCCTAATATGAGTGTTAAATCTTTGACATCCCTTCCTTCTCCCCTCTTTTGATCTAATTATTAAAGCCAACCTTCTCCCTATCCATGTCAGAACTCCTTGGGGTTATGGATTGTACAAATATAACCTGAATGTCCTTTAATACTTTGGAGTGCTACCCAAATTATCCAGCTACACAACTATAAGAAATAAACTTTGAACAAACTACCAGCTAACCAGGGTATGGTCTTATTTCGGCCACAACACCATCTACTGTATTCTCAGCTCTGTCTCCCATGCTCTGGAGAATATAAAGGATATCTGCCAAATCCATGTCCTCGAGGAGCTTTACATAGAAGGAAAAGATGCACATAGGAAAGAAATTAAACAATAGGAGACAGTGGTATATGAGATTGAGAGTCAGCATGGCATAGTGAATAAAAAGTTTGCTTCAATCCAGAAAAACTGAACTTTGCAAGGAAGTACACTAAATAAGGGGATCCCCTGATCTTAGAATCTGTGTTATTCCTCCCAGGACCTGGATCCCTGTAGCTCACTTGGGATGTTGTGGCAAAAGAAGTCAGTGAATTCCAATCACACTTTCCCCATTTTTCTGGGTTCTCCCCACCCTCACCTACAAAAAACTTGCTCAACTATTTAGTCATTTTGAATTTCATTCTTTACTTCAGTATCTTATTCCCATTTAAGTAAGAAACAATGAACAATATGTACCTGGAAATCATTTCATTCATGATTCACTAGACCCCTTGAGAGATTATGTGGTTAATTTGGTGCCAACCATGAAAACCATGACAGGCTTATTATACCACTTTGTTAGATATGCGCCATCTTACTTGCAGGACTAATGCTGTAGTTCAGAAGATTAATCTGGAGCTTTGGATCCTTTCCTGATTGAGTGCTGCACTTGATTCCAGAATTTGCTTTATATGTTGACCCAGGTCAACCTTTTCTTGTTTGTAACCACTCAATGGGCGTTAATTTCCCCTAAGTGAGTACCTGAAAAGGCCTAACCTAAAAAGGCCAAAGTCTCCATTGTATCCTGGGCCATCTTCAGTCATCCTGATGAATATCTGGTCATTGAACCCAGATGACTCAGGAGGAGAAAGTGAGGATGATGACCTTGCACAGCCCTCCCTCCCTCAAAACAAAGTCAAATGTAAGTCATGTCATCATTCTCTGATATCACGGTCTTCTTCAAAAACGAAGGACGAACACAAAAACAATCAAGACATTAGGTTAAAAACTCACCTGGGCTTGTTTAAATTCTTTAGGGATGTGTCCATCATGGAAGTGATCCCAGATGTTTTTAGCTGTGTGACTTGAAAGGCTACCATGGGATACAAAGATTGGACTTTTTCTAGATTGAATTAAGGAAACCCTTCCTAATAATTAGAACTATCATGAAGTGAATGAGCTGTCTGCATCAGTAAAATCAAAATGCCAAATGATTGTTTCTTGATCATCAATATAATCAACTAATCAGCAAAATACCACCAAATTACAAAGTTGGGGGGAAAATCTCTTCTATAATACCTCTGGTAAGAGATTCTTTCCCACGCTGCGATTTTATGATATCTTGCTGATTAATTGACTAGACTGATGACCAAGAGACAATTATTTGGCAGAGAGGATAGGTACTGGACCCCTCATTAAAATGATATAAGGAATTTCTGGATGAGGAAACTCCTTCCACCAATTCAGATTGCCTCCTTCTCTGTAATATATATTCCTGGTTGCACAGAGCACTGAAAAATTAAATGACTTTGCCAGGGTCACATAGCCATCATATCTCAAAATCAGAATTTGAACCCAGGACCTCCAGACACTGAGGCTCCTTCTATTTACTAAGCCATCTTGCTTCAGCTGACTGCACATGTGACTGAATATAATCTAGTGTAACACTTATAGTGAAAACTGCTCAAAAGCTGCAGGTACCCTTTGTTTTTCACCCTGTGTATCCAGTAAGATGAGAAGGAAAAACAGAAGTGGGGAACGAGGAAAATTCTTGGCTAATGTAAAGGACCAAGTTGGAGGGTCAGAAGAGGAAGTAATTCATGATTGCACGTATATAACCTTTATCAAATTGCTTACCATCTTAGAGAGGGAAGAAGTGAGGAAGGGAAGGAGAAAATTAGGACCTCAAAATTTTCAAATGGGTTTTAAAATTTGTCTTTATGTGTCATTAGAAAAAAATACTACTTGAAGAGATTGAAAAAAAAAAAGAGGTAAGTACCAATGAGAATTTGCAAAGGGAGGGGAAGGAAGCACTTTGTCTCTCTCTACCTATCCTTCCAGGGTTTTAATTAGGCAAATAGGGGCTGGATGGAGAAATTGCTCATCCTAAAGTAAGGTTGTTTTTTGAGTTTGATCTGGGGAAAGCTAATTCCTATTCCCACACAATTATGGTTAGGTGGAAACATTAAAAGATTCCTAGGACCCCTAGGCCTGGGGAAAAAGTTGGGGAGCAGTTGTGTACTGAGTTGTTGACTAGAAGGGGTGCAGCTGTGTATGTAACTAACTGTGACACCTTACAAGGAACAGCTACCTTAGCTCCTTAGGGCAGCTGAGATATCTAATGGAAGACAACTAGCCTAGACTATTACAATAGCTTTGTCTTAGGTCTTCTCACCTCCACTCCATATTTCATACCAATGTCAGACTAATTGAGCTTGTGTCCGGTTAAGGTCATGAACCTCCTCTACTCAAAAGTCCAAAATGACTTCCTATCATCTCTCAAGGAAAGGTCAGATTCTTTCTCTTAGCAATCCAGACTCTCCACAAATTGTCACTCTCCCCCTCCAGACTTATTTCAAATGACTTCACTCTGTAGACTCTATCCTCAAACTAAACTGGATAAGACTCTATTCTAAGAATACACACTTATCTCTCATTCCTCCTGGTATCTTTGTCTAGGCCATTCTCTATGTCCGGAGAGCCCTCCTTCCCCATATTCACCTGCTGAATTTCTACTTATCCTTCAAAGTCCAACTCAAACAGCCCCTCCTTCAAGAAGACTTTCCTGATCCATGGGACTGGTAATGATCTTTGATTCAGCCAGCACAGCTTAGCAACAGAACTGACTGTGGTGCCCTGTGGTTAACTTTGTAAGAATTCCACGAAGAAAGAAAGGACTTCCAGGTCCTGCACTTCCAGAGCTGTGAATTGCCTTGGTTACATGTATGCCTTTCTACCACTGTATTTTAAATTTGTGCCCCCTCTTCCCAAGATAACTGTGCGTATTTATAAAAGAGTACATCCCAAGTTTGTTGGGGTTTTGTTGTGGGTTGGGTAAGGGAGATGGAAGGGGAGGGGACATTTTATAACTACTATTCTTGCCTTGCTATTTGAGTAAATGTCCTTGCTAAAAACTAATTGAGTCTACCTACTGATTTATTAATAGGAAGCACACTAGTGGGGACTCAGCAGCTACAACAGTAGAAGTAGCATCCCACAGGGTTACCCACAGAACCCAAGGAAATGGCCCACTGTATAGGGAACACAAACCTGAATGCATGTGTAAGTTGAGGAAGTGGCACCGGAGGAAGTGTTAAACTTATTTTTGTAATAATGTACAGTTATCTGCCTTAATGTTTTATCTAAATGTTGTGTCTCCCCAACACCTAGCAGAATATTCTGTACACAGGAGGTACTTGGTTTTCCATTGTAGATTTATTTGTCATTTGATCTCCTCTGACCTCAGCTTTGCAGAGACAGTAGAATTAAAAAATCTCTCTAATTCTCAGTGCTGAGAACATCAAATCAATGAGGAAAAAAAAATTCAACTATCTTCCTTGGGCAATAAGCCTAATGCTCAGACATCTTTAAATAAGAAAGAATGCAGAAACAAAGAATTTAAATGCAGTGCTTGGAGGAACAGTATCTTTGGGAGAAATCACAAAGAAGATTTCATTACTCCTTGCTTAAATAACATGTGGGACACAAATGCTTTATACTTCTCGAGCAGAATATGAATCTTTCTATGTGCACAAATTTTATTCCATGAATCTAAGGTTCTTTTAAAAATAAATTTTTATGGATTAAATGGAGGGGAGTGAGTAATTTCCCCTACTCCTCCATTGATATAGTCACAAATGAAAACTTGTGTGAATGAGTTGTCTACACCCTTGTGATGTCTTTATGAGGCATGAGATTAAACCATGTAATTGAGTGAACAAAGAAACTAGCCATACTTCTGGGGGCTTTATATACAAATAGTATCATTTCCCATTTCACAGATGAGGAAATTGAGGCTCTGAAATGTTAAATTAGTTGCCCATGGTCACACAGCTAGTAAATAGCTGAACTGGAGTGTGAACTGACTTCAAACTTAAGACTCTAATCTTCTACCCTACTATGTCTACTATACCTACAACTACTTCAGGAACTTGGGAATTGTAGACCCTTTAATAAAAGGGTGAATTCATACTTCAGCAAATAAAGGACATTCCTTCTGCCTCAAAGGTCATTTCCAAGATACTACATCCAAGCCAATTGACAGTGGTCTGGACAGGTCCATGTTAGGCCTGTTCTGTAGGACTCTTTGTAATTACATAAATTCCTGGGACCTGAGCTTCATTCTGGGGATGGGCCCTTGGGTTCACACTGGAAATGAATTTAGGTGTCAGCTAGGTGACATGGAAGTTAGAGCTCTGGTCTAGGAGTCAGGAAAGGCTGGGTTCAACTCTGGCCTGAGACACTTATTAACTATGAGACCATGGACAAGACAATGAATATTTCAGAGCCTCCATTTCCTCATCTATGAAATGAGGAATAATGATGTTTGCATAGAAAGTCCCTGAAGGTGTGGCTAATTTGTTTGCTCAGCCAATTACATGGTTCCTTTCATATCTCATAAAGAGATCACAAGAGTGTAGATACAACTTGTTCACACAAGTTTTCATTTGTGACTATAGTCTGACACAGTTTCCTCAGTTATAAAATGGGGATAAAAATAGCACCTATCTCCCTAGGATTAAATAAGATAATATTTGTTAAGTGTTTTGCAAGCCTTAAAGCATTATGTACTGCTAGCTATTATTATTTTTAAGGTTTTAATATATAAAATTTATTTTTCCATTTTCAACATTCACTTCTACAAGAATTTGAATTCCAAGTTTCTCTCCATCTCTCCCCACTCCCCACCACAGGACAGCATGCATCCCATCTACCCCTTCCTCCAGCCTGTCCTCCCTTCTATCACCCCCTCCCTTCTTCTATCCTCCTTCCCTCTATTTTCCTATAAGGAAAAATAGATTACGCCACTGCCTGTACATCTTGTTTCCCAGTTGCATACAAAAGCAATTTCTAATATTCATTTTTAAAGTTCTGAGTTGCATATTCTCTCCCTTCCTCCCTCCCCACCCACCTTCATTGAGAAAGAATAACTATTATTAACTCTTGGATCTGACTCAGAATTGGAATGGAGTTAGAGCCCGGAGGTTTTGCCGAGGATAAAATTTCAAGGCAAGTAAGATAATGAGGCCTATAAGACCTTGCCAGATCAGTGACTCAGTGTATCTCAAAAGAAAGAGCTGCAGACATTCCAACAGGCCCAAATACAGTGGTGTCCAACTCAGGCAACCCTCTCTCTCTACTCTGTGTTCCAATCCTAGCAATCTCCGGATGCCTTTTTCTTGTAGCCACCTTATAGTTCTTCTCTGTCCTGAATCCTCCCGGATCCCTCTGTTGCTCAGGGCAGAACATCAAGAAAGCTTACTTACAAACTCCCCTGAAATCTGCATCTCACCATCATTCATAGGGATAAATGTTTCTGTGAATCTATAAACTATAGAAGAGTTTTGTGCACATCCCGAACCTGTCTTTCTTCTTCAGAGACCGGGGTAAGTAGGTCTCTTCCGATCCTTGACGTTTCCTTTTCCATATGTGCAGTGCGTATTCTTTCCTGTAGCAGGCCCACCACACATTTTATGTGGAGAGCATTTTAATATATATATTTATGTAATGGTTGCTAGGGGATGACTTCAAGACAGTAATGAAAATGTAATTGCAAGTCTTAATGGAACCTCTGGGGAAAGTGATGTGGATGGTCACACAAGACTGGAGGAAAGAGAGCAGCTAGCAAGCCAGTGTTTCTCATCAGGGGCAGGGCAGTTTCTATTTATAGGGGAAAAGATCTTTGTGTACACAACACGTTTTCTTTGATTCAGGAGTTCTCTGTTCGTCACAGTTAACTACAGTTGCCAGCTCTGGCCAAGATGAATGGTTTTAGGACAAAGCCTGATAATACCCTCTAAGTACTGAGGATTCAGAGGTGAATGGACACCCAGCCTAGACACAAAGAGGTCCAGCCACATGACTCTTTCCAAAGCTGGAAGATGGTGCTAAATAACCTAAAAAACCAAGAGGCTCCAACTTCCTTTTTTTCTTTTATATATTAGGGATTGTCTCACTTTTTTATTTGTATCCACGGTCCTTATTACAGTGTTTGATACAGAAGAAGAGTAAACTCCTAAATAAATGCTTCTCATTCATTCTCTTATTCCCAATGGCAACCTACTACCACCACCAATAGAACCCTCCTTTGTAACAGGCAAATAAAACCTATTGTCCAATTCTGAAAATCTTTGTTTCACTCCTTACCTAGTCAACCCCCTTCCTCTTGAAAGGCAGGACAGTCCCATATTTTTTCAGAGGATTAGGGTTATCCATTCCTGCACCCCAGCTCTTTCCGACTTTGGACTTAGGCATTTTTTCCTATAGGCATATCTTTCACCTTTTCTGACATGAAATCTATCCCCACCACCACCTCCCCATCTCTTGTCAAAAAAATGCGATTCCACGATTCCTTGTCCACCATCCCATCAAGCTAGTAAGTAATGTCAATAACATTTGTTTATTTCTCATTCAGTTCCCCTATATAACTTTGCATTTGCTTGTTTCAGTGATGTTTGGCTTATATTGTAAGTTACTATATGGCGTGAATTCCATGTAGGTATCTTATCGTCTGCAGCACAGTGTTTGGGACATTCTGAAATCAATGGGTTTTTTTCTTCTTAAAGCTAAATAATCATACTAATTGGGTCAGGTAGGTAGTGCAATAGATAGAGCCCTGGACCTAGAGTGAGGAAAAATCTTCCTGAGTTCAAACTTAGCCCCAGACACTTCCTTGCTGTGTGACCCTGGGCAAGTCACTTAACCCTGTTTTCCTCAGTTTCCTCATCTATAAAATGAGTTGGAGAAGGAAATGGCAAACTGATGCAGGAATTTTGCCAAGAAAACCCCAAAGAGGGTCATGAAGAGTTGGACATAACAGAAATGACTGAACAAAACCAGAAATCTTATCATGTACAACACTTCTCTTGTGGAGAAGACGAAGAGATACAGATGAGGTAATTCTACAATTGCATTCAGAAATGATTGTATGCTCAGACTCAAAGCGTAGTTGTTAATGATTCATTCTGGGTGACAAGAGGTCTCCATTGCAGGAATTTGTATTTGACTCTGTGCTATGTCATATTTTTATTAATTTTTACCAAAGGCAAACACCCTATGGTCATCAAATTTGCAAATTACAGAAAACTAGGAGGTAGAGGTGACACCAAGACAGAAACAGCATCCAGAAGGATCTTGAGACTTCTGTCTTCAATTTTTGTGTAGTAAGTCATACAGAACCCAAATTGCCAATTTTCACTGCAGCAATGATATAAAAAGCACACTATCACATAGTAAAGATGCATGAAAAAACCACATGAGCACATTGGAACGAGCTGGGGTAGCAGGCTACATGTCAACCTCACTTTCATCTGAACTGGACAAAGGACTGCATATACCACACACAGAATGCTAAGCAAAAATAGAATAAAATTAGAATATAGAGAATCCCTAGGACAGCTAGGTGGCACAGTGGATAGAGTGCCGGATTTGGAGTCAGGAAGACTCACATTCCTGAGGTCAAATCTGACCTCAGACATTTACTAACTGTGTGACCCTGGGTAAGTCACTTAACCCTGTTTGTCTCAAGTTTCCTCATCCGTAAAATGACCTGAAGAAAAAAATGGCAAACTTAATTCCATTATCTTTGCCAAGAAAACCCCAAATAGGGTCACAAAGAGTCAGAGACACTACTGAAACAACTGAACAACAACACACAGTTTGGTGTAGAAACAATTAATTTTTACAAAGGAATATTTACTTCAAAGGTATAAGAAGAATAAACATACAAAATTCCTGCCTAACACCTAGAACAGGGAATTATTCTTCTTTATACTACTTCATTTTCTCAAGAAGAAGGGGGAATTAGGTTCATAGACTGACTCAATTTCTATATAGCATAGTCCTACCAAGTTCCAAGTCCAGACCCCCTGGGTTTTTATTCTGGTACCCTGGATTACCAGGGCTTTCCTGCTAAGCTGGGAGCAACATCCAATCTAGAGTCCTTCCTCCAAGATCACTCTAACTGTAACTCCTCTGTCTGGGGACTTCACCACCTGAGCTTAAAGATGAAAATTACACATGAAGCAGATCCAAACCCAAAGCTCAAAACTTAGAGGCACAAGGAGCTTGCAGCCACTTGGAATTTAAAGGAAGAGAGGAAGGTAGTCCTTGCTCTGCACCCAATCAATGATGGTAGTGAACTTTGAGAAAATAGAAACTTCACTCCCACCAGGTAGAGGAAGGGAAGAAGGGAGGAACAGAGGGAGAGAGAGAGAGAGAGAGAGAGAGAGAGAGAGAGAGAGAGACAGAGAGAGAGAGAGACAGAGACAGAGACAGAGAGACAGAGAGAGAGAGAGAGAGAGAGAGACAGAGAGAGAGACAGAGACAGAGACAGAGACAGAGAGACAGAGAGAGAGAGAGAGAGAGAGAGATTTCCAATATGATAGATTTTTCCAGCTATGAAGCCAAGGAAAAGAGGCTATTCATAAGGTAGGAGAACATAGGCTACCTTCTCTCAGAAGCAGAATCCTGACATCTCCCACATAGATGCTTCAATCTCAATATTTGGGACATGCTCAGTAAAGCCCTGTTACATTAAATATTAAAAGTTTGTTGTTAACTAGTATGACTTGTTCAGTTATTTCAGTCATGTCTAACTCTTCACAATCCCATTTGGGGTTTTCTTGGCAAAGATCCTGGAGTGATTTGCCATTTCCTTCTCCAGCTCATTTTACAGATGAGGAAACTGAGACAAACAGGGTGAAGTGACTTGCCCAGGGTCACACAGCTAGTAAGTGTCTGAAGGCAGATCTGAACTCAGGAAGAGGATTCAGGCCCCTGCAGTCTGTGCCACTTAGCTGCCCCAGTTAGTATGATTATGTACTTTTAAAAGAAAGAAAAAAAAACATTGATTTCAGAGTCTCTAGGCTCCCAGAACATTCAAATATTATCTACCTTGATTAGGGAAAGAATGATAGGATTTAAAACTGGACAGGACCATAGGAGGTAGCTCAGTATACTGGTCAGAGCACTAGCTCTGGAGTTAGAAGACCTGGCTCAGGTTCTGCCTCTAACACTCCCTGCGTGACCTTGTCCCAAAACCTCATTAGATCTCAGTTTCCTTATCTGCCAAATGCAAAGGTTGGGCTAGATAGCCTCGAAGGTCCTTTCCAGTTCTAGACATATGATCCTCTGCACTCCCTCATCCTAAAGACAATAAAATTAAGGCCCAGGAAACTGAAGTGATTTTGCCCAAGGTTGACCAGATAAGAAGGAATAAACCATTCTTGTTTCCACTCTACCATTCCCCAGGCTCTACAGAAGCAATCAAAAACTTCAAGATTTCATATAAATGCCCACAAGAGGACATATCCCCAGTGATTGATATACAATACAATATACAATGAATTGACATACAAAGGAATTAATGACTTCATCAACTGACCAAAGGAAGGCTGAAACCCTGCCAATCTCTCTGTATCCCCAGGGATAGTTTTATCATTTATGGAATGATAAGGAAGGAAGATCATTTTCTTAGGGCAAACCAGTTGACCTAAATCCATATTGAGGCTGCTAGTCTCAGTTTGAGTTAAGCAAATATCAATAAGCTTTCAACCCAAGGAGACAACTCCTTTATCGACCAGTAACTAATTGACCTGATTCCATCATCCAATGTCATTGATGTAGGACCTACCTTCTCCTTAGTTCTGTGATGAGAAGTTTGTTTTATTCTTTATGATAAAAGAGTTGATTATCCATTGCAAGGGGGAAATATTTGAATTAATCATGATTTGGGAGTGGTGAGAAAACAGAAAACTTGTCTGTTCCTGACTATCAGACTATAATTTGAGACTGAGGGATTACCTATCAAGGCTGCAATAATCCAGTGGCTATCAATCAATCCATCACCAAGCATTAGTAAGCTCCTACAAATTGGCAGGTGCTGTGCTAGTTATAAGAAATAAAATTATGCAAATAAAGTAAGCCCTACTCTCCAGAAGCTTAAATTCTATTTAGAGAGACAGGATATATGTGTGCATGTATATATGCATGGATATCTGTGTATATATACATATATGTATATACGTATATGTGTGTATATATATGAATATATATATACATATATATATATATATATAAAATACCTCTCTCTCTCTCTAAGATCTGTCTCTCTCTGCCAAGAAAACCTTAAAAGGAATCATAAAGACTCAGACAAAACTGAATATGATCCAGCAGCAGTAGCAACAAGATAATAAGTTCTATTTTTGACATTGAATTTGAGATGACTCAGGGAAATTCAATTTGAAATGTCCAATAAATATTCAATGATGGAGGATTGAAGGCTAAGGGAGAGACAGGCTGGAAACATAGATCTATGAGTTCCCTTTACAGAGAGAACAAATCAATTTATGGGAACTGATGAGGTCCCAAAGGAAAGAGAGAGAAAAGAGGGGTGTGATGTGGATGATGAGCCATTAAAGGAGATTGAGAAGGATCAATCAGTCAGGTGGAGAACCAGTAGAGAGGAGTATCATGAATACACAGAGAAGAGAGACTGTCTAGGAGGAGAGAATGATCCAGAGTGTTATCCAGGATAAGGACAGAGAAGAAACCAACATAAGAAAAGTCATGATTAGAGAAATGTCAATTTAGGCAATTCTGATAGTCCATCTCCTATCCATCAGAGAAGAAGGCCAAAAAGGAAAATGATAAATGTTGGAAAGTATGGGAAAACAGGCACCATGATGCATTGCTGGTGGCCCTAACAAAGGGTACAGCTATTCTAGTAAGCAATTTGAAACTATATACAAAAATTTACTAAATAATATGTACCCTATGACCTAGACATAGACTTCCACTAGGCCTAGAGACCAAAGAAAGAGGAAAAAGTCTTTTATATGCAGATTATTTATAGCAGCTTCTTGTGGTGGCAAAAACCTGGAAACTAAGGGGATATCCAACAACTGGGAAATGACTGAATCATGATGTATGAATATGATGGAGAACTACTGTACTATAAGAAATGAGGAAATAGAGATTTCAAAAAGAGATGAAAAGACATGAAATAACGCATTGTATGGTAAGCAGAATCAGAAGAATTATTTATAGGATAACATCAATATTATGAAAATGAAGAATTTTGAAGACTTTTATAAACTGATTAAGGATGAAATGAGCAGAACCAGAAGCATAATTTATACTATAGCAACAACACTTTAAAAACAACTTTGAAATCTGTAAGTGTGATGAACCATATAATACTCATTTATGATTCAAGGTCTGATGATGAAACATGCATCCATTATAGAGAGGGGGCGAATTTAAAGTGCAGGGTAAGACATTTAGATTTTTGTATATAATCACTGAGGAAATTTGGTTTGCTTGATTATGCATATTACTTAGAAGAATTTTGTTTTCTCTTTCTTTTTAAATGTGGTGAGGTTGGAAGGGAGAAAAATATAGATTTGGTTAATTTTTTTTAATAGAGAGGTGGGTGGTTGTTACAGACGTGAAATGTTGCATGCACTTTCAGGTGAGGTCATTGTATGGTTCGTTTTACTTTGTTACAAGAGATCTCTCAAGTAAGAAGGATCTATAAATATTTGTACCATAAAAACAAAGTAAATCTATAAAACTTTTAAAATAAGGACCAATAGATCTGGCAATTAAGAGATCATTGGTAACTCCTCCAAACAGATCAACAAAATACACCAGACGGAATTATGACTGGAAAAAATCAGAAAAAAAAATCATATTGAGATATTTTTTTTTCTAGCCCAGCCAGATATAAAGTAACAGAGAGGTCTGCACCTGCTGGGATCTAGCCAAGAGCACAGAAGCAGAGTATTCCACTCAGGGTAAGGAGAGGTTCCAGACCAGCTTTAAGAGCTTAAACTTTAGGTAAGCATGTCCATTTGTTTCCTATCCAGTTCCAAGTCATAGATCCATGGTAGAGTGAACAGGAGACCTGAGTCTAAGGTGAGAAACAGTTTAAACCCTAGAATGTATATTTAGCAAAGCAGTAGCTGCATGGGGCGGACCTCAAGAGTAGAACTGGGTCTCAGAATGACCAAGATAGGAATCTCAGGCCAGCAGTTCTATCATTCTTAACCAACAGAGGTTTTATTAGTTGGCTAAGTTAGGTGGCTAAGTCCAGCAGCAGTCTTATTCATTTTAAGTTGGTGTTTTCTTGACAAAGATACTGGAGTGGCTTTGCCATTTCTTTCTCTACCATGTCCCCATTTTGCAGATGAGAAAACTGGGACAAACAGGGTTAAACAACTTGCCCAGGGTCACACAGCTAATAAATCTGAGGCCAGATTTGATCTCAGGAAGATGAGTCTTCTTGACTCCAGGATTAGCACTATATCAACTGTGCTACCTAGTTATTGTAGGCAGTAACAGTTTACTGAAAGTCTAAACAAAGCAAACCCACAGGCTTATTGTTCAGACCCAAATCCAGATCAGAAATTTGGGATCAAGGATAAGACTTTTTTCTGGAATGGACCACTTTTAGAGCACCAAAAACTTGCAGGTCTCAAGCCTGAGCTACCCTTGAGATCCTGAAATAACATAATACTCACTATCCTAAGAAAGCAGCAACAGAGCAAGACCAAACATTTCCAGGGCTCAAAACCCAGCCCTAACATGTCCATAAACAGAAAGTGGGCTGAAGAATGAGCAAAGAGAAAAGAAATCTCATCAATAAAAACTATTATGGTGATAGGGATACTCAAGGAATAGACCTAGAAGAACAAAATTACTCCAAAATATCTACAAGTAAAGCTTCAAAGAATAAGCATACCTTGAACACACAATGAGAATTCCTGAAAGAAATAGTGCAAAAAAAATTTTGAAAAAATTTTATAAATGAAATAAAATCACTTGGGAAATGAAATGAGAGTCATAGAAGAAAGATTTAGAAAAATATCAATAACTTGGAATAAAAGGTATAAAATCTTGCCCAAGCAAAAAAAACCAAAAACCAAAACAACCAAACAACTCCATGCAAAATAGAATGGACCCAATAAAAGTCAGTGATTTCATGAGAAAACAAGAGATATTAATCAAAGCTAAAACAC
The DNA here is from genome assembly GCA_023548195.1 of Bettongia penicillata ogilbyi. Taxonomy (NCBI): domain Eukaryota; kingdom Metazoa; phylum Chordata; class Mammalia; order Diprotodontia; family Potoroidae; genus Bettongia; species Bettongia penicillata. The sequence goes on along the minus strand of JAJHZJ010000084.1, from coordinate 1,865,587 downwards.
TGGGAAAAAATTGTAGAAAATCTCACAGAAACATCAACTGACCTAGAAAACAGATTGAAGAGAAATAATTTAAGAATCATTGAACTTCCTCAAAGACATAACCAAAAAACGAACCTAGACATATTTCAAGAAATTCTAAAAGAACATTATTACCCTTACCTTTTTAGAACCAGAGGGCAAAATAGAAGGAATTCCTTGGTCACTTCCTGAAAGAAATCCCCAAATGAAAACTCCCAGGAACATCACAGGCAAAAGTTGGAGTTTCCAAGTCAAAGGAATAGTCCAAAAGAAAGAGTGCAAGTACTAAGGAGCCACAGTCAGGATCACACATGATTTAGTAGTGACAATAAAGGAGTGAAGCATTCAGAATATGATATTTCAGAAGAAAAATGGCTTATAGCCAAGAATAATTTACCCAGAAAGATTGAAAATAATCCTATGGGGATAGAGGGTGGGGACTTCCAAACATTCCTGATGAAAACACCAAAGCTGCATAGAAACTTTGAGGTTCAAATATAAGAATTAAGAGAAATATGAAAAGGGAAACATGAATAAATAATGATAAGGGACTAAAAAAGATTAAATTGCTTATATTCAACAATGGGAAAATGATATACATGTGTCTTTGCTAAACTCTATCATCATGAAGTGTCATAGAAGGAATATAATTAGACAAGATCTAGAAATGGTTGTGTTATGTCTTAATGATCTTCAGAGACGAAAGGAAACAGAGGAAGAGGAATATCCTGGGGGAGAAATGAAGGGAAGGAAAAGCTGGGGGAAATTATCCAACAAAAGTACTTAAAATACGAAGCTAAACAAGGAGGAGGTGGTGATGGGAGCAGTCAACACTTCAACCTCATTTTCATCTGAATTGGTTAAGGGAGAGAAGAATACATCACACATGAGAGAAATGCATTTCACTCACCAGGAAATAGGAGAGAAAGAGGAGAACAGGGGTGTAGGAATTTAGAAGGAGGGTAGATTAAAGGAGCTATTAGGTCTAAGTAAAACAAACTATAACTGAAGATGTACAAAGATATATTTAACTCTATTTGAAGTAGTAAAGAATAGGAATCTGAGGGGATGCCCTTCAATTGGGAAATGGAGGTGGTTTCAGAGAAATGTGGGAAGACTTGTATAAACTGATGGAGAGTGAAGTGAAAAGAAATAGGAGAATATTTTAAAGAAAACAACAATATTATAAAGACACCTTTGGAAGAATTAAGAAGTCTTATGAATGTAATGACCAACCACAATTCCAAAGGACAAATGATGAAACTTGCTATCCACCTCCTGATGGAGAGATGAAAGACTAAGGTACAGAATGAGACAAATTTTACTTTGGAAATGACCAATGCAGAAATGGATTTTACTTGACTATATATATTTGGAGGGCAGCTAAATGGCACAGTAGACAGAACACTGAGCTTAGAATCAGGAAGATTTATATTCATGAGTTCCAATCCAGCCTCAGATGCTTACTAGCTGGGTGACTCTGGGCAAGTCACTTAACCTTTTTTATCTCAGTTTCCTCATTTGTAAAATGAGTTGGAGAAGGAAATGGCAAATGACTCCAGTATCTTTGCCAAGAAAACCCCAAAATGGGGTCATGAAGAGTCAAGAATGACTGAAAAACAAAAATATATTTATAACCAGTTTGTTTTCCTTTTGTTTTCTATGTGGGAGAAAAAGGAAGAGGATAAGATGGCAGACTTTGGCTGATTGAAAAAAATATATAATTTTAAAAGATAACATTATTGTAAAGACAAACAATGTTGAAAGACTTAGAAACTCTGATTCACATAATGATCAGCTATGATTTCAGAGGAAAACAAGCTACTTCCTGAAAGAAATGTGAAGGACTCAGAGTGCGGAATAGACATACTTTTTGACATGACCAATGCAAAATTTTGCTTTGCTTGACAATATATGTTTGTACCAAGAGTTTCGGATTTTTTTCTTTTTCAGTTGTTTGGGGGAGTGGGTGGGGAAGAAAAGGATCATTTTTGCTCCTTGAAAAAAATAAACTTTAATTTTTAGAAAGATTATTGGTAATATTGGAGAGTAGTTTCAGTTGTATGATGATGATGATGGAAGTCAGATGATAAAGGGTTGAGAAATGCCTGAAAGAAAGGAATGTGAATGGTTTTTTCTAGAAGTTTTTTTCTGAGAAATGGAGAGAGGATGCTAGCTTGAAGGGATACTAGAGTTTAGTGAAGGCTTTTTAAGGATAGAGGAGACTCTGGTGTATTTGAAGACAGTAGGTGATAGGGAGATAGGGAAAGTAAATCCAGTGACTCTTCTCTTATCTGTACTCTTTCCTCCCCCTAAAAAAAAATTAGCATGAGATACTCTTGGTTTTTCAATATATTGCTTTGTAGCATGGAGATATAGCATGGAGCATGTAATGCTAGGAGATTGGCATTACAACCACAAAAATTGTAATACCAGGAATCTTCTTGTGCTCCCCATCCTGTATTCAACCAATTTGTCATCTGACCTCTCCTTACCCCTCTCCTACTCCTTAGTACCAGGGTACGTGTTTGCCAGTGTTCTGATCCTGGCCTCTTGCTAGCCAATCTCCACCTTGCCTCAACTCTCACTTTTATTCCAAGTGAATGGTCACCAATTCAACTCTGGGCTGCGGCCTGGGGGATGGCTACCACTGCTCTTTGGACGGGTGGGACCCTCTTCTGTTCTACAGCTAGCCAACTCTCTTCCATTCAGAATCCCTATGGTTCACTCACACGTGAAAACTCCCTTTCTCAACTATAACTCCCAGTTACTCATGCCAATCCAAGTCAACCCTACCTCTCCTGTATCACTGTCGCACTCTATCCTTCCATTGGACCCTATGGAACTACCATTTATTTTTATTAGATGTCTTCTTGTCCTATGCCTTCCATTTTTCTCAAAATCAGAAACCTGGTTCAGGATACTGCATCTATGTCCATCCCCTTGAGTACAGCACTGATTTATTGCTTTTTATGCTATCCAAAACAGTGAGCCCATCAAGAGAAAGAGATGTTTCACGCTCTTCCCTCCTACTTCTAGACCTTCCCCCTGCCATCATGACTCAGCAACTGTCCTTTCTTTGAGATTCACCCTGTACTGATCTAGAACCCTATCCACATCACAGGTCTATTGATTTAGAAATAAAAATGAACCTTGAAACCATTTAATCCAATATCCTTATCTTATAGATGAGGAAATAGGTTCAGATGACTTTCCAAGGTAACATGAATAGTAAAGATAAGTGGCCAGTGTTGAATCTAGTTCCAGGAGGCAGTGATCTACAGGTTGCTAGATCATTTTCTCTCTTTTCTCAGAAAGGTACCTAACTCTGTTTTCCTTTCCACCTTGGGCTGTGGTCACATCTCTGAAGCTCTCATTTTTCTCATGTGTAATATAAAGACGTTGGAATAGATGACTTCTAAAATCCCTTTTAGTTCAACATATATGATCCCATAATCCTTCCCTTCATAGACAAACTACTAGAAAAAAAAACCTGTCTATTCCCACTGCCTCTATTTTGTGAATTCCCACTTACTTCTCAATCCCTTGCTGTTTGGTTCCCAATCTCACTAATTTACTAAAGTTGTTTTCTCCAAGGTCACTAATGATCTCTAGATGACTTTATAGCTTTTTATCCATCTTCATCTATAGCATTTGACAATGTTGATCACCTGTCCTCTTGGAGATATTCTTGATTTTTCATTATATTGCTTTCTCCTATTCCTATCTGCCTGAGAATGCCTTTTCCCAATCATTACCCACATCCTGGTCTCTCTGTGCACAAGAAGTTTCTGTCCTAGGCCCTCTGCTCTCTTCTTTTCAGACTCTTTTTTGGTCACCTCTTGAGTTTCACTCTCATTTTTTTTTTTTTTTGTGCATTTGACTCCCAAATGTACATGTCAGAGCCCTCATCTGGAGCTCCAGCTCTAGACATCTCTGCCTAGATGTCAACTAGGTATTTCAAATTCAACATGTCTAAAATAGAACTCATTATGTTTTCCCCAAACCAGTGATACTGCTAAATGTTTAACAACTGACTTTCTAGGACCATAAAAATGTATACGTTGCACCTTTTTTTTTTAAATTTTGGGTTTAAGTGACTTGCTCAGCATCACATTGCTAATAAGTGTCTGAGGCGGGACTTGAACTCAGGTCCTCCTAACTACAGGGCTAGTTCTCCCTTTAATGCACTACCTAACTATCCCTTATGTACTACACTTTTAAATTTAATCTACATTGTGAACATTTCCTCCATTACTTTCTTAAATTCAGTAGACTGTTTAGACAGAAGAAAGAAAAGGAGAAAATGTTCATAATGCAAAAAATCAAGGCCAGATTTGTAGCATTTGCAGATTTCCAAGGTATCAATGCCCACAATGAAAATTTAACAGTAGACATCTATAAGCCAGTTAGATCTGCCTCTGCCTCAAACCTACTGCTCCTAACTTTCCCATTTCTAACTACAACTTCATTCATCATCCTTCCAGTTACTTTGGTTTGCAACGTCAACATCACCCTTAATTTGGCTCCAAACTGTATTTCCAAGCTGATTATACTTTATCCCCCTAATGCATTTCGATCAAACTTATCTACTTACTGTCCTATACACAACATTCCCATCTCCCACCACTCTGGTATCTTTGTCATTTACTTCTCCAGCTTGTTTTACAGATGAGGAAACTGAGGCAGACAGGGTTAAGTGCCTTGCCCAGAGTTATACAGCTAGTAAGTGCTTGAGGCCAGATCTGAGTCTTCCTGATTCCAGGTTCAGTGCTTCATCCATGGTGCCTAGCTACTTTCCTGGTATCTTAAGACCTGTGATTCTGAGGTATCTGGATATTAATTATTTAGCCTGAAATGACCAAAATGACATTATTTGGAGAATGAAAGCATTCAGACATAACAATACTCTAGCCTTACTCTCCCAGAGTGTGGGTGGTTACATCTCCCCCTCAGGGTTCAAGAGGTACCCCAAAAGCATTGGAGTGATTTTCTCAAATTTCATCAGCTCAGGCATTGATTCTCATTTATTTTCCTCCTGTTGACTAATATTGATTAGCACCCCAATTTCATTTAACTAATTCAAGGCAACTTTTTTTTTACAGAATGCCTCCTAGGCTTGTACAAAGTCTGTGCTAATGCTTGGAGATGGGAAATGAAAAATAATGTATAAGGATGAATATGTCAGTAAGTTTGACTAGAAAATAGTACATGTCAGATACATCTGAAAAGATTGGCTAGAACCAAGTGGTACAAAGTTTAAAATCCTAAACTGAGGAGTTTGTATTTTATCTTGATTTACTTCTTGAAGAGGGTCATAACACAGCAAGACCTATGCCAGAGGAACATTTTTGGCAGCTATGGATGGTATCGATTGGAAAAGGAAGAGGCTAAAACTAAGCGGTGAGACCAGTTAGGAGTCCACTGTAATAATGGAGGCAGGATGTGATGAAAACCTGATCTAGTGTGGCAGCCATGTGAGTGGAGAGAAGGAAATGGAAGCAAAAAGTGTTTTGAAGGTAGAATTAAAGGAATTAAACAAGTGATTAGATATAGGAGAGGGGGAGAAGACGAAGAAGGAGTCCAAGTTTAAGAATCTGGTTGACTAGGAGGATGGTGATGTCCTCAAAAGAGCAGGAATATTTGAAAGGAAGAGATATTTTAGACAAGTCAAGCTTGAGACGTCTACAAAATATCTAGGTAGAAACGTCTAATCTCTGGGTGGAGCCAAGATGGTGGAGTAGAAGGATGCACCTCTAGAAGCTCTCCTCCCACAACCCATAAAATACCTGTGAAAAATGGTTCTAAACAAATTCTAGAGCTGCAGAAGCCACAAAACAACAGAGTGAAAGAGATTTTCCAGTCCAAAACAGCCTGGAAGGCCAATGGGAAAGGTCTTCGGAGTGGAGTACAGCCAAACTGCAAGACATTGAATAGTCAGATTGTGATAACAAAACATGATGGAAAAATGGTTAAACCAATTAGGATATGTAATTATTAATGTGTCAAACAATGACAAATGTGAGGAAGTTAGAAAAACATGGAAAGGTTTATATAAAGGAATTCAAGTAAAGAAAGCAGTCAAGATAGTAATAGACAAAAAGACTAAAGCATAAATATTATTTTTACATGATGTTATGACATCATAATGTTAACTACCATCAACATGGGAAAACAACAAAACTCTAAACAAATATAATAATCATTGTTAATCTCATGTGCTACCTCCAAAAGAATCTAATTCTTGTTTTTATTGAAAAAAGACATTTTACTGATTGCTGCCTTTGACCTTACATCAGCCATTTTCAATATACATCTCTTCCATCAGAACTTTCCCATGTAACTGATAAAGGTAATGTAAACAAAACCATCTCACAGATTAACCCCACCCAAGTTATTCTTGTTTTATTTTGTTTTGTTTTAAGTGGGGGTTTACTTTGAAAATGGGTTTGTTTACTGTTTAGTGATTAGGAAGTATTTATTGTGTCAAAAAAAATGTATCAATATTTTAAAGGAATATGGGAGATACGGAAATCAATGCAACAAATGTAGATGACTTTCTTTCTAGAAGTTTGGCTAAGAGAGAGAAGAGATAAAGGGAAATCTTTTGAGTACATAGCACTCAAGGAAGGGGGAGGACCTGGACATGTTTATAAACAACAGGAAAAGTTAGTAATTTAAAAGGGATAGAAAATGATAAAGAGAAAGGATGATCAAAGAGTTGAGTTCCAATCCATCAATCGACCGTCATTTATTAAGTACCCTACCATATACTAGGTACTGTGCTAGGCATTTAGGGATACAAAGACAAAAGGGAAAGTCTCTATCCTTGAGACCCTTACTGTATATAGCAAATTCCTGGCTCTAGTATGTACTTACTATGTACTAGATGTATGTGTGTATCTATATATATTTACATACATATATACATATGAGTGTATATAAACACACATATATATAAATGAGCATGTGTGTATCTATGCATATAAACATATAAATTTGTGTGGTGTGTGTGTGTGTGTGTGTGTGTGTATGTGAGAGAGAGAGAGAGAGAAAGAAAGAGATAGACAGACAGACCCTGGGCAAGTGAGTTAAACCCATTTGTCTCAGTTTTCCTCATTTGTAAAATGTTCTGGAGAAGGAAATAGCAAACTGCTCCAGTAGCTTAAATGGAGTCATGAAGAGTGAGACACAACTGAAAACAGCCACACAACAACACAACACACACACGTACACACACATATGTACAGACATATATCTAGTACATATATGTACACATGTATGTAGCTAATACACAAGATAATTCAGTGATCTTAGGGGTACTAGCCGCTGGGGGAATCAAGAAAAAATTCATGCAGAAGGTAACCCTTTGGCCGAACCTTTGATCAATCCATCAATTATCTATTACACATCGGTTATGTACCAAGCTATGTCTTAGGTACTAAGAATACAAATACAAAGAATAAAACAATTCCTCCTCTCAAGCAGCTTACATTCTATCTTGGAAGGCAGCAAGTATGTATGTGTATATATATATATATATATATATATATATATATATATATATATATATAAAAGAATAAATATAAAGAAAAGAATTGAAAATAAATACAAGATAGCTAAATATCAGGTAATAAGACAGAGAGGGCACTAACAGTTGAGATCAGGAAAGGCTTCTGGTAGAAAGCAATGTTTTGCCAGCATTTTGAAGAAAGGGGAATTCCACAAAGTTGGAGTGAGGAGGCTTTTTCTTTCAAGGCATGAGATATGGCAATACAAGGCACTGAGATGGGAAATAGAATATTATGTGTGGGAAACAGCAAGAAGGCCAAATTAGCTGAAACATGGGGTGACTGAAGGGGAGTAACATATAGTAAGACTGGAAAGGTAGGTTGAGGTCAGATTGTGAAGGGTTTTAAAGGCTTAACAGAGGGATGACTTCCAGTTAAATCCATATGTAGAAGCCTATGTTTGGGATTTCTGCGGGGATTTGGCTTTCCTGATCTAGAAGTTTCATTAGGTTTTTCTTCAGAGTTACTTTGTGTCTGGGGCTAGACCAAAGACAGAGATGCCTCATAGAAGAGGGAACAGGTAAAGTACCCCAGTCTCCTGGGACCCAGAGATGTTTTGCTGGCACCAAACTTCATTTGGTTTCTCACCTAAAAGTAAGGAGATGACTTCCAGGAGACAGCAGGTCCTATTTTCCTCTGAGAAAAATGACTCATGGTCTGCAAAGCCTGATGGGAACCAGGTTTCCTTTGGAAACAAGAAGTTCATTTTTTTTGTCTTTTTTCTCTTTTGCCTATGGGCTCAGAAAGGCCATTTTCAGCACCAAGTGAAACACTTGTTACATTCTAAGCAAACAGTAATCTTTGCAAAATATTCTTTGTTTGTTGAATCTCTATCACTTTGTATTTGGGAACACTTCTGAGTAGTGATTTTTACCTTTGCCTACAAGACTGTGTCAAGTTGTGTCATATTAAGTGATCTTTTTCTTGTATGATACTGGGGAAGCAAGCAAAGGAACAATGTATGTGCCTCCTGAGGACTCCAAGAGGATTGTTCTGGATTATAAACATAGATAGTGTGTTCAAAATATCCCTGCTGATTTTCTGAGAAAATATAAAAGGGACTGACTGCATCTGGGGGAATGCATCATCATGACTGGATGAACAAATTCTCTGTGTAGGAGGGACTGGGCATCTTGCTTCTGGGAGAATCATTATGAAATATATGATAATTCCATGGATGGACAGTGGAACACACATAGACATTTGTAACCAATCATATGGTGGATTGGAGGCCCTTTGATTGGCTGGGCAGGCATTCAAAAAGGCCTGAGCTAGCCTCACCCATTCTCTTTGGCCTCTCTCTGGTAACTTGACTCTTTCATTCAGAGTGTTGAGTGAGAGCCAATGCTTAAGGAGAGAGATTTGGAAGGGACTTCTCCATGGGCCTATGTCATTGGCTTCTTCCTTTGTTGTGAGTTTTCCAAAGGTCAGAAAGCCAAGTGTCTTGGACTTCTAGGCATCCAAGCATCTAAGCAACCCTGTATCCCAGGGTCTCATTTTCCCAGCCAGCTCAGCCTCTGATCACCCAGAGAAGCAAGGAGAGACCTTGGGACTCAGCCCAGTGGTAGCTGAGATGAGAACTCATCTAGTAGCCAAGATGCTGCAATAGCAATTTGAATTGGAAAATCTTTCCTATTCATTAATAAGCCCATTAAGTCACATGGAGCCTGTGGTGGGAGGAGTTTGCTGAATGGGTGGAGCAGGAAGAGGCAGAATTTAGGGGAAGTTAGTCTTGAGAGCAGTCAAAGCCAAGAAGGATGCAGGCTCCTGGGTACCATGAGTGATTTTGTGTTTGTGATTTTGTTTAAGAAAGCCTGCTTGTGATGAGCGTAATGGACCTGGTTTGTGGGAAACCTAGCAAGGGGAAGGCTTGGGGATGGTGTTGTCCTCTGCACTGTTATTGTATATAGATTTTTATTCCTGTAATGAATTTGGGTCTGAATAAATGTTTTGGTTCTGCCTTCCATGTGGAGAGTCTGTGGCATGTAGCATTTCATGATTCTGAATTGCGCCATGATATTCGTGGCTGTTACAGGCACTGTGATATCGCATTGGCGCTACAGCTGCATGTGGATATGAACATGGTGGGAACAAGTTGGTGTGGAGAAGAAAATGTTTTCACCTTTGTTCTTCTGACATCTTTGAAGTAAACTAATTGATGTTAAATGGCTAAAATGGAATTAAGGTACTACTCATCAGCACTTAAGAGTAGGGGCTTGAACCCTTCAGGATACCCATAAAAATCTGAGGGAGAGATGTAGCAGGTCTTACTCTGGGAGAATAAAGCCCAAGTATAATGGATACACTAATTATCTTTTTTCAGTTCAATTGACTTTTCCTCTATGAATTTAGATGTTATGCCACTGGCTGTATGTACATTTAGTATGTTTTATGTCTATGATACCTTTAAATAAAATGTAGTCTCCCTGTTTGGGGTGTAGGGTTAGTACCGTGAACACTAGGACCTCTGGTGGGAGGGCTGCAGACCCTTTCAGGGCTGCTTTTCGCCTTTGGTGTCTACCTGCCACCCAGCTCTCACCTGTGGCTCCCAGAAGCTGTAGCTTGCACAGTGGTCACACTGGGGCAAGCCATTTCAGCAGATGGACTAAACCAGGTAACCAAGGGTTCTCAAACCCATCAGTTAGTTAGGGGGTGTCTACCCCAAGCAAGTGAAGACTTCCTGTGGCAGAATGGGGGCCATGAAGGCAGCTGAAGCAGGTATTATGGAGTGCTTAGAGCTTGGTTAGACATCAAAGACACTAAGGTCATCCACTGTATCTTGAGCTATCATCAGTCATCTTGATTCTGTCCCACCACTGGATTGTGATGAGTCTGGGAGAGTGAGACCAATGACTTTTCGCAACTCTGTTTCACTTAAATCCAATTTATGTGCAAATCAAAGGGCATCATCCATATCATTATACCACTTTAACCTATCTCAAAGTCCTGTGGCAACACACATGTGATGAAGCAGCAAGTGACGATACAAGGGAGTGGTGGTCGCAAGAGTCATCTCCTCAATGGAAGCAGCAGTGGGATTCAGTAGCCCCTTCAGTATCTGAGCAGCCTTGTAAGGATGGCAACTGCTAGCCTCCTGGTGTGAGGAAGGGGCTAGAAAATGTGCCCTAAAAATTATCCGCTTACCCAATCCTGACCTGATTACTACAGCAGGCAGAGATTTCACCCTGTGGTTAAAACACACACACACACAAAATTGTACAAACACTTCTGCAAAAATGATTCCACTCACCTTTGATACATGGAATATGTGCACACTTATAGACAACACAAAATCTAAGAGGCCTGAAAGATGAACAATTCTTTTGTGAGAGAACTTAGCAGGCTTTGCATCCAAATAGCAGCCTTGAGTGAAACAAGTCTGGCAAATGAAGGCTAGCTTACTGAACTTGGAGCTGGACACACCTTTTTCTGGAGTAGTTGAAGTGGAGTGCCAAGAAGCTGGAGTAGGTTTTGAAATAAAAACTAATCTGCTCAACAAGCTTGTACACCTACCAAAGGGAGTGAATGACAGATTCATGACATTGCAATTGCCACTTGCAGGAAAACGCCACACCACCATTATCGGTGTCTAGGCTCTCACCATGATGAACCCTGACAAGGTCAAAGAAAAATTTTATGAAGACCTGGAGACCCTTATCATCAATGTGCCCATAGAGGATAAGCTGGTGACTTTAATTCTAGAGTAGTCTCAGACTACCAGACATAGAAGGGAGTCTTGGGGAGGAATACAGTTGGAAACAGCAATGATAATAGTCACTTACTACTGAAGACTTGTACATCTCATGACTTTTCCATCACCAACACTGTTTTCTTTTCACCTAAATGCAATAAAATTTTATGGATCGACTCTCAGCAAATATTGGCATTTAACAGACTATGTTATTATAGGGAGAAAAGACAGCATGTGAGAGTGTCTGTGGCCCAGAGGCTGGACTGATCATAGACTTATCCTCTCCAAGCTAAATATTCATTCAACAAAATTGGAGGCCCCAATGCAAAATGACTACCGAAGACTTAATGCCAATGCCAGATTAGAATGTTTCTCTGTGCAGGAACAATTTGTTGCTAACTTGGAGAAAAAGTTGAGCCAACATACTTGGCAACAGTGGAGTAGAAAATGAGTGGCCTAGGTTTCCCTGTATTTAAAAAAAAAGCCAAATGTAGGAAATTATATTTTATTCTAGAGGTAAATGGAGTCAGAGGAATTTATTTAATAGGAGAGTAGCATGGTCAGACTTGGACATTAGGAAAATCACTTAAGCAGCAGTGAGAATGACTGGAAATAGCAATTATTTCTGTTCTGGACAGAAAATCTGAGGGTCTTCCCCTTCCAGATTGATTCTTTTGTGAAGACAAACTAAGTCACCTTTTGCCTCAAATCTTAACTTACTTTTAATTATTGAATGGTCTTGCCTCAGACAAACTGAGACCTGGGAAAGATGTTAGCCTAAAAAGGCCATAGTCTCCTACTGCATCCAAGGCCATCAAAGATTGTCTTGGCCTAAGTCTTGACCATTGGACTCTATTGACTCTGGAGGAGACAGTGAGGCTGATAACTTTGCAGTTCTGCCTCACTTAAATCCAATTCACTTGTAAGTCATCACCCTCCTGATGTCACAGGTCCTCTTCGAAGGATGAACAGCAACGACCTGTGAAAAATAGATTGGAATGGGCAGAGACTTGAAGCAAGGAGACCAATAAGGAGGCTATTATAATACCCCAAGTTCAAGGTGATAAGGTTTCTGCTAGGATGGTGATGTATGAGTGGGCAGAAGTGGATAATGGGAGAGTATAGGATCAAGTAGAGAGATTATTCTTGGCAAGAAGGGGCACCTCTTTGTCAGAAACTAGATCAAAAGAGGAAAACAGGAGAAACGATGTAGAGACTCTTGTGGCTAACGGTGTTCTGCACATAGTACATGCTGTATAAATATTTCTTAAATTGAATTTGATCCTCTTGAGCACAAGAGAATGGCATGAATACTAATTCAAACTCAGAAGATCTGTTTTCAAATCCTACTTCAGACTCTTACTAGCTATGTGATGCTGAAGTCATTGAAGCACTCTCTACATCTATAAAATGAATGGGATACACCAGGCAATCCCTAAAGTCCTCTGTAACCTAACAGAGATCCTATGACTACTCTCTAAGATAAGGACCACAGATACTATTACTGCCATGTTACAAGTGAGGAAATTGAGGTCGAGAGTGATTAAAAGTGGCTTGCCATAAGTCACATGCTTAAGTGGTAGAGCTAAGACTACTTCCAAGTCTTCGTGCTATGAGTTCTTTGTTCTAGCCCCTATTCCACCATGGGAGGAATTGTGCAATGATCTCTGATAAATGGATCACACATCAAGCAGATCCCTGACTGTCAGTAGTTTGTAATAATTTTTTTAAGAAGCAATTCTTTAACCAGTTTCAGTATCAATATGATTTACTTATAATCTGTTCAATGTGCATTAATGTTTTTTATGTTCATAGGGCAGAATACTTCATAGGAAATTCAAATGTTTGAATAGAACCTCCACTTTCTAGGTCAATCCACCCATAATGTGTCAAACAATAATTCACATTTTTATAGTACTTTGTTAGTTAACAAGCATCTGTTAAGTACCTACTGTATGCCAGGCATCCTGCTAGCATAGCTGGGAATACAAAGACAAGCAAAAAAAATTGTCTCTGCTCTCAAAAAACTCACAGGTTAATGGGGAAGACAACTTGCAAGCAATTATGCACAAAGAAGATATGTAGACAGGGTAAACTGGAGATAACATTTTCCACCACTTTCCTTTCAAATGTAAGATAGGCTGTATCAATGACCATTTAGTAAGATCTTACTATGTGCCAGGGAACATACTAGGTAGGAAGGATACAAGGAAATAAGGGAATTTGCTTTCTGTTGATGGAAAGATCACGTAGACATCTAAGTCTATACAAGTTACCATTTTACAGATAAGAAAATCAAATTTTAGAGAGTAAATGAACTGCCCAAATCCACACAGTATGGATTCATACTTAAATTTTTGCTAACTTCTGGTACAAAACAAACTGCCTAAATGTAATATTTTATGAATAACATTGATTTTTAGAGGAGATGCATCTGGAGGGATTCATTCAATTCACTCATAGGACATGAATGGAGACTTTCCACCCGAGTGCTACAAAAGGGGTAAGAGGGATGGGCCACAAATCATTTAGATCTGCATACATTTCCATTACTGAAGATACCTATTTAGGTCAATTCCTTGACAAAGGACTGGGATACACTTCAGTAGATAAAGCTGTAAATACCATTTGTAAATCAGGACTATTCTAGGGAAGATAAAAGCTTAGAAGTAGTTTAATTATTTGCTTTTCTAAGACCCAAAGGCAAAAGGCAGTTTTATCTGTATTCCGGCAAAAATAGTACAGCAAGTACCTAGGTTTCTGACTCATGTTCCCAAGACTATGAAATTATGATGTCTGGAAAGATGGCAACAAAGTTGCAAAGAGGAGGGGAAAAGATTAACAAGTCTTCCTAGTTATCTCCCTTTTCGACAGGAAGCGATATCTCCTTAGGTCACTTGGGATTAACCAACAAGTAGGCCTCATTCATACTAGCCTGGGATCAAGAATTTATTTCTTTTGAGAAATCTCATCTGCTAATCTTTTCAATTTTACGATTTTACAGGCTGTTTCTCTGGCAGCAATGATAATTTTCCAAAGACTGGCTCACCGGAAAGTCAGGATTTGATTAAGGGTGTGGAGGCAAGAGGAGTAGGAAGATTATGGCTTGCCTCCTTTCGTTCAGTTTCTCAAGTCAGTTTCAGGCAATTAGCTACAAAGCCCTGGGGGTGTCCTAGTGGCTGCCTCAAGGAAGGAGGAAATGAGGCATTCCACTTTTAGGTGGGTCCTCCAGTGGAGGGAGGGATACAGGATTAATCAGTTCTCAGCGTGTAGAAGTGATGTAGTCGGACTTGTTTACACCGCAAAAAGGTTAGAAGGGTGAACAGAAAAATTTTAGTAGTTATCGTGTCTTCTGCAGATGTAATTAAAAGCACCAGCCTAACTACGGCTTTCAGATTCGCCTTTATCTTTATAACTAAAGATCTGCATTCTACTAGCTCGGAAATTTTCAAGAACAGGGCGGGAGAGGAGGGATAGCATTTTCTTTCCATAAAAAGCTGGCTGGACATACCGCAAACCAATAGTAGCTGAATTTCGCTGGTGGCCAGGGATTTGCAGGATTCCACTAAAGCTCCCCGCCTTCGCCTCTTATACACCATGGCTTGCACCCTGCGATCCCCCTCCCCCCACAGGGGTTGCCAACCAGCTGGTATTGGAATCGTCTGGCCGGATCACCGAGGTCGGTCGTTTCTTATGGACGTTTAGGTTAGGTCTGGTTTTCTCAAATTTTTATTTTACTGACCCTCCTTTCCCCACCCCACTTGCACTTTATTCTCCTTCCCTTGGGTCCCTCTGTCTCTGTCTCTCGCCTTCTCCTGGACTGGAGGAGGTTCACATCCACGCCTTAAACTTACAAATGCCAGTCCAAGCAGCACGCTCCCAGCCCGGAACCACAGCAGCTGCTAAATCAGGGGAGGGATGCAGGGGTCACCCCGAGACACTCAGCGCTTCTAAGCACCCCTTCCCCAGCTCCCACAAGCGTTAGCAGTGACTTTCTCCGTGTCCCCCAGGGCAGGCTGGTGGCCCCAGCCAGCCGGGAGTCCCCTCTCTGCTAGCCCACTCACCATCCGGCTCCTCGGGTAGCTAAACGGGAGCCGGAGGGGTGGGGAGACAGGCTCCACCCTGTAAGTATGACTGACAGCCTGGGTCAAGGCAAAAGAGAAAAAGGAGGCGCGGACGCGGGGGACGCGAGCTAGATGCCAGGGGGAAGCCAGAGGGAGCAGGTGAGGAGCGTGCCAACGGGAGACTGTGCGCTGCCGTCCCTGGGGCCCTAGCTCAAGTTTTCCTCGCGAAGTTCTCTGCTGCGGAGCCCCAGTTTGACCTGTCCAAACCAGTCGGGGCCAGGTGCAGCCTCGGTGCCTCTCCCCGCACCTTTGCGCTTGGCTGCTTCCAGGCCTTCTGGTGAGGGCCAAAGAAGCGGAGAGCGGGCAAACGCAGCCCGGAGCCTGCCCGCCGCCCCGGTCCGGAATGATGAGCGCGCGCCCAGTCCGTAGGGCTCACTTGGCCCCGCGCGCTCCCTCTTCTGCTAGCTCGAGCTCCTCCCGGGGCTCTCAGGCCTGAGGGCAGCTCCTGGAATCCCAGGCGATGAACTTTGGACCCTGCACCGCCCTCCTTCCAGCGGTCTCCTGCTTCCTTATCGGACCCGGCTCCCGCGAGGGCTGCGGAGGCCGCTGCTCTGCGCGGGGACGCTTTTAGCTTGCCGGGCGCTGCTGCCTGCCCTCCTCCTCCCCGGCCCGGCCGCTGCTCTGCTCTCATCCCGGCTCGTCCGCGCCCCCATCCCGCTCCGCCCCACTTGGGGACGCGGCGCCCGGCCGCAGCCCTCTCCCGCTCGGGATGGAGCCCTCGCCGCGGTCAGCGCCGCCTGCCATGGAAACGGGGCGCGGGGAGGACGAGGCACGGCAGGCGGCCAGGGAGCGGATCCCCAGGTATCTGCGGCGGGCTCTTCTGGCCGGCCGGAGGGAGGGCACGAACAGCCGCCCGACCCGAGGGTCGCACCTGCGCGGGCTGGGCCGGGCGAGCAGGAAGGGGCTGTCCTGGCACGGGAGGATTCTTTCCAGGCCGGTTTTTAGGGAGCCGCTCGTCCTCCCCGCAGCAGGCGCTCGCTCTCTCTCCCCCTCTCCTCCTTTCCCTCTCCTTCCCACTCTTCTCTGCCTCCCTCCCACTATCTCTCCTTCCTTTCAGAGTAAGCCACAACTGCCTGGCAGAGTTGTGAGCGTTATATTTATAATCGCTCCTCTTGGAATAGTATCCAGAAGCCTGCCTTCTAGTTGACAGAACGACAGTTTTTTTCCAGGACCACAGGGGTTTGTTCTAGGAGTTAGGTAGGACTGCGACCTGAGTGGGCTGGAGATCCCGCTAGCTGGCCGTGGGCTTCTTCTGAGACGTGGGAAGAGAAGACATTCATTGAGTCTCCCAACAGGAGAGGATCCGATAGTTAATGGTTCCTTTCTGGAAACTATAGGCTTTTGGAGCACGAAGGAGATCCTAAGGTCACCCTTCATTTTACAAATGAGGAGACCAGGGGCTATTGACTTGGGGAGATCACCGCAAGCTAGTTCAAGGGGCAAGATTGGAAGGAAAACCAGATCTGACTCCTTGTAGAGTTACCATTTGTGTAGCGCTTTAAGGTTTGCAAATTGTTTTTTACAAATATTATCTCATTTTTGTCTTCGCAACAACCCAGGGAAATAGGTGGTAATTTTATTCCATTTTACAGGTGAGGAAATTGAGCCAGAGAGAAGTTAAGTGACTTGCTTAGGATCATACAGCTGATACCAGGTTGAATACAAATCCAGGTCCTGGGGCTCTTTCCACTCCCTCACCTTGTACAGGAGCCAGTCCCCTTCTACTAAGAGTTTGCCCTTAGCTCTGTTCTCCTCCATCATACTGTTTTTTTCTCAGTCAAAAATAGTTAAATCTTAAGTATTGGCATATCATAAGACTTTGTCCTTTTTTTTTTGTCCAGGTAGACTCGTGTTGTGGCTGCCCTTCCTACAGCAGATCTCCTGCATGTAAAAACAGAGGATTAGCTTTAGTTAAATATAAAAAAAAACCTTCAGGCTTTGTGTCTGACTTTTAAACATACTTGAATTAATGATAAAATCTTTCATATTAAAAAGAAGCAGGTGATTCAAAATTTTATACCGTATTTCCAAGGTATCCAAGCATGTAGGCACATATCCTTTTCAAATTGGTGTATATGTACATATCCAATTCTTGTATTTGCTTTTGACTTCTGCTTTGATAGTACAATTTTGAGTTAAACATAAGTGATTCACAGCTGTCATCTTTATATTTAAAATTATTATTCAATTCCACAAGTGTGTTCCAGGCACTTTTGTAACAAAGACAAAATGCCCTTCAGGAGTTTTTATGGGAGTGGAAGGGAATGGAACAACTCATTGAGAGAAGGACATGCAAAATATTTACAAAGTTAACTGTATGTGTTTCCTCTTCTAATATCAGGATTGATCCATATGGATTTGAACGGCCTGCAGACTTCGATTACGCCTCTTATGAAGACTTTTTTTCCACCTATCTGAGAGTACTCACTAACAGAGCAATCAAGTGGTCAAAACTTTTGAAGGGGAAAAACAGTGTCCAGAAAAGTCTGAAAGGTGAGTTTGAAGTACACCAACATATGTTCATTCATATTCTCATCAAGTGCTATTTTAAAAATGGACAAACTTCATTGTCTAGCAGCTTCAGTGAAGTTGGTATGTGCTGAACTTTTTGGCTTAGATATTTTTAGGGTCATGTGGTTAAACTTAGAGGCTACAAGGCAGTAGTCCAGTCTGAGCTCTTTAATTATCCAAGTAGTAAGAGTTGGAGGGGGAAGAAACATCTGAGTCTTTCCCTGAGGAAATTCAGTGGCACTCTGACAATTAAGTAGATTTCTGTGGGATAGAGAAAGGAGGTGAGTGGAGATGGTTTTTTCCTCAGTTTTTGAAACTTCAAGGGTTTAAACTGGATTGAGGCTTTGAGTTGTTTTTTGCCCTAGTTGGTTGTTTCTGCCCTTGCTTTTTTTACTAAGGTGGTCACCCTTGTTGTTAGGAAAACCTGCAGAGGGGTTTGTGCCTTTTTGCAGCATTCTTACCGACCACAGAAAGGTAGAGAATGGAAGGACGAAACAGGTCCAAGGGATTTAGAATCAATCAATCAAGAAAGATTTATTAAAGGCCTGTTCTATACCAGTCATTCAGTCATGTCTGACTCTTTGTGACCTGGTATGAGGTTTTCTTGGTAAAGACACTAGAGTGGTTTGCCATCTCACTCTCCAGTGGATTAGGACAGAGAATAAGTGACCTGCCTAGGGTCCTATAACTAGTGAGTGTCTAAGACCAGGTTTGAACTCAAGTCTTCCTGACTCTAGACCCAGTGCTCTATCTACTGAGGCTGCCTCCAGTTACACAACAATTACGTGCCAGGCACTATTAAGTGCTAGAACTGGAAGACACATTTGGTGTGGCAGAAGAGTCCTGAAGTCAAGACCAGGAAAGAGCAGGTTCAAATTCCACCTCTGACATTAACGGTGTGAGCAGGGTCTATGAGCCTCATTTTTCTCATCTGTCAAATGGGCATACTAACAGCCAAAGTGTCTTTCAAACCTCAGAACAATACAGAAACGTCAGCTGTTATTGTTATTATTGGAGGAACACTCCCTCCACTAAATCTGATTGCAAAATGTCTTTAATTTATTCTTTACAATAATAAGACATTTATGTAATACTTTAAAGTTTGCAATTTTTTTACATGCATTATTTATATGCATGAGCTTATTTAAGGCTCACAGCAATCCTTCAAGGTACATATTTCAGGTATTATTATCTTCATTTTATATATGAAATAACTCAAGCTGAGGGAACTTAAATGACTTTCCCAGTGTTAAAGACAAGATTTGAACCCCGGCCCTTCTCACTCCAAGAGCAGCACTCTACGTTCATATGACCTCCAGGTTGCCTTAACCAATTCAAAGTGACCCAGCTGATAAGTGACAGATGCCTAGGGCTAATGCCCGGCCCTCAGATTCTTGAGTCCCTGTCCTTTCCTCTGTTTCATCTCATTCCTTTTTGTTTATTTTAAGATCCCACTGGTTATACCCATTTATCTTTTCTCCTTTATTGATATGCTTTTGAATACTGTGTTTAACCTTGTTTTTGTAGTCTGGGTTTTCTTTTTCTTGTGCGGCACAGTAGGTTGATAGTATAAGCATATATTAGACATTAAATATCAAGCACAAAATTGTTATGCTTGGACTGATTATGAATAATTAGCATAAATCCAATTTCCCACCTTTGATTTTCTAGGTTAACTTCAGAATAATCAGCTTTGTGTCATCCTAAGGTAAAAGCCTTCATGGCACTGAATAATGCATGTGCACTCTAGAAATTAGTAATCAAATGGATAATTTTGAAGAGCCATATCACTGATTTTTAATATGCACACTCTTGAAACAGTCATAAATACACACAGATCACCTTGTCCTGCTCTTTAACTTTTGACTATTTTTGGCCCTTCTTTAGTTTCTTTTCCCCTTTTGCAATTTTCCTGTCATCTTTATTATTTCCCTATCATCGTGTTCAGGTTTAAATAAGGATAAACAATTTCTACCTCCCTCTACAGCTCTTGCTGTCTCCAGCTCACAATATTATCCACAAATATGACTTCTAGGTTCTTTTAGCATAAGCAGAATATGTATTAGTCATTTGGTGTTGTAATTAAATATTTCTTGTTTTTCCTTTCCCTCACCTTAATATCTACAGGGGGAGTAATTTTTAATTTTTTTTCAAATGAAGAAAGCCCCAAGAGGAGTCACAAAGAGTCAGACAGGACTGAAAAGACTCAATGACAACATAAATAGCAAAACTGGGTATACCAGGCAAAAGACAGAATGAGTAATGGACATTTATCAAGGTTCTCTTACTTGTTGCTATTTTAGTTATGGCATCAGTAAACCAGTCCAGTATAAACAAGGCATGCAGTTTTGTTCCCAGGACTCTCAAATCCATTCCTGACCTCATGATATTTGTACAGTGTTTAGCGCACTGCCTAAAACTCTGTCTAATTAGTAGTAGGCTCTCTCTATATATTTGTTCCTCTTTTCCCCCTTGTCATCTCATTTCAGTGACTATATATTACGTGTTAGGTACTATAATGTATGCTGAAGATACAAAGACAAAAATGAAATATCTCTTGCCTTCAGTGGGCTTACATTGCATTCAAGGGGATGCAAATGTACACAGATGAGGAAATATAAAGTAATTTCAGGAGAAGAAAGTAATATCAGTTGCTTAATTTCTGTTTCCCATCCTAACATCTGTAAAATGAAGGAAATTAGGCATTCATATCTACCCCACAGATGTTAGGGGAAAATTAATGGTTAACATAAGAAATAGAAAACAGAACAGAAAATTCTTGGGCCATAATAATTGTACCAATAAAGTTTTAATGGGTTATTTTTTGACTTCAAAAAAATTCATTGATTATAAGTAGCTGGGTTTGTTTTAATGATTGCACGTGAAAACAGTACTTTATAGCATTGTTAAAGGAAAATAAAATAGTTACTTTATTTTAGTTAGACTCTTTTCAAGGTAAGTCAGTGTTCTCAAAATAACAATGTACAATGAGGATTGGACATAACTTGAATGTCAATGACACAGTGTCTGTTTTGTTCTGAGGTTTCTCAGTGAAAAACAGGTTGACTCAGGTTTCTTCAACTCCTTCCTTTTCTTGTGTTTATATATTTATGAAAAATCGTACTAGTTTCACTTTTATACATTTTTTTTACTCATAGAAAACACTTTCTATAGAACTAATTAGATTCAATTTTTAGTGGAAAACAAAGCAGTGTATGAGTGAATACTTGTACCTAATATTACGCATGAGACAAACATTTGAAACAGGATAAAGAATGTGCCAAAACAAATGGAAATTTAGCAAAATAAATTTTGCCTAAAAGGAAGAATTGTTTTTCCTTCTCAGTTTTTACACTGATTTCTAGGCATTTGTTATTAACTTTCTGATAGAAAGATTTCTTCTAAAGAAAGTTTTTCTTTAGTTTTTTTTATCCCTAAATTTCTAACAGCCCAGCCACCATTTTAAGTGACTATTAAAAATGTTTAATCCATATACTGGAGTCACTATGAAATAACTCTCTTGATTATGCCATTTTGAAAAGTTTTATGCTAAGCTTTTTTCCTTTTAAATCTCTTGACCAACATTAATGTTTTCTTTTGCATGAGGACCTTCCTTACTTGAACATAAGTATTTGATATTAACCTAATCATACAGACTTTTGGTATGTGTGCTTTTTAGGAGAGTTTGAAGCAATCACCAAAACTTTTAAATAATAATCTTGCAAAGAAAGATGTATACAAATTTGCTTGGTAGAAAGGGCACTGGATTCCGAGTCTAATATGGGTTAAACTACCTGTGTGAGCTTTGGCAAGCCAAGGCTTTACTTCTCTGGGCCTTAGAGGGTTGGATAAGTTCGCCCCTATGGTTCTTTCCAGTTCTATATCCTTTTAAGTCTTTAACTGAGGTTCTCTATCAAAGAAGACAGATCTAGAGCAATCAATCAGTAAGCCTTGGAATCAGACAATGTTAGAGCTACAAAAGACTTTGGGGAATATCTAGTCTAATGCATTTTGGGCATTTATTGAGGGCCTACTCTGTGGGAAATACTATAGAAGATGCTGGGGATAGGAATAAAAAAGAAGTCAAATCATGGTCCCAGATCCTGTGTGAGTGTTTGTCCTTCCTTGCCAAAGAAGACAATGCCATCAGAGAAATAATGACATGACTTGCACTTGACTTTGTTTTGAGTGAGAGAGGGCTGTGCAGGTCACCAGCCTCACTTTTTCCTCCTGAGCCATCTGAGTCAGTGACCAGATATCAGGATGACTGGAGATGACCCAGGATGAGGCAATTGGGGTTAAGTGACTTGTCCAAGGTCACACAGCTAGTGAGTGTCAAGCGTCTGAGGTGAGATGGTGTAATGGCAAGTAAAGAATTCTTTTGCTGTTTTTGTTTTCATATAATCAAGAAGTGTAATGTCTCTATTTGAATGTATCTGGTTAGGATCTTTCTCACCCATTGTCTAACCTGGGAAGATTTGTAAGAAGATCCAAGCCTTTTGTTAATGAAGCACTTGTTCTCTAGGAATGTAATGCCCTCCGACTCTAAAAAGTGCATAAAGTGAGGGTGAGGTTTTGTTTTGGGGTTTAGTTTTTGCAAGAAAGTATGAGTGCCAGATGAAGACTCTGGGAAGCTGATAAGGAGCCCCCCCTAGCTTTGAAAACCCAAATATTCCCTCTGCAGTAAAGATGTGTGTATGTTAATGGTCATTCATTTTGGAAGCATGTCTGTTGACTTGATTTCTCTGTATTTTCTTTGAAGTTAAGAGTGCTGACTTGAAGTAAAGGTGACTTCATGTTACAATGGAAACAAAACTTAGGAAAATAATTTGAATTCAACTCCTATTTCTGCCTGTTACTTCCTGTGTGACTCAGTTTCCTAATCTTTAAAATGTGTAAGTTAGCCTTGGTAATCCCTAAAGTTCTTTGTGAACTATGTTCATATAGGGTGTCTCAAAAGTCTTAGTGCAGTTTACCAACGCTTAAAACTTTATTAAAACTTTTGGGATAACCTGCATATGAGAACAATTGCAAAGTAGCACATCAGTTGTGTGTAAAGCCGCCCAGAGTGATAGAATAATTCATTAGAATTAGTCAACCAACATTTGATCCTCCGTTGGGGAAAGGCAGGGAATGATTTCATTGCAGCTATTATATGCCAGACTGAGAATATAGAAGTTGACTGTGTAAAGTCAAGAATAATTCTGACCTCAAGGGCTTTTTGCATTCTCTGAGGGGAGACATATATAAGTACATAAAAAATAAGTACCACCAGGGGTGTTCCGATAATTGTTTAACAACCAAGCTCTTCTGGGGAGAAAATGTATCCAGGACACACAATCTGAATATTAACATTTTCTTTATCACTCTCTTAAGTCTAGACAGTTTTAAAAAATCAAGCCTTTATTTGTAGTATTTGCTGATTTCCAAGGAGTAAATACTCAACCTTGAACATTCAGCAATTCTCAAGTTGATCTGAGCTTTGCTAACTGCAGCATACCCCTGAGGACAAAGTAATTTTAGGGAGAAGTTATAAGCAGCTGGCAGGCTCAGGCGAGGCATCATGTAGATGGTTTCATTTGAGCTGAACCTGGGATTCTAAGGGGAGGAGTTGAGAAGGGAGTGCTTTCCATGCATACAGAACAGACTATACAAAGGCGTAGAGATGAGATGAAATGTCTAGGATGAAAAACAATAAGGGAATCCATTTGACTAAACCTTATAGAGTATTTGAGTGGAAGTAAGGTTTAATAAAGCTGGAAAGATAGGTTGGAATCAAGTTGCAAAGGGCTTTAAGTGCTGAAAGAAGGATTTATATTTGATCAGAGGCAATTTCTAGCTCAGTAGATTGAGCACTGGGCCTGTCAGGAGTTAGGGAGACGTGAATTCAAATCCAGCCTCAGATACTTATTAGCTGTGTGACCCAGACAGGTCCCTTAGCCTCTGTTTGCCTCTATTTCCTCAACTGTAAAATGAACCGAAGAAGGAATGGCAAACCACTCCAGTATCTCTGCTAAGAAAACCTCAAATGGGGTCGCAAAGAGTCAGACACAACTGGAAACAACTGAATGACCATCAAAAAGAATGGCAATATTAATAGTCCTTCCCTCCCAGGGTTATTGTGAGGATCAAATGAGGTAGTATTTGTGAAAGCACTTAGCGGTGCCTGGCATATTGCAGGTGCTATATAAATGCTTACCTGCCTTCCACCATTTTAGAATCCAGGAGCCACTATATGGAGGATAAACTGGAGAGGAAAGAGACTTGAGGCAGGAAGATCAGTCTTGAGGCTAATGCAATAGTCCGCATAAGAGGTAATGAGGGTCTGAACCTGAGTGATGGCCAGGTGAGTGTAGAAGAGACGTCAGAGGTGTTGTGTACATAATTTGCACCTGAGTAGTCATGTGGGATTGAGGAAGAAGAAAGATGACTCCAGGATTGTGAGTCCAGGTAAGTGGAACAACTGTGGTATCCCTTCACAAAAAACAAAAAAGGAAATTCTGAAGATGGATGTCTTTGAGAATGAGAGATGAGTTTGCCTTGGGTGTAATGAGTTTGAGCTGCCTACAGGACATCCAATTTGAAATGTTGAATAGGCAGTTGGTGATGCTAGGTGTACTTAGGCAAGAGTATAAAACTCTCTCTTCATATAGATAGATGTATAGATATGTCGATAGGTGGACAGATAGACAGACAGACAGATAGATACAGCCATAGTCTCTCTCTCAGTGACCTTATCTGTTTTTGAGGATTCAAGTATCATTTCTATGTGTATGACTTTCAGATATCTGGAATATTCCTAGTCTGTTTTCTCCAGAAGTCTATCATATATATCTTTTCTAAAATTCTCTTTGTCTCCTTAGCTTATTTCTTATTTATTTTGTGGTTAAATTTCTCTAGTTCTGAGAGGAGAAAGTTACAAAGTTTTACTGTCTATTTCTTCCTGTCACTCATTTAAAGTTTCTTTTAAGAATTTGGTTGCAGTCATTTGGTGCATATATGTTTAGTATTAACATTATTTAATTGCCTCTAGTACCTTTGAGCGAAATGTAGTTTTCCTGCTTATCTCTTTTAGTTGGGTCTATTTTCATTTTTTATTCTGCCTGAGATCATGATTGCTAACCCTGCCATTTTTTTCTTCAGCTGAAGCATGATATGTTCCGCTCTAATCCTTTATTTTAACTCTATGTACATCTCTTTCAAGTGTGTTTTTTGTAAACGAGATATTGTTGAATTCTGGTTTCTAATCCGTTCTGCTATCTGCTTCAATTTTATGGGTGAATTCATCCTATTCACATTCACAATTATAATTAATTATATATATTCTTTGATCTTATTTTCTTCTATTTATTCTTCTCTCTCTCTCTTTTTATCCTGTCCCTCCTTGAAAGTCTGTTTTGCTTCTGATCACTACCTGCCTTAATCCTCCATCCCCCTTTTTATCACACACGCACACACACACACACAGACACACACACACACCCCTTCCTTCCCCTCTTCTCTCTGGGATGAGATCAATTTTTATACCCAATTGAGTGTATGTATGTGTGTGTGTGCGCATGTGAGTGCAGTTTCTTCCCACTTTGAACCAATTCAAATGGGAGTGAAGTTCAAGCATTGCCTGTCCCCCATTTCCCCCTTAACTTAAAAAGCTCCTAAGTGTTTCTTTTATGAGATAATTTTTCCTATTCTTCCTCTCCCTCCCACCTTCTCCTGAAGTATCCTTCTTTCTCACTTATCTACTTTTTTGAGAATATCCCAGTATAATACACTCACCTTTGTTCCCTCTGTCTATGTAAACTCCTTTTAACTGCCATAAAATTCTTAGGAGTTACAAAGTATCATCTTCTCATACAGGAATGTAAACATTTTAAACTTATGAATCCCTTGTGATTTCTCTTTCATGTTTATCTTTTTTACGCTTCTCTCTAGTCTTGTATTTAAAAAAGACATTTCCTATTCATCTGTGCTCTTTATTTTAAACTGAAAATTTGTTTTTCAGTTCTCAACATTCACTTCCACAAGAATTTGAGTTCAAAATTTTCTCCCCATCTCTCTTCACCCCTTCCCACTTCAGGACAACATGCACTCCATCCACCCCTTCCTCTAGTCTGTCCTCCCTTCTGTTGCCTCCCTTTCTTCCATCTTCATCCCTTCTATTTTCCTATAGGGCAAAATAGATTTCTATACCCCATTGCCTGTACATCTTATTTTCCAGTTGCATGCTAAAAATATTTTTTTAATATTCATTATTAAAGCTTTGAGTTCCATATTCTCTCCCTTCCTCCCTCCCCAACCACCCTTACTGAGAAAACAAGCAACTCAATATAGGTTATATATGTGTAACCATGCAAAACACTTCCATAATAGTTATGTTGTGAAAGACTAACCACATTTCCCTCTGTCCTGTCCTGTCCTCCATTTATTCCATTCTCTCCCTTGACCTGTCCCTCCACACTAGTGTTTGCTTTTGATTATCCCTTTCCCCAATTTTCTGTCCCTTCTATTATCTTCTCTCTCCTATCCCCTTCCCCCTTGCCTTCCTGCAGGATAAAATAAAATTTCCGTATCCAATTGAGTGTGTGTTATACCCTCCTTCAGGCAAATCCCATGAGAGTAAGGCTCATTTACTTCCTTTCACCTCCCCCCTCTTTCTCTCCATTTTAAAAGCTCTTTCTTGCCTCTTTTATGTAAGATGATTTGCCACATTCTACCTTTCCCCTTCTCTTACTCCTAGTACATTCTACTAAACAGTAAATTTTCTTTTTTAGGTATTCTCCCTTTATGTTCAGCTCACCCTGTGCCCTCTGTGTGTGTGTGTGTCTGTGCGTATACATACATACAAACACATACCCTTGTACATATACATACCTACACATATATAATATGTACATGTATACAAACCCATACACAGCTATGTATATATGATATATATAATATATGATATATATTATATATGACATATATATTATATATATATATACATACATAGGTATGTATTTCCTCTAACTACCCTAAAACCAAAAAAGGTCTCATGAGTTACAAATAACATCTTTCCATGAAGGAATGTAAACAGTTCAACTTTAATGAGTTCCTTAAGGCTTCTCTTTCCTGTTTACCTTTTCATGTTTCTCTTTATTCCTGTATTTGAAAGTCAAATTTTCTATTCAGTCCTGGTCTTTTCAATAAGAATGTTTGGAAGTCCTCTACTTAATTGAAATTCCATTTTTTTTCCCCTGAAGTATTATACTCAGTTTTACTGTGTCGGTGATTCTTGGTTTTAATCCTAGTTCCTTTGACCTCCAGAATATCATATTCCAAGCCCTTTGATCCCTTAGTGGAGAATCTGCTAAGTCCTGTGTTATCCTGATTGTGTTTCCACAATACTCTAATTGTTTCTTTCTGGCTGCTTGCAATATTTTCACCTTCACTTGGGAACTCTGGAATTTGCTATAATATTCCTAGGAGTTCTTCTTTTCAGATCTCTTTCAGGAGGTGATCAATGGATTTTTTCAACATTTGTTTTGCCCTCTGGTTCTAGAATATCAGGGTAGTTTTCCTTGATAATTTCATGGAAAATGATATCTAGGCTTTTTTTGATCATGGTTTTCAGGTAGACCAATAATTTTTAAATTCTCTCTCCTGGATCTGTTTTCCAGGTCAGTTGTTTTTCCAGTAAGATATTTCACATTGCCTTCTATTTTTTCATTCTTTTGCTTTTGTTTTATGAGTTCTTGGTTTCTTATAAAGTCATTACCTTCCATCTGCTCCATTCTAATTTTTATTTTTTTAATGTTTATTTATTTTTAGTTTTCAGACATTCATTTCCATAAAATTTTGAGTTCTAAATTTTCTCCCTATCTCTTCCCTCCCCACCACCCCATAATGCCTTGAATTCTGATTACCCCTTCCCTCAATATGCCCTCCCTTCTATCACATCCCTCCCTTCCCTTATCCTCATCTTCTCTCTTTTCTTGTAGAGCAAGATAGATTTCTGCATCCCATTACCTATATTTCTTATTTCCCAGTTATATGCAAAAGCAATTCTCAACTTTTGTTCCTAAAACTTTGAGTTTCAACTTCTCTCCCTTCCTCCCTCCCCACCCACCCCCACCGAGAAGGCAATCAATTCAATATAGGCTATATATATGTAGTTTTGCTAAAGACTTCCATAATAGTCATGTTGGAAAGACTAACTATATTTCCCTCCATCCTGCCCTGCCCCATTTATTCTGTTCTTTCATTTGACCTTACCCCTTCCCAAAAGTGTTTACTTCTAATTATTCCCTTCTGCCATTTGCTCTCCTTTCTATCATCCCCCCACTTGTCCTCCTCTCCCCTACTTTCCTGTAGTGTAAAATAGATTTTCATACCAAATTGAGTGAACATGTTATTCCCTCTTTAAGCCAAATGTGAGAGATATGTTTCACTTTTTCCCTCTAACCTCCTCCCTTTTCTCCTCCATTGAAAAAGCTTTTTCTTGCCTCTTTTATGAGAAATAATTTGCCCCATTCCATTTCTCCCTTTCTCTTCCCAATATATTCCTCTCTCACCACTTAATTTTATTTTTTTGGATATCATCCCTTCTTATTCAACTTACCCTGTTCTGTGTTTGTGTGTGTGTGTGTGTGTGTGTGTGTGTGTGTGTGTGTGTAATCCCTCCCCTACCCAAATACTGAAAAAAGTCTCAAGAGTTACAAATAGTATCTTTCCATGTAGGAATATAAACAGTTCAACTTTAGAAAGTCCCTTATGATTTCTCTTTCCTGTTTACCTTTTCATGCTTCTCTTGATTCTTGTGTTTGAAAGTCAAATTTTCTATTCAGTTCTGGTCTTTTCATCAAGAATGCTTGAAAATTCTTTCCTGTCTCTCAAGATAGCAAATAAAAAGCCCCCAAAGGAAAAGAAGGTTAAAAGGGGAAAAAAAAGGAGAGCAAAAAGGAAGATGTGGCTGAAAAGGTGGTAAAAAAGCCTTTAAAGCATTGCAATTGGAACCCAGTCCTGGCCTGAGGGATTAGTAGGTACTCCAGGTCCGCAATGTATTCCCAAAGAGCCACGTACAAGCAGAAATATGCTGTACCAAAAACCCGCATTGAAAGGAAAAAGAAAGAGAAGGTACCTGCTACTATCTCAGAGCCAGTTGGTGGTGATAAGAATGTAGGAACCTGTGTGACAAAGATTCACAAAATGCCTAAGTATTACACTGCTGTGGATGTGCCTAGAAAGTTGCTAAGTCATGGCAAAAAGCCGTTCAGTTAGCATGTGAGGAGACTTCAAGCTAGCATCACTGTAGGCACTGTTCTGATCATGGTCACTGGCCACCATAGGGGCAAGCTTTTTAAAGCATTCTTCTCCTCATTGACTTTTTGCACCTCTTTTGCCATTTGGGTTAATCTGTTTTTAAAGGTGTTAAAATTTTCTTCAACATTTTTGGAGTCTCCTTTAGCAAGCTGTTGACTTGCTTTTCATGATTTTCTTGCTTTGCTCTCATTTCTCTTCCTAATTTTTCCTCTACCTCTCTTACTTGATTTTCAAAATCATTTTTGAACTCTTCCATGACCTGAGACCATTCATTGCATGTTTATTTTGGAGGTTTTGGAAGCCTTGATTTCCTCTGATGGTATGCATTGTTCTTCCTCATGCAAAAGGATGAAAGAAAATATCTGTTCACCAAGAAAGTAACCTTCTATAGTCTTATTTTTTTCCCTTTTTTTGGGCATTTTCCCAGCCAGTTACTTGACTTTTGATTCCTTTGTCAAGAGGAGGTTATACTTTGAGGACCTGTAAGTTCCCAGTTCCTTCAGGGTGGCACAATCAAGGGAGAGAAGTTTACTCCTCTCCTGGCCTGTGCAGTGGTCTGGGAGCAACCAAAAACTTTTCTGCCCAGAATCTGCAAGTAGTAGAATTCCCTGTCCACTACTGCCTCCAGCACTACAACACCAGTGCTCCTTCTCACCCCAGGGTTGTGCACAGGGCTGAGATTCAGATCAGCTGCTCAATTCCCCCAGAGGCTTCCATCTTCTAATTTTTAAAGAATTATTTAAAACCTCCTTTTCTATTTGGCCAATTCCACTTTTTAAAGCATTCTCCTCATTGGCTTTTTGGATCCCTTTTGCCATTTGTGTTAGTCTGTTTTTAAAGGTGTTATTTTCCTCAGCATTTTTTGGGTCTCTAGGCAAGCTGTTGATTCACTTTTCATGATTTTCTTGCATTGCTTTCATTTCTGTTCCCAATTTTTCTTCTACCTCTCTTACTTGATTTTCAAAATCCTTTTTGAACTCTTCCATGGCCTGAGACCATTGCATATTTTTTTGGAGACTTTGGATGTAGAAGCCTTGACTTTTTTCTCTGATGGTATGCTTTGTTCTTCCTCATCCCAAAAGGATGGAAGAAAATCATTTTTCACCAAGAAAGTAACCTTCTATCGTCTCATTTTTTCCCTGTTTTGGAGCATTTTCTCAGCCTGTTACTTGACTTTTGAGTCCTTTGTCAAGTGGAGCATATACTATCCTAGGCTTCAGAGGTTTTGTGCAGCTGTTCTCTGAGATGTCTCTAGGGACCTGTAAGTTTTCAGTTCCTCCAAGGTGGTCTGCTCAAGGGAGAGGAATTTACTCCTCTCCTTCCCTGCACTGTGGTCTGTGAGCAACCACAAGCACTCTTTTCTGCCCTAGAACTGAGAGTAGAATTCCCTCTTCACAGCTGCCACCGGCTCTGCCAAGTCAGTACTCCTCCTCACCCCACAAAGGTTGAGCGCCAGATCTGCTGCTTATTTCCCCCAGGGTCTTTAGGTGGAGGGCTCCAAAAAACAGTCACTGCCTCCTCCCTGGGGCCAGGGCCAGGACTGGATGTTGCTTCTTCTCACCCAGGTGAAAGCTTTTTTACTGACCTTTGAAACTGTCTGTGGCATTTGTGGGTTGAGAAATCTAGAAACCGCAGCAACTGCCTGTGATTCCATGCCCTGAAGCCTACTCTAGTACTGTCCATGCCACATGGCCCAGGCTGGGCTGTGGTCTGCTCTGAGCCCCATGCAGTAGACCTTTCCAGTTGGCCTTCCAGGCTATCGTGGGCTGGAAATCTGTTTTACTGTGTTATTTTGTGACTTCTGCTGCTCTAGAATTTGTTTAGAGTCATTTTTTTACACATATTTTAAGGGCTATTGGGGGAGACCTAGAGCAAGTCCATCCTTTTACTCTGCCATCTGGGTTCTGCCCCCTCCTTGAGGAATTAATTTTCACATGTGAGCTTTAATACCTCTTTTTCTTTCTTTCTTTCTTTCTTTTTTTTTTTTACTAACTGCTTTTTAAGATGTTTTTTCTTTGGTATTTCTTTTGTGTTCCTTTTATCAATTGTCTTTTGATACTTTTTTCACATTGCTCTAATTTATTTTTCCAGGTTTTCTTCTATTACTCATTTGATTTTTAAAATAAAATTTTAACTCTTCCAGGAATTCTTGTTGGGCTTGTGTCCAAGTTACATTTTTCTTTGAGGTCTTGCTTGTAGTTGTTTTGAAATCGTCTTTTTCTGAGTTTGTGTTTTGATCTTTACTGTCACCCTAATAGCTTTTTGTGGTCAGGTTTTTTTTATTATTGTTCTTCGCTCATTTTCCCAGCCTGTTTCTTGACTTTATAGACTTTGTTCATAAGGTGAGCAACATTGGGGTGGAGGGCACTGTCCAAAGGTTTTTTCACACTGCTGTTTTCAGACCTTGTTCTTGGGGTTTGGAAGTTTTTGTTGCCACCAAAGTAGTGTTCCACCCTCCATCCCAATGTTAAAGACCTCTCCTTCTGACCTCCTAAGTTGTCGCGATCCAGAAAAATATCTTACCCTGACCTTTGTGGGTTCTGCCACTTCAGAAATCACTTTGAGTTGTTACTTTGAAGTTAATTTGGAGGGGAATATTGGGAGAGCACACATACCCTTTCTCATATCTCCTCCTCCTCTTCCCTATTGGGTAAAATCAATTTTTATATGAGGGGGAGAGAGAAAGAGAGAGAGAGAGAGAGAGAGAGAGATTTCTTTATACTTTGATTTTTAAAATAAATTTTTAGTTTTTCCAAGAATTCTTGTTGGACTTGTGTCCAAGTTACATTTTTCTTTGAGGTTTTGCTTATAGGCATTTTGAGACATCTTAGCTCTGGCCTGGAATGCTATTTTTAAATGCATAATATATACTACATCAGATTTCAAAGTAAACCAATTATATGAAAACAGCTTTCAAAATTTTTTTAAAAAGTTCATGGACACTGGAGTAAAAAGAAAACACCTCTGTTAAGGAGTCATAAGATTGGAAATGGCATCATAGGATTTTAATGGAGTCATAAGGAATTCAATTCAGAAATAATAATGGTATTGATTTGAATGGATAGTAGGGAAATTTATTGAGCCAGGCCCTGTGGTAGGCTCTAAGGTGAAGATATATTTTGATTATCCATAACCTGAATAAATGGCAAGCCAATTGATTTAGATAGAGAAAACAGTTAACTAAGCACTAGATATTAGATTGAATGCGTGCAGGGCTGCCAGTTGATGAGCTGATGGCAATCCTTGGCTTTGGATTTGATGTAATAGACAATAAAGTGCAACCCCTGCAGATTCTGATAATAATAAGAGTCAATATTTATATAGCATTTACAATGTGCCGGATACTGTGCTGAGAACTGTACAATTATCATCTCATTTGGTTCTCATGAGATCCCTGGAAGGTACGTGTTTTTATTATCCCTATTTTAAAGATGAGGAAACTGAGTCAAACAGGGTTAAGTGATTTACCCGGAATCATACAACTAGTAAGTGTCTGAGTCTAGATTTGAACTCCAGACGCAGAACTCTATCTGCTGCACTGCCTACCTTGAGTAGATTCTTCTTCCCATCCGTGCCTTTGATTTCATTAATGTGGAAACTCTTAGTTCAGAACTACAACTTGTTTATATTTTTATAGTCTTAGGGAATTGCCTCAGACATGGAGAGATTAAATGATACACCCAGGTCACACAGCTGGTTTGTGACAGAGAAACAACTTGAATCCAAGTCTTCCTGATTCCAAAGGTATCCCTCTGTACATTCATTGTCTTTTATTACCTCTTGAGCAGAGGAGTATTTGATGAGAATGATATCAAGGAAGATCATTTTGGCAACTGTATACAAAGAATTAGAAGCCTGAATAGTAGGAGGCTAGTGTGGTGTTGTGGAAATGTGTGAAGCTGAGAGATGGGGTAGGACCATGAGACTTAATGAGGGGAAAAAAGGGAAAAATTAAAAATGATAATCAAGTCATAACTTACGGGTTCAGAAAAATAGCAGCACATTTTGTAGCAATGGATAAAAGCATTGTTAGGTTGGTGAGGAAGAAATTAATTTAATTTTTCAGCATGTTTATTTTCAGTGGTAGGAAAATCAAGTGTAGATGGACACAGGCAAGTGAAGGGGATAGTATGGAGGAGTCTGGTAGAGAAGGATGGAGAAGAAAGAAGAGAAAGCTAAAGAGAAGGACTGTGGGAGTACAAGAAAGTGTTTTAAGAAAGCAGTAAAGTCATGAAGAATGAGGAGTTTAAAAAAGTCATATTTGGCTGCAAGGAGCAATTGATGACTTTTTGAGGGAAATGTTTCAAGAAATTGAAGCCATATTACAGGGGATTGTTTGTTGTTGGATTGCTTCCATTGTTTCCAACTCTCCATGACCCTATCTGGCACTTTCTTGGCACAGATACCAAAGTGGTTTGCCATTTCCTTCTCCAGTTCATTTTACAGATGAGAAAACTGAGGGAAAGAGGGTTAAGTGACTTGCCCAGGGTCACACAGCTAGTATGTATCTGAGACTGGATTTGAACTCAGGTCTTGCTGACTCCAGGGCTGGTAGTCTTTACACCACCACCCAGTAAGGGGTTTGAGAGGAGTGCTAAGTAAAGCATAAAGTAAAGTGTTAAGTATAGCATGAGTAAAGCATAAGATTTAAGAAACTTATTCCTGATAGGAGATAAAAGTAAAACGATGAGAATCAGACAGGGTCAGGTGAATATTTTTCTGTTTGTTGTTACTGAAAGAAAACAGTAGAAATGCCGAAGTGAGCAGAAGACTTGAATGGAAGACTTTTCATATGACAGGCAGCAAAATAGAGGCTACAGAGAACCTAGTTTTTAAGATGTGAAGAGATGCCCCCTCAAACATACTGATAATATATGAAAGGTTGAGGTAGAGAGATGTTGGCATGTTTGGATTTTTTTATCTTATTTTTATTAATTTTTTTTTTATTTACCAATCCTGGGACTTTATTAGTGTGGGGAATTTTGTGGTAAACAAACTTCCTCTACCAATTAAGATCAGCACCTCCTCGGCAACGTGGAATTTGAGGAAGTCACTGGGGACACTAATGGATTAAGTGGTTTGCCCTGGGCTACACAGCCAGTATGTGTCAGGGTGGGATTAGAATTCAGACCCTCCTGACTCAGAGGCTAGCTCTCTTTCCACTATATATACCACACCCAACCTCTCTTTAAAAAAAAAATACATATATATATATACACACATATGTATATCTAGTATGTATGTATATATGTATAATCTCTTATTTTCACTTTGCCATCCTTTTCTCAATGTATGCTTATAACAAAGATTAAAAAAAAAAGAAGAAAAATCAGTTTAGCAAAACTAGCCCATACAGCAAATGTATCTGACAGCGTAGAGAGTATTTTATATCCAGTCTTCCTCTGCCTTTGTCAAGAAAGGAAGAATTGCATTTTCTCAAAGATACTGAAAGGTTAATAGGAATCCTTGATTGTTTCAAGGTAAATGAAGGTACGATATAAGATTATCTAGGAGGGTAGCAGGTTGAGAAAGAGAAGGGAAATCACCCAGGCAGAACCTTTAATAATAACAACATATATATATTGCTTTAAGAATTGCAAAGCACTTCACTTACATTTGATCCTAAAAACAACCCTATGAGATAGGTGCTATTTATGCCCACTTTAGAACAGATTTCTCATTTTACAGATGACTAAACGGAGGCCCAGAGACTTGAAGTTACTTCTCCCTGGTCACACATGTAGTAATTGGCGGAGGCTGGATTTTCTTTGGTGTGTGTTCAAGTTATCTGATACCAATTATGGCTCTTTTTGCTACTATATCAGGCAAAGTTGTAAGCACCCAATGGGGGAAGCTAGCCAAGGGATCCATCCCTGAAGGAGTAATAAGCTTATCTAGCGGTCTGAAAGGTGAGGCAGAAAAACCAGTTCTGAGGATGGTCATTTCGTTTGCGAGGTTGTCTCCAGTGGTGCCATGTAGCATGGGTACAGAACAAGGAGTTGACGATAAAAGGAGATGTTGGGTTGAAGGTGCAGCAGGTTGAGAATAGCGAAAATTTGATCTGGATGAGGGAGTGTGGTAAACGTGGTTAACCACTATGGAATCTAATGTTGAAAGGAAGGCTGTCGCTGGGTTGTTTAAGGCTTAAAGGTCTCCCTGAAGACAGAACTGTGAGTAGAAGGATGAGAAAGATTATAGGTAAAGAAGTAGTGTTTTTGTTGTATCTGTTATCTAGTCTCGAAAATGACCAAAATGGCACCAGCCAAGTTTCAATGTGCCCTGCTATGGCCGATCAGACCAGTATGAGCTCAGAGTGCTCCACCATAGGTCGGACACAGATAGTGCACGTGAACATTTGGGTGGCTTCT
Organism: Bettongia penicillata ogilbyi; assembly: GCA_023548195.1. Classification (NCBI taxonomy): domain Eukaryota; kingdom Metazoa; phylum Chordata; class Mammalia; order Diprotodontia; family Potoroidae; genus Bettongia; species Bettongia penicillata. The sequence goes on along the minus strand of JAJHZJ010000084.1, from coordinate 1,830,003 downwards.
CTAGCTTGCTTGTCCTGTGTCTCCTCTGCGCTAGTTCAGTTCTGCTATGCTCATAGAGCACAGCACCAAGTGTGATGTAAGCTGGAGGTGTGGGCAGCACCACAGGACCTTAAAGGGAAGCAGCGATCTCAAGCGTGTTAGGGACGTGGCACATGGTGGGTGTGGAGTAGAACACAGGGAAGGAAGAAATAACTTTTCAGAACTTTTTTGGGGGAGGGTGCAGGACAGTCTTATTCAGACGGCAGTCACATAGGAAGCATAAGCCCTCCATTCCCAGAGGTGTTAGCGGCAGCTGCCTGAGTGTCAGCCTGTCTATCCCTGGCGGTCCCTTCTACAGTTGGACAGCTGGGCCGCTGACCACTTAACTTCAGGTCACTGCATGTGCTCCTCTTGGGTGTTCTTACAGAGCTGGTGGCAGCAGGTGAGCTTCTGTGACTGTTTTGGTCACCGCTGGCCATCAGCCCATGCCAGACGCTGTATGTGGAGAAGTCATTGATACCCATAAAGGCATAGACAGCAATGACCATGAGGGTCAGAGAGGTTCCAGGGAAGAGGAAGAGGGGCCCATCTCTTCTGTGGTTGGTACTGTTGGTATACACCCACCCACCTGCTGATTAGCAAACTGATATCCTATTAATCAATCCTTTGGTGGGCTGTAATCACGCTTAGTATGTGGTACTGGTTCGTAGCACATCGTTTGAGCCTGCCAGGAAGGTCTCTCTCCACTCCCTTTGCCCCTGGCTCTGAGATACTTGGATGTTTTTGCTTTCCCAGGAAAACACTCTACATATACCCCATGAATATGATGATATAAGTGGGAGAAGAGGAAAGGGAAATGAATAAGCTCCTACTACGTGCCAGGCATTGTTCTTAAGCAAATATCTCATTTGATCATTGCAACAATCCAGCAAGATAGGAGTTGTTCTCATCCCTGTTGTAAACCAAGGTAAAAAGTTGAAGGGATTAGCTCAGGGTTACATAGCTACTGAGGGTCTGAGGCTCCATTTGAACTCAGGTGTTCCTGACTCTATGCCAGCTCTCTATCCTCTGAGCTGTCAGTTTGCCTCTAAAAACAACAGCTAAAGAATTGAAACCAGATGCTGCATTTTGATAACCAAGCTTGGCTTCAAAGAAGACAGTTAAGAAGGCACCGAATCCCACTTCTCTGCAGGGGTAGAGGGCTACGTGTGTAGAACAGTGCATATGTCAGACTTTTTTCAACTCCTCCTTGGGTTTTGCTACAGTTTTTTCACCCCCCTTTTTTATTCTTTGTCATGAGAAATGGCTTTCCGGGAGGGGGAGATAGGAGAGACATTGGAAAATGTAAGTGATGAAAAACAAAAGATATAGGTAATTCTTTTATATATTACAGAATATTTTATATGTGTTGTGGAATACACAAAACTTATATAGAGAGATGTAGAAAATTATGTAACATGTATAAATAATATATAATAGAAAATAATTATAGAATACACATATGCAGAAAATGTGATGGAGATGCAAAAATCATGGAATACACAAAATTATATTTCATATTTATATAATAGATGTAATATATGTAACAACATATTTAGTAATTATATTATAATTAGGATGTTATATCATAGTTATATAATATGTAATTACTAAGTATTTATAATACATGTTTGGCAAATATAATTTCTAGCTATATAGTAAATATGTATGTGTATGTTACATATATATAAAGCACAGCATATTTAGTAAATATATTATAATTAGGATGTAATATTTATATGAAAACAATATAGTTATATAATATATAATTACTAAATATTTATATGTTTAGTAAATTATAATATAATTGTTAAATACATAGTAAATATATTATGTATGTATGTATATGTTACATATATTGTACAAATATGACATATTCTTTTGTGTATTCCATAATGATTTCTGAGTATTAGTACAAATTTTCTGCATAAGGCCCTGGCTTTTCAAAGACATGCATTTTCTTCATTGCATCCTTTCTCTCTGGCCAAAATAATGTGGAAAAATCTGGCCATTTTATTGCATACCAGAGAGTCATAGAATTTAGAGCTGGAAAGGAACTTAGAGGTCATCTATCTTTTCATAGCCTTTCATTCATACAAAGGAAGGAATGAACTCCAGAAAAGGGAAGTGATTTGTTCTAGGTAAGAAGTGATACTTTAGCCCATATCCTCTGCATCCAAATCCATTCTTGGTTTTACTGTGGGTTAAATGGCTCTTAGGGGCAGCTAGGTGACTCAGTGAATATAGTGCTGGGCTTGGAGTCAGGAAGACTCATCTTCCTGAGTTCAATTCTGACTTCAGACACTTACAAGTTGTGTGACTGTTTACAGCTCTTTGCCTCAGTTTCCTCATCTGTGAAATGAGCTAGAAAAGGAAATGCCAAACCACTCCAGTACCTTTGCCAAGAGAATCCCTCATGAAGAGTCAGATGTGGCCAAACAACCACAAAACAAAAAGATGCCTCTTTATGGTTATGGATTGACTTGAAAAATCACAAACCTCTTCAGTTTAATTCCATTTGCCTAAAATTAACTGTTAGGAATAGGCTGGCCTAAGAGAGCAGTGTCAGAAACCAGATAGAAGCAGGCTCACTACACTACAGCTGAAGATCTTTGGGGCATTTCCCTTTAGTGGATATCCTCCTTAAGTGGGTATCTCCCTTAAGGGGGGTGGGGAGAGATCATCTCCCCGAAGTGGCGAGGAGCCTACTTGGTGTGTTGTGTTATCCATAGTAAACACCTTTACTGGATTTGGAGACAAACTGAGCAGATTCTTTCAAGAAGGCCTTGCACCCCAACATTTTGAGGTGCACCCTGAACCTCAACATTTCAAGGATTGACCTGTCTAGTGTTTTATCTGGCATCTAAAAAAGAGCAAGGCACAAAGAAGAAATAAAGGCACTTTCCAAGAGAGCCAACATATTCCACTGGAAGGACACCTTTCGACATGTGGGAATTCTGCTTCAAAATGCACTGAAATGTTTATTCCTTCCTCCTTGACCCTGTACAGAAAGAATATTATTCATTACAACGAGCATATTTCCAAAGTTCAACATAGTTATAGACAATAAGCTTAAGTCCAAAGGATCAACCATTTCTTTTCTTTTCTTATTGTAAAGGATGGGAGACAACTTTTAATCAGTACTTTTGGGCATAGAAAAGTGTTAAAAGTAAAGTTTAAAAAAATAAAGATCTTTATTGTCTATATATTAATTTAGAAAGCCATATATTAATATTATCTATGTTCTATCATATTTTTATTTATTTCATTAAATAGTTCCCAATTACATTTTTGTCTGGTTCAGGCATTCATGAAGGTTTGGAGTCCTTGGAACTAAAGAATCCCAATTTTGATTCACATGTGGGAGGGATTTTTGTGACTATAAAGAACCCTAATTGTAGAGCAGACTGGTCTCAGTTTATTTAGTGCTTTATAATGAATTTTTTCTCTCTATTTTCTGAAAGGGGACTTAAGTACCTCCTCCTCTTATTTAGTTTTTAAATTTTACTAATATTTTCTTAGTTTCTATAAAACAATACTGCGATGAGTACTTATATTTCCTTTTTCTTTGACTTCGTGTGTGTGTGTGCGTGCACGCCAGTGGTTTGAGTGGGTGTTTCAAAACAGAAGCAGTGTGGTACCTGGGAAAGAGCAGCAGATTTGGAGACAAAGGAAGGAATCCTGCCCCCATCACGTATTAATTAATTTGTCCTTGAGAAAGTCTCTTCACCTCTGGATTGACCAAATCTGATTTAATTTCAATGGCTTTATTCCAAACCAATTCAATAACATGTTATATGGCTCCTATAATTGCAGCATTGTTTTGGAAGCTCCAGAAGGCATTAAATAAGGTAGAAAACAGGGAACTCCCTCAAGGAATTTTCAGTCAAGATAAAGAGACAAGAAACCCATAGGGAGAAAAAACAATTTACCGTACCATGGGGACATGCAAACTATATGTGAGTTCTGACAGCTGTAAGACATGGGAATAATCACTTATCCGGTGGGGTTTGATCAACAGGAACTTCTTAAATGGGGTGACTTTTGGACTAGGCCCTGGAAGGGAATGTAGAGAGGCATGACCTGGTTGAGAATAATATAGGGAAGAGAACAGAGAGCTTACTGTCATGAGTTATGACATCCTAAGTGGTGGTCTATCTTTCACTTTCCTTGAGGTTTCTGTTCTGGTGCCATCTTCTGTATCTCCTAGACTCTTCTACTCCATCACCACCACTGCCAGTCATGTTTTATATACTTTTAAAATACCTGTTTGTACATATTTGCTACAAGCTTTTCAGGGACAAGGGCTGTTTCATGTTTGTATTTTTATCTCCTGGCATACAGTCAGTGCCTAATAGATGTTTAATCACCGATGGATGCTTTATGACTCATGGCTTTTTATTAATACAATAACAAGACAGCTCGTGGCTTTGAAGACACCTGTCCATTTTAATTGTGTCTGACTCTTTGTGAACCTATTTGGGATTCTCTTGGCAAAGATACTAAAGTGGTTTGTCATTTCCCTCTCCAACTCATTTTACGGATAAGGAAACTGAGGCAAAGAAGGTAAAGTGACTTGCCCAAGTCACATAGCTGGTAAGTGTCTGAGGCCAGATCTGAACTCAGGAACACAGTGAGTCTTCCTGACTCTAAGCCCAGCACTCTATCTACTGCTTCACCTAACTACCCTAGGTTAATTCACCTAGAACAGTGTTATTAAAATTGTCTTGCCTATTAGATTGTAAATTGCTGAAGAATCAGGACTGTTTTTTGCTTTCTTTGAATGGTGCCTGGCACATATAACTTATTGATGGATAGCTGACAACTTAAATAGTTTGTCCTTCAAGGAGAGTGTGTATCGCTTATCGATTCTGCATGTTTTCTGTTTAAAAGTTGTTTTGGAGTGTGTACAATTTTGGGTGAAGGTATAGCAGGTTTTGTTTTTGTCTTTAAGCCTGTGTGGCAAGAGCTGGGAGCATCTGCATTTCATTACCGTTTGATCCCACGTTCTTTTTTCTCTGGATTTCTAATCCTACCTAGGCCTTGTTTTTTCCTTCTAAAGCTGACTCTATTGTATTTTCTTCCTTCAGTAAAGCGCTACGTAAGGAAGGGTGTTCCCAACGAACACCGTGCATTTGTCTGGATGGCCACAAGTGGAGCTCAGGCACAGATGGACCAGAACCCAGGATATTATCGGAAGCTACTGGAAGGTGAAAGAAATGACAAACTGGTGGAGTCAATCAAGACAGGTGATGTCCTCATCATTCCTACTCCTGACCAGTGGCAGCGAGTGTTAAATGTTGCAGACTAGACAGTGTTTTAGGGACAGCAAGCCCCATTCCCATAGCTTGACTCATTTAATTAGACTTCGCACTAGCTAATGAAATTATAATATTGAATATAATAATGAAGATGACCACATTGTTCTTAATTTGAAAGTGCAGCTCACTTAAGAAAATGGTTTCGGTGGTGCACGAGGGAGAAATGACTGAGGCAGTGTGGTAGAAAGCTAGTACCGTACCAGAAGACCCCTGGGGGCTTTCAGCAAGGTATTTAACTTCTCAGGGTCCTGGATTTAAAGGTCCCTTAGATTTAAAATAGCAGAACAGGCAAAGATGGGCATTGGAAGGGCCCTTCCCTAAGAGATCCCTACACCAGTAAAATCACAGGTCTTGCTTTAAAAGGGGGGAGTGAGCGGGAGACAGTGAGAATGAGAGTCTGGAAGCCTTGGGTTCAAATTCTGCTTCTGACACTTACTATTTGTGTGAGAACCCCTCGGTGCCCCCAGGCAAACTTTTAAGTCTATAAGCAGCAGATAAGTTATAACTCTACCTTGGCAAAGGGAGTTTCCATACCCAGAGTTCCCTCTTCACCAGGGAAATCACAAGTCTACAGTAACAACAAAAAAGCAGGGTTGAACATTTGGAGAAGGGAGTTGGTGGGGATATACGTATGTCCATCCTGAAGTTTCAGTTTTTAGAACCTCCTTTTTAGTATCAATCTAGAATATATTTCCAAGGAGGGTGATTTTCCTAGGCTCTCATTTGCTTTCATGTTATCCCTGCATCCACCTCATCTCCATATTATCTTAGAATTGATTGCTATTAAAATATAAGCGGAAAATGACTCTTAGCATTTGGTATTCTGATTTCATATGGAAGAATTAGTATTTTTGAGACTGTCACATAATTCAGGTAAAAGGATATGGACGTTTTAAAGACTAAACTGAAATAGCGAATGGTGATATTTTAGAATTAACCGGCAATAGCTCCCCTCCGCAAAAAGAGAAAAATCCAGTCTTTATTCATACTGGAACAATAACTGTAGGAAAGTTCATTTTTTGCATTGGTAGAAAGTTTTATCTTAATCATTCATTTAGTTGTATTTTATAAAGTCCAGTTGTCAAAGGGTAGAAAGAGGGAGAGGGAGAGTAGAATGTGCTTTGCCGGTTGAGAGAACTTAAAAAAAAAAAATCACATCTTGTACTGTGTCTGAATTCTTTTGAAATAGCTCTGCCTCTTAGATCTTAACCCTTTTTAAGAGAAAAAAAATGTAGATCTATCGTACTTAATGTCTTGCTGAATATCAAATGAAATTTCAATGATAAGAGTTCAGAAGAATCTGTAGTTTTTCACAAGTTGTATGTCCTTGAATATGATTGAGACTTTGGAAAAGTGTTTCCTCCTTTGCAGATAGCTCCTGGTCCTGTGATCTTAACATGACTCTTTTCTCCAGCATCTGGAGCTCAAAGTTCAAAAGGCTTCCAGCGGAGGGCCAGACAACTGGGAACTGACCAGACACTCTGGCAGATGCTTGTAAACCTGTTCCCAGGTTTCAGCTGAGGCCAGTGCAGAGCAAATGTACAGCCAAAGGTCTCATAGCACCAGTGGTAGCTGACTCCGTAGATAATCAGAGCCCGGCTTTTAATCACTCGTCATGGCTAAAACAACTCATTCTGAATTTGGAGCAATAAAACCAGGTTTGGGTTAGAATGCTCGGATTGGGAAAATAGAATGGGATATTGTTGTTGTTCCCTCTATCTCTTAGGCCATATTGTCAAAAGGGTTTAATTTTTTAAAATTGAATTAAATTAAAACCCAGAGCGAGTTATAGACTCATGCCATGTTTAATTCTCTCTGTATTTATATGACAGTCATAAGATCATAGACTTAGAGCTAGAAGAGACTTCTGAAATCATCTGATTCAGCCTCCTCATTTTACAGGAGTCCATGATCTAGCAGGTTGAAGTGAATTGGCCACATTGACACTGGTAACAAATGGTAGAGCTGGAATTCGAACCCCGATCCTTTAGCTCTAAACCCATTGCTCTTCCATTGTGCCATACTGTGGCCTTGCAAATATGTAGAACATGTGGATGATGTCTAAGTTCCTTAAAGACATGAAGTTTACTCTCATTTGACGCCCACGATAACTCTCCTTGTGGTGTTATGAGCTCTATCTGGATATTTCTTATCTGATGCCTCCAAATAAGGAGGAAGCCTTGGCATAGTCTGTAAGTTCTGACTCCAAAATTGGAGGAGCTGGTTTCACTGACACTACCTGTGGGATCTTTGGCAAGCCATTTAGCCTCCACGTACATCAGTTTTCTTCTCTGTAAAGTTAAAGGGTTGGGAATGCCCACCACCTTCTCCATCATGGAGGTGGGACGTCCACTGGTGTTATACATTGTATGTGTTTTTCAATGTCTTGATCAATTGTGCTGGTCATTTTTTTCCTCTAAAAAAATACTATCTGTTAATGGGATAACGCTCCAGCAGGTGGGGGGAAAGAATGAGGGCATAACTATTATGATGTAAAACACAGAAGAATCAAAAGAATTTATAAAAAAAATTCTCAGATGTCCCATCTAGCTCAAGAGCTATGATCCAAAGTTCTGATTGTCATGTGACATTGTCAATGTCCGATTGATTACCATAAATCACAGAATAGCCAACACTGAGCTAAATGAGTTTCCACCCCCAGATTTGAAGAGGGGCAAACATCAAATTAACATTGAACCTGTATTCTCACTGCTCATATAACAAATGAACATTTAAGAATCAGTTTTAAGGTGTTGCTGCTTATTTTAGTGGTCAGGCCAGTCACAAGGCAATAGTTCATTCTGAAAAACTATTTAAATGTCAAGATTATACAGGGTTGGTTGTCACTGTAGAGTGGATCAGAGGAAAGGTGATGTGGTAATGGGAGACTTTGCTGGGAGACGTTGGAATGTGAGAGATGCTGAAAGGAGGGAGGGAAGCAGGAAGAGGGTGGGGCGAAGCGGCTCTTCTGGCCTAAAAGACATTTCAGTGAAGGGCATACAATGGCCTGATTAATGCTTATCATTTAATTTGGTTTTTTAAATAATTTAAATTCATTTTTATTGATGTCCTTTGTTTTCTTACCTTGATTTCCAAATATTTTCTGTTCTCCCACCCAAAGACCCATACCTTGTAGCAAAAAATAAGAAAGGAAGAAAAATAGTGACTCTGCAAAACCAGCCAATAATAAACTTGGGGTGTTTGATAATACATGAAGTGCTCTCTAAGCATAGGCCCCTACCCTCATCACACCTTTGGGGAGGAAGGTTTGCATTGAATTTCACTTGATTTTGTTTGTCTCTTTCAACATTTCTGGAAGAGGTCTCAAAAAATCTCCCCTTTTTTCTGAACTGACAGAATTATGATTTCTTTTCCAAATCCCAGGCAAAAAAATAATTTGGCTATTATTATTCATAGTCCATAGCCTTTACAGTTAAAAATCTTCTTTAACTGAGTGGAAAAGCACATTTATGTAATTGGAGAGAGTAAAGTATGGTGAGGAGGAGGAAACTATTTACAGTCATAGAGAAGGATGGAGAGGGGATGAGACGATGTTCTGCAGCACTTTTGACCTCTCTGACCCTTAGGGCAAGGATTTAAGAATCCCATCCATTCCTGTCCTACTTCATGATTTCCCTGCACAGAGCTCCAGACTCTCTTGCTTTGAGTTGCTGCAGATGCTTTTTTCCAGCAATCCTTAATTATCTTTTGTCAACCCAGCCTTGCACTCCCATCAATAGAATAAATGGAGTGTGTTCATTTCTTTCCCTGAGTTATAAGTTCTTTAGGGATGAATCCAGTGGTGAAAGAATCACTGCCCCACCTTCCATCCTTTTGGGATTATAAAATTTCCTTTCCTCAAGAAAGGGTTATTGGATTGATTGAATCCTAAATAAAATACAAGAATATTACAGGACCTTGTCCTGAGCATTCCTCATGTGTGTTAGACATACCATGATTCTGAGTGCGTATTTTTGTTTCTCTACCTTCTTCTTTTTCTCATATATATCCATAGACATAAACAGGACATTTCCAGACAATGTAAAATTCAGACAGACTGCTGATCCCTGTTTACAACATACCCTGTACAATGTATTGGTAGCATATGGACATCATAATCGCGGTGTAGGATATTGCCAGGTAAGTACAGCCTAAACTACTCTAAATAATTGTATTATGAAATGAAAAAAAAAAGCCATGAATATATTGAACATTAAGAGCTATGTTCCTTGCAGAATTAGAAATTCATTATTTCTGACATAGAATGTAGTTCTGGGCTTGGAATCAGACAAGACATACTTTGAAATCTTGTTTCTGACACTAACTAGCTATGTGACTAAGCAGGTCATTTCACCTTGTTAAGCCTCAGTTTCTTAATATGTAAAAGGGAGATAATAATAGTACTTCCTTTGAAGGACCCTTAAGAGGCTCCCATGTGATAATGTGTATAAGCAGGTTGGATCCCCACAGGGGTGGCTGCTACTACTTCCAGAGATCTAAGGATAATCCTGTGTGTAGCTGTCCTGAACACCAGCTCACCATCCCCCACTGGTGTATTTCTCCTTAATTAGCCAATAGACTCAGTTCCTTAGCAGAGTCATTATTTACTTAAATGATATAAACAGTGATTAGAAAACATTTGCCCCAATGCCAGGGGCATGCTTTCCTGCAGATATACCCAGAGTCCAAGGGAAAAAAGAATGGGCACAGACTGATGGTATAGTGGTAGTGAGCCACAAGTGGAGAAAGCCCATGTGGCTAAAGGTCCTCGTGGAGTTCACCACAATTCATTTTGCTGTTAGCTGGACTGGCAGTCTGCAGGGCTGGCTCCTTGCAGGGCATAAAGTCTCTCCTGGAACTGTGATTTAGTTCCTTTTCCTAGAGGTTCTGTGTGTTGGCTGGAAGGGGCAATCTGCTGCTGGGCAGGGTCAGGCAGGTTGACCCCTTACCAGTCTCCAATGCTGCTATTGCCTGTGCTCTTAGGGCACATTTCTGCTAGACTGGTCAATCAGCTGATCTCCAGCTTTCATTTTTTGATGGGTAAACTGTAGTCAGCGAGACTGTTGAAAGATTTTTTTTAGGAATAATGGCCATTTTATTCCTTTCTCAAAAGTCCCTTCCCTCCATGAACTGTTTTTACTAGTAATTAGTTTCATGTTGCCTTAGGGTAAGTAGTTTCAATTCAAGTCACTTTTACCTTCAATACTCTTTTGGGAGTTTTGTGAAGATGGGCGAAAAACAAAAGTGTAAATATTTCCAGTAACCTGGAGGTATATTCATCATCTCGCTAGCTTCATATTGTCAAGAAAAACATGAATACTGTACTCTGAATTTTAGGGACAAGTCTTCAGAAGCCATTTTTTTAAACATTATTCTAAATATTTCCATTTTTGTCCTGGAGAGAAAAATGTCCAAACTGGTGTTGCACTCCCCTCCACCATGGCTTCAGATATCCCTCTCTCCCAAAGGATTTGAAAGTTACATTTATAGAAATTTTGAACAAGGGAAAGATCATTATATATTAAAATACAGTTTGGGGTCAATAATCCAAAATAATAGTCACTATTCAATACCTTTTTTGACCACTCCCATAAAGTGTTCTGGAGTAATCAGAGACGCCTGCTCCCTGAGATCAGTATAGGAATCCTTTCTCAATGGGAAATCAATGGAGGAGAGGTGGGAAGCAATGATCTATCTCAACAAGACCAGAGTTAAATTTGATCAGCACTTTTGGTCCATTTCCTGGCACTTTAGCTCTTGTTCTTAACCTATTATACATTTTTAAAAGGAGAAAAGTCTGGAAAAAGTTTTTAGAACTGTGAAATATAATTTTCATTTGAGTTAAGGAAGTTTATACTTCTGTAATGTACAGTTGAGTTCCTCCCCACTCCCAGCCTTTCAGCTTTCCACCTGAAGTCTTCTCACTTTTACCTTCACATTTTTTGCTGGTCTCCCTGGGGCTCCACCTGACCCCTGCATGTATGTAAAATGCTTTACAAACTTTAAAATACTATTAGCCACTTTTTAAATGTCTAATGTGAAGTGACTGATTTTTGTCATTGAATTAAGGTATCTGAATGTCAGCCTGTCTTCCGTACGCTCATGGAAGGCATTTTCAGGAAAACTCCAGCAGCAGACAGGACAATCAAAACTGACCTGTAACAATGTTTCATTCTTCTCATTTTTTATGGCGTTCATACACAATGATCTTGAATTCCTTGAATGAATTTCTGTTCTTTTATGTTCTGTCACTCTTTAGACTGTTACATAAGTGGATAAAGTGATTTCTGTAGCTGAATGAAAATCTCCTATTATTCTTCTGTGTTCTAGACTGGAATTAGAAAGATCTGGGTTGGAATCCAGCCTTATACCCTTACTAGAAAAGTCATTCAACTGCTGTCTGCCTCAGTTTCCTTATCTATAAAATGGGGATAATAATGGCACCTACCTCCTAGGGTTATTGTGGGGATTATATGAGATATTTGTAAAGTGCTTTGTAAACCCTAATGCGCTATATAGATGCTAGCTATCATTATTACTATGCAGACTGTTAAACAGGTAGATAAAATGCCTGATTTTTATAGTGGAAAGAGAGTTTTGGTATTTAGAATCATTTTCTGTAAACTCACTAAAAGTATGTTCAGGACAACCCTCGTTGTAGACAGAATAGCAGGCGTGATGTCCTAGGCCCACATGGCTCTGACGTTGTTATTAGTAGAGTTAACATTTGTATAGCACTTCAAGCTTTCATCCTGTTCTTAGTTTTCAGGATAATTTTGCATGAATTACTGGGGGGAAAAAAGTCCTTCCCAGTGATCTCCCTGTAAAGTTGTGTCAGTTCCGGAAAACACCTACTTTTTACACTAAAGAATGTTTGAGACAGACATTATATATTTATGTGTGTGTGCTTTCTGTTGTCTGCATTTTTATCTATGATACTACTTTTTCAGTTATTGTTCTGACTAGAGAGCAAAGGTCAAAGCACCATGCTAGAAAAAAACAAAGCGAGAGAGTTTTAAGGTGTGGTCCAGTCCAACCTTTTAAGCGTCTGTTCTGCAGACCTTGCTGGCTGCTGAAATGCCCGCCTGCCTCCTGGGATGTTTTCAGAAGGGCTGTCCTTTGTGCCTACCCTGTGAAAGCACTAAACAGACTCCTGTCACCATGGTTGCAGGCATCAAGCTATCTGCTGTCATGAGAACTGAAAAAAAGCTTTTGAGATTTCCAGGCCTTCGTGCGTGAGGCCAACAGGGAGAGAGCCAGACCGGCTCAAAGATTTTTGCAGCGGGCCAGAGACCGCTGTCTGAAAGAGTTTGTGGCCTCAACCTACAACTTATTTCTGGTTCTAGTAGCAAGAGAGGTCTGCCCAGCAGAATATGGGTGATTTTAGCTGTGTAACTCCATTTGGAACACTGTTTTCTCTTGTGTCTGGACACGGTTGGAGGAACTCAAAGCCGTTTAGCTGCCTGTCATCACAAATTAATTCTGGGGGAAAGAGAGGAAGGGAGAGGGAAAGTAGAGGAGAGGAATGAAATGAGAGACGCTTTTCAAAAAGCCAGCCTCAAAGAGCAGTAATAGATACTGGTTATCACTGCATCTAAATAATTCACCACAATATATTTGAACACATTCTTCTGTATACATGTAAGTATTGAATGGATGAAGCTAAGACTGTTTTTCCTCTTAGAGTGATTAGACTGAAACCTTATCTTTTATTACCAAGCCTTATTTTTTTTTCTTCAACAAACATTGGTTCTATATTTATAGTGTTTTGATGGCCAAATTATCGTGGACATTTCTGTCAATCATTACAGCTACTTTTCTTAATAGACTTTTTCCTCTGTCTACTATTTATTTCCATATGGATTTTAACTGCCTAGTATATTATATGCTCTGTGATAATTTTTGAGCAATTGATTTATAGGGTATCCTAAAAGGCAGTGCAGTTTTAAGCTATCCAAGACTTTTGAGATACCCTGTATGTATATTAGGTTAAGGTTTGGGAAAACCCATTATAGGTTATGTGATTTCTTCCCTTAAGCTGTCTTTAAATTATGAAAACTGTTATTAAAAGTCAGCGTTCAAAGAAAGTATTGAAATAGTTTTATTAAATATCTTTTCTTTTCCCTCTTTCCTCCATTTCCCAGTCCTTTCCAAAGAGACAATGTCCTTTATTATAATTCATAACCAAACAGGATAGAATGCTAATGGCTTCTGGAGTTCTATTTTTTATTATTATAATTTCTATATCTGGAGTATTATATTTATTGGGTCAAACAAGATGAACTATAAACTGGCCTTTGATGTGGACTTAAAGAATATGTTAAGGGCCATTATGAATTTCTCTTCCTTCTTCTTTCTCTTGTAGGGAATGAATTTCCTGGCAGGATATCTGCTTCTCATTACAAAGAGTGAAGAACAGTCCTTTTGGTTACTGGATGCTCTTGTGGGAAAAATATTGCCTGGTATGTGGAAATCTCCTTCTATAATGTTGGGTTTTCTTCCAGCCATCAATAAATTTTATTTTACTTTTTGGCAGTGCTAAGGAGTCAGCATTTAACTAAAACAGCGTATAGTGGTCTGGGTGTCGAAGTTTATAATCTTATTGCAATTCAGGTGGAAGTAGGAAAAATATTGAATCAGATTGTTTTCAGATAGAACAGATGAGATTTTTTAGTTCTTGTTACAGTTTATTCCCTGTTCATTTCAGATCCCAGTGTTGGACTCAGACCATACACTTGGATCATCTGTTGTTCAAGCTGTGCCCCTTATAATGAAACTTCAAGGGACATATTTGATCTCTTGTTAAACTATATTCTGTCCTAGTCATTAGAAAGGGTGAGAGAGGCTTGCTTATTAGATGTGTTCTTAGACACTGCCGACTAAAAGGACATTTTTTTAAGGAACACCCCCTCCCATATTTGGGTACATTAGTAACATTTGTCATTTCCCTATTTGGTACAAAAACCTGAGTAAGTCTCTGTGGGAAAAGAAGCACACAAGTATTACCAGGGATGTCTTGAAAGGAAGTTATAGGAGCAGCTAAGTTGCACAGTAGATAGGGTACCAGCCCTGGAGTCTGGAGGACCTGAGTTCAAATTCAGCCTCAGAGACTTACTGATCCTGGACAAGTCACTTAGCCCCAATTGCCTCCAAAAAGAAGTGTGAAGCAGTTACTATTTTAAAAGTATTTACTGTTGAGAAGCATTGTGGTGTAATGGATTAAGACCTGGCCTGGAAGTTAGGAAGACCTGGATGCAAGTTCTGCCTGTAACACTTTCTGATTATGTGACATTAAGCAACTCTCTTAAGACTGTCAATTTCCCAGTCTGCATAGATGGAGGGAGTTTCCATAGTTAAAGATCTCTATATTGATAAAACCACAAACCTGGCCTTCAAATATTGAATTAAATTATTACATCAGTTCAGGTCCCAGGGCAAACATTATAGGGGGACCAAGACTTAGGGTAATTATATCACACTGTGACCACCCACCCCCCCCCATCCAAATATAATATACTTTGAAATAAGTTTGTTGGTTTTTTTTTTTTTTAACAATATGGAGTTACCCAAATGGAGTAGAAGTACTCTTAAAAAAAATATGTATTCTAATATTAGCCAAACATCTGGTCATCCAAATTAAGTCAGTCTTATCCCTTAGTTTCTGGGGGAAATTTTTTTATTGTTTAGATTCTGACCTCATAATTCTTAAAGATGCTAAATTCTGGTTAAGAGAGATCTGGTTTTGATTTGCACAGAAAACTAACAGCTGCCTTATAAATAGATGAATTTCTTTGGTCTTGAGACTTTTCACTAGCTTTTCCTGTTGTCTAATGATTACATATCATCACACCAAGCCTCCTGCACCTGGGCCATTAATTTCATTTCCCTCCTACTTGAAACTTTGACTCAGCCTTTGGCTTGGCAGGCTTTGATGGATGAGTTTTCTTCTCTTCTTGCTGAAAACCAGGCCTCCATGGCACTTCTAAGCCATCTCTATAACATGGCGTCACTCATTTGTCCCCGCTGTCCCATCCTTTCCGTCTCCATTTTACATATCATCTTCCCCCATTAAAATGTAACCTCCTTGATGTCAGGGACTTTCTTACTTACTTGTATTGGTATCCCTAGTAGAATAGTTCCTAGAACATTGTAAATGTTTAATAAATATTTTATCCATTTCCTTAATCATAGTGAGCCCCTAAGTGTCATGACTCTTAGCACAAGTATTATGAATACATTTCTATTAAAATCTTTAACTTCTTATTACTAGTTTTTCAGGCCTTGCCCAGGTTGAGCTAATATTGACCCACGGTTAAGATGCATGCTGATTATACAGCTTTGTTTTTAGCAGTAACTTACTCATGAATCTAGCCTACCAAAACAGCCAATAAGAGGAAGGGGCCCTAGGAGCAGAGGGAACTTTTAGAATAAAGAAGCTCTTTTGGCATAGTAGAGATCCAAAAAGTCAGGATCCTGGAAAGTTTATTTTTCTGAATTTGTTTATTTCAATTTTTTATTTCTTGTTCCATAAATTTACACATTTTATGTTTTTGTAAATTTCTATTTCACCTAATTTGTCAGTTTTGTTAAGATTTATTGGACAAAATAATTTCTAATAATTTCCTTTATTCTTCACTTTTTGTAAATTCTTTTGATTTTTGATACTGGTCATTTGGCTTTCCTCTTTCTTTTTTTTAAAATCAAATTAATGTTTTTTTCTATCAAAAAACAGATCCTAGTGTTATTTATTAATTCATCGGTTCTTTGCTTTCAATTTTGTTCATCTTTATTTTGATTTTCAAGTTTTCCGTTTTGGTGTTTAATTGAAGTTTTTTAACATTAGTGACATGTCCAGTTTATTGAAATATCTTTTCTCTTTTGTTTCTGAAAGTGTTTAGAAATATAAATTTTCCATTAAGGTCTGCTTTGGCTCCATCACCCAAATTTTGGTATATTGTCTCAATATTGTCATTAGCTTCAATGAAATTATCTATTATTTCTATTAATTGTTTTTTAACATACCAACTCTTTGGAGTTTGGTCAATTAGACTGCAATTCATTTTAATGCTTTCTTCAGTGACTCATTATTAAATATAATATTTATGCATTATGGTCAGAAAATGGTGTTGTATAATATTTCTGGTTCTTTGTATTTGTTTCTGAGGTTTTCATGCCCTAATACATAGTTAGTTTTTGTAAATGTGCTGTGCACAGACACGCACACACATGCACACACACGCACACACATGCACACACACGCACACACACACACACACACACACACACATATACTTCAGTAACTTCCAGAATTCTATCATATCTAACCATTCTAAAATTTTATTCAGTATTTAACTTCTTTCTTCTATATTTTTGTGAGATTTTGTCTACCTCTAAAATGGAATCATTGAGGTCCCTCATTATTAGAGTTTTGCTATCTATGCCGCCTTTTCCTTTAGGTATTTGCCATTCGATGCATATGTGTTAAATACTTATATTAATTTATTGTGCTACCTTTCAGAATAATGTAGGTTCCATGTTTATTTTGTTTAATTAAGAGTATTTTTGTTATTGCTTTGTCTGAGATCATGTTCACTACCCCCTCAATGGAGGCATAATAGATTTTGCTCTAGTTTCTAATTTTAGTTCTATGTGAGTCTTTATGTTTCAAGTTTATTTCTTAAAAACAATGTTATGGGATTCTGCTATCCTCTTCCATTTTATGGGTGAATTTTTCTCACATTCATAGTTACGATTGCTAATTGTACATTTTCTTCCGTCTAGTTTTTTTATTTTTTTCTTTTCTTTGCTCCCTAAACTGTCTTGAATGTGGTCAGAAGGGAGGGTAAGCAACACTAAAGATCTGTAATTCAAATCATCTTCGACTTCCCTTCCACTTTTCTCCATCCCCTCATCCAGACCCTAATCACAGGTTTTTACCCTTTCTTTCCTTTTAAACTCCTCTTCATGATCTATGCTCTGAGGTTAGAATTTGGGTTTTTTTAATAACTAATACATCCCTAAAACTACCCACTTTTCTTATTATTCCTGCCATCCTCCTTCCGCCTACTTCTTTGTTGAGTTTCATATATTTCTACACCAAACCCTTTTTATTTACGTGTGTGTGTGTTTACCCCTTTTTGACTGGTACAGATGGAAATGAGGTTCAGATTACAACCTGTCCCTCTACACCCCTCTCATTATTTGTATAGCTTTCTGTGACCCAACTCAATTATATGAGATGAGTTATCGTACCTTTCCTGCCCCTTTCTTCCCTAGTATGTTCTATTTTCTCTCCCTTTCATTCTTTCACAATCATCAAAACATAATAAAACCATTTCCAGGTCCATTGTCTTGTTTAACTCCCTCTGTGAACCTTGGTTTTATTAGGGTTTTACTCACCCACTGGAACATAAATACTTCATCCTTGTACAGTCCCTTCCGGATTGCTCATTTATATTTACCTTTCTGTGTTTCTCTTGGCTGCTTCCTTTGTATTTCAAAGTTTCTGTTCAATCCTGGGTTTTCCATCAATAATGCTTATAAATTTTCTATTTCATTAAAGATCTTTTTTCCCCACCTTGTTATTATAGTTTTGCTGGGTAAGTTATTTTTGATTGTAAGCTTCCATTTTTTGTTTTTTGGAATACCATGTTCCAAGTTCTCTGCTGCTTTTAAAGCAGTAGCTGCTAAATCTTAGATTTCCAAGTATAGTATTTGAACTCTTTTTTTCCTGGCTACTTGCAGTATATATATTTTTAAACCTGAAATTCTGTGTTTTGACTCTGGTGTTCCTGAGAGTTTTCATTTGGGGACCTCTTTAAGGAATGGCCAATAGGTTCTTTTTGTCTTTACTTTGCCCCCGGTTCTAAACGATTATTTCCTGAATATGATATCCAGGCTCTTTGGGGTGGGCAGTGGGGAATTCTTGCTTTCAGGTAGTCCAATGATTCTGAAATTATCTCTCTTTGGTTTTTCTTCCAGGTCAGTGTTTTTTCTATGATATACTGTCACAAGTTAAATTTAGCAAAGAGATAAACTGAGGCATATTTCTCTGAGCAAGATAGCATTTTTATTATCAGGGCTGATCTGAGAATAAGATGGGTCAGTGCCTCAGTCTCCAGCCAAAGACCCTGAGCGAAATGACAACTCCTTTTTCGTAGCTTTTTGGGGAGTACAGAAGAAAGAACAGAGCAGGGTAGATGACACGATGAAGTTGGAGGCAACGTGATTGTTTATATAGCTGAGGCATGGGGAACACTATGATTAGTTGTAAGTTAGGCGTCGGGTCTAGCAGCAATCCCTCCTCTTCCTTCCTATGGCTAAGAAGTGTTCATTGTTTGAGTCTACCTGTAAGATGATGAGCCACACTTCTTTGAATAGCTAACCAGACATCCTTGAAGGATAGCTCGGTGGGGTAAAGATATTAAGTTCAACTCTCCCAAGGTTAACTAAATTCCTTGAGACAAGAATAAAACAGTGATGATTAAGAGAACTGAACTTAACCTATGATAGGCCAGTTGAATTCTGAACTAAGAAATTGGCTTAGGCAATTACAGGACAAAATCAACTAACCGTAAATAGAACTAATTAAAAAAGGATACAGGATCAGTTTTAATTTTCTCAATACTTTACATTTCCTTCTATTTCTTCAGCATTTTAGTTTTGTTTTAATATTTCTTTTTGTATCATGGACTTGTTAACTTCTGTTTAGTATATTCTAGTATACCAGAAAACTGGTAAAGTTTTGTACATCTTGCATTAAGCTGTTTTTTCAAGTTTTTTCTCCAAAACTCTTATTTCCTTTCCAGTTCTTCCCTCTAGTATTGCAACATTTTCAAACTTCTTTTAAAAATTCCTGCTTCCTTCCAGGAATTCTAGTTGACCTTGTGACCAAGTTGTGTTTTTTTTATAAGGTTGTGCTGGTAGCTGTTTTGCAGTTATTTTTTTCATCCCAGATTGTGCCTTGAGAACCTATCACCACAATAGCTCTTTATCATGGGAGTCTTTTTGTTATTTTTCTTGCCCTTTACTCTTTCTTTCAGCTTACTTCCTGAATTAGGGCTTTATATTAGGGCCAGGTTCTGTACACTTCTGGAGAGAATGTCAGGGCTTTTTAAAGTCTTGTTTTAAATCTTGTTTCTGGGTCCTGAGGCAGCTTTCTCGAGATATTGAGTATTGTGTCTTTAAAGATCATGGGGGCCCGTCAGACCAGGGACCTGCCAATTTTAATGTAACCTAAGCAGTCAGATCTAGGGTGAAGTCTGACGATTTTGCAAATCCCAGTTGGGTGTGGTTGACACAACTGTAGGCCTGCCCCTCGTTGGAGCTAGTTGCAAGAATCTTCAGGTTCGGAGCAACAGAACTGCTTGTTCTTTTTTAGTCTAATCTTCCGACTCCAGTCATTCAGCTGGAATCCGCAAAGTGGTCTAGGTCTGAATGCACAGCTTCTCTAGGGTTGCCACTGCTTGATTCTGTTTTTGATTCCTCCCCAGTACACAGCCTCAGGACAGGTCTGAGATGACTTCCCTAGATAGGTGAATTCTCTTTGCCCTGCCACACAGCTGCAGGTCAGCCACATGCTTAACCCCAGGTTCACACTGCGTCCCCAAACCCGTTCTGAGGTCACCGAGGCATACCTGCTCACTGACCTCCTGTTCCTGCACCTTGCAAGGTACCTGATATCACTAATCCTTGCTAGATCTGAGACCACTCCTTGCCCAGGAACGCAACCTCGTCTCCTTCTAAGTCTTAACTATCCAGTTCAACTCTTAGCTAGCTCCTATTTCCCTTTTCCTAGACTACAAAACTGACTTACTGTTTTTCCCCTTGAATTTCCTATCATTACTTAGTCTGGTGCTCTACTTAGATATTTATTGGGGTAATTACTGGGAAAAGGCTGGGCTGTGCTACTTACCTTGTCGGTCACTCCCTTCATGACCTTCTTGACCATATATTAGGAATCAGTATTAATAGGTGATTAACTTAATTAATTTGCATCTTCCTTTAGACTTCCAGGGCTTTACTTATGACTTATATGATACAAATATTTCTTTGAGCTCTCTATGTGACTTTCACAATTGATCACTGTGGTTAAACCAAGGCTCAGTTCCCTCAAGCTTCCCTGAAAAGGATTCAGGGAGAAAAGTGCAGCCTCTGCCACATTTTTAGGTCAAAGATGATTTGTTTACTTTGTTAGCATATAAGCAGAGTAGGAATTTTAAGGCAGGAAGCATACAGCAGTGCCCCATTACTTACTGTAGAACACTGAGTCTGGGGAGCCATTCTGTGTGATTATCTATCTGGATGTCTCCTGACCTGGTGTGGTAATTTGGTAAGGTAATATATGAGTGGCCCGAAAATCTGGTTAGACCTGATTCTTTCTTCTTTATGCAGGCAGCATCTAGGGACATCTTTGCCCAGGCCTGGGGGGATAGGGCAGGTGCATTTTCATTGTGGGTGCTCTTCAGTGGGGGACATACTCCACGGTGACAGATGTTATCTCTGACTTTTCCGGATGGCTATGCTCTTCAGTTTCATACCCACTCCTTATTCCCTACCTCCCACCCTATGCATACTTATTTATGGGGATGGGCAAGCATAAAATTGCACAAAGGGAAGAAGAGGAGAGGCATAAGCTGGTTTTGCTGTCATAAATGGTAGGGTTTTATAATATGTACTGTATTGTGGTACGCAGCCAGCACTGTGGATCTTGGAACAGAAACCAGCTCCTTTCCGTTTCTGAGCATGAGGTAGAGAGGGCTGCGAGGAGAAGGCAGGAGGTGTTGGAAAAGAATCTTCTGTATTGGAGAGAGCTTATTATCTGTCACTAAGGGGATGCACAAGCTGATTACTTTGGAAGAGATATATGCATCCTAGGTTGAAAGTAAATTGTTATAAGTTTAAAATTAGATATTTTATATTCTCTCTGGGGTCTAACTTACGCTGTGCAGTTTTTGCACTATGACTTTTCAGCCTTTTTATATAGATGCAATTTCATTTTTCCTGGGAGTTATTTCTATGCTGACATAGTATCATCAGTAGAATATTTTTCATAAAGTGAACTTTTAAAAGTTTAATTTATTAATCTAATTCAGGAAACCTCAGGATATTTTACTTTTTCAAATTCACTCAACCTCAGAATTTGCTGAGTACAAGTATGAATACATTAATATAATTAATAGGTGAATAAATCACTATTGTAAGGGATGGGAGAAATCTTTCAGCAGATGAAGCCCATCAGAACTTTTTTTTCTTTTTTGTATATCATGAAATGTTTTTATTCATCTATTTCTATTCCATTATATCAGGGCTGTATGAACTGAGAGATAAATTCACAGAATAATAGAATTTTATAGATGAAAGGGATTCTCAGAGGTCATAAAAGTCAACGTGAACACCAAAAAAGAATCTCCCCTACAACTTAGCAGACAAGTGGCCATTCTTCCAAGCTTTGCTAGAAAATCTCCAGTGGTGGAGATAATCTCCCATTATCTTCCAAGTCTACTTTTAGACCTTGTGAACTGTCAGGAAATGTTTCCTGATTTCAAGCCTAAATTTTCTTCTTTGCCGCTTCTGCTCGTTAAGTGAAGCTGATGACTTTGCGTAGCCCTGCTTCACTTTAATGCAATTCACTTGCAAGTGAAGACATCCCGGTCCTGATGTTGTGGTCTTCTTCCAAGAACCAAGGGTGAACAAGGACGACAGCGTTGCTCCTGATTTTGCCACCTGGGGCCGTGTAAAGCTTGTCTAGAATCTTGCTTCCAGACATTGGCCTTCCAGACAGCTCTCATGCTCCCCCTGAGTCCACTCTTCTCTAGAGTAAGCATCCTGGTTCTTTCAACAGATACTCCTGTGGCTCAAGCTCAAGACCCTTCACCAGCTTGTTTTCTCTAGACACTAACTTATCGATATGTATCAGTAGTTGTGTTATTGTCTACACATACATGTGCTTAAGTATATACAAATATACTATCCAGTAACCCCTGTTCTGGGGTGTGTGTGTGTGTGTGGCAAGGATGGATATTCTTATTCATCCTCCATATTGCAACCAAATTAACATTCCTAAAATATAGATAGGACCACGGTCCTCCCCTGCTCAGGAACCCTCGGGGGCTCCATATTGCTTGTAGGAATAACTATAAATACATCTATTTAGCATTTAAAACCCTTTGCAATCTGGTTCTGACCTACTTTTCCAGACCGGTTGCACACTACTCATATCACGTGGTCTACATTCCAGCCAAATTATCATCCTTCCTGCTCCCTGCTGTACAGTATGGCCTGTTCCTCCCCTGTCCCTTTGTACAGGACTGTCCCCCACATTTCCTTCCTTCCTTCCTTCCTTCTTGGAATCTCTACCTTCAGAATACATCGCCTATATGACATCTATACTGCTGCACCAGTTGCTCGTCCTATCCCTTTACTCCCGAAATTATATTTTTTTCACATGTATTTTATACTTGTTCAGTTGTTTTTCGTCTTGCATAATTCTCTGTGACCCCTTTGAGGTTTTCTTGGCAAAGATCCTACAGTGATTTGCTATTTCCTTCTCCAGCTCATTTTACAAATGAGGAAACTGAGGCAAACAAGGTTAAGTGATTTGCCCAGAGTCACCCAGCTAGTAATTTTCACTTTGTAAGTGAGACTGTGCTACAATGATATTTTATAGGTAGTTAACTCTTAATTGTCCCTGGACATTTTATTCCCAGCAGACTTTTTATTGTCAAATTCTTAACATAAGTATAGTAAATCCCCCAGAAGCCTATTTGACCCCCAGGATACTGGAAATGATATTGTTCTCACATGTTCAGCATATTCTGCCATGGTGGGAAGGGAGAGCATAGTACCTTGTTGAGGGTACTATGGTAGCCGGTCTTCCTATGAGAAGGAAAGAAAGTCTATTATTGTCAAAATTTTTAGTATCTTACTTACTTTTACTTCCTTGTAACCCTTCTTTGTTTCTCCCAGAGCATCTAATACAGTGACTTTCACTAGGCTCTCAACAAACCCTTATTGTGTAAATATCATGGATTTTCTTCTCTCTTGGGTCAAGTATACAAGGAATCCCTGTAATCTGCACACATAGGAAGGTTGACTATATACCTGCCCAAGCTTTTTTTTCTTTTCGAATAGAGGCTTAAGGTAAAATAGTAACAAATTTATCAGCTAAGTCGTTTTGTTCAGGAAATCACTTTCCTTAATGCCAAAGGAAAATTCCTTTTTTTTTTTGCTACCTCTTTCTGATGTTTGAAATGATTGCACTTTAAATATGTTATTGTTTTCCTTTACATGTAAAATTTTGTAACATTGAGTTTTTTTACAATTTTGAGTTCCAAATTCTTGCCCTCCACCCTCGTTGAAAAGGCAGGTGATTGGATACAGGTTATACATGTGCAGTCATGCAACACATATTTTTGTATTAGGTTGTGGAAGAAACAGACCAAAAAAAAAAAAAAAAAAAACCAAACCAAGAAAAATAAAGTTAAAAAGCCTGTACTTCGCTCTGCATTCACACTCCGCCACTTCTTTCTCTGGAAGTGGATAGCATTTTTCTGATGTTTGAAATTATTTTGAAATCTAATTTAAAGATGATTTCAGCTCTGTTGTCATCCTAGTGGCTTTTTATAAACTCTGTTGTCACACTGGAGGCTTTCGGCGGAACTGCCACTGTGAGATTCCTAAGATATATACTATTTTTAATTTATCTTTATTTTAAATTTTATTTTAGATTGATAGATTTTATTTTTCTATCACCTTTATTTCAGTCTCCCATCCCCTACACAGTGAGCCTGCCCTTGTAACAAAGATTATTTATCTTTTTAAGATAGAGGACGGTGAGAGGAAGCAGTTCAGCAAAACCAATGAGCACATGGGAAACCATTTCAGGTGGTATATACAACATTCCAGACTCACAGTCTCCCATTTCTCAGAGAAAAGAAGCGGTCATATTTCCTAATTCTTATTCAGGGTCAAAATTGGTGCATTTAAATATGCAGTGATCAGTTTCTTTTTAAGTTCTTTCCATTTATATCTTTGTAGTTGTCATGAATATTATTTTCATCCGCTTAATTCGCTCTGAGGCATACTTTTTCTATTTTCTATTTATAGAATATAAATTATTTCCTCTAAGCACAGTGTACTTTGCCAGATTTTTAACCTATTATCCATTTTTTAACAACCTCATGTGATAGGTGGAATATATTTTAAGAGCAAATTTCAGCGCCAAAGGACTCATGACAAAAAGTGCTCTCCACCTCTAGAAAAAGAACTGATGGAAACCGACTGCAGATCGAAGCATACTATTTTTCACTTTTTTTATGGGGTTTTTTTGGTCGTTTTTGGTCTCTGTTTTCTTTCAGAACATGACTAATAAGGAACTAAGGTTTGCATGATTGCACATGTATGACCTATATAAAATTGTTTGCCATCTTAGGAAGGGGACAGGGAAGGAGGGAGGGAGAAAATTTGAAACACTTTTTAAAAAATGAATGTTAAAAATTGTTTTTACATGGAATTGGGAAAAAAATACTTTTTTTTAAAATAAAGAACAAATCTATTCATTCTCTATCCCTTTCCAAATTTATTACTTATTACGTCCCTTTACCATAGTCTGTGTCCCAGTGAAACTGTCTTTGTATAGCCTGTCCCCATGCCCAGAATAGACTCTTTTCTCACCTTCCCTCTTAGAATCCCTAACTTTCTTCCAGGCTAAACTCAGGTGCTTCCTCTTACTGCAAAATAGACTGATAAATCTCAATTAATCCATCAGTAAGCACCTATTGGTACCTACTTGTGTGTTATGCGCTGGGTTTTTTTCTTTTTTAAAAAAATAAATTTATTTTTAGTTTTCAACATTCCTTTTCGTAAGATTTTTGAGTTCCAAGTTTTCTCCCCATCTCCCTCCTCCCCTCACCCCAAGACGGCATGTAATTTGATATAGGCTCTACACATACATTCATATCAAACCTATTTTCACTTTAGTCATACTATAGAGGAGAATTAGAACCAATGGAAGAAACCACACACAAATAAAGAGAGAACAAATAGTATGCTTCGGTCTGCATTCAGATGCCATAGTTCTTTTTCTGGATGTGGACAGCATTTTCCATCATGAGTCTTTTGGAGTTGTCTTAGATTCTTACATTGCTGAGAAGAGTTAATTCTATCCCCATCAGTCATCACACAATGTGGCTGTTACTGCGGACAGTGTTCTCCTGGTTCTGCTCACTTCACTCAGCATCAGTTCATAGAAGTCTTTTTAGGTTTTTCAGAAGTTTGTCTACTCATCATGTGTTGTGCATTGTTGTAGGCACAGATATCAAGTTTACAGTATTAAGACAAAAATGAATTAATTCAGAGAATTCATATTATAGCAGAGGAAATGGCAAATAGATATATAAATAAATACAAAATATGGATGAGGTAATTCTAAGTGTTGGATGCTACTCGATAATGTTTTTCCCCTCCTCAAATGACCATTTACTAGATTTTGGATTTTTTTAAAAAATCTTAGAAATCATCTAGTCCAATCTCTTCCCTTTACTGTAGAAAACTAAAGCTGGAAAGTTGTTGCTCAAAGTCACATAGTTAGAAGTCAACAACAAATCCTCAAGCATTTACTAAGCTCTTACTACTAGCTAAGCAAAAGGAAAAAGAAAGACAATCTGCCATGAAGAAAATTAAATTCCAATGGGGGATGAAACACGTAAAAGGGAACTAAAAATTGAGAGGGAGAAGGGAGATGAAGGTATGCCAGGGGGAGTTCAGCAGTAGAAGAAGCTTCTTGGATGAAGAGGTTTCTGTGGCTGGGTAATGTCGAGAGGATAACCTAGAAAGGAGTGAAGCCATAGTGATTAACAAATTGAGCTGTGACTCCAATCCAGTTCAGCTAACTCCAAAACCATTCCTGTGTTTTAGTAGTATTCTCTGTGAGCTTTTCCATTCTTTTGAATTTTCATATCTTTGTTATTGAATTATTTCAGCTGTGTCTAATGCTTCATGACCTAATTTGGTGTTTTCTTGACAAAGATACTAGAGTGGTTTGCCATTTTCTTCTCCAGCTCATTTTACAAATGAGGAAACTGAGGCAAACAAGGTTCCATCACTTGTCCTGGCTCAAACAGCTAGCAAGTGTCTGAGGCCAGGTTTGAACTCAGGAAGATGAGTCCATGGCTCTATCTATTGTACCACTTAACTGCCTCACATCTTTAAGGTATCTTGAATAGCATGAGCATATTCAAAATTCAGTCATCTCTAGTAAACTTCTATCTCTGTTTAGTCTAGGCAAGGCATTTTATTTTTTGGCTTCATCTTCTTAAATACTGTTTCCATTTCTTTGGGTTTCAAACCTGGATGACTTAAGAGAATGGTGGTACCATTGACTAAAAGGGGTGGACGTTGGGAAAGGGATCTAGTTTTGTGGGGGAGATTTTGGTTTGGATATGATGGATCTGAGGCATACAGATGTCTCAATAGCCAACTGGATTCTAGATAGGGTAAAAGGTGCAAGATGGAGATGTAAATTTAGGAGTTATCTCCTTTAGGTGGTGCAGCAGATAGAACACTGGACATGGAGCCAGGAAAACCTGAGTTTAAATCCAGCCTCAATGACCCTGGGCAAATCACCTGAGCTCTTTCTGCTTCAGTTTCCTTAACAGTAAAATGTGAATAATAAATAATAGCACCTACCTCGAGGATTGTTGTGAGAATTGAATGAGGTAATAATTGTAAAGCATTTAGCAGAGTGCCTGCTATATATAAGTATATAAATGGTAAATATACATATATATTAGTAAATGATGAATATATAAATAAATACATAATATATATAAATGATAAACACAGTCATTATCATCGTCATCTCCTATTCTTTCTCTTTTTCACCTTACCCAGCATCAGGGGAAGAAGAATAGGGATATTACAGTTCTTGAACTTTCCTACTTCCTAATATGTAAATATGAAATATAAATATTTTAAAAATTAAATAAACAATTTTTAAAAGAAATCACTCATACACTTCGAATTTCCTTAAGCTCAGCTTTGATTTTCTCGCTCACTAAACTTCAATGGTTCCCTCTTGCCTCTAGGATAAAATGTAAATTTCTCTGGGGTTTAAAGCCCAGCAATGACCTTTCCAGCTTTGTCATACATTACTCCCCTTCTTGTACTTTACGAGCCAGTCAAAAGAGCCTTAGCAGTTCACAAATGATATTCTATTTCCCACCTCTGTGACTTTGCTCTGACTGTTTCTCATACCTGGGATGCCCTCTCTTCTCACTCCAAGTGTGTGGAATCTCTTTTATTTTCCTTCAGGGCTCAGCCTAGGGAACATCTTCTCCTTATGTCTCCCACTGTGTTCTTTATCCCCAAATTACATTGAAACTATTTTGTATATTCTTACACATAGACATCATCTTCCTCATTAGAATGTAAGTTCCCTGAAGGCAGAAACTGATTTGTTTTTGATCTTATATTCCTAATACCTAACATAGTCCCAGTTGTCACTTAATAAGTGCTTACTGATTGATTGGTTGAAAAGTTTTCTTATTTATTCAGGTACTTAGATGGACATGTGATCTTATGGACATGGGCATTCCAGTAAACATCACAACCCTTGTTTGCCTTGCGTGATTCTTGTCTTTGTCTTTCCATAAATCATATGTGTGTGTTCGTCCTTTGTTGCCGAAAAAGACCATGCCATCAGAGAAATAATGACATGACTTGCTCTTTGTTTTGAGTGAGAGAGGGCTGTGCAGGTCACCAGCCTCGCTTCTCTTCCAGAGTCATCTAAATCCAGTGACCAGATATTCATCAGGATGACTGGAGATGACCCAGGTTGAGGCAGTTGGGGTTAAGTGACTTGCCCAAGGTCACACAGCTAGTGAGTGTCAAGTGTGTAAGGGGAGATTTGAACTCAGGTCCTCCTGACTCCTGCACTGGTGCTCTATCCACTGCACCACCTAGCTGCCCAACCATAAAAAAAACCCTATCTGCTATATTGGAGGTCTTTTTTATCTTTTAATGCTTTAGTAGTACCATTGTGACACACCTTGGTTGTCTACCTCTTTTTCTTTACTCTTGCTATAATTTTGTATCTGGTCATGTGCATTTGAGTAGGTGTTCTTGTGTTTTAAAATATCAGAATCTGTGCCACTGTAGGAACTCAGACAAATTATAAGGAAACAAAAACACATTGTAAAAATCTGACCATTTCCCTTCCCATTCATCTTGATTAACCCTTTGTTCTCACTTCATGGTGTACCGCAGCGCACCCTAATGCACTGATAGAGTGGGACATTTTGTGTCATTTTCACTTCTGTTCACAAAATAAAGTGGGTACACTCTGTTCTCTGGAAGGACTTTGTATATATAAGGAAGGAAATGAAAGCTTATTTGTCCTAACATTGGACAGAAGCTAGACGGCTCACCTAGTAGTTGGTACAGTGGAGTTGTTACTAGTGCAGCTTTACTTTTGAAGTCAATACCACAGTACTGACCTCTGGAGAATGTCTCGGAGCCAGCCAAGTGCACCGTGGAATTGGGTGGCGACCAAAAGGAAGGTGCTGTGGCTTTGCCAACTTTTACAGACAAACATCTGCTTTGTAATGAAACAGTATAGAGAAAGAAGCATAAACACTTCTATTTATAAAATAGATTAATGTTAGTGCGTTAAGGAAGCGGTACAGAGAAAGAAGAGTATGGATTTCTGTTTCTTATGATGAGGAAGGTTAGAGGACAGGGTAGGCTGAAATATGTTGTAATGATTGCAACTCATCCTGGTGGATTATGGGAGCCTCCAGGCTGGAAGGGGACCACAAGGACTGGGACCAGTGCATTGCCTGTGCAACCCCTATAGGGCACTTCTGGGAATGTCATTAGTGTGGGTCTTATGGACCATGTCTCTAAGACCATACCCAACACCCATTCTCCAAAACTAATCTTCTCTTCTGAAGGAGTGAATGGCTCAGAATACATCTGTGATCTCTTGTGCTAAGTATGCAGTGGCCATTGAACCCGAGTAACAGAGTCTTCATATTTCCTTCCTTCCTGAGATAGAAAAGGATGTTGACAGTGACTATATAATTCCTTTACATCCAGCACTCCCTGGACAATGCCACTGGTAACTTTTCTTCCCTTCCTTCCTTCCTTCCTTCCTTCCTTCCTTCCTTCCTTCCTTCCTTCCTTCCTTCCTTCCTTCCTTCCTTCCTTCCTTCCATCCTCCCTCCCTCCCTCCCTTCCTTCCTTCCTCCCTCCCTCCCTCCCTCCCTTCCTTCCTTCCTCTCTTCGTTCCTTTGTTCCTTCCTTCCTTCCTTCCTTCCTTCCTTCCTTCCTTCCTTTCTCCCTTCCTATCTTCCTTCTTTCTCTTCCTTCCTTCCTTTTCTCCTCCCCTCCCTCCCTCCCTTCCTCTTTCTCTTTCTCTCTTCCAAAAGGAAGACATTTGTTCATTTTTAACATTCTTTGTAAAAACAATTCTGAATTCTCTTCTTCCCATCCTTCCCTTACCCATTGTGAAGACAAGAAATGAGGTGTCAGTTATACATGTGAAAGTATGTAAAACATATTTCTATATTAGCCACATGTTACCAAAAAAAGCAAGAAAATGAAGGTGAAAATTATGCTTCAATCTTCGTTGAGAACCGTAGTACTTCTTTCTCTAGAGATGATGGTATTTTTCATCCTAAGTCCTTCAAAATTCTCTTAGATCATTCTATTGATAAGAATATCTAATTCATTCACACTTGATCATCATACAATATTGCTGTTTCTGTTTACAGCGTTCTCCTGGCTTTACTCACTTAACTTTATATCAGTTCATATAAGTCTTCCCAGGTTTTCTGAAATCCTCTTGCTCATCATTTCTTATAGCACAATAGTGTTCCATCACAGTTGTATGCCACTATTTGTTCAGACACTTCCAGACTGATGGGCATCCCCTCAATTTCCAATTCTTTGCTACCACCAAAAAGAGCTGCTATAAATATTTTTGTATATATAGGTTCTTTTCCTTTTTTTCAATCAGTTTGGAATACAAGACCTAGTAGTGGTATTTCTGGGTCAAAGGGTAGGCAAAGTTTTATAGCCCTGTGGGAGTAGTTTCGAACTGTTCTCAATTGTTCATAATTCCACTAACAATGCATTAGTGTCCCAATTTTCCTGTATCCCCTCCAACATTTGTCATTTTCCTTTCTGTCATATTAGTCAATCTGATAAGCATAAGGTGGTACCTCAAAGTTGTTTCTCTAATCAATAATGATTTAGAGTATTTTTTCATGTGACTATAAATAGCTTTCATAGGGCAGCTAGCTGAGTGCAGTGGATAGAATACTGGACCTGGAATCAGGAAGACTCATTTTCCTAAGTTCAAATTTGGCCTCAAACACCTATTAACTGCGTGACCCTGGGCAAGTCACTTAACCTGGTTTCCCTCATTTACTACTTTATATCTGCAAGGAAAAGGGTCAAGAAAATCCCAAATGGGATCACAAAGAGTCAGATATGAATGGAAAATAACTGAATTGATAGATAGCATTGATTTCTTCTGAAAAATACCTCTTCATATCCTTTGACAATTTATGAATTGGGGAATGATTCATATTCTTATTAATTTTACTTAGTTCTCTATATATTTGAGAAATGAAACACTTGCTCTAAAAATTTCCCCCAGTTTCCTGCTTTTCTTCTAAGCTTGGCAGCATTGGTTTTGTTTGTGCAAAACCTTTTCAATTTAATGTAATCAAAATTATCTATTTTTCATCCCTTGATCCTCTCTGTCTCTTATTTGGTCATAAGTTCTTCCCTTATCCATAGATCTGACAAGTAAAATTTTTTCACGCTCCCCTCATTTGCTTATGTTATCACCCTTTATGTTTATATCAAATGTACCCATTTTCACCTTGTCTTGGTATACAATGTGACGTGTTGGTCTATACCTAGTTTTTGTCAAACTGTTTTCCAGATTTCTCAGCAGTTTTTGTCAAATTGTAAGTTATTATCCCAAAAGCCTACATCTTTGGGTTCATAAAGTACTAGATTGCTATGGTCATTTACTACTGTGCACTGTTGTACTGTGTCCTGCATACCTATTGTATACTTAATCTATTCCGCTGATCCACTATTCCATTTCTTAGCCAGTACCAGATTGCTTTGATGATTACTGCTTTGTAATACAGTTTGGTATCTAGTACTGTTCAGCCACATTCCTTCACATTTTTTTCATTGCTTCTTGATATCCTTGACCTTTTGTTTTTCCAGATGAATTTTGATGTTTTTTCTAGCTCTATAAAATATTTTATGGTAGTTTGATTGGTATGGTACAGAATAAGTAAATTAATTTAGGTAGAATTGTCACTTTTATTACCTTGGCTCGACTTACAATTTTCGTTCTCTGTTTTTGCACTTCCTGGTTAGATATCAGCTCCATATTTGTGTCATAAAAGGAATTTGGTAGGACTCCTTTTCTGCTTATTTTTCCAAATTATTTACATAATATTGAAATTAATTTTTCTTTAAATGTTTGGTTGAATTCACTTGTGAATCCGTCTGGTCCTGGGTTTTGTTTATTTTTTCCCCCTAGGAAGTTCATTGATGACTTGTTCAATTTCGTTTTCTATGCTAATATTATTTAATCATTCAGTTTCCTCTTCTGTTTCCCTGGGCAATTTATACTTTTAGAAATATTCTTCTATTTTACACAATTGTCAGACTTATTGGTATATGATTGGGCAAAATAGTTCCTAATAATTGCTTTAATTTCATCTTCATTGGTGGTGTATTCCTCCTTTTCTTTTTTGATACTAGTAATATAGTTAGTCTTCTTTCTTTCTTTTTTAATCAAAAATTTTTAATCAAATTAACCACTAGCTTATCAATTCTTTTGGGTTTTTATTTTCCTCATAAAACCAGCTCCTAGGGAGGTAGAGCCAAGGTGGTGGAATAAAGGCAGGGATTTGCCTGAGCTCTCCCCCAGATCCTTCCAAATACTTTTAAATAATGACTCTACACAAATTCTAGAGTGTTAGGACCCACAAAAAGATGAAGTGAAACAATTTTCCAGTCCAAGACAATTTAGAAGGGCTGCTTGAAAGGTCTGTTGCACCAGGCTAGGAAAGGAGTGCAGTCCAGCGCAGGTCACACCAGTGTACCCTGGGCCCCAGCAAACCAGGAGTAGAGCATTCAGTTGCCCCAGTAATCAGCCCACAGACACCAAAGACAAAGTAGGAGGTCAGCAGGAAAGGTTTCTCACGCTTGGGGGAAAGTAGAGCACAGTCCAGTGCAGGCTATGCTAGCACACAGTCCCAGCCCCAGTAAACCAGGAACCGGCCTTGGGAGCCACTGATTCAGCAGCAGCAGTGACTGCTTCTGGAGCTTTCAGCCCTTGACAAACAACTGGTCAGAAGCAGACTACGAGGCTCTCCCTGCTGGCACTGCGAGCAGGACTCTGTTGCTTTGCTCATATTCGAGTCAGGGTTGCAGTCCTCAGTTTCAGTCCCAGAGTGAGGAGGAGCAGTAGCACATCAGATCTTGTGGCCACGGTGGAGCAGGAACCATCCTCACTGTTCCAGGGTTGATAAGACTGTTTATGGTCACTCACAGACCAGAGCACAGGGCAGTAGAGTAGAAAACACCTCTCCTTGATCATACCACCTTGGGAGAACTGAAAACTTATGGCTCCCTGGAAGTATCTCTGAAAACAGCTGTACAAAACTCCTCAAGCTTGGGCCAATGTGCCCTCCACCCTGGAAGCAGATCCCTACCTTAACGAAGAGTTTAAAGTGAAGTAATAGACTGGGAAAGTGAACACACAATGGAAAAAAATTCCGACCAAAGAAAGTTACTGTGATGACAAGGAAGGTCAACACACACACACAGAAGAAGACATCAGAGTCAAAGCTCCTTACATGCAAAGCCTCCAAGAAAATAGGAATTGGTCTCAGGCCATGGAAGAGCTCAAAAAGGATTTTGAAAATCAAGTAAGAGAAGTAAAGGAATGATTGGGAAGAGAAATGAGAGTGATACAAAAAAAAATAATGAAAAATTATTACCAACATCTTGGTAAAGGAGAAAAAAAAATACTAAGAAAAATAGCACCCTAAAAAACAGAGTAGGGAGCAGCAGGTAGGATCTTCAATACTGAAGGTCTTTCCAACCTGAGGGAGCTGAGCCGTGGAGGCGGCCCTGCCCCCACCCCACTCTACTACTGAAGGCCTCTGAATAAAACCCCTGAGGGAGCTGAGCATAGGAGGCGGGGTCCCCCACCCCGCCCCCACCCGCTCCGTTCCTCAAAGTCTCTGCAGAAAGCCCCTGAGGGACCGAGCTTGGGAGGCGGCCCTGCCCCCACTCCTGCACCAGAACTAAAGCTTGCCCTGGAAAGTGCATTTGAATCTCAGAGGCCAAGCACTAGCTGGGCGGATCCAGGCGGAGGTGGAAAGGAATCTCAGAAGTCAAGTAACTGGCTGGGAAAATGCCTAGAAAAGGGAAGAAAAATAAGACTATAGAGAGTTTTTTCCAACAAGTGCAAATGATCCCGACCTTCGGATATGATGGCGAGGACGAGAACGTATTCTTGCCATCAGGGAAAGACGTGGAGGGCGGGGCCTCAGTACAGCAGACACCCAGGGGTGTGGCGGGTGGGCTCAGGCCTTGGAAGAGCTTAAAAAGGATTTTGAAAAGCAAGTTAGACAGGTGGAGGAAAGACTGGGAAGAGAAATGACAAAGATGCAAGAAGAGTATGAAAAACAGGTCAATACCTTGGTAAAGGAGACCCAAAAAAATGCTGAGGAAATTAACACGTTGAAAAATAGGCTCACTCAATTGGCAAAAGAGGTTCAAAAAGCCAATGAGGAGAAGAATGCATTCAAAAGCAGAATGAGCCAAATGGAAAAAGAGGCTCAAAAGCTCACGGAATTTAATAGTTCTCTCAAAATTAGAATGGAACAGATGGAGTCTAATGACTTTATGAGAAACCAAGAAATCACCAAACAAAACCAAAAGAATGAAAAAATGGAAGAGAATGTGAAATATCTCATGGGAAAAACAACTGACCTGGAAAATAGATCCAGGAGAGACAATTTAAAAATTATGGGACTACCTGAAAGCCATGATCAAAAAAAGAGCCTAGACATCATCTTGCATGAAATTATCAAGGAAAACTGCCCTGACATTCTACAACCAGAGGGCAAAATAAGTATTGAAAGAATCCATCGATCACCACCTGAAAGAGATCCCAAAAGAGAAACTCCTAGGAACATTGTGGCCAAATTCCAGAACTCCCAGCTCAAGGAAAAAATCTTGCAAGCAGCTAGAAAGAAACAATTCCAGTACTGTGGAAATACAATCAGGATAACTCAAGATCTAGCAGCTTCTACATTAAGGGATCGAAGGGCATGGAATAGGATATTCCAGAAGGCAAAGGAACTAGGACTCAAACCAAGAATCACCTACCCAGCTAAACTGAGTATAATACCTCAAGGGAAAATATGGTCTTTCAATGAAACAGAGGACTTTCAATCATTCTTAATGAAAAGACCAGAGCTGAAAAGAAAATTTGACTTTCAAACACAAGAATGAGAAGAAGCATGAAAAAGTAAACAGCAAAGAGAAGTATTAAGGGACTTACCAGAAATGAACTGTTCACATTCCTACAGGGAAAGACAATATTTCTAACTCTTAAAACTTTTCAGTATCTGGGTAGTTGGTGGGACCACACATACACATGTACACGCATGCATTCACATACAGAGACAGAGAGCACAGATTGAACTGAATAGGATAGGACCATACCTTAAAAGAAATTAAGGTAAATGGTGAGAGAGAAATGTAGTGAGAGGAAAGAGGGGGAAATGGAAGGGGGTAACTATATGTCATTTAAGAGGCAAGTAGGAGATTTTTTTAGTGGAGGGAAAAAGAGGAGAGCTGAGGAAAAAAAAAAAACAAACAAGAAGTTTACCCTCATCACATTTGACTAAACGAAGGAGTGAAATGCACACTCATTTTGGTATGAAAACCTATCTTACAGTATAAGAAAGCGGGGGAGAAGGAGATATTGCGGGGGGGGGGAATGATGGAAGGGAGGGCAAAGGGAGGAGGGAGTAATTGAAAGTCAACACTTGGGGAGGGACAGGATCAAAAGACAGAAGAGAAACAATGAGGGGCAGGTTAGGAGGGATGGTAATTCAGTTAGTCTTACACAACACGACTATCAGGAAGGTCATTTGCAAAGCTACACAGATGTGGCCTATAATGAATTGCCTGCCGTACCAAAGGGAATGGGTGGGGAGGGAGGGATGGGGAGAATTTGGAACTCAAAGTTTCAGGAACAATTGTTTAGTATTGTTGTTGCAACTAGGAAAGAAGACATACAGTTAATGAGGCATAGAAAGTCATCTGGCCCTGCAGGAGAAAAGAGAAGATGGAGACAAGGGAAGGGAGGGATGACAGAAGAGAGGACAGATTGGAGATAGGGAAAATTAGATTGCTTGGGGTATTGGGGTGGGGGGAGGGGAGAAAAGGGGAGAAAATTTGGAACCCAAAAATTTGTGAAAATGAATGTAAAAAGCTAAATAAATAAATAGATAGATAGATAGATAGATAGATAAATAAATAAGGAAAAAGAAAACAGAGTAGGCCAAATGGTAAAAGAGGCACAAAAATTTACTGAAGGAAAAGACTCCTTAAAAAAATAGCATTGGCCAAATGGGAAAGGAGGTATAAAAGCTTACTGACGAAAAATAATTGCTTCAAAATTAGGATTGAGCAAATGGAAGCTAATGACTCTCTGCGAAATCAGGGAACAATAAAACAAAACAAAATAATGAAAAAACAGAAGACAATGTTAAATATTTCCCTGGAAAAAGAACAGACCTGGAAAATAGATCAAGAGAGATAATTTAAAAATTATTGGACTACTTAAAAGTCATTATCAAAAAAAAGAGACTAGACATCATCTTTCCAGAAATTATCAAGGAAAACTGCTCTGATATTCTAGAACCAGAGGGTAAAATAGAAATTGAAAGAATCTACCAATTACCTGCTGAAACATTACAAAATGAAAACTCCCAGGAATATTATAGCCAAATTCCAGAGCTCCCAGGTCAAGGAGAAAACATTCCAAGCAACTAGAAAGAAATAATTCAAGTATTGTGGAGTGACACTTAGGTTAACACAAGATTTAGCAGTTTCTCCATTAAAGAATTAGAAGGGAAAGGGAGAGGTAGAATGGGATAAATTTTCTTACGTAAAAGAGGCAAGAAAAAGCTTTTATGGTGGAAGGGAAGGGGAAAGATGTTGGCTGAAAGAGGGAACAACATGCACACTCAAATGGGTATAGAAATCTATCTTACCTTACAGAAAAGTAGGAGGGGAAGGTGATAAGAGAAGGTAGGGGGGATATGAGAGGACAGATTGAGGGGAGGGGGTAAGAAACAGGGTGAAAGGAGAGAAAAAATAGAAAAAACTGTGGGTGGGCAGTAGAATAGGACAGAGGGATAAGTGTGAAAAAAGTCTTAAAGCAAGTTGTACTGCCATGGCAATATTCATGGCACGGGTGGTGACTATGAATATGCCAGCATAGATCTCAATCACATAGGATAACAGACACTCCATATAAAAGGCAGAATAAAAACATTTATTCAGACACCAGAAAGCCAAATCAGTCATAGTAGTTAAGAAGTCAATACAGGTTATCACTTGAGGGGGCACAGCCATTCCAAGCCTCCCTGCCCCCTGCTGAGACCTTCCCACAAACAAACTCATGAGCCTAAGAAACTGTACCTGCCTGCCTGTGTCCTTCCCAGCTCTGACTAGACTGACCAGCTTGCTCCCAGCTCTTCTCCACCCTTCGTCTTCTACCTGTTCAGCAAGCTTCTCTTACCAGATGTGAGTTAAGCTTCCATGTGATTTCAGTAGGTCACGTGGGCCTGTCAATGAATGGGAAAGATTTTCTCATTTAAATTACATTACACAAGTTTCTCTGATAAGGGCCTCATTTCTCAAACATACAGAGAACTGAGTCAAATTTATAAAAATAAGAGCCATTCCCCAACTGATAAATGATCAAAAGATATGAACAGTTTTCAGATGAAATAATCAAAGCTATCTATAGCCATATGAAAAAATGGCTCCAACTCACTACTGGAGAAATGCAAATTAAAACAATTTTGAAGTAGTACCTCATACCTAAGTGACTAATGGGACGGAAAAGGAAAATGACAAATGGTGGAGAGAACATGGGAAAAAGGAGACATTAATGCACTATTAGATGGAGTTGTGAACTGATTGAGCCATTCTGTAGAGCAAATTGAAACTATGCCCAAAGGACTCTAAAACCATGCATACCCTTTGACCTAGCAATACTAAATCTGTATCTCAAAAGAGATTAAAAGCAGGGGGAGGACCTGTATGTATAGAAATACCTATAGCAGCTCTTGGCTGGTGGCAGAGAATTGGAAATTGAGGGGATGCTCATCAGTTGGGGAGTGGTATGTGATTATGACAGGATACTGTTGTGCTATAAGAGAGAAAAACCTGTAAAGACTTACATGAGGTGATACAAAGTAACAGGTACTGTACACAAAGTAAAAGCAATATTGTAACATTAGCTGTGAATGACTTAGCTGTTCTCAGCAACACAGAAATCCAAGATAATCCCAAAGGACTCATGATGAAAAATGCTATCTATCCCCCAAGAGAGCAGATGGTGTCAGAAAGCAGATTGAAGTATACTTTTTAAACTTCCTTTATTTTTTCTGATGATTTTGGTGGGTTTTTTTGGTTTATATTTTCTTTCACAACATGACTATTATGGAAATGTTTTGCATAATTACATATGTATAACCTATATCGAATTACTTCCCTTCTCAGTGGGAGGGTAGGATGAGGAGGGAGAAAGGGAGAGAATGTGGAACTCAGTTTTTAAAAAGAATGTTAAAAATGTTTTTATGCGTAACTGGGGAAAAATAAAACGCTAAATAAATTTTCTTTAGAAAAGAAAAAGAAACCCAGCTCTTAATTTTCTTACTTTCAATTTTATTCATCTCTCCTTTGAGTCTCAGGATTTCCAAATTGATGTTTATTAGAGGATTTTTAATTTATTCCTTTTCTAGGTTTTTTTAACTGCATGTTCTGTTTATTGATCTGTTCTCTCTCTCTTTTTATTTATGTAAGTATTTAGAAATATAAATTTTCCCCTGGGTATTCTTTGACTGCATCTCATAAACTTTGGCATATTGTCTCATTGTTTTCATCCTCTTTAGTGAAATTATTGATTATTTCTATGATTTGTTCTTTGACCCACTCATTCTTTAGGATTAGATTATTTAGTTTCCAGTGAATTTTTAGTCTATGTTTCCATGGCCCTTTCTTGAATGTAATTTTTATTGCATTGTGGTCTGAAAAGGATACATTTAATGTTTCTGTTTTTCTGCATTTGGTTATGAGGTTTTTATTCCTTAATATGTGATTAATTTTTATGAAAATGCCATATACAGTTGAGAAAAAAGTATACTCCTTTCTATTTCCTTTCCATTTTTTTTTCCAGTTTTCTCTTATTTGACCTTTCTAAGATTCTATTCATTTCCTTGGCTTCATTCTTTCTTATTTTATGGTTAGATTTATCCAGTTCTGAGAGGGGAAAGTTGAGATCCCCCATTAGTATAGTTTTGTCTTCTGTTTCCTCTTGTAGCTCATTTTCCTTTAAGAATTTGAATGCTATGCCATTTGGTGTATATATGATTAGTATTGATATTACTTTATTGCCTATGGTACATTTGGGCAAAATGTAATTTCCCTGCTTATCTCTTTTAATTGGATCTAGTTTTGCATTTACTTTGTATGAGGTCATAGTTGCTACCACTGCCCTTTTTTTTTAACCTCAGCTGAAGCATAATGGATTCTGCCCCAGTCCCTTATTTTAACTCCCTTATTCTGGTTTCTGACCTACTCTGCTACCTACTTCTGTTTTATGGATGAAATTGTGTATCTCCCTCCATCTTCTGTTCCCCCTGTTTATCCTCTCCCTCCTTCTCCCTCTTTCCCTCTCTCTCTCTCTCTCTCTCTCTCTCTCTGTCCTTCAAAAGTCTATTTTGTTTCTGTCCTCTGCTTTCCTTAATCCACCCTTCCTTCTATTAGCCCCCTCCCTTCTTATCCCATTGCCCTCACACTTCCGTATTGGATAAGATAGATTTCTTTATCCAACTGAATGTGTAAGTTATTCTCTTTTTGAGCCAATTCTGATGAATTGCCCATGACCTCTCCATCTTCCTCTCTATTGTAAAAGCTGTTTCTTGCATGCCTCTTCTATGTGAGATAATTTTTCTTGTTCTTCCTCTCACTTCCTTCTACCAGCACATTCTTTTTTCTCATCTTGATATTTTTGGGAGAGGAAATCATCCCAATATAACACAATCACAAGCCCTCTGAATGTTTGTATACCTCCTAATTACTCTAATAATGATAAAGTTCTTTGGATTTACAAGTATTATCTTCCCACACAGGAATGTAAGTATATTAACTTTGTTAAATAGTCCCTTATGATTTCTCTTTCATGTTTACCTTTTTATGTGTTTTGTTTTGAAAGTCAGATTTTCTGTTCATTTCTGGTCTTTTCATCAGAAGTACTTGCAAGTCTTCCATTTCATTAAAGATCCATTTCTTCTCCTAAGGACAGTACTCTGTTTTGCTGGGTAGGTTGCTGTTGTTTGTAATCCAAGCTCCTTTGTCTTTCACAGCATCATATTTTAAGTCCTTCTGCTCTTTTAACGTGGAAGCTGCCAAATCTCATGTTGTTCTGACTGTGGCTACATAATATTTGATTTTTTTTTTTTTACTTTTGGCTGCTTGTAATATTTTCTCCTTGATTTGAGAGCTCTGGGATTTGGCTATAATATTCCTGATTATTTTCCTTTTGGGGTCTCTTTCAGGATGGAAGTGGATTCTTTCAGTTTCTATTTTATCCTCAGGATTTCTGATACCAGGGAAGTTTTCCTTGATAATTTCTTGAAATATGATGTCTAGGCTCTTTTCTTTTAATTAGTCCAATTATTCTTCATTTGTCTTCTTGGTCTATTTCCCAGGTTAGTTGTTTTTCCAAAGAGATATCTCACACACTTCTATTTTTTCATTCTTTTGACTTTGTTTTATTGTTCCTTAATGTCTTATGGAGTCATTAGCTTCCAGTGGACCCAACTCTTGAATTTTAGTGAACTTTTGTACCTCTTTTCTCATTTGGTCAATTTTAGTTTTTAAGGTGTTATTTTTTTCAGTATTTTTTGTGCCTCCTTTATCAAATTATCAACTTTCTTCTCATAATTTTCTTACATTACTCATTTTTTTCCCTCTGCCTCTCTAATTTTCAAAATCCTTTCTGAGCTCTTCTAGAAATTTTTGTTGTCCAATTCGCATTTTTAATTTGAGGCTTTACTTATAGGTTTTTGATGTCATTGTCTCCAGAGTTTATGTCTTGTTTTTTCCTGTCAGCATAGTTGCCTTTTATGATCAGGCTCTTTTTTTTGTCGTTGGTTGCTCACTTTTAAAAACTCATTTCTTGACTTTGAACTTTATGGTAAAGTCAGACTCAGCTTCTAGGGTGGAGGGGCCACTGTCCCAAGCTTCAGGTTTTTCATCTTGCTGTTCTGAGGGTCTGTGAGTTTTTGGTGCTTTCAAGGTGTTATGATCCAACGAGAAGTATGGTCACTGTTCTTCTCACCTGTGCTCCCAGGAAGGGACTTTATTCCTCTGCAACTACAAGTGGTAATGCTCCTCTTGGCCTTGAAACTGTAACTTGGCCTTCTGATCTCTAGAGACCATAAGCACTAGTGTTCCCTTTGCCCTAGAATTGCACATGTGCAATGCAATAGGGTTATTAACTCAGTGCCAGTAAAGGGTCCCTTGTAATCCTTTTCTGACCAGCTCTCTGACCCTCTTACCATCTGTGGATTGAGAGCTCCTGAACCTGCTGCTGCCGCTGGAATAGCAGCGGCATGTGCTGTGATCTAGGCTGACCACTGCCAAACTCTCCTGCTGACCTCCTAAGTTGTCTTGGGCTAGAAAAATATCTCCCCTTGACCTTTTGTTGGCTCTGCTGCTTCAGAATTCATTCTGAGGCATTATTTTAAAGTTCTTTAGAGGGAAATGTTGGGCTCTACCATTTTACCATTGGTAACTTTCTAATGCTAACCAAGGGTATCATGGGTTTCTTCTCAAGGACCTTCCCCCTTTCCCCAACCTCCCTGTCACCCACATCCAAGTCTAGCAGATGTGATACCTGACCTAACCTCAGCAACTCCTGTTTGTCTTTTCGTTATATCCACTTAAGCTTCCTCTGCCCACTTATTAAATCAACCAAGAATGTTAGACTCAGAGTTATTGCAGGATTGTCCCTGAATAGTTTCAGTCATTGAGGTTCCTGTCTAAAGTAATCCAGGCTTAATCTTAGCTATTGTAAACAGCATTTTAAATTTTTGGATATATTTCCCTACCACTTAAGTGCATATGATCATATATGTTTGAATCATTGGGGTATCTGTCTAAATTATCCAGGCTTAATTTTAACTGTTATAAACTGCATATGTAGACCTTCAACATATTGCCATATCACTTAAGTGCATATGGTCATACGTGTCAAAGGCTACACAGACATAGTCTGGCAATGTCCAAGTAGTTTATGATTCACTTTAAATATAGAGACAGATTAGATATACATTAAAACTTGACTTTTTAATAAAGCAGGCACCAAATAAAAAAATATAATCCGTATCCATTCATTCTGGTTTTTGTGTGGACTTTCCCCACATATCTTAACTCTCTGAATAATTCTTTTTATAGGTCTGCTTTCTTTACTTCACATTATTTACCTAATTCGATGCACATCCTTCCATACTCCCATGGGTAGTAGGTGGCAGATCAAACCCTGCTTCTCTTACAATACTGTCTATGTCACTACATTGTCTGTTGTGTGTCGTCACTTCCTGAAGACGCCACATGGGCTGTGGATGGTGTGGGCAGGAGCTAGAGGGAGTATAATGGTCATTTTAACAGCTTTCTACTCAGAGAGCAGATACATGGGTGAAGCCAGGGAATACACTAGAGTGTGAACCCTTCGAAAGCAAGGACTTTACATCCTTGTTATAATTATATCCTTTGTAATATATTATCCTTTATAGCTTTA
Organism: Bettongia penicillata ogilbyi; assembly: GCA_023548195.1. Classification (NCBI taxonomy): domain Eukaryota; kingdom Metazoa; phylum Chordata; class Mammalia; order Diprotodontia; family Potoroidae; genus Bettongia; species Bettongia penicillata. The sequence continues at coordinate 1,787,505 of JAJHZJ010000084.1, read as the reverse complement.
TATCATTACCCTCTGCATGGTGCCCAGAAAATTCTGAGGGCTTAGTAAGTGTGCCTTTGGACTGACTGATTCATCTTCCCTTCTTAGGAATCTCAGGGCTATCCGTGGGATTCCCAAACTACTGTTAGATGAAGGCCTGGGCATAAGATTGCTAATGGGCAAGGATCAGTATGATTGCCAAATGACTGGCAGGTAATAAGTGATATGGAAGTTCATAGAAGGAAACAGGAATATTCAAGTTTTGTTCCAGGGACTCTGTAGACTCACCCAGCAATTGGAGTTAAAGAAAATGAAATTTAGAGGGAGATTTTCCTAAGGTCCGCAGTGTAGTAAGTGACTGATTCAGGATTTGAATCCAAGCCCTTTGACTCCAAATCCAATACTCTTTATTCCATATCACACTGTAGTGTCTGAAGTAATTATCTTTAGATTAAAAATTACATTTATTGTACTATGTTCTGGGAATGCTTGCTTTATTCCATAAATTGAAAGTAAAATAAAATTTCTAAAAATTAAAAAAAATGAAAAGAATGTAAGCTACCTGCAATTACAGAAGGAAAAAAAAAATTAAAAATTGCAAAACAGTTGCTGTCCTGAATCAGCTGGAAGGAATCTCTTTACTAGCACTTCTCTACACAAGTAAAATCACAGGTCTAACCCCACTCCCAAAAATAGCATAAAAGAAGAGGAATGAATTCTTGCTATAGTTATATTATAGTGCTTGTAAACTCTTGGTAGAGAGTGCAAAAAGATAGTCATTGAGATTAATAGAACTTTCCTTGTTTACCAACTGCCATCAAATATCACTAAGCCTTCCCCTACTTACTCCACTTGGTACGTTGGGCATACAAGAGCAGCACCTGTGTTCTGAGAGCTTACATGTCACAAGGTTATGTTTTCTCATAGAAGGCATCATTAACAGGGCACAGAGCATTGTTTTGGACATCAGCGTTTAATAATATCTTCCTTGTAAAAGGAGGAGAAATGTCAGAGAATTCTTTATTATGCTTCTGCAATGAAGGAGTAAGAGGAAGAAACGTCTATATCATTCAATTATTCCCAAAGCTGTGAATGTCCATAAAGATGCTGAACTTTCATGAGAATGGTGGGGAGGATGACGATAGTAATTTGATGAAACTAAATTTATTAAGCAAGGTTTTCTTTTTATGTTTTTGTTGCAATTATTTTGCAAGAGTAGAAAAAATGATTCCTGGTAGCATTTTAAACTCGGCATATTTATGTGTTGTGCAAACTCATCTTCCTTTAGTTCCTTCCATTCAGATTTGTGCAAGGCTACATTTGGGGTTTTCTTTTCCCCCAGAACTGAAATTTCCTTAGTGTGCAAAATTCCTAGTATTTCTACCCAGGTAAATTAGCAGGCAGCTAACTCATCTGTAATTTATAGTCCTCAAGTCACCTGAGGGCTCTTAAAATGACGTGATTTACACGTAAGCCAGGGTATGTCAGAGGAAGGACATGAATCTGGAGCTTCCTGAATCCAAGACCAGCTTTCAATCCATTATTCTGTGTTGTTTTTCATGAGCATCTATATCTAAGTGCATACACATGTGTGTATGTATATGCTATACATATACACATGTGTATATGTATGTATATACCCATATATGTGCATACACATACGTGTGTGTATTAAAGGCACCTATACATTTTAGGATTCTCTAGATAACTGTACCTCATTCCATGTTAGAAAAGAAGTCTACTTGAAACCTAGGTCTTCATCTCTACCTCCATCTTTCTCTGTGTGTATGTGGAAAGAGAAAGAGAGGTGTGTGTGTGTGTGTGTGTGTGTGTAGAAATACCAGGCTTATGAAGGAAAAAGCAGAATTACTAATAACTGTGTTTTTCTCTTGTCATTTTAGTTACATCAGGCCTTGAACCAGGGCTCTTTGATTCCAAACCAGTGTTCTCTCTGCTAGGCCAGGGGGACATTAGCACCTTCCTTTAAAAATCTCTTTAACCCGCCGTCTCTCTGCTTAAGAATCAGCACTGGGAGTTGGGGGCGGTGTGCGAGTGGCTCAGTTCCAGAACCAGCAGTGATTGTCTCATCTCAGGCGTGTGGAGAGGGGAAAGTGGAGAAGGTTCTGGCTTTCATTTAACGAGCATACCTTGGTGACCTGAGCCTTGTGATTAAGCATATTACAGTTTCCGATAGTGACTTTATTTTTGGAGCCCTCTTCTTAAGCTCTCTGTAACTGAGAATAAGGTCATAGCAGGATTAGTCTTTATCCTTTCTTCTCAGCAAATCCTGTTATTGTTCTGAGGTGCTGGAGGCCAATTTCACTTTAGGCTGTTTTGGGGGTCACAGGCATTGCTTGTAGAATTCAAGTCTGTGTGAACAACTCCAGTAAAAAGGAGAAAAAATGTTGTTAAAAGACTGTTCCCATCCTTATCCCCACCTTCATATGAGATGTTATATAATGAAAATGGAGCAGGGCAAGTTAGGGGACGCTTGCCTGTATGAGCACTTTTCCCCCATCGTATTTTGCAACGGTAAGGCAGTTTGACACATTCTTCAGGACACCTGGTAAATATATAAACAATAAACACCATCAGCTGATATATCCCTTTTTAAAAATTGGCCAAAGGCAGAGAAAACAAGAGATGGTTTGCTGAGGTCAGAAAAACTGAGGCAAGTTTGACCTGGAATGACAGGTACAGGAAGGGTCAGGGTCCAACTGGGCGGTACCCTTTTCTGTAGAAAATCCAGTGTAGATAATTGACAATCCGCTGTCTGTATCTAGAGGACAGACAGAATTAAGACTTAATGATTCTGGTTAATGAGTTTTGTACATCATGTGATTATCGTACTGGCGTCCTTACCAAATTGGCTGATAGCAGTATTCACGTAAGGAGCCAAAGACTGACTCAATACAAATTCATCGTGTTTAAGAGGAAATTCTTGAGCAACCCATAAATGAGAGGGAAAGACTTCTAGGCATCGGGAGCTATTCTTAATGCAGGGTCTGTGTTCGTCCTTCGTTGTGGAAGAAGGCCATGACATCAGAGAAATGATGACATGACTTGCACTGGACTTTGTTTTGAGTGAGGGAGGGCTGTGCAGGTCACCAGTCTCACTTCTCCTCCTGGGCTATCTGGGTCTGGTGACCAGATGTTTGTCAGGACGACTGGAGATGGCCCAGGATGCACTGGGAGACCTTGGCGTAGTCAGGTACTCATATAGAGTAAGGTAATATCCATTCAGTGAATAAGGCTCTTTAAGAAGTAAACAGGGATATAGATGCAAAAATTTTAAACAAGATTTTAGCAAAGCGAATACAGCATCTTATCACGAAAATGATACATTGTGATCAGGTAGGTTTCATACCAGGAATGCAGGGCTGGTTCAATATTAGGAAAACTATTAGCATTATTGATCATATCAACAAGAAAACTAACAAAAACCACGTGATTATCTCAATAGATGCAGAAAAAGCTTTCGACAAAATACAACACCCATTCCTATTAAAAACACTGGAGAACATAGGAATAAAGGAAACTTTCCACAAAATAATAAGCAGTGTCTACCTAAAACCTTCAGCAAGCATTATATGCAATGGGGATAAGCTAGATGCATTTCCAATAAGGTCAGGGGTGAAACAAGGATGCCCATTATCACCATTATTATTCAATATGGTACTAGAAATGTTAGCGGTAGCAATTAGACAAGATAAAGAAATTGAAGGAATAAAAATAGCCAAAGAAGAAACTAAGTTATCACTCTTTGCAGATGATATGATGATATACTTAGAGAATCCCAGAAATTCAAGTAAAAAACTACTTGAAATAATAAACAACTTTGGCAAAGTTGCAGGTTACAAAATAAACCCACACAAATCTTCTGCATTCCTATATATCAGCAACAAAGTCCAACAGCAAGAGACAGAAAGAGAAATCCCATTTAAAGCTAGAGTGGACACTATAAAATACTTAGGCGTTTACCTGCCAAAACAAACCCAGGGATTATATGAACACAATTACAAGACACGTTTTGCACAAATAAAGTCAGATTTAAGTAAGTGGAAAAACATCAGTTGTTCATGGGTAGGCCGAGCTAATATAATAAAAATGACAATTCTACCTAAATTAATCTACTTATTTAGTGCCATACCAATTAAACTATCAGATAATTATTTTCTAGAGCTGGATAAAGTAATATCAAAATTCATTTGGAAGAACAAAAGGTCCAGAATATCAAAGGGACTAATGAAAAGTAATGCTTGGGAAGGTGGCCTAGTGCTACCAGACCTCAAATTGTATTATAAAGCAGCAATTATCAAAACCACTCGGTATTGGCTAAGAAACAGAGGGATAGACAAATGGAATAGACTTGGCACTCAAGACACAGTAGGCAAGGAATATAGCAACCTCCTGTTCGATAAACCCAAAGATCCCAGCTTCTGGGATAAGAACTCACTGTTCAACAAAAATTTCTGGGAAGACTGGTTAATGGTGTGGCGGAAATTAGGCATAGACCCATGCCTGACATCATACACAAGAATAAAGTCCAAATGGGTACATGATTTAGGTATAAAGACTGATACCATGAATAAACTGGAGGAGCAAGGAACAGTGTACTTATCAGATTTATGGAGAAGGGAAGAATTTTTTACTAAAGAAGCGATAGAAAGCATTATGAAATGCAAGATGGATAATTTTGATTACATTCAACTGAAAAGTTTTTGCACAACCAAACCCAATGCAAGCAAAATTCGGAGGGATGTAGTAAATTGGGAAAAAAATTTTACAGCTAAGCTCAGGGATAAAGCCCTCATTTGCAGAATATATAGAGAACTGACTTAAATATATAACCATACAAGTCATTCCCCAATTGAAAAATGGTCAAAGGATACGAATGGGCAATTTTCAGGGGAAGAAATTAAAGATATCTATAATCATATGGGAAAAGTGCTCTAAATCACTACTGATTAGAGAGATGCAAGTCAAAACAACTCTGAGGTACCACATCACACCTCTAAGATTGGCAAACATGACAGAACAAGAAAATGATAAATGCTGGAGAGGATGTGGGAGAGTTGGAACACTAATTCATTGTTGGTGGAGCTGTGAGCTCATCCAACCCTTCTGGAGAACAGTTTGGAACTATGCCCAAAGGGTTACAAAAATGTGCATACCCTTTGACCCAGCAATAGTGCTTCTAGTACTATATCCCCAAGAGATTATAAAAATGGGAAAGGGTCCCACGTGTACAAAAATATTTATAGCAGCACTCTTTGTGGTAGCCAAAAACTGGAAGTCAAGGGGATGCCCATCAGTTGGGGAATGGCTGAATAAATTATGGTATATGAACGTAATGGAGTACTATTGCACCATAAGAAATGATGAACAAGAAGACTTCAGGGAGGCCTGGAAGGACTTATATGATCTGATGCTGAGCGAAAGGAGCAGAACCAGGAGAACTCTGTGCACAGCAACGACCACAGTGTGCGAGAGTTTTTTCTGGTAGACTTGGAACTTTGTAATAACACAAGAACTTACTGAAAAGAAAAATCCCAATGTTGGTCTTCTAAGGCAAAATGCCTTCCACACTCAGAGAAAGAAATATGGAAGTCATTGGCAGAATGTAGCAGATCATGTTTGTGTGTGGGTGGGTTTCAGTGTGTTATGTTTTGATTTGTTATATGATTTCTTCATTTATTTTAGTTCAACTACATAGCATGACTATAGTGGAAATGTGCTCAATAGGAAAGTATATGTAGAACCTATACAGACTTGTATGCTGCCGTGGGGAGGGAGGGGCGTATTGGGGGGAAGGTGAGGGGGGGATAAAATCTCAGTTTTGAGGAAATGATTGTAAAACATTAAAAAAAATAACAAAATAATAATAATAAAAAAAGAAGTAAACAGGGAATGAAAGAAAGAAAAAAATAAGTAAATGGAGCTGGGAGGGAACGAGCAGCAGTTACTATTGATAATCATTCTGGAGCCTGGAGTGTCCCCAAAAGAGCCCTCAAGTGGAGTTTGGGCAGGGACCTAGTGTGTGGGCTTCAGAGTGCCCTGGGTTTAAGGTGGCAATGACAAGGAAGAAAGGAAGGGAGGGAGGGAGGAGGGAGTTTGGGAGGATACTTTTCCCTCGGTCTAGACTCCCTCCAGGGAGTTTCAGCTTGCAGTTTCCATGTGCTGCACTCATGGTACCTGCCCCTTCTACCTTCCAGTCTTCTCACTCCACGCTCTGTGACCCAGTGACACTGGCCTCTTTGCTAGCTCTGCACAAGGCTCCCACTGACAGGCTGTTTCTTGTCCTGGAATGCTCTACCTCATCTCCTTCTCCTGACTTCCTGACTGCCTGCACATCTCGGCTAAAATCTCACCTTCTGAAGAAGCCTTTCCTGATCCCCTTAATGTAATGTCTTCCCTCCTTGATTATTACCTCCAATTAGCTTATTTCTTGTTATTACATAGTTGTTTGCATGTAATTTCCCCCATTTGTTTGTGAGCTCTTTGAGGGCAAGAACTGGGTTTGGGTGGGGATTGGTTTTGGTTTTTTGCCTTTCTTTGCATCGTCAAGCCTTTGCACTGTGCCACTGGGACATTTTAAAGAATTGAAGGATCCTGTCATAGTTCCTTCTTCACAGCCCCTACCTGGTTTGCAAAAAGAGCCACCTCTTTTCTCTTTACCACAACCTGTAGCCTATTTCTGATTTGGAGGAATGCTAGCCAAGGGGCCTCTTGACTTCCTTATTCTCTCCTGCGAATTGGTTTCTTGTTCCAGTCAAGTCAAGTTACTAAGCTTTTATTAAACATCTACTATGTGCCAGGCATTTTGCTGAGTCCTGGAGATATAAAGAAAGGCAGACTCATGGAACTCAAGGAACTTACAGTCTACTGGGAGAGACAGTATGTAAACAACTATGTATAGGTGAGATATATACGAAATAAATGGAAACAATCTTAGAAGTAAGGCACTAAAATTAAGGAAGACTGGGAAAGATTTCTTGCAGATGGTGGGATTTTAGTTGGGACTTGAAGGAGTCAGGGAAATGAGAAAGGTAGAGATGAATAGAGAGTGTGTTCCAAGCATGGGAGATAGGCAGGGAAAAATGCCTGAAGGTGAGAGATAAAGGGAGCTGTGCGAGCAAAATTAAGGATGGGAGAGACTTGCGTATGTTTGTAGCCAGTAGGGTTAGGGAGAGAAAATAGGGAGGGACTGAAGAGTAGGGAAGCTTGCTGGCACTGGGCCTGGAGTCAAGAAGCCTTATCTTCCTGAGTTCAAGTGTGCCTGGACAAGTCACTTAACCCTGTTTGCCTCAATTTCCTCATCTGTAAAATGAGCTAGAGAAGGAAATGGCAAATCACTCCATTATCTTTGCCAAGAAAACCCTAAATGGGGTCATGAAGAAGTCAGATCAAACCACAAGAGCATGTCTAATTGATTTCACATTGTTTGCCTTCTCAATGGGTAGAGTAGGGAAGGGCAAGAGAGAATTCAGAACTCAAAAGTTTTTTTTTAAATGAATATTAAAGGTAAATCAGTAATAATTTTTTAAAAAAGTAGGGAGAAAGTAGAGGTAGGAAGGGATAACACCTACTGGAAAATATGGAATGGAATGGGATTCCTTGAGCAAAGAGGTTAGGCTTGACAAGGACATGTGACAGAGACTAAGAGAAAAAAATCTGAGTGATGTGAGATAAGCACATTCTTGGTGAATGACCTCAGCTTTTTCAGTGAAATTGAAGGCAAGGTTCTCAGCTGAGAGAGAGGCCATGAGATAGTTTGAGAAGGGTTTTTTGAAAAGGTTTAGAAAAGGCACTGTGGTAAGTGGAGTAGTGAGTCAATTAGGGAGGTATCAAAGGATTGCCTTGCGTCAGTCAGGGCTCAGTTGAGATTATATAATTTAGAAGTCATCTCATGTATTGTAGTAGTAGTTCTCCTTGTAGTAGAAAGAAATTTGGACTTGAAATCAACCAACTTGATGGTTTCAAGATCCACTTCTGACATAGACTTGCTTATGTTCTCACCGAAAGTGCTTTCCTTCTTCAAAGCCTCAGTTTCCTCGTCTATAAAATGGTGGTACCCTCCTGGATACTCTCCTCTCTGGAATTTTTTATTTTGTTTTTTTACACATCTCTCTTGGTTCTCCACGTACTTAATCATACCTTCTTAGTTTCCTTTGCTGGATGATCATCCATATCGTATACCCCGACTGTGGATGGACATCCCACCCCAAGGTTCTCCTCTCCTAGGTTCTCTTCTCTTTCTATACTCTCTTAATGCCCTCATCAGATCACACGGCTTAGATTTTCAGCTCTATGCCCCTTGCTCCCAGATCTATATTTCTAGCCCTAGTCTGTCTCCTTAGTCTTCGTCTCACATCAACACAGACATTTCAAATTCAACGAACATTCAGATTGAACATTTCAAACTGGATATCTCACAGTCATCTTAAACTCTTTTTCAGAGTGTTCAGAACACAACTCATTATCTTTCCCCCGCAAACCCGCCCTTTTTCGGAATTTTTTTGTCAGGGGAACCACCATCCTTCCAGTTACCTAGGTTTAGAACCCTGGCATCATCTTTGACCTTTCACTTCCCTTTTTCCCCCTGCAATATCCAATCAACTGCCAAGACATTTTTCTTGCTACCTCTACCTCTCTCCCATCTGCTCCCGTCTCTAACCCACACAAACACTACCCTGCTTAAAGCTTTGATCACCTCTTGCCTAGACTTTTACAATGTCCTCCTGACTTACCTCCCGCTTCTCAAGTCTATCCCCTTTCCAATCCATTTTCCACAGTGACTTCCCCTTATGAACAGATCTGACTTTGTCACTCCCTACTCAGTAAACTCCAGTGGCTCCCTATTACTTCAAGGATCAGAAAGAAACTTCTCTGGTTGGCACCTGTAGATTACTGCACAAACTATGCACCCCTTCATACACCTGGCTTTCTTACTGATCTTCATATACCTCACTCCATGTAACTCAGTCCATTGCCTTCAAAATTACAAAGGATGGTTTAAATAGAAATTATTATTATGAACTATTATTAATGAATTATTAATTAGCCTCTCATATAGCATAAGAAATTGATTCTGCTATACTCTGACAGCAGTCATCTATCTTCTACTTGGAGAGACCCAAATTATGGTAAGCTCAAAGTCTTTAAAATGTAGGCAGTTCCACCTTAGAAATTTTTACCTTATGTTGAGTCAAAATGTGCCTCACTGTAATTTCTGCCCATTGCTCCCAGTCCTGTCCTCTGGAGCTGCAAAAAAATAGCCTAATTTATCATCTAGGTAGAAAATCTTTAGATATTTGAAGACAGCTTTCATATTTCACCTAAACCTTTCCTTCTCCAGGTTAAATGCTTCTAATGCCTTCATTTCTTTTTAATGTATTGCTTAATGAAACAGTGTCAACCTGAGGAGAGGTTCCAAATGTTGTGTCAAATCTAACCTTAGACTCTTACTAGGCATGTGACCTAGGCAAGTTGCTTAACATCTGGTTGCCTCAGTTTCCTCAACTGTAAAAATGGGGAATAAGAATAACAGCTATCTTTTTTGGGGGGTCCTCAATAATTTCTTTTTTTTATTTTTTATTTTTTTAGTTTCTTTTTTTAAATTTAATTTTATTATTTTTTTTAATGTTCTACAATCACTTCCTTAAAATTAAGATTTTATCCCCACCCCCACCCTTCCCCCACTACCCCCCTCCCTCCCTGCGACAGCATACAATTCTGTATAGGTTCTACATATACTTTCCTATTGAGCACATTTTCACTATAGTCATGCTATGTAGTTGAACTAAAATAAATGGAAGAAATCATATAACAAATCAAAACATAACACACTGAAACCCACCCACACACAAACATGATCTGCTACATTCTGCCAATGACTTCCATATTTCTTTCACTGAGTGTGGAAGGCATTTTGCCTTAGAAGACCAACATTGGGATTTTTTTTTTCAGTAAGTTCTTGCGTTATTACAAAGTTCCAAGTCTACCAGAAAAAACTCTCGCACACTGTGGTCGTTGCTGTGCACAGAGTTCTCCTGGTTCTGCTCCTTTCGCTCAGCATCAGGTCATATAAGTCCTTCCAGGCCTCCCTGAAGTCTTCTTGTTCATCATTTCTTATGGCACAATAGTACTCCATTACATTCATATACCATAATTTATTCAGCCATTCCCCAATTGATGGGCATCCCCTTGATTTGGCCACCACAAAGAGTGCTGCTATAAATATTTTTGTATATGTGGGACCCTTTCCCATTTTTATGATCTCTTGGGGATATAGTACTAGAAGCACTATTGCTGGGTCAAAGGGTATGCACATTTTTGTAGCCCTTTGGGCATAGTTCCAAACAGTTCTCCAGAATGGTTGGATGAGCTCACAGCTCCACCAACAATGAATTAGTGTTCCAACTCTCCCACATCCTCTCCAGCATTTATCATTTTCTTGTTCTGTCATGTTTGCCAATCTTATAGTTGTGATGTGGTATCTCAGAGTTGTTTTGATTTGCATCTCTCTAATCAGTAGCGATTTAGAACACTTTTCCCATATGATTATAGATTATCTTTAATTTCTTCCCCTGAAAATTGCCTGTTCATATCCTTTGACCATTTATCAATTGGGGAGAATAACAGCTACCTAAAGGATGGTTATGAGGTAAAAGTGCTTAGCCTGGCACATAAATAGATGCTATATGAATGTTTATGCCCTTCTCTTCCCCCTACCCTCAATAGAATTTAATGTACCTTCTAGATGATAGGTACTGTGTACTGGTAAGTGTTTTAACAACCAGCTCTCTGGAATGCGTACAAGACAAACTTTTAAATTTAATTTTCATTATTAACCTTTTCTCTATTACTTTCGTAAGTCTTTCCTTTCTTGTCTCTGTAAAATAGAACGCTATCTCTTCAGAAAGTCTAAATTCATGCTCTTTGGGAAGGGTCTAACAAATCCATTTGTTTCTCCGGTACTGGAGCATTTCTTTTTTCCCATCAAATTCCTCTGGAATTTGCACTCGTTTTGATTCCTGTCACCTCTTCAGAATCTTTTTTTCATATTTACTTTCTGACATATTTCTTCCATCCTATCTAGAAACTCTCCATCTTCTCTATTAAATCAAAAAAGATAGAGAAGTATTCTACAAACCCTTTTATTTTTCCCTTCTAATAGGGTGATCAACTTTCAGGGTCACATGCAATCAGTGACCACCTTAGGCAATCCTCTGGACCAGTCACTGGAATGATTCTGTTAGCATTCCTTCTCCTACTTTTCAAGTTGAGCTGAAGTGTTTTGGGGGTTCCCTCCTTGGAAGTTTCCTCCTAAAAGTGTCATAGTAAATTACCTTGTTGGCTCCAGTGAAAGCAGTTTGCAGACTCGCAAAAATTTACACTGAAATTGAATTGCCCGTTGTTGAAAATTCCAGCATGTGCAGCCCTCTTGTTATGGAGAAAGCCAGCAGCTGCTGTTTGTAGGTAGTGGATCAACAGGACAGGGCAGGGAATGCGTGGCTGACAGCACACTTTATTTTAAAGCACCAGTGCTCCCTCCAGTGATCATTTTGAGAAGCAGTTATTGAAGTCTTTATTTGACTTCAACCCCAAAACAGTGTTAGGTTTTTGTGGAGGGTGGGGAGAGTCCTCCATGTATTTCTTCCTTTCACTTTGTCATCTTCATTTTGAAGGTGTGTCCCGTGGTACTAGCTTTGTTGTTTTTTTTAATTGAATGAACGAAGTTGATACGTTAAGGTTATCAGGGAAAATGGTGACTATTGTGAGTCCAAAGAGTACTGGATTTGGAGTCTGGGTTTTAATCTCAGCTCTACAAGAGTCAATATACTTAAAACTCTCTGGGCCTCATCTTTCTGATCTATGAAGGGAGAGAATTGTACAAAGGTGCATTTCAACTCTGAAATCCTGTGACTTTTATGATTAAGTGGGTACACTTTTCTTTTTTTAAATTTAATTAATTTGTTTTCAGTTTTCAACAATCACTTCCGTAAGTTTTAAATTTTCTCCCCCTCCCTCTATCCTCCTTCCCTACGATGGCTTGTGATCTATAAGTTCTATACATAACATTCTTATTAAACACATTTTCACATTCGTCATGTTGCATAGAAAAATTAAAACAAATAGGAGAAACCATGAGAAAAACAAAAGCAAAACAAAACATGACACAAGAGAAAATAGTTTGATTCAGTCTGCGTTCCAGTTCCACAGTTCTTTCTCTGGATGTGGATGGCCTTTTGCCTCAAGAGTCCTTTGGGAATGTTTTCGGTCCTTGCATTGCTGTGAAGGGATAAGTCTATCAGAAATAGTCCTCGCACACTGTGGATGTTACCGTGTATAGCGTTCACCTAGTTCTGCTCCTTTCACTCAACATCAGTTCTTATAAGTCTTTCCAGGCCTCTCTGAAGTCCTCCTGTTCATCATTTCTTATAGCACTTCATACTCCACTCTTAAAGAATATATGATATTCAATGACATGTTTTTTTTCCACCCCCCTGTTCTCTCTATCCAAGATTACTATAGTCCTGCAATGATGGGTCTGAAAACAGATCAGGAAGTTCTTGGTGAGCTTGTGAAGATGAAAATTCCATCTGTGGCCAACTTAATGGACCGACATAACGTCATGTGGACCTTAGTCGTCTCCCGTTGGTTTCTTTGTCTATTTATTGATATACTTCCAGTAGAGGTAAGAACTTAATGCATTTCACTATGACATTCCCTTAGCACTTTGAAAATTCTCAAATGTATACTTAACTTTTTTTGTATATAATTAAGTCCGTTTTTCCAATTTTGTTTTTCTGTAGACAGTACTCCGAATTTGGGATTGTTTATTCTATGAGGGTTCAAAAATTATCTTTCGTGTGGCCTTAACATTAATCAAGCAACACCAAGCTTCTATTTTGGAAGCCACTAATTTCCCAGATATATGTGAAAAATTTAAACAGGTCACAAAGGGGCCATTTGTCACCGAATGTCATACGTTCATGCAGGTAAGCTTTTCTTGTTTGCTTCATGCTTAATCTAAAAGGAGGAGAAGCTAGAGTGGCAGATGTCCCTTCCAAAAAACATGCCAGACCAGAACTGGGGAAGTTACAGCCCGTAGGCCTAGTCTAGCCCATCAGCCTGTTTTGGTTTGGTCCATAAGTTAAGAATGGTTTTTCTATTTTAAAAAAATTTGTTGACCTGTAATCTACTAAAACTAATGTTGAAGTTTTACTACACTTATATTTCATCAATGCTTAATTTATTCAGGGACCACCAACCAGCTCAGTGATAAGCTATGGGACCACCAACCAGCTCAATGATAAGCTGTGGGACCACCAACTAGCTCAATGATAAGCTATGGGACCACCAACTAACTCAATGAATGATAAGCTATGGGACCACCAACTAACTCAATGAATGATAAGCTATGGGACCACCAACTAACTCAATGAATGATAAGCTATGGGACCACCAACTAGCTCAATGAATGATAAACTATGGGACCACCAGCTAGCTCAGTGATAAGCTATGTAGACTTTTGCTTCCTCTTCTCATTCTGTTGCCTAGCTAATTTACTGCTTATCAGCATATCCTCTAGGGCTTTAAATAAATTTGGTGCAGTTTATAAAGATTTAGGTGTTATCGTATTATAGAAACAAACAACTCTGGTTAACCCCATGACCAGTCATAACTTTGGAGAACCCATAATGAAATAGGCTGCCCACTTCCTCAAAGAGAGGGTGCATAATGAGACAAATATTTTTTGATGGGATCAATACAGGAATTTGTTTTGTTTGACTATGCATATTTGTTATTTTAAATTAAGGGATTAATAGTTTTGTGGGTTTTTTTCTTTTTTTAAATAGGTGAGAGGGAGGAGAACTGTCTTAACTTCAGGCTTTTCTCACACTTCTGTTTTCAGAGCTAGTTCTGGGGATTTGGAAGTTTTGGGTGCTTCCCAGGTGATGTTATCTGAGGAGAAGTGTGGTCACTGCTCTTCTGATATGCACCGCTGGTCTTTACCAGGGCCACCGATGTCTTGGGATTACAATTGATCCCTGGCGACCAAAAGTGACACTCCCTCAGGGCTTTCACTTCCTTCTAAACTAAAAGTGTTCGTCTCCTCCCTTGAACTATGATCCAGAAATGGTTATAGGCAATGGAGTTACCAAACAGCATCTAATGCTGCATCCAGTGCAAGCACAAGGGTCCCTGTAACCTCTTTCTGGCCATTTGTCAGGTCCCCTTACTGTCTCCAGCTTGATAGCTTCTGAAGTTATGACTGCCTCAGTTGCCACCTCCTTATCCCACCACTGGTGTCCCACCACTAGCTCCAGGATCTCTCTTTCCAACCTGCTAAGTTGTGTTTGGTTAGAAGAATGTCTCACTCTGACCTTTTGTTGAGAGAGAAAGAGGTTAATACCTCTATAATACACACACACACATACACACACACACACACACATACACACATACACACACAGATATACATACATACATGTGTGTATGTGTGTAGATAGATAGATGGGTGTCTGTATCAATAGAGAGATAGATATCCTTTCTAGATAGAATTTAAGCTTCTGGAGAGTAGGGATTGCTTCTTTTGTGTATTTTTATTTCCTACAACTAACACAATGTTTGCCAATTTGTAGGAGCTTAATAACTCTTACTGATGGATTGATTGATAGCAGCTATGTAATTGAAGCCGTGATAGATAATCCCTTAGTCTCAAATTATAGTCTGATAGGAACAGACGAATTCAATTTGAGGCATTATTTTAAAGTTGTTTGGAGGGAAATGTTGAGAGAGCTCAGCTGAGTGTTTTCACTGCTCTGCCGTCTTGACTTCTCCCCTGGAAGTCCTCCAGGGTGGATTTGTACAGTTTCTTCATATCTACCTCATGGGAAAGTATGAGGTCTATCTGTATCTAGGGGATAATGGGAGGGGAAGGGACACTGCAGAGAGAAAGCTAAAATGAAGACTTATTTATTATGGACAGGAGACAGGAGAACAGGAGAGAAAGTAGTTAAAACTGTCGACTAGATTTCAGTGGATTATTTTATCCTCTTTCTTATAGAAAATTGAGAGTTCACAGTATTGCTAAGTATACTATTATAGATCCAATACAATCAGTTAAGAGACCTAATCAAGAAGATCAAGAATAGGGAGGGGGATGGGAGGACTGTGACTGGAAGCTGCCTAGGAGCCTGGCGTCATGGAAATCTTCCTGGCCTGATTCTTTGGAGTAATCCAACCCTATTCAGGACACTTTTATCCAAGGGAAGATTGGATTCCTTGTTGAAGAAAAGAAAAACAAATCTTACTGGCTTTTTAAAGGTATGTTTGAGAGAGATAAATACTGTGATATTTCAAAGATGCAGGATTTTGTGGGTGTTGGTACTCCCACATAAATGCAGACTGCAGCCTCCTCCCTGCATTAGGAGGCAATCTTAGAGAAATGCTGTAGCCATTTAAAAGATATGTCCCAATGTAATGAGATGAAGACAGACCGTACTCTTATAGGATGCGGAAACATGAGCGTTGTTAAGTAAGATGCAAACCTTAACGTACTGTCAGCTGCAGAGACTGTTAAAGGACTATTTAGAGTAAGTTAGCATGGGTTCCAAGTTCTCGAAGGGGCTTACATAAGTGTTCTCAGGTTAATTTTGGCATCCAGATGGCCAATCAAAAACTTCTGTGGCTTTGTAAAAGAGAAAGTTAAGACAACAAGTATATCAGTTTGTACTGGGGGACGAGGAAAGTGTGAAGACCCTCTGGAAGTTTCAGTTCCTTCTGCTTCTTCCTCAGCAGAGTGACAATGCAGTATTGCGAGTGAAAGCTAATGCCTCCGGTCTGTTAGTGCCTTAGGAGTTGGCTTTCATCCTACCAGGCCTGTTTCCTTGGCAGGAAAAACTTGAAAGAAGTGAAGGGACTCTGGACTTCCCTGGTAGCTCATACATTTAGCATCACCAGTGGCTTCAATTTTAGTAAGACTGTTCCCCTTGTATTTATTTGTCTTTAAGTCTGTCCTTTAATGTAGTACTCAGTAAGAATTTTTATTGGGTTTCTCAGAAGAAAGCTACATATGTGTGTATTTAAGGAAAGAGTCTAGCAAAAAAGACAGAGTTAATGTAGGAAGGTCGATGGAAAGATGAGCACTCTGAAATGCCAGCTGCCAAACCTGCAAATTACTTCAGCCATTCTGGAAAGTAATATGGAATTATTCTAAGAAAGTAACTAAAATGTCCCTACCCTTTGACTAAGAGATCGTATCGCTAAGCATATTCCCTAAGAGTTAAAGATAAGACAAAAGGTCCCATGTACACAAAAATGTTTATTTGAACTCTTGGTAGTAGTAAACCATTAGAAATAGATTTGATTCCCATCAGTTGAGAAATGACAATATAATTTGTGGTATATACATGTAGTGGAATATTGCTGTGCTCTAAGAAATAATGAATGTGAAGAATACAGAGAAGCAAAGGAAAACTTTATATGAACTGAAGTAAAGTGAAATAACCTAAGGAGTTTGGAAATCCTTCTCCCACTAAATGAAAAAAGCACTTACTACAAGGGTATATAATTTTGTTGGTATATAAGTATTGCCTCCATTAAGACCCACTATAACTTGAATTTAGGTAAGTTAGTTTTTAAACCACACAATCAGTCTATCTATAGGCCCATGCTCAAAAGTTTCACCAGCTTGCTACAGCTTGTGCTATGATAGCATAGCCTTTGGGAACCAGGGTCATCTCCATGACACAAAGCGAAATCAGAGGAAGAAATCTGTGCAAGAAATATAACACAAACATAAAAGCTAAAGAAAAATATAAATCTAAATTGTTGAGATATTAGTTCATTTTAAGAATATTTCTAATTTCATTTAGTTGCCAGCAGCTACTGTTTAAATTTAAATCATATATAGTGTAAATACACAGTTCTTCACCTTCAGGACAGGGTTGTCCCTCTGTTGATACCAGTCCCCTATTTTCCCTTCTCTTTTGGAGAGCTTTCAAAACGAAGCCTTGGGGTCTTCTGTGTTGGAGGAAAACGGAAAATAAGACTTCTCCCTTTAGACTCAAAGATTCGTTGAAGGTGCTGATACAAAGAGAGGGTACATGGTCCAACTTCTAGAAGAGGCCACCATGAGAGTCATTATACCCAGAATGGAAGGAAAGAGGACTGTCAGCCACCTAAAGAAGCCATGTGTGTAAAGAGTGGGCTGTAACCTGAGGGGTAAAAAAAGAAAAAAAAACAGGAAGTTTCAAAAGGCTAGGGGCAATCCTACATGCAAGCATGAAAAAGATTTCATACTATTTACTAGAAGAGAGTTGAATTGAAGGTAGCAGTGGAACTGAGTGACAGCAGTAACAGTGACCCATGTGACCTACCAGGAACTACAGGGCAGCAGTGACCAGAGGAGAGCTACTAGCAAAGACCCGCATGGGAACTTGGAGGGGAGCAGACGAAAAGACTATGGAAAAGGTCCTGGCTATAGGAGCAAAGCCCAGTCTTTGGGATTTGGAGCCTCTACCAAGGACAGAACTGTAAATCATGGAAACTATATAGATTTCTGGAAAGGTAGTCATCCACAGGAGGATGAAACCAGTTGACTCTGTCTATGGTCATGGGTAAAAGTCTTTCCTATATACTTCACTGTTTAACTGGAATTATTCTGCATTTGGAAGCGTTGTTAACCTGACTGCTTGCAAGGGAAGTTGGAGGCTCCTCTTGCTGGATTGCCAGATACAAAAAGTTGTCGGGGCAATAAATCAGAAAAATAAGTAATTCCAAAGTGTATTTAGGCCCCTCATGCCAGGAGGAAGCCTCTGACACTAGACATAGTTATTTAAACTTATAATTTGTATGGCAATAACTCCATAGATAAATGCAATATTCTTCTACTCATAAATTATAATTATATGTACTGTAATTACCAGAAAGGGCTCTAATATGTTTTATTCTTCCTGTAAGAATGGTGTTAAAAGTACTAGAGCTCAGAATGAGCTGAGGGTTAGTAAGGAATACTGACCAAAGCAAGATGTTTTTGTTGTTTAAAACCCTGTTGGGGAAAAAAGGAGAATCAAAGAAGGAATGAGATTGCTCTTCAGAACGGATTAGAGACCACTACGATGTTAGTCAGTCTACAAGAATTTAAGTTCTTCCTATGTGCTACCTACTGTGCTAGAGCAGAGCACAGCCTCCACTCTCAAACTCAGTCTCATGTGGAAAAAACAGACAAACAACTACATACAAGGAAAATATATATAAGATAGGAAGGCGAGCCAAGGTGATGGGGTAAGATGGAGCAGTACAACTGAGCTTCCCTCTGTAAGACTCCTCCAAACACATCTGGAAATGTACCAGACTACATCCTGTTGGGGAAATACAAAAGAAGTCACCGGGTCTGTGGTCACTGGGGCTGGGGAGAGAGGAGGAGAGTGAAGACACTCCAGAGCCAGGAGAGGCTGTGCCCAGAGGAAGAAGAGTCAGGGATACCAGGAGAGGGACAGATACTAGATCTACTGCCCAGTTTTCAGTCCAGGCTTCAGAGTGGATTGAGAAGAAGACCTGTATATGAGGTTGGCATTCCTATACAGGGAGAACCTAGATGTACCTAGAAAAGAGAAAATTGTGGCTGTGTGCCTCAGATCCCAGGGGCAGAGAGAGGTCTCAATGCCTCCACCCAGCCTACCCTGCAAAACAATAACCAAGGCAGGATTCCCAGATCAAAGGGAATTGTATAATTCTGTCCCTCTGAAGCAACAAAGCTTTCCAGCAGGCTGATGGAAACTGAATCCAGCAACAGTCTACTACTGCTCAGACTTAAACCCAGGTCAGGAATTTGCAGAGTTCAGATGAGGGAAGCAGCGATCAGACTTTGCCCTCAGACTTTGGGAGCACTGAAAACTTGCAAGTCTCCAGTCTGTCACAGAAATTCTGGAGTAACACAACATTCAATACACTAAGAAAGCAACGGATTTTACCTCCAGGAGTGCAGTAGAGCCCAGCCCTAACATGAAGCCCAAAGTCAGAAAGCTGGCTTGACAGAATGAAAAAATAAAAATAATTCCACCATAAATAGCTATTATGGTGGCAAGAAAACTCAAAATATAAACCAGAAGAAAATAACTCCAAAACATCTGCAAGCAAAGCCTCAGAGAAAAACATACTTTGAACACAAACTCAACTAGAATTCCTAGAAGAAATGAACCTAAGATTAAAAAAAATTTAAATATTTTATAAATGTTTGAGGCAAAAAAAAAAATGGAAAGGAAATAAGGGCTATGGAAGAAAGAATTGGAAAGGGAATGAATAGCTTGGCAAAAGATATTCAAACTTTTACACAAACAACACATTCCCTGAAAATTAAAATGCACCAAATAGAAGTCAATGGCTCCATGAAAACAAAGTCAAGAGACTGAAAAAATGAAATGAAATGTAAGGTGCCTCATAGTGCAAACTACTGATCTTAAAGGAGAAAAAATTAAGAATCATTGTACTACCTGAAAACCATGACCAAAAATAGAGCCTAAATATTATATTTTAAGAAATCTTAAAACTGCAGATATTTCTTAGAGCAAGAGGGCAAAGTGAAAATAGAATCCACTGGTCATCTCCTGAAAGAAACGCCAAAATGAAAACTTCCAAGAACATCATAGCCAAAATCTAGTTTCTGAGTTAAAGAAAAATTACTGTAAGCAGCCGGGAAAAAAAGAATTCAAGTATTGTGGACCCATATAGCAGCCACTACTATAAAGAAGTGAAGAACTTTGAATACAGTATTCCAGAAGGCAAAGGATATATATAGACTTTCAGCCAAGAATAATTTAGCCAGCAGAACTGAGTATAATATGGAGGGGAAGACATGGACCTTTGCAATTCCTGACAAAAAGACTAAAGCTATATAGAAACTTTGAAGTTCAAACACAGGAATTAAGAGAATCATAAAAAAGGTAAACATGAATGGTGATGAAAGGATAAACTGCTTTCATTCTAATATGGAGAGATGATACATACATGTGAACCTGCTATAAATCCTGTTATTGGAGTCATAGAAGGAGCCTAAATAGACAAGACTTGGGAGTGGTTTGGTTATGTCTCGATGATCATAAGAAAAGAATGTAGAGAAAGGCAAAGAGGAAACTTTGGAGATGGGAAGAGGGGGTGGAACGGAAAGGAAGGTTAGGGAAAATTACCTTACATAATTAGAATGCTTTAGTAGACATCTATACAAACAGTGAGATGGGAGAAGCGGCTGATAATTCTCATTTGAACTGGTAAAAAGAAGAATACATAGACATACACACACAGTTGGGTACAGAAATATATTTCATTCAATAGAGGAAATGGGGAAAGGGGAGAAAGGGTAAGGGGTATTAGAAAAAGGGTGGATTATGGAAGAAAACAAACTCTAAAGATGCACAAAAATATTTATAGCTCTTTTTGAAGTGGCAGTCATCAATGGGAATCTGAGGGGACTGCCCATTAATTAAAGAATAAATTAACAAGTTAAGGTATATAAATGTCATGGAATATTATTGTGCTATAAGAAATGACAAAGGAGATGGCTTCAAAAAAACCTGGGGAAACTTACATGAACTGATATAGTGTGAAGTAAATAGAACCAGGAGGACAATTTACACAATGACAATAGTTTTATAAAAAGCAAACAACTTTGGAAGAGTTAGGCATTCTTACCAGTATAATGACCAACTGATTGTAGAGGTCTAATGACGAATGACGTTATCTACTTCCGGATAGAGAGGTGAAAGGTTGCATACCTAATGTAACAAATATTTTTTTTGACCGTGGCCAACATGAAGATTTTTGATTGATTATACATTTGTAAAGAGTTTTTTTGTAAAGGATTTTATTTTTCTTTTGTTTTCAGTTGGCAAGGGTGGGGAGAATGTGATTACGAATGTGAATTTTGTGGATTGAAACAAAATATAATTTTAAAAAATATACATATGGGATAGACTGGGACCAGTTCTAGAGAGGAGACACTAAGATTAAGAAGGACTAGGAAAGAGTTCTTGCAGAAGATGAGACTTTAAAGGAAAAAAGACAGGAGACAGAAGAGAATTCTAAGTATAGTGGACATCTGGTGAAAATACCTGGAGTTGGAAAATGGAACGTTGTATTTGAGGAACGCTAAGGGGGCCAGTACCACTGAATCCCAGATTATGTGGAGAGGAAGGGAGCAGGTTATGAAGGAATTGAAAAGCCCAACACAGGATTTTATTTGATCCTGATGGTAATAGAAAGTTGCTGACTTTATATAGAATAAAGGATAACATGGTCGGACTTGCACTTTAGGAAAATCAGTTTGACAGCTGACAAGAGTGGGAAGAGACTTGACTCAGGGTAATTCCACCAGAAAGCTATTTCAGTGGTTCAGACATAAGGTGATAAGGGACTTCACCAGGTGATGGCAATGTCAGAAGAGAAAGGGACATATACAAGAGATGTTACAAAGGTGGAATTGACGTGACATGGCAACTTACTGGGTATGGGGAATGAGAAAGTCAAGGATGACTCCTAGGCTATGAGCCTGGGTGTCTGGTGGAGAGGGGGTAGTGATATTTTTCACAGTAATAGGGATGTTAGGAAGAGGGGAAAGGTTTTGAGGGAGAATGATAAGTTCAATTTTGGACATGTTCTGCTTATGCTGTCTCCAGGACATCCAGTTCAAACTGTCTAATAAACAGTTGGAGATGACTAGAGGTCAGGGGAGAGATTAGAGCTGGAGTCCTCTATCTAGAGATGATCATTTTCCCTGGAGATCACCAGAAAAGAGTTATAAAGGAGTTAGAGAGGACAGAGCCTTTGGGGGATACCCATGGTTTGTAAGTGTGACCTGAATGAAGATCCAGCAAAGCAGGCTGAGAAGGAGGGATCCAACAGATAAGAAGAAAACCAGGAGAAAGCAGTGCCAAAAATCTAGAGGGAAAACTGCCAAGAAGAGGATCCTTGAGAGCATCAAAGGCTATTGAGAAAAGGCAAGAAGGATGAGAATTGAAAAAATACCATTAGATTTGGTGATTAAAAAATCATTGGTAACTTTGGAGAGAGCAGTTTTAGTGGATAGAGAGAAGAAAGTGTGGCTCAATCCTTATTTTATTTCTGTTTTCTTGGCCAATGATAATGATCCTTAGACTGGAAAGGACAGAATAAAATGGTTAGCCGTAAGCTGATACTCATGATAAATTAGGAGCACCTGGATGCCATGGATAAGTTCAAGTCACTTGACCCATTTGGATTGTAATAAGAGGCACACCAGGGATGCAGTAATAAG
The DNA here is from genome assembly GCA_023548195.1 of Bettongia penicillata ogilbyi. Classification (NCBI taxonomy): domain Eukaryota; kingdom Metazoa; phylum Chordata; class Mammalia; order Diprotodontia; family Potoroidae; genus Bettongia; species Bettongia penicillata. Next base: position 1,765,226 of record JAJHZJ010000084.1, on the reverse strand, counting down.
GAGGAGGTAGTACCCACTATAGTTGGTCCTCGAGGGACCAACACAGTGGTCAGTTCTAGGAATCATATTTTAATATGGATGTCAGTGAGCCAAAGAGAATCAAGAGTTGGTCATCCAAAATGATAAAGGGCCTTGAGTTCATTCTATTCAAGGGTCAGCTGGAGAAATTGGCTAGCCTGAAGAAATGAAGACAGAGTGGGGAGAAGGCAAGACATAATAGCTACCTTCAAATATTTGAAGGACTGTCCCATGAAAGAGGCTATATACTTGTTTTGCTTGCCTTCATGGGACAGAATTAGGAGTAGTAGGTAAAAGTTGCAAAGAGGCAAGTGTAGGCTTTATTTTTTAAAAGTTTCTTTGTAATTAAGAGTCATCCAGAAGTAGAATGAAGTGGGAAACCTTGGAAAGAAATGAGTTGCCACATTGGAAGTCTTCAAGCTTGAACTGGATGATGACTTTTGTCAGATGTACTGTAAGCAGAATACTTTTGTGGGGTATGGATTGGAGGAAGTGGCCACAAATGTCCCTTCCAGTTCTGAAACTCGGTGATTCTGTGCCTCTGCTGCTTAACAGAATGCCTGGCACAGGATAAACATGCAATATGTATCTTCTACCCATCTTCTATCTCTCCATCTCTCTCTCCCTCATCTATTCCTATTTTCTCACTTTCTCTGTCTTCCCTCTCCTTCTCTCTCTTCTCCTCTCCTCTCTGTCAACCTAATTTTCCCACGTCAGTATTTTTCTTTCTTTTGAATTATTCATGCGACTACTGTTTTTCATTAACCTGGGGTTTTATTTCGCTGGCTTGCCACATGCAAAGCGTATAGTTTGGAAAATCAGTCCTTTGTCCTGAGGAACAGGTTTGGTGAAAAAAAATGCCCCCTTTGTGTTTCGTAGATAGTGGTTTGAGTCTATCAAGGAATCTGTGGCATAACACTTGTTTGTCCAGCTCTTGTCTTTCAACTTCATTATTGCTTTAACAGTTTAAACTTTTTTTGCCCTTAAAAGAGAAATGTCAGCTGTCCACTTTTCATTTTGTTTGGAGATTTCTTTCAGGAGATGACCATTTCTTTCCTATTCTTTCAGAAGATGATCATTTCTGTTTTCATTTTGTCCTCTGACTCTAATAGATGAGTTTTTCTTTATGAGGCAGCTAGGTTGTACAATGGACAGAGTACTGAACTTGGGGGTCAGGAAGATCTGAGTTTGAATCCCATCTTAGATATTCACTAGATATGTGATTTTGGAGAAATCAATGAGCTTCTATGACGTCTTAGTTTCCTCATCTGTAAAATGGGGTAATAATAACATCCATCTGCCTTACAAATTTGTTGTGAGGAGAACTAGCAGTAAAGTATCCTGCAACTTTTAAAGTACTATATAAAATTTAATAAACACATAAAATACATTTTAATTATAAATATATACATAAAATGTATTTTATATAAGTATATATCTCATTTGTGAAATACACTTTATACACAAATATATTCCATATATAAACGATATAGAAAATTTATGTGTAGCATATAGTGATGATGGTGACTGTAATTTCTTGAAATATTGAATCCCAGGTTTTGCTTTTTGGTCACAATTTTCAGGTACCTCAGTGAGTCTTAGATTAGCAAACAGATCTTTTTTACCTGTTTGCCAGGTCAGTTGTTTTTGATAGTATATAATTTACATTTTTCTATTTCTTAAATTTTTTGGAGTTCTATTTTCTCACAAAACTATTGCTTTCTGTTTGGGTCATTCTAGTTTTCAGGGACACCAGATCTTGCGTAAAGATTACCACCTTCTGTTCTGACCCATTAATTCCACTTGTCCTCTTTTCTTCCCTAGTTGTAATTTCATTTAACATTATGTTTTGGATCTCTAACTTCATTTCCACCAGATAATTTAGTTCTCCCCGTGGCCAGAACATTCTTTTCTCTGAGGCTTTCCTTGAACTTCATTGAAGTTACTCTCCCCTTTATTTTACTTCTTGGGCTTCTCTCAGTTCATAGTATTTCCTCATTGTTGAGTCATTTTCTCCTGTTTGCTCATATCTTTTGCCTCAGCTTGTGGGTTGGGGCATTATGCTTAGCATTTCTGCCCTTTTTCATTGCTCCCTAGCCATCTTCTCAATTATGTTGCCTACCTTCTTTTAACCCTATAACACAACCCTGTACTCAGCCTCTGCATCCCTTGGCTCTGATAGCTAAATGTTGACCTTATCTTAATAGGAACTAGGTATCCATACCATTTCTTGGGAATGTCTCCTCCATGATACAGATCCCTTCCTTCTCCCTTTCCACCTTTCCTTTCTGTCCTGCCCTCTCGCATTAAAATGAGAGGGCAAGGGACTGCTCTGCTTCACTTTAGCTTTGGGCCTGGCACATAGTTTGTGCTTAAAAATACATTATTTATCTGTTTCTACTTTTGGATGGTATGGACAAGCCTTTCTTGATGGCAAGCCCTAGATTTGGTAGCTAAGACTGGGACCAGCCTTCTTTGAGAACTCCTGGGGTTTTGGTTTAGTCTCCAGTTTGCTGAACTTAGGTTTTGGCTTTGGCCCCTTCTCCATCCCCTCTGCATTGTTCTGAACTCAGAAATGGTTCCATCTCTTGCCGTGATCCTGAAAGGTTCCAATCAGATATTGTTGATTGTCCTGGAAGCACGTCTCCTCCAAGACCACACGTACTTTTGCTTCTCAATTGCTACCTGGGTATTTCCTTTTGCCGTGGATATAGAGGGTGAATGAAGGCTTCCTCCCTGGCCCTGGTCTTTGTCTGCTCTGGATCTGGGCTGCATACACACTCTGGCAGTGAGGTTCTGGGCCGCATGATGAAACTGAGAATTATTTCTCCTTTATTCTGTAATTATTCCTTCTGGTATATTTTTCAAGGTTTACCTGGGGGCTTTTGTGGCTTTTGTCTCCTCCAAGACCACACGTACTTTTGCTTCTCAATTGCTACCTGGGTATTTCCTTTTGCCGTGGATGTAGAGGGTGAATGAAGGCTTCCTCCCTGGCCCTGGTCTTTGTCTGCTCTGGATCTGGGCTGCATACACACTCTGGCAGTGAGGTTCTGGGCCGCATGATGAAACTGAGAATTATTTCTCCTTTATTCTGTAATTATTCCTTCTGGTATATTTTTCAAGGTTTACCTGGGGGCTTTTGTGGCAGATCTATGCTCCTCTAGGTCCTGACTTAACTGCTACTTTCTCAGAATTTCTTATCAAGTCAATGACATGTAATCCAATTATCAGTATTAATGTTTTGTAACTAAAGTATTTTGAATAAAGGGTGCTTTTTGTAAGATTTAATTGTATATACTTTTGATACTACTACTAATTCATTAGAAAATATAAAGAGTTCATTAATTCTTTCAATAAACATTTATTAAATGCCTACTGTGTTGCTTTGTCCAAGGGATAGAAAGTTGTTTTTTAAATGGAGGAGTCTGCCCTACACAAGTTGACTTTCTATTTGGAAGAGGGGATTCTACGTATTAGGAGGCCAAGGAGAAATACAGAAACAAATGCTCTAGGAAAACGGGAAAAAAACCCAGCAGATTCTTTTTAATTAATTCTTAATTAAATGAATTACAAGTAGATGGTGTCATGCCTGGATTTTCATTTCATCTAAAAGCTGTTAAAGTTCTGTTTATAGGAACCACTTAGTAAATTGTAATTTTCTATTTATTTCAACTTACTAAATAGGTTTAAGGATAAGGATGTTAATAGATCTGTGATCTTGCCATATGGATACTCCCATCTAGCAATGCAACTGATTTGTCAACCCACCCAAGTTTTGTCATCTTCTGTGAATCTTCTTTCCATAAATCCTGTACCCAGTAATACTGATGGTTTAAGAAGCTGCAAACCGTTTCCTAACTAATTTTTTCTGTTCCAGAAAATATTTACAGAACCTGGAAGTTTGTCCACCGCTACCATCACCAGACTTCGAAATAGCTGCAGAGAAAAGCTACTTGCTCAGGGATAAACCAACCATGTCTTCAACTCCACATTCCTCCTGCGCTTGCTAAGAGAACTGTCTCTTCCACAGTGTTCAGGACCAAGTTTTCACTGCTTTTCTCTTATGTGGGGGTATAAATACTCACACTCTGTCACTAAACTCTGGTAATGATTGTTTTTATGACTCAAAATCACGTCATTCTGTTTTCCACTTAAGATGTGAGCTACACATTGATTTCTGAAGAGAAATATTTTTTATCGGGGGCATTAATAATAATGTAAAATTAAACTACGTACACATTGTATAAGTATTTGTACCTAAATAAAGTATGTCAACCCATGTGGTTCTTTCTTTGTAACAGAACACAACCAGCAACTTGCAAAAGATGCAGATCCATGTGAAGTCACATAAGCATGGGCATAACAGTGAACTAGGTCCATTCCACTACCATAGAGTGAAATTCACATGTTTTCTATAATGTACAAATAATTTGATTTGTCTATTTTGCTTCTAGTTTTGTTTAATCTTTCTGTGATTAGACATTTATCTTTGTAATAGCAATGCCAATTCTGAATGTAGTTTATATTTGGACAACTTTCTAAGTTACCCAGACAATGTCTTGCTCAAGGTTCCCTGCCATCCTTATTGATGGTGGGTAGACAGCTGTGGAGATGACACCTGATAAACAAATGGTGAACTGTAGGTGTGAGTGAACAGTTTGGTTGGTAGCTCAGATCCCCTACTTAACTCTAGATCTCAAAAGATAAAAATAAATTCTCCAAGGGCCCAAGGGTGCTGCTGCTGAGGAGAGAAGCAATACTGACCACCCTCTCCAAGACCAGCTACCTCACTTATACCAATGCAAAAGAGTGTAGTTCAAGGACTAGCTTCCCTGGCATGAGGGCTTGCTTATCCACCTTTGGTGTCCACCTGGAACTCAGCTCTTACCTGTGGCTCTAAAAAGCTGCAGCATTGCTCAGTAGCCATACCACAGTAAAACTGTCTTGGCAAACCAGGTTGATGGCAACTGATAGGACACAAATTCAGTGGTGTGTTGAGGATGTCTACCCCAAATATGTGAAAAATCCCCCTGTGGAATGGGCAGATGTTCCAGTGGCCACAAAGCTGACTGAGGCAGGCACTGTGGAATGTTGTGAACTTGGTCAGATATCAAAGATGCCAAGGTTTGAATCCCAGGTCACTGCCAATCATCTTGACTTCTGTCTTACCACCTAGACTTCGATAACACTGGAAGAGAGGCTGATGACTTTGTGCAACTCTGCCTCACTTAAATCCTGTTCATGCATTTCTTGCATGAGTCAAGATGTCACCCCATGAAGTCATTGGTTTTAAAAAATGGATGTCATATACTGTTTTCAACCTTTTATATCCGTCATCCCGTTTTGACATTCATACCCACCAGTCCTCAAACATGGATCAACCCATCTGTCTTGGAACCTACTAAGTTGTTGAATGTTACTTAGGAAAAGGCACCCAAATGGACCCTAAGTCCATTACAAATACGTGACCTTACCTTATGTGAGCCCTCTCTTTTTTTTCTTCCATGATTGACTGTCCTAACTATGCAAAGCAGTTGCTTCCAACTTCCCTGCTCAAGCCCTCAGTGCCACATTCCTGTCCCTTCTGCTTTACCAACACAGTCCCTTATTCCTCACCTCATATTCTTGTCTTTTACCAGGGCTTCTCCTTAAAATTCAAAATAATTAATCACATGCTACTTTCTTCAACCCAGGCTTTAAGGAGGAGGTGACCGAGGCGAACCCCTCTTAGGTCTTTGATTCTATCCCATTTCCTTCAGGATCTTGCCACACTAACCATTTCCTTCCTCTTTTCTTCAGTATCTGCTTGTCATTTGATTTTGTTCCCAGTAGAATCTTAAGTTCCCTGAGGCCAGGGACTGATTTGTTTTTTATGCCTAGTTCTTAGCACCGTGCTTGTCATCTAAATAAATGCTTGCTGAATTGTCTACAAAAACACTAATGCATGTTAAAAAAAAAAAAAAAATCTTTCAGTTTACCTTGCCATACTCTCAAAGCTTTCTTTTCTGTCACCGTTAAATTTGCACTCCTTTTGGCCTTTCATTTCTTTACCACTCACTTGTCTATCTTATTGTAATCTGACTTTTGATCCCACCACTTTCTTGAAACTTTTCAAGTTAGCAGTGACTTGTCAAATGCCAAATCTCATAACCCATTCCTTATTCCTGGTTCTTAACCTTTTTTGACTTATCCTCCATTGACTTCTGTAACAGTGTATGACCCATTTTGTTGTTCAGTTGTTTGCACTTGTATCGACTCTTTGTAACCCCATTTTGGGGTTTTCTTGGCAGATACCAGAGTGGTATGGCACATATTGTTTACTGATGGACTCTCATCTTCCCCTTCCTCATCCCTACTGCTTTTTCTATTGATACCACCACTAACTAGTCTATAAACTAAAAGTAATTCTAAACTCTCACCTTCTCTTGCTTTTATTTTCATAGCATCTCTATATATCAATTAATATATCATCTATAATGTTCAAAGCAAGGGTTGGAATTACAAAGATGAAAAAAAAGCCTTTAAAGAACTTGCATTTTATTGGGGGCATATAGCTAAGTAAAAAATAGATAAATACTATGTAAATCAATGAGGTCTTCAATCAGGATATAGCACTTGTTGTGAGTCAAAATAAGGTTTTTGAGAGGGAGAGGTAAAGAATAAATGCATGAAGAGACAGCACCAAAGTATAAAGACTGACGACAGAATATAGTGTAAAAGGTATGGGTAGGGGTGAAGAGGAGTAATGTGAAAACCTGGATGGAAAACTAAATTGGAATCAAACTGGGAAGGACTTTAAACTTCCAGCCCGAGAATGCCTTTTGTCACAAAACGTCAGGATTGAGAATAACTTAAGAGGCTATTCTACTCCAGCCCACATGCAGAAAAAGGACCTCATCTATTATCATGACTAAAAAGTAGTGACAAAGCCTTGGCTTGAACATCTACAGCTGGGAGGAGCTTACTGCTCTTCAAGGCCTACTCTTGAATAGCTCTAATTCTTCATTTTCCCCAAGATATCAAGTCTAAATATGTCTCCTTGCAAAAAGGTAAACTCTAAGATAACTGGCATGCCCCTACTAACTTTTCTTTCTTCAGCTGATCTTTCTACAGTATGACAGAGGTCTTCCTCCACCTCCTTGTCCTCCTCTGATCACTGTTGCTAGCTTTCTTAAAATATGGTGCCCAGAACTAAACATAATATTATGTTCCCTGGTAGTCTGATCAGGACAGAATACACTTTCTCCCTTCTCTAATAACCTTGCAGTTTTGGACCCTATGCTTCTCAGTAAGAGTCTTATCATGAGAAAGCAATCTACTCCAGAGGAACTCGGGCTCTACTGAAGGATACATTTAAGCAGCTAAATTGTTCAAAGGTCAATTTCAGGCTGGAGAGCAGTAACTGGGGGTGGGGGAACAGGAATGTTTCTCTTAAGTGAAAACTGAGCTGTCTGGATGTTAAAGATTCTCAAAAATTGAGCTAAGGGAGTGCATTCCAAACCTAAGACAAAAGAAGAGGTAAAACATGGCGTGTTAGGTTTGGGGAGGGGCAGGCCAGTTTTACTGGACGGTCAGATCCATGGAGTTCAGAAAGGTAGACTGAACCAGGTTGAGAATTTTAAATGCCAAACAGCAGTTTGTGCTGTTCAGTCATTTTTCAGTTGTGTCCAACTCTGGGACCCTTTTTGAGGTTTCCTTGGCAAAGATCCTAGAGTGCTTTGCCATTTCCTTCTCCATCTTACAGATGAGGAAACTGAGACAGTTGTGACTTGCCCAGCATAGGTAGTATCAGGGTCAGATTTAAATGCAGGAAGATGAGTTGGTATTTTATCCTAAAGGCAACTGGAAACTACTCCTAGGAGGAGGGGAGGCGCAAGGTGAAAACCATTCTTTGGGAAGATTATATAATCACATGCAAAACAGAGACACAAGGGACTGGGGGACATGGCTTTGTACCTTAGCCCAGGTCAGCTGCGGTAAGGTTGTCCAAACTAGGGTGGTGACCACGTGGAATGTAAAGGTCGTAAGCTAGGAAACTATTTTGATACCAAGGAGGTGCAAGAATGAGACCTTATCAGGAAAAAAAGAAGTCTGTAGGTGTGATGGGGGAGCAGAGGGAAGGAAAACATCCAGTTCCTTTTGATATGATGAAAGACAGCTATGGAAACAGCCACATAAAGTCATCTTAAAGATCTGATCTATAGCTAAGGTTAGATATAATTTGGGAGACATACAAAGACAATTAAATCCATGGACACTAATGAAAACAGGTGAAGTGGGAGTAGAGAAAGTGCCCAAGGTAGAGCTTGAGGGAGACAGGGTAAAAGTCATGGATCTACCACCTACCAAAGGAAAGGAGACAGGAAAGCAAAGTGGTAGACAGCCGAAAACCAGAGGCTAACAGTGAGGCCATCAACAGTTACAGGCAGCAGTTTGTAAAGCTTGAGAAAAAAACCATCAGATTTAGTTCTTGCAGAAGTTGGTTGAGTGGTGGAATAGAAAGCTAGATTGCAAAGGAATAAATGTAAGGAAGATGGTATTATCTAAATGGGGAGAAATACAGGATTAATTATAGGTCTAAGGGACGGCAGTCAACTGAAGATTTTGCAATTCTACAAGATGAGACTACCGTTTATAGGAAACAAGAGCCTGATAATGAGAGGAAATGATCCAGAGGGAAGACTAAAGAGGTGGGAAGGGATGGGATGTAGAGGACAAGTAGACTGAGTGGTCACAAGGCACTAAAACCCTTTGAATTGTTGTCAGTATTGGTGAAAATAAATCTTTGAATTCTAGTTTAATACTTTTTATGCTGACTTACTCAACCTAGCGTAAGATCCTAGACTCTCAATGCTCAGGCATGAAGTCAACTTGCCTCCTCTAACAAGTGCTCTCCTTGACCCTTCCCCAGGGTGGGCAAGTTTCCCGTTCCCCCCTATTATTTGGGTGTGTGCTGACTCATTATTACATTTCTCAAGTGGTCCCTGGAGAGAGAGGTGGGGGTGGGGGTAGGGGTGTGGGTGTGTTTGTTTCAAGTACTTAATATTCAAACAGATTTCTAACCCACCTTTCAATGACTGGTTTGGCTGATACCTCCACAGAGACTACTTTCCTTCATTAGACCTCTTTGATATTTCATATTTTTCTCCTTCGCCTATATTATATTCTTAAGTATAATAAACTCTGTAGGTATGTTTTAATTCCCCTCTCAGTTATAAGCAGGTTGAAGATGTTTGTGGTTTGTGCTGAGTTTTTTTGGTTTCTTTTTACACTTTTATCCATTACCATCTCTCCACCAAACTTAATTATCACTATCTTTTAGTGGTTTTCCAAAACTGAATCCTCAAATAATGAAGATTAATCATCCTATTTACACAGACAACTCTGAAAGCAATTCTAAAAATGTTTTGTGTGATGACAATACTGTGGAAATAAGCCTGGATGTTGAATTGTTTCCTCACATCATCAGTAAAACTGAACGTAACACACATGGTCTATCAGAGTAGACAGAAAGCACTATGTGACATTAAATGTCTCAGTGAAAGAAATATAAGAGTTTAGTACTATTTTCAATTAATTTCCTTCAAAGGGAAGGTTGGCATTACTTTGTTTTGTTTTTTAATATCTTTAGCACACTGCATAGCAAGTACTTAACTCTGGTGAATCTGAAGAATACCTAGTATAATTAGGCATACTCACAGAACAAATACGCAAATGGTGGTCTGGGGAGTCCTGGAAATACGAAAGGTCAAAACTATTTTCATTGTTAACACTAAGACATTTTAATTTCCTATATGGTAAATACATAAACAAACAAAAGCTCTGGAGGGAAAGAGGTTCTGAAACCATAATGTTTTAAGAAGCCCTAGCACAGAGCAAGGACTAACATGGAGCCTTGAAATTAGCTCCTATTTTCACCTCACAGTACACAAATGCCCTAGAGCAGGGGTGGGAAACCTGTGGCCTTCTAGGTCTGTGAATGCAGGAGCTTGACTGAATCCAAGTTTTCCAGTACAAATCCTTTTATTAAGGGGACTTACTCTGTGAAGTTTGGATTTCCTAAAAGAGTTGCACTTGAGGACCTAGAGGGCCATGTGTGGTCTCAAGTTCACAGGTTTCCCACCCCTGCCAAAGTATTCACTCTCACTCATAATCCACTTAAATTTCAGAGAAATGTGTTCCTCTCAAACATTGTGCCAGCCAATTAATTAGCCTTACCTAAAAAACACACAACATAGGGTAAACACACTATCCCACTGACACACCTAAATGTCAGGTGATAAGAGCACAAGATCCAGACAAACAAAGAAAAAGAATTTTTTATTAGCATTGTTACAGGCAATGCATACATATGAACTGATCCTTAAAGTGTACAACCCCAACCAAGCTTTAAGCAGATAAATCAGCAGAGTGAGATCTATAGTGTACACATGTGCAGAAATAGAATCACCCTGGAACTTCAAACAGAAGAGTGAAATTCACTTTACAAAAAATGTAAATAAAAATAACACCCATTTTATTTTATAAAAGTACCATCTCTTTAAGTGGCAGAGCATTAAAAATACCAAAGAAATATTTTGTCCAATTGAATTCCTATAAGGTCTGAATATTGCATTGTTCACCCTCTGCACATGCCAGGCATTTTCTGGTTTTTAAAGCTTAATTTAAAGTTTCAGAGCCCTGCCTTCTGTAGTACTTTAAAATGTTTAATTTTTGATTTCTCAGTTGTTATTTGAATTTAAGTGTATCAGCATAACAATTTGCTAACTTACATCACAGGGCAGTTATAAGTAGTAAGACTGAAGTTTTTCCCTTTATGAGTCTTAAATCTGAAGTAAAGAATGAAACAAATGAACACCAGTCTTAAAAAGTTAAATGATAATGAAGTCAATGCCAATTTAGAAAAGCACTCTTAACCTTAGCTTACATGTCTACTTTGGTAAATATTAATCTTTAACCAGTTAGCAAAATATTTAACCAAGTTAGCAAAATTAACACCATCATTTCAGAAGATACTCTTTTGTGCATAGTAAATGTTGCAAGATGGACTTCACATTTGATAAAGCAGACTTTAGGGGTAGGGGGGAAGGAGGGGACAGCAGTTTGCAAGAAAGTGCGCCTCCCTTTCAACACCAATTTAAGCTGAGGGAAATGAACCATAGGCTTCTTGCAACTACTGTTGATCTATAGTGGTGGATAAATAAGTGCAACTGTTAAATTGTCTGATATCCAGCATGACTTCTCTTTCTTCCAATAAGATACGCAATCAAGACAATGAGGACCAGTCCAGCAAGGGCTCCACCAACAGCTATGGGGATCAGCATGTTGTTCTCATCCAGAAGACATTCCTCCACTAAAATGAAAAGGAGGCATCAAATGGTTAAATTAGAACTTCTTTTTCTCTAAAATTAAGTCTTTCTTTAAAAGAGACTCTGTAGCCTCTTACACCTCCAGTGATATAATATCATGGGGGGGTGGGGGGGAAGGGGGAGAAAGAGAAGCTAGCCCTAGAGGACAACAGACTATACAAAAATCCAGCAAAAACAAAGCAGATCAAATCCATTCCTTCCATCACTAAAAAGCCATATTTCTTAAAATAATTACATTGTTCCTAAATATGTAATATAACTTAAGAATTACCTAGAACTTTTAAATTACGCTATTTAAGTTACCACAGAAGGAATAATTTTCCCCTATCCCCCCATACATTTTAGATTTGGAAAAAGAAAGCACCATTATATAAAGAAGAGATTAAAAACAGAAATCTATGATTTTACTAATCCATAGGATCCCATTCTGGTAAGGTTACTTTCAAGCTTTCTAGGAGACTAACGAAGACCTGTAAATATTTTAAAGCAGGTTTTTACTTACCTGATCCAAATTTGTCACCTTCAACTTTGAAAGCTTGAACCCGAACTCTGAATATGTTGAGTGAAAATGAGTCTGTGACTTGAACATTTTCTTCCGCATTACACTTGTAAGAATTCCCTACAGAGGCTTGTAGCTCCTTCAATGAATTATTGAAAGCTTCAAAAGTGGGTTCTATATAACATATAAAGTTTTTAAGAAGTCAAATATAATTCTGCAGAATACTAAGAAAAACGTTAAGTTACTCATGATCAAATGAAAATAAAACTCTTACTTTTTGCATCAGGGAAAATTTTGTTCAAGTAGATCCCTTGCAGGAAAAATTTGCTGGTAGTCGCATTCTTCAATAACAACAACAAAAAAAAGAACATTAAATGTTATGTACATTTGATAGTAAGATTGATCCACTGGAATTCTAGCTTTTTGGAACCAGAAAAATCCATATTTGTTTGGAGAAATCACAGCAAACTGTTATAATGGAGATAAACTCCCTCAGCAAAGTTTTCACAGAAAATTCACATAAGAATTAAGTAATAACTTATATTTTTCTAAAGCAACATGGTCTAATGGTACCTCTTTGGGGAAGTTGTTCAAACAGAAAATGAAAAAGACTCATTACCTTAATTTTTTTTAAAGACCTGTGATTTCACTGGTATTAATGAAAACAATCCCCCACCCCAACACCCCAACATCCTCCCTGCAACATGTAGTTTTAAATTTGCCTAAGGTTCAGAGAGAATAAGTGACTGGTTTAAGGTTATAAAGCCAATATATGTGTAAGAGGTGGGATTTCAACCTAGTCTGTCTTTTTCTGAGGGCCTATAATACCTATTCTCACCCTTTCTCATTTCTAAATGATTTCTAAATCTATTAGAGAAAAACCCATATTATCAACTCAATTCAACAAGGACTTTTTTATGGTGTGCTGGGCATTGTGCCAGATGCTCACTAGGAAGATAAAAAAGAAAACAATCTCTTGCCCTCAAGGACCTTACATTCTCCTGGAGGAGGAAGGGGAGTTCCTATATAAACACAGATATAATATATGCAAAGAAAAATATGGAAGCAGTCAGAAGGGGATGGGGACAGCTGGGGGCATCAGAAAAAGCTTTATGCCAGAGGGGTATTTGAGCCCTTGAAAAGAGCCAAGAATACCCAAGGACCAAAGAAGGGCATCATTCCAGGTAGAAGGGACAGTGCATGCAAAGGCACAAAGGTATGTACAGAGTACAGTAAGCAGCTCAGTTTAGCTGGAACATAAAGAACAGTTAAGAGGAGTAGTGCAAAATCAGGCTCCAGGGATAAGAGAGGTTGGGAAAGGCTTGGCCTTTTAAAAATGCAAAACAGAAGGTTTTGTGCTTTATTCTAGAGTTAATAGGGAACAATAAAAAAAACAATGAAAGTGTCTTCAGCAGGAGTGTAGACAATGAGACTGCAGAGAAAAGCCTAAGTACCAAAGAACAGGTGAGGTGATGGGGGTCTGAAACAGAACGGTGGTCAAGTAGTAAAAAAAGGGGATGACTCTCAAGCCAGCTGTTCTCAAGCTCTTTGTTCTCAGGACTTCTTTGCATTCTCTTAAAATTACTGAAGACCCCAAAGAGCTTGTGTTCATGTCAATTATATCTATCATATTTATCACGTTAGAAAAGAAAACATCTTTTGTATCATTACAAAGAATCTTGACTTTGCAGAGCCCTGCCCCAGGAGACCCTGGACCATACTCTCAGAACTATTGCTCTAGGATAAGATTCTTATCTTAGAATTTTAAATACTTTGCTATTCTGCCAGTATCTAAGAAAAATTAAATATAGAGTATGCAGCCTTCAGGGACCCTTACCTACAGTTTAGCCCCCCATTTCTATTTGAGTTTGACACTGCTGCGCTATAGCAACAGATCCATGAATTCAGGGGTTAAGGTCCTCAATTCCAACATGACTATGCTGAAAGACTGACTTGCTCTTCCTAAAATGTACCTCGTGAAGCCAAGGCCAAACCTGTCAGCTCTACTCTATTCCTTTAAGCCATTCTTGGACCTTGTGATGCTTCATATGCAGTCACCAAATCAAAATGAGCGCTGCTTTGAGTTAAGATGTAAAACACATTAACATTGACTAAACTGAAAAAAGCACAGTAACCCCTTCAAAATACCCCTCCATCCACCCCCCACCCCCCTGCAAGGGAAAATTATTACCATTCCGAAACGGAAAACAAGAGTGGAATTTTCAGTGCTCAGCTCCAAGACTGCTGCTTGACTGCTGCAGTTCCCATTTGCAACGGTCTTATTTGGGTTGATATTAATTATTCTTCTAACGCTCTAATGGGGAAACAAGTCAGTTACCTTTCATTCCATAGATCATTTACAGGAAAAAAATGTCACTACAGTTGTTCTCAAGCTGTTTCCAAATAAACTATTTTTATTTCTTGCCTGATCTATCACAACAATACTATAGAAATTATTTTTAAAATTAACAAGAAATCTCTCAGCAAATCTCTAACACTACACAGAGGTAGAAATAGCATGAAGTTTAAAAAAAATTTATGGGCATTTGTTCATTTGGTTTAAAGGTGGACAGCTCTGAAAACCATAGTTTTTATACTCTGATCCGTACTGACACAGATAGCAGAACTAGCCAGAGGATCGAATAACTGAGCATGCATTTAGGTTTTCCCAAGTTTTTGGCTCTGCTTCTATAGGGTTATTCAAGTGCTCCTATGTGCTGGCCCAACTGTGGCAGTAATAATGTAACAAGTATCAAGCATATATGTATATTAAAATTAATATAGTAATGTATTGATATGTGTATACTAATAGCAGAAAAATGTAAATATTTCTCCTATTCCTTGCTCCTGCCAGATTGTGTGCTCTATTAATTCCCTTCTTTCTCATTTTTTACTGTTCCTCCTGTATTTTTCACTTATTCTTTAAAAACAATCCTATGCTGTTGTATCTTTTTAAAAACCAGCAGGAAGAACACAAAAACAATCCTATGCTGTTGTATCTTTTTAAAAACCAGCAGGAAGAACACATCAGAAAATTAACCCATTAAAAATGTTAAAAGGACATGAATCTGCAGATCTCTGGGTTCTCCCAAAAGAATTATCCTCTGAGGCTGCTTGTTGATTATTCCAAAAATGCTGCTTAGTAGTATAAAAGAATGAAGCATCTGAAGGTCTAACAAATCAATGTCACAGAACATATCTCCTAAACTCTGGTCAGCTCTAGAGGCTGGAGCTGACCCTTTTATTAAGAGGATTTGTTCTGCGAAGTTTGGATTCAGTCAAACAGTTGCACCTGTGGCCTCAAGGCCTGTAAAAGTTCCTCCACCCCTGCTCCAGACCATCATAAACCAGAATAAAAAGTTAGACACACACGATTTACTTGACTAGGGAAGCAAAGAGATAAGTCATTTAAATGAATCCTAGGCAACCAAAGTCTGAGAAAAATTCCATTATTCACTTGAAATACTCATTTACTACAGTACTGATTTTACACTCAGACAAAGTTTGTGGCCCAGAAAAGAATCCAGAAAATACCTCCCCACCTACTTCTTTGCACAGGTAGGGAGGTAGAGTCAGGGGAGGAGGAGACTATTAACATGCACAAACTGTTACATATGTTGGTTGGTTTGGCTGAAATGCTTTTTTCTCTCCTTTTAAATCTATTAAAAGGGATTGCTTCTTTTGTGCGTATTTGGAAATAAAGATGACTTAAGGAAGATCAGTAAATGTAAGATTTTTTAAAAGACAAAGCTTATATTAGACTTGAAACGTAGCAAAATAATTACTGAAATTTCAGATTTTATAAAACCTACACTTCTATACATAGAAAAATTGTTGCAAAGCAGTGGGTGGCATTGTAGATAGAGCACCAGCCCTGGAGTTAAGGAGGATCTGAATGCAGATATTTGCTGTATGAGTGTTGAGCAATTCACTTAACCCCAACTGCCTCACCAAAACAAAAAAAACAACAAAAATCAAAAATATCGCACTAGAAATGTCATATGCAATTAAAAAAATCATACTGTGTTATCTTTTTTCTCATAGGTGATGTTCAGTTGCAAGCCCATGCTGGCAAGCAAACAGGTTCCATTTGTGCCGCTCACGTTATACTTAGAAACAGATGGAATTTCTGGCGCAGGAGGTCTGGTAGGTGTTGGCAGAGGTGCAGCTGTTGGGCGTGTAGTGGGCCCCGGTGCTGGGGAAGGTGTATCTTGACTGCAACGAGTTTCTGGAGGAAGGAAGGAATGGAAAGTTCCTGTTTTTATAGCCATTAGCTTCCATAAAATCTAGTCTTTAAATAGGGCTAATCTGTTTAGATTCACAGAACTAGAAGAAATCCTAAGAGATCAAGGACAGAACATATCTAAAACCATCACTAGAATTTGAAAGAGATCTTGAGAAAGAAATCCCACAGCCTTCCCTGTCAACCAATGTTCAATATGAAATACCACCTAAACCCCATACTCTCTCAATCCATTTTAGTAGCACTGCACTCTCCTATATATTAAAAACTCCTGTCTAAATCTGGAGAAAATTTCTGTTTTTCTGCTTAACCAACATGTTATTAATACTGGTAACAGTTGCCCCTAAATGTCTGAATAGTTCACAAAGGTAACTTTGTCTCTTAAACTAAGGTAGTAACTTGACCCCAAAACCCCAAAGATAAAACACCAATGTATTATTGCTTCAAACTGTCCAAGCTTTCACTGAGTTGCAAATAGCATCTATTATCCAAGTATTTTTTTCACTTTACCCTCCCCCAACACTTTTTCCTCAGCAAGAAGCAAACCCCCACAATCTTGTCCATTTTAAGCAGGAGGAAGCCAGTCAGTAGCTCTCTCTTTCTGTTTCATCTCCCATCTAGCAAATTAGTCGACTACTAATGGAACATCAATGTTGAAGGGGTTCTGGGAAGACATAAGCTATTAAACTGGGGATGCCCTCTCACACAGCCATACCACTTAGTAGGTCAGTACTCTCCAAAAGAGATCCAAGAAAAGGATGGATATGTACAAAAATAGAGCAGCTCTTTTTACAGGAAAAGAATTGGAAACTGAGGGGATGCTCATCAACTGGAGAATAACTGAACAAATCATGGTGGGTATATGTATGTGACAGAAGGCTCCTGTATGTAAGAAATGATGAAGGGGATTGGTTGCAGAGAAAAATGGCCAAGATTCTCAAAGAGGAGGGCCATGACATCAAGATGACAACAGGGCTTGCAGTTGACTTTGATTTGAGTGAGGGAGGGCTGCGCAAGGTCATCATCCTCACTTTTTTCTCCTGAGCCATCTGGGTTCAGTGCCCTGATTTCATCAGGACAACTGGAGATGGCCCAGGATGCAATGTGAGACCTTGGCCCTTTCAGGTTAAGTTCTTATCAGATTCTCAACTTGAGTGAGATACACTCATTCAATGAATAGGTTTCTTTAAGTAGTTACTCAAGGGATGGCCCCTTCAATAAAAAAATAACAAAGAAATAAAAATGGGAGGGGGAGACCCTCAGAGTTGCTGGTAAAACAGAAACAATAACTATTTAAAAATTACATTCACTCTGTGCTAGGTGGGTGGCGACTTGTCCAATTTATGAGCTCCAGAGTGAACTGGGTTTAAGGCTTGGTCTTTGAGCAAAAAATGTAGCCAGTAAACCCAAAGGAAAAAAGGCAGCTTTTGGCTTTGGAGTGTACCTTCCCCTGGGTAGAACACCAAAGACAAGGACAGAGGAAAGGAGAGGCTACAGGAGGGGAGGGGAGGGAAGGAAACTGCTATTTGACCATATCTCTTCTTCAGGAGGAGAAGTGAGGCTGGTCACCTTGTACAGCCCTCCCTCCCTCAAAACAAAGTCAAGTGCAAGCCATGCTATCATTTCTCTGATGTCATAGTCTTCAAAAACGAAGGACCAATACGGACTGTGAGCAGATTGAGCTGCCTGAGTGATTATCAACTGATGCAAAGCGAGCAGAATTAGGAAAGCAATTTATACAGCAACAGCAACACCACAAAAACAAGTAACTTTCAAAGACTTAGAAACTGATCAACACAATGGACAATTACAATTCCAGAAGACTTAGAGAAGAAACACCCTTCCAGTCTCCTGGAAAAGAAGAGATACACTGGAATATTGATTTTGAGACCATTTTTTTTTTGACATGGTCAATGAAAGAGTTTATTCTACAAATAAGACTTTTAGAAAAGACAAGTAAAATACATCCACATGGCAGTAAGATAGAAATAAAAGCATAAGTAGAAAACAAGTTTAGTCAGGACCACGCCTCCTAAGGAGGAAGAAGTATTTATTAAATCCCCACTACAGAGAACTTAGGCATTATACAAAACATTTTATAAACATTATTTCACTTGATTCAATTATCCTGAGATAAGTGCCATTATTAATCTCCATTTTACAGTTGAGGAAACCGAGGTAGACTGAGATTAAGTGTCCTGCACAGAGTCACTCAACTAGCGTCTGAGTTTTGTTTTGAACATAGGTCTTTCTGATGTTGGGGTCGGCATTCTTCACTGGATCTGCAGCTGCCTATACCAGAGCAAAATCTGTTTAAAAAGACACTTTGTAATTGAAATTTTTGTCACCAATTACTTTAAGTAATGCATTTTTACTGTCTCATGGTTTTTTCAGCTTTTCATATTTTTTTTTATTTTAGCTTTTCATATTTTTAATGAATCTTAGACCTCTTAAAAAAAAAACTTAAGACAATCTCTCTGGAGTTGTATGCGTAGCATCACCATATAATTTCTGGGAATGTGTCTTCCTCAGGTGAATTTGTACGTGTAAAATAGTACCCTATATGAACTAATACTGTGAGTCTGGTAACGAAACTTTAGATTTGTGCTTGTTGAAGCGCTGCAAAGGCAGAGCCCTCAGTGTTCCTTGGAACGAAAAATGCGCCTTAGTCTCGTGTAGCTCCCTTTCCAAAGGAATATTAATGGAGGGATGGAAAAGGGGGAAAGAAGATGTAAAGAAAGTCTGGGGACTCTCTTCTCTGTAACTATTCACTGTAGTTATTCTGGATGTGAGATCTGTGTCCAGAGATCACTCAATTGACATACTACTGGAAAAGCTAAACAACTTCAAGATTGGTATTTTTGTGATAATTGAAACTAGAGAAAAAAAAAGCTGCCACTAAACCGAAGTCTTACTTCATAGGTTCTCCTTGCAGAGGAAAACAAAGGAGCTGTCTGAACTGGTTTTACAAGACACTTGGTCATCTCATTTTTTTGCTGTGCCCCTTTTAAAACATGAACAAAAGATGAAGAAATCCAAATTTAATCACCCACATGTATTGGAGAAGAGGAGATGGTGGAATGAATGTGTATGAAGGAGATGTCAATACATGTCAGAAATTATGGTTGAGATCTGAAGTTATACTTCAAAGACCAAAAATTCAGAGTACTCAGAAGCTTCATATCAATGCGTCAAGAATACTTTCTTCTAGAAGAAAGAAGTTATTAGACATGGTGTACACAAAAGAACACTCACAAAAAAGGTACTAATTCCTGAGAGGAAACAATTGGTTGATTACTGATGTGGGAGCCATACTGGATTTAGCTATTTGTGCACCATCAGATCACTGACAAGTTTCCACAAAGGTCAAAATTAACATCAAATTAAAAGGCAAAAACAGCTCCAAAAGTGGAGAAACAGACTTGTTGTTTTAAAGAACTTTTCAGCTTCTTATCAAAGGAGGAGGGGAAGAAACTGAGCAACTTTTAAGAACTGCAGTCTGACCAGTGCAACATGAAAAGTGGAAAACAGAAAAAAAGGCAACAATGTAATAACTGGGACAGGACAAGGCCACACATGGTCCCCCTGCCCCCAGACTAGGATCACCCCTGCTTCCTGCAACTTTAAGCAATGGAAAACAGCCAGCAAACAAGGAGGTTAAAAGTGATCAAAAAAAATCTAAGCAAGCTGACACCTGTTCTCCTTCCGAAGGAGACATGTGGCAGGCAGCAAAGGGCACCACTAATGTAAAATACAAAGTCCTATGTAAACTATTGCATAAGAGTAGTGAAAGGCTACAGGTAGTATTACTGTATAAAATGGTGGGTGAGGGAAAAACACACGGTGCTAAGAATATTCATACAATGCTAAAACATTTGCAAGATAAAACTGGATAATAAATAAATGTTAATGGAATACAATTTGCAACATTTCTATGACTATATTTATTATCAGTGAGAAAGGAACCACTACATTCAGACTCTTCAAACTTGGGTGCCCCAATGTTGTATGAATACAAATGAGAATTCAGATGAAGTACAATGAAGTACAAAGCACCCTGGGTCTGAAGCTACAAGCCAGTTTCATCATGGTTCTGCCTCTGTATGCCTGGGAAAGTCAGTTCACTCCTCTTTGGAATTCAGTTTCTTCATCAGTTCAACAAGTATTTATTTAAAGTATTATGTGCCCCCACTGTGCTGAGCACTGAAGTACAAAGAAAAACACAGTCCCTGCTCTCAAGGAACTCACATTCTACTGGGGAACACAAAATGAAAAGAAATAGTACATCCAAGATATATACAGTGAAAATGGGAGGTAGTCTCAGAGGAAAGGGACATGAAGGGGGACCAGATGTGTCCTGGAGAAGGTGGGGCTTGGGCTGAATCTAGAAAGAAAGTGAGAAAAGAGAAATTCCAGGTATGGGGAGAGCAAGTGCAAATGTATGGAAGGTTAGAGATGAGGTGTTGTATGGGAACAAGTAGACCAGTACAGGTGGATTCGAGAATCTGTGTAGGGAACCATAAAGACTGGCCAGGGTACAATGTGGCCAGGTTGTGAAGCATTTAAATACCCAAAAGAGGAGTTTTATATATGATTTTAGAGGTAATAAGGAGCTAAACGACTTACAAGGGGACTGGAGGTGGCAAGGAAAGGGTGGGTCCCAAGAAGGAGAACATGGTCAGATCTCAACACCAGGAAATGCTCTTTGGTAGATGGAGTGGAGGACCGGAGGTAAAGAAAGACAAGACCCACAGGCCCACCTATATAATGAAGGTACAGAGGACTAGATGACCTCTAAGGTCCCTTCCAAACCTCTAGGATCCTCTGATCTTTCTCTCCCTGCTGTTGTAGCCTCAAGCCAGCAGGAAATCTGTAGATTCAAAAGTAGAAGATAAAGAAATAGGAAAAAGTAGGAATGGTTTGGGAGTACTGCCTCACAGAACACAACACTAAGCAAGGATGGAATGACAGGGCTGCAGTCCTCTTATTAAAAATATTTCACTTCAACTGAACCTTGGGTTAAAACAAATACCAACTCTTTAAAAATGCAAATACTTCGATAAGATGAAGGAGGCTATCAGGTATTTATGATACTGAGATTAGGCTTATCTTGCTTTGCTTTGTAGAGCAATTTTTCCTTACAGCAACCAGAGCAATCCATCACATGACAGAACTGTTATTTGGATTCCAGCTTTTGCCATCCACAAGCTACTAAACTGGAATTCAGAACAGAAAGGTATGAAAAGAGATAGGTAAATTTTGCAACATGAAGCTTTTGGGGGAGTTAGGAAAGGGACAGAAAAAAGCCTAAGACAAAAAGCTGAAGGGAAGGGCTTAGAAGTCAAAGGCCACAGGTTCGAATTTTAATTCCATCACTTACTGGCTGTTTCATCTTGGCTTCTAGATAATCTTTAAGTTCCCTTCCAGTTCTATGACCTGTAAGACTGAGGTTCTCAGGAGAAGGAACAAAGGTTATCTATTTCCAAGTATCTGTATATAATTTTCATTCCCTCCAAAAGAGAAGTTTTACTTAATGTTGCATGACCCTTTGTTCCCAGGATCCAGGATTCAGATTAAAATCATGGTTAAGGTTAAGAATGTTTTTTGTAAGCTCATCAACCTGTCAAATAGAGCAATGAATCTATTCCTTACCACAGTCTCCAGATCCCTTATTTTAGTAGCCTTTTTCTGGGTACATTACAGTTTATCAATAACCATTTTAAAATGCATTCACAGAACTGACCACAATATTTCAGATGTGGGTCTGACCAACATACAGAAAACACTGAAAGGACTACCCTCACTTATTCTGGACATTATCTATTTATGAATGAAGCTTGATCTTACAATGATTTCTTGGCAGTCATGGACTCACGTTTACTACAAGTCTTAGGCCTTTTCCCCTAAGAGGCCTGTTCTTTTACAACTGATTTTTAAGACAAGAACAAGACTTGTTTATCATCCAATTCTAGCCCATGAAGATTTCTGTGCATCTTGAAGAATGACTCCTCACAGAAATCTTAGGTAGGTAATTAATTTATTGGATAAGAGAATTTGGTTATCTTGATTCCAGCTTTTGTAATCCAAAAAAAAAAAATTGAAAAGTATGGCTTTTGTCCCTTCATCCAAATCAACAAGTGCAAAACCAGGTCACAGTACTGCTGCAAAATACTACAGCTCTCTCTCCAGATTGTCTCTGCTCCATTAATCCACATTCTTTAAAGCATCAACTAGTTGTGAATACAACTAACCACACCATCACCCAGCCCACGAATTAGTATTTGGTGCCTGTAACATTCCTCTGATATGAGGCAATTTTTCCTATCAAAAAAGTAGCTAGTTTACCCAAATGGTTGTCTATGGGGAAAATATATGCAAAAGCTAATTTATAAAAACTAAGTTTGTGAACCCTAATAGATTGGGGGCTGACTTTTGTTTTTAAATTTACTAAGAAATCAAAGGCTACACAAGCTACTAAAGGGCTATTTTACCAAGCTAGATGAAATAATAAAATGCACTTGGAGAATCAAAAGATGAAAACTATCAAGGGAAATGCTGGAAAAAAGACAGGAATGAAGGGTATTGAAATATTATTTCCAGACTGCAAGCTATACTACAAAACAGTAATCAGTGGAACCATTTAATACTGGTTAAAAAAAAGAAAAAAACAATAGGCCAATAAAAAAAGACTAGACACAGAAGAAATCAGAATTAATTTGAACTCAATAACACAATATTTGATAAACACCAAAATATATATTATCTAGAAAAGTACTCTTTATTAACAAGGAATTGCTGCAAAAACTATCAAGTAGGCTGACAGAAATTAGATTGAGAGCAATATTCCGAAGAAGCAAAGGAAGGTACAGTAAGAAAAGCATGGCACATTTCAGAACGAACAGTATCAGGACAAAAATAGTAAATGTTGGAGAGACTGCAGTAAGATAAGCAAGACAGGCACATGAGGTACAGTGGTCAAGAACAGGAAAGGGAATGTCCACTGGTACTGCCCACTGTGGCACATGAACGTAATGGGATATTACTGCACCATAAAATCTGTGACATGATGGAGAGCAAAGTACACAGAAGCAGGAAAACAATTTAAACAATGATCCAAGTTTCTCCATCTTATGGGGAAGTGAACTGCCCAGGCAACACTGGTAGTGACTACAAATATGCCAGCATAGATCTCAATCACAAAGGGTAACAGACACGCCATACAGAAGGAAGAAGAAAAACATTTATTTAGACACCAGAAAGCAAAATTCATCATAGTAACCAAGAAGTCAATACAGGTTATCACTTCAGGGGGCAAAGTTATTTCCAAGCCTCTCTGCCCCCTGCTGGGATCTTCCCACAAAAAAACACTCAGGAGCCTCGCTGTGCCTACCTGCCTGTGTCCTTCCCAGCTGACTAGCCGGACCAACTTCCTCCCAGCTCTGCTCCACCCTTCCTGTTCTGTCTCTTCAGCAAGATCCTCCCCACCTCATGTAACTTAGGCTTCCATGTGATTTAAGCAGGTCACATGGGCCTATTAATGAATGGGAAAGACTTTCCCATTTAAATTACCATTATAGGAACAGAATAGAACCAGACAAAAGATAAGATCACCACAGTAAAAGACTCCAAAGAGACAAGGCAAAGTGCTCATTTCTCATTTGGCCTGTTTGCTGCCAAGGAGAATACATTTTAGTCTGAAAATGACATCACAACGGCTGGTAGGAAGCTGGCATCCCATATAAGTAGGAGATAAGAGAAAATGTTACTGCACTCAATGGAGAATTAAATCACCTCACCCAAACACAGTATATCCAGGGGTAACATAAGAACTGCCAGCTGTGACCAAGCCACTGCCTATGAAAGCTGAAAGCTGAAAGCAGAACTGGAGAAAGGCAAAGGCTTTCTTTTCCTGTCAAACTCTAAGCTAATGAGTTTGGCTTAATTTAAAATAAAATTCTAGAATTCATTTTCAAAGGAATGGTTAATTAATCTCAAAAAAAAAAAGCCACAGAGAGCTACCACAGTATGTTTCCATGAACAGGTAGTGCCCAACTAATATTTCCTTTTTGACAGGGATTACTAAATTGGTAATTAATGAAATTTCCATACCTGCAAAATGAGGGGATTGGACTAAATGACCTTTAAGACCCCCTGAAACTTCCATTCTATGCTCCTAAGATTGCATTCTATCATCTATAGCATAGAAAGGACAAGAATAAACCCAACACAGATAAGCAAACAGAAATATATACTGTCTGATCAAATATCTCATGTTATTTATATAGTAAACATGGAGAGATATGGGCTAGATAGTTTAATTATTTGCATCCTGAACTAGCTGAATGGTTAGACTCAAAAGATGTACAGATTTGACTTGACTTCAGACTAAGTTAGTATGATATAGTATTCAAAAAAATTTAATGTGATACCAGGCTACAATAAAGTATAGCTAACAAAAATATGGATAAAGTAATGACCTACTTACTGTACCATGGCCCAGCCAAACCCCATCAGGAGTCTTGTGTTCAGTTCTGTACCCTACATTTTAGAAAGAACACTGATAAGCTAGAAGAGGGCAATCTCAAAGAAAAGTCTAAGGCTCATGTCACATCAGAATCATCTGAAAGAGTTAGAGATATTTAGCCTGGAAAGAAAGATGAGGAGGATAGGGAGAGAGATGATAAAAACCTAACAGCTGTCTTCAAAAGGGCTTGAAAGGCTGTCCATACGGAAGATGGATTAGATTTGTTCTGCTTTATAACCTCTATGAGTAATGGGTAGAAGTTTCAAAAAAGCAAAATTAAGCTTGATATAATCAGGATAAACTAATACTTAAACATGACCCAAAAGTAGAAAGGACTGCCTTAAGAAATTAGTGGTCCCACCTCATCGAAGGTCTTCAAATAAACTTACAGGTGTGCTACGTTAGGTTTCTCCCCCCCCCCCCAATGGGTTGGACAAGCTGGCCATTGAGGAGGACCTTCCCAACTCTTTATAGGTGACTTTATAGGTCATTTAGTTACCCTCAACTGTCTAACTCTACTACTTTAAGTGTGGAAACATTTTCATATATCCTTTCCAACTGTTCAAGTATTTTCTCACCCTAACACATCAATTTCATCATCTCCTCTATCCCCCCAAGCACTACAGAATTAAGTCCAAACTATTACGCTTAGCTGTCAGGATAGCCCATGCTCCTATTATTCCTCAAAATGAACCTTTCATCTTACAAAGTCAAATATCCTCTCTATTCCTATACATGCCTATGATCATGCCTTAGAATCCCTCCTGGGAGTTCCCTTCCTCCTCCAAAATAGCAATCCAACCGTGATGATCACTATCTTCTAAATACTTTACTGGCTGTTACCACCACAGAGTTTAGCACTGAATTCCTATAAGTGGTAGATTAGTTATGCTGGTTGGATTTTACTCCCTTCTCTCATATAGAGAATAGACACTGCCTAGCTTTGGGTTAGGGACTCAGCCCAAATATATATAACTGGTTCCCATTTTACAGATGAAGAAACTGTCACATTGAGATGGTAAGTAACATGCCCAAAATCCCATAGCTAACGAGTGACAGAAAGGGAACTCACATGTAATAAAAAAAGGCAATGGACTAAAAAGGAGTTGGCCAATTTCACCCTAATTCCACTTCTTCCACCATGGATGAAGCAAAAATCTTTCTAGGCCTCAGTTTTCTTATAAGAACCTTTACAAATCTAAAATTCTATAAAAGAAAGTAGCACATTTCCAAATTATTTTCTAGACTTCCTCATGAAGATGAGGGGTATCTCCTCTATACATGAGACAGGATTAGAGATAAGGTAACAAGTGTACAAACAAGGTCTACTTCCCCACCTTTTCCAAACAGATCTAGAAAATGCATGAGATTTCGTCAGGATTGGGAAATCCATGAAAAAAAAATTACAGTGGGCCTTTTTTTTTTTTTTGCACAAGTAAACTTTGGACATCAGAGCCATCTGCAGATATTGGGGATGGCACCTAACAAGAAGGCCATGTATCAGGTACGAAGAGGCCCCAAACTTATGCAGGGTACAGTAACAGTGCCAACCAGCAGTTGGGTTGCACAACAGCCAGCTCTGGATCACAGATTCAGGGCAGACTGAGGAAGGGCCCTGTGCCAAGGGGTGGCATTCCAGGATGAGGAGCAGTTTCATGACCTAGGTCTAGTCTGTGCTCTGAGTTAGTTCAGAAGCAAGTAAGAGTTGTGTGATTCTAACCCGAGCAGCAAAGTGAAGTGTCAGTTTCAGATTCCAGCCCAGTGTGAAGCCTGCATTGGTATAACACCAGGGTAGGAATCCTAAACCAAAAGGGAATCTGCTATTCTGTTGCTCTGAACCACCAGAACTTTCCAGTTAGCTAGCTGAGTTACTGAATCCAGTAGTAGTCTACTGAAACCTAAAATGCGGCAAGCTCACACAACTATAACTCACGACTAAGCCTAAGGCCAGGAATTTGCAATTTAGACTTTGTACTGGATTAGATCACTTTAGGAGAACTGAAAGCTTGCAGATTCCCAAACCTGAGATTCTCAGTATCTCAAGAAAGCAGCAACAAGATCAGTTAAGACCTTTCCTCTAGAAGTGCAGAGACTCCAGCCCTAATATAAAGTCTAAAATTAGGAAGTAGGATGGGGGAATAAAAAAAAACAAAAAAGAACCCCACAATTCAAAATTAATATCAGAACAGGGAAGCTGAAGACACAAACCCCAAAGAAGAGAATCTACAAGCAAAGTGTCAAAGAAAAACACAGTTTGGACACAAGTTCAACTAGAGTTCCTGAAAGAGAGGAAGAGTTAAAAGTATTAAAAATGATTAATAAAAAAAATCAAATGAGAGTGCTAAAGGGGGGAAAAAACTAGAAATATAAGAGCTAAAGAAAATTAACAGCTTGGAACAAGAGGTACAAAATGCTAACCAAGAAACAAACTTAGAATGGCCAAATAGAAGCTAATGAGATTGTACAAGTTCCCAGCACTTCACCCTTTTAATCAGTATGCATCAACTCTAATCTGAAAGTCCAATTTAGCTGAAAGAAGAGGGTGATCTGGCAGATGGTTTTCCTTAAACAGTACAGTTTACCAACTTTCTGTTTGCCAATATGGATGTCTTATCCACAAATTATTTTACCCAGACATAGGGCAATATAAATACAGCAATGTCTAGTCACTGCAAACAAGACAGATGATTGAGTAATTAAAAGCACTTACCTTCCTTGCTGAAGCTGTTATTTGAAAGGTATGCCTGAATGGTGACATCACTGAGGGTAACCGTTACATTATTCATAGTGATTTGGTTACCGCTGATACATCTGTATTTTTTATCTATGTCTGCCTGAATATCAGTTTTGGATTCCACACTCATTTCTGTATAATGACCAAAAAGAAAATTACAAATGTTGCAGAATTTCATAACAGTTCTCTCCCCAAACTTTCTCCACAAACTGATCAAATACATTTTTCTTTACCTTCAGAACGTGTACTTGCATTATGGAAAAAAGATGCATCTGACAAGTTAAAAGTGAAACGTAATAGTTGAACTTTATAACTCTTTGTAGACCTCGTGAAATTCATAGTCAAAGTATGCCCTTCGCCAAAACCAATCACTAGGATGGGATTGGAAACATTCTCTGTGCCACAACTGCTGCTATTCAATACCGATGCATTTTGTGGAAGTTCAAAAGTTGTATTCTACAAGAAAATTACATTGAAACCTTGTTAGAATGAAGTTTATTAAGTGGATTCACAGATATTGTTTGTACCTGTGATTTGTTGGGGATAGTTCACTCACTCATAAGGGAACTCCCTCTATACCAATACAGATCAGCACCTGTCCCACAACATATAGTTTTAGGTAAGCTCCTTTTGAGAGGTGACTATACACAATCAGTATGACCCAGAGGTGGAAGACAGTCCCAGGACTCTGGATTTCTAAGGGTGGCTCTTTATTGGCCACATTACTTTTCTCATAAAGATCCTAAGTCAAAAACAGTCCAAATGAAATACAACAGCAAAAACATGACATAAAATGATTAGCCTATTATAAGTTTTAAGTGGCAACTTGATATATTCAAAGGAATGGCATTAAAATAGTATTAAAATCAAAAAATGAAAAAAAATTCCAATTTTACCTGCCAATAACATTGTTTCTGCTTTCAATTACTGATAACGTACAGTGAGAAAAGCGTATCATTTAAAATGTGGTAAATAAGCTGCCAATGTATTTTTACACCTCTTTTTCACTAAAATGAGACTACCTGGAAAGTGCAGAGCAGACATTCACATAAAGCATAAACCTAAAGAAGAACTACTTCCAAATCAAGAGATCCCAATTATACTTTTCCCTAGGGCAGGGAAGCAAATACTTTTTTTTTTTTTTTTAAAGCATGTCATTTGAGTACACTATAGGCAAAGAAACCCCTAAGGTAAAGCCTCTTTACCCCTTCCAGCAACAGGTTAAAAATTGCTTTAAGAGTAAGAATGACAATAGTGTCAACACAGGAACTGGTAAGAAAGAAAGTAAAACATCGCTGCAGTGTACATTAAAAAAATCCGATGAAATTCAACATTTGTTAAAATTGAGCCATTACTTACCACCAAGCCACTCTTAGTGCTGTAGTTCATAAAAAAGGTAGCTGAGAAGTTGGCCAGTATGCATGAAGTTTCATTGCCATTTTTCACTATAAATATTGAAGATGCAACATGGATGAGTCCTGGTGACAATTGGGGAAAATCAGGAACTCAAATTACCTTTTGGAAAACAGGTAATTTCAAACTGAGGGTTTTTTTTCCCCCAGGAAATCATGAATCACAGAATTTGAGAGCTGGAAGAAATCTCAGTAGTCATCTACCAGTCTAATGTATAAACGAAGGAATATCCTTTATACTTCAAGATTTTGAACCTCTGCTTTTTTTGAATGGAGAGAAGAACCACACAGCTCTCAAGACAGCCCATCTCACTTTTGGACAGCTCTGATTTTAAGTTTTCCTGATGTTAAGCTTAAACATAGCTTTTTCTCAACTTTTATCCATTCTTATTAATCCCTGCCTCATTTGACTGCCCTCCAAATACAAAACACAGCAATCATGGCCCTCCTGCATTTTCTCAAATACAGATCCAGTTCCTTCAAATGACTTTCACACCATGTCCTCAGGCCCTTCACCATCCTAACTGCCTTCCCTCTGGACACTCTTAACTTATAAATGTCCTTTTATACCATGTGTCCAGAACTGGAAGGCAGGATGAAGCACACTATTTTATCTTTTGTTATGTTTTGTTTTTTTCTCGTGTTTTCTCCCATTTGTTTTAATTCTTCTACGTGAAATGACTAATGTGAAAATGTGTTTAATAAGAATGTATGTGCAGAACCCATGAGTTGCATGCCATCTTGGAGAAAGGGAGAAAATTTAAAACATATGGAAGTGACTGTTGAAAACTGAAAACAAATTAATTTTAAAAAATTTAAATAGAAAGAAAAAAGTTTTACTAAAATCCATATGGAATAGCTAGGTGACACAGTGGATAAAGTGTCAGGCCTAGAGTCTTCAAGAAGACAACTTCCTGAGTTCAAATCTGGCCTCAGTCACTTAACTAGCTGTGTGATCCTGGGCAAGTCACTTCACCCTGTTTGCCTCAGCTTCTTCAGCTATCAAATGAACTGAAGGAAATGGTAAACCACACCAGTAAACTCCATATGGGGTCCAACTGAAACAACTGAACAACAACAAAAATCTACACATAAACCATATCCACAGCATTCCCTACATCTACTAATTTAATATTCCTGCCTAAAAAAAGGAAAATGAAGTCAGTTTGGAAAGTATGTACTCTTGAGGAAGCCATGCTCACTTTTTATATTCACCAAACACCTTTTTAATGATTTTCCAAGAAATTTAAGTCAAGTTCATTGGTCTACAATTTGGAGACTATATTCTTCCCTTTTTAGAAAACAGAAACAAAACTCGTGGCTCCTATTTTTCCACACGATCACTCAAGTATTACTGAGTGTTGCACAATCACAACCGCCCATTCTTTCAAAACCTAAGAATGTAGTTTATCTATAGGCAATGCTCAGAGAGTTATCAAAATAAAAATTCATCAAGAACAGCCACGTCATGATATGTTAGTCTGTCCTCATCTTGTCATTGCCATTTCCAGGGTATAAAGTTCATTCTCTTAGAAGAAAGAACAGAAACAAGCAGCAGCTTTGCTTTCTCTCTGTGGTTGGTTATCACCCCATCCACCTCAAGCAAAGGTCCTATTTTCTTTTAACCCCCCTTAACTTAACTTTAAAAGCCTTAGCTCATTTTGAGTTTTCACATTCCTTCCAGTATTTTATGAGTTGATGTACCTCTCTTACATTTATCTTCTGTTAATCTGCCCTCCTTCCATCCTCGGTACTTTTAAAAATTTAAGTTGGCTGATGAGTTTCCTGTGCATCCAAATCAGTCCCTTAAAAAAAATTCCCCTTTTCTTCCTCATTGAAATTTTCTTTCTTTTGGGTCTTCAGAATTTCATTTTTGAGCATCTCTCATCCTTCTAGTCTTCTGACCTCATCATCATCTCAATCTGTCCCCTCTATTCATTAATGATCTTAACTGAGGTATCTAATGGTCTTTTCTCAGTCCTCACCCTTACTGACTTCTCTGTAGCATTTGACACTGAAAACTTTACCCACTTTCACAGTCATCTCCTTTCTAGGGATTTTCATGACACTGCTCTCTTGGTTTTACTCCTAGATGTCTGATTTCTTTTGTCTCCTTTACTGGAACATCATACAACTCATGCCTCTATCCTAGGCCCTCTTTCCTCTCTCAGTTCTTTCAGTTGACTGCAGCTGTCCCACACACCTGCAATGTACTCCTTCTTCAAATCCCCTAGTTTCCTTTAACATTCAGCTCAAAAGTCACCGTCTAAATGAAATGTTTCCTGCTCACACCTCCTCCCACCAGTAACTAACTTCTCTTCAAAATTACCTTATATCTCTTTTGAAAACATCTCTATGTATATGCAAGCCCCCCGGTTGTGGCAGAGACAGGATGTGGTAGGCAAGTCTAACACCACCACATCCCCTCTTCAGACCATCCTGATGGAGACACTCCCTCACACCCAAAACCCCAGAAGGAGCCTTAGGAATAAGACTGTCCTAGAAATTGCATGCCCTACACTTCAGGTCATGGCCCCACAGATATTACCAAAGAAAGCAAGCACTGTGGGAGAAGGAGCCCACTTTTCTCACCACCACCAGCTGCAGTCTAAGAACCAAGCAAATGGCAGCACCAACCCCCCTGTGGCCTCTCCCCACACCAAGCAGAGGTGATGTAGAAACAATTACTGAAGACTCAAAATTCTCATCAAAGGCCTTGACACTGCCAAATGGCTCAACATCAGAAATGATTATTTTATGACTGGAAATGACATTAAAGAAGATATATTGCCATTTATGACTGTTTTCCATCTGACTTGCTGCTGAAATCTTCTTTGTGCATAATCATGTAAATTCCCTGAGAACAGAACTGTTTCGGCTTTTCCTTTTTCTACTTTTCTCTGTCTCCCAACTGTTTAGTAAGCACTTAATAAATGCATTCACTCACTCACTGATTCATGTTGTTACCCTCAGAGAGACTCTAAGGTCTTTGATACCAGTAACTTTATTCACTCTTGTCTCTGTATCACCAGCAACTGATAGAGTGACACACAGGAGGTGCTTAATAAATGCAACAGCCTGTGACCAAAAGTCCAAATGCATGAGAATTCTCTAGATGGTCACTCTATCTTTAATCAGACAAAGCCTTTAAAAGGGGGAGTGGAGATGGCACTTAAATACATTCTTTATTCCATGTTTCTTTGCCTGGTGAATATGATACTGAAACTTATTTGTCTCATAATCAGGAGGTCCTTGTGCTACAATATATATCCTATAATAATAGTGCTATAATATAACAGTGGTACTTAAGAATAGTGATCAAGAGCGTGGAGTTGTTTGTTGGTAAGCTAATTCATCCTGTAACACTAAGCTTAAGAACCAAGGTTTTCTTCCTTGCATACCTTATTTTCTAAAACCATAGCTCTAACAAGGTATGAGCTGGGAAACAATATTATCTCTAAGGTCCCTCTGGGCTCTAGAATCTGCAGGCAGCCGGTGCAGTGACAAATTCAAATACAGACTAATACATACTAGTTGTGTGACCCTGAGTAAGTCACTTAACCTGTTCACCTCAGTTTCCTAAATTGTAAAATGGGGCTAATAACAGCACCTACCTCCCAAGGCTGTTGTGAGAATCAAAATGACATAATACCTCTAAAAGCACTTATTAACACTATAAAAATGCTTACTTAGTTCCTTCCCCCCTCTCCCTAGAACAGCTATAATCCCTCTTACCAGAACTGTGCCCAAAACAAAAGCAAGCTGACTGACAATGGCCTGAGGGAACCTTTATAAGCAGAAAGTAATCCAATCAATTAAGAGTACCTACTACATGCTGTTGTACTAGGGACAGGGGATATCAAGACAAAATCAAAACATTCCCAGCCCTCAAGAAACTTACATATTATTCAGATGGGTCTTGACTTTTTATAGGACACATTAAAACTGTTCTCTATATAAATTAAAAAGACCTCACTAAGTCCATTCTTCCAGAAGCTCCAAATACTAAATTTTAGTCCCAAGATGAAATAACCAATGAATTACTCCCATATTATATTTTTCATCAATTAATAGAAAACTGACTCAAAAGAAAAAGTTCATTCTGGAACTTCCGAAATGGAAGGATTTCCTCTCTTGTTGTCTGTGATTCCAAAAGTTCCATGTACAACTATACTTACCCCTGCTCTTCCTATAATTTTGATCAGAACCAAGAACTTCTTGCTTTGCAATATAATCACAGTTAGAATGCTTGAAAAACCAGGAGTGAAGGAAAAAGTTGCATAAAAATCAATAAAGAACAATGGAAGCAGAAGTACTGACTTTTGATCAGGGTTCTCAAAATTATATTGTGTATGACCTTAGATACATTGCTTAACCTCGACAAATCTATTTCCTGGTAAGTAAAATGAGAGGAGGGGTTTAGATTAGCTCCATCACATCCCCTGCAGCTCTCAATTCCCAGTACCTGGTATACCAAAATATT
Organism: Bettongia penicillata ogilbyi; assembly: GCA_023548195.1. Lineage (NCBI taxonomy): Eukaryota > Metazoa > Chordata > Mammalia > Diprotodontia > Potoroidae > Bettongia > Bettongia penicillata. The sequence goes on along the minus strand of JAJHZJ010000084.1, from coordinate 1,731,944 downwards.
ATTAGAATGCTTGTGCATACACCTTTAACTACACAATTTTGATTAAAAATAAAGCACAAAAATAACTCATCATGGAAGAGAGGTTATCACATTAACTATTAACTATGTTCCTGTAATCTTTCTAAAGAATAAATTTACAAGTAGGTCACAACAGACTATGTACATTTCTTGCCAATACAAATACTTTGTACAAGCACTTATCCTTAAGTCAGTGCTGTCTACAAATCATTTTTCCACAATACAGTTTCAACAATGTGTTCTAATATATTCAGAAAGTTTGCTAATGCAGTTTTAAAGAAATCACTTAAGTAACAAAATAAAAAATGCTTAAATGGTAATACTCTTTTAACAAAATCTAATAGCTTTATTAGATTTAGGAAAGTTACTTTCCTCCTCTGAACCATAATGAATTTCTAATTTTGGTGTAGGTAGGTATTTCTTCCCAAAAATTTTTTCCCATCTCTCTAGGAGCCCATCGAGAAGCATCTACCCAATTTGCCCTAGGCCTTTCTATAAGCTTAATATTTTTTCCAAGGGTTGCTGGATCTTTTGCCCTCAAGATATAAACCACCTTTCAACCACTCACTCCTTTTCCTGTTAAGTTTGTCCTCTATGACAAACTAAGAAATTGTTTAGAAACTAAAAGGCAGGAAAACGAATCTCTTTCCCAGTCTGTGAATCAACAGGAAGAAAAACTAGCCACTAAGTTCATCTAGTAGTTTAATTTTTAAAATGCTGACCTGGCTGAAATTGCCTATTTCATTTTTGCGTGACTTTCTCAAAACCACACATTGCAAATAAGTAAAATATCCAAAATTACACAACTGCTTGCTCTGTAAATGTATTTGAGGGAGGAAAAAATCGTAAGAGAAATGTGTTTACATAAATTTGTTGTTAACGGTGGATGTGCTCCTAACCTTCACAAAATATCCCCTATAGAGTGTATACATTAAATGAAATCCACATTTACACAATTCTGAAAATTACATGCACTTCAGCTCTACCTCTTAAAACTGTATTTCTAGCAGAAAAACTGATTCAAGTCTTCAGGCCTTTCAATTTAAATTTAAATAAAAATGTACCCTCTCAACAAGACCTCCTCCATTAGATTTCTCTTAGGGAGAAAAAAAAACCCAATCATTTATAACAAAATTCTTTGAATTGGCTAGTCTTCCAGCTGAAAGTAAATGCACACATAAGTTATCTAAGTACTTAGTTAAATGCAATGCACCCAGTGGATGTATGAAATATGCATGAAAGGAAAAGATGGAAAAACTATAACAAACCAATGAAGGTATTATAAACTTGTGGTAGATTATGCCTTCTCTGTCATTTAAGGAAGGGTCAATTAGTTCTTAGTCCATTCAAAAAACTGTCTTAAGATTAGGAATGAAAACAATAGTCAGCAGAGGAATAGAATTTTTCCCCCTTTAATGTAGTCTAAATGAGGTTTTGTTTTTTTTTTTTTTGTTGGGCTCCATTTCATTTAAATCAAATTAATTTTCTTCGAGAAATTAATTTTAAACATAGGGTGTGAAAATAAGACTTAGTCTATGCACAAAACAAGCAGTTATGTAATTTTGGGACGCACTTAACAGGAAAAGGAGTGAGTGGTTGAGAGACGGATTATATCTTGAGGGGAAAATAAGAGTTCAACTCTCATTATCAACACAGCATCTTACGGTCTTGGATTTAAACACGTATCTTCCATTTTGGGGGGGTGGGGCGAATACGACGTCCTCAGCCTCCAAACATCTCCGAGAGGCTGCTGGGCCCCAGGTACAACGCAAGGTCTCCCACATTCCCGCAGCTCAGTCTTGAAACAATGGGAGAGGAGTTCCACCGCTCGCCCGCACTCGGGACCCCGCACCGCGGCGCCGTACTTAGGGCACGGCCGAACAGCTGACTGGCTCCTGCCCCTCCCCGGAGCTCGCCCCCGCCGGCAGGGTTCGGCCGTCACATGCCGAGGTTCCGAGCTTGCCACCGGAACAAGGTCACGTCTGGGGCCCAGGAGAGCCAGAACCCAGGTCTGTGGCTCCACAGGTGGCCGGCCCCGAGGGGCACGGGGCACGAGGCACGGGGCACACACACTCCGGCGGCCCCCAAACCAGACACATCCGAACCACGGCTCTGCTCTACACGGGGGGGGGGGGCAGGGACCACCCCCAAGCCCAGCCCGCCGGACCCACACGCCGGTGCCGGGCCCCAGGACCGCAGGGCTCCCAATCTCCATCCTCTCCGGGGAGGCACGGGATCTCGAGATTCCCCAGCCCACACTCTCGGCCGCAGCGAGTTCTGAGAAGCGCAGGGACTGCGACACCCAAGGCGCTCTCCGGGGGAGCCATCCGGGGCGCGCCCGCAGCTGGGGCCGCCTCCCCGGCGAGCCCGGAGCGTCCAACCGCCAGGACGCCAGGCGGGGCCCGCGGGTTCCCGTCCCCTGGGCCCGGCGGACGAGGCCGGCCGGGCCGGCTGTTTTAAAACCACAGGCACCCGTCGACAGACGACACGGGAGGCGAGGACTTTAAAAAGTTTCGCGTCGGATTAAACCCTCGTCTTCCAACGTTCTTCGGGGCTGGCCGGCACAGGCCGGGCCCGAGGCCGCGGTCCGTGGGGCCTGCGGGGCCTGGCGTGGATCGCCACCGCCGGGGGGATTTCGGGGGTCACCAAACACCCTTCTACGCCGAAAGGCCGTCTCCAGGGGGCCCTCCACCCCCCGCCGCCCCCACGGCGCGCCGGGGCCAGCCGAGGCCAGCGCGGGCCCGGGGGGCCGGAGACAGAGCAGGCCCGGCGCAGGGGCCTCCGCCGGCACATCCCGCCCCCCGCCCCGGGCCTGCGCCGGTCCTCTCTCGCCGAGGCCCCGGCCCCTCCCCGCCGCCTCCATCTTACCGAGAAGCAGCAGGAGCAGCCGCTGGGGCGTCCGGGCGCCACCGGGGCCAGCCATGGCGCAGGAAGGACGGACGGACGGACCGACGGAAGGCCTCGGGGAGGGGGCGCGCCGCGCTCGGGGCACGAGCCGGGCGGCGGTTGGCAGGGACGACGGGGGCGGCGGCGAGGGGCTCCCCGACTTGCTAACCGCCGAGGAGGGGCGCGCTGGCGGGAGGGTGGAAGGGGAGGAAGCGGCGGATGGAGGAAGAGACGAGGGGGAAGGGGGATCAAGGGTAGAGCGGGGCAAACGACGTCCCAGCCAGCGAGAGAGGAAGCCCCTGCCGCTCCAGCAACCGCGGCTCAAGGAGACCCCGGCGGACAGCTTTGCCGATCATGTGACCGCCGCAGCGAGACCGCCCCCATCCCCCACGCTGTCACGTGAGCCCCTGCGGAGAAGGCGGGGTGGGGGCGGAGCGCTCTCGCGAGATGACGTGTTCCGTGGGGTCGGGCGAGACCGGCTGGTTGGCGCTGTAAAGCTGCAGGCCCCCGGACTGTCGGCGTTCTTCTCGTCCGAGCTTCCCGCTGTACCTCGTGCTCTCGCTCCTTTCCCCGGGTGGGAGGGGGGTGGGGAAGGACCGGCTGAATTCCGGGGTGACCCCTGCTGGCGCGGTAGGGAGGGCGGCCTCCGGCTAGGCCTTCCGGGGGTCGTGGCCTGGGCCCTGGAGCCCACGCCGAGCGCGGGGAGGGGCGTGCCGGGCAGAGGCAGACCGGGGAAAGTAGGGGAAAGTTAGGAAGGAAAAAGCCAAGGCCGAGGAAAGGGCCCCGGAATGGGGAAGTGGAAACTCTGACGGACGGCTCGGTCTTCCCTGCGGAGAAGGCCCGGCCCGCGTGATCCCCGGCTGGGAGCGGGGCGCCGACCCGGATCGGATCGCCGGGGTGGGAGAGGTGGCCGGGCCGCCCGCACGTAGGCGCACCCCCGGGCCTTCTGCGTGGTGTATGGGCCGAGGGGTGGCGGTCACGAGCCCCGGGGCGGGGGTGGGGGGCGAGTGAGAAGGGAAAACCACTTTTATTAAGCGCCTGCTGTGTGTTAGGCGCTGGGGAATACTGAAAAATGAGGGTGCCGGGGAGGAGACGTTCTGCGAAACAGCAGGGTGCCTTCGAGAGATGGGAAGTAAGCCCAGAGAGAAGGAAAGGACGGGAGGAGGTGTGGAACCATGAACTACTGCCGAAGGGACCCAGGAGGCAGAGGGCAGCCGGGCAAGGAGGCTGGACCTGGAGAGGCCTATCGACGTCAAAGAGAACATCCAGCTAGGGTTCGGGGACCCCCTTCAGGGCCTGGGATACAGATAGAGAAACAGTGCCTACCTGGAGGAGCCTCTCTGAGGGAGATGGGGGCCTAATAGAGTTGTATATACAAAGGAGAGAAAGCTCATTTAGGGAGGGCAACCTTTTCAGTGAGTGAACGTACAAGGAAAGAAGGGATGCAGAGAGTCAGAGGTGAGGAGCAAGGATAGGGAGGGGGCCTGTGTGCAAGGCCGAGAGATGAATGTCATGCAGTAAAGTGGCTGGTGTGGCTAAACTGAAGTGTCTGTGAAAAGGGACTGCTATCTAACAAGGAAGGAAATGTGGTTTGGAGCTAGCTTTTGAAGGTTTTAGAAAGACAAACAGGAGGTTGTATTTGATCCCAGAGGGTATAGGGTGCCACTGGAGTTTATTGGGAGAGGGAATGGGGGTCAGGCCTGTGCCTCAGAAAAATCACTTTGGCAGCTGCGTAGAGGAGGATGGTGTCTGGAGGTGGAGACTTCAGACAGGAAGATCAGATGGGAGGCTTTTTTCATAGCCCATACTGGAGGTGGTAAACTGCTTTACTAGGGTAGTGATCCTTCAGTGGGGAAAAAGGGGACAAGTTCAAGAGAAGTAGTGATAGAACATAAGCTCCCTGAGGGCAAGAGATGTTTTATTTTTGCCTTTGGCTCCCCAAAACTTAACACAGTCCCTGGCACATAGTAGGTACTTAATAAATGGATGTCCAAAACTTAATTCATTATCTTTCTTAGAGGGCATCACCATCCTCCCCTTCCTTCAGGCTCAAAACCTAGGAATGAGCCGTCCTCACTGTTTCTCAATCCCCATATCCAAGCTGTGGCCAAAGCCTGTCGATTTCACCTTGGCAACATCTCTGCAATAATGTCTTCTTCTGATGTTGCCACCGTTCCAGTGCAGGCTCTTCGGGTCTGCATGTCTGAAGTCTCTTCTTTGCTCCCAGTCCATCATTAAACCTCTAAAGAGACTTTCCTAAAGTGCAGGTTTGACCATGTCCATATATTACCTCATACCCCACCCTCCCCAATAAACTGCAATGACTTCCTATCACTATTTTTGTTGTTAACAGACTCTCCATGACCCTGTGGAACATACCTTCCATGGGATTTTCTAGGCAAAGATCAGTGGTTGCCTTTTCCTTCCACATTGGGTTAAGGGAAACAAAGGTTAAGTGACTTGCCAAGTTACTTGCATAGGTAGTAAGTGAAAGAAGTCCGAGTAGAGCTCAGGTCTTCTCTAAGCCCACCACTTTAACCTTTGAGCTAACTCCATCCCTGTCAGTACCAGGATCAAATACAAAATCCTTTAATTGGTATTCAAAAATCTTTACAATCTAACCTCCTCCTACTTTTCCAGTCTTTTTACACCTGCTCTCAGTCACATGCTACACGATGCACAATGGCCTCTCTACTGTTGCTTACCCTATAGTTTCAAACTTGGGTCGCTAGAAAGATCATGGTCCCCACGGTATTTACTCATTGCCTACTGTGCTTAGTCTTGTGGTAGGAGAGAGCATGGAGTAGTGGACAGAAAACTGGTTTCAAAGCCAGGAAGATGTGGGTTCAAGTCCCACCTCTGAGTGTGTGACCCTTGACAGGTCACTTGATCCTTCACTGTCTCTAGCATAAATTATAAACTGTAAATTATCCGAAGAAGTACTCAGTCCAGTCCAAAAAAATAATAATTCCCTTGTGAAGAACAGGAGTAAAGCCAACATTAAAATAACAACATAGCACTGTGCAATTTTGAGGTGCAAATAACTGAGTGGGGAGCAGTAATGCTGTACTAAGTACTGGGAATACAAATTCAAAAGGCAGACAGTCTCTGACCTCAAGGAGCTTACATGTCCCAAACTGAACTCATTAATCCCACCTTCCCATTCTTCTCATTTTCCTAACATCTCTGTTTACCATCATCACCATGTTGTGGTTTTGGTTTCATGATGTGTTGTGATGGAATCAAAGAATTCAGAGTCAGACCACATCTAATCCAGGTATAGGCATTTATTTGAGATTGACACCTTTCATGAAGCAGACTTAGTTTCAAGAGAAACCAGCAACTTCATTGAAAGCAAGATGAATTTTTATAGGGTAAAGATGCGATTACATAACAAATTATGAATGTTCGAAAGGCAGGAGGGTTTTGTTAAGGGATTAGATAGTAGGGGAGGGGTCCCAACCACCGTGGAATGTGTATGTGATTACCCACAATGCATACAGAAAGACCCATTTGGGGGAATATATATATATATATATACACACACACACATATGTATATATACACATATGTACATATATATGATAATGATATTGTAATAACCCTCTCTATAAATTTACTCAAGGTAAGTTCTTTACTACTACTGTCCAGGTACCTACTTAGGGAAAGTTCCTTCTGTTGTTTTGGGGTCCATATCCTGCTTGGGCATCTTAATGCTGTTTTCTGATTAGCCAAATGTTATGGTCCTGTCTGAGACTAGATGGATGGGGTTGTGGTTGAGTGCATGGACACACCTGCTGTTTTCTGTGGGGAATATGAAGAATGGGTCTGGGGGCAGTGGCTAGCTAGAGGAAGTGGCTGGGAACCCATCCCATGAACACACGTGCAGTTTCTGTGAGAATGAGTTCATGGACACACCTGTTCTAGTGAGCAGTGAGGCATATATGAAGGAGTTAGGATATTGAGTTTGTCAGGGGTGGTGAGTAGCTAGGTAGGTAGAGTGAGCCTGCTGTTCAGTGGGGCCTTTAAAGAAATGAAAATATTGAGGCTGCGGGCAGCTTTATTAGGATCCCATCAATCCCAGTCACCAAGACTCCAAGTCTATAGGTCACTACTCCCCAGCCCTCCCCCCTCACCACCCCGCTTCTGCTCATTATAAAGGCTTGTAGATTTTGTGTAGACTGTTGCAATAGTCTTCTGGTTGGTCTTCTGTCATTCAAAGCCCTTCATCACCTCCTTCACCTCAACCTTTCCAATGTTCTTACACCTTGCACACTACCACATCCAAATGTATTCTGGGATCCAGTGAAACTAGCCTGTTTGGTACCTCAAATAAGACACTCATCTCCCAAATCCTGGCATTTTATTGGAATGCTTTCCCTCTTCATCTCCACTTCCTGGCTTACCTGGCTTCTTTCAAGTTGAAGTTAAACTCCCACCTTCTGCAGGAATACTCTCCTGATGTCTTTTATTTCCAGTGCTTGATTATCTCCATTGTAGCCTGTACATAACTTTGCTTATACATAGTTGCTTGCATGTTGTCTCACTCATTAGACAGAGCTTCCTTTGTATCCCTAGTGCCTAGATCCTTTGTATCCCTAGTTTGTTTCCCAACTATCCTGTAGTTGACACTGAGTAGATGTTTATTGAGTCACCCTAAAACCCCCCAGACTCCCATATGTCCCTATCTCATATTTATGAAGTTGATTTTTTAATGCCTGGCCTAAACATTTGTCTTCTCTGTGTTGTTGATCCTATTAGAATGTTAATTTATGAAGCACTACCTCCCTTCACAATGAATAATTCAATGGGTGTTTACTCTGTATCATGTACTATGCTAGGTGGTGAGGATATTAAGGCAAAAATATCCCAAGTGCCTATTCTCAAGGAGCTTCCATTCTTTTGGGGGGGAAACAGCACATAACTCATATGAATAAATTTACACAAGCAAAATAAATATAGAGTAATTGGGGTATACACTAGTACCTGAGGTAGTAGGGTCATCCAAGCATGTAGAACCTGGTGGTACTTGAGTTGAGCTTTGAAAGAAGCTAGAGGTAGAAGTGAGAAAGTAGTATTATGATGGGATCCACATGCTAGGGTTCCTCTTCTCTCCTTGAAATATGGTTTAGGCTGGATTTTCCCTACAAGGTAACAGAATCAGTGCTTGATTGGCTCAGGGGTAGAGTAAGGCGCTCTTGTATTCATATGGCATCCTGATCACCTAGGGATTGGAAAGTTCCCACTTTTGTCAGGGTTGGTGTCCTTCAGACATGGTAGATGCCAAAAGACTACAGTAATCATCACAGCCTGCCCAGCTGAACAGATGGATTTCCCTATGGAGATGAGGGGAGTTAAAATATTGTGGTTGCATGTCCTTGCTATGTTAACTTTTCAGTGATCTGTGCTCTCCTCTTTCATCCCAGTATTGAATCTGAACTAACCAGATACCAGTCAGGCCCACAAATGAGTATGTTGTAGGTCTGGGGGGAAAGGCCAGTGCAAAAAGCACAAGCAAGGGAGATGGAATGCTCATTGAGTGCCAGTCAGGTGGCACAGTGGATAGAGCCCTGAACTTGGATTGTTTGTGTTCATCCTTCGTTGCTGAAGAAGACCATGCCATCAGAGAAATGATGACATGACTTGCATTTGACTTTGTTTGGAGGGAGGGAGGGCTGTGCAGGTCACCAGCCTCACTTCTCCTCCAGAGCCATCTGAATTGAGGGACCAGATATTCATCAGGATGACTGGAGATGACCCAGGATGTGCGTGAGGAAAACCACTCAGTTTCAAGCAAGCCTCAGTTTCTTCTTCTGTAAAATGAGGGTATTAGATTCAATGACCTGGAATTTCCTTCCCAATTTTCCTATGAACCGCAAGCAGGCCAGGTTGGTTGGAATGCAGTTTGCATTGCAGTTAGCATAGGAAAGAAAGCTGGAGCCTGATCTTGAAAGGCTTTCAGTGTTAATCAGAAGAGTTTATACAGTGTCCCAAAAGTCTCAGTGTTTTATGCTTATAGTTGCACTAAGACTTTTGGCACTTTGTGCTTTATCTTAGTAAGAAGGTGCTAGAGTATCTTTCACAAGGGCATAGCATGGTCATACTTGTGCTTTAAGAACATCAGTTTGAAAGCCTTGTGGAGGATAGGTTGGAGAGGGGACACTAAAAATGGGAGATCAATTGGAGAGTATTTGGATAGTAAATTTCTGAATATGTTTGTGTCTTTTGAGATCCTGACTATCATTCAACTTCCAGCTTTGTGTTTTCCAAAAACTTAATAAGCTTATCTTTCTTGCCTCCAACTGGGGGAATTTGGATCTTTCATAATAGAGCCACTGTTTACATATAGGGTCAACGTTCTTAACTTTTGGCCCATGACCTTTTTAAAATGATTTTTTTCCTAACTTTCAATAATATTGATTTCCTTTGCAATCCTTTGTATTTCATTTTATGAATTTAAAAACGTTCCGACAGAGAGTTCATAAACTTTGTCAGACTGCCCAAGATATCCGTGACCCAAAAAAATTGTTAACCCCTGCTTTAAGGGGTTTAATGCATAAAAGAGTGTATACAAGCATCATCTCCAAGGTTTCATTAATCATCCTTTTTCATTCAGCTACTAAAACGATTACAATTTTTATTTCCTCTATAGCCAAGTACTATAGTCTTCTCTGTACTTCCTGGGCTGTGGGCCAACAGTAGCAAGCTAGATCAAAGGACTCACCAAACCAGAACTACCCAACAGGTAAAAAGGGGTGGCACGTACAAAGGATGAAGACAATCAAAGGAAGGTTGCAACCTGTACTTAACTGAAATGATTCGTGGAGAATAATTGCAATATCCTTTCCCTCATACTAACACTGCATCTGGCAAGATGAGACAGGCACACCCTGGACCAGTAAGTGTAGTCATATACCTTCAGCCTTTGAAAGGTATCAAAAATCTGTTACTCCTTTCCTCTGACAAGTTAGGAGGCAGCATATTACTTTAAATCACAGCAACAAATACAAGCCCTAATGGAAACTTGTTTTTTCCCTAGAGTCATACATGAAATTTAAGAAGTGCATATATCCCAGAGGCCTTGACATAACTGGTCTGAAAGAGCTTGTAGCACAACCAGAACTTAGGCAGTATTAGTCAAATGAGCAGTTGGACTGGGTGGCTTGAAAGTAAGGTTCCAACACTCTCCACTTCTAGGATTTATTTATATAAAATGGCTCTTTGTGGAAACAGCAGCTTTTCTTTCTGCTTGCTTCTGCAAGATGTGAAGCTACCACATTTAAGCGTACTGTGACTTTTTAATTACATATAGAACAAAAGTGAGAGGTTTTTAAACAAAATTTTTTATTCTTAACAGGATTAAAAATCCTTACATTGTTCTGTCACTATTGATGGTCAACCTATCCTCCTTTGAAGTTTATGCCAATCACTCTGCCATCCTATCTTTGCTGTAATCATCTATGGATTTTCAGGTCATTATCCTACTTGACTGTATTTAGAACCTGGTTCTCAGTCTTCCTCTCCACCCTGCCCTCCAGGGTTCTACTCTCATTTTTGGTGACTTAAGTACTAATTTTGATGACTCTTTAAATGCACTGATCTACCAGTTCATCAGCTTCTTCAAGTTCACCTCAATCTCAACCTCAACTCTCTACAGTAGGAATCACTCCTTATATCGTGAAAGACTTTTCCATATCCACTTAATCTTGAACCCTGAAATTCTCCTGTCTGAAACATAAGGAAGGCATAACTGAGAGGCAGGATATCAAATTTAGGGAAATTTAGTGTAGCTGGAAGGGTGTATGTGTGTGTACATCGTGGGGAGTGCTAAATGCCAAGTTTAGTATTTAATCTTATGCAAAAGGAGTCCTTAAAGTTGCTGAAGCAAGAAAGTGCCTGGGGAAGCTTATTTGGATAGCTATGAGGGACTTGTGTGAGAGGTGGAAAGATAAGACAGGAGTAGTAGAGCAAGAATCCACAAAGTTTGGCAGCCTATTGGACAAGAAGAGTGAAAGGTCAAGGGTGACTCTGAAATTGTGAAGAGATAGTAGACAGATGGCATTGTGGGACTGAAGTTCACAAGAGATTAAGAGCTTAGAGGTTTTGCAATGTTCTTGGGGGAGATGATAATTGAACCCATGGGGGCAAATGAATAGAGCAACAGAGCATGAAAGAGAAGATAATGAAGGGACAGAACCTTGAAGGATCCCCTTCCTTCCAGAATAGGCTGATGGATGATTATCCAGTAAAGGACTGAGAAGGAGTCCTTTCTCAAACTGGCAGGAGGAGAAGCAGGGGAGAGAGAGTCAGGCCACAAGCCAAGGGAGAAAGAAGAGTCTTAGAATGAGAGAGGTGCCATAGTCAGAGACGAGTTAGAGGGTGGAGCAGAATCAGTGGAGAATCAAATCAGATTATCTAACACGTTTGCAGTAAGCTCAGCAGAGTTGTATGAGTTCTTCAAGTGAGGAGGAGCAGGGGAGACGGATGGTGAGGGTGACCTAGGGTTAGGGTTTTTTGAGTCATAAGCACTGAAAGAGAAAGTATATGTATCCTCCCAGTATATGTAGAATTGACGTGGTCAGCTACAGTACTAAGACCAGGGAGGCTACTTTTTCCTCAGTCTCTGGCTCCTCAGGTCTTTGTAATTTGGATTTGCTCACCACCACTTTATTGGAACTGTTCCCTCAAAGACTAACAGTGACCTCAGCTGCTAAATCTTAATTTTCCTATTTCTGTATCAAAGTAACACAATAATACTGTACTCTACATTTTAGGCACACATCTGCCGGAAACAATTTTATTAATTTATCGTTATTCTAATTGAAGCGCTGTTCTGTTTGGATGGAGAAGTATCCAAACCAACATAGTCCCCTTTTGTTCTTGGATACCTCTCCAGTTGATTGTAGGGAAGAAAAGGATTTATTAAGTACCTACTTTGTTCTAGGCACTGTTCTAAGCACTCTACAGATATTATGTCATTCAGTCCTCACAACAACCCTGTGAAACAGCTGCCATCATAATCTTCATCTCACAGTTGAGGGAACTGATGCAGAGAGAGGTTAAGTGATATGTCCAGGATCACACAGCTAATAAGTGTCTGAGGCTGAATCTGAACTCAGGTCTTCCTGACTTGGGGCCCAGTGCTCATGCTACCTAGCTAAACCTAGGCAGCTCCTTTATAACATCTTTCCTCTACCTCCACTTCCCTCCTTGACACTAACACCCTCTTGGTGCAAGTCCTCATCACCTCGCTGTTGCAGGAGTCTCCTGGTTGGCCACTAAGCCTCATATCTTTCTCCCTACTCTACTACCTTCTCCACTCATCCTAAAACCCAGGTTGGAACATGTCACCCACTTATTCTATAAACTCCAGTTACCGTCTGGATCAATCATAAAAATCCTCTGGTGTTTAAAGACCTTCAGAACTTGACCCCTTCCCACCTTTCCATTCTTCTAACACTTTGCTCCCGGCTATGTGCTCTGTGATCTAGTATTCTTCGCCTTCTGGCCACTCTTTCAAGTTTGGGCATTTTCACTAACTGTTCCCCAGGTCTGGAATTCTCTGCCTCCTCACCTCCGCTTCCTGGCCTCCCTGGCTGCCTTCAGATTCTGCCTTCTGAAATCGTCCTTCCTGGTCTTCTTTACAATGTTAGTATCTTTCCTCTGAAATTGTCTCCAAGTTATGTGTATGCATAATATTATATAGTATTTTATGTATATATACATATATTCTTGTTTGTACATAGTTATTTTCATATTTTCATTTTGACTCCACCATTAGACTGTTAACTCCTTGAGGGCAGAGACTGGTTTTTGTTTTGCTTTGCTTTTATTGCTTTGGATCTTGAGGGCTTAGCCCAGTGCCTGGCACATAGTAAGCACTTAATAATACACGTTTGCTGGATTTGGCTTATATCTTCTCTGCCCAACTCATCCTTAAAATGAAAGAGTATTCCCAATGCACAACAGTGTCACAACCTGTTAAGTAATCTTCAATGACCTCCTATTGCCTATACCTAAAACTCCCTATATACCTATTCCTAAGACATAAACTCCTGACCCTGGTACTGTTGTTTGCACTCTGATGAAGGATTCACTGGTCACACTATACCTAATTACAGTTTGTTGATCACAAAATAGAGAACATTCTCCAATGCCAAGTTTAGAGAGATTAAGTAGCTTTCCATGTTCCATAAACATGGAAATTGTTAGGGGAAGAAATTAATTTCCTATCTCCTGGGTCCAAATCTAGTACTTGGACCACTAAACAAAGTTCATTATCTTCCTCACCTAAGTCTGCTCCTCTTTATTATTTTCATAATGGTATAATCATTTATCTTGGCATTTTGACTCTTCCTCATCTTCCAAATCCAGTCAGTTACCAAATTCTGTTAATTCAGCCTCTGCAATATCTCTTGTATCTGTCCCCTATTCTGTGTTCTAGTTGTTACCAGCCTACTTCAAACTTTCATTAACTGCTCAAAAATCTTCTTTGTTGTTGTATAGACATGTCTGACTCTTCATGACACCATTTGCATTTTCTTGGTAGAGATACTGGAGTAGTTTGCCATTTCCTTCTCCTCATTTTACAGATGAGGAAATTGTGGCAAATAGGGTTAAGTAACTTGCCCAGGGTCCCACAGCTCTAAAGTGTCTGAGGCAAGATTTGAACTCAGGAAGATGAGTCTCCCTGTCTCCAGGCTGGGCACTCTATCCGTTTAGCCACCTAGTTGCCTGATAACATGGTTGGTTGTTGTCCTCTGTCCTCCAACAGGACCAAAGTGACATTACTATATTGGAGTCCAGGTATGGTGTGTCCAATTGTGGCTGATCAGGGGGTCTCAGAAGGCTCCATCACAGGTCAGGTGCAAATGGTCCATATAAACATTTGGAGAGGAGGTGTCTCTAAATTTGCACATCTCACATTTCTTTTGACCTAGAGCAATTCTGCATTGCTTACAGAGTACAGCACCTTCTTTGATTTGGGCCTGCCATGCTGGGTGATCCTGTACCAGTGTCTTCTGTGTCTCACTATCAATTCCACAGTTCATCAGAGAGAATTTGAGAGTCCTTGTATCACTTCTTCTGACCTCCATGTGAGCACGTACCTTGTGTGAGTTCTCCATAAAATAGTCTTTTAGACAAATGTACAGTTTGGTATTTGAACAATGTGGCCAGCCCATCAGAGCTGCACTCCCTGCAGGGGAGTCTGAATGCTTGGGCTGTTCAATTTGAGAAAGGACTTCAGTGTCCAGGACCTTAGAATCTTCCTAAGACAATTCAAGTATTAGTAGGTTTCATAGGCATATAACAACGAGGTTGTTGCAATGGCTCTGTGGACCTTCAGTCTGGTAGTTAGTCTCATACCCTTCTCTCCTGCACAATACTTCAGACCCTCCCAACACTGAACTAGCTCTGGCACTGAGTGTGTTGGTCTCATCATCTGTGTTTAAGTCCCTGGAAAGTATATTGCCAAGGTAAGGGAACTTACCCATAGCATTCAAAATTTCTCCATTTCTTGTCTGTGATGATTCCATGTATGGATGCTGTAGTCCTAGCTGGGGGAGAACCTCTTTTTTTCTTTGTGGTATGAGGCCAAAATGAGCACAAGTAGCAGAGAATCGATCCAGCCTCAGAGGCTGAAATGAGCGTGCAGTCATTGCCTGGTACCTAGTGAGCACTTAAGCACCACGCACTCTTAGAAAAGTGCAGAGCAGAGCAGTTCTAAAGCAATTGTTTTTAGCTGATTGGCATTGGGAAAAAAGCCTGCACCATTTCCTTTAGGATACCTTCCTTGTGTTGATGGAATTATTGAAATTTACATTGCTACCTCTACTTTTTCCAGTCTGGCTGGTCTTCTGTGCTAGTCAACATTTAGCCCTAATCAGTCTGTTGGGAGAGGTGTCTGCCTGAGTACTTGGATCCCATCCCTTTTGTCTTTCGTTACCTTTTCCTTATCTCTTTCCTTTGATGTGGCAGTGGGGGAGGAGCTGAGTTCAAATGGCCCATTCCTTTTGTAATTGTGTGCCCATAGGGTTGACTTGCTCTTATTATGGAAAAAACTCATGAAAAATTGCCTTTTTTTAAAAGCTGGCCAGGCCTCCTCCTCTCCATCATCATCATCTTCCTCCTCCTCCTGCTTGTGCTCCTACAGCTGCTTCTCCCCCACCTGGAGACCCAAGCCACATGAAACATTTCAGACGAGCTCATTATCAGCTGCCACTCAGTCCTAGCTCTCCCTGTCCCTATTTTCTTCTTCACTGTGCCTTCTGGTATTCTCCTTTATTGTTAATAAACTCCCCTTCATCCAAGATCTATTCCTCTTTCAAATTCTTTCCATCCTCTGGCTTTAATTGAAATCTACTTTAAGGTTCTACCATATCTTGACCTCTATCTCTAAGGCTGCCCGCTCCTTTCAAAGTTCCTGACACTCAAGAACAGAAAGCAGAACTGAGATAGTTCTTGCTTTCCATTGCTACCTTCAGAGCCTCCATCTTCCTCTTTCCCTCACAACTCCCTTTTCTCCTTTAGAATTCATTGCATCCTGTCCAAATCCATATTGCTGTCACCCATGGACAGCTAGGTCATTTTTCACCCCCTACGATAAGATATTCCATCTTCTCCACCCTAACTCTGGTGTTTCTGAGCACCTTGACCTCTCATTTCCTCAACTTTTACTACCTTGACCCCTGTCTCCAATATTGTCTCAACCATGTTAGGAATGATCACAGTTTAGCCACCCCCTGAGGTCTTTCAAACTTAATTTACTTAAGTTGTCAAAATTATTGACTTATAGCTCTACTTATGATCCATATTCTAAAAGTTGGACTGACAGTTGATTTATGCCCCATGCTTTTCTCATATAATTCAACTCCAGATAATAAAGTATAGCCTGAAAGAACAAGAATCCTGCCTTAGGAATCAGAAGACCTGGGACCTGATCCTTACCCTTGCATTTGTTAGCCTTGTGACTCTAAAAATCACTAGCCCTAATGTCTTTCTTGATCTCCAATCTTGCATCTCCAAGTGAGTCTGGACTGTGTCCTATACACATCTTAAGCTCACCCTGGCTCAAAATCTACTTGTCATTTTCAGCTAGATCCACTCTCTGTCAACAAGTCCTATTGATCATTCTACCTTTCCAACTTTTCTTGTATACATCCTCTTTCCTCTGATACGGCCCTCATCACCTCATACTTGGGCAATTACAATAGCCTTTTGGTTGGCTTCCATGTTTCAAGTCTCTCCACTCCAGTCCATCTTCCACTCAGCTATTGATGTGATTTTCCTAAAATCCATCTCCCCTTTCCCACCTCCCCATCCTCCTCAAAACTCTAGTGGCTCTCTCTTACCTCTAGGAACAGATAAAAATCCTTTGTTTGTCTTTACTGCACCCTCTCAAACCTTTCCAGTCTTCTTAGACTTTACCCTCATTCATGTGTTCCCTTTTCCAGTGACTCAGGCCTTCTGGTTATTCTTCAAACAAGGTACTTCATCTCTCAACTCAACATCTTCTCTTTTTTGCAAATAGTATTTTTTTTTTCAATTACCTAAAAGATAGTTTTTGATATTCGTTTTTTAAAATAAGATTTTGAGTTTCAAATTTTCCCTATCTTCCCTTCCCCTTCCCCAAGATGGCAAACAATCTGATATAGATCATACATGTGCAGTCCTGTTAAACATATTTTCACATTAGTTATATTACGAAAGAAGAAACAAAACAAAAGGGAAAAACCGCGACAAAAAAGTGAAAATACTCTGCTTTGATTTGCATTCAGACTCCATAGCTTTTTCTCTGGATGTAGATAGTATTCTCCATCCTGAGTCTTTTGAAATTGTCTTGGATTATTGTATTGCTGAGAAGCTAAATCATCATATTCGATTGTCACACAATGTTGCTGTTAACTATGTACAGCATTCTCCTGGCTCAGCTCACTTCCCTCAGCATCAGTTCATGGAAGTCTTTCCAGGTTTTTCTGAAATCCACCTACTCATCATTTCAACACATTTTCAATAGCTGTCTCCTATGCCTGGAATTCTCTTTGTTCAAGTTTCAACTAAAATCCCATTATTTGAAAGAAACTTTGACAGATATCACTTAGTGCTAGTGCCTGCTCTCTGAGAGTATTTCCGGTTTTCCTTGTTTATATCTTGTTGGTCTCCAGTTGTGAACGCCTAAGGGCAGAAGCTGTTTTTGCCTTGTATTTCCGTTGCTTAGCATAGATACACAGTGCTTGTTGATTTGACTTTACGTGACTGAGGGCATAGCCATAACTAACATTTTGTACCTCTCCACAAAATGGGACTGGATTAAGCTAAGTGGAAAACGCCCTCAAATAATTTTTTTAAAGGATACATTTAGTTACAGGGTGGGAAGAGACTTTTGGGATTCCAGCAGGGAGACCATGGTATAATCCGAGTCCAGTTGATAAATATTTTACAACCAGGGCTCCAAAGTTCATCATACTCTTTTAAGCTTAATCTACATGAGTAACATTTTTTCTCTGTCAGTTTCTTAAGTCCAGACAATTAAGAAATCAATAAATCAAGGCCTGAGTTAGAGTGTTTGCTGATTTCTGAGATTCCTTATAGGATACAAATGCCTCTTGGTCACTCATTTTTCTTCATAATAAATTGTATTTGCAACAGGGAACATATTGACCACATGGAGATTGTTTCAGGGTTGGACAGTGAGGGCAATAACGTCCTCTTGACTGCAGACAGTACTTTTAAAGTGCTTTAGATTCTATAGCAGGAGTGAACAGGACCCAAAGAACTGAGTCACAGCCTGGAATACATTAGTCGTTAGTAATAGCTGTGCACCTGTCCATGATGGGAGAGGTGACAAAGCTCACCTTCTTGGAGTATTTATCTTTCCTGAACTTAAAACACACGCACACGCACACACACGTTCCCCACAAAAAATCTAGTATTAGCAAAATCTAGGCTGTCTAGAATTTGTGGGAAATAAGTCTAGTTTTCTGGATAGCTGAGATAGCTTTTTTATATAACAAAAGATTTTTGTTTGTTTTAACTATTGTTGATTGAGATTATTTCCAAAATGTGCCACACACCTCTCCCTGTCTTTTAAAGACTTTAAAATAAAGTTTTGTTGATGTCTATTGTTTTTCACAGTATAATAGTTTTTTCCCCCCAGTATCCTTCCTTTCTTCCTCAGAGAAATTACATTCATGTAACAAATAGTATTTTTTAAAAGACCAAAAGAAGGAAAAAAAATCAGAACAACTGATCAAAATATTGAAAAAGTCTGAAAACACATGAAATGTGCAACACCTGTGGACCTCCCATCTTCACAAAGGGCAGTTGGGAGCAATCCCTTCCTCACACTTTTTCTTATGAACCCAGATTGTTTCTTTATAATTTTCTAACATTCCCTGACTTCTGAAAGAGATGTTGGGAAACTTCTCAGTATAGGTTCTTGAGAGTCCTGGGAGAATCTTACCCAAAGGCAAGACCACATGACTCAAAACTGAAAGGAAAAGTGATTTACTGGTGCTTAAAGAAAGCCTGCTTGGAGCCTCAGCTGTCCATTGTGGAGTTGGCTAATACAGCCTTTACAGGACTGCTCAGAGCACACAGCCAATCAGCAGCCTTCTATGGAATGGAATCTAGGGCCCAGAGTCAGAAAGACTTGTCTTCCTGAGTTCAAATGTGGCCTCAGACACTAACTAGCTATGTAAACCTGAGCAGCAAGTCACTTAACCCTGTTTGCCTCATTGTAAAATGAGCTGGGGAAGGAAATGGCAAACCACTCCAGTATCTTTGCAGAGGAAACCCCAAAGGAGTCATGAAGAGTCACACAACTGAAAAAGAATTAAACGATAACAACAAAGGAATATATCCTGTCCAGGAAAGTTGGTCTCCAGTTGTGAGCTGGGGGCAACTTTGGTAGGTCCTGAGCAGCTAAAGAGTGCCTCATGCCGCACAGCAGGGGTTGGGGCATTCAGCTAAGCATGATGGAAGAAGTTGAGTCAGGTTTTGTAAATTCAGTCTTCTACAAATTGGGGCTGTTTTGTTCACTGTGGTACCAAATTTATAATCTTGTTTTGAGGACTCACAGTCCATCTATCTCTCAGCAAACAATTTTCATGAGTTGTCATGGCCATAAAAAAAAATCAGTTGGTAAGAAGACTTCTGGGGGTGAGATTCTCAGAATTCAGGCTAGTCTTGTGCTCCAAAATCATAGCTTTGGAGGGCCCAGTTTGATCTGCTTTTTCTGTTTTTCCTATTTCTTCTCCTGATTTCTGCTGTCAGTACATTGTCTATGGTAGCCCTCTGGACCCTTTTAATTTGCAGCTTATGATCTATGAGAGGCTTAAAAGCCTGATAACCAGTTTTGGTGAATAGGCTCTACTTGAGGGCTTGAGACAGTTGACTCCAGTATCAGTAAAATACACAAGCTTAAGTTTGTGGATTTGTGTCCCATTTGCTTTGGCTGCATTGAGGCACAGAGGCCAGGAGAAGGTCAGTGATAATGTTTGTCCCAGGGCGTGCCTGCCCAACTATCTCCCTTCTTTATGCACACTTGTGATGGAGGTCTTTCTTTTTTTTAAAATTACTTTCTGGTTCTTGGTGTTATTGTAGACAGAGGAAATTATTAGTTAGTTCCTGACAGACATCGATCCATAAGCATTGATTAAGTATCCACCACGTGCCTGACGGTGGAGGTACAAAAAATGAATTGATTTTACAGTCTGTGCCCTCAAAGAACACGAAGACAACAAGTATACATATATATTTGTGTGTGTATATATATATATATGTATATGTATATAATATATACACACACACACACATACAAAAGTAAATGCAAAGCAATGGGTTAAGGGAGTCAATAATATGTGAGGCAACTGTTGTATAAAGATATGAAAGGATAAAAATCTGGAAATTAGTGAATCAGGGTTCTGTTTATACATTTAATCATTTATTAGAGTAAGTAGAAACCTAATTTAAAAATAATAAAGATAAAGCATCGATTGAGAGATACCTATGTAATCAGGTACTGTGCTAAGCAGGAGAGATTCAAACATAAGCAAGAAAACCCCTGTCTTCAAGAAGCTTACAGTATAAAAAGGTTTTTTGTATCTTTAGTTTTCATATTTTATAATAAATTTTAAATTTCTACTATATACTTCCCTTTTGTCTCCCAGAGAGCTATCCCCTTATCAAAGATTTTTTTTTTTAAAGAAAAAGGGGTAAAAATGAGCAAAACGAATCAATACATTGGAAAACTGACAATACATATAATGTTTCACCTTGACAATGGCATGGGGAGAGATGTTTTCTTGGCTATTTAAAGCCTACTTTGTTCTTGATAATTTTGAAAGATTAATTTTTCATTATTTTTTTAAACTGGGGTTAGGTTACCTTCTGTGAAATGAAGACGTATCAGTTTCAAACCTTCTTGGGAAATCCAAATGCACTATCATTTACTCCTGAACACTTAGCAAAACAAATTAGTGGAGTATCAAAAGGCTTTAATGAATGTGCTCATTGTTTCTTCCTGTTAAATATTGTGAAGAAATTATGGAACCATATTTTAAAACTGTTCTATAAAACAAATGTGTGTTTTAAGAATATTCATAGAAAAAGTTCTGACCCTTTTACAGATTAAAAGCAATGTCTACTAGACAGAAAGGCATGTTATAAAAATAGGAGAGAAAACTCAACATTTAACAAAGAAGGTATTCAGTATTAATTTGGCTGTGACAGAAAATAAAAGTCCAAAAGCAACTAATTGCCTTTTCTGAAGGGGAGGAGGGAGATAGACTTGGAGAATATGAACCAAGTATGTAATACAATGGTTTTTGAATTCCTTTTAAAGCAAAGCCAGGTAAATAATGTACAGAATGGCAGTAGTATAAATCGAAAGCCCACCACCACCAAGCATTGATACTGAGTACTCTGTGTAAAGAAAAAGGGTGGGGTTGTGTTTGCAGAGACATGTAGGCAGTGTCATTGTCCTTGTGTGACTTAGAGAGAAACAGAACAGACATCCCTCACCTCTTCTCTCCCCATCTTCACCAAGCAGGAGGCTGGAATTAGAAGTCACCACCTTCGTCTCCTCAGAGAGAGAGCTTATCATTCTAGAAGTATATCTATCTGCTCCCTTAAATGTTGTTTGTCTAGGGGGTATGTTTGGGTTGTTCCATGTAATTTTTGATTGCTTTGTCATCTGGAAGGAGAAGGGGTTCTCAAGCTCTATATCCTTGACCCCTTTCCCAACAAATACCAGTTTCATAATGAAACACATAGCAAATAGCATAGTGATCCATTTATTCAAATAATAGAAAAATAGTCATCAAAGAAGTTTTGCGTAGGAGACTATATACCAGCAGTGTGAAGGAGTTTTCCCGTTGGGAGTGAGATAGCTCAACCAAGAGAGTGTTCTGGATCTAACTCAAGGGGAAATTTCCTGAAGTCTCCAGAGTAGCAAGCCGGGATTAGGGACATGGTGGAGACTTCCAGCTCTTCTCATGCCTTTGGCAATGTAAAGTGGATTGACCTTATCCATCTGTTTTGAAACTGGAGGCCAGAAGCACCAAAAACAACTTGATTCATAGTCTCAAATAAAACTGTTGAAGGCTAGAGCACTCTAACCTCTCACCAGTTCAGCCCCTCCTCTCATATAGGGCAGGGCATTTGTCTCCATCAATAAGGAGAGAAGCCCATTACCAGTTCTTTGGGAAAGGAGTTACATACCTCTCCTGAACAAAAAACTTTGCAAAGATCCAGTGGGGCATGTCCCAAACCTGTAAATATGAAACACAAACATCAGCACTTTAAAACAAGGAAGATTTTCCTGGTGTCCCAGGTAACTGTTGGTTGAAACCTAAATGAAACAAATACACATCAACAGGGGGGCGGAGCCAAGATGGCGGAGTAGAAGGATGCATGTTTACGAGCTCCGAAACCACAGACCATAGAATTAATGTAAAAAGAGACCCCCATAACTTCTGGACCACTGAAAGGTGTGCAGAAACGGAGTGGAAGAGATTTCCGTTCCAGAGAGCCCTGGAGAGCTGTCCCCAGGGTCCATCGCGCCCCGGAAAGCAGACCCCACCCCAGCGCTGCCCTGGCCACGGCCCCAGAGAAGCTGACCCGAGCAGGCTTCAGGGACGGAAGCTCTGGCATCCGGGAAAGTCCCTCCGCCCACAGAAGCTACAGGTCAGTGAGAGAGACGGCTGGCTGGCCGAGGGGAGCGGGGTGTCTCCATGACTCGGGCCCCCTCGGGAGGAAGTGGCGGTGGCAGACGCAGGGGCGGCAGCAGAGGCAGCAGCAGCGCGGCCACGGCGGCCCGGGACTCCCCCAGCAGCAGGCAGGATCTTCATTACTGAAAGTTTCTACATAAAGCCCCTGAGGGAACTGAGCCTGGGAGGCGGCCTTGCCCCCACCCCAGCACCAGAACTAAAGCTCACATTGATTAGCAGCCATGTGCAACGCGGAAAGCCCATTTGAATCTCAGACCCCAAGCACTAGCTGGGCGGATCTAGGCGGGGGTGGACAGGAATCTGAGAAGTCAAGTAACTGGCTGGGAAAATGCCTAGAAAAGGGAAGAAAAATAAGACTATAGAGAGTTTTTTCCAACAAATGCAAATGATCCTGACCTTTGGATCTGACGAGGAGGAGGACGTATTCTTGCCATCAGGGAAAGACGTGGAGGGCGGGGCTTCAGTACCCCAGACATCCCAGGGGGATGTCGGGTGGGCTCAGGCCTTGGAAGGGCTCAAAAAGGATTTTAAAAAGCAAGTTAGACAGGTGGAGGAAAAACTGGGAATAGAAATGAGAGAGATGCAAGAAAAGTGTGAAAAACGGGTCAATACCTTGGTTAAGGAGACCCAAAAAAATGCTGAAGAAAATAACACCTTGAAGAATAGGCTCACTCAATTGGCAAAAGAGGTTCAAAAAGCCAATGAGAAGAAGAATGCTTTCAAAAGCAGAATTAGCCAAATGGAAAAAGAGGTTCAAAAGCTCACTGAATTTAATAGTTCTCTCAAAATTAGAATGGAACAGATGGAGTCTAATGACTTTACGAGAAACCAAGAAATCACCAAACAAAACCAAAAGAATGAAAAAAATGGAAGAGAATGTGAAATATCTCATGGGAAAAACAACTGACCTGGAAAATAGATCCAGGAGAGACAATTTAAAAATTATGGGACTACCTGAAAATCATGATCAAAAAAAGAGCCTAGATATCATCTTCCATGAAATTATGAAGGAAAACTGCCCTGACATTCTAGAACCAGAGGGCAAAATAAGTATTGAAAGAATCCATCGATCACCACCTGAAAGAGATCCAAAAAGAGAAACTCCTAGGAACATTGTGGCCAAATTCCAGAGCTCCCAGGTCAAGGAGAAAATCTTACAAGCAGCTAGAAAGAAACAATTCCAGTACTGTGGAAATAAAATCAGAATAACTCAAGATCTAGCAGTTTCTACATTAAGGGATCGAAGGGTGTGGAATAGGATATTCCAGAAGTCAAAGGAACTAGGACTCAAACCAAGAATCACCTACCCAGCTAAACTGAGTATACTACTTCAGGGGAAAATATGGTCTTTCAATGAAACAGAGGACTTTCAAGCATTCTTGATGAAAAGACCAGAGCTGAAAAGAAAATTTGACTTCCAAACACAAGAATGAGAAGAAGCATGAAAAAGTAAACAGCAAAGAGAAGTCTTAAGGGACTTACCAGAAGTGAACTGTATACATTCCTACATGGAAAGACAATATTTTTAACTCTTAAAACTTTTCAGGATCTGGGTAGTTGGTGGGACCACACACACACATGTACACGCATGCACGCACACACACATACACACATGCAGACACATACAGAGACAGAGAGCACAGAGTGAATTGAATAGGATGGGACCATAGCTTAAAAGAAATTAAGGTAAATGGTGAGAGAGAAATGTAGTGGGAGGAAAGAGGGTGAAATGGCATGGGGTAATTATATGTCATTTAAGAGGCAAGTAGGAGACTTTTTAGTGGAGGGAAAAAAAGGAGAGCTGAGAAAAAAAAAACACACAAGAAGTTTACCCTCATCACATTTGACTAAAGGAAGGAATAAAATGCACACTCATTTTGGTATGAAAACCTATCTTACAGTATAGGAAAGTGGGGGAGAAGGAGATAAGCCGGGGGGGATGATGGAAGGGAGGGCAAAGGGAGGAGGGAGCAATTTGAAGTCAACACCTGGGGAGGGACAGGATCAAAAGACAGAAGAGAAACAATGAGGGGCAGGTTAGGATGGAGGGTAATTCAGTTAGTCTTACACAACACGACTATCAGGGAAGTCATTTGCAAAATAACACAGATATGGCCTATATTGAATTGCCTGCCTTCCCAAAGGGAATGGGTGGGGAGGGAGAGATGGGGAGAATTTGGAACTCAAAGTTTTAAGAACAACTGTTTTGTATTGTTGTTGCTACTAGGAAAGAAGACATACAGTTAATGAGGAATAGAAAGTCATCTGGCCCTACAGGAGAAAAGAGAAAATGGAGACAAGAGAAGGGAGGGATGACAGAAGAGAGGGCAGATTGGAGATAGGGAAAATTAGATTGCTTGGGGTATTGGGGTGGGGGGAGGGGATAAAAGGGGAGAAAATTTGAAACCCAAAATTTTGTGAAAATGAATGTAAAAAGTTAAATAAACAAACAAACAAACAAACAAATAAATAAATGAAAGAAATACACATCAACAGTACATGCAGTAGACATGACACTATTCAGAGCATCACCTGAAAGGATTCTACAGTGATAGCATGACTAATTACATACAAAACAATGCAAGCACATTTCAAAAGAAGAGGTATATCCAGACCACACAGCAATCAACTGAAAGCATTAAGTGTGGCTAACTAACAAAGAAAAGCTGGCTAGCTGTAACTAACACTATCAAAAGGGATTATGCATGTGCTTGTTAATACTAACATTACACATACTTGAACTAGTTTCTAGCCTGCAGTTTTAAACCATGTACCTAATTATTTGAAAAATGTAATATTTAGTAGTTATTGAGTATTACGTGGAGTTCTCCATTTCACAGACATCCAATCTCACATCTCCTCCCGTCTATTGGACAGCTTGCACTGGATGTCTTGCAGACATCTTAAATCCCAAATATCTAAAACTAAACTTATTATCTTCCTTTCTTGCCCAATCTATCCCTTTTCCTAATTTCCCTATTGCTGTAAAGGGTTCCAGTATCCTCCCAGGCCCCTGGGTTCCCAATGAAGATGCCCTTTAGAGCCCTCCCCCTCCATATCCAATCACTTGCCAAATCCTGACATTTCTATTTTGTAATATCCTAGCTATGATCTTAATTTGAGATATGGAGTAGTAGAAAGCTAGCATAGAAGATATGCTAGCTTATCTAGTTATGTAATAAAAAAAAATGGAGACCCCACATTAAAAAGCATGAATCCCTATCAATCTGGGATAAGGTTAATTGACTAGTAGTCAACATAAGCATTTATAGAGCAGTGATCATGTTCAATTTAACTATAGGTCATGTCCAATTAAAATAAATGCTATTTTTAAAGCCCATAGCATAATGTATAATAAAATTATATGCCCTACTTATTTTGAGAAATATTTGACCCAGATAAAATTCCAGTGTATGTCTCTTAGTGAAAGAGTGCATTGCCTCTCCTTCCTCTAACCTGCTTTCACCTGCTCCACCCATTTGTCCTGGACTGACACCACCACCTCCTAGAGGCTGATATGAGAAATTATATGATAAGCTTTTCAGAGCCACACCCTTTCTTCTCTGGGAAGGCCCTGCTCCTTCCTCTTCCTCCTTCACTATTTATAAATTCATTAGCAGTTTCTTATACATACATACATACATTTTAAACTCTTCTTTTTTCTTCTGATTCTTAGACACCTATTTAGAAAAATTAACTTTCCTTTTATCCAGGTATGAATCAAAGAAAACATGTGTGATAAACTATAGTGGATTTTCTGTAGCCTTCTCTTCTGTCATTTCTTATGGCACACTGATATCCCATTACATTCATATGTTACAATTTATTCAGCCACTCTAAATAATGAGCATTAATTTTTCTAAAAATTTTATTTTATTTCATTTTCAGACAGGTTCCTCCCCTTAGATTTTAATTCATTTGCTTTTCAGTTCCTCTTTCAGGATCAAGAAATGTGTTCTCCTTCTGCCTATCTCCTCCTGCATATTATCTTCTTTCTTAACCATCTTGTCTTGTTTCCACATTGGATTTTAGGTGTTTCCACACCACATTTTTTGTGTATGTGTGTACTGAAACTTCCTTTGAGTGTTTCTGATCAGAGTAAGGTTCATCTGATGTCCACTCCCCGCACCTCGTCCTCCATCTTCTCATGTATCCTAGTTATGGGAAATTGTACATTCCACTGTCCTCTTCCTCCTTCCAATGCATGTTTTTCTTTTACTCTCCCTTCTCTTTCCCCCTTAAAATCCTCAGAACAGAACCAGTTTGCCTTTCAGATCCTCTGTTTTGCTTATTTAACTGCCTCAATATTCTTTGAAGACATTAAATTCAATAGAATGGTAGCACTGCAAAGTCACATAGCATCTTTCAATTTTTCAAATAAATTTATTTTTCTAGGTTTCTTTTGGTTAAGTTTGCATTTCAGATTTCTTAGCTGTGATTTTTTTCATCATAAATACTTGAACATCCTCTATTTAATTAAAGGTCTCCCTCCTTTTTTTTTTTTTCCTTTGAGGGATTACACTCAGCCTTATAGGGTAAATAATTCTTCCTTATAAGCCTAAATCTTTTACATTTTAGGCTATTGTACTCCAAAATATCCTCTCATTTACAGTACAAGTTACTGGGTCCTGTGTGGTCCCGATTGTGGTTCCATGGTACTTGAATTGTTTATTTCTGAATGCTTGCTGTATTTTTTTCCTTGATGTGACTGATGACATTCCTGGGACTCTCCATTTTGGGGTTTCTTCCATGAGGTGAAGAATGGAGTCTTTCCATCTTCACTTTCTTCTTGGTAGATTTGGGTATATATATTTTTGAAATGTAGAATCTGGGGTGGTTTTTTTAATCATGATTTTCAGGGAGTCTAATGATTCTTAAATTCCCTCTCCTTGACTTGTTTTCCAGGTCATTTTTTATATTAAATGCCTTACATTTCCCCTATTTTTTCAATTTTTTGATTCTGTTCTAATTATATCTTACAGTCTCATTAAGTCATTGATGTCTGTTTGGTTTATTCTGTTTTTCAAGGAGTCCATTTCTTGGATAAGCTTCGCCACTTTCTCTGATAAACTATTTATTCTCCTAATTCTTACCTCAAGGGCTTTTTAATTTTTTATCCTTTGCTTCTTTTAGGTATCTATGTAGTCGTCATGGAAAATCCATTTTTTCTTTGAATTTTCTTGAATGATCTACAGATTTTTTTCAATGGTTTTTGATACTGGCTAGGGTTTTTGGTTTACTTATCTCTTTAGCCTTAGTTTCTGAACTGGGACTTTGTGCTACCCTTTTGGAGGGGTTGGTCCCTTGGGTTCTTGGATGACTGCTACCTCCCAGGATTAGGTCTCCCTGTATCTCTGGACCTTCAGGGTCCTCTATGGCATCTCAGGGCAGGAACACTGAAGCCCAGCTGTGACTTGACTACCACCTTGGGGTTTTTAAAGCAGAGCTCTTATGCCCCTGTTGCCCTGGGACAAAGCTCTGCAGGTTACAATGACCTCCTCTTGCTGGGAAGCTAGGGCTTGCTTGTTTGTGCTGGTGCTGGCTTTGCTGGTGTCTCTTCTTCCCTAATATCTGTGGGCTTTTAGCTGACTTTTGTGCAGATGAAATCACTTCCTGTAGTTAACTCATTGGACTTCTTAGTCATTATTTGATCTGTTGTGAATTTCAGGTTTTTGCTAGAGTAAAGCTGCCACCTTGGCCAGCTCTCCAAGTTTGCCTCTACCTCTTCACTCTACTTTGATTCAAGAACCATTCACGTTTGCATAAAAAAAATCATTTACAAATTTATTTCAGTTTTTTGGATTTTTGTTTCTTGTAGCGAGTGACTATGACCCTCTCTTGCTAGCACCGTGATATCTTCACTATATCAGCCACAGCATAGATTAGCTAGGCTTTAATAGGCTACCCAGAGTCCCTAACCTTAATCAATAACATTGTTTTAATGTGAAAATAATTTCTATTTCCCAACATCAACATTTGACCGGATGCCAGATAATGTCTGTATGATGTTTGTGATCATTTAATACACTTAGAAATGCAAAGCCAACCCTTTAGAGATTAATAATTCCCTCCAAGCAAAGGATGATGGCTGAAATTTTGGTGGTCACATCAAGTAAATAGCAAGGCTTATGATAGATCCAAATTCCTTCTGAAAGAGCAATAGAGTACATAATTCATGTTCTGTTTTCTTTCTATAAAGGTTTAATTACTTACAAAGACAATACCAACCATTGTCTTATTGCCCACCTAGCCCAGATTGCTAGGTGTCTGTAAATTGTGTGCTTCAGCTGTCTCTCTCAAAGTGTCCCTCAGGGTTCCCAGATATCTGAAGGTTTGGGGGCCGGCTGTTCTTTCCTGGCTGCTATCAGCTCTTGCCCTTACCACTGCTTCCCCTATTTTAGGGGGCCACTCACTAGCATCCTAATTCTAAAGAATCACTTAACACTCAGCAGCTTTTACAAAGAGGTATTTACTTCAAAGAGGGATTAAAAACGAACAAACAAATGTACAAGCATTACTTTCAGTACATAAAGTGAATACATTCCCCTACACTACCTCAGGCTCTGAGTAGCTCAGGTTCCACGTAGTGTCCTAGTGTCGGTCCTGCCAAGTTCATGACTGAATCCAAAGACCACTCCTGGCTCCTCAGGACATAGGTGCTGTGCTGGCTGTAAAAGCTGGCCTGGATTCTGGTTTCTTCTAAGGTCAAAGACTCCCCTCCCTGTAAGTAGAACTGAGAACAAGCAAGAATGCCACGGAGGGGTTGAATGGCCTCTGAGGGAGAAAGAAGGCTCCGTGGCCCTTTCCCTTATGACATAGTGCATAGTCTCTCACTGGACATTGTCAAACTATCAGAGCATAGCTGGTAACCAAGAGGTGATGAAGCAGCCAAGATAGTCACAGGAAGAATGTAGACAGTTCTAGTAACACAGATAATTGGAAAGGGATCCTTCCAGCATGCAGCCAACCAGCTAGAACCAGTGACAGCATGTTCATGTATGCTCCAGGTTCTCCAAGGCACTTCTCTTACCTGTCATCACCATTCTCTGAGAAGCAGCTCCCTAGTGTCCTATGGAGGGACACCAAGTGGGCAGCCTTGGCGAGTGTGCCCATGTCTGTCACGTGCCTATGATGCCAATGATGCTGTTGCTACATCGTTGTTCTCATTGGGCTGGACTTGCCCAGAAAATTGTTATTTGCCTTGAACTCTAAAGTTATATGGTAAGCTATAATGGAGAACCTACCTACAGGGCCATAAGTACCAGACAAAGTAACTAAAATGGTGTTAGGTAGTGTAGCTTATGACTCTGGAACAAACAACCAATACAGAAGAGTCCAAGAGGCAGCATGGTACGAGAGATGGCCTCACAAGCAGGAAGACCTGTGTTCAAGACCGTCTCTGCCATGCACTGATTGTGTGACTCTGGGCAAGCTACTCTTCCTGTACCCAGGCAACTCTCTAAAACTGTGGAGAAGTGGCTAGGCTGAATTAGTGAAGGAAGTTCCCTGTTGGGGACTCCCTCTATTTAGGAAATCACAGATCAGGTTAAACACACACACACACACACATACATATACATATGCACGCACACATACATGCACACACACACGCACACACAATTGAGAGATCTGAGAATCATACCACTTTCTTAACCACAAGTGACCAGAAGCCAGTGATGTGAAGGATTATCCAAGCTAGGTAGATTTATATATAATTTTTAAAAAGCAAGACATTGACAAAATGCCTCACTGTTCACTTACAATGTTGGACTGAGAGTAATTGGTAAGTGGTATAAGTCATACTTGATGAATAATATGTAGCAATTATATGCTTATTTTCACAGAATCACAGAATTTGAGAGTTGGAAGAGACCTTAGGCCATATAGCCTAACAGGGGCGAGGAACCTGAAGAATCCCATGGCCTTTTAGGTCCTTGGGTTCAGCCTTTTGATTGAGTCCAAGTTTTATAGAACAAATCCTTTTATTAAGTTTGGATTCAGTCAAAGGGCCACATGTGAGGATCTCGAGGGCCACATGTGGTCTTGAGACTGCAGGTTCCTCTTCCCTCTCCACACAGGAATGGAATCCCCACCATATCATACTCAATAAGTGGCCACTGAAGACCTCTAATGAGAAGAAATGCACTGCCTTTCAAGGTAGACATACTTTTGGACAGTTTTAGTTTTTCCTGACATTGAGCCTAAATTGGCTCTTTTGCAGCCTCCACATATGAGTCCTGATTCGACTTTCTGGGCCCCAAACAAAACAAGACTGATCACTCTTATACACCCCAGCCCTTCAAGTATCTGGAAACAGCCACGATGTCCCCTGAGTCTTCCATTTCCAGGGTAAGTATCTCTTTATTTAAAGCTCATTTTAATTATAAAGATTTCTATATGCAACATTCTCCTGGATCTCTTTGATTCAAATTCTCTCCACTGTGAATTCTCTGTAGCATTATATAACTTCTTTTTTCATTGTATTCCTTTAATTTTTTTTCAATTACCAAGTATTTATTTTCTCCCCCTTCCACCTTCCCCTCAATTTAAAAGGAAAAAAATTAAAACCTTGTAACAAGTATGTATATCAAGCAAAATAAATAACCACATTTTCCAAGTCCAGAAATGCACATCTCATTCTGAATCTTGTTATATAACTTCTTCCTCTGGAAAGTTTAAATAAAACACATCTCCTTCCTTGAAGCATTCAAACCACTAGACAATCCTAAAAAGATTTTAGAGAAAAAAGGGGAACTAAAACCTTTAGCTCGTTTTCATAACCTTCGAAGATAGTAGACTTTCTCAAATGACTTTGAAGGCTAGTTTATAGGATGGAAAATTATCTCCCGAAGTACACATGCAACAGGTACACATAGAACATTATGTTATCTCCTAAAGTACACATACAACATGGTCTGGTAAATCAATACTTTAAGGGTTTACTTAAAGGAATCTGAATGAAAGGAATTAAATATTCGTCTTATATAGTTGAGGTAGACTAAACGTAGAGTTCATGGGAGTTTGCATTTGAGGAACTAGGACAGAGTGTGGGCTAAAGAACTAGAACAGGTTCCTCTTTATACCTCGATAAAGGTCAGGAGATAAAAAGGGAATGTTGGCTGTAGAGGCCCTTCTCCATTTGTAACTCTTGATATAATTGAAGAGAAGAGGTTGCTAAGGAAGTGCCAAAGTACTTTTATGTAGTTCACAAAACAAGATATATATATATATATATATATATATGCAATATATCAAAATCATGCTCAAGAAACACAGAAGTTCATGGGCAAAGCAATTTAAAAGTGAGACAAAATGATAACACAAATGAGGAATTCTCTATAAAGTTAGTGTTCTATAACTGCTCGTATTGCTCTAGATGTTAGCATTACGCATGCACAATCATATGTGCATGTTACACATGACAGTATTGGTGGTTGCTCTCCGTTTTCCAAGAAGAACAAAATGACATCATCACAATAAAGTGAAGTTTCAGTGTGTCCAGCTGTGACTGATCAGACCAATACAAGCTTGGAATGCTCTACCACAGGTTGGGCACAGATAGTCTGTGTGAATATTTGGGGTGGATAATAGTAAAAAGACATGAGTGCTGTCTTTTGACTCGTGCATAAATTGGATTTAAGTGAGGCAGAGAGAGTTACATGAAGTCGCCAGCTTCACTGTCTCCTCCAGAGTCATCATAGTCCAGTGGCTGATGATTGCTCAGGATGCAGGGGATGACCTTGGCGTCTTTGGTGTCTAACCAGGCTCTAAGTGCTCCATATTGCCTGCTTCAGCTGCCTTTATGACCGTTGGAACAAATCATCCTCCCATTCCACCAGAGGAAGTCTTCACATGCTTGGGATAGACACCTCCTAAACTCACCAATGAGTCTGAGACCCCTTGGTTACCCTCAACCTCGTTTGGCCTGTCTGCATGCTGTGGATGCTGCAGCTTCTTAGAGTCACAGGTGAGAGTTGGGTGGAACAGGTGAACACCAAAGGTAGAAAGAGCCCCCAAAAGTGCTCGGCAGCCATCACACCAAAGGTCCTGGTCCTTCCTGAACACACCCTACACCCACATGTTACATACATGTTAGTATTATTATATATGGCAATACTAGTCTATTCAGATCATCTGCTGATACTGCTGACTCTCAGATCACTCTCCTTTCCCAAAGTGTTCAGCCCTTGATTAACTGTCATTTCTCAGCTCTGACCCCTGCTATCATCTTCCTTTGTGATTTCAACATTCAAATAGATGAATTTTTGATTCGGTCCGTCTTAACTCCCATTAGCTCTGTTTCCCCTCTATTGCTATCTCACTCCATCACTCCTCTCTATCTCAACCTCCCCGTAGGAGTGGTCACACCTGAAATGTGTGAAATTCTTTCTCTAAAATCTTAGTTATTCCCAGTCTCCTATTCTTCCATCTCTTCCTCTTGTTCTTCATTCTCATAACAACTTCCAGGTTTCTTTTCTCCCAGCCCATCATTCCTGTTCTGAATTCACAGAGTCAGAGGATTTCAGAGTTGGAAAGAATCTCCCAAGCCTGGTCAGATCCCTAAAGGAGCACCTCCTACAACACATTTAACAAGTGTAGTTGTCAAGATAGTGTCTGAAATTCTTGGGAGGGGAGTGAAGTAGAGAAGACACGCTACTTTCCAAGGGAGTTTGTTTCATTTTGGATGACACTAATTATCCTAAGTTTGTGTGTGTGTCTGTGTGTGTGTGTGTGTGATATCAAGCCTAAATGTTTTCTTTGCAACTTCTACTCATCGTTTCAAGTTCTATCTTCTGGGACAGAACTAGACAGTCCGTCAACAAGCTTTGATTAAATACCTAGTATGTACCAGGTACGCTGCTAAGTGTGGGGTGGGGGATACCAAAGAAGGCAAAAACATGGTTCCTGATCTCAAGATCACATTCTAATGAAGGTGACAAGAAAATAACTATATTCATATCAAATATTTAAGCTACGTACATTGTAAACAGAAGGCAATCTTAGAAGGAAAGTACTAGGAGTTGGGGAATGGTACCAGGACAGGGAAAAGCCTCCAGAAAGTGAAGTTTAAGCTGTACCTTGAAGGAAGGCAGGGAAGGTAGGAGAGGCAGAGGTGAGGAGACAGAGTAAAGGGGAGAAGACTGGCAAGGTTAGAAGGGGCAGGTGGTGAAGGGCTTTACACATTGGAATAGAAGACCTTATATTCAACATAGGGAACTGATTGAGTAGGGGAGTGACAGGGTCCAAAGGCCTTGAGTTTGCCAGGTGTGCAGAGGATGGAATTGGAGCGGGGAGAGAGCTGAGGCAGGGCAAACAATGAGAAGGCTATTGTGATATTTGAGAGAGAAGGAATGAGGGCTTATCTAAGGGTGGTGGCCATGTGAGTGGAGAGGTTACTTATATGAAATATTAGGATAACAATGAGATTTGATTTTTGCACAACAATCTTAAATTCTTGAAGACAGCTCTTTTGCAGACTAAATCTCCTTATTTCCTTCAAGCAATTCTCATCTAAGACTTTACGGACTTATTCCTCTCTGGGCTACACTTGGAATTCCTCTGCCATGCCCCATTCTTCCTTCTGAAGCCTCACTTCCACCTGGGAATTCCCTCTACCTTTGTAGCTTCTCTCTAATGATTAGATCACTCCTCTTAGAATCTACATTTATGGAGGACACCTAGAGCAGCCATGTCTCATTCCTCTCCAGGCTTCACTCCAAACTTACCCCCAGGTCTGGGACCTGTGTTCCCCCCACCTTCAACTTGTTTTTATGTGTCTTCCCCCATTTAGCATTTTGAGGACAGGGACAGTCTTTCCTCTTGGATTCGTATTTCCATTGTCTAGGGCAGTGCCTGGCACAAAGTGCTGCGTTGTTTATCCTTAGTTCTGAAGAGAATCACATTGATTTGGATTTAAAGGAGGCAGAGTTGCACAAGGTCGTGAGCCTCCCTATCTCTGCCAGTCATTGAAGTCCAATGACAAGGCAAAAATCGGGAAGCCTGGCAATGGTCTTGGATGTAGTGCGTTACCTTGGCCTCTTCAATGTTTGACCAAGTCCTAAGTGCTCCACAGTGCACTTCAGTTGCCTTCTTGGAACAAAATGTTCTCATCCACCTCTTCCACCAGGGGAAGTCTTCACATGCTTGGTGTAGACATCCCCCTAACTCACTGATGGGTGTGAGGTTTGGTTTAGCCCATCCAGGCATATGACAGCCTCTTGGAGCCACAGGTGAGAGTTGAGTGATGGTAGACATCAAAGGTGGATGAGCCACCCTGGAAAGACCTGGGCAAACCCTCCCACTAAAGGTGCTAATTCTCTCTGAACACCCAAATACACCACCTGGCGCAAAATAATCACTTAAATGCTTGTTGACTGTTGACTGACTGGAGACCGTTCACTATTTTGGTCTTCCTTCTCTGGATATACTCCAGCTTATCAGTTTCCTTCTTGAACTCTAATACTTAGAACTGAACACGATTACTTTAGGTATGATCTGACCAGGGTGGAGTAGTACAGTGAGACTATGAAGCTATACCTCTCTTAATTCAGCCCAAGATCATCATAGGGTTATTTTTTGGCTACCATAACCAAATTGTTGACTCACACTGAGCTTGTCAATACAGTAAAACCCTCAAGTTTTGTTTTTTTTTTTTCCCAGCAAACGACTCTTCTTGGTAAAATCAATTTCCTGAACCCAAGCAAAAGATTTTACATTAATTTTACCTTACTTAATTCCATCTCATTAGATTCAGCAGATGTTCTAGTCTGTCGAGATGTTTTTGGATTTTAATCTCATTGTCTATCACTCCCAGCTTTGCATCATTTGCAAATTTAAATGATCTACCTTTCACAAAAACACTGACCAAAAAAATGTTGCAGAAAGAGTTCAGGGTTAAGCACAGCTTCCTGGGGCATCATATGGAACCATGACTGACTACTTTTTGACTCAGTTCTGAACCAACCAATTAGACTCTCTTCTAGTCCATTCCTTGGTAGATTCCTCAGCCAAGGCTCTTCATGCCTTCAGGCTTCACAATTGGCATTTTCTGATTCCTTTACAACCTCTGTTAGTCAGTAGAGAAGGTCTTGCCTTTCCACAAAAGTTAGCCCAGAGGCTGGCAGCACACCTTTTGCAGCCAGATTGTTCCCACTGATGGTGGTCTGGCCAGGGTAATCCTTCCCCAATTTGCTCGCACACTTCATGGAATCTCAAAGGAGAACAGGTGATTGGCAAGCTCCACATTTTCCTTTGCAACCCAAGAGTATTATTATATCTGCTCCATATGTCAGGCCCATAATGTTGAGAAACTAACCAAAATGAGAGCAACATCCTTTTCCCCCTCTCAATAGGTTTTAATTATAAATATATTCTTATTATCATATTATGTTTTTATGATGGATTGAACCCTACCTTACTGCCAAAGCAGACTCAATAAGTTACAAAAAACAAAACACTAACAAAACTATTGGAGAGATTTCATGTCACAGTTTAGAATATCACTGTTCATCAGCAGAGATTCAGGAACTCATTTCATGGGCCAGGTAATTAAGGAATTTTGTAAATCTCTACAAATTCAGTAGCACTTCCACTGTCCTTACCATCCTCAATCAGTAGGATCAGTATCTTGAAAGATGAGCTGGCCAAAGTATATAGCAAAACTGGTCTGAAATGTCTAGATACCTTATATAACTATTTCTTTGTATCTATCCATCCATCTATCTATCTATCTATCTATCTATCTATCTATCTATCTATCTATCATCTATCTATCTATCCATCCATCCATCCATCCATCTATCCATCTAATCTATCTGTCTACTTTGTTCTTCTGAACATGAAATACACCCCAAGTAGAACAACTGTTCTTAGCCTTCAAGAAGTACTCATGAGAAGGTTGATGAGAATCCTGGTGGCATCCTCACTCTATCCTTTTATGCATATCTTTATTTGGCTTATGACATGTTGAATTATTGTAGGACCTTGATAAAATGTTAAGGGGTTCCATTCACAAATCCTAGATGTACAACCAATGACCTGAAAGATAGTGCCAACTTCTTGTAATCTGGAGACTAGATCCATAGAAAAGTCTTTCGAGGAAAGCTTTGGAAACCTACTAGGAGGAAGTCTTATCTGGTTTGCTAATCACCAACACTGTTAAGAGTCCAAGTTTTCTGTCCTGTATCCACAACTCACCCTGTAAAATGCCTCAGCCCCTTTAGAAGCTGACATAGCAATGGAAGGGCAGGGGGAAAGTCTAGGTAACTTCACAGAGCTAAAAGAGAATTTGCCACCCCACAGCAAAATGGACATGATTTTACACAAAAAGACTAATCATTAAGCCCATGTGAATAGTTCTAACTAAAGTCTTTTTAAAAATTTTGGCCAGATTCTCTTGTCTAGATTTTGTAGAAACCAAATCATTCAGGGTAACTACTGATATCAGTTTCTTTATAGTGAACCCGCACAGGTGACATAGTGGACAGAGTGCTGGACTTGGAGTCAGGAAGCCCTGAGTTTGAATCCTCCCTCAAATACTTAGCTTTGTGACTGGGCAAGTCACTGAATTTCTCAGTTTCCTCATTTGTACAATAGGAATGATAATAGTACTCACTGCACAGGATTGCTGGATCAAATGAATGAATACACATAAAGAGTTTTGTAAAGCTCCAAGTGCTGTATCTGTCATTATATGTAGCATACAGGATGACAACAGGACAGATTGTGCTTGAGATCAGTTTGTGCTAAGCACATAAAAATCCTCTTTTTTTTTTTTTTTTTTTTTTTTTTGGAGACACTCAGGGTTATGTGACTTCCCAGGGTCACACAGCTATTAAGTGTGAGTTCAAATTTGAACTCAGGTCCTCCTGACTCCAAGGCCAGTGCTCTGTCCACTGCGCCACCTGGATGCCCCTAAAGTCCTCTCTTGAGGAGGACTTCATTTCTCTTCCAGATACAACTGACTCCCCCGACATGATCCATTATCATACTTCATCTGCTTTCTGACCCTCTGGCCCCTCAGCCCGTTGTTTTCATTGTTCTGTTTCTCCTGGAACTTCCATTATGAGAAAGGACCTAGGCCAGCCACCCTTCATTCCTCTCCCAGAACTCCTTCTGCTTCTGGACAAGTGGACACCTTCCTTGGCCTCCTGCCCACCCCTCTCCCATTTGTCCTGTTTTACGCATTGTCTTTCCCCATTACGATGTAAGCTCCTTGAGGGCAAGGACTTTCTTCAGCTTAGTTCCTGCCAAATATGAAGTGCTTAATTAATGTTATGTTGACCATTTGAGGGAATGATCTTAATTCTCTGGAAGACAGAACCTACAGCTTGATTGTAGGACTTAGACTTAGACATACACTTAGAGTGGGAACTTCTTAGAGGCTATCAAAGTCAACCTCCTTATTTCACAAATGAGGAAACTGAGGCACTAAGAAATTAAAATATTTAACCCAGAGTCACAAAGGTAGCAAGTGTATGAGGTAGTATTTGAAGTTGTGTTTGCCCAATTCCAAATTCACTGTCCTCTTCACAACACCACACTCCTCAACAGAATGAGATCACTAGAGGGAATTGATGAAAAATCAAAATTAAGTGGGAGTGTTTAATTTTAACAAAATTAAATATCCCTTTTGGTTACCTTTAGTTTGAGGAAAACTTCTCCAAGGTGTGTGTAAGCATTAACATTGATCACTTGCTTAATAATTCTAAAAACTCTAATTGAAACTATGTGTTTCTGTTTTAATACCAGCTGTGAAATTTCTTCTTTGGTCTCACAATTACTATGAAATGGGAATTAGAAAATGCTTTCGGGTAGGATTTGTAGGAGAAAAGGCAGGAGGAAATGGAAATGTAACTGACAGATTTGGCTAAAATCCAAGTACATTATTTTTCTTCCATATCTACGGCTTTCTATCATTTTCTCAAGAAATTGCTTTACTCTGCTATTTCACTTGTTCTCATCAGCTCCCATGGATTCAGTTATCTCTATGATCAGGATTCTCAGAACTACTTATCCAGCCCTAATCTCTCCTGACCTCCTGTCTCTCATCTCCAACTGCTTCCTGGCTTTCCAGACTTCCTTCAAGTCTCAGCTAAAATTCCACATTCTGTAAGAAGGCTTTCCCGGATCTCCCTTAATGCTAATTTCCACTTTCTGTTTATTACTGGTATTTCTGGTTTGTACATAATTGTTTGCAGCTTGTCTCACCCACCAGACTGAGCTCCCTGAGAGCAGGGGCTGTCTTTTGCTTTCCTTTGTATCCCCAAGTGCTTAGTACAGCTCTTTGCACATAGCAAGAACTTAAAAAATGCTTGACTATTGGACATCTTGAACCGTTCTGTAAACATCTTAAACATGTTCCAAACTGAATTCACCAGCTTTTCCAAGCCCTCTCTTCTTCATTACTTCCCAAGGACACTACCATCCTTCCAGCCATCCAAGTTTCATTCTCATCACTCTCTTACCACCACTCCCACATCCAATCAGTTGCCAAGTCCTGTTGACTCTACCTTCTCATCCACATTCACTTTTCTCCTCTGAGCTGTTACCTCCTGGTGCATCACCTCCTGCCTAGACTACTGCAATCTGCCTGCTTCAAGTCTCTCCCTGCTGCAGTACATCTCCTGCTCAGTCATCAAATTCATCTATTTAATCTACTCCCTGTTACCTCCAGGATCAAATACAAACTCCTCTCTGGCTTTTAAAGCCCTTCAAGACATGGTCCTTCTACTTTTCCAGTCTTCTTACATCTTAATCCCCTCCATGCACTCGGTGATCCAGCGACAGTGAGTTCTTATTGTTCTTTGATAAGATAATCTTCTCCTGATCCTAGGCATTTTCACCAGCTGAATTCTTTCCCTCTTCATGGCTTCCTCCAATCTCAGCTAAGATCTCTTCTACAGAAAGCCTTTTCTGATCCCCTCTAAAGCTAGTGCCTTCTTACTGTGAATATCTCCAAGTTATCCTGTATATAGACTGTTTGAGTATCATTGCATCCCCAGGGCTTAGCACAGTGCTTGGCACATAGTCTGGCTTTACTAAGATCTAAATTATATC
Source organism: Bettongia penicillata ogilbyi (assembly GCA_023548195.1). NCBI lineage: Eukaryota > Metazoa > Chordata > Mammalia > Diprotodontia > Potoroidae > Bettongia > Bettongia penicillata. Next base: position 1,692,750 of record JAJHZJ010000084.1, on the reverse strand, counting down.
TTACAACATTTTCTTAATTTATTAATAAAAGGAACCCTGTCAAAAAAGGTTAGTCTCTGACACCATTTGTTCTTGATGAGACCAAGTGGCCTTTTGATAGGTATTTACTAATCATTTCTTTAGTATGTTCTAAAATCTAGCCAAGAATCTGCACACCATCCACTTCATTAGCTTATAGTTTACATAATCTTCCCTTCTGGGGCATAAGCGCCCTCTGCTGTTTCTCATGATCTTTCAGAAATTCATCTGCTCTGGGTGAAATGAATTCTACATCTCTTACGATTTCCTTATTTATACTAGATTTTAGCTCTCCTCACCCAGCCCCAGACCACTGATTTTATTGATGGAGGGGAAGTCCTGATGAGAAAGTTCCCTCTACCAAAGACAGCCAGTTGGCCTGGCTCTAGAATTCATAACCCCATCGAGTTCCTTGGGCTGCTCAGGGGCCAAGGGATGCCCAGGGTCACACGCCACTGTCTGCAAGGTGTTTAGACGTTCCTGGTTCTACAACCAACGCTGTCCACGATTACAGCTGCCCTTTTTGTTCTGTCCTTGGCAAGACAGAGGCAGAAAACAAATCACAGCCCGTGCCTTGGGCGGGCACAGTCCCCTCTCCTCAGAGCCCTGCTCCAATCCTTTTTTGTAGCTTAGCCCCAAGCTTTTTTGCTGTTTTCAGCCTTCCTGGTTAGCTCCAGCTCCTGCTAACATGATTTTTGACAGAATTATCCTAAGCCTTTGTGTTCATACTATTAGAATCTCCCATTGAAGCCCCAATTCCAACTTTTATTTTTGAATGCTCGATAAAGTGTTAGACAGAGATAAGCTGGACTGACGAACAGAAAGAATTTACTTTCCTTCCCCTACTAACTTTATTTTTTAAGTTCATTCACTTGACTTACCTTGCCTTATGAACTATATACTCCTCGCTTTTCTTCCAGTCTGCTCTCAATTCTTTTTCTCCTTCCACTTTTCTTTGTTTTCTCATATTTAATCTCTCGTCAGTTGGTATGCCAAAAACCAAACAAACAAACAAAAGCCAAAAAACCCCCCAAAACCAAACAGTGAATGCAACATAAATTGCCCATGCTTTTTCTTCCAAACTGCTTGTAGGTGGATCATTCACCAAGTAAGAACTTCTTTAAAACCTCTACATACTTACTGATACCCTTTTATCTTAACAACTTGACCAGAGGTTCCCAAACTTATTTGGCCTACTGTCCCCTTTACAAAAATAAAAAAAAAATTACTCAGAGCTCTCTCCTACAATCTCTTTTAATCCTTTAATGTTTTTTTTAATTTGCATAATTAAAAATATTTTTAAAATTAAATTTGATAGTTTATTGTGCATTTGTGGGCTTTTTCCTGCATTCAAAATTTGATGATGCAATATTACATCATGTAACCATATAGTATCATATTGTAAACAAGTCATTACATAATGCATGCTGGACTTCCTGACAAAACCTGCCAACACTTGCTTGGTTAGACCTGTTGGTGGACTTATAACTGATGGGTTATAACTTGCATTTTGCATGTTTATTTGGAAAATAATGTCTAATCACTGATTTTAACTGTTACACAGTAGATGGAAACATGTATGCATGGTTTCTCAAAATTTCCTTCTTTCCTTATATTTCCACCTCCCCCTTATTTTTATTCAATGTCCCCAACTGCACCTGAGGCTATCACTGCCCTCCCTGGATCATACCAGTGCCCCCCAGGGGGTGGTATAGCCCACTTTGGGAACCTATGAACTTGACAGCTATGCCTTCCTTTCCTTTCTCTCAATAATAAGGCAGCTGGATCTAACTCATTTTCTTTGCTCCATCATTTTTACCATTCCACTTACTTACCTTTCCTTATGAACTACCTACTCCTTAACACTCTTTTCTTCAAGTCTTTTCTCATTTCATTTTCTCCTTCCACTTTTCTTGAAGTTCTCCCACATTTAATTTTTTCTTCACAAGTCATCCTAACCACTTTCATCATTTCCTTTTCCTTATTAAGCTCAAGCCCTTCTCTAGCCCCCTTTGCCACACAGCCTTCTCCTTTGGAAGCCAAAAGTAGGATTGTAGATTAATTCTTCCTTTCATATCATAGACTCAACAATAGTTCTATAAGGCACTGTTAATCTTCAATCCCACGCCATCCTCATCAACTGATTTCTGTACTCCTAACTCATATTACTCAATATTCCTAGAAGAAAGCAGAAAAGGACTCAGGGTCAGTTGGACCCTCACCTGTACAAGGTAATGCACATATTTGACTACCTACTACATTTCCTCTAACAATTGTCATCTCTCCCTAGGTTCCACTCTTACCCCGCCCTCCTCGTCAGCAAGACCCATCTCTTACTTTTTGACATTTTAGACCATTAGTGTTGAGCTTCTTTATTTTCTCTTCAAAGTTTCTCTTTATTTTCACTTATCCTTTCCTTTTACCATCAGTCTTACAGATGGAGTGGCTTTTCCTGGGACTTCATTCTATTATCAATTATTCCTTTCTCAATCTCTTCAACGTCTTCCTGTCTACTTGTTCCTTCTTCACTGCCTACAAACATGCTCACACGGTGCCACGCAAGCAGTAAGTGGTTAACAAACGCTTACTGACAGACGCAGGATCCCTCTTTCCCCCTAAAAACACCTTTCAATAATGCTGTCATTCACTCAGGCTTTTCGTCCCATACCTCTTCTCTTTCATGGCCCAAGCCCTACCTCTCTTATGATTTCTGACCTCACCAGTTCCATGACATGGCTCTCTCAAAGGACACCAGTGATCTTTCACAATCAGTGTGATTGCTTTTTTGAAGCATTCCCATGGACACTTCGCAGCACCACTTCAGACTATGGACAACTCTATGCCTACAGTCCTTAGTTTATGAGACAGTTGTCTGAGTCTCACGATGCCCACTTGCTCCTTTTTTTTGCTGCTTCATCCTCTTCTTCTTGTTCCTTAATAGCTCAAATTTTTATAGGTATCGAAAATTATTTTATATACATTATTTCATTTGTCAATACTACCTTGTAAGATAATGCAGATATTATCCCCATTTTACAGATGAGGAAAGACTTCGATGGTCCCTTCAAGACTAATTCTGACGCTGTCAAATCACTCTCTCTTCAGTTGTTAGTATAGGAAAAAGGATGCTCTCAATTTCTGTAATATTATTTTTTGAGTGTCACTAGTGATAGCATAGAAATGCTTAAGTCATCTTATTAGTATGACGCTAAAACTGATTTAAATTTTTTGAATGTTAGCATAGCTATAAAACTGTAAGAATTTTACTGAAAATTTTACATTCCTGGCATAAAATTACAAAACTGTAAGAATTTTACTGAAAATTTTACATTCCTGGCATAAAATTACAAATTTATAATTTTACTGATTATTGAAAAAGAAAATGACAATTTTTATATACAGAGCTAATCTGCATTATCTTTATTATGTAACTTGATAAAACTTTTTCCTTCAAAAATGCAAATATTTGCATATAGCACTAGTCTAATTTTACTGGTGCTACATTCCTGCTAAAAGGACTTGACAAAATATAAAACAAAAGAAAACTGATGAAAACAGAAATGGGGAGAAGGGAAAGGATAGGCTGAGATGATGTTTTTCAGGATATGTTAGGAAATTAGCTACTCCTTCACATGGAAAGTAGCATTTTCAAGTCTAGCTCCTTTAAGTATGAAATGCAACAAGGTACCTGTCACTACACACAACTTTCAAAAAGTGAAGCTGGTACATGTACAATGAAATTTTTTTACTATATAACAGTGCTCTTCATGAGAACCAAACTTTGTGAATTCCACTGTCACAGGTTATCTGTTGATTCATCCTATGAATAGGTAAAAAAAAAAAATGGAGGATGGGATTTTTAAATGACAAACTGAGAAAAAATTGAACTGGAATTGGAACTAGTGTGTACAGCTCAAAGAAGGGGATTTATCTGTCATAGAAGAAAAAGACAGTCACCTTTGAAAGTAGAGTATTTAACATGCACTGACAGGTATTTGAGGTCATAGGGAAAATAAAGAATTTCAGCAACCTTGCCATCATTTTCCTTCCCTCAAGGGCAAGCGTACAGTAAGATATGACTAGGGAAGAAAGGACTGGTTTTTATGGTCGCTGATACTGTCTGCTCCTTTTCAGAGAGGGGTATTCTAAATCTGTGGAGCTTAGCCAAAAACTGTTTGCCTGGTGCTTGCATCAAGCATATAGATATGATGGCTAAAAAGTTAAGAGAAATTTGTATTTCACATATCACAAAATTTTATTTCTGTAATCTTTAGGCAAATTAAACTAATTTTATTCAAAATATAAGTCTACATTAAATTACAATATTAACAATCTCTCGACATAGTTCTTGAACTTAATAGATAGATATGCAGTAGAAATCTATTTGGCTTCTATGTACTATATCCTGTAGAACCAAGAAAAGAAATAAAAGCAATGGAAGTGATGATGCCTGAAGAAAGAACGAGGACTTTAATGTCACATTTTAAACAATGCATGTTTTAAAAGGGGATTTAATTGTGCACAAAATCAAATCACATCAATTGAGTATTTTCTGAAAAGTATTGCTTCAACACTTATGTCATGATCAAAACTCCTTTGGTAGCTTTTAATCAAAATGAAACATGCTATTATGCAAATCCGGTAAAATGTACAGAGGTGCTTGTAAATGTCATCACAAAAAGTATCTTGCTCATAGTCACCATACTATATAGCTACAGAAATTTCATTCTTTAATTCAAACCCACTTACATATATATACAATATGAAACAAGATACCAACAAAATTCTTTTAGCCTCTCTAGACAAAATAACCTCTGCTTTCACAACATCAAGACTTTAAAAAGTCTTTGATAAACTTTTTTTTTTACAGTGGTAGAGCACACAGTATGATTACCATCCTGGTGCATGACTGTAAAAACAGAACCAAGGTTTACTGTAGCAATACTATATAGTTACAGTAAATAAAATCAAATAGCAGTGACCCTAATGCAGGAAACTGGGTCCGCTAGACTCAATCTTAAAATGTCAAACAAAAGAGAACAAACCAAAAAACACAAATCCCAAACATTAAATTCACAAATGAATACCATAGATAAAATAAAGAATCTGATGGTTCACTATATTTAAACATAAGCATCCTCTTGGCACTTCAGAGATCTTACTTAGAAACCTGATTTATAAAAAACCAGTCTGCAAAGTTTAAAACTACCTGAAAATAAATGAAAATGAAATAGATACTGGTATTCATGGTGCATAATTCAAAAGTCAGTGTATTTCAACACTGAAATATTTCTGCCTAAGTGTTCATCAATTAAGGTTTCTTGTTTTTGTAGATACCTAAGTAATCTTTGCAGCTAGAGAATGCAGCATTTAGGGTCTTTTTTTTTTTTAAACGATGTGCATTCATGATCACACACAAATCCAAACCAAACTTTTGGTGTTTTGTCACAGAAAAAAGTCCACAAGAGGAAATGTCTTTTAATTGGTATCTTCCTGTCCAACTTCAAAAATTATTTTGTACAGAGCAGTAGAAACAATCTTAATGGTCTAACAGAATAAGAGGAAGAGTGGGAGTGGGGGCAAGGAAGAAGAGATGTATGCCATCTTAAAATCACTAAGCCTTGTAAAGGATGATCCAAGAAACATTTCCTTTGCTTTTCATCCACAGCAGTGCATGCAGCTGATTGAACCATATGCATCAACCTGAAAATCTGCTGAAAAGAGGTCTGGAAACAGCTTCGGTATGTTTCAGGGTTCTGAAGATACATTCTAGTGTTTCATGAAAAACAGTCTGTCGTCGTCTTCGTTATGCAACGTAGTGGTACTGATTAGGGTTGTCTTTGTCTCTTTCCATATAGTCTCTATCTATTAGAGATTCAATTCTCTTTTTCAAATCTCCAGGCTGTAAGAAAATGTTACAGTGGTATTAGATTTCCTAATGTAGATGATTAAAAAGGAGCAATGTATTAATATCCACTTTATATTTGCTCTCAGAATTTAGAGAAAATAATTAGTGAATTTTCCTGTGTATCATTAACTCCAAAGTTCATGTGCTAAACATTAGCTTGTCATAATACAATTGGCTATTATTATTTCTCTTGAAAGTTTTTCCATATAAAAGTGGTGGCTGATGATTACCTGATGTGAAATATAAACATTGTGTAGTAATTACTATTCAGTGCATAAAATGTTAGGCAAATACTTCTTAAAAAGGCAAATTCATTAATTTTCATGTGTATCAACTGTCAACAAATATAAGGATTTTCTTCAACTATTCTACCACACACACTTACACTGGATAACAGATACCAGATGGTACCATGGGTATTTGTGAACATCAATAAAGAGCCAGTATGGGTTCATTAAGAGCCTCTGTGTCTTTTTTGACAGTTATTATTACACTGGTAGGACTGAGAAATACTACAAAGAGTACTGAAAAGCCTTGCAAAATCCAGGTCCAAGAGTATGTTCTCTAAGTTGTCTTGTAGGCAAGACATACATACATACATACATACATACATACATACATACATACATACATAAAGCAGGCCTGGAAAAGGCTGAACAACCAGAACCAAACAGCGCTAATGAACAGATCAGCGTCAATGCAGAGAGCACTCTGTAGGACGATGGAACCAAACTCAGTTCTGGTCACCATTTCTATCAGTTACTTGGATGAAGATACATATGGTATGCTTGTCAAATGAAGCAGGGAGGAAGCACAAACAAATACTGGAAAACATAAGAATCCCTAACGGTCTTTTTGGCACATGAAAAATAAGGATAAAATTTAAGATGAAATGTGATACTCTTATATGTGGGCTACAAATCTAAACTGAGCTATTATTAACCTAAGTTATAGTATCTAGAATGAGAGGAGATAATGTTATGAAACTACGTACTTGAATTTACAAGTTTTTGAAAATAAACCAAAGTACACAGGTGTTTCTATAAGTCCAAGAAGCTATTTTATTGTCATATTAAATATAAAACATCTGTATTTATTTGTAATATTTAGTCTATGACAGACTCCCTTAATACCTCATGTGGTGTTTCAAGTCTATGACATCAGAGTATGAGTCCTGGTAGGCCCTACACCAAACTAAAAAAGTTTTCAAAATAAGAGACTGGCTAAGTTTGGTGACAATGTGATTTGGTTTTTTTGGTCACAGCAACTCATAAAAAAGGCCTGAAATATGTTTCAGAGGAAGAAGCATTCACGTGATGTTCCAATAATGGGTCCTTGGAAGTATTATAGGTGTACAATGTATCTGACTGACATATAATAGATATCTATTATCGGAAAACCACCTCTGGTTCTATACCATATCCTAACCCTTACTGATAATATGTTGTCACATACAGTAATGGAAAGTTCCTATTTAAAAACAGGAATCAGTGGGATAAATGACCCAAACAAATCAATGGGATAAACAATACCTTCTTTAGACTAAAAACTTTTTTCACACACACAGGGATTATTTTTGCTGTTGCGATGTGTAATTCAGATTAAAAAGCACAAATAAATTCTTAAGTTTTTTGCCATCTCTTTTTTTAAACAATAGATAAAAACAGCATAACCATCATTCAAGTCAGAATTCATAAAATGTTTCCATTAAAAAGGACCATGCATATTCACAGGTTTGGAATCATTAGGATAGATAACCATCATCAATTAAAGGATTCCAATTCTATAAAACACCTCTTCCACAAGAAGCAAGTGTTAGAATCACTTAGAAAGGCAGATATGAAAGACAGGAGACGGACGGGAGGAAGAAGAGATATTAGAAAGAGGTGACAGAGATTTAGTAGGGAACTCTTCAGAAGAAGGCTAAATGTTCTCTGTCTTAGCTTGGTTTGCACATCCTTCAAGAAGACGTCACTGAAAATTTTTGTCATCAATAACCATGGCTGCTAAAAAGAGACTGAATAAGACCCATGTCTATTAAGTGATCCAGTTTTTTCCCATCTGGAATGAGTTAGACATAACACCGTTAATTCTCACATTACTTGCTATATGATTATAGATTAATTATAAGCTCCTTGTTGAAAACAGATCTGCCAAATATTTTACTCAGCAGACACCAGAATTTAGGTCTATTAGTGCTGTAAAATACTTAAGGCTGATAAATACATTTAGAATTTACTTGTGATATTTTCATTACTTTTGCAATTGACTGTGCAGCAAGGAGAGCAAACTAAATCTGAGAGCACAATGCAAAGAGAATGAATTAAAATTTAAAAGCCAGTGCCAGAAAACTTCAGATTAGGATCTTGAAGATTTAGGATTGATCAGAAAGAGACTAATATTGCTGTGTCACATTGTTTTCCTCACCTTTAATCACTTCTGTTATACTCTGAATTCTTTCCCAAGTTGTATAGAAAATATTCTAGAAGGTGCTAATATAATATGAAGAAATTTTCAACAATATATTGTGAAAATCCCTTCCGTCCAAGTTACTTCTGTTAACTTTTAAAGTAACTACATGCAATGACCTTCCAAATTCTCTGAGAAGGCCACAGCGTACACACAATGAGGAAAAGTCCACACAGAAGACTAAGCTGTATTTATCTTTTCCTTGTTTGAAAGTATCAGCAGACTCACTGTTAGAAATCAGAATTTTAACATCATTACTGATTATGAAAAAATAGTATTTAAAAGAATATGGATTAAAGGTCCTACTATTATTTCCTGGCACATTTCTATGCTCAGTTCAAAAGATGTTAGTTGACATGTGTGAAATGAGATTATGAATCCCTTGCTAATTAAATAAGCAAAACATAATTGACTAATGGTCAATTAGTAAAACACAATTTAGTACTGTATTACAAGTGTAAATCAATTTGAATGTTATATTTTACCTTTACTGGAAACTTCAATTGATTATACAATTCAGAAACCAGGAGATTATGACCAAGGGTCTTCCTCATCTTCATTATTCGTACAATAGCGGCATCGATCTGATATTGTCTATCCTGAAACACTCGTTCTGTGGTGCTAACTTGTTCTTCAACCTAAAGTTTAATAATAATAAAATAATGAAATATAGGAAACTTTCAAAACTGGTTCCCTAACATTCCTGAATTTTAGAGAAAAAAATTCTTCATGATGGGTCAAATCACAAATCATACATTATTTTGTTCTGCATTAAGATTTTTAATGAAGTCAATTTTAATTCATTAATAATAATATAACTTATATAACACCTTATATATGCTAATATATTATTAAGTAACAATAACAGAACTGATATAGCACCAAGCAATTTACAAATATTAACTCATTTGATCCTCACAACCCTGGGACGTAGGTGCTATTATCCCCTCCACTGAGAAAACTGATTCAGACAGAAGTTAAATGACTTACCCAGGATCACACAGCAGGTTAAGTGTGTGAGACTGAATTAGAACTCAGTTCTTCCTGATTTCAGGCCCAGTACCCTATATAATGTGCTAAAAATGTGCTACCTAGCTGCCTCTGTATATCTTAAAATAAGTTCCATTAAAATCTTTTAAAACCTTTTTTTCCTCATTCTAGGGGAAAAATGACACCAATAGATTAAATGCCTACTATGAAAAAAAGTAATAATAGACATTCATACAACATTCTAGACTTAGCAAGTAGTATACATATATTCTTTATACATATTTATATATGCACATTTTGCACATATTATTTTATACATATTTTTCATTTGATTATTACAACCCTGTGAATTATCATTCCCCATTTTACAGATGAGGAAATCAAGGCTTAGGAAGGCTAAATGATGTAATCAAAGGTCATCTTGACTCTAAATCTAGCACTCTGAGTTGTTGCCTCTCATATAAGTAGATTAAAGCAATCAATCTGAACATATCCCAACCAAACACTTCACGAATAAGAACGTGTGTGCATGTGTGTGTGCGTGTGTGAATGTAGGAGTGTGGCATGCTAGAAAAGAGTGCAGGATTTGGAGTTACAGCCCTCACCACTCCCATTATGGTCTTGGCTAAGTCATTTCCCCCTCCTCTGGGTTTCCTCATATGAAAATGGGGTTCAACTAGATGAGGCTGACGGTTCCTTCTTGCTTTGCATTTATAACCCTATGTCTATGGACTGATACATGGACATGTAACTCTAACTGCACTTGCTGAGATATGAAAGAACATTTCAATCAAGGCAGTAAACTAGCAATCTACATATAAAATTAATTTTATTTATGGAAGAATTTTAGGGTATTTCTTATCTGAACTTCTTTATTTTGCCATTTGTAACAACTCTAGGTATATAAATAAATCAGTGTCTTGAATAAGGAGAGTGGTCAAATATTTGAATTCTACATTTAAAAAAATTATCTACGCATTGACTTTTTTGTAAAATCAGAAAATCCATATCTAGCTTAGTTTAATCCATGTAAGAAAGTGATATAAACCTTAAGAAACTAGAAACCACATCTAATTAGGTGAAGTGACTTTACTAAAATTTATTTTCCTGTAGGAAGCCTTTATTATACAAATAAACATGCCATGGAATGCTAAGTCCAAGTAAAACTATTTAGGGGGAGTTATCTTCAATTCCAAGATCAGATTAAACTACCAGCAATAATAACGATAAAAAAGCCTACTCTCTCTTTTTTAATTAAAAAAAGAAAAAGCAGCCCCACTCTGGTCTTTCAAAAGCCCGTATACTCTGACAAAGAATTTCAACACTTGAGTATATGACATAAAAAAGGTCAAATTCTACTAAAACAGACTGGAGATACCCAAATAGTTTTATTTTGTTGTTAGTTTTTTTTTTTGCACTGAGTATAATTCATTATATCTTATAATCAAGTTCTGCTTCATATTCAATAGAAAAGATCTTGATTTACTATACTATAATTTTCACAGGTTTGTAGATGAGATCTGAAAAAGGGCTTAACCTAGTGACCACACAGGCAATAAGTTATACACAGGGTTAGGATTTGGATATAGGTACTTGGAATCTAAATCCTGTACTTTTTATATTGTAATTTTACCATTTAGGATTATTTCTCATATTTTATATATGTGTATATATATCTATATATACATATATCTCTACAGATCTATATCCATCCATCCGCTTCCCTGAATGGACACATAGTCTACGTACTTAAGATTATTTATAGTGAACTATCCATCTCTCTATATTACATAAAGTTAATATATAAAAAGTCTGCTTAGCCCCTACTTTTCATAATTTTTTTCTCATATTTATGTTTATTATGAAAGTTATGAGAGAAGAAAGCCTGAGGCTGAGCCTACAAATCCACACCTATGGACCCTACTTCCTGAAGAGCCCCTAACTTGGGAAAGACCTTGGCTTGGGCCTCTGAGATCACCACAGAAGTGAGGGCAAACCCCTCTAATCAGAATGCTGTGCGATGAGAACAGATAGGCAAAAATGTCCCAGTGAGTCTGGGTGCCTGAACTAAGGAGGCGGGGAGGAAATTAGATCACTGACAGGGCTGAGCTCAGGAACAGCAAATCCTACAACAGACATAAAGTCAGAGTCTCCAAGGAGCTAAGGAATAGAGTAAGACTTCTACTACTGATTCACAGGAGTGAGGCCTCAAGTTTTCAACAGAAGGAGGAGGGTTTGAACATCACTAAAGGAGAAAGGAGTTAATCAATTTCTACTTATTCTGGCTTAGGGGCCAGCTGGGAAAGCTTCAAAGCCCTCAGGTCCAAGGAGGCTGCAGTCTTTATCACGGAGCTATCATCGGCTTGTAGCAGAGATGGAGAACACAAAGCTACTCATCTGCCTGGGATCTTCAGGGTTTAGAAAAATGGTAACCTAGATAGACACACTGAAGATCATTTCCAGCAGGTGGGTAGTACTATAGCACCCTGCTGGGCCCTTGGAGGGGAGGGGAGGGGTGGGAGCAACCTGTGTTCTATGGACAAGGCTCAAGTAGGACAAAGATGGGGGTCCAATTCATACTTTTCAATCAGGCAATAAATAGATTGTTTCCAATTTATTACTAATATAAACAGCAATGCCAGGAATCTTGGCAAACTTCTTAAAATTTCCCTTTGTGGTTCATTTCCTAGGGTTATATCTCTTAAAATAGAATTATAAGGTCATGCACTATGGCCAGTTTTGTACTTTTTATACACTGCTACCCCAATTCAAGTATGTGCTAATTTATAGTGGCAACAGACAAATGTTGACTTATTTTGCCACATCTCTTTTTTTATCAGGCCTCATCCAAACAGTTTTTCACTAATAGTTACATAAGGATGACAAAATTATTTTTAATGATTAATGGGGCTGGGTATGTTTGTATGTGATAATGTACTACTGATTATCTCATGTGTGAGCTGTTCATCTTCAACAATGTGAATTATATTACTGACTATATATCAGTTTCTTATAAATTATGGACAGTAAGCTTTTATTAGTTAAAATGAAAATTAAAATCTATTTTAAAAAATCTAATGCAGTCACAACACAGTATACTTTGGCATATACTTTTGACCTGTACTAATACAAGGAAATTTGACCATAAAAATAAATGAACTGACTCCTTAATAAATAAATCATAAGGATATAAAAATAAATACAGAATTTAATACATACAGTTTCTTTCATCTGGATTTGATTTATCTTTATTCTAAACAATTTGTGCTTGAAATCTCCATTAAAGATGAATTTGTCTCCATCATCTACATCCTTGCCTTTTGGACTTTTAATCAGCACTCGTGCTTTACCACAAGCCAAAGATTGTAAGGTTCTTCGCAATTCACTATCCTCTGTATATAGGAAAAAAAGGTAGTTACAACCTGAAATTTAGTTGCATAATACATTTGTAATTACTTAATGCCATTCTGATAGTACTATTAAAAACCCACCATTTTATATGTAAGAGGACCTGGTTTACATATCAATCAAGTTTTATTACATACCTACTCTGTACCAGGTATTGTAAGGTGCTGTGTGAACAGTCTTGAAGAGAGGGATCCATTAGGAGATTGAGGGGAGGAGGGGCAAGGGGGGAGGTGTGGGGGCAGGAGATGGAGTGCCATGAGTGAGGAACAGAGAGAAGTCCACTTTGTTTGGATCACATTGTACAGGAAGGGAAGTAGGTATAATGAAGCTAAAGAGAGAGGGTGGGGTCAAGTTATTAATGGCTTTAAAAGAGAAATAAGCATTTTTATTTTATCTGGAGGAAATAGGGTATCACTGGAGCTTACTGAGCATAGGAGGGACAAGTCAGAGACATGTTGTTGGAAAACCAGTTTGGCAACTGTGAGACTCAAAGCAGGGATACAGTGCTCTAGATAAGAGGGAATACAAGCCCACACCAAACTGGTAACTGTGTGGAGAGGGCATTTCAGCCCCCACATAAGTCATGTGAGAAGACAAATAGGAGTGATTCGGGGAAGGGAAAATGGCCTGATTTGGAAACGGAATCATTATGTGAGGTGAGGGAGAGGGAGGTGGTGGGAGTAATTCAAAGGTCATGAACCATTCAAAGGTCATGAACCAGCAAGAGTGAGGATCTGGAAGGCAAAGAATAGCTGTTTGAGATATCTATCAGTTTGAAATGTGTATGAGGCAGCTGGTTGTGTGGGACTGAAGCTGACAGGAGAGGCGTGTGTGTGTGTGTGTGTGTCTGTGTGTGTGTGTGTGTCTGTGTCACAACTAGGGTCAGTTAAGAGTTCTGTTACATGGAGACTGAGAATGGTAGGAGGTGGCTTAGGAGAGTAATGAAACTCCCCTATTAGTTGTCCAGGAGGAGAGATGTCAAATGCAGCAGAGGTCAAGGCTGAGAAGTGAGCAAAGACCATAAGATCTGGCAATTAAGACATCATGGGTAACTTTTATAAAGAGCAGTTTCTACTTGGTATGAGGGAATGAGACAGAGAGATTCACAGACTGAGGAAACTCAAGGGCCGAGTCAAAATCTTTTACCCCAACACAACGGCACTCAGGCGCTCGTGCACATACGCTGAACATGGCAGCTTGGCATGGGCTTCTCTTCCCAGCTCTTGCTAGGCTTCCCTTCTCAAGCTCCTTCTGCTCTTTTCTGTGTTTCCCTTTTCTCGGCCTCACTATCCCCAACAACCCCCATCCACAAAAAAAAATTATAACATTATACTGAAACAAATTTCTTCTGTATTAGTTATGTCTGAAATTCTCCAATTTACTCTGCACCTACAGTCCATCACTTTGCTACCAAATGGTATTCCTCACTGAGCTTCTGGAGTTAGGACTGGTCGCCATGCTAATTATCAGAGTTCTTAAATCTGTCAAAGTTTTCACCCCTTACACTCATTTGTATAAATTGTGCATTTTTGCTATTCTTGTGTCTAACTCTTTGTGACCCCCTTGGACCGTAGCACACCAGACCTTTCTATCCTTCAGTATCTCTCAAAGTCTGTCCTAGCTTATGTTTGCTGTTTTCATGACATTATCTATCCATTTTGCCTTCAATCTTTCCTAATATCAGGGTCTTTTCCAATGAGTCATGTTTTCTCATTATATGGCTTTAATACTTTACCTTCCAGTACTAATTTCTTTAAACATTGACTGATTTGATCTCCCTGCTGTCCAAGGGACTATTACAAAGCCTTCTCCAGTACCATAATCTGAAGATGTTGATTCTGCAGTGCTCAGCTTTCCTTACAGTCCAACTCTCACAGCCTATTATATTGCTCTTGGGAAAGCCATAGCTTTTATTTTTTCATAGACTATATGGACCTTTCTCCGCAAGGTCGGATGTCCCTGCTCTTTTTCAGCATGCTGTCCATATTTGACACAGCTTTCCTTCCAAAGACCAAGTGTCTTTTTAACTGTTCTTTCCGTGTTGCTCAATTCACTATATGTTGGGAGGAGGTTTTTTGAGAATAATGGAGACTTAGACATGTCTAAAGGGAGTAACCAGATTTAAAGATTACAAAAAGAGAGAAAGGATGATTAAGGGGCGAAATCTGCTGAAGAAAAGCAGGGCACAGAATCCAAAGGTCAGCTTTGACAAGGAGGACCATCTTATCAGAAACAGGGAAAAAGACAAAACAGGGAGTGATGTGGAAGTTTGGAGATTAAGATAAAGAACTCATTTCCCAAAACTTTTTCTCAGTAAAGTAGAAGGTATCATCTTCAGTGGAAAGGATAGGAGAAGGAGATGGACAGAGGCTTAAGAAGTTAAGGCAACTTGGAAGAGCTTCTGTGGAAAGAAATAAATACACTAACTAGGATTATCAAAGCACTGCCTCACTACAGACAGAGCCCAAGGGAAGTCAGCTAACACTTCCTCATGTCCCTAATCAGCATAAGTGCCTGATTTCCTCATGCTCTGCTCTGATGCATTGGAGTAGGAGCAATCCCAAGTTTGATTTTCACAAGAGCTAAGCAGTCCGATAAATGATGAGGACATGAGACCGGAGAACAGGATGATGGTGAGCTGGTTAACTATGGGGCTGGTTTGTGGAAGGGAGCAAGGAGAAATCAGAGGAGAGCAGTAAGTGCTTAGAGGGTGGAGGGACGGAAGCTGCCACGAGGGTGAGGAGTGAAGAATAGGGAAGACAGATTAGATATGGCTGGACGTGAGATTCCCAGACTCTGTGACTACAGAAGTGAGCAGCTGAGCAGTGGAGAGCGCCAGGTGTGACTCTCCCTGAGTACTTGACATAGAATGCAGTTGGCCTTGAGGAGAGGGCAGAGGTTGGGAAGGAAGCCATTGTTGTGGTTGGGGACCACGACATCAGGGAGGTGCAAGTGAGTTGGATTAAATGAGGGAGGGCTGTGCAAAGTCACTGCCTCACTTTCTCCTCCAGAGCCGTCTGGCTCCAGGGCAAGATACAGGTCAGGCTGACTGGAGATGGCTCCCTATGGAGTCTGAGGGAGTACACCACAAAAGATCAATTCCATAGCACCAAAGTAGGAGTTTGGCGAGGAGAGAAAGTGAAATAGGTAGAGAACTCCTCAAGAAAATAGGGCATTTAGAACAGCAGCATCAGAAGCAAATAAATGCTCTGAAGATGTTATCTGGATACCATGAATGTACAAAGTCGTTTTCCCTACCTACACCAGTAGCCATTTTTATTTCTTCAAAACTGAATTCATCTCCTTCATTAAACATGAGGAGCACTAATGTCTGGAAGAGTGACACTTGAAACTCCTTCTTTCCCTAAGGGAAAAAAAAGGTAAATAAATTAATATTTATTTCTGAAACAGTATACCCCCTCCACCCTCATGCTAATCTCTTTTCCTTGTCCCACTGAGTTCCTTTTCAAGTCAATGGGCATTTTCTTCAAAAGTTAACCAACAGGAATTAAAAAGGAATCAAAGACTAAATGACAGAAGAGAGGAAGGGGTAGCTTAGTGGCTACACAGTTCAGAGTTAAGAAGACCTAGATTCAGCATCAATCTCCCAGCATCTAAATTCCTAGACACTAACACCTCTAATACCATGTTAATAAACTGTAGCCTGTCTGCACTGTAAGAGGAAATTCCTTGCTAGGAGGTTCCCAATGAAATCACAGGTTTAATCATTTTTTTTTTTTTAAAGGAAGGGATGGAGGAAAAGAAGGGAGAACCAAAGCTATGAAGGAAGAAAAAAATGACTTGTATTTTAATTAAATATTCCCATTTAGGCAATCAATTAGCAGCTGGCTACCATCTGTACAGGTGGAAGGAATTCCCACATCAATGGAACCAAAGGTCCTTGATAACTAACTTCCTCACTATTTTCCCAAAGGCTGCTATTGAATGGAATGAGACTCTTTAAGCCCAGGTTCCCCATGTAAGTCTAACATACACCACCAAGTACAAGCTCAGTTTGGCTCCATTTATTTATTTCAATTTTTTTTCCCTACTAAGAAAAAAATCTCTCTGAGATTACTTAATTTGTTTGGGAAATAATTCCTTGCCAAATAAAACAGGTGAGATCATCTGCGCTAGTTTTGATTCAGAATTATTTTATCATGCCTACTTAGAGAGAAAATGAATTTGTGCAAAAACAATGTACCAGAAGCATATTGCAAAACAGAAGATAAAGAGATTACTGGGAATATGCACACAAAAGCATCTTTTTAAAAATTAAATTGTTATCAAAGTTCACGCCATTATTTTGATGTTTAAAATTTATACCAGGTTTCATTAAGATAAACCAGAAAATAATTGTTCTTGCTTTTTCTAATATAGAATAATAAAGACAGAACAAAATGTAACTAAGGAACATTTTGCTTATTTAATAACCGTAAGAAACATGACATAAGTTTAAATTTTAATTGAAAATATTATATTACAACACTAAGTTTTAATTTATTAGAAACCAATTTATTTTTAAAGATAAAGTATTTGTATTGTTTCCCCTGTTCTTTGGTGATTCCTTAATTACTAATGTTGCCTAAGGTAAGGAATATAGTCTATGGTATAGAATTAAGTGTCACTACTGAATCATTTCCTTTTCTTATGTTCTAGAGTAAAATCACCATTTTATTTCAAACTAACATTTCCATGGCGGAGGGGACGAACCTCATTTGTTTAAAAAAATTTAAAACATCTCGATAAAATGATCATGCTTATGAATCAAACATTAAGTGAATAGACTATTAACATACTTCTTTGAACTCTGCTTTCAAAACAGCATGCCCCAAAGTGGTTTGCCACTGAAGCTTTCGACCACTGTGTTTTCCAAGATAAAATGTCTTAAATACTTCTTGAAGTTTAACCATCTGTCAATATAAAAGGAAAAAATTTACTTATGCTAAATTTGATTTACCTAAAACCCAGAATACTGTACTAGATGAAATCCATGACTTCTCCTAAAGTCTAAATTTAAATGAAAAACCAAACATCTCAGATTTACTTTGAGTAGCTTTAGTCTTCACACAGCTTTTAGGAAGATTATTTTTTAACTTAGATGATATAAATTTTCTTTCCCCTTTCTGATGGTGGTATTGTCAAAAGTGTTACTGGCTATTTATACCACCATTTCTGAAAGTTACAATGCATGGTTCAGTCATTTTCTAACTGGAAAATTATATGCTATGAAAAATAGATAACCAAAGGATGAATCTAGTTAAACTTGTTTAAACAAACTTTTGCTAGAATCTCTATGAGGTGAATACTGCACAAAAATAGAGAAGTTCTGTTACCCTAGATACAGCTGAATAGTGCTAATATCTCTCAGCAACTGTACGAAAGATATTTTTAAATCTATTCAGAGTGAACTGACATTTTCTAGGTGCTACTACAAATATAAACAGAACAATGCTTTAGAATATTTATGAGTTCCCAACATCCTCTGGACTTAAATTTAATTTTTTAAAATAATGATTATTAATTACCCTGAATTATCTGTATTTGACCCCATCATGGTCTGTATGCTAACAAAGTTAAAGATGAAGTAGTGTTCAACGAATAATCATTTCTACTTTCACCACAATTTGTTTAAATAACATAGACAAGAGTACCAGGCCTGAGTTCAAATCTGACCACAGACACTTACTAGCTGTGTGACCTTGGGCAACTCACTTAACCCTGTTTGCCTCAGTTTCCTCACCTGTCAATGAGCTCAAGAAGGAAATGGCAAAGCCCTCCAGTACCTTTGCCAAGAAAACCCCAAATGGGGTCACGAAGAGTCAGACATGACTGAGCAACAGCACAGCCATTTGTTCAGTAACTATTCAGTTTGTGGGCATGTTATTAGACTATAAATATCATAAATTAAATTAAAAGCTCTCTGAAACACCAGCAGTAATACTTGTTGAAGGCATTTGTGTATAGTGCCCAGATCTACATGCAGCTGATATTTATAGAAATGTCAATAACAACAGTAACAGTCAGCATTTATATAGTACTTTTCAAATCCTATTTTATTTTATCTTCACAACAGCTCTGGGAAGGAGCACTACCATTATCACCATTTTACAGATGAGGAATCTGAGGCACATAGAAGATCCCAGGTCCCCAGGGTTGGGCAGACAGTGTCTGAGGTCACCATAGTATCTATGATAATGACAATATTCAATTCTTACTTTTACAATCAGGTTAAGAGGAGGTCACATAGTGATAAACCACAAAAAAAATAGAAATTGGTGGAAAAAAGAAAGCAATCATTTTCAAATGACCCCAGATAAGCTTTTAACAACATTACAACTCCTAAGTGCTTGATTCAAAAAGGCAAATAATCTATCATGAATGAGTGGTGGTATAACAGCATATGTCTGTATAGAGGAGTTTACCCTAAGATGGTAGCTTTTAGACATACTCTGCTTCCAAGAAACTATCAATAGATGTATTATAAATCATACTTTTTTTTTTTAGAGCACTTACCTCTGGAGTTAAATGCACTTCCATGGGTGTGTATGTTGGCCAGTATCCCATAGTGAGTATATTAACTGTCAGGTCTATATTACCTGGGTCACTTTGATTCTGCATATACTAAAAACAAATACAGATGTTCGTTATTTTTAAAATAACTTAATTTTTCCATAACTCAAACACAGACAATACATTTTAAAAATAACTTGCCCATCTACTTAGTCAACAAAATGTACCTGTTTAAACTGAATCATAATGTCTTTGGAGAGTTCCATATCCTTGAACATCCCCTCCAACTTGCTGGTGAAAGCAGCACCACATTCTGTCTCAAAAGTAAAAGGGTTGTAAGAAATATAAGAAGTATAAAAGAAATGAAAATAGTCATTGTGAAGAATCTCCAAAAGTAAATATGGGAAAGAATCTTATTGTTGCAATTGCTTACCATGTTTTAGTTTTGACAACATAGACTTTTCAGCATCAACAGAAGCACTTTTTCCAACAAGGAGTCTTTTTGCCAAATCTTTCTTATAAAATGCCTCAAAAACATCTTTACCTATTTATGGGTCAAAATAAGAATAAAATTACATCATGAGTTATAAGGAGAAATTAATATTCAAAGTTATTTTCAATCTAAAGATCCCTGAGTAGTATTTATTTAGGAATAAAGGCAGCTTTTTATGACACTTAAATGACTTATTTCCTTCCCCAATTTCTTATTAAAATTGATATAATTTATATGTGGTTATAAATAAATAAAACTTAGGCCCACATAAAGGAACTGTAATCCATCCAGCACTATTAACATTTCTAAAGATACAATTTTGTCCAATGTAAGAAGTTATTTCTTACCATGAATAAATCTGAATATTATCATGATTTTGTCAAGAATTCGTTCTAGTTCTTCATCTGTTGCTTCTTTATTACCAGCTCTTAGCTTGGAATCAACATGTTTTGCTAAGATATCAAAATAATTGAAAGTTATTTTCACATATGCATTTAAAATATAAAAATCAGAAAAAAAACATAATTAGACCAACTATCATTGTGAAATGGTTTTGTGAGTCAGATCTTTGATTTAATCAGTACAGGAAACTAACTTCCTGTGAGGAATGGATCTCCCTGCAACTAACAACTTGAGAGAGGGTCGCTGTGGCTATGGGGATTGTACAGGATCCCCGAGTATCAGAAATGAGGTTTGAACTCGCTATCCGTGACATCATGTTGACCAACCAGTACTAGAATATATTGTGAAATGAAGGCATTTCCATATTCTATAGTATTTTCTCACTTGGGCTGTTAAGAGGTTAGTAATTTCCAAAGAGGGGTTTGAATACAGTGGGCTAAGTAAGTAAACATGATATATTAATAATGACACTGAAATGTTGGATTTTCAGATTCTATTTTCCTTCATTTATGACTTCCTCTCCTTACCTGGAAAAAAGGGCTTTCTTTGAGTTTTGGGTGGGGAAAGTTAAATAGGAACTGCCTGGTCTGCTACGTGTGCATGTAAAGCTTTACACACAAGAGAGTTTCAGTCTCAGGACAATGCAGACAAAGGGCACGCTCAGAGATGGACAGTAAGTGTAAAACCCAAAGGAATCCTTAGATACAGAAACTGATGATGGTGGAGTGCATAATAAGCCAAATAATTCTCCCGAGTGATACACAAATTTAAGAAATGAAGCTTCTGGAGAATCCTGAATTATACATTCTGACATTAATGGTTAATTATTTTATAAAGCACTGATTCAAAATTTGCGTTCATTGAAATTTTTCCTCTCAATTCAACAAACATTTATTAAACACTACCAATGTTCAAGGTATTGTGCTCTCAAGAGTATGTGCCTTCTTATTTAGTAGTACAGAGTGATTAAGTAGAGCTGTTAAAAAAAGTGAACTCTCCTCCCTCCTTGTATAAACAGTCAGGGGTACCTTTAATAACACTCAGCGGATAACCTTGTTAGCTTGTGAAATCTCATCTAATTTAAGCCCTCTGTGGACAATCTGATACAAAGATGGCAAAGAGAATGTTCCGCTTAAGACAGAAACTAGGACTGTTTCAACATACACCGAGTCTCGCGGTTTTACTCATATCTGACATACAACATGCCATCTCAATTAAAAAACCTAATACAAGTTTCCTCCAGTTGGTAGGATGGGAAATGACACACATTCTGGCACATTCAGTCTTCATAAACTGCAGCTCTGAAGTTATTACAACTTATACAAACTAAGAAATATTTTGTGTTCAAATTAGTCTTAAATGGGCAACACTTATTCATCATTCCACTGGGTAATTCTACTTTTGGAAATCAAACTCAAATTTTTTTAATGGAATATCTATTCTCATGTGGTGAACTACTTCACAATGGTTTTCTTTGAAAATCCAAGTCTGAAATTTATTTTTGTAGAACAAATCTTATACATATTTTATATTCATGTTTCAACTAATTTGTCTTTTGCTTGAATTTTCCTTTATTTTTTCTAAAACATTTAAAAGATATTTTTATGGAAATAATTTTTTCTTACCTATTAGTTCTGCAGGCTTATTTGGTCTCTTGTTGATAAATGTTTCAAAGGATTCTTTCATCAAGTTAATGAATTTTTCATTCTTCTGAAAGCATATTTCTATGATGTGGTCCACTTTATCCTTAAAATCTAGTAGTTCTTGCACCATATCTTTGTCCTTTTCAGGATTAACTACTATTGTTGTTCCAAAAGTCTGTAAAAACAAATGAATACCAAGTCATACATGGTATCTAAAATTATTTCCTTATATTAAACATACAATTTAAGATAGGGGATTAGAAATGAATTTCTAATAACCTTAAGTTCATTTTATATTGAAACCACTTTCTAAATTCAGTACTTAAGTGCTAAGTCTAAAGTAACTTTAAAATACTGAAAAATTCTACAGTCTTTTAACATCCATTAAAATAAACTTAAAAAGACATGCTTAACCAAACTAAGCCATTCTTATCTAGTTATGAAAATAAGGCCAAGTTCAGAGTTCAATTTCTTAGGCAACTTTCACACTATAAAAGTTAACTATTTTGACAAATGTTTCTCAGCAGGTTTCTTCTTTTGGGAATTATTAGTCAGCTGGAAGAGGCAACATACAACCTGAGGCGCTGACTGAAGGATATTGAAATTGGGAGCTCTTAGCCACAGCAAAGCCTGGATGTCTAGCCCAGCCACAACATGGTGAGCCTCTGAGAAGGGATACCCCTAGGACGCCAAAAGAATAAACTGGCTCAGGCTGGAAACAAAGGTCCGAACTTCCCTTCAAATCAGTATCGAGAACGGGGCTATGATTGGCCACCGTATTTCCAGACTAAGAGAGGGAAGGAGGGAAAGAAAGAAGAAAACCATTCCTATTTGGCAACTAAGGAAAGGCTTTTAATCTTATTTATGGGTTAATTCATTAGAATTTCGTATATAAGACCTCCTTCAGAGTAATTTAGTAAAAAGATTCCCGCCCCCCCCACCCCCCAACGTCTTTCTTCTGTTTCTAGCTGCTCTGGTTATTTATTGTACATTGGTCTTTCTGCACAAAGACATAAGAAGACCTTAAGTTTTGTAAGTGGAATTACAAAAAGTCCCATCTCTTAAAAAAAACGAAACCTGTTTAAGGTCACAAAGAACAGTCTTTTTTTTGCAGCATAAGAACAACCCCTAATTCTTTTAATCTGTGCCTATAACAATGACTAATAATTTGCAACGTCATCTTAAGTTATGATAGCAGTATGTGTTAAGAAAATTAAGATCAAATCCATCACAACTGTTAATGAGCTAACACTCATTAACATCAGCTCTGCAGATTAAGATACAGAGCCAAACCTAACAATACACCTGCAGACTAAGAGGAGCTAAGACCGTGAAGCAGCATGGTGAACATCCCCTCAAACTTCTGCACCAGACAAAACTCTGATGGGGAACCTCCAGGGAACATCCCAGAGAATCATCCGCCTAGCCCAGGTCAGAACGTGGACAAAGAGACATCTGCAGACAACGGGGAACGTGTGCAGCGCTGCCAGACTCAGGAAGTGGGCCTCAGTAAGTGAACAGGTGCTAACTTGCAGATTTGTTGCTTGTATCCCACTTCTAGGTCACCAAGTCAGGGTACAATGAGGTGAGGTCCTGAGCCCCAGTGTTGTTTCCAGAGAGGGGGGCCTTAGGTAGTGTAATAAAAGATAAGCAAGTTCAGAAGCATACATAGGGTCTCATTCCCAGGTTCTAGCTAGGTCTGAAGCCTGCAGGGAAAAAAAACCAGGGCAGGAGTTGCAGACCAAAGATGAGCCTGCAGTTCTGTCCCACCAAACCAACAGAGCTTCCAGCTGGCTTATCATGACGAGGTCTAGCAGCAGTCCTAACCCCAGGTCAGGAGCTTGAGGCGGGAAGCAATCAGGCAGACCCTTTAGAATCAATGAAAGCTTACAGGTCCCCAGGCTTAGCTGTCCCTGAGATCCTAAATAACCCCACAAAGCAGCTGCAAGCCCTGTCCAGACCTCCATCACAGAAGAATGCAGAACCCAGGCCTAACATCAAGTCCAAAGTCAGGAAGTCAGCTGGATGAATAAGCAAGCAACAAAATGACTCCACCGTAAAAAATGATTATGGGAAAAGGGATGCTCAAGACACAAATCCAGAAAATGAACGACTACAAAACAGCTACCAGGAAAGCCTCAAAAACCCCACAAATTGGGCACAAATTTAACTAACAAGTTAAACTATTTAACTAACAAGTTAGTTAAATAAATTTAACTAACTAGAGATAGAGTTCAAAAAGTTTTTAAAAATGAAATGACAGTGGTAGAAGAAAAAAATCAAAAAAGAAAAGAGAGCTGTGAAAACAAATTAAAAAGGGAATTAATAGCTTGTATAAGAGGAACAAAATCTCGTCCAAGAAACAAACTCTCTGAAAATAAGAATGGACTGTTATGAGAAAACAAGAAATACGAAAACAAAGCCAAAAGACTGAAAACTCAGAAAATGTAAGGTATCTCAAAACAGAAACAAATAATTTGGAAAAATAGATTAAAAAACTTCGAAGATCACTGGATTATAGGAATGTGAGTATAGACATCCAATGTGAGGACAGACATCCAATCTCAAGAAATCTTGAAAGCTATGGAGATTTCTTAGAACAAGAAGGCTAAAAGAAATCCTCACAAGAAAATTTCCAGGAATATCACAGACAAAACTTAGAACTACAAGAAAAAAGAAAAATACTGCAAGTGACCAGGAAGCTCTAAGTCCAGAGGAGCCACAAGATCACACATGATTAGCAGCCACCACTATGGCAAAGGATATAGGATTATGGCCAGGATTATTAACCAGCAAAACTGAGTATTATCCTCTAAAGAAGAAAACCCTTTAATCAAATAGCGGACATTCTAAGAACTTTTGATGAAAAGAACAGAACTATAGAGAAATTTTGAATAGTGCCAAGCATTTTCCACAACACTGTTCTGAAACTGAAATACCTTGATGTATTCACTCCAGTGCTGCAGTAGGATCTGTTGCCCTCCTTTTACTCGACTGAACAACTGGTACATCTGTGTGAGATCAGGCACCCTGTTTTCATCAAGCAAATTATCAAGTCCTAAAATGAAATAAAAAAATAATATTTAGTGCATTTATTAATTTAATAGCTGGGTGTAAAAAAGTCACAGCTGTAATTCCTACTGCTGGGGAGGCTGGGACTGGAAAATCACTTCAGCTCAGGAGTAGGTTGTCAACTGACAGCCACACTAAATTCAGCCCCAATATGGCGAGCTCCTAAGAGACCTTACAGATTCTGCCTCAACTGAGATTAAATTCATTTTTAATCTAGGATTAGACATAAAACATACTCACCAAAACAACTATGACATAATTTCCCCCCATAATTCTGTATTTCTTTCAAACATGAACATCTTGTAAAGAGATTAAATTTTTTTTTCAATTAATAAAATAGTCATTCCATTTTTAATGTTTACTTTTCTGGTATCCAAATAATTGAAAACAATTTTTAAAAGCAGAATTAAGTCTTCAGAGTAGTCTCTATATTTTTACTCTATCAAGCAGACATATAAATTCTTACCAAGAAACCCATGAATAAAGTGCTTCCTGAGCCAGTTTATTCCATTTTTCACTCCCCAAATAATTTTTCAACCAGTAGTCTGACATGCATAACAAATCCCAATAATCTGTACCTTTTAGTCGTCTTACTTTTCTTTGATGGCTCTATTAAAACTTACAATGTTTAGCTTTTCTGCACCTTAATTTTGATATAGGCATTAAATAATCTTTCCATCTTGTTTTTCTAAAGTAATTAGATGACAAAAGCATTAACTCTTTATGTCCTTTTGCTTGTTAGTCACATTTCAAAGGGGTGACCTTGAGACCTAGCACGGACATCATTCAGTACAAAGTTTAGCAGTAAGTTATATCATATCTATCTTCAGTTCCCCCTCAAATTTTAATATGTGAGGTTCTTTTTCTCTCAGGACCTACAATTTTTACCAGGTATGATGTAATCACCACTATATTCTAAGATCAGCGTTCGTAAAACAAAAACCATTATACATACTTGTGTTAATTAAGTATTCTCTTCGACAAAATGTAAGCTCCCTGAGAACAAGGATTGCTATTTTTTTTATTTGGTTTGTTTTCATTTTGAATCCCAGCAACTACCAGAGCACCTGGCGCAAAGTAGGAGCTTAATAAATACTCTGATTCACAGAGCATCAGGGCTGGAAGGGACCCAAAGATCTAGTCCTTCATAGTATAGGTAAGAAAACTGAGTTTCTAACTTTTGTAGCAACGAGTAGCAGAACTGAAACAGAACTGAGGTTAGGATTTCACACTGGGTTCCACTTCATCAAGCTACTCACTCATGAACATGAAGGACATAACTTATATTGTACAAAGTTACACAAATTATTGCAGAGCATGAAGGATATAACAAATTATATTATTATATTGAAACTTTTACCTTTTTGTAGAATCGCCGTTAAATGTTCACCTAAAAGCTGTTTCTCCACACAAGCTATTAGTGGTTTCCTATATAAAGCAAAAAAAAAAAAAAGAAAAGAAATTAAAGACACCAAAAATATTATAAGCCTTAAAGGAAATGATACACTTGACTATTCCATGTGACAAGTGGAACTTTCTATCTCTGAAGCAAATACAGAAAATATCCATTAATCTGGAACACAACAAATAAGGAAACTAGAATAACCAGAAAATTTTCACTGCCTAATGCTAAGAATTGCTTGCTCATTAAAAACCGAAGCATTGTAAGATCCTGAAGTCATTTTTGAAATCATTAAAAAAATCAAAATGCATTCTACATAATGACTTTTTTAAAAAAAAAATTCTATTTTAGCTCTCTGAAATCTATCTCCTGACCTATATAAGTAATTGATGGGGCTTATGGTGGTAAGCTGTACAAATGGGGAGAAAGAAGATAAAGACAGGGGAGAAAAACCATACAGGTCGATCAAGTCCATCCATATGTAGTAAAAGGATGACAATTTCTTTATTCTTCAGCTATCTTAAAAAAAAAAAAGACAAAACAATGAAAGGAAGGGACTGAGATAAAGGGGGCTGAAAGTGGGAGGGTGCCCTGCTCCAGAAGTGACAAGGACACAACATGGCTTCCTAAAGCACAGCAGAAAACAGAGGACGGAACTGAGCTACAAAGGTAACCACACAGAATGGGGCAGAAGAGGAGACTCCAGCGTGATTCCTCACAAGTCTTACTTCTCATGACAGTGACAGAAAGAAGAAATAAAGTAAGGCTACAAAGAGACCAAGGGTTACAAGAGGATGAGAATAAGAAAATAAAAAGAGAAATGAAGAGTTTAAGTAAAATCAGAAAACCTGAGTGAGATGAGGGAGAACACTAAAGCCCCATAAGAATGAAAGGTACACATCACTACCAGAGGCATTCAGTCCCATTTTTGGGTTCCGAATAATGAAGACATCACCATCAACAGGTGGAAGCTTACATTCATTCTTTACGTCCTACCTGCCCACCAAGTTATTTTAAGGTAAAAGCATTAATGAGCACTCTGTAACCCCTGCCACGTGGGTGCTTGGGCTGTCACAGCTCCTGAGCTGGGGAGATGACATTGTGGAGGTGCCCAAACTACATTCAGCATCAACGTGGAGAATCTCTGAGAGCAGGGAACCACTGGGTTGCTTAAGGGGTGACTTGGCCTAGGTCAGAAAATGGAACAAAGTTCTGGGGTTGGGCAGTAGTGGGATAAAGCTCCTGAGTGCTTCCAACTTGGGTGAAATGGGGAGACTGTTTTTTCCTAAAAGGAAAGGGGGAATTATGTGAGTAAACACAGAACTCAAGATTCAATATTTGAGGTATACCTAACGAAACTCTCAAACATTCAATACCTGGTAAATTCCAATTGAGTCTCATCACTTGGTTGCTTTTTACCTACAACTTTTTAAATAGCTCGGCCTGAATTAATTTCCTTGAAAACAGGGAACATCTACCATTAGGCAGAGTAGGTAGCTACTCTCTACCATTAGGCAGAGTAGGTAGCTACTCTTAAGTGTATAAATTCAAAGGTGATGACGGCAAAGCCCTCTATACCACTACCACCCAACTTGGGCTGATTCCTTGAAAACAAATTTCACTCCATTATGACACAGCACTAAGTGAAGGTTTGCTCTGTGAATGCTTCATAAATGTTAACAATGTGACTTGTATTATTATACTACTACCACCAGAACTACTCAGAATTAATATACTAAAAGAAGAAAATTTTAACTATGGTACAAGTAGAGAAAGTAAATAGTACTCACTGTGTGCTGTGATCTAAATAGGTTATTACTCTGTCTCCTTCTTCTTCTAAACGTTTGTTTACGTGGTTAAGGTATTCTGGGACCTTTCAAGCAAAAAATGCCAAGAGATCAATGATGTCACAGAAATAACACTAAAATCACCATTGATTTCTATGATCACTTTCTTCTGAAAGTTAAAAATTAAAAAAAATTATCATTTTCCTCAAAATTTGTTTAGAGATTAGGTTGGATACAAAATGCCAAGATTTTAGAATTATAGTTGTTAAGAGACCTAGTACAACTTGCTCATTTTATAGATGAAGAAGACAAGGGCCCAGAGTCACACAGAGTACTGAGCACTAAGTCATGATTTGAACATTCAGGTTCATCGACTCCAAGTCCAACACTTTTTATTTTTTAATTAACAAGGATTTATTTTCTCTTCCTTTCACATTTACTCCCTCCCAACCTCTTTCCCTTCTTCCCCTGAACACTAACTTTACTGCCAACACGGTCTCCCTCTTTGTTCTTAGCTTAAGCACTAAAATTCATTCTGAGAAAAGTTGCTGCACGTTGTTTCTATTAAGGTGCCAAGAAAGAGCATGGTTTGGTTTGGTTTGGTTGGCTGCCCTAGGATCAGGTGGATGCTGAGAGCTGAGTTCATTTGGCATGATGATCTACATTCTGTTTTTTTCGTGAAGTTCCCTTCAGGGCTTCCCCTGTCTGGATAAAAACACTCGTTTATGTGAACAATTTATTGAATTAGACCTTACTGTTAGACTGTTATCTCATTCAACATCTGCTTTGATGTAGAGATGATAAAAAATAGGCTCTGTAAAGCAGTATAAGGTTTCTCTTCTCTACTCCAAAGCTTCTCACAGTGAAACCAGCTAAACTGTTGCTTTTTAATGGCAATAACTTTGTTACTCAACAGCTAAAGAGATGGCAAAGTTCTGTTCTGGAATGTCCTCAGCCAAATAAGGAGTAAACCATACAGCCAGAGACCATGGCAACTATATGAGTGACATTTTGGAGAAAAGTTCAAAGGACTTGCTTAACCAAGTTATATGCAAAGAAACCATTGTCAGGGCATTAGTAGAGTCTGAAAAAGTGACAGGCCAGAAATCAGAAGACCAATTTCCAGGGCCAGCTAAGCAAGATGCCCCTGAGTAATTCACTTCATTTCTCTGGGCCCTTTTCATCATCTAAAAAAAGAGAGGAATTGAACTACATAACCTGTAATGTTCTTTCCAACATAAATATTTTATGATTCTAAGAATAATTTTTGGGAAAAATGTTCATTTTTAGCTTGTGTTTTGTTTTTGAATTTCAATTCATAGAGTATAATGGAAACAACAGTGGCTCTGGAGTCACAGGACCTGGTTTCAAATCCTACCTCTCATATATACGTATATATATATCTATATATCTATCTATATATAATATATATCTTATACATCATGATGCTGGGCAAGTCACATCTAAGGCCTTGTCTAAAATGAAGGAGTTATAACCTTGGAGGTTTCCTACAGATCTATGATCCCATAGGATCACAGACTCTTTTCCTCATATATCTGCAGAAGCATCTATTTCACTTTTATAATTTAGCATTTTTATTGGCGTTGTTGTTTCAGTTGTGTCCAACTCTTCATGACTCCATTTGGGGCTTTCTTGGCAAGGACTCTTGGGGGGTTAGCCATTTCCTTCTCCAACTCATTCTACAGATGAGGAAACTGAGGTCAACAGGGTTAAGGGACATGCTCAGGCTCACACAGCTACAAGTGTCTGAGGTCATATTTGAAGTCAGATCTTCTAGTCTCCAGGTCCTTTGCTCCATCCAACTAGCTGTCCAAGGTATTTTTAAATATTTTTGCATTGTTTCCATTTTGTATTATCCTACTGAATTTCTGTTTTGGGGAATGTTATCTAAATTTTCAATTAAACTTGCAGTTTATTTTAATGGGAGGGATTATCAAATCTTAGCATAGTTTTGTTTTTAGCTAAAAACCAAAATTCTAGTTTGGCTAGATCATAGGTGTAAGAAAAGTTTCAAAAGTGTGTGTTGGCAAGTGTACACATATCAAAATTAAAAGCATTAAGTATTGAAATGAAACAAAAATATTATGGTTATATTTAATAATTTTTACCTCTCTTTCTTGCATGAGTCTTTGGCCTTCTGCAGCATATAAACAATTAGTCTCTTCCAAAAATTTCTGCTCAAATGAATCTTTATAGACCTAAGAAAGGAATATTATTATTTAGTGACAAAAAATTAAAAGTCATTGTTCCTGTTTTAAATTTGAGGTTACATAAGAAATTTTAACATGTAATTGGCACCAAGATTCAGAAAAAAACAAGGATAAGTTAAAAGTAGCTAAGAAGTCATCCACTTTTCCACATGTATGCTCTTTTTATCTATCACTGTACCCCTGCCTCTCTCAGCTACAGGCACAACCACCATGCCGGACCTTGAAACAATCCTTTCAAATGCCCCTGAAATGGCTACAACTTTCTAGGCATTTGCCAGACTGGATCTCTTGGTGTCACTTAAAATCCTGGAGGCATGATGAACCAACCTGGATTTCTCAGACAGAGATGGGTATATGCCTACATGCTGATTTCCAAATGTCAACATTTCTCAGCAAGGGATGATACTGTTTCAAATAAGGTTGTGTTTTTGTGGAACCAATCTCACAAAGGGCAGTTAAATTTGTTATTTGTTCCTGGGAAGTCAAAATTTAGACAATAAAATTCTTAAAAACCAGTCTTTACAGAGAAAGACTTGAGAAAGCATGGGCTTAGGGATCTTGACAGTGTGTTTGGATCAAAATAAAAGTAAAAACAAATAAAATTTTTGTGATATTAGAGAGATGGGAGGAAGTGCTAATTTTCCTCCTCAAGAATTCCCTAGTCTGTAGTTCAGTATTTTTCTAGTGATGACAATTATCAGCTGAATTTTAACACTGTATTTTCTAAAGGACAGCTACTCCAGTGCTAAGTAAGGAATGATTCTTCTCTGCAGAAAAAAAGAGGAATGGAAAATGTGGAATTGAAAGGCAAGAACTAGAAAGGGAAGAACAAGAAATGACACTTGGGCATTTAGGAGCCAATTTTCTCATAATTTCTTTTCTTTTGTAACCAATAAGCCTGGCAGAGGTTGGGCTCAAAACAGAACCACTATTAGATGTGCTCTGTGGTTCTTTCCTGTTTTCAGAAGCAGATTTGATACCATCCTGCTAATGCAAAGTGCAACAACTTTATCAATGAATTATTGTTTCAAATTCCTTATTACTTTGTAATGTTTAACATCCAAATATGGAAAAAAGCCTCAAAGCGGACCCTACCACTAAAATGGACTGTCTGGAAGGTAGGTAGAAAGTGCAAACTTTGAATTTGTGGGGAGATTTGGTCATAATATTTTAAGATTACTGTAATTATTTGGCTAAGTGACTTTACATGTAGTGTATTCCTGCATTAATGTTTGGGAGAGTAGTTCAGGTAATTAGAAAAAGGTTCTGATGCTCAGATTGTAATTTTTTTTCTAGCATCTGGCTTAAAAAGATTCATAATCAGGCAAATCACACCAAAAAGTAACAATAGATAGTTTAGGAGAAAAAAAATAAATCTATTAGGTTGATGTAGCATATTACCAATTCTGGTTAATTAGCACTTTAAATTAAACCTATTTATGCCTCTGGATGCACAAATTGTATCTAGTAGCAGTGTATCAGAAGCCTGCAAGATGGGTATTTAAACATAAAAGCAAACCTTGAGTTTCACAATAAAATGAGCAGTACTTACTTTACAGTGTTAAGCTAGGATTCTGCCTCCTCCCCATGTGGAAGACAGGGGATTTTGATCACTCTTGTTCTTAAAATTTCAAGGCAGATTTATTTATTTATTTGCTCATTCACTCATTTATTTATTTATTTATTTGACTTTTTACATTCATTTTCACAAAATTTTGGGTTCCAAATTTTCTCCCCTTTTATCCCCTCCCCCCACCCCAATACCCCAAGCAATCTAATTTCCCCTATCTCCAATTTGCCCTCTCTTCTGTCATCCCTCCCTTCTCATCTCCATCTTCTCTTTTCTCCTGTAGGGCCAGATGACTTTCTATTCCTCCTTAACTGTATGTCTTCTTTCCTAGTAGCAACAGCAATACTAGACAGTTGTTCCTAAAACTCTGAGTTCCAAATTCTCCCCATCCCTCCCTCCCCACCCATTCCCTTTGGGAAGGCAGGCAATTCAATATAGGCCATATCTGTGTAATTTTGCAAATGACTTCCCTGATAGTCGTGTTGTATAAGACTAACTGAATTACCCTCCATCCTATTCTGTCCCTCATTGTTTCTCTTCTATCTTTTGATCCTGTCCCTCCCCAAGTGTTGACTTCAAATTGTTCCCTCCTCCCTTTGCCCTCCCTTCCATCACCCCTCCCCCCTTGCTTATCTCCTTCCCCCCCCACTTTCCTATACTGTAAGATAGGTTTTCATACCAAAATGAGTGTGCATTTTATTCCTTCCTTTAGTCAAATGTGATGAGGGTAAACTTCTTGTTTTTTTTTTCTCAGCTCTCCTCTTTATCCCTCCACTAAAAAGTCTCCTACTTGCCTCTTAAATGACATATAATTACCCCATTCCATTTCACCCTCTTTCCTCCCACTACATTTCTCTCTCACCATTTACCTTAATTTCTTTTAAGCTATGGTCCCATCCTATTCAATTCACTCTTTGCTCTCTGTCTCTGTGTGTGTGTGCGCATGTGTGTATGTGTCTGTGCGTGCATGCGTGTACATGTGTGTGTGTGGTCCCACCAACTACCCAGACACTGAAAAGTTTTAAGAGTTACAAATATTGTCTTTCCATGTAGAAATGTAAACAATTCACTTCTGGTAAGTCCCTTAAGACTTCTCTTTGCTGTTTACTTTTTCATGCTTCTTCTCATTCTTGTGTCTGAAAGTCAAATTTTCTTTTCAGCTCTGGTCTTTTCATCAAGAATGATTGAAAGTCCTCTGTTTCATTGAAAGACCATATTTTCCCTTGAAGTATTATACTCAGTTTAGCTGGGTAGGTGATTCTTGGTTTGAGTCCTAGTTCCTTTGACTTCTGGAATATCCTATTCCACGCCCTTAGATCTCTTAATGTAGAAGCTGCTAGATCTTGAGTTATCCTGATTGTATTTCCACAGTACTGGAATTGTTTCTTTCTAGCTGCTTGCAAGATTTTTTCCTTGAGCTGGGAGTTCTGGAATTTGGCCACAATGTTCCTAGGAGTTTCTCTTTTTGGATCTCTTTCAGGTGGTGATCGATGGTTCTTTCAATACTTATTTTGCCCTCTGGTTCTAGAATGTCAGGGCAGTTTTCTTTGATAATTTCATGGAAGATGATGTCTAGGCTCTTTTTTTGATCATGGCTTTCAGGTAGTCCCATAATTTTTAAATTGTCTCTCCTGGATCTATTTTCCAAGTCAGTTGTTTTTCCCATGAGATATTTCACATTCTCTTCCATTTTTTCATTCTTTTGGTTTTGTTTGGTGATTTCTTGGTTTCTTGTAAAGTCATTAGACTCCATCTGTTCCATTCTAATTTTGAGAGAACTATTAAATTCAGGGAGCTTTTGAGCCTCTTTTTCCATTTGGCTCATTCTACTTTTGAAAGCATTCTTCTCCTCATTGGCTTTTTGAACCTCTTTTGCCAATTTAGTGAGCCTAGTCTTCAAGGTGTTATTTTCTTCAGCATTTTTTTGGGTCTCCTTAACCAAGGTATTGACCCGTTTTTCATACTTTTCTTGCATGACTCTCATTTCTCTTCCCAGCTTTTCCTCCACCTGTCTAACTTGCTTTTCAAAATCCTTTTTTAGCTCTTCCAAGGCCTGAGCCCACCTGACATCCCCCTGGGGTGTCTGGGGTACTGAGGCCCCGCCCTCCACATCTTTCCCCGATGGTGAGAATACATCCTCGTCCTCGTCATCAGGTCGGAATGTTGGGATCATTTGCATTTGTTGGAAAAAACTCTCTATAGTCTTATTTTTCTTCCCTTTTCTAGGCATTTTCCCAGCCAGTTATTTGACTTCTGAGATTCCTGTCCACCCCCGCCTAGATCCGCCCAGCTAGTGCTTGGGGTCTGAGGTTTAAATGGGCTTTCCGCAGCAAGCTTTAGTTCTGGTGCTGGGGTGGGGGCAGGGCCGCCTCCCAGGCTCTGCCTCCTCAGGGGCTTTATGCAGAGACCTTCAGGAACGGAGCGGGTGGGGGGCGGCCGCCTCCCAGGCTCAGCTCCCTCAGGGGCTTTATGCAGAGGCCTTGAGTGATAGAGCGGGGTGAGGCAGGGCCGTCTCGCAGGCTCAGCTCCCTCAGGTTGTTTATGCAGAGACCTTCCGTAATGAGGATCCTGCCTGCTGCTGAGGGAGTCTGGGCGGCCGCTGCCACTGCTGCCTCCCACGCCTCTGCCTCTGCTGCTTCCTCCCGAGGGGGCCCGAGTCACAGAGACACTCTGCTTCCCTCCTCCAGCCCAGCCTCTCTCACTGACCTGTAGCTTCTGTGTGCGGAGGGACTTTCCCGGCTGCCGGAGCTTCTGTCCCTGAAGCCTGCTCAGGTCAGCTTCTCTGGGGCCGTGGCCAGGGCAGCGCTGGGGGTGGGGTCTGCTTTCTGGGGCGTGACAGACCCCGGGGACGGGTCTCCAGGGCTCTCTGGCACGGAAATCTCTTCCACTCCGTTTCTGTACCCCTTTCAGTGGTCCAGAAGTTATGCGGATCTCTTTTTACATTAATTCTATGTGCTGTGTGTTGGAGCTTGTAAACTTGCGTCCTTCTACTCCGCCATCTTGGCTCCGCCCCCCAGAATTTTAAATGATATGTATAGGACTTCTGCCCCATCTCCACAATCCATTAGTTCTACAAGGAACTCCTGTATTGCACGGAACAGCCTTTCATAGATATTTAGCATATTTCAAAGTTTAGTGGCTTAATTATTTATATAAGGTCCTTCCAGGTCCCACCAAGAATGAGTAGTTCAGACAACTGTTTGCACAGTACTGTGTACATTATCATACACTAATTCTTGTAAAATGGACAATCTGTGTATGACAAATGACAATTCTATTTTTAGAAGGCTACTTAAAAGGAGGGAAGCTACCTACATCCACATCCCTATTTCAGTAAAAAGCTAAACCAGGTGAAATGATGATCAAGATGTCCAATAAGAAGTAATATCCACGCGCATGCATGCGCGCGTGTGTGTACATGTCTGTGTGTGTGGTGGGCAACAACAGTGAAGGGCTCTCCCAGAAGCCAGAAAAATCACCTTTGTGGATTTTTGACATCACTGACATCACTACCAGTCTGACTCAACAAACACCCCAGGCCTAGGGGAATTCCATGCCACTTTAGCACCTGTACTGATACACAATACAGAACCTAGAAGATCGTGTGCTATGGACCTCTAAGATTGCCAGGACGTAGAAGTTTTAGCACAGGAACCCAGGTTAGCAGAGTTGAGACATATAAGGGCTGACCAACCCATCCAAAACAAACTACAACTTCAGGAGTAGGTGAAACCTGGCCTTGGCACAAAGCCCCAGTTCAGGGACTAAGGCTGGAGATTTGAGTAAACACAAGCCAATGACCATTGTAATAAATTACTGTAGACCCAGATATGTCCAAAAATTCAATCTAGGAGAGAGTAACTTCTTTACAACACCAAGCAGAAGCCCAAAAGGAAGAAAAGAAGGATTTTCCACAACAACTATATAAAAATCTAGGAAAAATGAAAAAATAAAAAAATGAGATAGGGGGCGGAGCCAAGATGGCGGAGTAGAAGGACGCACATTTATGAGCTCCGAGCCCACAACCCATGGAATTGAGGTAAAAAGAGATCCCCATAAATTCTGAATCATGGCAGGGGGTGCATAAACATAGGGGAAGAGATTTCCGTTCCACTGAGCCCTGGAGAGCCGTCCCCGGGGTCCATCGCGCCCGGGAAAGCGGACCCCACCCCCAGCGCTGCCCTGGCCGCGGCCCCAGAGAAGCTGACCCGAGCAGGCTTCAGAGAGGGAAGCTCCGGCAGCCGGGAAAGTCCCTCCGCCCACAGAAGATACAGGTCAGTGAGAAAGAAGGCTGGGCTAGGGGAGGGGAGCGGAGCGTATCCGTGACTCGGGCCCCCTCGGGAGGAAGCGGCGGTGGCAGAGACAGGGGCAGGAAGAGGCGGAGGCAGAGGTGTGGGCAGCGGCTGAGGCGGCAGCGGCCCAGGACTCAGGAATCCCCCAGCAGCAGGTAGGATCTTCAATACTGAAGGTCTTTCCAACCTGAGGGAGCTGAGCCTGGGAGACGGCCCTGCCCTCACCCCGCTCTATTACTGAAGGCCTCTGAATAAAACCCCTGAGGGAGCTGAGCATAGGAGGCGGGCCCCCCACCCCGCCCCCACCCGCTCCATTCCTGAAAGTCTCTGCAGAAAGCCCCTGAGGGACCGAGCTTGGGAGGCGGCCCTGCCCCCACCCCTGCACCAGAATTAAAGCTTGCCGCGGAAAGCGCATTTGAATCTCAGAGGCCAGGCACTAGCTGGGCGGATCCAGGCGGAGGTGGAAAGGAATCTCAGAAGCCAAGTAACTGGCTGGGAAAATGCCTAGAAAAGGGAAGAAAAATAAGACTATAGAGAGTTTTTTCCAACAAGTGCAAATGATCCCGACCTTCGGATCTGATGGCGAGGAGGAGAACGTATTCTTGCCATCAGGGAAAGACGTGGAGGGCGGGGCCTCAGTACCCCAGACACCCCAGGGGGGTGTCGGGTGGGCTCAGGCCTTGGAAGAGCTTAAAAAGGATTTTGAAAAGCAAGTTAGACAGGTGGAGGAAAGACTGGGAAGAGAAATGACAAAGATACAAGAAAAGTATGAAAAACAGGTCAATACCTTGGTAAAGGAGACCCAAAAAAATGCTGAGGAAATTAACACGTTGAAAAATAGGCTCACTCAATTGGCAAAAGAGGTTCAAAAAGCCAATGAGGAGAAGAATGCATTCAAAAGCAGAATGAGCCAAATGGAAAAAGAGGCTCAAAAGCTCACTGAATTTAATAGTTCTCTCAAAATTAGAATGGAACAGATGGAGTCTAATGACTTTACGAGAAACCAAGAAATCACCAAACAAAACCAAAAGAACGAAAAAATGGAAGAGAATGTGAAATATCTCATGGGAAAAACAACTGACCTGGAAAATAGATCCAGGAGAGACAATTTAAAAATTATGGGACTACCTGAAAGCCATGATCAAAAAAAGAGCCTAGACATCATCTTGCATGAAATTATCAAGGAAAACTGCCCTGACATTCTAGAACCAGAGGGCAAAATAAGTATTGAAAGAATCCATCGATCACCACCTGAAAGAGATCCAAAAAGAGAAACTCCTAGGAACATTGTGGCCAAATTCCAGAACTCCCAGCTCAAGGAAAAAATCTTGCAAGCAGCTAGAAAGAAACAATTCCAGTACTGTGGAAATACAATCAGGATAACAAGATCTAGCAGCTTCTACATTAAGGGATCGAAGGGCGTGGAATAGGATATTCCAGAAGTCAAAGGAACTAGGCCTCAAACCAAGAATCACCTACCCAGCTAAACTGAGTATAATACTTCAGGGGAAAATATGGTCTTTCAATGAAACAGAGGACTTTCAATCATTCTTGATGAAAAGACCAGAGCTGAAAAGAAAATTAGACTTTCAAACACAAGAATGAGAAGAAGCATGAAAAAGTAAACAGCAAAGAAAAGTATTAAGGGACTTATCAGAAATGAACTGTTCACATTCCTACAGGGAAAGACAATATTTGTAACTCTTAAAACTTTTCAGGATCTGGGTAGTTGGTGGGACTACACATACACATGTACACGCATGCACACACATACACACATGCATACACATACAGAGACAGAGAGCACAGATTGAACTGAATAGGATGGGACCATACCTTAAAAGAAATTAAGGTAAATGGTGAGAGAGAAATGTAGTGAGAGGAAAGAGGGAGAAATGGAAGGGGGTAACTATATGTCATTTAAGAGGCAAGCAGGAGATTTTTTTAATGGAGGGAAAAAGAGGAGAGCTGAGGGAAAAAAAAAACAAAACCAAGAAGTTTACCCTCATCACATTTGACTAAACGAAGGAGTGAAATGCTCACTCATTTTGGTATGTAAACCTATCTTACAGTATAAGAAAGCGGGGGAGAAGGAGATATTGCGGGGGGGTGGGGGGATGATGGAAGGGAGGGCAAAGGGAGGAGGGAGTAATTGAAAGTCAACACTTGGGGAGGGATAGGATCAAAAGACAGAAGAGAAACAATGAGGGGCAGGTTAGGAGGGATGGTAATCCAGTTAGTCTTACACAACATGACTATCAGGAAGGTCATTTGCAAAGCTACACAGATATGGCCTATAATGAATTGCCTGCCGTACCAAAGGGAATGGGTGGGGAAGGAGGGATGGGGAGAATTTGGAACTCAAAGTTTTAGGAACAATTGTTTAGTATTGTTGTTGCAACTAGGAAAGAAGACATACAGTTAATGAGGAATAGAAAGTCATCTGGCCCTACAGGAGAAAAGAGAAGATGGAGACAAGAGAAGGGAGGGATGACAGAAGAGAGGACAGATTGGAGATAGGGAAAATTAGATTGCTTGGGGTATTGGGGTGGGGGGAGGGGATAAAAGGGGAGAAAATTTGGAACCCAAAAATTTGTGAAAATGAATGTAAAAAGTGAAATAAATTAAAAAAAAAGAAGAAAAAAAATGAGATAAAAACTGAAGGAAAGAATCGGAAGAAGAGCTTAGAAGAGAAAATAGTAAACCTTACCCAAATAATGGACTCTGAAAATTAGAACAGATGAAACAGAAACCAATGACTATGAGATAAAAAAATTAGAACAAAAATAAAAAGTCTTTCAAATTCAAAAGATTATTTAAGGTATCTGGTATCAAAAAGAGGTCTGTAAAAACATCCCTACAAGGGAAAAAAAATAAAACATCAAGGGAAGACAACCTTCTAACACTTCTAAAGAAAAGACTCATGCAAGGACAACAATGTTGTAAAGAAAAGAAAAATTTTCAAAGCCTTGATTAGGAACTTTGAAATGCAAATGTTAAGAGTTGAGAGAAACCTAGAAAATCAAATTCATTTGAGCAAGTGATCATATAGTGTTAATTTATAACACAAGTGTTTCTTCAGAAAATGTCTTCAAATCAAAGTATCTACAAATAGATTGGTTCTGTATTGAAGTCCATTAAAAGTGTAAAGATAAAAAGAAAGGAGGAAGAAGGAGGTGGAACTTGCAAATTTTCCTAACAGGGCAGCAAAAAGAAGAGTTTACAAAATTTCAAGGAAAAGATGAGAGGATCAGGTTATCAAGTAAATTTTCACTCTTACTTGAACTGGACAAAGTCAGGCTGAACACACATACATGTGCTCACACACACACACATACACATACACATACACACACACACACAGATTTTGTTGTAGAAATACATCAAAATCAACAGAAAAGAAGAAATGGGTGGGGGTAGAAGGTTAAGTGGGAGCCTGATTCTGGGGCAGGAGCAGTCACAAGAAAAACGAGCTTCTTCATCCTTCAGGAGCGATTAAAAGAACAGAACTGTTATCACCCGGGAATGGCTAATTAAATGTAATGGGACATCACTGAAATGTTAAGAAATGATGAAAGAGACGATTTCAGAGAATCCTGGGAAGTAGGAAATGATACGGAGTGAAGTGAGCAAAACCAGGAAACCAAATTTTGCAAGTTGTAAGTATGTCACCTTTGCAATCTTGTAAAGAAAATAAAAACCTTCGAAGCCTTGAGAACTGAATAAAAGCCATGACCAAACACATCTTCAGAGAGCCACAATGAGGCAGTGTTACATACCTGCTGTTAGAGAAGTGATGGTACAGGGAGGGACATCTCTGGACTTGGGCACCATAGGCTTGGTTGTGTTTGCCTAAGCTTATCTGTTACAAAAGATTCCCCCCCTCTGCTTTTAATAGGAAAGGAAATATCTAAAGGAGAGGGAGAGTTTGAAATAGTGATGTCAAGCAAAGAATGCCACTGAATCATTAAAAAAAAAATGCACAGAATAGAACAGATAAGCAAGAC
Organism: Bettongia penicillata ogilbyi; assembly: GCA_023548195.1. Lineage (NCBI taxonomy): Eukaryota > Metazoa > Chordata > Mammalia > Diprotodontia > Potoroidae > Bettongia > Bettongia penicillata. The sequence goes on along the minus strand of JAJHZJ010000084.1, from coordinate 1,652,545 downwards.
AACTGTGAAAGCATCATGTGGAATTTATCAAAAACTTTTTAAAGGAGCAAGTAGTATGAAATGAAGACCAATCCTCCTTTGTGTTCTGCTGTAAATACGGAAATACTCATTTTTTGTGGGGTGATCAAATTCAGAATTTAAAAATGAAGTTTTTAGTAAGGGAGAGCACAACCAGAACTTCAAAGAACTGGCTGTAGAAGGTGCTATGAAAGGTGAAAAAGGGAAAGAAAAAGGGGAGGTTAGAAAATCAAAAAGAAGAGACTGGTCTACTTTTACACTGTTGCTGGTTTTGCTTAATAAAAGGAAAACCAAAACTGATAATCAAGTATCCCAAACACCTTCAAGACAATATTAATTGTATCCCTTTAAAACATTTTGTTTCCCAAAGATGTTATTTGATGAAAAAAAAATTCTACACAGTGATATCTAGTTATAGAATTAGAAGCAAATTAAAAATACCACAATGCTGCCTCTCTAGATTCCCAAAGCTGACATTTCAAAAAAGCAATGAAGTCTCTTTGAGTGGTATGCACTTGGATGTATTCGGACTTGAAAAGCTATTTTTTAAAAAAAGCATTCTAGAAAAATCTATCGTATTACATTTAAATGAAAAGTTTTTCTACCAATAAAAAAAAAAAGAGGAGGAGGTCATCAAGTTCTGGATCTGTGATTTCACTAGTGTAATGAACTTCTAAAATAGGAATTCAGTTCTTTGTACAGAAAGGGAATTTGTAGTATTAAAGTTCTGTCTGGGCCACTGATATATTAAATGACTTGCCAGTGGTCACAGGGACAGTATGTCAGAGTATGGAACACAAGACATGTCTTCCCAACTCCGAGAATGGCCCTTTACTCAATGTCACTTTTTCCATTAAAACTCAATTGAATTTATTATTGAAAACTATGTAGTTATTTTCAAGTGTTTTTCATTCTATGGCATGAATCAGAATGTCAGATGTATCAGCTGCACTGAAACGACTGTAAGATGACATACTTACTTGAAGGTCAGAGAGCATGCTCAAAAGACTTCGCAACAAGCTCCTGTCGACGGCTTCACCATTTCTCTCTCGCTCAATTAACAGAAGAATTCCATCGATAGTTTTACTTTGAACCAGCTTATCACTGATAACATGGTTCCTAAAAAGTTCTAATCCCATGTCCCTGTGCAAACAAGAAAGAACCAAGTTAGATCTGGGGGTCAGTCTGTACAATCAATTTTAATATTATAAAATTAGCAGCAAGAAGACACTTAATTCTCTGCATCAGAATGTCAAAAATATTCCTTTAGCAATTTAATACACCTGAGGTTCCTTTAAATAGTATCTCTTTCAGGATGATTACACGTTCTTCCTCTTTAACCCCTCTATACTGCCAACCATTTTCCTTGCCATTCTCTACCTCCTGCCTCTGACAGGCTGCCTGCTATGCCTGGAATGCCCACCCTCCTCTCAGGTTGAGCTCATTCCTAGTTGTTGGTATATTCCCTTCTCTCCAAATTTGTTTTATTATTATTTGTGTACGTTTCCTCTCCTCTTCCTCAACCCCTTACAATGTACGGGTAGGGACTGTTTCATTTTTGTCTTTGTAAGCACCCAGCGCAATGTCGTGTGTACATAGCTGGAGCGCTTATTAATTCTTGAAACAAAACAAGGTTGTACTGCTTTAATGGAATATGGCAGGTCATATTTTCCAAAATGGGATCATAAACTCCCACTTTCTGGTATAATATGTGCAAATAGTTAACTCTACCATATAAAACGTAAACCTGCATAAATGCCGCTCATCTAAATTCAGGACTTCAAACTACTTTTGCTTGATGACTGGCTATGAATTTTATGGGCCTTGAAATTCAGTACTTTTTGAACTTAGTTTACTACCTTTCTCCATTCCCTAAATTTCCTTTTCTTCACCAGAGTTCTTTTTCTACTTCTACTTCTCTTGGTATTTCCCATCAAACTTTTCTAAATCTGATTTCTTTCTGCCTCTCTTGATCAAGACTTTCTTCCTTATATAATAGATACATACCAGTAATTTATTCAGTTTCGTTAAAATATACTTTAACTGTTTATATGCTAAAATCCATTACTTATATATCTATACATATGCATACTTACTGTGATGGATCCATGATTTCATCAGTGTGGAGTACTCCCTCCACCAATGCAGATTGCAACCCTTCCAATGCCTTCTCATCCTGTGATTCTTATCCATGTCTTTCCATAAATCTTCCACAGAAGATCTACTCAACATGTTGGAGGCCTTTTTTTCTCATACTCTTTAACGGCCCAAAGGTATCAAAATACTGTCCATCTGTATTTTTTTATATTGCTTATCACATGCAATTTATTGATAATATGCTGAAGCCTAGAAGTGGCAGTGTGGTGCTGTGGGCTGTGCCACTGGATTTGGGAGTCAGAAGACCCTATTTAAGTTCCAGCTCTACTCCTTACTACTTATGTGATCTTGGGCAAATCACTTAATGTTTCCTCATCTTCAAGATGAAGGAGTTGGGCTATAACATGGTATTTCACAAATTGTAAATCCAATGATCTATGTCCACCACACAATTCCACTGCCTTTTGTATTAACTGTAATTCAGCTCTTCCATGCAGATGGGGTTCCACTGGTCATAGAGTATCTGGGACAACACTAGTTTTTAAAATGTAGCCTTTTGAGGCATTTAGGAATTTGAGATTACTGAAAGCAATATAATTTCTTAAGACTAATCCAGTCCAGTTTCCTCTTAAACAATTCTAGTCTCAGCAAACTGTCCATTTGTATTGCTTGGTCAAGATGAACTAATTTAACAGGCTGCTCAATCAGCAACACATCACAGTACTGGCAATGTTAATTTTTAATCAATTTGTCCACCAAGACAACCACCTGATTTCTTTTCCCTAATGCGGTAGCCAGCAGAGCCCTGCACAAAGCAGATATTGTTTACTGAATTAAATCATCCAAAGGAGAACTTTTTTGTATAATGTCACATGAAAAAATTTGGAGAATCTTGCTATCAACACGAGTCCTTCAAAGAACATGTTCCATGACACTAGCAAACATTTTAGGTTTATGTATACTTAACTGTTTTACATTTAATTCTACCGGTTCCTCTCATATAAAGAATAACCTAGCCTAATCTCACAAAGATTTCCCAAGGGAAGGAAGTTCAGTATGTTTTCTGACATATTCACTCTAAATGCAGTTTCTGGGATCCTTTTAAGTTTTCTTGAAGAATCACTCAGAACTGACTAGTGTCACCTCTGAAGATTTCTTTTATGTGTCTGGTCAAGTCTAACCCTTCTTCCTTGTCACTCCCACTTTCTGGTTCACTATATACTGAGAGTATAATCCAAATCATGGCTGAGAATATATCATTGTGTGTACACACAGACACATACATATATATGAATATGTCACTATTAAAAAAACTCTATCATCTTGTTGAATTTTATCTCTATTTGCTAAACTTCCTGATTTTACCTACAAACGCCCGAGGAACAATCCGGTATAGCCAGATCTAACGCCAAGCTCTTCCAAACCTTTTCTACTCTATATTTTTTAGCCTTTCATAAAATAATACTACTTCTTGCTTTTCATCATCTTCCATTATAATATTAGGCAAATGATCTTGTAGTAGCTAACAGGATATAATACCTTTTGCTGCTACATTTTTCCACTTGTCAAAGAAATAGTGTTTGTTGACTGAGGTAATTTCTGGGCTCTTTTCAACTCTGGAATTGTGGTGACTGTTTATTGGTTAAATTACCTACTCATCCCCCAAAATGGGAAAAAGATTCCCATTATCTGGAGTTGATGGTTTATATAAAAAACTGGAGTTTCTATAATCATATGAAACGTTTTCTTATCTTATATCCTTTTCTTCTAAAATGGTATTTATTTTGACTTTGATGAACAATGCTGATTCTGAAGTGACTGTTCATAAGCCACTGCATTTCTATGAAATGGTTTTCATTTTTTAATGTCATTCAAGTACTTGCCATCCAGTGCCTTCCAACCTTCTTCTTAAATAAAATGTTGAGATACAGACACAGGGTATTTGATTTTTGGGTACATGATGAGACTAATTCCTTTATTTATGTCTTTGAAGAGAGTCTGATCTGTCCTTCCATTTAGCTGTAATATCTTTAATTCTTCTGGTTTCACTCGTAGCAAATGCCAATAGAAATCTGGTTCAGTTCCTCCAGTAGTGTGACAATTTGATTGTTGGACAAAGATCACACATTAAGACTACCAACACCGAATGTTTGTAGATGTTCTTAGACTGTGTGAATTTTAGTACTCTCTGACCCACTTTCTGTCACTATGGAAACGAAAGGGCACTGCACAGAACTAAAGGAAGTATTGTTTTTGTCCATTTCATGGATTGCTATGGCCAAAAAAAAAAATCACCACCTGGTAGCCAACCTTCCGGTGATAAGCCTTTGCACACACAGCTAGGCTGGCCCTTGGAAAACAGACGCACAGTTTGTTACTGGGTCTGCAAACACACACACACACACACACTCAGCTCAAATGCTATCCCCTGCATTTGCCCACCATCACCATTACCACCACCATCATGCTGACAAGATAAATGAGGGATCTGAAATCACAAGACTTCTGTTTGAACCCTAGCACTGCCACCTGCAACCTATGACTTAGGAAATGTTATCGACTATATCCTGGAGATTCAGCTTCCTCATCTGTAGGAGGAGGAGACTGGCATAAGGGCCTTTCTAGCTGTAAATCTCATCACCATGAGAGAAGATATTCAGAACAATTTACTTTCATTTAATTTTGTAATATAAGAAACCTGGCTAATATCTGAATATTTACTTTCTAGGACAGCTACATGCTAAAATATTTTAATATATTTAACACTTGTAAATTCCTATAATCATAAATGTATAAATTATCTCAAAAAAAATCATCCTATTCTTTTCTTAGTTACACAGAATATTTTCATGTGAAATAGAAATGCTAAATTATAAATGCCTTTGCTGAGGATTTCTCTTCAATGATTTCATCACAGTTTAAGTCTAGTGCAATAACATTCCGACATAAACAGTTGTTCACACAGATACTTTTTGAGCCTGGTTTTGATACCCCTTTAGACAGAAAAAATGCCTTCAACAAGTGATCACACAATGCCAAACCCAAAGAGAGTTTCTGAGCCACACAAATACTTTCTCATGCATAGCAAGAATGTTTGAATTATTTTAAAACACTCCAGAAGCAGAAAGAACAAATGTTAACAACTATAATGAAAACGCTTAAAATTTATGATTCAAATCCAAGGGTTGCAAATTTTTTTACCTTTAGGTAGAGATTGTTTTAATATGTTCTATCACACTGAAAACATCTTTTAAAAGCCTAAACATACACTGTGCATTTTATTTTACACTTTAAAAAAAAGCAGAATCAGGCACATTAAGTTTCTTGGGTTCTGATGGGCAATACTTCCAGAATAATGTGAAAGTAATTTAAACTGATCTTCAAAAATGAATATTATATCTATTGTTTATTATTTTTTTCATCTGATGATTTTTTTCATCAGCTTGCTCTACCGCCACCACCCCCAGTCATGTACAGAAATGCCTCATTTATCTGGCCAGCTTCTGGCAAACTCAAGCATAGACAGCACTCCAGTGCAAACTGGAAAAGAGGTGGATGTGGCTGAGCATTAAGGAAAAGACCTGTCATAGCAATATTGATCCTGGATAACAAAACCCAGCTTTCTCCTCTCAGAAGAGAGGCAGAGCCTATGGATGTGAAATATGGTAGAGAGTCCATGGGATTTATTAGTTTTGCTCTATTATAAGGGAAGATTCAATCTGAGGCGGAGAGAAGCTTCAAAGGATGACTGTTCTGCATTTTAGAAGCCATCATAAAGCCCATGCACTCTCCTCAAGGGAAAGAAAGCAAACTGTGAACAATTTAGGCCTGCTCTAGAGCGGAAGTCATGGAAGGTAGGGGGAGGAAGAGAGAGACATGTAAGAATCACTCCTCCCGAGAAGAGTGAGTGAGCAATGCCAGCTGATCTAGCCAAGGAGGAGGATGAAAAACCACCTGCTCAAAAAAGACAGTTATGAATACCTCAAATCAATCAAGGAAAATGAAATCTAGTGTACTACTTAACAAAGAAGGTAACATTTTATAAATATTCTCATGATAAATGAATAAAACAAAAAAGATCCAGTGCTTATATGATTATGGTAAGCTATGGTAAAACTAAAAAACAAAAAAATATTCATGTATTCGGAATACTTCATCCCCTCAAAAGACTAGAAAAGTGAAGTGCTACTGTGTACAGAATCAATTTCTTTGACCTTAAAAATATGTCTTGAGGAAGAAAGACCATAAATAAAAGTTTGTTTCCTCAAGATTATTACTACAACATATTGGTTCTATGTGCAATATTTTATTTCTGAGACAATGTTCTTAAGAATGTATGTCAGTGACTTAATTGCAAGTAATTTGAAACTGATATAAATCATCTGAAATTTAGAAAATTAAAAAAAAATACTAGTTTTAGTTTTTCTTAAGTCTAGTATTCCTATTAAAATCCTGTGTCTTCAAAAGCCTAATTTGGACAAATAATAAATTAATTAGAGGAGTTTTTCAAACCCCTAGACATTTTTTTAAATGATCAGTAGGAAATGTACAATACAGAAATCTAAAAGTACCAGCCCAGAACGGTGAAGTGATTTACTTGAGATCACATACAGAACAAGGAGCAGAGGCAGAATGTAGACTCTTTATGTTCTGTTATAGAATAATACTGAATCCGGCCAGATTTAAATGAGCGGCCAGTGCTAGACACAGCTGTTTAAATCCAATCACAAACTCACTGAACTGTCCCCTTTACTGTGGGTGCTACCAATTCTTTTGAATTTACTGCTTTTAAGATAATCCTTTTTTCCTTTCACTGTTTTTTTAAGCTTTGTTACTAAAGTTAACATAAGCAAAGAAGCATATATTAAAAATTTATTAAATTAAGCTCTGTGGAGTTCAAGGCACTCCAACAATTTCACTAGTGTGACAATCTTTACTTTGTGCGTGTTCTGAACTAGACCTGTGAAGTCAGTGGTATAAGAAAGTCTCAATGAGGAAACCCCCTCTACCAACACAGATTGGTACTGCTTCTACCATTTACAGGCTTAGAAAGAGCTTCCTGGGGCACTGAGAGGTTAAGGGACTTACTCAGGGTCACACAGTCAGTGTGTATCAGAGGTGAGACTTGAACCCAAGTATCTGACTCTAAATTCAGCTCACTATCCATCACTCCACACTATCTTTCTACAATTTGGAGTTTGACAACCTGTTTTACATGATGGTTCAAAGAAATGAGGTTCTATTTAATTTATGGTTAAGTCTGGGTTTTATGATGGTAAAGAGGAGCAAATACAACTTTCACTACATCTTAACACAAACTTATGGACATAGAATCAGACCCGCACAATGCTGAGACATTTCTGGTTGGCTCTGTGCGGGGACAGGGAAGGGGCAGTGAGGAAGAAGATAAATCCTTGATTATGTACTCTAGGGAACTGGAAGTTGGAGAGAAGGGCCACTTTAATAAGGAGACACTTACGCAGCTCACTAAACTGATAAATCCAGCATGCCACTCCAGTTTCCCTCCAAAACCCTTCTGCCTTTTGAAATACTACCTAACCTCTGAAATTCAGCTGAGATGTGATCTCCATAAGATGACGTTCTCTACTCTCCCCAATCACATCACACAAATTTGTCTTACACTTTTCTGGTACAACTGTAACGTAAAAAAAAAAACCAAATGCTTCTACGTGTCACCTCACCCAAGAAGTAAGCTCCATGAAGGCAAGGATCACGTCCTATTAAATTTTGTAGCACAGGAATATTATGTATGTAATAAACAAGTAATTGTTGAAGAATGCAGTGGAAGATGTCAGGGGATGTGGCGAGGCGGGGTTGTCTTTAATAAGGAATGCTGATAGCATAAGATGTTGGATCAGGCCACATGAAACTGCTCAGGGAAATGAGGTAGATTTGGCAAGTTAGAGAGCAATCTAGTTATGCACTCATTAAGTTAATGTTAATACTTTGATTTTCTCATATCCTCTCTCCAATTTTAAAATGTATTCAATTCCATTGCATCCAGTTGCTTAAAACTCAAAATACCCTAGATGTGGTAAAAATAAAGACGGGTAGGTGCTAGAGTTAGAGAATAGGTCTAAGAACTAGGGTTTGGCAGAGCATCAGGCCAGAGACTGATAAAAATACCTGAATTGTGCTGCAGAAGAGGAAAGGAATATGGGAATGCTGAAGCCTTAGGCTCAGATCTATTCGTCTAATTTTATAGTCCCTGATCAGCCCCCACGGTATAGAAATCACTCTGTTTCCCATCTGGGGTAAATGGCTTCATATTTGGTGGTAGCAGGGGAACTTCATAATGGAAGCATAATAAACACGTGTACAGGAACATTACTAATGAGATATCTAGACATTTTCTCATTCCAAGGCTTATATCTTTATGTGGATATATTTTAAGTATACATACATTTATTTAAATACATATAGAAAAATATACGTATACACTGTAAAACAAAGTCAAGAGGGTGCTATGAGTCAAGGTTCTGGACAATGTTAATATGTTAGGTGGCCTAGTAGATCCATACAGGCTATCATGTACAGGGTTATAGTATAACCCCTTATAGTAGGGATTCTTAAATATTACATCTTTATTTTCACTAATCTTTTACTGAAATTTATAATTTTTTTCAATTATTTAAAAATATTATTCTGAGAAAGGATCCAAAGGTTTCACAAGATTGTCAAAGGGAACCATGGCACAAAAAAAAGTTAAGAACTTTTACTTTATAGATAAACTGTAAAATATTAATAGAGTGTGAAGTAAACCAAGCTGATATTCACAAATGAAAACTATGGCAGGAGCCTGGGATTCCATACTTTTTTAATGGGAGTATAAAGCTAGCTATGGAAATGTGGATTTAGGGAACAATTCATGGCAAATTTGCTAGAATAAGATTGATTTCCTATTTACTCTTAAAAAGTGTAACTGTGGGATTTAGCCTGGAGACTGGAAAAAAGAAAAAGAATACTCTCGTTCCTTCCCTAGTATAAAAATTGCCACTTTATTACAGCTGCTCTGAGAGGCTGCCTTCATTCAGTCTCTTCCCTCCCCACACCTCCTCCTCCTGGCTGCCAAACTGATATTCCTCATGCACAGGTCTGACCATTACTGCTCTGCTCAAGAAGTTTCCTCATGACCTTAAAAAAAATGCAAACTCTCTAGCTGGCAAAGCCCTTCACAGTTTGGCTCCAGTCTATCTTTTCAAGCTGATGACACATCATTTCCCCTGATGAATTTATGTTCTGGCCTGGAATACAGGTTCTAGGTTCCAAATAGGACCACTGCTGTTCTCCATATATACAACATTTCACTCCTTTGTGCCCATCTGGAACACTCTTCCTCCTCACTTGAGAATCACTGGCTCCCTTCGAGGTTCAGTTCAAAGTGCAACCTCCTTCAAGAAACCTTTCCTGATTCTCCTAGTTGTTAGTGCCATCCATTACTCTGTATTTATTTTGGATAAAACGTATGTTTATCCACTAACATGTTGTACCTTGCCTGCCTCCCAAATGAATGTAAGCTTCTTGAGGATAGGATCATCTCATTTTTGTATTTGTGTCTCTAGGACCTACCATAGCACCTGAAAAAATGACACTTAAAACTTTTATCAGTAGGACACAGATAAAGTTGCTTTGGGTATATACTAAACATTTTAATAAACTAATGAGCTTATCCTTTCAGAACAGGTCTGTTTATTATGAGTAAAATATCATGATTTGACCATGTGGACCGATTCTCAGTCAATTTGCAATTCATTTTCCTAAGATAAAAGAATTCCAGCAAACTATATACTGTTAACCAATACTCCACTTGCACTGATTAAGCTTCCCACTTTTGTCCCTTAAACATGGCCCTAATAACAATCATATAATTCAGTTTATTTTAAATGTCTTATTTATCACCCTAGTCTCAAAGTCTCATTAGTGTGTGTCTGTATTTTTAAAAGAGTTCCTAGTTTCATATAAGAGAAAGCACACCACACTGGGCGGCAGAAGGCACAGGTTTTAGTCATGGCTCTGCCACTTAATAAATGTGTGACCATTGGCAAGTCATTTAACTTCTCTGAGCTTTTTTCCTCATCTGAATGAGCTATCATTGCTACTTGTATTAGCAAAGTTTTTCATGTTCCTCCAGTTATGACTCATTTTTTTTGTTTCTAGTTTATATTTCAAAGTTTATTTTTTCCCCCATATTTAAAAGTATAGACTGAAATGAATTTTGGAATCTCTTTTATCATATGCCAAACTGATAGTCTGCTTCTACAAGGGCATCAAGGATATTTCATTCCAACTTTATGATGAAATACAGATGCTCTATTAAAAGAAATATTCTTTATCTGATTTCAAGTTACACAAAGTAGTTTTTAAAGCACCATCTTACTTATGACTGTTGATCTCTGAAAAAAAGCAATTAAAATGATTTTCTACATCCTTTACTATTTTTCTTTCGCGGCTGAGAAAATTTTCAGCATACATATGATATAAGGCTCTGCTATCAGATTATGATTTCAATATTCTACTTTATTTAAGCTGAAACAATCTTTCAGTTGTAGTCATTTTAATATAGTCACATCTGTAATATATTTCAGTGACTGTATATTAATATTTTCTCCAGTTTTGTCTTTTTATACATCAGCCTAAGTTTGTCTTTACCTTTTGAATATGAAGCATTTCAATTTCTTTGAAAACATGATGTGCCTTGTCTGTTCTTTCCCCAATATCTCACAGGAAATCAACCACAGGGCTATGTATTCTGCCATAAACTACTGTTACTGGAGTGTTGATGATGCGTTCACCGCACCCCTGGACTATTCACTGCGCTCTGGCCAGTCCTACCTGTATTCTATTCAAGGAGGCCAGAGGCACATGCTATTCAATGTCTACACACCATGGGGTACATCTGGGTAAGTAGAAGTGGTGACTGGCATAAAGGATTTCTCCCCAAAGCCTGTTGAGGTAAATCCAATCCTGTTCTGGACCTCTGGTTCCTGGAAGAGGATATACATATTTCCAGAGAAGACAGATAATGGATACATTTTAAAATTTTGAAAAATGTTTTAAAAATTAAGTATGAATTTTAAGAAAAATTCTTTATACCTTTAGTCTGGACCTGTGGTTTCAATGATAGAGGGAAAATTCCTGGTATGGAAAATTCCTCCACCAATGCAGATAGGCAATTCATCTGTAACAGAGTGTTGCCTTGGGCAATGAAACATTATATGACTTGCCCACAGTCACACAACTGTTACATGTCAGAGGCAAGACTTGAACTCAGGTCTTCCTGACTCCAAGGCCAGTCCTCTACTTACTATGCTACACTGTGTCCTAGAGGTCAAAAAACTTTGTTTTTGTATCAGGATACCATCTAATAACTAGACATACAAATTACCAAAAATAACTACCCGGGAGAACAAAACTTAGATTTTTTTTATACTTCTAGTAGATTTACTTACACCACAGAAATTTAAAAAGATACCTACCATATAGAAGGAAGCATTGAATTCTGAAGTACATAAGTGCGATCCAAAAACAAGAAAATACTTCTAATCATGATCTATAAATTAAAAACACACACCAATTTTTATTTCTCTAATAAATGTAATGCATTTGATTTTATTACTAAGAAGATATTACCCATTTCAAGTTTTATATCTTTCTTTTTAGTAAGATATCCCAGAAAGTTCTCATTTTGAATTTTTTTCATTTTATTTAACAAGTCCTAATGCATGCACCCCAAGTAACTGGTATAAATTACATCTTTTTAATCTAACCATTCTCTGACAGACACGGTAAATCTTATCCAGGGAAAATGCTATAAGTTTGTTTCCCCTCCCCTCTTTCCAATATGTTTATATATGTATGTGGCATAGTCTTTTTTCAACAGTTAACACCCAGTAGTATAGTGTGTAACTTATAGACAGCAAGATTTTAACTCTTAAAGCATATACATATATATGTATACATGCATGCCAACTCACCTCAGTCAAAACAATGCTAACAAAACCAAAAAAGTCAATATTATTTAGAGGGACAAGACTCCCTTCCTCCCACTACCATTCCAAAAATATATAAACACTAACCACAAAATATATATGTAAAGTTGCAATGCTGACTTAATATTGGTATGTAATACCCAGAACTAAACTGCATATACGTATAGTTTCAAGAGCAAAAAGGCCATTGAAATGACAAGATTAGACTGTTACCTCAACATGACTTCCAACTTAATTGATTTGGAAATCAAGTTAACAGCCCAGCACTATTAAAGAATGATAGTTCAAACAGTTAACACAAGGATGATGAGAATATACCAGAGTCCTCTGAATAATAGCCATTGTTTTTCTTATAAATACCACACAATCATTTTTACTTCCAAAATGGTTTTTTAAATTACTTATAAAGTTGCTGATTTCATCTTTCATATACAATTAAGCCTACTCCATTTGTAATCAGATTCTTCATATGGAGTTCTTTTAAAAGTTAACAGGTATCTCATTTTATATTACAGCCTTTATTTTACTAGCTAATTGAGGGAGGCAATAGAATAAGTAATCCCAAAGTATGTACAATGGAAAAAAAAATTTATGTTTGGCTTTGGAATAAAAATTTTGTATCTACCATTTGAATACATACAGTATGATAATCTGGGATGTGTTGTTTCATTTTTTAATTTAAAAACCTCTCTCAGGAATTGTACTGATCGTTTTACAGATCACACTCAGTTCTCCTCAGCTCAGATCCATGCTGAGACTCAACGGCATCATCTCTCAGACTACGCCAAACTGTGAGGTCTGGCTTCCATTTTCTGGAAATGCGTGGAAGGCACTATTTGAAATAAGGGTGATTTTTAAAGAGCCTTTCTTCTTGACCAGGTGAAAGGGGAGAGGATATAATTCTAGCTCAATTACTCTGATCTCCTCTGTTTTCTTTTTTGTCCCATTTCAGCTCCAGTAGGAACTGCACTGGAACAAAAAAAGAGCTGAAAAAAACAGACATTGAAATCCAAGCAGTTCTACTGCAACAAGCCAATAACTGAAGCAGAATGGGAAAGGAGACAATACGCAATCATAGCAGAAAAACACAACCACCTTACCATTTGTCTGCAATGATCTTGCCAGCATTTGTTTATCTTCTTTAAAAATAAAACACTATCTAGAGAATCTGTGCAGCACCTGCTAAGGAAAACTATTACATTTACACCTTGATTTCAGCTTTTCTCTTCCTCAAATATTATCTTGATAATTACCCAAGTAGCTCTTATTTCCCCTTCCATCAATCTTCTTTTTCAGTCAATCTTAACATTCTTTGATGCTTCATTTACTTTCTTATATCCTTTGCTACTTTCTGGGTGCCTCTCTATCCCTTAGTCCAGCTTCTGTTTCCTCTTCCCATCCTCTATTTTCAGGAGGCTACATCAATCAGGCTTCCCCCTGACAGCAGAAAACTAAAACCAGGGTACTTATAACTCTACAAGGCCTGGCCCAATGGTCTCATGTTAGAGACACGGAAGCCCTAGAAATAGTTAGACTTTGTCACGACAATCAGCAGTAAGATGGGCTATTTTTAGTATGGAAAAGGTTATAGTAGTGATTGGGCTGCAAAGGCCTGAAGCAAAAAAATAAATAAATAAAGCTGGAGCTTTAACTCTAATTTTTTGACTCATGTTGAAAACAGATGCTTTAAAACTTATATGAAATCTGATTTATAGAACAAGTAGTTTTTGGAGTTAAAATTCTCAAAGATTAAGATACATGCTCTGAAGTAGGCTGAGACATAGGTTAAAAGAGAAGGAAATCACAGCTCAGGAAGAAAGTAAGAACAGTACTCTAGGTGCTGACGATCTCATTTGTACACTACCAGGAAAGGTCATAATAGGCTTACGTGAAGAGAAATTCACTTTCTCTTTTTTCAAAATCAGGGATTTTTAACCTCCATTTCATGAATTTGGATGGGAAAGATCACATCTTTATTTTCACTAACTTCTAAATGAAATTTTGCATTTCCTTCAATTATTTTGAGAATATCATTCTAAGATGAGAGGCTTTGCCAGACTACTAAAGGTGTCCAGAACACAGAGAAAAGCCTCTGTTCCAGATGGAATCATGCATTTAGGTTACTGAAGATTAAAATGAAATATTGCAAATTTGTGTCAGTAAAATTCACTGTCTATGGTTAAGGAGTTGATAACTAACATTAAAAAGATAAAGATTCAGGTTCTGAAAAAAAGCTAATTTTGTTAAAAACTACTTATTTCAATCACTAAAAGGTAAACTGACTTAAAAAGTGAAAGCGAATTTTACCTGCTGATCAACTACTCAGATATCAATCAGCAGTAATAAATCAAGGTCTAGCTGAAGAACATCACGTTCAAATCAGGCACAAACAAGGGTAGCATGTTTTATGACGGGAAGGATCTGCATTCAAAACTTGCCTTTGTATATACCGGCATTTCTGAAATGAACTGAACAGAAAGTGCTGGGGTGTAGTAGTATATACAACTGAAGACTAGGGATAAGCAACCTACATCAAAACATCCCTTAGAAGTTAGTATTTGTCAAAAATATCCATCCATATCAGCTATGAAAGAAATGAGAGGAATTCCTAATGGTGACATACTGTACGTTCTCAGTATATTCGGGTCATCAATAGAAGCCTTTGCTTCTATAAACAGGACTGCGCCTGGACCAGACACTCCAACCCTTTTTTTTTTTAATCCTGCTATCGTCTAAGAAATTCCCTTCATGACAATATTAATACCACTGATAACTTCTGTTACTGAAAGAACCAAACTGAAAAATCATCTCACATTCGACTACTAACTTGAAACTATTAGACAAAGAATCCATTCTCAGATAGCCTGCCAGTGGCAAAATGGAACTGAATGAAGTCCTAACCTTCTGGTCAAGCCTTAGGTTTTATAAAGTAGACTATTACAATACATATTAAAGGAAAAATAAACACATTTCAGGAATTTAAGAGTGTTTTACATTTTAAGGAAGTGGACAGCCCATAATTATAAACCCACAGGGCAAAGACTTCCATCTACATTCTGGATTCAGAGCATATTTGGAAGAGACTCCTAATTGTATGAATTCTAGGTACCATGCCATATGCTTAGGCCAACTTAAGAAATTACACAAGTTTACAGTACCATAAAAATAAGATTCAGGGTTTTGAAGATACCTAATACCTATGACATGAACACATTGAGGAAGAAATCATTACAATAATTAACCCAAATATTATAAGCTGTGCTTGTAAGCTATAATCGCATCCATGGAAGTTTCTGGATGTTAATACCAATATGCGACAAGAATTTCAAGGGAAATAAGGAAAAACTCTTCAGCCTTTCTTCAATGTGGGATGAGAATCTAGCATGACCAGATCTTCAAATATAACACAAAGCAGCAATCATTAAAATAACTAGGTACTGGTAAAAAGCAAAATAAAACAAAACACAAAAGTAGATCTGTACAACAGAAGAGATAAGAAAATTCTAGAATGAAATGAATCTAGTATTCTAGTTTTCAATAAAACCAGGAACACAAATCATTGGGTAAGGACTCCCTATTCTACAGGAATTGCTAGGAAAACCATAAAGCAGCTCAGTGGTCAATAGTTTTTGATCAGCATCTTATTCTACATACCACAATAAGCTCCAAATAAACGAGTCATCTATAAAAGACCATATCATTAAAAAAAAAAGAGAGAGAAAGGAAGTACTTTACAGTTCTATGATTAGTGGAAGAATGCATAGTTAAATAGGACAGATCACAAAAATACAAAGATGATTACCTCAGTGCTCTACAAATCATGGTACATGTATGTGGTTTAATTTAACATATAAACCACATATGGTGAAATAATAAAATCTGTATAGAGTAAGTGAGGACAGAAGAAAAATAGTTAAAATCCAAGAGCTCAATCTACAAAACCAATTTCTGGCAACTACTTCTATATCCAGTACTTTAATTTAACAAGAACATCCTATTAACCTTCAGGTGATGAAAAATTATACTAGAGTAAATACCATTGCAAAAAATTGCTACTTTAAAAAACCATTACATAAAACAAATTTAAAATTATCCTCTTCTATAAAGAGGGTTTTGAAGATATAACTTTATAAGCAAAAAAAAGGATATTCTCTGAACTGAAGGATTTGTGCTTTGACATGATCTTCACAAACCTGTCGCAGTTGCTTGTAGAGTGTTGGGGACACTTTGTAAGAACAGAGATTTTCAACAGCCTGAAAGCAAAAGGAATAGAGAGCTTAAAATGAAAAAAAAAATATCTATTTTCAATTATTTATATTTACAATAGCACGGGAAAAAAAGTGTTCAAATATTTCTCTTGCACATAGTAGATGGTTAATAAATACTTAATGGATAAAATCTCTCAAATTCATTATTTCTTACATTTAAATTAGGGTAAGTATTATTTAATGTTATCAAGTTTGCATCACTTAATTGCAACTGGATGCAGAGAACTTAACACAGTCAACTTAAAAGTCAACTGTATACCTAACATGCTTACATACCAGAAAAGGTAAGAGTTTCCCTGACAGATATAGCTAGAACCACTCCTCAAATATCTCAAAACATCCTCCCTCCCCTCCACTCAAATTTCCTAACAAAAGTAGGAAGAAAACAAGAATATGATTCTGGTTCCCTTTCTTGCTTTGTACACATCTTTGGACATGGGTATAAACTAGCTCTGGCTCCATTTTTTTGTGTTGGAATTTGGAACTGAGCTGGTATAATAAATGCAGGCAGGTGAGTAAATTTTACTTAAATGTGATTATCAATAATTTTATTCTTAGATATACAAAAGCAATAAAAATATGAGCTGAAAAAGCACTATAGCTGAAGCACAATCCATATATGACTTCAATTCCATGCAAAGTACAGACACTAGTAATCTTTTACTTTTAATCCATATAAAAGAAATATCAAATATTCAACAAATAGAAAATTGGAGTTAACAGGTAAGTGAGCCTTTGACAAAAATAAATACTCCATATGAATATACTCCAAGGAAATAACCAAAAAAGAAAAAGGGAATTTGTACAAAAGATTTGAGAGCACAAATATACTCTCTACCATCATAAAATATGCTGTTGAGTTTTCTGCATGAAGAGAAACTGCATAGCTAGGCATCAACAGAATGCACTTGTAAGAACTGCCTGGGAAAAAATGCTTCTGTATCGTAAAATATCCCTTGAAAGAATATCCACATCAATGAGATCACAAACCCAAGATGTTCACAGGAGTAGTATTCATAATATATATCTATGGTACATGGACACTGCTCCTTCTTCCCAAACAATGCCTCCAAATAGGGGAAGGGCTGGCCAATAAATTATATACCTATTAAAAGTGCTGAATATGGGCACTCTGCTGATACATGGAAATATAAATGTAGATACACCACTTTTTCTGTCAAATGAGACGACTAGACTATTTCATCTTTAGGAATGCTCATGTTTTTAAACTCATTATCAAGGATTCATCTAAATTACTTACACTCAGTTTTACAATCTCAATATTTTTCTAGTTATCAACTTGTACTGCTCTAAGAGAATCTGATCAAATGCTGTAAGTATATGCCTCTTTCTAACACATTATATATACTGCTCTTTTATCAAATACAGCCAGCTAATATTTTCCATTAAATTCTTCTACCAAAGGTAATCTTACAATTCCTCCTACCATTCAAAATTCTACTTATAAATATTTAATAAAAAATTAAAGTATACTGAATTTATTCTATTTTGAGGTGAACAATTTGGGGACCTTTGTGATAACCTGGGGGAAAAAACCAACATCAATCTATAATATCAATATATTAAAGTTTGAAGATACCTTGAGGCTCATGAAACAGGGAGAGACATAAGTGATTTCTGCAGTGTCCGTGTGAGTACTTAGTATGTATTTTAATGGCAATTATAGTTTTACATTTTCTTTCTTTTATCACTCATTTAGCACACTTACTGAATTGTTAGTAATCTTTTCGCAGGCACATTCTTAAACTACCTCTTTATGTGTCCACAGAACTTGGCACAGTGCCTTGCACACAGTAGGCTCTCAAATACGGATCAATTTGCTCCCAATCTAATATTTAGAAATAAAATCTTCATCATGATGTGGAAAAATGTTTAACTACACGATAATGGGATATACTCCTTAGATAAGCAATGGTATTTGTGAGGTATCACTAGGCACATCTAAGGACCAACTCATTCAAATAAAAGTATCAGGCAAATTCAGAAATTACCATGGGGTTGTTTAGACAAAGGAGAAGCAGCATCAGAAACAGACGTGGAAAGAGACAAGTGATGCACAACTTAATGCTTCATTTACGGCTATACAATGTCAAGAGAAGTAGAGGAAGAACTCTAACTAGGATGTGGGGTGGACTCCCTGTAGTTATAGAAGGTCATGAGTAAGTCAGGGTGAAAGGGCATGAATGGATTAAGTACTGTGGGAGGGAACACCCACATTAGAGACCATAGATCCCTCAAAATATCAAAGTTATTTGCTTCCTTACATTAGGTACAATTCTTCCTAATCAGTATTATTAACCCTAGCTCACGACACCTTGGCTTTTTTTTGCCTTGCAAAGATTAACAAGAATCCTTTTATTCCAGTCAAATTAATTTCAAAGGGATTCTCTTATCTACCAAGACCAGCATTATTCTCTTTGGACTACATTTTCTCACTGGGCAAAAAAGAACTCTCATCCTTACAAATAAGCAGACTATTTTAAAGATATGTTTTGTCATTTGAAAAAAATAGTTGTAGAGAGCTACCTTGTGGTCATAAATTAGGGTTCATTAATACCTAAAGATTATCTACATACCATGTATGGGTGTTTAGGGTCAAAAGACAAAACAGACTGGCAACGGGGAAGAAAGGATCAGATTGCAGGAAAGAGAGTTTGTGCTCTTTTTTCTGATGATGAAGATGGAAGGCAAAAAGGAGAAAAAAAGATCACATGCCCAGGGAACTCTAATAACACTAGCCAAGGCCCTAAAAGTAAGGTAAACTTTACAGGATCCTATCCTTCTGGTTTCTACAGCTCCTATAAACTGACTGATACCTTTTTATACTTGCGTGGCAATATCAGAAGATCAGAAAGAGTTAATATATGGGAATGCATTTGTCACCAACCACAGTTTATATGTAACAAACAGTAATGACCCTGGCCTAAATTACTGTGCTGAAAGAAGTGGTTTCAGAGAAACCTGGGAAGACATCTATAACTAATACAAAATGAAGTAAGCAGAGTCAGGAGAACAACTCACATTACAACAACGTGATAAAAACAATTTAGAAACACTTAAGAAGAACTCTGCAATGTCATGCAATGCACTGATCAATCACGTTTCCAAAGAATGTTCCCCACCTTCTGACCAAGAGTTAATGAAAGCAGTATGTAGTATGTAGAATGAGAGAGGGTTCCGGAAATGGCGACTAGGGGAACTCATTTTGCTTGACTATGCTTATCTGTTACAAGGGTTTGTTTCTTGGAGGGGGAACAGAGGAGGAGATAATAAGGGTGTAAAGTTAAATCCTGATAATTAAAAAAAATTGTTTAAGTTCATATCTGATTCCAAGCAATGGATCTTGAACAACACTATATCCCACAACTTCACAAGCTTTGTGAATACCATTGAAAATAGCTTGATGATTTATGTAGTTCTTGGTCAGTTCCAACAATGATTTCTAGGCTGCTCCTCTACCTGTGTTCACTTGGTCTTCAAAAAATTAGTCTTTTACCATTTTCACAGACAGCCTGTAAATATCTTTTCCTTGATTTTAGCTTTAGGTTCTTAGAAATTTTCTTTTCACATTAAAAAATCTGTACTACTTTAATCTATCACTGAAAAAGTTTTCAGTAGATTACCACATCTTTCTTTCCTAGAGTAAGTTCTTCAGATCCCCCACATATAGACAAAGAATATTTAACGCTTTTCCAAAAGTTTCATGTTTTGAATATATTAACAGTGCCCTCTGGCAGGAGACTATCTTTTTAGTCTAGAAGTTAAAAATTTGGATTTTTCTTTCCCTTCTGGTACAATGTTAACTCTGTACCATCATACAGTTTCTTCCAATTGCTCAAATAAATTTACCACTCCATGTTTTCTTGACGTTCATGTGTGTATTTCAAAGATCTCCTGGGCTCTGGTCTTTCCGTTAGAAATGCTTGAAAGGGCTCCAATCCATTTCTTCTTCAGAATTATACTCAGTTTTGGGGGGGCGGAGCCAAGATGGTGGAGTAGAAGGACGCACATTTACGAGCTCCGAGCCCACAACCCATGGAATTGAGGTAAAAGGAGATCCCCATAAATTCTGAATCTCTGCAGGGGGTGCATAAACATAGGGGAAGAGATTTCCATTCCACTGAACCCTGGAAAGCCGTCCCCGGGGCCCATCGCACCCCGGAAAGCGGACCCCACCCCCACCCCTGGCCGCGACCCAGAGAAGCTGACCCGAGCAGACTTCAGAGAGGAAAGCTCCGGGGGAAGCTCCGGCAGCCGGGAAAGTCCCTCCGCTCACAGAAGCTACAGGTCAGTGAAAAAGAAAGACGGGCTGGAGAGGGGAAGCAGGGCGTCTCCGTGACTCGGGCCCCCTTGGGAGGAAGCGGCGGCGGCAGAGACGGGGGCAGGAAGCGGCGGAGGCAGAGGCGTGGGCGGGCGGCTGAGGCGGCAACAGCCCGGGACTCAGGAATCCCCCAGCAGCAGGTAGGATCTTCAATACTGAAGGTCTTTCCAACCTGAGGGAGCCGAGCTGGGGAGACGGTCCTGCCCCCACCCTGCTCTACTGCTGAACGCCTCTGAATAAAACCCCCAAGGGAGCTGAGCACAGCAGGCGGGGGGGGGGGGGGGGCCCCCCACCCCGCCCCCACCCGCTCCGTTCCTGAAAGTCTCTGCGGAAAGCCCCTGAGGGCCCAAGCTTAGGAGACGGCCCTGCCCCCACCCCTGAGCCAGAACTAAAGCTTGCTGCGGGAAAGCGCATTTGAATCTCAGAGGCCAAGCACTAGCTGGGCGGATCCAGGCGGGGGTGGAAAGGAATCTCAGAAGTCAAGTAACTGGCTGGGAAAATGCCTAGAAAGGGGAAGAAAAATAAGACTTTAGAGAGTTTTTTCCAACAAATGCAAATGATCCCGACCTTCGGATCTGATGGGGAGGACGAGAACGTATTCTTCCCATCAGGGAAAGATGTGGAGGGCGGGGCCTCAGTACCCCAGACACCCCAGGGGGGTGTTGGGTGGGCTCAGGCCTTGGAAGAGCTTAAAAAGGATTTTGAAAAGCAAGTTAGACAGGTGGAGGAAAGACTGGGAAGAGAAATGACAAAGATGCAAGAAAAGTATGAAAAACAGGTCAATATCTTGGTAAAGGAGACCCAAAAAAATGCTGAGGAAATTAACACGTTGAAAAATAGGCTCACTCAATTGGCAAAAGAGGTTCAAAAAGCCAATGAGGAGAAGAATGCATTCAAAAGCAGAATGAGCCAAATGGAAAAAGAGGCTCAAAAGCTCACGGAATTTAATAGTTCTCTCAAAATTAGAATGGAACAGATGGAGTCTAATGACTTTATGAGAAACCAAGAAATCACCAAACAAAACCAAAAGAATGATAAAATGGAAGAGAATGTGAAATATCTCATGGGAAAAACAATTGACCTGGAAAATAGATCCAGGAGAGACAACTTAAAAATTATGGGACTACCTGAAAGCCATGATCAAAAAAAGAGCCTAGATATCGTCTTGCATGAAATTATCAAGGAAAACTGCCCTGACATTCTAGGACCAGAGGGCAAAATAAGTATTGAAAGAATCCATCGATCACCACCTGAAAGAGATCCAAAAAGAGAAACTCCTAGGAACATTGTGGCCAAATTCCAGAACTCCCAGCTCAAGGAAAAAATCTTGCAAGCAGCTAGAAAGAAACAATTCCAGTACTGTGGAAATACAATCAGGATAACCCAAGATCTAGCAGCTTCTACATTAAGGGATCGAAGGGCGTGGAATAGGATATTCCAGAAGGCAAAGGAACTAGGACTGAAACCAAGAATCACCTACCCAGCTAAACTGAGTATAATACTTCAAGGGAAAATATGGTCTTTCAATGAAACAGAGGACTTTCAATCATTCTTAATGAAAAGACCAGAGCTGAAAAGAAAATTTGACTTTCAAACACAAGAATGAGAGGAAGCATGCAAAAGTAAACAGCAAGGAGAAGTATTAAGGGACTTATCAGAAATGAACTGTTTGCATTCATACAGGGAAGGACAATATTTCTAACTCTTAAAACAGAATTATACTCAGTTTTGAAGGAAGAAGTCATTGTTGGTTGTAAGCCCCTGTCTTTTGACTTTTGGAATATCATATTCCAAGATTCGCTCCTGTTTATGACTAGGTCTTAGGTGAGCTTGAATTTACTTAAAACTGCTTGAAGGGGCTTTTTTTCCCCTTTCTTTTTTGCTTTATGTTACAGTTTTGGATTTTGGCTATGACATCCCTTTGGAGTTTCTTTGTAAAGCCATCAATGTCTGCTTTTCTTTTTATCTTTATTTTTCCCTCCGGTTCTAATACAGGTAGGTGGTTTTATGATTTCTGAAATAGGTGGCGCACTGGATATGGTTTCAGGAAGACCTGAGTTACACTTAGCCTACCTGCCTCAGTTTCTTCATCTGTAAAATGAGGACAATAATAGCAACTAGCTCCCAAGTTTGTTATGAGGAACAAATGAGGTACCATGTAAAGCATAGCTCCTAGCACAGAGTCAGCACTACATGAATGCTTTGTGACTGAAATAGTGCAAGTTCTAAAAAATAATGTAGTTTTCAGAAAGTCCAAGGGACCCTTAAGTCACCTCTCTCTTCATGTTTTTTACGTTGGGTATCTTACATTTTCTTCTTATTTTTTTCATTCTTTTATTTTGTTCTAATATTTCTTCCTGTCTCATGTAGTCCTTGATTTGTTTAGTCTAGTTAAGGTTTCAGGTTATCTTTTACTTGGATAAAGCTTACCATTTTCTCTTCTAGCCTATTTATTTGTCTAGTTTTCTTCTAAAGCTTTCATTTTATTTCTTATCATGTTTCATTTCTCCCAGGGACTCACGTAATATTTGTTGGTAGTACATCTTTTTCTTGAGGGAGGGGGTCTTTGCTTACAACTAAGAGTTGCTCTTTCTTTTTGGAGACCTTTTATAGGTTGATTGTTGCCACTAGCTGGCATTCTCTTTAACCGACTCATTTTTCCTTTAGTTACTGAACTGTGGTTCTGCACTGGGGCCAGGTTTGCTTCCTGATATACCTGTGGGTGACATAGTCACCTTCTGTCTCCTAGATTCCTGTACTGAGCTCCACTTCCTCATGGGTCTTGGAGGTTCAGAATACTAGCTTTGGCATCTCAGGACAAGGTACTGGGAAGCCTCCTAGGCCAGGGGTATCTTTCTGACTCCTCTGCTTTGCCAAAGATTTTGCTGCTTGGGGCCTCCTTTCTTATTGCACTCAGGTTTCTGGCAGACCTCCTGTGCAGGTCTGGGGTGGGAAAAAGTCATTTACTATAGTTTCTCATTGGATTTATTGATCATTATTTGGCATGGAGAAAATTTAAGGGTTGTGCTAGAGTAGACATGTAATCATAGCCACCTTTCAAGTTTCTTGTATCTTAGAAGCAACTTCCTCCACAGAGATTTCCCATGAGTCCCTAGGGCAATTTTGTTTTCTCTTCAAACATTCCTGTAGCACTTTGTCTGACCTGTCCTTTAACCCCCTAACTATCTTATATTTATTGGCACATGCCACAGTATCCCCAGAATAGTAAAATATGAATTCTGAGGGTTGGAAACATTACATTTGTCTTTTGATCCCCATTACTTAGCACAATGCCTTGAACACTGTGGGCACATAATGTTTGTTTAATGAATGAATACATGCTAAATCATAGTTAAATTATAAACTCCTTGAGAGTAATGTTTTTATTTTTTTATCTTTGTATCTCCAGAGTCTGGGAGATTACCCAAATTCTACCATGCTTAAAATCCATCACCAGACCCCACCATCTCTTCTCTTTCCTAGTCAAATTCTAAAACAAAACAACTGTCTATATTTGTTGCCTTTATTTCTTTGCTTCTCAATCCTTTGCAACTTAGTTTCTGATAGTATCAAGTCAGTCAAGTAAACAGTTATCTATTTTACTGCCAAATCTGATGGCATTTTCTCCAACTGCAGACTTCCAACACCTCTCTATGTGACACTGTTTTTCTCCCTCCCGTCCAATCATTCCTCAGTCTCGGGTCATTACCCATCTCATGTACCCTAAGGCTCTATTCCAGACCCTCTTTTACTTCTACACTCTCTTGTTTAATGACCTCATAAGCTTCTAACGTGGGTTTAATCACGATCTGTAAAAGAATAACTCCCAAGGTGAAACAACCAGCCCGGCTCCTGCCTGAGTTTCGGTTCTACATCATCCGTAACTCCTCACTTTCCCTTTTCTCACATATCTTTACAGTCATTATCACATGACAGTTACTAACAATCTTGTCTGACAACCCCAACAATCAAAAGAAAATTAGTATAGTCCTTTAGTGCATTTAGATATATCTGTATTGTGCACGAAAATATAAAAGTCTAAAGTTAATTCACTAGGCTTAACTTAAGAGGTAGCTTGGCATAGTGGTCAAGTGTTGGGTTTGGGAGTCAGAAGAACTGGATTTGAATTCTTCCCTATGCACTGTCTAATCAAAGGTAGGTGATTCAATGTCTCAGAGCATCCATTTCTTCACGTGGAAAGTAGGGATAAAAATACTTCCACTATCTACCTCACAGGGTTGTTTTGGGTCAAGTCCTCTGGAAGCTTAAAGCAACATATTAACAGGAGTTATTTTGTTATTAGCTTTCTCTGTTTTAAAATGTGGTGAAGTTTTTGTCCTGGTCTTACTAAAACTAAATTTGTGGTCTAAGATTGACTTGTCTTAGAAAACAGATCTTCTTAATACTAGGGGAGACAAGCAAGTTTCTAATTAATGTAAATTGCTATTTTTCATTACCTTTTCTTCAAATAAGCTTTTACGAAACAAAACCAAGGAAAACCCTATTAGATCTGGGGACCGGTAATTTAGAAATATTCTTTTTCTAGATTGCCATAAACCATGAGGCTTGAGAAGCTTAGGAAGACCAAAAGTAAGGGAATAAGTTTCCATTGTGGAAAGACCAAGAGAACAGTTTGGTCTCCCTTAAATCATTGCTCAAATTTTTCTTCAGAGCCTTTCAAACTTTCCTCTTCAGAGAAAATTGATCCTAATCAACATACTATTCAGAAAATTCCCTGAATGCACTTATTCAAATGGACGACAGAGTCTAGAGTCTCAGTACCCAACTTTATTCTGAAACACTGAATCAAGTATCTTAATTGATCTGGTTTTTGCCTTGGGTTGGTGATACTTTAATAAAGACCAATGTTAAACAGCCACTGCTGATAAATAATACAAGATATAGCTAATAATTATGTCAACGAGATTTAGTATAACACAGAAGAATGTTGCTTGCTACTACACAAAGACCTGCTTTTTTATACTTACACACACACAATTAATTGTAAGTATTGTCAATCAACAAACTGGCCATTTAATCTGCGTGGATCAATGATTCTGAAAATGCCTTACTATTCTTCACAGAAAAAACAGTGATTTATGTGACAGGTGTGAACACAGAAGTACAAAAATAAAGTTATGGACACAACTTTCTCCATAACAGCCATGTGAATAAACTTCTCACCATCCCAACACAGGGCATGCTACTGAGTCAGTACAGGTACTGCACAGAAAATAGCAACACATGAAATGATTTACTACTAACCTTTCCAGAGAATGCAGAAAGATCAGATAAGCCTCACCACCTGATAATTCATAGAATGAAGAACTTTTTAAAAAAGTTCTTTCCTGACAGCTGTATAACCTGTTCTGCATGGGAAGAGCCATCCCAGAACCCAATCATCTTGATAATGATTACTATTAAATAATAATAACGAATCTGACTCAATTTGGATTCTGAACCATAATGGACTTAAGAGGATCAAGCCACATTAAAATTGTTTCATACGCAAATTCTGTTGATAATTCAATGTTAAGTTCAAGAAAATGGATTTGTTAGGAAGGTCAACAGTGTAACTTCCTTTTAGAATAATCAGAATACCTGGCCAAAACTCAATCCAGAGTTATTCAAAGGGACTTGTAGCTCCTGGGGTTCTTCTTCAGTGTTAGATAAATGAGTATTAGATGCCTGGTTCACTACCTTTCAAATTAGGGCAAGTGATGCTACTATGTATTTGAAGCAAGATTTAATATTTCTTTGTCACCAATTTTGCGATTAGGCAATCTGGACAGGCATTAAATATCAACAATCAAACATCTCGATTAAAAGCAATTGTATTCTTATTGGTATGCTGGCAACACACAAAAACATTTAAAACCTGAAAGGAGCTGCCACAGCTTAGAGAAGTTATATGAATGATTTTACATGCAACAGTGAGAATTTCTTTTTTCCCCATGGGATAACTTGACTTTCTGTACATTCAAATATAACCACATTATATTGGAACCTACATCACATATACATATATAAATACATATATATACATATATATATACACACACATATAAAATTTATTATGGAAACTAAATTATAAGATTAGAAAGAAAATGTTCACGTTTGAAAAGATTATACTAGAAATTGTCAGATGGGATAAGTATATCATAAGTTAAGGAGCCTGACAAACAGGAATAAAAATAGTATAGCTTTAAAGTACAGTTCAAGTAATAAAGACTTGGTCTACAAAAAGCTGACCAAGTACATGGCAGGTATTGAATAGCTGTTAATGAGTTTTCAAAGCAAAAGTTTACTCTTACTGGAGCACCACATACCCTTGACATACAATTGATATTGTATTTTATCTTTGTGTGCTTAGAAAATCCTCCACTGAAGTCTCACCTCCAAATATCATTATAGGTCAGGTAAACCAGGATGTTCATATGTCAAGCAGAATATAGTCTCTGTCAGCTCTCTACCAAAATGCAAAGGTTTGGTAAACTGTAACCTGAGGAACTGTCCACTATGTCTGAAGAGACTAATCATCAAAGACAGTTGAGGGATTAAGTTTTTTGTTTTGTTTTTTTTTGCCATAGCAACTCTGGAAGCTTATCTGCACTAAAGAGAAATGAATTAATTTTGGACGGATACTGGGGCCTACAAATGAAATCAGGGATCCCTGAGATACTTAAGTATACTTCAAATAACTTTATTTTCAATATAACTTGCAGGTAAATTTTAGGTGGTGTAAATAATTCCTACAATCTAAATTTACTAATAAGAATTATTAGATGACAGAAAAAAATTATTTTCAACATGGGCAAAAAATGCTTTCTGTCAACTGAGACCCTCTTGTGCTCACTGAATACTCTGGGATAGGCAACAACAGGAGCCCTGATATTTTACAATCCTCAAAGTCCACATTAAAGGATTGTACTACAGTTAAACCCACAACATTAGAAGAGAAGCACTCATGCATTTCCTCTGAGTGCTTCTGGAGCACCAGCCTGATTCTGCAGAGATGCTTGAAAGAAGATTCCCAGTTCTCTTCAAACAAGTTAGTGTGCAGAATCAATATCCACTGGAAATATGAAGGGCAACTTCTTACAATCAATTAGTAAACATTTGTTAAACACATACTACATGCCAGGAACTAGGCTAGGTATTGGAGACACAAAGACAAAAGTGAAAATCACAAATTATTGCCCACGACTGCAAGAGTAGTACTTTATATCATGAGTCCTAATTCTATCGCTTATTGCTATACTTCTGAAATTTCCCTTTCAGAGCTACTCCACACAATGCCAAATTCATGCAATGGTGTAGAATATTCATATGATAGCTCCAAGGTAGTTACTTCAAAGAATTTTGAATTACAGCTTGAATGCCTAGTAAAAAGGGACATCACACTTATCAGTTATGATTTATTCTGGGGGGACGTTATTATCAAGATCTAGATCTTCAGACAGACTGAAGTCTTCCTAGAAATGCTACCTGCTGGTGACTTCATTTTTGTTTCCAAAGTTAGGTGGAAGTTACAGTCTGCCTATTGACCCAGGACAATCTCCACATAGGTCTTGGATTGTTGGTTTTTTGTTTTTACAATGTTGCATGTTTAAATTTTTTTTAAAGTATTTGATTTTAATACTTAAAGGTGAAATAAAAACACAATCATGCAGCACTATAAAAAGGATTTACCCCTATGTAGGCAATCTGCAGTTTCCAAATGAGTTCTAGATCATTTGTGAGATATCACCAGAAAGATCATGCTAAGTGTCATGCTAAGCAGGTAAAGGAGCTTTGCATTAGATCTGAGCATCATAGGCCTGAAAAATAAAAACCACAGTCAAGGTAAGCTATACCAGAAAGGTGTCCTTAAAATTCACTTTCTTCCAATTGTCTAAGACAGTTGACAATGAATTCTTGAGTTCTTCACAATTAAAAAAAGTATAGTGAATAATCTGTTCTCCAAATTAAAATATCATCCATTGCCAATGTTCACATCTCAACAAGAGACTTATCACTTTTGCACCAAATATAATGAAAAATCTCAGACCTTACTTTTGCTCAGAGGGCTTATTTATGTTGAATCTCAGAAAGAGGAATAAGATCTTTTTGTATCATGATAAAATATACCTTTTACTGTTATACTTTGGAAGGGAAAATGGGAATTTGATGAGTTTCACAAAGCTTTCAAGAGTTGGCATTAAAAATAGAATACTCTCCTGGTCAAGCTTAAATATTTTGCAAGTAACAGAAAATCTGACATTCTCAATTTAATAAGTACCAACATTTTCCCAAAACTCTGCCCCACTGACATCTGAGCACTTACCTGGTAGAGTTCTTCAAGATTGTATTTAATGGAGGTGCTACTTTGTATGGCTCTAACTGCTTCATGAAGTTTCTGCCATGTATCCTGAGTATAATTATCTGGCAACTTCGGTCTGTCTGTAAAGCCGGATAAAAAATAAACAGAAAACAGCTTGCTCATAGCCAACCATTTTAAAAAGCCTACCAAACCATGCATTCAAAACAATGGGCATGTTAGGTTAACACAGAAATCAACTTCATAAATGTATCTAGCAAAGTAATATGATCCTTAAGTACAAGCAAAATGCAGGATTACAGTTTCTCTTAAATCTATAACAATACTGAGCTCCAAACAATAAGCATTTAAAATTTAAGTACTGATTTCAAATGTTCAGTAATGGACAAATTATCTTGACTCCATTACTAGTATATATTACATATTAAAGAGGCTTGTTTTCTAACACTATATAGCCAGTTTGTGTAAACTAGTAGAAAGATGAATTGCTATGTATCTAGTACCATCACAGAAAGTAGTACTGCTTTTTTGCTATAGTGACACTTACTAACAGTACTGGATGATACTTTTTTGGGAGAGTGGAAATGGTCTGGGCTTGTAATTTCATTGTGGTAGGGAATTCCCAATATGCAAATTCCCTTCCCGAGTGCAACCCTCACAGTTTTTAGGAGTTTCTAGGGCTCGGAGCAGCTGAGGAACGCCCATGGTCACAAGGCTAACACGTATCAGGCGCAGGACTGGGGGTCAACTACCCCCACACCTTTGCCTCACACAATTAACAAGCCTTTTTAGACGTGTACCAAATCCGTGGTGTTTAGGCTCACTTACCACCTCTACAAGAATAATGGGGGCAAACTGCTAAAGATGCACTTGGTAAAGACACTACCAAAGTGCTATTTTATTACAGAAACTTTGAGACCAGCCCAACCAGTTTTTAAAAGTCAGATGCTGAGTATTACCGCTGAGATCTGAAAACTTTGCCGAGCCTAAGACCCCCTTGCGAACGTCAGGAAACGACAATGCAGACCGTACAGCATCCCCACCGCGGCCGGGCTTAAGCCCTCCCACACCCCACCCGGGGAAGATGCGCCGGCATCCCCGGTAGCCAGCGGCGAAGGATACAAAGAATATCGCTACAGACGGGGGGAGACAATGCACCACGGCAGTACGGGCCGCCGGAGGTCCGGTACTAACGCCTGCCTTCTCCCGCTACGCTCCAGCCCAACCCTGGCAGGAGGGCGTAAGCCGGGGCCGCTCGGGCCAGCGACTTAGGGGGCGGGGGCTGGGGCTATTTCTGACAATAGGAAAGGAAGAGGAGGATTATCTCTCGCCAGCGCGCAGGAGTGGGAGGGCCCGGCCGACCGAGCGAGGTCACCAAAGGTCAGCGCAGCGCGTGCAGGCGGCGGCCCTCCGCGGAGCCCCTTCCCCATTGGCTGCCGCTGAAGTCATGCAGCTCGGGGACTCCTCCGGCCGCGCCGGGCCGAGCTAGCGGGCCGCCGCCGCCGCCGCCGGAAGGCTGGGGGGGCAGGAAGCAGCCTCCCCCCGTCTCTTTCGTGCCCCCGTGAAAAAAACACGCTGACACCCCGGCGGATCCCCGCCTCCGGGCGGCGCGCGCCGCGGGGGGAGGGGAGAAGGGACGGGGCAGTCTGAAGAAACAACCCCCTCCCCGGGGCCCTGGGGGTGGGGAGAAAGGGGAGCAGCCCAGACGCGGCCCGGCCCGCCCGAGCTGGCCTCCCCGCCCGCCTCCCTCCGCGCCCTCGCCTCGTCGCACACACTTACCTACCTCGGAAATTTTTAATCACTAATTTCTTTGAGGAGCCGCCACTGCCCCCGCCCCCCCCGGGTTTCGTGGCGACGGCGGCCGCCGCCAGGGAAGCGGGTTTCGTGAGGCCATTGGTGTGTCCAACGAGAGCCGAAAAGTTCCCCTTCTTGGGGGTCTCGTCTGCCATGTCTACTGCCGAGAAAACAAACCCGCGGCGGCCGCTCCGCCCCCCCACCGGGGCCCCGTTCCCTCCTCCTCCTCTTCCTCCTCCGGCCGCGGCCCCGGGCTCGCTTCCTCCTCCTCCTCCTCCTCCTTCCCCCAATGCCCCGGTCTCTCCGCCTACTTCTCCTCCCCCCGCCCGGTGCCCCGGTCCCTCCTCCGGAGGTGAGAACTAGGCCCCGGCGGGGGACAGCTCAGGGAGTTCCAACCAATCTCCTGCGGGAGACCACTGGGGGAGGGGGAGTAGGGGGGGCGGGTGGGGGAGGGGCGGCTCTCTACTGGTCCCTTTCCCCCCACCTCTCCCCGGATGATACAAGTGATCGGTGCTACTACCGCCCGGCTACGAGGTGAGGACCTGACTGGTGCGCCGCCGGCCCGGCCCAGGGCTGCTCCGGAGTCTCCTCCCACCGCCGCCCCCCTCCTCCTCCTCCTCCTCCTCCTCCCGGAGGTTCAAATCTCCGAGGCGCCTCCCCGGCCCTTCTCACAAGGCGGCACCTCCTTCTTCTCCCAAGAGCAGGAGAAATGGGGCCGAGCGAGGAGGCCGCCGAGCGTCGAGGTGGGGGAGCGGCCGACGGGTCCAACCGACCCCCGAGAGGCCGGCTCCTCCGCTGCCTCCCCTGCCCCGGCGCACACGGTCCCCACCCCCACCCCGCCGACCCAGGTGACTTCCGCGCGACGCCCCACGAGCCGGCCTCCCACGTGCCCGCCCCAACCGTCAGGCTCCTCCACACGCGCCCGCACACGCTTCCTATTGTTCACCTGGCCCGCCTCCCCTCCCCCTTCCTTTCCCCCCCTCAGGTGCGAGCGGCCCGGACGCCCCATTCTTCGCGGCGACCATTGTGTGTTCCCATCTGGGCCTGTGGGGCGGGGACGGTGTGCTTTACACGCGGGAAGCCGAGTCTTCCGGACTTTCCCGCCGGTGGGGTCAAGGCCAAGGAGGGTCTGGAAGCGCCCCTCTTAACGACCCGTCGGGCACGCCCAAAGGCCGAACCGCCCCTCAGGCGGCCGCCATTCCGGTGACGTAGAGGTGGGGCGACCGGAGGGAAGAGGTGAACGGAGAGGCGGGGGGAAAGAGGAGGGAGGCAACCTTTCGGAGACAAGCTTAGTCATAAAAGCATCACACAATGTTACTTTTTTGTAAAGAATTTAATTCGCCATGAGTCTAGCAGCGGCGTCGGACGGCTGGCACCTCAGCCTTCAGGCGGACCCAACCCTAAAGTCGCGGCCGCTGAGCGTTTCCAAAGCGGCTCCAGAAAGAAAACTTTCGGTCCTTCTTCCTACCCGCCCCGGCAGCCGCGATCTGTGGTTCCGGCCCCCGTCGGTCCTCAGAGAAGCGTGCGGAGAGCCCGCCCTGCGGCTTCCCCCACCCAAGCGGTGGCGTCCTTAGCCTCGGCCCCGGAGCGCATCCTCGGTCCGTCACCCCCCGCTCCCCGCCACACGGCCCGTCCCGGGCCACAGCCTCAGACGCCTGGGTTCCAGAAGTCGGTAGAAAAACGAGAGCGCGCGCACGCCTCCGGTAAACCTGCGAAGAGAGGCGCGAAGGGGCGGGGCTACCACAAGGAAGTGACGTCCGTCCCACGTAACCTTTGACCTCAGCCTCTTGGAACCAAGTTCGCGCTCCCCACCAGCGCTTTGGGCCGCAGCCGTTGCTCTCTCAGTTCCCCGCCCACTCCCCTTCCTCATTCTGGCCCAGAAACCTCTCCCTAGACCTTCATGGCGCACATCACCATCAACCAGTATTTACAACAGGTAACTTCCCAGCCGCGCTGGGGGCGGGGTCGCGGCCGAGGCTCCCCTCTCCCCGCTCCCCTCGGGGGTGCTGCCCCCCCCCCCCCAGTGAGCCGGGGAAGCGGCCGCCCGGACCCGGTGGCGAAAGTCCGAGCGGACAGTCTTCAGGGGAGGAGGGGCGGCAGATTTCTTTTTCGCTCGACTCCGGAGCGCGGCTTGGTGCCGTCCGTGCGGTCCGAGCGGACCTGGACGTTCCCCGCCGGGCGGCTTGCGCTTCCTTCGCCGGCGGTGTTTTCTGCGGATTGCCCTTCGCGCCCTCCGGGGTCGTGGGGGTGTGAGCGGTCGTGGCGGGCTCCGCCCGCGGGGCCTACACGGGCTCCTTGTAGGAGCTGTCTTAGTAACCCGAAGGCCTCGCACTCTTTAGATACTTGGACAGCCGCATATTGATAGAACTGGTTTTCCCGGCCGTGCTGCGCATCCTCCGTTGAGGCACTCTCCCGGTCCCCGAGGGTGCCTTTCCGGGCCTCCCCTTCGGCACCCCGTGCCCGGGGCGCTTCCTGCAGGTGCAGCTGCTCTAGGCTGTGCTTCTGCCCGCAGAGCGCGTGCCCCTTGCCGGGCCCATGGAGGCGCGTCGTGCGCGATTCTCCTTGCCTTTCCCGCGAGCGGTCCGTCCGGAGGTTGTGTTGCGAGTAGCTCAGACTTAGATGCACAGACAGGCAGGGATAGGCGGGATAGACTTCCCCTTCCCCGCCGCGTCCCGGTCCGGATCGCAGGGACCCGTCCTTGGTTGTCCCTCTCGATGCGTGGCTGGTCTCCGAATGTCGTTGGACCGTCTGCGGAGAAGCTCTGTTCTGGACGCTGAGGAGCACCTTTTGTGAGGGTGGTACCGAAAATCGCGGGATCGTTAAGGTTATCTCTAATTCTATCGATCAAGCGACCTTCTTGCGGCAAATGCTTTTTTGCTGGGTTCAGTAAACACAGTGGGGTTTTATATTTTTGACATATTTTCGCAGTCGTGCGACTGCTCTGCTTTAGAAGCACAAGTCAGCCTTTTTCTTTTTCTTGTTTTCATCAAGGACTTGCAAGTATTCTACACACCCTTGATATGTCTTTAGATCATTTTGGTGGTAATGATTGGTTATGATAACCATCTATTTTTTCTTTCTAGTTCTGCATTCTCTTCTAATTCTTCCCTTGTCATTCTGTGAAGGAAGCGTAAACTTTGGTTTTTAAAAAATCTTTTTTGTAATTTTTTGCACTTAGAAAAAATAATTACCTGCTATCCATATTTAGATTGGAATTCTATTTTTATGGAATTCATTTTGCTTAATTTCTTTATAGTACCTAACTATGCTGTTTTTAACAGATTTTAATTAGATTAAGATTTAAATCTTAATACATATATAATTTTTAATATGCCAGTTACTAATTCATTTTCTTTTGAAAGTACAGTAAAGGTATCTTTAAATTTTTTTATTGTGAATGTAATAAACATGAACATTTCAATATAAAACGAACAAGAGTATTGTATAAGCAACTGAACTATTACAGTTTAAATATATGTGTATGTATATATACATATATGTATGCATACATATATATGTATATATGCATATACACACAAATTCTATACCAAAACTACCCATCTTGCCTATGTCTCTCCTTTTGTGCTAGGATAATAAGATCATAGATTTAGGATTGTAAGGGATCTTAGAGGCATAAAGTACCTCATTTTTTACAGATGAAGAAACTGAAGCATATAGAGGATAAGGGGGCACATAGCTAGTACTTGCTTGAGGCAATATTTGAACCCAGATTTTTCTGACTCTTAAGTCCAGTGACCCTATCTACTAAACTTTGTGGACTCTTGTCTTTTGCAGTCTTCTGTGAATTAACATTTCATCAATACTCTTTTTTTTTTTTTACATCACTCATTATCTGCCCTCTCCCTATGACCTCACCTTCCCCTAACCTTGCCTTGATAGCAAGTAGTCTTGCAAAGTAAATCTGCACATTATCAGTATCTGAACTCAGGTGTCTAATTTATACTCTTTATACCCATTTATGCTTCATCAACTTTATTTAAAGAGGCGGAAAGCATGTTTGTGAATTTACACATATAATCACTTCACCTGTACAGATAGTAACTCCTCTATACCCTCTCATTCTGTATGTTGAAGACCTTCAGTTTTTGAAAAATGCTGTATTTTATTTTTTTAATTAGAAAAATCTGCCTTTTCTCCTTCCTAACCCCCTCCCTAATTGAGAACTAAAGAAAAACAAAACGTTTGTTACAAACATATATATATGTGTGTGTGTGTGTATTTATGTATGTATATGTATGTATAAATAAATATCAAGCAAAACTTATTTCTACTTTTGCCATATCCAAA
The DNA here is from genome assembly GCA_023548195.1 of Bettongia penicillata ogilbyi. Taxonomy (NCBI): domain Eukaryota; kingdom Metazoa; phylum Chordata; class Mammalia; order Diprotodontia; family Potoroidae; genus Bettongia; species Bettongia penicillata. Next base: position 1,617,388 of record JAJHZJ010000084.1, on the reverse strand, counting down.
AAATATTTCTCCTTCTGCACCACAGACTCCTTCACCTCTCCATCAGGAGGTGAGTAGCATGTTTAATTATTAGTCCTCTGAAATTGTGATTCCTTATTATGTTGATCAGAATTGCTAAGTCTTTCATAGTTTTTTTTTTATCATAGTGTTATGTAAATTGTTTTCCTTGTTCTGTTCACTTCACTCTTCATCAATTCGTATAAGTTTTCCAAGGTTTCTTTGAAACCATCCATTTCATTATGTCTTATAGGATCATAGCACTCCATCAGATTTACATACTATAACTTGTTTAGTCATTCTCCAGTTGATGGATACCTCCCCACATTTCCATTCTTTGTTGCTTCAAAAAGAACAGTAAATGTTTTTATACATCCTTAAAGTTTGTTTTGCTTAGGACTGATCCCTCCCCTAATCTACCTTCCTTCTACTTCTCCATTTTCATTTCTTCCCTTTCTTATTTCTCTGTTGAGTGAAATGTGTTTCTTTACCCAGCTCTATGTATGTTTGTATTCTTCCTTCCTTTTACCAGTTCAGATGAGATTGAGGGTCTCATGTAAGCCAAATTGTAAAAAATGTCAACTTGCATACCCTGATTACATGAGATAATTTTCCCCTGCTTTTCTTTCCTTTCCCCCTTAGTTGGTTCTTTCCTCTGTCTTTTTCCATTTCTTTCTTTATATTATCAAGGCATAGCAGAATACTTCCATGCTTTCTGATTAGACTCGTGACCCTTGGTAATTGTGGAGACACATATATCCTCTGCCCATATTTGAATGTAAGCAGTTTATTCTTGTTTAGTTTCTTATGGTTGTTTACATGTAATACCTTTTAACATTTCTCCTGACTTCTGTGTTTGTACTTCAGAGTTTCTACATAGTTCAGGTCTTTTCATTAGGAATATTTAGAAAACATCTATCTTATTAAGGGATGCATATATTTATGTGTGTGTGTGTGTGTGCATGTGTATTTATATACACACATATACATATATGTATCTTTAGCTATAGCTCTATATCTATCTATGTATCAACCATTTATTCTCCTGTAGGAGTATACTCAGTTTTGATGGGTAAATTATTCTTAGTTGTAAGTTTTCTGCTTGATTCTAAGCTCTCTGGTCCTTTATGGTTGTTACTGCTATATTATGTGTAATCCTGCTTATGAGTCCACAGCTTGCAATATGTTTTTCTTTAACCTGGAAGCTCTGATTTTTGGCTATGATGTTTTGGGAGGGGGAGGGATTCTTTTTCTTTTTTTTCTTTTTTCTAGTAGGTGACTGATAGATTCTTTCTGTTGCCACTTTGTCTTTTGCTTCTGAGAGATCAGGGCATTTTTTTTAAAGATTTCTTTAAATATGATGTCTAGACTCTTTTTAGGGGGTCTTGGCATTCACATAGTCTAATAATTACTACATTTTTTTCTCTCCTTGCTCTGTTTTTCTTCTTGATCTATTTCTTTTTGCTATGAAAAACCCTATATTTTCTTCTTCTTTTTTAGTCTTTTCACTTAACTTTAATATTTCTTATTGTCTCATGGAGTCATTGTCTTCTGTATGATTCATTTAGCTTCTCAGGGAGTTTGTTGTTTGAAGAAGGTTTTGTATGTCTTGTACCAAGCTGTTAATTTCCTTTCTATTTCTTACTGAGCTCTCATTTCTTTTCCAGTTTTTTTCTTGTAGCACTCTCATTCATAACAACTTTTTAAACTTAAAAAAACCCCAAAAAACTTTAACCTCATTTCTCCCAAGAATTCCAGTTGAATTTATGTCAAAACTGTGTTTTTCATTGAGGCTTTGCTGGTAGATGTTTTGGAAGCATTCTCTTCTTTTATTGTGTCTTGAGTATCTTGGTCATCATAATAGCTTTTTATGGTGGCATTCTTATTTTGTTTGCTCAACTTTTGTATTGCCAAAGCAATATTCCCAGCATTGGTGGTGACTATGAATATTCCCGTATAGTCACAAAGTATAAAGACTCTTCATGTAGAAAGCAGAAGGAAAGCATTTATTCAGATCGCAGAAAGCCAAATCCCCAAACCAGAAACCACATCAGTCATAGTAATCACGAAGTTAATACACATTAGCACTGCAGGGGACCCTGGAAGACTTTTCCAAGCCTTACCCCCCAACCCGCTGGGGCCTTCCCACAGGCAAACAAAGAAACACTCAGGAGCTTAGCTGTCTGCTTGCCTGTGTTCTCTCTCCCTCCACCCTAACTGCTCTCAATAACTGCCTCTTAGTCCTGCTTCTCCCTCTGTATGTGACTTAGGCTTCCATGTGATTTAAGCAGCTCTCATGAGCCTGTTAATCAGTGGGAAAGATTTTCTCATTTAAATTACCATTACATTGGGCCCCAGGATCTTTCATATTCATTACATAGGTTAGTGGGGCAACTGGTATCAATAGAATTGTAACAGGAATAACAGAAACTAAGCATATAAAATAATATCAGTCAACTAGTGTCAACAGAACTTTATAAGAATATAGCAGGGATCACACAAAATAAGCACATAAAGCTGTCTTAAGTTGAAACTTGAGCACAAGCACCCTATCATTTCCCCCTTGAACCAGCGGGGCCTAAAATCTTGGGGTAAGGAGCCAAGGGCTCTTCCTCTATAGCTGCTTCCTGCTGAGATTGGATGTAGAGCTGTCACTGCCCCAAGAAGTCGCAATTGAGAAGCCAATTCTTTAACTGGCATCTAGGGCTTGGTTGATGCCAGCCAGGTCCAGGGGTGACATTTGGCTCAGGCAATCGGGCATCTGTAGATAGAGGGTACTAAGCCTGCAGAAAACAAATTTGGCAAACAGATTTAACAAACAACCAAAAAACCAAGGAAACAGTAATCAGAAGCAGGGTAGGTAGGGTCAGCTGTGCTTCTGGAGTTTATGAACCCACTCTCATAGTCTCATGCATGGCAGAATATATATAACTCATGTTAGGAGTACATCTTAGTAATCATCTCCTGAATAAACAACAGTTATGGTATTATCTTTCCTGTGTGCTATAATATATAACAAATTTGAAACATTGTCTGGCTTCCATTTTTACCTGCACTTTAGTTCCCAGTTTTATTCTGTTAGTAAAACCCAACCCTTCAGTTCCGCTGCTGCTTATTTGGGAAAGTGGGTCAGTTTTCACAAAGGGTATTGTTTCACAAGAAATAATAGTTGCTTGAATTGTTCTATCATTTTTACATGTATGGGTTCTTCACCAAAATTTAGAAATGTCTCAATAATTTCTCCTTGATAATTAGAATTTATCACTCCACTCAGTACACATATTCCTCCAGCTGTTAATCCTGATTTAGGTAATATCCATCCAAAATGATTTTTCAGAATTCTCATACATATTCCAGTAGATGATTTTCTTCTTTCTTTTCTATCCAACCTAAAGGCCTCTGAACAGTGTAAATCATATCCTACCAAACCAGGTGTCCCTGAATACGGGACTGGGACATCTGGCCTCACAGTCCAGTACTCAATATTTGGGATCTTATGTTTGCCGATTTGGGCTTATCATTCTGTCTAGAGGTGTACTTCCTCCTAATGGTCTATTATTCAAATGATGTAAAGCAGTGAACAAATTATCTTTCCAGGGTTGATAAGAGTTATTAGAACTTCCTAAACTGATCCATTCATTCTTTCAGTTAACTCAGGTGTTTGTAGATAATATGGAATGTGATATATCCATTCTGTGTTGTTTCATACACAATATCTCATCATTTCATTTCCTTTGAAATGTGACCCATTGTCACTTTGGTTTTGCATTGGGGATCCATAATATAGAGTTATGATATCTAGAGTTTTACAGGTATTTTTCTGGGTCACATTCTTATAGAGACAAGCCATCGTACACTTGAGTTGATGTCAACACAAGTACATATAAATTTGCATCCTTTTTTTGGGGGTAGAGGTTTGAGACTTTTCTCCCTTGCTATGTCTCCAGTTACAGCCTGAGGAATAGTTTGTTCCTTTTATAACTAACATATATAACATAGCTCTTCTACTTTTTTTAAACAATGAATAAATGATACTGATACCTTAACCTGGTGCCCCCTGGTGTGTGGCCTAGACCACTAAATGGCCAGCCGTTTGATGGATCCATTTAGTAGTGGTCTTGGCCAGTTGATCAGCATGTACGTTGTACTCACGTTCTGGTGTGATGAGGGCCATGTGAGCATCTAGGTGAAACTGACAAATTAGTAATCACGGAAGTCCCATATATCTTCCCATCATTCTCCTCCCTCCCTCCCCCCCAGACTTGTTTGCCACTTATTTTCCAATTTAGATTTTTCCACAGGGGCATCCAGGTAGCTAACCCATTAGTTACTGCCCATGAATCAGTGAATATATGCCACTGTCCTCCTTGTTCTGTTTTAGTAGCTTGATGGCTCCCACTGCCATAAATTCAACATACTGATTGCTTCCACCTATCCTAGTGCTTTCCAAAGTCTGCCTAGTACATGGGTTATAGGTTACCGCTTTCATTGCTGTCCCATCAGTAAATTATGCATGTCTCTTTTGTTTAGTTAATCCATCACATCCCTCATTCCATTTTAGCAAAGACTGTAACCAACTGTTGCTTTGGTTCAGGGGGTGTATCATTTCCCTCAGTACTATATTTGTTATAGATTCATGTAAAGAAGAAACTTCACTTTTGCCTGCTTTAGATCTATTTTGAATATCCCATTTCCATTTAGTTATGCTGGCCTCTTGCACATGTCCAATTCTGTGAGAAGCTGGGGTACTCATTCCCCAGGTCATAATTGGAATTCCAAGCCTTAATATTACCTCATGGGCCAGTCAGTTGTTGAGCCTCTACCAATGCCCAATATGCAGCTAACAACTGCTTTTCAAAAGGGATATATTGAATTCCAGATAAAGGGAGTTTCCTAGACCAAAATCAAGGATATATTTCAGCTTTGTTGTTTTTGCCATAAATTCCAGTTTGCATATTCATCTTGTACAATTACTTGTAATTCCACTTTGCATAGGCCATAAATCTAGGGCCAATTGTATAGTAGCTTTTGCTTCTTCAAAAGCTCTACTCTGCCCAAGTCCCCTCTCAAATTCATATTTTTTCCTAGTAATTTTGTATAAGGGTTTCAAAATTTGTCCTAGATGCGGTATGTGTTGTCACCAATATCCAAATCATCCTACAAATTTTTGGGCCTCTTTCTTATTGGTGGGGATAGGAAAATCATGAATCTTTTGTTGAGCTTGCAGGAGAATCACTTGCAGCCCCTTTTCCCATTGTATACCCCCAAATCTTATAGTTTGAGGTGGCCCTTGAGTCTTTGCAGGGTTAATTTCCCACCCTTTTCATTAAATTAAATTAAAAGCATCAAACAATTCTCCACTTCTTTTACATTTTTTCCTTGTATCATAAGGTCATCTACGTAATGGGTAAGCTGTACACCAGGTACCTTTAATTTATCCAGGTGTTCAGCCACAGTACTATAGCAAATAGTGGGACTGTGCAGATATCCTTGTGGCAAGTATGAAATTATATACTCTTGTTCTGCCAAGTGAAAGCAAGTTGGTCCCATTGTTTAGAATCTATTGGGATAGTAGAGAAAGCTTTGGTTAAATCAGTAATTGTGTACCAAGTCCCACCATATTTCTGGATCCTTTCTATTAAGGTAATGGGATCTGGAACAGCAGCATACAAGGGAGAAGTCACCTTATTCAGTTGTCTGCAATCCCCTGCCATCCTCCATGTCGTATCTGACTTTATTCCATCAAGTGATTGTAGAGACTAACACTCTTACCTCAACATATTCCTTTATAGTATTGGTGATTTCATCTTGCCCACCTGGCACACAATACTGCTTTAATGTTTTAATCGTTCAGGTAAAGTGATTGGGTCCATTTTTATTTCCACTAAACTGTATTCATTCCTATATTCCTTACTTAACGTCATACTTCACAATATATCTATTCCAATGATGTATTCAGTAATGGGTACAATTATCATGGTATAGAGAAGTAAGAACTGTCCTTGCAGATCCTCCTGAACCCTTGTATCCAAATTTGCCACACCTTCAGACAGAATAGGAAATTGGCTGAGCCCCAGCTCAGATTAAAGAAATACACAGATAAGATTACAGATCCCATCCATATCAATTTGGCTATAGGAAAAATGGATCAAATACAATAGCTAGGGTATTAAAAATACTGGGGTAGAGGCCTCCCTTATGTCTGGAAACCCTGATAAGTTTAAACATGGTATTCCTATCATCGTTACAGGATTGGGGGGGGGCCTGAAATATCAGTCAGAGAAGTCAGACTACTGATGAAAAATAGACAATTACCTAAGAAAGAATATAACATAGAAATTGTACCCATCCCTGAATATAGGGTCCAGTGCTCTTAGCCCATTCCCTTGCTGGGGAGGAATAAAGTAAAATCCTCCCATTCTGGGATGTTCATTTCTTCCTCTAAATCCTTCTGCCTCCAAATAGAGATTTTATACCCTTTGATCCTGTTCGTGACACCAAGTGTATCACCAAAGCAGTATTCACAGCACTGGTGGTAACTATGAGTATGCCAGTGTAGTCCTGAATCGCAAAGTATAACAGATTTTCCATATAGAAAGCAGAAGAAAAACATTTGTTCACATACCAGAAAGCCAAATCCCCAAACCAGGAAGCCAAATCAATCATAGTAACCAAGAAGTCAACACACATTAGCACTGCAGGGCGCCTTGGAAGGCTTTTCTAAGCCTTCTCTCCACCCCCCACCCCAGCCTCCCACAAACAAAGAAACACTCGGGAGCCTATCTGTCTGCCTGTCTGTGTCCTCTTCCTCTGCCCTAACTGCTTTCAGTAACTTCCTCTCCTCTCAGTTCTGCTTCGCCCTTCCTGTTCCACCCATTCAGCAAGCTCCTCCTACCACATGTGACTTAGGCAGAAGCCTAATTTAAGTAGGTCACATGGGCCTATTAATGAATGGGAAAGATCTTTTCATTTAAATTACCATTACAATCTTCCAGCCTATTTTCTTACTTCAGACCTGATGTTAGGGCTGGGCTCTGAGTACTTCTAGAGGACAGGTATCTTGTTGCTCCTTTCTGGGGATATTGAGTGCTGTGTCCATAATATGAGGGACAACTTGGTTCTTCCAAAGTGGTTTGATCCAGGACAAAATTTGATTGATTTAAAAAAAAATTTTTTTTTCCTATTTGATTGTGAGGTCTGTGAATTCCTGACCTGGTTTTGGGTCTTAACAGTGGTAGACTACTGCTAGACTTGGCTGCTGTCAACCAACCTGGAAACTGGTTCAGACTCTCCTTTGATCTGAAATTCTTGACCTGGTTATTCCTTTACAGGCTTCAGACTCAGCTGAAAGCTAGAACTGATAACCCTAATCTGCTTCTGGGGTCTGAGCGGTGCAACTGCTGCTTATCTCTAAACTTAGCTCTTCTTTCTCTGTACACAGCCTAAGGCCTACAGCCTTTTCTCTACCAAAGAATGCCACTCTGGGTGCAGGGCACCTCCTTAGTCTGCCCTGGATATGTGACTTGGAAGTGGATGGTGGGTGACACTATCAGATGATTTCTCTTGCACTTGTGCTCAGTCTCTTCTCTGGATTATCTCACCATTGTCTACAAGCTTCTCTGCCCCTTCGTCAGTTTAACTGGGCTGGAAGAATGACTCACTGTGACTTTTTCTTGAATTTTACCATCAGAATTTGTTCTACCATGTTTTGTAGACCTGTTTAGAGAACTTTGTTTTTATTTTAGAGGGGAAGGAGCTCCCTGTGCTGCTTCCTGATGGTTATCATCTCAATTGAGTGCCTATATAGCAAGCACTGTCTTTTTGTTCTTTTCGTTTCTCCATTGCTTAGTAAAACATGGCAGGCATTTAATGCTATGTTTATATAACTATTTTTATACTACATTTTTATAACAGTACTATTAAACATTAATGCATATCTGACTAGCTCTTTGAATATTTTGTGTGTATTAATGCAGCATTCAGGGTGTTTATTTGTTACCTGTCAGTCCTCCTAGATGACTGTGCCATTTACTTTTCAGGATAATACCTTTATACCACTTTTTATGCGCAGGTCATAATTTGGTGATGCACTGTATTGTTACCCTTGGTATACTTCTTTATTCCTCTTTAGAGCAACCACAGTTTGAAGCATCAGAGATGATTTTTCATGATTTTTAGCTATGGAGCATTGTTTTTGACCATGATAGTCATATGACTTGATTTGTGGCTATAGAGCACGGTTTGCCACAATATAGCAAGTAAAAGTGGTTTTTAAAGAAATTTTTATTAATACCTTGTTTCTTATGTTATCATAACTGTCCTAAATATCATTTCTTTTTTTCCCCAACTACCATCCGATGTAACAAACAGTATTTTCTAAAGAGGAAAATAATTGGCACAACTGATTAATTATTTGAAAACTCTGAAAATGTATAATGTATAACACTCAAGTCCTGCTTGATTTTTATAATTTTGTTAATATTCCTTTTTGATTTTTTTGGTGCATAGTTCATTCTATTTACATTGTTACAGTTACAGTGTTTATTGTTTTCTTTGCTCCACTTCATTCCGCATCATTTCAAATAAATCTGTTCATGATTCTCTGTATTCATCATGACACAGCATTTCTTATAGCACAGTCATAATATTCCATTATATTCACAGACCGCAATTTGTTTAGCCATTCCCTAATTAATAGGCATCTACTTTGTTTCCAGTTCCTTGCTGTTACAAAATGTGCTGCTATAACTGTTTGGGTATATATGAGATTGTTTGAGGTATAAGTCAAATAACAGTCTCTGGTTCAACATGCCTGTCATTCCACAGCCCCTCAGACATTGCCTATTGCCATTTCTTTTTCTAATTTGCAGGATGGAAGGTGAAACTTCAGGGTGGTTTCAGTTTGCATTTTTCTCTTATTAGTGATTTTGGAGCATTCCCTCAAGTAGTTGTGAACACTTTGTAAGTCTGGAGAACTGTGTGTTCCTCTTCTTTTACAATTTATCTGTTGACAGATGACTGTTAATCATACCCACAGACACACACGTATACATACATATACACACGTATGTATATATACATTCTTTTTTAATGTATCTTGAGAGGCAGGTGGTGGTGCAGGGGTTAGAGCACTGATAAGAGCTAGAGTCAGGAGAGTTCAGATCCATCCACAGCCACTTACACCACAAGTCACTTACCCTCCCTCAGCCTCAGTTTTTCATCTGTGAAGTGCAGATAATAATAGCTCCTTCCTCCCAGGGTTGTTGTGTGAGGATCAAATGAGATATTTTTAAAAAGTTGCTTAGCTTAGTACCTGGCACATAGTAGGCACTATAGAAATGTTATGTTCCCTTTCTCCACCCCCGAGCCAGTTTCCATCTTTTGGGTCTGAACTAAAACCTTACCTTTTAAAAGAAACTTTTCCTGGTTCTCCCTAACTTTAACACCTGCTCTCTGATACTCTCTGCAGTTTACCCTGTCCGTTATCTTGTTTATACAGGGTCATTTTCATTGTGAGTTCCACAGAGAATGTGGAGTGGGTTTTTTAACCTTTTTTTGGGAGGGGAGGTATCTCCAGCACTTAGCACAGTCCCTGGCACATGGCAGACATTTAAAATGCTTACTTGACTATCATAGTGGCCTTATCCCTAAATAGTTGGGTGCTCTTAGTAGTTGGAGTAATTCCTGAGTCAGTAAATACTTCTAGGCTACCATAAGAACTTAATTGAGAATGGTTTTTTTTTTAATTTAATATTTTTCCAATTAACAAAAATCTATTCTCTCCCCTCATTGAAAAAAAGAAAGAAAAGCAAAACCTTATAAAAATATACATCCAAAGTAAAGCATTACAAATTCCACACTGGTCATGTCAAAAAATTATACAAATGCCCCTCCCCCCATATCTCAGTCTATCACTTGTCTTAAGGTGGCATACTTCGTCATGAATCCTCTGGTCTTTGTGTTGATCAGAATTAAGTCTTTCAGAGTTGTCTTATGTAAGTTGTTCTCCTGGTTTTGCTTGTTTTTCTTTGCCTTAGTTCAAACAGCTTCCTAGGATTTTCCAATACCTCTGCTTTCATCATTTTTTATAACAGTACTATTCCATTACAGCAATGGGTATGTGTAAATCAGATTGGACTGACATTCAAAGCCTTTTACCCTATGAAACTATCCTTTCTTTCCAGCCTTGTTTTATTATTTTCCATTCATCCTAAAGTCCATTCGAACTGTACTACTGCCCCCTGAATATGCCCTTTGACCTTCTGCCTTTGTTTTTTGCTGTTCCGTATGCTTGGACTCCTCTCCCTCATTGTCTTTGAATCCCTATTTATCCTAAAAAGTGCCACTGAAAACCAGCCTCCCACCCACCCTACCACAGCACTTTTTTTCTCAAATGTACATATTTTCTCCATTCTCAAATGTTCTTATCATGTAATGTTATTTATGGTTATAATTATTTCTGTATGTGCTAATCCTACTGCTAGTCTGTTAGTTTTGTGAGGGAAAGCAGAATGTCTTAACCCTTCTAGTTCCTAGCATACTCCTCTGTGTGTAGTAGCCTGCTTAGTAAAACATTGAATAAATGAATGAGTTTTAAAGAAATTCTTGCTAAGAAAATTAATTTAATGGTCAATTAGACATAAGCTTGATATAAAAGTTAATAACTTGCAGATGTATAATTTGTATGATTCTTCTTTCATTTGTGTTTTTTCCTCTAATTTTTGTAGGTCTATGAAGCAATTGATACCAGAGATGGAATATCTTGTGCAGAGTTGGTATCTTTTAAGCATCCTCATGTTGCAAATCCTCGGCTTCAGGTAGGTGGAATATGTTTAGAGAGGAAAAAATATAGTATAGCCATTACCTTAAGGCAAGTTCAGAGTTTGAAGAAAAATTCACATGTGGAAATATCAAAAGGTCTTTGACTGTAATTTCAGTTCTTATTTCATAGGATCATGGTTAGAGCTGGAAAAAATCACAGTGGTCATTTAATTTCACTTTTTATGTTTGTCCTTTGTTCTCTAAGAGGACCATGATGTCAGGATGATGACATGACTTGCAGTTGACTTTGATTTGAGTTAAAGAAGGCTTTGCAAGGTCACCAACTTCACTTTCTTCTCCTGAGCCATCTGGGTCCAGTGGCATGATATTCATCAGGACAACTGCAAATGGCCCAGGATGCAATTCAGGCTTAATTTTATAGATGAGAGAAGTTAAGCAGCATACCCAGTATCACACAATAAATAGCATGACTGGTATATTCAGACCCCTGTTTCTGGACTCTAAATTCCCTACACTTTCCATTGTACTGAGACGTCTCTGAGTTCTTAACCACAAGTTTCTTTAAATTTATAGAATAAATATGCGAGTATAGTTTTAATCTACTTTTTCAAAAATCCTTATTCCTCAGTTATTTCAGTAGAACATATGTAAAAAAAAATTGAGTGAAATTCAATTCAGCTTTTCAAAATTAAACCCTGTTTCCCCAGTTCTCACTATTTGTAGCATGAAAGGAAAAGGAAGGGACAAGGGGGAAATCTCCAAATGACTAAACTAAAATTTTCATTTGGAAAGGGATTAAGATAATGAGGCCTTAAATTAGACAATGTGTAGAGCACTTGACTAGGAGTCAGAAGATCTCAGTTGAATACTGGTTTGCTTCTAACTTGATCCTTGACGAGTTTTATTAAGGTGTTTCACCCCAGTGCTTCAGTTGCCCTATTCAGAAATGGAAATACTTGTCATATATACACTTTCAAGTGGATGTTGTTTGGTTACATAATTATGTAAAATATAAAACACAGTATACATATTAGTAGTTGCAATTGGAAATATGCCTGATGGAATTGTAATCATCGTGTAGGTAATGTTTATTTTGTAGGAGTTTGAGTACTCTGAAGTACTGTCTTACATTTGGAATCTCCCCATGTTCTTTATACACTTCACCTCCATTCTCGACCATCGCAATAGCTTGCATAGGGGGAATCTTGAAGCACCCAGAAGTTTGCTTCTGAACGCTCAACTCTTTTTCTCTATGCCTGGGTATTCCAGCATCTGGAACCCTGTTTGAAAGATTGCATTTTACCAGTAGGTTTCATGTCTGTAAGCTGGAGTTTTCAGGTCATGGGGAACAAATTAATGTCATGCTTTGTTGCTTGGGGATGCTGTCAAGAGTGTCAGGTTCCCTTAAAAGGGGAGGGGTTTTCTTTATAGCTTCCCTGAAACATTGGAATGAGATAGTGAGAAGAATTTGATTACTCCAGGGTATTGAAAAAACAGTTTAAAATCCTTCCTTACTTCAGGGTAAACTTTTTTTTTTTCCTGGGTTCATGCCAGGATGTGTTGGTTAGTGGGAAATAGTTAGGTGGACTTGTGAATTGTAATCTGTTGACATCTTCCAGAAAGTTAATTGTTATAGTATCAGTCTTTCTATCTAAATCATGTACCCATTTTGACTGTATCTTGGTATAGGGTGTAAGATGTTGGTCTTTGCTTAGTTTCTGCCATATTATTTCCCAGTTTTCCTGGCAGTTTTTGTTAAATAGCAAATTCTTATCCCAGAAGCTGGAGTCTGGATTTATCAGATAGTAGATTACTATAGTCACTGAGTTCATCCCATTCATATTCACAGTTAGGATTACTCTCTGTGTCTTTCTCTCCATCCTGTTTTCCCTGTTTATGCTTTTCTCTTTCCTTTCTCCCTTTCCCTCCTCACTAGTTTTGCTTTCAACCACCACCTCCTTCAGTCTGCTCTGTTTTCTATTAGCCCCCCTTCCCTTTACTTCCCCTTTACCCTTACTACTTCTCTCCCTTCTACCTACCCCTTCTCTTTTCTTTTCTCTTTCCCCTTCTACTTCCTGTAGGGTAAATTAGATTTCTGTACCTAATGGAATGTTATTCCCTCTTTGAGCCAAATCTGAAGAGAGTAAGGTTCAAATAATGCTTATCTCTCTCCCTTCTTTCTCTTTACTATAATAGATTTTTGTACCTTTTCATGTGATGTAATTTACCTTGTCTGCCTCCACCTTTCCTCTTCTTCCAGGCTCTTTTTTCATCATGGTTTTCAGGTAGACCAATAATTTTAAAATTGTCCCTCTTGGATTTTCCAGGTCAGTTGTTTTATGTTTTCCCATTGAGATATTTTATGTTTTCTTCTATTTTTTCATTCTTCTGTTTCTGTTTGACTGATTTTTAATATAGAGTCATTAGCTTCCATTTGCCCAATTCTAATTTTTAACAAATTGTCCAGAAAGTTAATTGGAAACTACATCTCTTGAGTATTCTTATCAGGGTTTGACTTCATCTTATACATGCCAATGACTAAGTAAATAGTTCTTATTAGGGGCAGCAGTTTTTTTTTCTGGGTCTATGCTATTTCCCTCCTCCCTCTCTCCCTTCATCTTTCCTTTCCACCCCTTCCTTCCATCCTTTCCTACGTGGGATAGAATTTGTAATTTTTTTTTAAAGAAAAACCAATGTTATAAATTCCTAACAGCATAATTCTACACTGAATTGCTAGTTCTTTATGAGTTCTTTTAATACATTGAGGAAATGGTTTTTCTAATTACCTTTCTTTTCTTCTCTCTTCCCTATAATATACCTATTGCTTTTTTTATCTTTGTTATATTGTATGATTTCTTTTTATTTGGAGGATTGTCCCTATTCCATTATCTATCTCACTACCATTTTCAGCCTCGTATGAGAATATTCTCTGCCCCTGAGTATTATTTTTATTTTTAATTAATTTTTGGCCATTTTGCAATTGAATTGAGGTACAAAGAAGTTCAACAACTTGTTCTCATCATGTATATAGGAAGTGGAAGAGACAGTATTTGATATCACATTCCCTAGAGGTCAAGACCAGTGCTTTTCCTCATTTACTAACCCTGCTTCCTATGTGTTTGTACTTTAAAATTTGTATGACTGTGCTGGAAATGAGTTTGTTCTCTGATTTTAAAGAAAATTAAGTAAAATTTGAATCTGTTAATTCAAAATCTTAGTTTTCACATATGAGTTCAACTTTTTAGTATCTGTAGATGCAATTCAAATAAATTGTTAGCATAAATACCCTTATTGTTTTCTATTATTCTCAACAGTAAATTGACCTTGTTCTGAAACAGCTGTCTGCTGAGATTAATAATTATGGCTTAGATTACTTGAATTTTTTTAGAAAGTGTTCAATAAATTAATGTCTCATACTTGCTTAAAGTGAAATGGCAAATACTTCAGTATAATCCATTTTTACTGTATTTTAGCTTTAACTCTTTTTTAATGTTAAGGGACTTTTGCTAATAACATCTCTATTTCAACATCAGGACTCTTAAGTGGTATACAACTTTGTTGTAAATTTATCATTTGGACACTTCATTTTAGTTTGTAATATTTTCACTTATTTAACATCTTATATTTTCAGAATTCTTTGCAGTCAAAAATTTTAGTTATTTCCTACTTAGGAATATAGAATTGTTTATTTTATATTATGGTAGCGTCTTTCTCTTTCACAAAACCCTATTCGGATGCCTCACTGTGGTGTGGAAATGATCTTGGTTTCTTGAAGGCTGTTTTGGTGTAATATAAAGTCTGATAGGTTCTGCCATGCTGACCAAACATTGAACTACTTTTCCAGCAGTAGACTTTATCTGCTTTCCAAGAACTATCCTATTTAGGTTCATATAGGTTCATGACTAGTAGTTTGACCAGTTGGTGATCTGTCACTTGGCCATGGCAATCTATGAAACCCCTTCTGTTTTTGGCAGCGAAGGTAGCAGTGTGACAGAAAATGGGGGAGAAAGCATTAAAAGGCACACCATCCATAAACACTAGTACAGCTGTTAGTATTTGAAATGTGAGATTGTGGAAAGATCAGTGAGTAGGCATTCCTACTGGAGAAATGGAATCTTACTCATTTTGACATTTTTGATATACATGAAAGAAGACAGAAGAAAGTTGTTCTTAAATGGAAGGATAACCCCCAGGAACTAGTTTTTATTGTACATCCAAAGGGATTAAGAAGCTTTTCATGGAAAATTTGGTCATTTTGTGATGCTTGTACTATTTACAGAAAAAAAAAAGAATACCATGAAAATAATAGAAGCTTTTGTGAACTTATATATTTTGTAGAAAATGCAGAGGATAGAGAAATTCTTTGAAGAACTTAGTAACCCCTCTAAATTAAATTACCAGATATAATGATACTTTAGTGCAAAAAGAGAAATTGGTGAGAATGGCAAAAAATAGATTGTAAAATATGACTTACAAGTAAGAAATCAAAGAGACCATAGGTCTGTGTACTACATAGAAGACTTAGACTTTATGAATATTTTATTTAAAAAAAAAAAGAATGAACCTAATGTGCAACAGATAACATCACAAAAAATGAAATTAATTAAATTTTAACAAGTAGAAAATGATTTTTTATTCATGTTAATTCATTTCTGAATTAACTGTCCATTTATAGTGAGAAAATTGACTTATTAGACTATAACAATGATAAGCATTCTTGTAAACCTAGAGGCAAGAATAAAAAAACGAGAAAAGGCTATGATATCCAGTTAAAACAACTCCAACCTCATTTATTTAAAAACTGACACCAGTTATGATGACTTGATAATGAAGTTTAATCAGTGTTAGGCAATTGCCATAATAAGGAGAGAACAGAACATAAAATTTGCTTTAGTCAGTAAACACCTGACTTGCCAAGTGAAGTGATATTAAATACCACAAGGATAACACTGATTTAGAATATAAACTCACTTGTAAAAACTTACAGTGAAGAACAGTGGAAGATTATGAGCTTTATCTACTCATAAAAGACAGTGAAAGAAGCAGTAGAGAAAAAACTGATTTTAAGAAAACTTCGTTAACTTAACCTTAAGGACATTTAAAAATGAAGCTGGAAGAAGGGCAAAATACACTAGTGAAAGATGGTAGAGATCTGCAATTTTTTTTTTAACAGAGTCTTTTTATAATCAAAATAGAACCATCACATTTGGATTTTGGCATCATAGTTCTGGATACACTTTTGAAGGAAGAAAGCAAAGATGAAAAAAGCCAGGAGGTTCAGGCTGGAGACATCCTGGTTTTGAGGTTGTTGAATCAATTCTCAAGGTATTTGGAGGAGGAGCTAGCAAGATATGGAGAAAATCTTAGACTTCCAGGGGGCGGAGCCAAGATGGCAGAGTGGAAAGATGTACATATACTAGGTCAACCCCCGCAGCCCATAAAATACTTGTAAAGAAAGACTCTCAACAATTTCTAAAGCAGCAGAATTGGAGAACAACAGAGTGGAGGAGATTACCAGCCCAGGGTGACCTGAAAGGCCCACACCAGACCCTGAGCGGAGCCCAGCCCAGCCTTGGCTGTGCAGCGCAGCTCTGGGAAGAGGATGTGAGCAGGCCTCGGGGATGGAATCCTCAGTCCCATAGCAGTGGTTCACAGATCCCCCAACCTGCAGGCACCAAAGGTCCGTGACAGGGTCTTTTCAACTGGCCCATAAGGGAGAAGGGCCTTCCCATAGCTCTGGCCTCAGGCAGTGGCTGCAGAGGCCACATCGACAGGCAGCAGCAGTTCCCACAGCAGCCCCTATAGCAGTCTGCATCCATTGTTGGATTGTAAAACCCCTGGGGGCACTGAGCAGCTGATTTTTACCTCAACCTTGTGTAGAGGCCCTGCAGCAGCTGGTCTTTATCTCACACTGAATGGCGGCTCTGCCCCTGCAGCTTAATCTGAATCTCAGTCCCCAGTGCTGTCTTAGCGGAACTGGAGGCCAGGTGTTTGTGAAGAGGAAACTCTACTAAGATTCGGGGCACAAAAATCTCTGCTTGCTCCCAGACCAGTGTACACACTTGATTGTGCCACCTTGGAGGAACTTAGATCTTACAGGTCCCCAGAGTATACCCTACTCTTGACAAAGGACCCAAAAGTCAAGTAACTGGTTAGGAAAATGCCCAAAAAAGGGAAAATGCCCAAAAAAGGGAAAATAAAAATAAGACTATAGAAGGTTACTTTCTTGGTGAACAGATATCTCCTCCCATCCATTTGGATGAGGAAGAACAATGCTTACCATCAGGGAAAGGCATAGAAGTCAAGGCTTCTGTATCCCAAACATCTAAAATAAATATTCAGTGGTCTCAGGCCATGGAAGAGCTCAAAAAGAATTTTGAAAATCAAGTAAGAGAGGTGGAGGAAAAATTGGGAAGAGAAATAAGAGAGATGCAAGAAAAGCATGAAAAGCAGGTCAATACCTTGCTAAAGGAGACCCAAAAAAATGCTGAAGAAAATAACACCTTTAAAAATAGTCTAGCTCAATTGGCAAAAGAGGTTCAAAAAGCCAATGAGGAGGAAAATGCTTTAAAAAACAGAATTAGCCGAATGGAAAAGGAGGTCCAAAAGCTCACTGAAGAAAATAGTTCTTTAAAAATTAGAATAGAACAGATGGAAGCCAATGACTTTCTGAGAAACCAAGAAATCACCAAACAAAACCAAAAAAATGAAAAAATGGAAGGTAATGTGAAATATCTCATTGGAAAAACAACTGACCTGGAGAATAGATCCAGGAGAGACAATTTTAAAATTATGGGACTACCTGAAATCCATGACCAAAAAAAAGAGCTTAGACATCATCTTTCATGAAATTATCAAGGAAAATTGCCCATATATTCTAGAACCAGGGGGCAAAATAAATATTGAAAGAATCCACCAAATCATCTCCTGAAAGAAATCCAAAAAGAGAAACTCCTAGGAACATTATGGCCAGATTCCAGAGTTCCCAGGTCAAGGAGAAAACATTGCAAACAATTTGAGTATTGTGGAAATAAAATCAAGATAACACAAGATCTAGCAGCTTCTACATTAAGGGATCAAAGGGAGTGGGATATGATATTCCAGAAGTCAAAGGAACTGTGACTGAAACCAAGAAATCACCTACCCAGCAAAACTGAGTATAATGCTTCAGGGGAAAAAAATGGTGTTTCAATGAAATAGAAGACTTTGAAGTATTCTTGATGAAAAGACCAGAGCTGAAAAGAAAATTTGACTTTCAAACACAAGAATGAAAAGAAGCATGAAAAGGTAAACAGCAAAGAGAAGTCATAAGGGACTTACTAAAGTTGGACTGTTTACATTCCTACATGGGAAGACACACACACATAGAGAGAGAGATAGAGAGCACAGGGTGAGCTGAATAGGATGGGATCAAACCTAAAAAAAAATGAAATTAAGGGGTGAGAGAGGAATATATTGAGAGGAAAAAGGGAGAAATGGAATGGGGCAAATTATCTCTCATAAAAGAGGCAAGTAAAAGACTTTTCCGTGGAGGGAAAAAGCGGGGAGGTGAGAGAGAAAACATGAAGCTTACTCTCATCACATTCGACTCAAGGAAGGAATAAAGTGCACACTCATTTTAATATGATAACCTATCTTACAATACAGCAAAGTGGGGGAGAAGGGGATAAGCGGGGTGGGCGGGAGGGATGATGGAAAGCAGGGCAGATGGGAAGAGGGAGCAATTAGAAGTCAACACTCAGGGAGGGACAGGATCAAAAGAGAGAATAGAAGCAGTGCGGGGCAGGATAGGATGGAGTCTTACACAACACAACCATTATGGAAGTCATTTGCAAAACTACACAGAAGTGGCCTATATTGAATTGCCTGCCTTCCCAGTGGGGATGGGTGGGGAGGGAGAAGGGAGAGAAGTTGGAACTCAAAGTTTTAGGAACAAGTGTTGAGTGTTGTTCTTGCATACCACTAGGAAATAACAAAGACAGTTATTGGGGTACGGAAGGTATCTGGCCCTACAGGACAAAAGAGAAGATGGGGACAAGGGAAGGGAGGGCAGACTGGTGGTAGGGGTAGTTAGAATGCTCGGCGTTGTGGGGAGGGAGGAGGGGAGACATGGGGAGATTGGAACTCAAAATGTTGTGGAAATAAATGTTGAAACTTAGATAAAAAGAAAGGAAAAAAGCAACCCAACAGTTTCTACTGATTCGTTTCACTAATTTCTCATGCAAATAAAATTTTTACCAGAATAATCTGCATACATATGAAGGGCATCCTTGATGAGGGAATGAGAAGGGAAACAAGGCAGCCTTTTGTAAGTGCATTGGACAGTAGGTCACGTCTTTATGTACCGCAAGTGACTGAGAAGTACAGAGAATGTAAGATTCTGCGCTGCTTATTTATTATGGACAATTTCTTTTAAAGCTTGAATAAATAAAGTGCTGACTTTAAGTGCTTCGTCTTCAACAGGGTGTCTCATGCATATGTAAAAATGATATGTGTTTTTTTTAACAGAAAAAACAACAGATTATCTTATTCTCCCTTCTTGGTAATATCAAATGAAACATATAACAAGGAAACATGTTTGCCAGATTTACTCACCAGAGTCATGAAAGAGGGCCAGTGCAGAATTCAAGGTGAAGACCAGTTCCCTCTGGATGGCAAACAAGGTCCTCTCGATGCTCCTTTTTGAGACAATGTTATGCTAGAGTAAGTTCTGGACCATTGCGGAATGATTTCCTGTATGTGATCCATGATTATGTGAAAGAACATGACTTGATCATCCACAGAATAAAAACCAAGTGGATGAAGAAATCCCTGTTGTTCAGACTATGATATTCAGTTGAATGGACAGCCTATAAAGGTCATCCATTGGTAGGTAGTCAGATGGCCTTGTTCAGATACTGGAAAATGGACAGTGGGTTAGTTGGAGCTAGAATTTGATAAAAGGAAGAGAAAAGGACTGGATGCCTTTGATATATCATAATTTTTTAGTGGTCTTGATCTTCTTGATCAGGCCTTGAAAGGCTTACCTCTTTTAAAAAAATATTTTTCACTCTGCATCTTTTCAATTTTTACATTTTCCCAATGATTCCAGAGAGCCATCCCTTATAACAAAGAATAAAATGAAGAGAAAAAACAGTTGAGCAAAACTAAAAACCAACATAATGATTATATAAAGTCTGTTTTCTACACCATTCCATACTCATAGCTCCCCTCCTCCACTTTTGTGGAGGAGGAAATAAGGTGCCTTCATTCATACACACACACACACACACACACGTTTCATCATTACAATTTTAAGTTTTAATTATTTTTTTCTGCTTACAATGCAAATATACATATACACACATACACATGCATATGTATGTATACATACATATACACACATGTATATGTACACATATACATATGCACATGCAGGCACTGAAAATTCCATTTTTCCAATTCTGCTTATTTTTCTTTGCATCATTTCATATGACTTTTCCCATACATCTCTGTATTTATCATATGTGTCATTTATTAGATCTCAGTAATATTTCTTTACATTGTGTACTGTAACTTAGTTTTTTTCCCATTTGATAGAAAACCCATCTTTTCAATACCATTGTTCTTTAAGTATTCTTGTTTGACTCTGAATCATAGAATTGAAGTTGAGGATAACCTACAGGGCAGTGGAAAGGTATATGATCAGTTGAGTAGCTGCAGCATATTACAGAAATGGAATAAATCAGAAGTGGCATAAAGAATATCAATAAAGAAATGTACAATTGAAAAACGGGCTGGTTACAAGACAGGAGAGAAATAACCAGCAGAAGCCCACATATTCCATTAGTATCTTTGTGTTGTCTAGAGAAAGCAAGGCAGGCCCTAACATGTTAGTTAGATTCTTAGTCGTGGACTTAATGAGATATGTAAACACAGCATGGAAGGTTTGTGATTTATGTGATTGGAGAGAATATCCACAAGTTGACTATTAACCACATTCTTTATGAGAATAAATTGATAGTAAATAAGAAGTTGGATTAAAATGAAATGTGTCAGACTTTTTCATGCTCAGACTACTGAGGCCAAATTTTTTTCTTTCTCTTTTAAGCTACTCTGATTCATGATTTCATCAAATGTGCACATTCTCTCCAATAAATGTAGTTTGTCATCTGAGTACCACCCAGCATTCTGATCAGGCCTTCTGAGGACCTTCCTCAATTTCTCTTGACATTATGAGGATACCAGTTAAGCACATGAGCTATCTGTCATTTATCCATCCATTGTCTTTTTTGATTATACATGTCTGATGATATCCTTACTCCAGTTCCTTTTCTGCATGTTCTTATTCGGCTTATTGCCTTCTAAGGGATCAAAAATTGTAATCTTGCATGACCCACACCTAAATGACATTGGAATCAAATTAATATAAATTAATTCCTTTTAAAAAGGTAAATCCTTGTTTTATGGATAGACTTGAGGTTATTACAGAAACTTTGTAATTTCTGAGAGGCACTAGAACCTGCTCTTCTCCTGCTCAATTCCAAACCTAACTCAGTATTCATGTGCAGGCCTGTGAGTTTTGAGTGGTTGTAGCTCTTGTCCAGAAGACTCAGTAGTGTTGCAGGGCTAGATCCAGCTGGCACAATGTTATCTGTAAACAGGATCATTTGGTAGAACTGATCATCTGTGCAGTATATCCTTGATTTAGATTGTACTGGATCTCCAGCATGAAAGTGATGAACACTGTTGGTGGAGTTATCAACTGCTCCTCCCATTTTGGAACTATCTCTATAGAACTGTAAAGCTGTACATACCCTTTGATCTAGCAATACCACTACTAGGTCTGTATCAAGATTTTTTAAAAAAAGGAAAAGGATCTATATGTATAAAAATATTTATAGCAGCACTTTTTGTAGTGGCTAAGAATCAGAAATTGAAGAGATGCTTATCAGTTTTATAATCCTTTAGTTTAGTTTCAAATTGCTCCCCAGAATCAATCCACAACTCCCAACATTTCATTAGAGTTCCAATTTTCCCACATCTCCTCCAACATTTATCATTTTCCCTTTTTGTCATGTTAGCCAATCTTATAGGTAGTACCTCAGAGTTGTTTTAATTTGTATTTCTCTAATCAGTGATTTAGAGCATTTTTATGTGAACATAAATAGTTTTGGCTATGAATCATAGAATACTGAAAATTGCCTGTTCATATAGCCTTTGACCATTTCTCAGTTGGAAAATGCCTTTATCAGAGAAACTTGCTGTAAGTTTTTCTCTCAGTTTTCTGTTTTCCTTCTAATCCTAGCTACGTTGGTTTTGTTTGTGAAAAACCCTTTTCCCCCCACTTAATAGTATCTTATTTTTTCCAATTACATGTAAAGATAGTTTTCAACATTCACTTTTGTAAGATTTCGAGTTCCAGATTTTTTCTCCCTCCCTTCTTCCCATATCTCCTCCCCAAGACAGCAAGCAATCTGATATCAGATCAGGATAATAAGACAGTATATGTGTATGGTCATATTAAATATATTTTCTCAGTGATGTTGTGAAAGAAGAAACAGAACAAAAGGGAAAAACCACCAAAAAAAACCCCCACGAAAGTATTAATAGTATGCTTTGATCTGCATTCAGACTCCATAGTTCTTTTTTGGGATGTAGATGGCATTTTCCGTCATGAGTCTTTTGAAATTGTCTTGGATCATTGTATTACTGAGGAGAGCTAAGCCAATCATAGCTGATCACCCGTGCAAAACCTTTTTAAAATTACCCATTTTATTTCATGTAATATTCTCCATCTCTTGTTTTATCATAAATTCTTCACTTAACCATAGATATAAAAATAAA
This sequence comes from Bettongia penicillata ogilbyi, assembly GCA_023548195.1. NCBI lineage: Eukaryota > Metazoa > Chordata > Mammalia > Diprotodontia > Potoroidae > Bettongia > Bettongia penicillata. The sequence continues at coordinate 1,594,783 of JAJHZJ010000084.1, read as the reverse complement.
ATATTCCATGTTCTCCTAATTTGTCTTTATGTCTAAATAATATGCCTGTTTTGATCTTATCTTAGTGTGCGGTGTGAGAAGTTGATATATACCTACTTTCTGCCAAACTACTTTCCAGCTTTTCCCGGTAGTTTTTGTCAAATAGTGAGTTCTTATCCCAAAAGCTGGGATCTTTGGGTTTCTCAAATGCTAGATTATTATACTCATTTACAACCATGTGTTTCATACCTAATTTATTCCACTTATCCACTACTCTATTTCTTAGTCAGTACCAGATTGAGATTACTGCTTTGTTAACATAGTTTGAGATGATGGTATATTTAGGCCACTGTCCTTCACACTTTTGTTTTTATTGATTCCCTTGATATTCTGTACCTTTTGTTCTTATAAATTTTGTTATTTTTTCTAGCTCTATAAAATAATTTTTTGTTAGTTTGATTGGTATGGCAGTGAATAAGTAAATTAATTTAGGTGGAATTGACATTTTTATTATATTGGCTTGGCCTACCCATCAGCAGTTGATATTTTTTCCAATTGTTTAGCTTTATATGTGTTTAAAAAGATTTTATAATTTTGTTCATATAGTCCTTGGGTTTGTTTTGGTCCCATTTCTTTATTTTGTTATTTTATTATTTCTTTTATTTATTTATTTTGTGGTTAGATTTATCTAGTTCCAAGAGGGAAAATTTGAGGTCCCTCCACTAGTATAGTTTTACTATTTCCTCCTATAACTCATTTTTCCATTAGAAATTTGGATGCTCTACTATTTGGTGCATATATGTTTAGTATTGATAGTACTTCAGTATTTATGGTACCTTTTAGCAAGATGTAGTTTCCTTCTTTATTTCTTTCAGTTAGATGCTTTTGCTTTGTTTGAGATCATGAGTGCTACCCTTGCTTTTTTTACTTCAATTAAAGCATAATAGATTCTGTTCCAGACCCTTACTTTTACTCTGTATTGTGTATCTCTTTGCTTCAAGTGTGTTTCTTGTAAACAATATATTGGTAGTATTCTAGTTTTTGATCCACTCTGCTAATCGGTTTTTGTTTTATGGGAGAGTTCGTCCCATTTACCTTCACAGTTAGGATTACTGTGTTTATTTCCCTCCATCTTATTTCTCCCCTGTCTCCTCTCTGTCTCTCTCTCTTCCTCCCTCCCTCCCTCCCTCCCCCCCCCCCCCCTTTTACTTGGCCTCCACCCAAGTGTTTTCCTTCTGATTACCGGCTCCACCAGTCTGCCCTCCCTTTTTGTCAGTTCCCACCCCCCTTCTTATCTCTCTCCCCTTTTACTTTCCTACATGGTTAGATTTCTACACCCGAGCGTAAGTTATTCCCTGTTTGAGCCAATTCTGATGAGACTGAAGTTCAGACATTACTTACCTCCCCTCCATCTATCCCTCCACCATAGTAGCTCTTCTCTATTTCTTCACATGAGATAATTTATTGCATTCTGCCTCCCTATGCCCAGTGTAATCTTCTGTCTCACTCCTTACTTTTTTATGTTTGTTTATTTTTGGATATTATCCCATCATACTCAGCTTTATACCCTTGCCTACATAACTGTACCTATGCATACACCTTCTCATTGCCCTGATAGTTGTAAAGTTCTTAAGAAGTAAAGTATTAGCTTCCCGTGTAGGAGTGTAAACATTTGAACCTTATTGAATCCCTTATGCTTTCTCTTTTCTGTTTACCTTTTTATGCTTCTCTTTAGCCTTTGAAAATTTTCTATTCAGTTCTGGTCTTTTCATCAGGAATGCTTAAAAGTCTCTGTTTCATTGAAGGTTGATTTTTGTCCCTGAAAGATTATACTCAGTTTCCCTGGGTAGGTAGTTCTTGGTTGTAATCCTTATTTCTTTGTCTTTTGGAATATTATATTCCAAGCCCCCTTACGTAGAAGCTGCTAAGTCCTGTGCAATCTTGTGTCAGCTCTACAATATTTTAGTTTTTTCTCTGGCTGCTTACAGTTTTTTCTCCTTGACCTGAGAGCTCTGGATTTTGGCTATTGCTGTGATTCAGTAACTTTTTATTATTATTTGGGTCGCCTTTGTGCCAGATTTCTTTGGTCGGAGGCTAAGAACTATTGCATTTTGTTCTACTTAACTGATCTTTGTGCCTGTACCTTCACTTGAAAGTGATTTAGCCTTTAAAGATAGACCTTCAGAGCAAAGTTTGAAATTCTTGAGGGAAAGTTTATTGAAGGTATTTGGGCTAGACTTTGAAAAGTAGGAGTTAGGCAGGAGAAGAGCAGGGAAGACATTTTAGAGGAGAAAGCAGCATGAGCAAAGCTGGAGAGATAGGAATTAGCATGTTAAATGCAGATGACTTTATGGGTACTAACTTGAGTAGACCAGAAAGTTCATGCTGAGGAATAGTGGAAAATGAAATTGGATGTCGCTAGTGTAAGATTTAGAAATCCTTGTAAGAAATGTAGATAGATGCACACAGATGGGATGTAGTAGGCAGTAGGGAGCCGGTGTTGACTCCTGAGCAAGGAAAAAAACCTTGTAAATTTCTTTGTAAGTCTGCGGTGGCATGTGTCCAACGTAAAATCATTTAGACAGGAAAAATCACAGTTCTTGGCAGTATGCTTGAGATTTAGGGGAAAGGTAAACATGAAAGATGACACCAAATATTTCAGTTTCAGATATTGAGATGATAGCGATATTAATAGGATTTGGGGATATTGCAAAGTTTAGGTAAGAAAAGTATTGTCTGTCAGACTATCATTGTGGTCTCTATTATAGTATATATTTGGGTTTATGTTGATTCTTAATATTCTATGTAGCGGGTTTTTGTACACTTGAATTAAATATGGTTGTGGTGGTGGTTTTGTGTTCTTTTTTTTTGTTTTTTGACTATTGTGACTTCTTTTGTTGTAAAGGTTTGTTTTAATGTTTTTCTACATATCCTTTACTTTCGGTGCAGATTTTTTAAATCTTAAAAGTCTGTTCCCTTTTCTGTAAATCAGCTTCCCTCTCCAGAAGAGAAGTGTCAACAAGTTTTGGAACCTCCATATGATGAAATGTTTGCAGCTCATTTAAGGTATTAGTAAACTGGTGGTGGGTGGAAAGGAGGCACTTAAATATTCTTAAATTTACTAGGTGATTTTATTTTGGATTTTTTAAATTGAAACTATTAGTAAAAAATTTACTATGACTTCTCCTATAAAAAGTTTATAAGGTTAACATTTATAAGTGCTTTGAAGAATTTTCTCCTAGTTTCAAGAAACTTGACTTCCTTTATGGTTAGGTTTGTTGATAATTATGTTTCTGTACATATATCTAATATAAAATAAAATACACCACTTAATCTTTCTGAAGGTACTGTATTTTCATTTAAGTATGAGGAAAATACATTCATAATTTTATTTGTAATTTCACTATTAACTTGTGTAATAATGTCTTCTTGCCTTACTGCTGGGGAAACAGGCATGGAAGCAAGTAAATATTATTTTTAATAAAAGTTCTTAAAACTATTGTTAACTTCTTAAATATCCATTTGGACAAACTATTCTTAAACTAGGATCAGTTTAATCGGGAAGCCTAAATATAGTTACTGAATAAGTGAGAGAGAAGGGCCTAATAAGCTCTTGGGAGATTTCATCCTGGAAGTGAGATAGCCAGCACTTCCTACTGGTTTTCAACACACTGTTCAGGTTTTGGTGGAGTTCCATACTTTCAGATAGCATGATGAAACTTGATAAGGATTACTTGTCCTAGACATAAGTCTATTTAAAGCTCCTTAACCCTACTACCATAGTTGAGGGCCACTCATCACAGTAGAGGAGCCACCCGAAAGAACTGACTATCCCCTTCTGGGCTTTCACAAAGTAGTTCCAAATCTGTGTGAGAAGCAGAACCATATCCCAACACCATCCAACCTTATCTCTGAGACAATTGTTTCTCTCATTTCCAACCATTCTTTAAGTGATAAGTTTGGAGCATTTCATCTATAATTCAGAAACCAGTACAAAGATAGGGTGTTTTGTGGTAAAAATGGGAGATAAGTTTAAACAGTTTTTTTCTAAGAATAAAATTTTCTAAATTTTTTTTAAATAGGTGTACCTATGCAGTAGGAAACCATGATTTCATTGAAGCATACAAATGCCAGACTGTGATAGTTCAATATCTTTTTTTTTAATATCTTTTTCCCCATAAGTTAATTATATAATAACTAGAGAGTTTAATTACAGATTCAAGAATGTAGAGCTTGGGAGGAGTTTTCTATATCTTTAATTTGAAAGGAATTGAAGAATATTAGGAAGTAAATTTGTTTTAATCTTTCAATTCAGCATTAATTAAACAGCAGCATAGTACGAGGCACTATGCCAGGTACTGAAGAATATAAACCTAAAAATAACATAGTTCTTCCTCGTGGATAGCTTATAGTTCATTCATTCAATAGCCTTTGTATGCCTACTCTTTGCAAGGCATTATATGACATAGGAAAAACAAGATGAACATCACTTCAAGATACAAGTACACAGGAAAAGCTCCAAGTGCTGTCTGGCTTAAGTATTTAAATTCATATAAAAATTATGTCATAGGGTGAAACATTGAACCATATTCTGATCAAGGATTTTGTTAATGTTTCCTTGGTAAAGGACGTTACTTGTTTAATTTTAAGTTTTATTCCTTAATTATATCAGTTGGTTGAGCCTGAGTCATGAAATCATACATTTAAAACACATTACTTATTTTATGGTGACGTGACCATGACCTTAAGGCAAATTTAGTTTTTCAAACCAACAGGTCATTAGCTTCATTAATAGATAGGTAGTCAGAACTCTGATTGTTGATTGAACTAATTTTTATTTCTTGTCCTAGAGAAATAATCTATTCAGTCCTTTACTATCTGACATACAATCATAAAAAATTAGAACTTTATTATCTTTAGGTATTAGATCTTATTCTAAAATCTGTGATCCATTAAATAAGCTTTTGTATCACAGACTTCTGAATTTTTGCCATTTTGAATATAATGATATGATTGTCTAGGGTGGGAAAATCCAAATAGAATTTTTGAAATTATACTACATGATTTTCAAGTGTTGTTATAGTAGCATAGTCCTGAACTTTGGGGCAGTGATTGGGAAGAAAATTATTTTAGACTATTCACACCTGTTGAAATTCAGCAACTTGTAATATTAGTTTATGAAAATGAATTTTGAGGGTATTAGTTACATAATTGGAAAATGGTAAAGATGAATGACTTTTTCTTAAACTATCTATAAATGTGGTATATTTTGAGTTCTAGAATGTATCATATCTTCCTTAACAAAACACATCTTTCCTGCGAGCATTTCAAGCCCACAAAGAAGAAAACTGGTAAGTACTCTGCTAAAGCAGTTAACTTTTAAGTGGCAAATATTTTTTGGATCTTATGCTTCTCTAAGCTGTAAATGTCTATTTTCTTGGTTGATTTCTGAATTTAAGTAAAAAATAATTAAGCTCCATTATTCCATGAAGTCTCATTGGCATGCCATCAAGACTACCATGTAAAATTTGGGGCTTATATTATTATAAATAGCCTTTTATTTTAACTATTCCCCACCACCCCCCCCATTTTATTTTTTTCTCCTTTTAAATTTTTGAACTGTGTTGATTCTTGACAACACATAAAATTCTTTATAATCTCTTTTGTTTTACCGACCTTCATTTCTGTGCCTCTGATGCATATTTTTGTAACAAAAAAATGAGAAAGAGAAAAATAAAGCAGTTTGTCAACATTAACTGATACATTGACTCCTGACAGAATGCAGTGTTGTTCAACACTTGTATTTCCTCACCTTTGCAAAGAAGAGAATACTTTTACTCATCTTTTTTTTGTAGATAAGCATGTTTGACTCCCAGTTTTGATTTTAGACTTTATACTTTTAGGGATGTAGTATGTGACATTCAGTAAATCTCTGCTCTGCTCAGAGCAGTTTGCTGAGAGAATTGCAAAGAGAATTAGAGAATATGCAAAGTTCAAATAACCTGTGATCCCTGCCTCTCATAGAGCCATAGTCTAGCAGTGGGGATAAAACACATACACACACAAATGAAATATTAAATCAACACATTAAGGAGATGCAGTATGCCAAATGAGATCATGTAAGTAAAGCCCTTTACAAACTGGAAAGTAGTAAATAACATTAATTATTATGGTGATTGGATAGGTGGGGGAAGCACGTTACTGACATCCACACATGATATGGCATTCAAGTTGACCTTAAAGGACAGGTAGGAGTTAAGCAGATGAAAGATGGAAGATATTTTAGGCATAAGGAATGTCATAAACAAGAGGCTAGAGCAGGGGTTCTTAACCTAGGGATTGTGAACTTTAAAAAGAAACCCCAACATTTTGGTAGCTGTATTTCTGTGTAATTCTGTCGTTTATTTTAGGTGTGTAGAAACATTATTCTGAGAAGGAGTCCAAACTGTCTGTGGAATCCATTTACAATACCATAAAGTTTAAGAAGCCCCAGCCTAGAGGATACACAGGGAATGCTGGGAGATAGAGGTTAAGTTCAATTTGGCTAAAGCGTAAAGTAAGTGAAAGAGAGTAATATTAGAAAAGTAGGGTGGCATCAGTTGTGGAGGACTTTGATTGCCAGTAGTTTTAACTTTTCTTGATGGACCACTGTAGAAAATTTTTGAGCAGAAGAGAACATGCTTAAATCATATATGTTTAAGGAACATTAGGTTAATAATTTGGTAGAGTAAAGGTAGAACAACTGGGAAGTTTTAGGAGAAAATTAATAGAAAATTGCTTTATTTAAAACTTTATGTAAAAACTTAAAAGTTTTAATTGTTATTTCTCTAGGGCTTTGCCTATTATGTATGCTGTAGCACTTGACCTTCGAGTTTTTGCTAATAATGTAAGTAGCCGTAAAATATAGAATGTAATGATTGCTTAGTAAACCATAAGCTCAGTGCTTAAAATCTACTATTAGCTCCTGCATAATTTCATTGTCATTTTCCCCAAAATTTCAAGAATTAGGATTATTTGGCATGGAGAAGAAAATCTTTGACTAATGTGCACTTTATGACTTGTTAAATACGTAAATAAGTGCTGGGATTCTGAGAGGATATTTGTGTGGATAGGTTGAATAGTTGTGTGTGTAGCTAGCCACTGATGTGTGATTCTTGTCATGTAGTTACCAAAGGGGCTTCATTCATTTTAGAGTGATTATTCTGCCAATGCTTCTTTAGGTTTTTCTTTAGTTGCAAGAGATAAGTCCTCTTTCAAGCAACTGCACCATAAGAGAGTATAGATTCAGGGGACAGCTGAAGTCTTCTCTGTTATGGGTATAGCGAGACATTGACTAGTGCTGGGTTATACAGATATGTCTTCTGTGGTGGCTGGGCATGTGGCAGGATAGTTAGAAGATTTGAAAGGAAAGAAGCAAGGACTCTTTCCTTTTACTTCCCAATTTATGACCTTAAAACATATGAAAATCTATTATTCCATACTAGTGACTCAGTCATCCTTTGTCTTTACTGAAGATGAAACTATAAATGCAGCACAGGCATAGTATTCCCATCACTTAGCAGAGTGTCTAGTACATAGTAAATGATAAATAAATTCTTGTTCACTCACTGATTGTTAGGAGGAATAGCTTAAATAATTCCTTAGTTGAATTTTGAATAATTTATTTTTCTGTTTGGACCTGTGATTTCATCAATGTGAAGACCTTTCTGGTGTGGAAACTCCTTCCATGAATGTAGGTCAGCAGCTTTTTTGCAGCTGATTGCCCAAAATTCAGTCTAAGAGGTCATGTATGTGACTTGCCCCAGGTTTGATTTGATCTGGCTTCAATGCTAGCTCTCTATTCACTGAATCATGCTCCCTCTCAAATCATTTATTATGAAGGTAAAATTGGTCACATTGGAATGTGTTACTTAGGGGAGTCAGGATACTATTGAGTCTTATGTAGTTTTTAAAAAAAAATTGTTTTTAAATGCTCTAAATATGGTAGCGTAGCTTCTCAGAGTTTAGTCTACAATTTTGAATTTATATTTTAGCCTTGAAGCTAGATATTTTATACTTTAAAGTTATTCTGAAGATTTGTTGAATTTATAATGTAATCCAAAAAAACCCCAAAACCCTTTGTTTTCTGTTAGGCTGACCAACAGTTGGTGAAGAAAGGAAGAAGTAAAGTTGGGGATATGTTGGAAAAAGCGGCTGAATTACTGATGAGCTGTTTTAGAGTCTGTGCCAGTGATACGTAAGTAAAGAGTGGGGTTTATGTTTAATTCAGTTCTCCGGATCTTTGTGGAGTGCCTGGCATGTGTAGATTACTGTGCTAAGACTGAAGAGGCATACAAGATGAGGAGGACAAAATACCCTCAGGAATTTATTTTTTAGTAAGATGTAATCACGAAGGATTCTTTGTCATAGCTGTCATTCACAACTTATTTAATCTTGTTATTGTGTGGTGCTGAAAAATAGCCAGTGGGTTGACTGTGAATCAGCACAATTTTTTTCATTTGCTTTAATCACCCTAATTGCTGTGCAAATCCCCAGAATTTTCAAAGAAAAATTATAGATTAGCAGGTAAAATAGATTAAGTTTTATTTTAAAGCACTAGAAATTCTAGAAACACTACAACACAGCTAGATGTGCAGACTAGAATATAAAGTATTGCCCATTAAACTGTGACTATCGGGGCAGCTTGCCTTTCCTTTTAAGTATATAATTAACTGAACTTGTAATTTTCACAAGCTGTCCTGCTTGTCTCATTTCCTTTTAGCCTTCAGTTCTCTTTGCATTTTAGAAGATGCTTTGTTAGTCCTTCCCTCTTCCTTCTCCTCCACTCTCTCCTTCCCTCCTCTCCTATCTCATTCCCTCTTCCCCTTTTCCATCATTACAGACCCTTTTCCTTTTATTACCCTCTCCATAATTAAAAAAATTTTTAACCCCTTTAATAAAAAAATTCCCCTGTTGGCCATATATGAAAATACATGTTTCATTCTACATCTTGAGTCCATTGTTTTTCTGTTAGAAAGGTGGATAGCGTGCTTCATCATAGCATTCTGGTATCATGGTTGATGACTACATGCAATACTATAAATTACCATGAGAGTAAACTGAAGCACATGAAGTCAGCTAAAGTGTGTGCTTTTGTGTCAAAGGGGCATGAAAAATCATGGTTACCTTTCGGTCAAGGTCATTTTAAGCCCCCAAGACAATCCATCCCGCCCAAAAGCCCAACATTCTTCCCCTTTTAGAGTGTGCTGGTCACCACATAAAGTAGACCTTTATTCCTAATAGACATCACTGCTAGCTAGCTCTCTCATTGCTTTGCTCTCCTTATCTCTAAGATCACCAACGTTGCAGTCTTTGGCTTACAGAACTCTTTGCCTGACTGCTGCCCATTGCCCAATGGTCGTTGCCCTGTAGACTGACTTTCCCCCTCTCTTAGGATTCCTGTGTGGTTTTCTCACCATAGCTCTGGTAGCGGCCAGTTCTGTATGATCCCTGGATCCTTCGCCTGCTCGTGGGTCGTCTCTTCATGGCTCTTCTTAGCTACTTTAGATGTTAGTAATAAGAAATCTGCAAGTTTCCCCTCTTGCTATATAATGATTAATATTGATATAACATTAGTAATAATTGATACAATAATGATATAATGATTAAAGATCCTTCAGGGAAGCTTCTCCTAATGCAGTGCATTGCTGAAACAGGACTCTTCTCATCTTAAGAATCTATTATTGCACAGAAGTAATATATACCGCTCCACTGGATTTTTTTATGATTTGCTGCATTTGGGGGGATGTCATTGCTACCAATTCCATATTCTTTCAAATCCCCCAAGGAGGAAGTTGGGGGATGTTTTCTGAAGGGACCGCACCCTAGATTGCACCAACTATTCTTTAGCTTACTTTCATAATGTGCAGAGAGCACATTTTGTAAATTAGGTTTACAGATAGTTATAAGTGCATGAATAAAAATGGTGTATAGGAGCTGGTCATGACAGACTTGATGAATTGTTTCTCTGAATTTGCAAATTAAAAGAAATGCTCTTAATGTGATAGGGATATATAGGAAGCTGATCCTGAATCTCTCTGTAGTGATGCTCATAGTTTGGGTGGGCAAGTGAGTTAGTGAAGGAATGGGAAGAAAAATCAAGTAATGGTCAGCTAAGTGACACAGTGGGTAGAGTGTTGGGCCTGGAGTCAGAAAGACTTATCTTCTTAAGTTCAAATCTGACCTCAGATATTTTTAGCTGTGTGACCCTGGGCAAGTCACTTAATCCTTTTTGCCTCCGTTTTCTCAACTGTAAAATGAATTGGAGAAGGAAATGGCAAACTATTTAAAAATCTTTGCCAAGAAAACCCTAAATTGGGTCATGAAAAGCTTGACTTGATTGAAAATGACTAAACAGTGATGGGAGTTGAAGATGGACATTCTCCTGAGTTCTGACCTCAGTAGGAAGGGTTATGTTGTTTTTAGATTCCCTAATGTCCCTAGCACAGAGTAGGACATAACTTTTAGTTATGTTACTTTTAGTATTTTTGATATAATTGCAGAACCATTGAACTATAGAGTCTCAGACACAGCTCACTTGTGTTGCTTCATCCCACAAACATTCTTACTATATAAAGTTACTTTTCAGGAGACAGGGAATAGAAAAACATCTCCTGCATAGGAAGTTGTTCATAGAAAAGTTGAAACTGCATGAGTAAGTCTCTTGGACTTTTGGCTCATGATTTTAGTTTGCAAATGAAAAAGTAGAGAAGTGGGCTTGGGAAAAGGTGAGAAAGTGAAAATGAGTTTAAAATCATTGTTAAATGAAGAAAATTAACTCCATTGTTTTTGTTGGGGTTAAGTCCACATCTAGCCCAAATTTGTTTGGGTAAGAAGCTTGTCTTCTATGTAGACATAGACTCCTCTGGGATTCACCTATTTCAGAAACTTGGTTGGCAGTGGGGCTCTGAACATGAGATAAGAACCATGACATGGATTTACTTTTTAAGGAGCTTTCCAGGATCTGTAAATCAGTACTCTTGTGAAGGACTTTTTGTTATCTTTTGAAAGACAAATTTAGTAAGTGGTTTAAAAAATTTCTTCATTTGTGAATGCAAAGTAGTGGGAAGATGCAGAGATAACTTGAGGGTTTTGCCTACATTGGAGATTGGGAAGATTGTAGTGCTAATAAGAGAAATGGTAAAATTGGGACAATCTTATCCCTACAGAGTAATTTACATCCAAGGAAAACTAAGTGGCATGGTGGAGAGAACACCAGACCTGGAGTCAGGAAGACCTGAGTATGATCCAGCCTCAGTCACTTTAAAGCTGTGTGACCCCGGGGTCACTTACCCCAGTTTGCCTCAGTTTCCTCACTTGTAAAATAAGCTGGAGAAGGAAATGGCAAACCACTCCAGTATCTTTGCCAAGAAAAGCCCAATGATGTCAAAAAAGTCAGACATAACTGAAATACTTGAACAAGAGAAACTATATGAATATCTCCAGAAAGTCTCCCTTACCGGTTTTACTTCCTAGACTCAAGGGAGACAGACTCTCCTTCAGTTGAAATTTTGATATCTTTCCTATCTCCTCTTGTAGGTAAAGCAGAGAAGTCTAACCTGTGCCTACCCATGCATGGGTATGCATGTACTCTCCTGCATATTAATTTGTGCTCTTAAAGGCACCAAAGGCTCATTATTAGGTAGAAATATAGAGTTTATGGTCTGTATTTCTATGCCTCTTATTTTGTATTGGCAGAATTTCCTACTCTAAAACAGTGGCTTTTCAGATATTTAACATTCGGGGGCAAGCATGTGTATCTTTTTAATAATTTGCACAAAGTCAATTAAATTTTTTCCCCACTTTAAATGGAGTATATCACTTCCTTTCCAACACTCACTAAAATGTTGGAAGGAAAAGGATCTGGGTTGGATACAACACTAAGTAATGACATTATCCCAAGAGTTGAGAAACCTGAGTCCTAGTTAGGGCAGTGCCACAGCATTAGACTGCTGAGCCTGAAGTCAGGAAGGCCCGAGTTCAAATCTAGCCTCAGATTCTTCGTAGCTGAGTGACCTTCTGCAGGTCTGCCTCAGTTTCTTCAACCTGTAAAATGGATGTAGGAATAACAAGGTTGTTGTGAGGATCAATTAAGATAATGGTTGTGAAGTGCTTAGAACAGTGCCTGGAACATAGTAGGTACATAGTAAATACCTGTTCTCTTCCCTGCCTTTCTCTGTGTGATCTTGGCAAAGTCAACTGATTTCCTTGGAATAGAGTTTTCTTATCTATGAGAGGGGTTTACTGTTGTCCCTGCTAACTCTGAAGACCTGTGATTCTTTTTAAAATGCAGTTTTCCTTTTTGAAAGTAAAGGATAAAGGCAACCTACAAAAATACGGGGAGCAGATCATACAGATGGCTTATGTGGAACTTGAGAGAGAGGTCATTAAGAGAGAATGACAGAAGAATAGTCTGGAAATGTCAGTGGAGAAACAAGGAGTAGTATGGACACTAATTCTCATGTCTCTGTCAGTCATGAAGAGTGACTTCCAGTGGAGACAGTTTCAAGGGATGTGAGGTCCACAGATGAGAAAAAGGTTTTGTTTAGAGTGAAGAGGTAGAACTTGAGTGAGTAGAAAATGGAAGGGTATTTGTTGACAGTAGAGTTAGAGGATGTAAAGGGCTCGATGGAATGGGCAGCTTAGTTTTAGCTAAAACTTCAAGTGTTCTGTCTTCACTTTTTTTTATGTTTATGTAATAGGACGTTTCTTAACCTTTTCTATTTTTCCAAACTGCTTTTAGCCATTAAGCTTTTGCATAACATTGCTGTAATTATAGAATAGGTTGGACAACTTGGCCTAAGAGATGGTGAATCAGGATTACAATTCCTGATTCTCAGCTTTTTCAATTTCATATATTAGGTAAGGCCTTTTTTTCCTGCTTCCATTTTAGTAGTGGCATGTGAAGGGCCTTTGGCTCTTACACCTTTGTTGCCAAAAGTTTGTTTGATTGTTCTTTTTTCTCACTTTAACTAGTTACAGAAATTTCACTTCTTTTTTTTCTTAATCTCTTGCAACAGCCGTGCTGGTATAGATGATTCTAAGAAGTGGGGAATGCTATTTCTGGTCAATCAACTGTTTAAAATTTATTTTAAGGTAGGCTTCTAGTTTACTACTTGATGATAATGTATATTTATAAAGTGCATTTCTTTCTAGGAAGATTACCTCATGAATACTACATTTATCTTAACCCCAGTTGATGGAAATAAGGTTTTATGACTTCCATTTTACAGAATGGTTTTAATATTCTTATTGAGATAGTGTAGTACTATTTTATCTAACTTATTTAATTTTTGTATATTATGTGCTAATTTGAATTTCCTCTTTACAGATCAACAAACTTCATCTTTGTAAGCCCCTAATTAGAGCAATTGATAGCTCAAATCTGAAAGATGACTACAGCACAGCACAGAGAGTTACATACAAGTACTATGTTGGTCGCAAGGCGATGTTTGACAGTGATTTTAAGCAAGGTATTCTAATAGAATAAGTTATTGATATTAATAGACGGATTGAAAACAACATGCTTCATAATTTAAAAAAAACTTCAGCTCATAATACAGTTACTGTATTTCAGTTCTAATTAGGATAACTGGTAACAGGTGCTGGATTATGTTCTTTGTTGGAGCTAAAGTTGCTTAAAAAATAATGAAAATCAAACATTTGAAAGTTCATAGCTCCTGCCAAGAGAAGACTCTACTCTCTCCTCCCACAGAGAATTGACAGCCAATATCACAGGCTGAAAGTTGTTCATTTCTTCCTCTTTTTTGTATGTGTTAATGAAAAAAACACAAATATATGTATTTTAAAGTTCTTATTCAATTTCCCAAATATCCAGTGAGTGATAACTTTGTGTAGTATACTCTGGATACAAAGATGAAACAGCACAATCCCTGCTTGTATTCTTGGTGGAAGAATAAGACAAGTATACAAATAGCTCTAATATCATTTTTAAAACCATAAAAAGGGGCAAAGAGAAAAATTACTGCTCCTTTGAGGGACTTTAACAAAGGCTTGGAGAAGGTGGTGACACCTAAGCTGGACATTGCAGAAAGGGAAAGGTTTCCAGCAGGTTGAGATGGACTGACTCTGTTTCAGGACTGGGAGACTGCAAAGGCAAAATGAGAGGGTGGGGCAAGATTGAGAAGCCGGGCACTGCTGAGCAGCCATGAGCCTCTTGGGGTTTTGTGTAGGGGAGTGACGTCATCTTGTCTGTTAATCAAAAAGGTGATCTTAATATCTATGTGAAGGGAGTGGAGAAGAGAGTGACTGGAGGCAGGCATTTTAGGAAACTTGTATAATAATCCAGAGAAGAGGTAATGAATACCTGAGCTAGGGTGGTAGCAGTAGGGAAGAAGGAAAGCACAGATGCAAGAGAGAGTCCATAAGTAGAAATGATAGGAACCTGGCCGCCGATTGGATATGTTGTTTGGGGAAAGGGAAGAATAAAAAATTGTTCCTAAATTGTGAATGACGAGTAGGAGAGTGACTCCATCAACAGAAATAAAGAAGTAAGGGGTGGGGTTGAGCTAAGAGTAGTGTGGCAAGTTTGACCTTTCCTAGTGCAACCTGAACCTGAACAAGAAATTCCTGACAAAGGGTCATCTAACCTCTGAGGTAAATCTTCAGTCATGGGCATTCCACTGTGTCCTGAGGCAGCGTTTTGCATCTTCAGCTAGCTCTCCAGGTTAGGAAGTTTTTCCTTCTGTCAAGCAGTAATATACATTTTTCACCATCCGCTGTCATTCTTCATTCTGCGTTTTGAAGATAGGCAAACAAACTTAATCCCACTTTAATATGACTAATCTCTAGTTTCATGAAGATAGCTATCATGTCCCTAATAAGTCTTGGCTCCTGTAAGTTAAACAGCAGAGTTCCTTTAATTGATGCTTCGATTGCATGATGTATCTGCTTCATGTATACACACACACAGACACACACACACATAGACACACACACACACACGTATATGTAGCCTTATTATTGCTAGCTCATATCAGCCTTTAGCACGGTTTCTGACATGTAATAAGAACTGTAAAATGCTAGTTGGCTGTGGCTGATTACATTTGCTTTCAGTTTTCCACCTGTTCAGCTTTAGAGGAAGTAAATATGCTTAAAATAAGCTTTAACTTTTATGCTTGGAAAACATTGTATTTGCAAACCTAGGGTTATCCTTTTATTTGAGATGATAAAATTGACACATGAAGAATATGGTAAGTGATTTTATAGTCACATGGTTTGTTGATTGGAACTTTAAAGTTCAAATCACAGCCATTGAATTCATTGATACTTGGTTAGCAAGCTTTGTGCCTTTTTTTCTACAGTGGTTTCTTTTAATTACTGTTAGTGATTAATGTACATGCAGAGTTGCCTACTGTTTTTAATTTTAAAGCAATCATTAAGCCAACACTGAGAAAATTGTTACTAAGTTTTTTCTAATTTTGTACTCCCTTAGTTGGCACCATCAGTTTTCTCAGCACTATTTATTTGTTTGTTTTTGGATTTTTGTTTAACAGTAGTGAGTTTGTTCTGTGTAACACTTCTATTAAATCATTTAGATCATACTCCAGCCATCTGTTGAATGAACCTGCTGCAAATACTTGGTAATAGTGTAAAAACTCCCTATTTTACTAGCAATTGTAGTATCTCATTCTACAGGACTTTACAAATTAGTTTATCTTTTAACCAAGCCTGAAACTTAGGAAAAAATGACTGTAATAGGTTTTGTTGTTTTTTTAATTTACAGATTATTTACAGATTAACTTGTTTTAAACTCATTCTAGTTAGCATTTAGTGTACTAATATTTTTCCTTTAAGCAGGTGCTCAACTTTAAAAAAGATACCTAATTTTCTAGAAGTGAATTTAATGTTATCCCTGTAATAATTGAAACCATCATAGCTTTAATATTGATGTGATTTGAATTAAAAGGATAATCTTAAAATATATAAGTATATCTCACGTAGTAAAATATATGTTCCTAAATTGTAAAACAAATTTTTGTCAAGTAAACAAAATTTTTCATTGAGTTATAATATATTTCAGAGTTTTGTACCAAGGGGAAAAAAGTTGATTTCAAGGTACAGACCTGACCAGTCAACAGAAAGGCTCATGCTTAGTAGACATGGAGAAAATATTTATGATATTCAAAAGCACAGGGTTTAAGAATCTAAATGTCAACCCAGGTGTTGCTATAATAGTACCCAGTTTCTGTGCTTCAGATTTCCCCCAGTATCTTGTAGAAAATGGCATTTATGGTTTGTCTAACATCAAAGACCAAGTAAAGAGATCACCTAATCCTGATCTTATTTTCAGTAGTTTAGTGATTTGAAGAATACAGAAACATTCAATCACTCCCAAGTCATTTATTTAAATCTTCTAAAAGTAGACCTTTGCTTTTAGCAGGACTTATTTCAAATTTTAATTTATTAATTATATTAAATCATACAATAGAATCATTTTTTAACATTGGTATTCAAGAACAGAATGAATATGTTAATGGACACCCTATTTATTATATTAGACTTTGTAGCTATGTTGAGTTCATTTGCTCATCATATTTGCAAATCTATACTATTAAGAGTCTGCTTGGAATCATTATAGAGAATAGTGGGTGCTACTCTGTGCCATTTTTATCCTGCATGATCATGTTCATTTCAGAAGTCTCTACTGAGACTACATTTTTTATCATACTCATTTTTTCCAAGTATGTGTGTTGTTGCCTTTTTTGTAGACTGATTATGATGTTGCTGCAACCTTGCCAAATAACCTTAGACAGTTGTTGTCAGTGTTACTGGGGTATAATTTCCCCACCTTTTTTACTCATTTGTAGAAAGTAGACCATCTCAGGCAGTCCATGTTGAACCTTTCCTACCCTTAGGAAAAATCATTGATTACAGAAATTAAATTAGACTGCATTTTGGTATGTGGAAAAGAGACTACTTTTTGTCCTAGGCATAGTAGGGATAGAATATAATATATATTACTCTAATGTTGATGAAGACATACTGAAAAATGTTTAGGATGACTTTTAATTTAAATATTCTTGGGGGGGGTGTTATCTCCCTACAGCTGAAGAATATCTATCATTTGCCTTTGAGCATTGTCACCGTTCAAGTCAGAAAAATAAAAGAATGATTCTGATATATCTGCTGCCAGTAAAAATGCTGTTGGTGAGTGGTTGTGCATCTTTATTTTTCTAGGTCTCTTGACTTTGAAGTGGAAGAAATGATGCCGTGACTGCTAATTTTATATTCTTAGTTTATCAGTATCCTTGGAATAATAGAGGAAAAGAGATTTGGGAAGTAGGCAGAACTAATTTATATGATGAATATTTTGGGGATGTCTCAGCAGCTTTACACTTCTGTTACCTTTCTTTAAAACCATGGTCTCCTTTGTCATGATCATTTATTATTTTCACAAAATGTGTAAGTTAGCTAACCTTACCTGAGACTGATTTCCAATGCAAGGAAAATGTAGCACCTCTTATTTCATTTTAGTTGTATTTTATTTCTTCCCATTAAAGTTATTTTTGGTATTTAAAAAGAAGTAGATCATATTTGTTAGATTTGATTGAATTATTTTTCCTGTATTAAAAACATCCTTGTACAGCTATCTTTAGGAGTAATAAATTCTAAGAAATCAGTCAAAAACTTTTTTTGTTTTGCTTTATTATTTCCTGAATAGGAGTTTATAAAGGCTTGTTCAATTTATAAGTACCAAAATTTTTATTCACAAAATGTAAACATTTTTTGTAGGGTCATATGCCAACAGTTGAGCTTTTGAAAAAATATCATCTCATGCAATTTGCAGAAGTAACCAAAGCTGTGAGGTATGGTATGTTCTCCAGTCTATTAATTTCTAAAATAGCTTAAAATTAATTCAAGTGCATTTGTCTTAGGTAAAAATTGGTAATTTTCGCTGGAATAATAAATTACAGTTGTCTGTCTTTTCTATTAATCACCATAGTGAAGGAAATCTTCTGCTCCTGAATGAAGCTCTAACAAAACATGAAACCTTCTTTATTCGCTGTGGTATTTTCCTTATTCTTGAGAAGCTGAAGATCATCACCTATAGAAACCTCTTTAAGAAAGTGTAAGCATGTCTTTCCTTTTTGTTAAATAACAGAAGATATTGCACAGTAGCCAGGGGAGACATTTAGTAGGGGTAAGACTTTTTAAGTATTTGTGGAGAAATAGCTTTTTTTTTAACGTATTAATTCACATTTGAAATATAAACAGTGTATTTTTTTAGGGTTTGTTTGGGTGTTTCTGGGGCAATATCTCCTAAAAAAAAATTAATAGCTTTTTTTAAAAAGTATATCAGTGAGATTAATCCTGAACTACTAGAATGTATCATATAGTATATAAATAAGTTATGAAAAAGAGAGGGTGTTTGTTTTTGTGAGACATGTAGAATTCATACTGTCAGTTTATTCTCTTACTATAGCCCCATAATTTTTTGTTTCTCCATAGACAAAGAAATGAAACTGGCCAAACAGTTTTCTCTTGTTCTCTAATCTAAAAGACCTACTGTCCCACAGTGGGCTTATCCCATGCCTCATCAGCGACTGCTTGTTGCTGTTGATGTTTGGATTAAAAAAAGACTTGATTCTCCTTTATGATTTGGATTTGATGATATGATTTAATATACATATTAAAAATAAAAGAAGACTCTAAGACTTTGTCAGTATGAATCACATACTTTAGGCATATATTGAATTAGTTGCTTCTTTTATTAAAAATTAACCAGATAATACTTTCCCACTCCATATATCAGAAAATTAAATCTGTCACTATTGTAACTTTTCCTACAATTAGTACTGTTAGAGGGCTTTTTTTCCCCTCTGAGTGTTTTCCCAGTGAGATTTGAGATTTTTTACTTTTTTAAATTAACTTTTGGTTAGAATGATAAATCTCTGGTTGTCATCTGAAATTTATTAAGTTAATTGATATGGAAGGAATAAAAACCCTTTAGCCATAAAAGATAACTTTGTAGATTAAACCTATATCCTCCCTTAAAAGGAAATTGACTTAATAGATTTTATTTCCCATCATAATTTTTAGTTTTATTGAAGACCCACCTGTTACCTAAAGTATGCCGAGTGACATATTTTTGGTTTTAATCCTTCAGTGTAATCAGTGCTTTTTTTCTTCTGTATACTAAAATATAACTAAAATGTATTTTCTCATTTCAGATATTTATTACTCAGAACACATCAGCTTTCTCTTGATGCTTTTCTAGTTGCCTTAAAATTCATGCAAGTTGAAGATGTTGATATTGATGAAGTTCAATGCATTTTAGCCAATCTCATATACATGGTATATATTCAGTTTGATTTAATTTCAGTGGCCATAATAGAATTTGATTTGGAATTTGCATTTTTTTATTCAAGTAAACCTAACACTACTTAGTTATCTATTCTTTTTTGTTGCACCATTTCAGTATCTTTCTTTTAGTAAAGCCAGTTTTCTTTAATATGTACTGTAGTATGAGTAATGTAATTTTGATTCCTGTACCAAGTTACAGTCAAGTAATTTGGGTGATCATTGTGACTTTGGAGTCATGCCAAAGCCTGGATTCTAAGCTTTGCATCTTTACTGTGATTTCAAGAAGTATGAAGCCAATTTTAAATACCTTTCTTTTATTCTTTTCTGTTCTTTCAGGGTCATATTAAAGGATACATATCTCATCAGCATCAGAAGCTAGTGGTTAGCAAGCAAAACCCCTTTCCTCCACTTTCAACTGTGTGTTGATTCTACAACACTAAGTCTAAACAATTTTTGCAGAAAATTAAACTTGCAAAACTTTTTTTTAATAAGTCATGCAGTTGAAACTCAAAAGTAATCCTGTTACATTTGGAACTGGAATCTTGGAAACTTCTCATGGCTCCTTTCCCAGGGACACAGAGGCTATGAACTTGGCAGCGTACCTAGAGGACATGAATCGCTCCTTTATAAAATACAGCTTCTGTTAACTTCAGTATGGTCTGAAATTTCTCTGTAGGAAAAAAGAAAACATTCCTAGTCTACCATGAAACTTTTAAAAAACTTCTGAAAAGATAGTGTTTTGAATATTTTTAAGGCAGCTACACATTTTACTTTTCATAGTGTTATTCATAAAATGACCTTTGTGCTTTTTCATTACTGTTTTGAAAAATAAACATTCAGGATGTATGGAAATTGTATGTTCTCTGTCATGTTTCAGAATATTAGGGTTTCAGTGTTCTATTTGAATATTGTTTTGTCCCTAACAGCTTGGCAGGCTTAGATTCTTAGAGTCAAATTGCTTTTGATTTTGAATGCTGCTTTTTCTTGTATTTGCTCATTATAGCCCACATTTCCAGATTTTACAAGTTAAGCACATTTTTTTCTGACTGTGAAGAATGCTTTGGAAAATCATTATGTCCCCAGACCCCCAAATCATTGCAATCTTACAAGTTTGTATAAGTTATCTGTCCTCTTCATCCCAGGGAAAGGACCCTTCTAGAGTTCAGATTCCTCTTATTATGCCAGGAAAGCAAAGGTAGACCCCCTAGTCCATTTTCTTTTTCATTTTCAGATTTATTTGAACTTTGGCAAAACTGTCTTTCTCACTCCCTCAATATTGTGAATGCATTGAGAACGATTGGAACAGCTTTAGACTAGCTCTTTGCTTTTCCATGACATGTCCCCCAATAGTCTTGGAATTCCTATTAGCAATCTGGTTTCAGACCTACATGACCCATATTCTCCATTTCTCACTGTGGTAGGGATCCCCACAGAAGCATTCAGAAGTTAAAAAAGGATGTAATCTCACTGCAAGCCTGCTGTAAGTATTTTAATAATGAAATTTTTGCTGTACCAAAATAAATTTTCCAACATCCACAACTACCCTCATTTGGAGAAGTTTGGTTTTACATATGTATTAAACTATGAACTGCTTTATAAATGTATGGTATTTGAAAAAAAACTAAAACATGATTGGATCCAGATGGCCCAGGAGGGCAAGTGAGGCTGGTGACTTTGTACAACCCTCCCTCACTCAAGACAAAGTCAAATACAAATCATGTCATTATTTCTCTGATGGCATGGTCTTTGAAAATGGAGGACAAACACAGACCTCAATTGAAATGGGTTGATATCATCTATTTTGTCTCTTGAAGCTAGAAGCCAGAAGCACCAGAAGAGACTGAAGAATCTGACAGGATTGGAGAGAAAGGATTTGTCTTCTCTTGCTTTTTATGAACTCCATCCCACGTTTCATGAAATCATGAGACGTTGAACTGTAGTAGGAAGGGGCAGGGCCCATACCAATGATCTTTGCCACTTGGGTTACACAAGGAACAGCAAGACAAATGTTGCTGGATTGTAGAATGTAATGAAGGAGAAAGGGAGGGAGGGAGGAAACAAAAAGGAATAAGCATTTATTAAGCACCTAGTATGTTCCAGGTACTACGCTAAATGTTTACAAATGTTATCTCATTTTATCCTAACAACAACCCTGGAAGGAGGATGCTGTTATTCTCTCCTTTTTACTGTTGAGAAAACTGAGGCAGACGGGTTAAGTGACAACATCTAGTAAGAGTCTCAGGTTAATTTTGAACTCAGGCCTGCTGGTCCATCCACCCAGCTGCCATAGGGGAACAAAAGTATAAGACTGCTAGAAAAGTAAAGAGTCAGCTTTTGAAGGGTTTTAAAAGTCAGAGGCGATATGCTGTCACAGCATGCTTTCTTTTTATTTCTACCTAGTAAAACCAGTAGTTTACTTCAAAGCTCATTTCAGGTCCTGCAGAAGACCTATTCCGATCATCAGTCACTAGGGACCACCCTCCTTTAAGTTGCCGAGTACTCTACACTTGTTTTGTCTTAATCCACTCCTAAACCTAATAAAATAGAAGTTCCTGAAAGCCTGAAAAAAAAAATAAAATGTTACTGCTATTTTTTCATTTTTACATCATCTAAATTTCTTCCTGCATCCCTGTTCCTTTTTATTCCCAGAGAGCCATCCCATGTAACCAAAGGAGAAATTAAAAGAAAAAAGAGCAAATCTACCAGTATGTTGGGGAAAAAAAATGACAGTATTTGCAATGTTCCACACTGCTAGACCTTCCGTTTCTGCAAAGGAATTGTCTTCCGTTTCTTTTTTGGGTGCATGCTTATTATTTGTAATTTTGTAGCATTCATTTTCATTTTTTTTGTCATTCTTTCAAATTATATTGTACTCATGTATATTTTCTTGGTTCTGCTTTTTTTCATTTTCTGTCCTTTCATTTAAGTCTTAAGTGCTTCTCTGTATTCATTATATTGATCACTTCTTACTGCATAGCAATATTCCATTAAATCATTTCATAATTTGTTTAGGCATCTTCAGTTTATAGGCATCTGCCTTGTTTCCAGTTCTTTGATATGAAGTGTTACTTTTGCACATAGTGCAGAATTGTGAATAAGCACTAGAGGCTGAGGAGTTGAATTGGAATCACTACTCTAGCATGACCATTTGACCTTTATCCTCTCCAAGCCTGTTTCTCCATCTAAAGAGGACTAAAAGAAAATGAAAACTTGTTTTCCTAAATATTGTCCTCATTGTCCACTTTACTTTTTTTAATCATTAAATTTCACATTTGAAGGAATTAAGGTTATATGTGGCCTTCTAGGACCTTGGGTGTAGCCTTTTGATTGAGTCCCACACAAATTCTTTTATTCAAGGGATTTGTTTTGTGAAGTTTGAATTCAGTCAAAAGGTTGCACTTGAGAACCTAGAGGGCCACGTGTGGCCTTGAGATTCCAGGTTCCCCTCTACCAGAGCTTTCCCTCCCCTAGTATAGCTTTCAAGAATCCAAGGTCACCTCCATGTCCATAAGTGAGACCTTAGAATCAAGCTTTTGCTGTTCATTATTCATCGTGATTGCCTCAGAGATGATCATTATAGCTTCTGTATGTACTGATACCTGTTGCAGAGCATGAAGTAGTGGGGATATTCTACAAAGAACCTGAAAAATTCCCTCAAACAACGTTTGATACTTTGATGATTTGTTGGGCACAAGGGAGGATGGTGAGTAATACCATACAAGATTCGGAAATATAAGAACATTTCAGAAGCCTCCAACCCATTTTGTCTGCTCTGCTTAATTTTTTTTTTCATCTTAACTAGCTGTATGACTTTGGATGTGTCATTTAACCTGTCTAAAGTCAGTTTTCTCCTTTCAAAAATGAGGAAATTTTAAAATGTAACCTCTGAGATATTTTTCTCTGTCAGTATCACTAAGAAGATCTGCTTGGCGTTCTGGTCACTTTGAGGATGTGAAGGAATTTCTCAGGGAGCTATTTTTTTCCTTTTCTTTCCTAGTCACTGCCACTAGCCATTTATAGATTCCATGCTTTTTTCAGTCACAACATATGTGGATTACATATAATTTAAAACTTTATGTGAAATTGATCACTTTAAGCACATTTCATAAACATGAACATATTTCTTCATAGGTATTATATATGCAGCATAGATTAGGAAGAAAGGTATATATAGATGATCGGGGAACCAGAATAGTTCATCATAGAATAGAAAGGACCAATCCCTCTATTTTACATTTTCGTTGATGAGCAATAGCTCATACAGTGGTGGATAAAGGCATAGCTGGGACAGGAACCCAAGCGTATTAACTTCTGGTGTAGTGACCTTTCCATATTGTACCACCCTAGTCACTAGACGATTCTGCTTATTGAGTTAGATCTTCACAGAGTAATCTCTTTACTTTTTAGTGAATAGCTCAAAATACAAATGTTCTATCATTCATTGTGAGTGGAAAAATATTTTAAAATGTTTTGTTTTTAAATGTTCGTTTTGTTTTACAGTGTTTATTTCTCTCTGATCCCAGTGGATATGTATTTTCCAGTATCTTTGCCTTGGCCCTATCACTTCCTCCCTTGGGTCCATAGTCCTGATTTTCTGACCTGTTAGACACCAGCCTTTCCACCTGTCTACTTCAACAGTACTTTCCATGTATAGTCATTGGCCAGCATTTCTTTCTTTCTTTTTTTTTTGAAGGGCTTTATTTTATTTATCTTTTAAATTTTATTTTATTTTTAATTTATTTAACTTTTTACATTCATTTTCACAAAATTTTGGGTTCTAAATTTTCTCCCCATTTGTCCCCTCCCCCCACACCAATACACGCAGCATTCTAATTTCACCTATCACCAATCTGCCCTCTCTTCTGTCATCCTTCCCTTCCCTTGTCCCCATCTTCTCTTTTGTCCTGTAGGGCCAGATGACTTTCTGTTCCCCATTAACTGTATTTCTTATTTCCTAGTAGCAGGAACAATTCTCAACAGTTGTTCCTAAAGCTTTGAGTTCCAACTTCTCCCCACCCCTCCCTCCCCACCCATTCCCTTTGGAAAGGCAAGCAGTTCAATATAGGCCATATCTGTGCAGTTTTGCAAATTACTTCGATAATAGTTGTGTTGTGTAAGACTAATTATATTTCCCTCCATCCTATCCTGCCCCCCTTTGCTTCTATTTTCTCTTTTGATCCTGTCCCTCCCCAAGAGTGTTGGTTTCAAATTGCTCCCTCCTCCCATTTCCCTACCTCACTTCATCCCCCCCACCCTGCTTATCCCCTTTCCTCCCACTTTCCTGTATTGTAAGCTAGGTTTTCAAACCAAAATGAGTGTGCATTTTATTCCTTCCTTTAGTCGAATGTGATGAGAGTAAACTTCATGTTCTTCTCTCAGCTCCCTTCCTTTTCCCTCCACTAAAAAGTCTCCTACCTGCCTCTTCTATGAGAGATAATTTGCCCCATTCCATTTCTCCCTCTCTCCTCCGAATATATTTCTCTCGCCACTTAAATTCATTTTTTAAAGATATGATCCCATCCTATTCAATTCACTCTGTGCTCTATGTCTTTGTGTGTGCGTGCATGTGTGTGTGTGTGTGTGTGTGTAATCCCACCAACTACCCAGATACTGAAAAATTTTTCAAGAGTTACAAATATTGTCTTTCCATGTAGGAATGCAAATAGTTCAACTTTAGTAAGTCCCTTATGACTTCTCTTTGCTGTTTACCTTTTCATGCTTCTTTTCATTCTTTTGTTTGAAAGTCAAATTTTCTTTTCAGCTCTGGTCTTTTCATCAAGAATGCTTGAAAGTCCTCTATTTCATTGAAAGACCATTTTTTCCCTTGAAGTATTATACTCAGTTTTGCTGGGTAGGTGATTCTTGGTTTGAGTCCTAATTCCTTTGACTTCTGGAATATCCTATTCCATATCCTTCGATCCCTTAATGTAGAAGCTGCTTGTGTTATCCTGGATTGCATTTCCACAATACTTGAATTGTTTGTTTCTAGCTGCTTGCAATATTTTCTTCTTGACCTGGGAACTCTGGAATTTGGCCACAATGTTCCTAGGAGTTTCTCTTTTTGGATCTCAGACAGTGATCGATGGGTTCCTTGAATATTTATTTTGCTCTCTGGTTCTAGAATCAGGGCAGTTTTCCTTGATAATTTCAGTAAAGATGATGTCTAGGCTCTTTTTTTGATCATGACTTTCAGGTAGTCCCATAATTTTTAAGTTGTCTCCCTTGGATCTATTTTCCAGGTCAGTTGTTTTTCCCATGAGATATTTCACATTATCTTCCATTTTTTCATTCTTTTGGTTTTGTTTTGTGATTTCTTGGTTTCCCATAAAGTCATTAGCCTCTATCTGTTCCATTCTAATTTTGAAAGAACTATTTTCTTCAGTGAGCTTTTGAACCTCCTTTTCCATTTGGCTAATTCTGCTTTTTAAAGCATTCTTCTCATTGGTTTTTTGAACCTCTTTTGACAATTGAGTTATTGGCAAATTTTTAAAGTTAATTTTTAAAAGTGTTATTTTCTTCAGCATTTTTTTGGGTCTCCTTTAGCAAGGTGTTGACCTGCTTTTCATGCTTTTCTTGCATCTCATTTCTCTTCCCAGTTTTTCCTCCACCTTTCTCACTTGATTTTCAAAATCCTTTTTGACCTCTTCCATGGCCTAAGTCCATTGAATATATATTTTGGATGTTTGGGATACAGAAGCTTTGACTTCTATGTCTTTCCCTGATGGTAAGCATTGTTCTTCCTCATCCAAAAGGAAGGAAGGAGGTATCTGTTCACCAAAAAAGTAACCTTCTATGGTCTTATTTTTTTCCCTTTTCTAGGCATTTTCACAGCCAGTTACTTCTGAGATTCCTCTCCACCCCTACCTTGCCTCCAGATCCGCCCAGCTAGTGCTTGGGGTCTGAGATTCAAATGCTGCTCCCCAGCCTCAGGGCTTTCAGTGGGGGCAGGGCTGCTATTCAATGTAAGATTCAATTTAGGAGCTCAGGTGAGGGGCAGGGCCGCCACATGGGGCTCAGTTACCTCAGGGGCTTTATGTGGAGATCTTCAACAATGGATCCAAGTTCCTGCCTGTTTGTTTGCATTATAAGCCTGTTTTAAATGTTTATTGACATTTCACTTGCTTTTGAATGGTCCTTAATATTTCTTAAAGTTTTTAAGGCTGTGTGGCAAAATGAATAAGAAGCTAGTCCAGAATCAGGAAGGTCTGGGTTCAGGCCTTGCCATTTACACATTGACCATGTAGCTGTGGGTAGATAAGTAATTTAATCTCTCACTCCCCTCTGCAGCTTGGTTCAGTGGATAAAGTACTGAGCTTGGAGTATAGAAGACCTGAATTCAAATCCTGATTTGGATACTTATGATCTGGACTAATCATTTAATCTCTCCTGTCATTAATTTTCTCACTTGTAAAATGGAGATAATTATTATTTTCTACTTCCTAGAGTTATTGTGAGGACTAAGGGAGATCGCTTAAATAAAACTTTTTCGAAATCTTAAAGCACTGTATAAATGCTAGCTGCTTTTATTGGTACTACAATTATTGATAATCCTAGTGTTGCTAATAAAAATAGCCATTAGGAAAAGGATTTAAATTTCTCAGTGAATGTTCTCTACACTAGTGAAATCACCAGTTTGGGCTCTCCCCTGATCCAGACAAAACAAAGCAAACCCCTGTAGTGGCCCACAATTTGGCTTATGTAAGCCTGCTGCTAAATGCATTGTGTATATATGGGTTGTAGCATAAATATCTACTATGTACTAAGGCTAGGGCTACAAAAACAGAAGTAAAACAAACTTAAGGATCCTATATCCTTTTCAGGGCTGCTCATACATCTTTGGTATCCAAAAGACATGTGCAGTAGCCACACCCCAGTAAACTGTTTTGGCAAGTGAACTAAACTGAGTTGAAGGTAACTGAGTTAGCGGGGTGTCTACCCCAAGCATGCGAAGACTTCCCCTTTTGGAATGGGTGGATGAGGACAGTTTGTTCCAGTGCTCATGAAGGCAGCTGAGTCAGGTGCTGTAGAGCCCTTAGAACTTGGTTAGACATGAAAGACACCAAGACCATCAACTGCATCCTGAGCCATAGCCAATGCTTTCGACTTTTGTCTTGCTATTGGACTCCAATCTGGAAGAGTGAAGTTAATGACTTTGTGCAACTCCACCTTACTTAAGTCGAGCTTATGTGCAAGTAAAGATGTCCCCATTTTGCAGTTTTTTACCTACCTCAAAGTCCTGTGATGACAGGCAAATGACAGAGCAGTAAGTGTGGGTACGGTAGGAAACAGTCACAGCTCTGTACATAGACAGCCCAGGCCTAAGGGTTGTCTTCTCACTAGGCTGAAGCAGCAGTGAGATTTAGCAGCTCTTCTGGGTGTCTGATCAGCCTCTTAAGGACCACATTGCTTACTTCTTTGCAGGAAGAAAAAGCTAGAAAACATGCCCTAAAAATGGTCTGCTTCACCAAACTCTGGACTTCTTACTCTGGCAGGCAAGGATCTCACCCTGTGGTCAAAACACACATAAAATAAATGTCCAAAAACTTGCAAAGATGATTCCACTCAATATTAGGACATGGAATGTGTTCATACTCATAGGCAACAAGAAATCCAACAGACCTAAAAAATGAACAGCTCTTATTGCGAGAGAATTCAGCAGGGATCATATCCAAACAGCAGTCCTGAGTAAAACGAGGCTGACAAATGAAGGCCAGCTTCCTGAAGTTAGAGCTGGCTACATTTTTTTTTTTTGGAGTGGCTGCAATGATGGGTAATGTTGTGAAGTTAGCATAGATTTCACAATAAAAACGAGGCTAGTCAACAAGCTGAACAACAGGCTCATGGCAGTGTGATTGCCATTTGCAGGAAAGCACTGTGCCACCGTCATCAATGTAGGCAAACCTTAATGAGGTAAAAAAAAAAAAAAATGAAGACCTGGACATCCTTATCATCAGTGTGCCAAAAAGGGACAGGCTTGTAATTCTGGTGACTTTAATGCCAAAGTAGGCATAGATTATCAGACATAACATGAAGTCCTTGGAAGGAATGAAGCTGGACAGACATAGCAACAGCAGTGGTCACTAATTACCAACACTATCTTTCATTTACCTAAATACAATAAAATTTCGTGGATCTATCCTCCCAGCAAACACTGGCATTTAATAGATTATGTTAGTGTAAGGAGAAGAGACAGACAGGATGTGAGAATAATGAAGGTGATGTGTGGCAAAGTGCTGAACTGATCACAGACTTATCCTCTCAAACTAAACATTTGCTTTCAACAAAAGCAGCAGCCCCAAAGGCAAAATGACCAAAAGAGAATGTCAACCAATTAGAGGACTTCTCCTGACATGAAAAGTTTATTGCTAACTTAGAGAGAAAGTGGAGCCAACACACAGTTGGTAACAGCGGGGAAAAAAAAAGATTGTGCAGCTTTCAGGGATTTGGTGTACGGTAGCTCATTTCTAATCTGGGCCAGAAGACTTGCAGAAATCACGATTGGTTTGATGAAAGTAATGGGGAAATTCAGAAGCTGCTAAATAAAAACCATGAACTCCACTGGGTTTACAATCAGGTTAGGGTTTACTGGCTAAATTCCTTCCTTCCTTCCTTCCTTCCTTCCTTCCTTCCTTCCTTCCTTCCTTCCTTCCTTCCTTCCTTCCTTCCTCCCTCCCCCCTCCCTCCCTCCCTCCCTCCCTCCTTCCTTCCTCCCTCCCTCCCTCCCTTCCCCCTCCCTCCCTCCCTTCCTCCCTCCCTCCTTCCTTCCTTCCTTCCTTCCTTCCTTCCTTCCTTCCTTCCTTCCTTCCTTCCTTCCTTCCTTCCTTCCTTCCTTCCTTCCTTCCTTCCTTCCTTCCTTCCTTCCTTCCTTCCTTCCTTTTCCTTTTCTTTCTTTCTATTTAATTAAAGGGACCATCCCTTGACTACTACTTAAAGAGGTCTATTCACTGGACATTACCCCAATCTAAGTGAGTATCTGAAAAGGCCTTAGCCTAAAAAGGCCAGTGTTTCCCACTGCATCTGGCCCATCTCCAGTCATCCTAAAGAATATGTGACTACAGGATTCAGATGGTTCTGTTAGAAAAAGTGAGGCTGGTGACCTTGCTCAGCCCTCCCTCACTCAGATCAAAGTCAATTGCAAGTCATGTCATCATTTTCCTGATATCATGGTCCTCTTCAAAAACTAAGGGCAAAATACAAAAAGACAACATTTAACTCCATCAAAAGTAAAGTGTAAACAAAGCTTAGAGAGATACAGGATTTTGGGCTCAGTCAGAAAGTACGTAAAATTCAGTTTTACACTAATAACAATCTAAAGTGCTCTTATGATGCTCTGAATGCTCTCCATGGGCCAAAGACCTATAGTGCATCTCCACTACTCAGCGCTGAGGTAGCCACATTGATTAGTGTTAAGGACATGATCCTGGAGAGGTGGGCTGCATACTTCCATAGCATTCTCAATAGACCATCATCAACCAGTGCTGAAGCCATTGACGGTTTACCTCAGTTTGAAGTCAGTTCTACTCTAGCTGGACTCCCAACTAATGAAGAGGTTTTGAATGACTCATCTTCTATGGTAAAGCACCTGGTACTGATTCTATTCCAGCTGAGATTTATAAGGCAGGGGGTCCACTGCTCATATAAAAGCTTACTGAAATCTTCCAGGTTATATGGCAAGAGGTGGTTATCCTCCAGGAGTTCAAGGATGTCTCCATTATCTCTCTTTATTATTTTTTTTTGTAGGTAATTAAGTTATTTATTTATTTAACTTTTTACATTCATTTTCACAAAATTTTGGGTTCCAAATTTTCTCCCCATTTATCCCCTCCCCCACCCTAATATACCAAGCATTCTAATTGTCCCTATCACCAATCTGCCCTCTCTTCTATCATCCCTCCCTTCTCTTGTCCCCATCTTCTCTTTTGTCCTGTAGGGCCAGATGACTTTCTATTCCCCATTAACTGTATTTCTTATTTCCTAGTAGCAACAACAATACTCAACAGTTGTTCCTAAAACTTTGAGTTCCAAATTCTCCCCATCCCTCCCTCCCCACCCATTCCTTTGGGAAGGCAGGCAATTCAATATAGGCAGTATCTGTGCAGTTTTGCAAATGACTTCGATAACAGTCGTGTTGTATAAGACTAACTGTATTTCCCTCCATCCTATTCTGCCCCCCATTGTTTGTATTCTGTCTTTTGATCCTGTCCCTCCCCAAGAGTGTTTACCTCAAATTGCTCCCTCCTCCCATTGCCCTCCCTTCCATCATCCCTCCCTCCCTGCTTATCTCCTTCCCCATTTTTCTGTACTGTAAGATAGGTTTTCATACCAAAATGAGTGTGCATTTTACTCCTTCCTTTAGTCGAATGTGATGAGGGTAAACGTCATGTTTTTTTCTCAGCTCTCCTCTTTTTCCCTCCACTAAAAAGTTTCCTGCTTGCCTCTTGAATGAGATATAATTAACCCCATTCCATTTCACCCTCTCTCCTCCCACTACATTTCTCTCTCACCATTTACCTTAATTTCTTTTAAGATATGGTCCCATCCTATTCAATTCACTCTGTGCTCTGTCTCTGTGTGTGCATGCTTGTGTGTATGTGTGTGTGCGTGCACACATGTACGTGTGTGTGCGTGCGTGTGTGTGTGTGTACATCTGTGTGTGGTCCCACCAACTACCCAGATACTGAAACGTTTTAAGAGTTACAAATATTGTCTTTCCATGTAGGAATGTAAACAGTTCACCTTTGGTAAGTCCCTTATGACTTTTCCTTTGCTGTTTACTATTTCATGCTTCTTCTCATTCTTGTGTTTGAAAGTCAAATTTTCTTTTCAGCTCTGGTTTTTTCATCAAGAATGCTTGAAAGTCCTCTGTTTCATTGAAAGACCATATTTTCCCCTGAAGTATTATACTCAGTTTTGCTGGGTAGGTGATTCTTGGTTTGAGTCCTAGTTCCTTTGCCTTCTGGAATATCCTATTCCACGCCCTTCGATCCCTTAATGTAGAAGCTGCTAGATCTTCTGTTATCCTGATTGTATTTCCACAATACTGGAATTGTTTCTTTCTAGCTGCTTGCAATATTTTCTCCTTGACCTGGGAACTCTGGAATTTGGCCACAATGTTCCTAGGAGTTTCTCTTTTTGGATCTCTTTCAGGCGGTGATCGATGGATTCCTTCAATACTTATTTTGCCCTCTGCTTCTAGAATCTCAGGGCAGTTTTCCTTGATAATTTCATGAAAGATGATGTCTAGACTCTTTTTTTGATCATGGCTTTCAGGTAGTCCCATGATTTTTAAATTGTCTCTCCTGGATCTATTTTCCAGGTCAATTGTTTTCCCATGAGATATTTCACATTCTCTTCCATTTTTTCATTCTTTTGGTTTTGTTTTATGATTTCTTGGTTTCTCAGAAAGTCATTAGATTCCATTTGTTCCATTCTAATCTTGAGAGAACTATTTTCTTCAGTGAGCTTTTGAACCTCTTTTTCCATTTGGCTAATTTTGCTTTTGAAAGCATTCTTCTCCTCATTGGCTTTTTGCACCTCTTTTGCCAATTTAGTGAGCCTAGTCTTCAAGGTGTTATTTTCTTCAGCATTTTTTTGGGTCTCCTTTACCAAGGTATTGACCCGTTTTTCATGCTTTTCTTGCATCTCTGTCATTTCTCTTCCCAGTTTTCCCTCCACCTGTCTAACTTGATTTTCAAAATCCTTTTTGTGGTCTTCCATGGCCTGAGCCCACCGGACATCCACCTCGGATGTCTGGGATAGAGAGGCCCTGACCTCCATGTCTTTCTCCGATGGCAGGCATTGTACTTCATCATCAGAAATGAAGGGGGAAGGAACATCTCTTCCCCAATAAAGTAGCTCTCTATGGTCTTATTCTGCTTCCTTTTTCTGGGCATTTTCCCAGCCAGTTACTTGACTTCTTAGATTCCTCTCCACCCCTGCCTAGATCTGCCCAGCTAGTGCTTGGGATCTGAGATTCAAATGCTGCTTCCCAGTCTCAGGGCTATCCGCAGCGGGAGCGGCTGCTATTCAATGTGAGCTTAAGTTGTGGTGGCTTGGCCGTCTCCCAGGCTCAGTTCCCTCAGGGGCTTTATGCAGAGGCCTTCAGTGATGGAGCAGGTGGGGGCAGGGCTGCCTCCCAGGCTCAGTTCCCTCAGGGGGTTTGTGCAGAGAATGGAGCTCCTGCCTGCTGCTCTGGGAGTCCCAGGCCGCTGCTGCCTCTGCCGCTTCCTGCCCCTGCCTCTGCCTCCACCACTTCCTCCCGAGGGGCCCGAGCCACGGAGACACCCTGCTCCCCTCTCGGCCAGCCTAGACGTCTCTCTCACTGACCTGTAGCGCCTGTGGGTGGAGGGACCTTCCTGGCCGCCGGAGGTTCCATCCCTGAAGCCTGCTCAGATCTGCTTCTCTGCGGCCATGGCCAGGGCAGCGCTGGGGTGGGCTCCGCTTTCCGGGGCGCGACGGACCCATGGGGACGGCTCTCCCGGACTCCCTGGAACGGAAATTTCTTCCACTGTGTTTCTGTGCGCCTTGCAGTGATCCAGAATTTGTGGGGAGTTCTTCTTGCAGGAAATATATGGGCTGTGGGTTCGGAGCTAGCATACGTGAATCTTTCTACTCTGCCATCTTGGCTCCTCCCTGGTAATTAAGTTTTCCATTATCTCTCTTTATAAGGAAAAGGGAAATAAGTTGTCCTGTGACAATCACAGGGGGTGGGTGGGTTTCTTTCTCTCTCTCTTAGTCATTGCTGGCAAGACTCATGCCAGAATCCTCATTAATAGACTGATCTTTCACCTGGAAGATGATCATCTACCAGAGAGCCAGTGTGGCTTCAGAAAGGGCTGAGGAACAGTTGATATAGTGTTTGCTGCATGATAGCTCTAGGAGAAATGTTAGGAGTGCAACAGAGAACCATACACAATGTTCATCAATCTGACCAAGGCTTTTGATACTGCCAATTGAGAGAGCTTATGGAAAATCATGGCAAAATTTGCCTGAAAAATTCATCAGTATCGTATACCAGTTTCATGATGGCATGCTTGCATGGATAATGGATGATGCTCTTGCACTTTTCCATGGAAAATCTCATTTTCACAATGCAGTGAAGTGGGAACTGTGTTCTTCTCATATCTTTAGCATGATGTTTTTAGTGATGTTGTTAGATGTCTTCACAAGAATGAAAGCAGATCAAGGGCAGCTACCACACTGGCAGTAAATTACTTAATTTGAAAAGGCTAGGAGCCACAACTAAAATGGAGGGAGAGTTGGTGTGCAACTTTTTGTTTGCAGATGATTACGTATTCAATGTAGCCTCTGAGGATGAGATGCTGCAGCAGGGTATGGATTGATTCTTGGCTTTTTGTGCTAATTTTCATTGACAATTAACACCAAGAAAACAGGTTGTCCACCAACCAACACGACACCACCCATATGTTACATCCATCATTTACATCAAATGGAGAAATTTTGAATTCTGTGGATGTTTATCTACCTTGGCAGTATTCTTTCCAGGAATGGATATACAGATAAAGTTGACATTAGCTCAGTGTTTGGGAGGTTCAAAAGTGTGGGAGAGAAGAGGTATTAGGCTACCTAGCCATTATGCTGACCTAATTATTGTGTGCTTATGAAACCTGGACAGTATGCTAGCAACATGCCAGGAAACTAAATCTCTTATGTTTGAATTGTCTTAGGAAGATTAGAAAATCACCTGGCAAGATAAAGTACCAGACACTGAGGTCCTTCCTTGAGCTAACCTGCCCAGCATTCAGAGAAGGTACAACTCCAATGGACTGGCCATGTTGTTTGAATTGCAAATGTACTTTTGCCTAAAAGACTATTTTACAGAGAACTAACAAGGGAAGCACTCATATGAGAGTCAGAAAAAGGAATGCAAGGACACTCTCAAGATCTCTGAAGAATTTGAGAATCAATTGTGAGATATGGGAGATACTGGCAAAGGATCACCCAGCATAGTGTGCCCTCGTCAAAGAAGGTACTATAGAGTATGAGCGAAGCAGAATTGTAGTAGCTCGAAAGAAATATGAGATGTATAAAATTAGAGACCTCTCCACTCCAAGTGTTCATATGGACTATTTGTGCCCAACCTATGGTAAAGCCTTCCAAGCTCACTTTGGTCTGATCAGCCACTGTCAGACACGCAGTACCTTGACCGCAACATAGTATGTCCTTTTGATGCTGCACAAAGGATAACAACCAGTCAACCATGTATTTAGACACGTCCCTCTAATAATTGGCCGATAGGACCTGTCCAAATTGGGTCGGGGGAACGGGTGGAGGAGTAAATCAGAGGTTAAAATATAAAGTAGATTAAGAAAGAAATTTAGTGTGTTCTTTAGAAAATGCTTTTATTAAATTAACTCACTTTTTTAAAGTCTTTTTTTTTAATTTCTGGAAAAAGAAGTTGTTCTCTGACCTTCTGTAATTCTCATCTTACTAGTTTGTAAGTGGGCTCATTTGTAACTATTAGCCATAACTGATAAAAGAAACTAAAGACTAGATTTAAACTAATTTGTAAATATAGGAATAAACATTAGCATATCAAATGCTTGTTATTTTGATTACATTTCTGTTGTCATCTAAAACCATGTGTTTAAATGGTTTAACTTTTAGGCATATAACACTTCCATGCTATTGCCTCTCAGAAATGTCTTAAGTTTTGTAAATATGTGTGAGTTGTGTGTGTTTAGAGTAGGCTTAGAGCAACTCAAGTAAATATTTTCACAATAAAATGAGTCCCAGAAAGCTATAGAATTGCTCTAAGCTAATAAATCAAAATACAACTGTTTCATCACTCATGCTTAAGTTATTCCCAAATAATTTCACTGATGAATAATTCAGTGACATTCATTTTCATACCTCTCCCTTCTTTTTCTGTAGCCTAAGAAAATTTAAGAAATTTTCTTTTCTTTAAGTACTGCTACAAGTATACTGAATAATTTCTCCTTTATTTTGCTATTTTATAAGTATACTTTTGTTAGTTCTAGATCTCCATGCTTCAGAAGCAGCTTCCTTCCCCCTCATTGCTACCCTTTCCCATAAAGCTTTGGAGTCACAGGATAATGAAGAAAAAGACCTTTGTGCATCTTGGGAAGATTTATTGCCCATGTTAACCTGGCAAAGTCGAGAGAAGCCAGCTGCCCAATAGCATGCAATTGACCTCCTAAACTGAGTTCTGGCAAGATCTTTTCTCTTTCCTTCCCTTTCATATCCTCCCTTCACAAACCTTTTCTTAATTCCTTTTTCCTTACCCCATTTTAGAGAAGGGCTTATATCCTGTTCAGGCTTGATTTGGAGGATGAAATAAGGCACTCATAAGTCACTGAATAGTTAACAGAAGGAGACTGACTTAGCTCTCTCATAGTAAGGACATACACAAAGATACAACAGCCCTTAGCTTTTACAGACACTTCCCTTGGTCTCCATATGAAAAGATCGGAGTGAAGCTGTATCAGTTTTAACAAAATGAAGCCTGCTGTAACTCCAAAGAAGTTCCTTGTCTGGTTCCACTGCAATGTGGACAGCTTTCCCCCTCTGTTACCTGAAGGATGAGATCTTTCCCCCCAAAGATTATATTCCTAGAATGGGGAGCTTAAGTGGTGTAGTGACCTGTTGTCTGAAATACCTGATTTCAAATCTAACCTCTGATACTGTGTGTGACCTTGAGCAAGTCATTTAACCTCTGTCTACCTCAGTTTCTTCATCTATAAAAAATAAGGGAATAGAACAGCACCTACCTCCCAGTGTTGTTGTGAGGATAAAATATGTCAATTGCTTTGCAAACTTAAAGCACTATTTCAATGCTAGAGCTATTACTATTACTGGAATACATGGCCACTTTAGAATGCAGAAACTGCCATGGTGCATGAAAAGATCGTCATACAAACCGCATACAGTTAGGTAATTACAAGTGTAGTTGTATTAGTAATTTCGGCCTAAGTTCACATGTAAGCGAGGATCTCTACTCCCAAGCAAAACCTTGGAATGCAGGACCTCTGGTTCCATGCCGAGGGTTACTTCTGCTGTACTCTACTGAAGTCAAGTCTCATAAAGTCTTTTATGTTTGGACCATACATTCACTCTGTTTTCTGTTGAAAATGGTATAATGGCAAAAAGGATTTTACTTCCATGTTCCATTCAGCCACTGAAACCTTACTTAGTGACTTTCCTGGGTCCTGTAATGGTAATTTAAATGGGAAGATCTTTCCCACCCATTAATAGACCCATGTGACCTGCTTAAATCTCATGGAAGCATAAATCACATGTGGTGAGAGGAGCTTGCTGAACAGGTGGAAGAGGAACAGTGGAGCAGAACTAGGAAGAAGTTGGTAAGAGGCGTTAGGTGTGGAAGAGAGAGGATGCAGGCAGGCAGGCACACGTAGTGTTGTGTTTGTGGGAAGGCCCTAGCAAGGGGTGGGGAAGATTTCAGAATGGCTTTGTACCCTGCAGTGCTAACGTGTATTGACTTCTTGGTTACTGTGATGGATTTGACTTTCTTGTGTTGGGATTTGGCTTTCTGGTGTCTGAATAAATGTTTTTCTTCTGCCTTCTATATGGAGAATCTGTTATACTTTGCAATTCAAAACTATGCTGACATATTCATAGTCTCCCTCCATGCTGCGAATATTGCCTCGGTGATACAGATCCTTCCCAGAAAAGGAAATAAAATAGAAAAGAGAAGAAAAGAGAGGATGTGGGAAGCAAGGAGAGACATAAGAGAGGAGAGAGAAGACATAAGAATGGAAGGAAGAGGAGAAAAAAGGGAGGAAAAAAGATGGAGAGGTGAATAAGAGGACAAAATTCTAGGAGATGCTTCACTCTTCTCTTTTTGATCCATTGCCACCACCAGGCTCCATACTTTCTGAACCTTGTCTTTCTAAAAATAAATTATTTGTCCCCATTCTAATTAATCTTCTCCCACTTAGAATCACTATTCAAAGTTCCAATCTGATCCAGGGTATCTGGATGAACATACTGCTTAGGGTGTAAAAATTACCTTATTGCCTCTACTCAGTTCCTAAATTAGCACTCATATTTGGGTATGTCAAACTCAGTTCCATTTTGATTATCTCACCCCTAGAAACAATGAATCAACTCTCAGTTCCCATGAATTATTTCTGCTCTTTTCTGGTATAAGGCAGTCAAATGGCATAGTGTAAATTATGTCAAACTAATAGAACTTGAGACCATTAAACCATATATGAAGATCCTGTGGGTGCATATTGACTAAAAAGCCATACATTAACATTATCTATGTTCCATCGTATTTGTTTTGTTAAATATTTCCCAGTTACGTATTAATCTTTTTGAACTTGAGAGTATCATAGGCTTCATGTTTGGCACCTCTAGTGCAGTGGATTGAGCAGAAGTTTGACTTAAGTTTGAAATCTGCCTTACTTATTAGCTACATGACTGTGGGCAAGTCACTTAACCTCTCTAATACTGTTTCCCATCTATAAAATAAGGATAATAGCAACTACTTCACTGGCTATCAAGTGAGATAATATATGAAAAGTTCTTTGCAAACCATAACTGTATATATATTTATTATTATTATTAGTTTTTTTCATAATTAGATTCATATACTTTCATTTAGTATGAAATGGTATTGGGACTTCAATGGTGTTAACAAAACTTTGGGTGAAGCAATTCCTCTATCATTGTAGATCGGCAACATACAGTCTTAGAGAGTTTCCTAGGACATTGAGAGGCACAGTGACTTAGGGTTACATAGCCAATATGTATCAAAAGCAGGATTCAAACCCAGGTCTTCGAGGCAGGCTCCTTATCCAGTATGCCATACTACCTCTCATGTCATCTACATGTGTATTGGCTTTCATGCTTCACAGATCCATGATTTTTATAGGTAGGGGTAGTCCCCCACCAATACAAATTATTAATCATGACCCTTCAATACTTTATTTAATTTCAAAAGTTGCTACAGGTTGGAGAAAAAAATCATGACTTATTAGACAACTTTATAATGAGTCAACCTCTCTTAGCTAACATGTTCCTCTGATAACAGACATATAATCTATTGCTAGGCTCACCCTTAAAATTTTCTAGTTTGGTGGGAACTGATAAGCTTCTGTTTTACTGAGATAGCTTTTGAGAACCCAGGATCACCTCCATGCCGCACAGTGAAGCATCAATGTCAGACTTTAGAGGAGGATAAAAAGTATGCTTTATTTTTCTCTTTACATATTTGAAATGTGGCACTTAAAAAAAATGTACTTTGATCAATATTGTTTATATCTTTTCAGAATATATAGTTAATAATAAACATTTCATTTTAGGGGATGCTTGAATTTTACTAGTTTTAAAAGATTTTAATTTCATCTCATATGAATTGTAAAGCAAAGTAAGAAGAAATAAATATCATACAGCTTTCTACAAGATCTGTTTTACAGTATCTCTGCTAGTTTAGTTCAACAAATTTTTAAGTACTAAAAAGCATGTTGTTAGGCACGGCCGGGGGGGAAGGGATAAAAATATCCATGAGACATATTTCCCACCCTCCTGGAGGGTGAGGTCTGAACAAAGATAATTTCTGATTGGATGAAAAGGGTTGTTTTTTTGTTTTATTTTGTTTTGTTTTAAACCAGGTTTGGCATGTTAGCTAGGCTATAAAGAATAAGCACCAGGCAGAAATGGGGTTTGGGAAAGAGTAAGGTATTCCAAATGTATTGCCAATTTATGATCAACTCAGGATCATGGTTACAAATTGGACATTTTCCATAAAGTTTATTCTTTCTATTCAGTTACTTTTCCATTACTGCATTATTTGTTCAAACCACATAGAATATCTTGAAATCTTGGTGAAAAGATAGAGTGGTCCCTGCTTTTCAGTTGGTAGAGAGACCATAATACCAACCAAAAACCAAGTCCCTTTGTGTTCAGCGATGACAATACTTCCCTCTACCAACTGCCAGTCCACTGTTGCCTTGCTTTTCTCACAAAATAGCCTTGTGGTAACTGTCACATTGAGTATTTTTTCACATTTCTCATTATCAAAGTATACGCTGGGAAAATCAATCAATGAATCACCCAGTTCTGTTCCATTGAGTGTCCAGCCACTGACAACATTCATTTTCTCGGGAATCAAAATGTGTTCTGCAAAATCCTTTTCAGGTATACAGATGGGAAGTCCATTGCTGCCACATTGAATGGACTCATTAAGCTCTAGCAATGCTAGGTCATTCTGCCTCATTTCTTGATCATACCTCATGTGTATGTACTTGTTCTTTATTTTTATCTCCAGTGGGGCTCCTGGTATACTATCTTCACCTGTTTAGTAATGACACAATCACAGGTTATTTTAGAAAAGTATTAAAAATTTCCAAAGGTAAGGGAATTCAAATGCAAACAATTGTTATTTATTATATGATCCTGACTTTAATCTTGCAGTACTCACAGAGACTACTAAAATCTGTGACAAGTAGAGATATGGGTAGTTAGTCAGCAATCTCCTAACCCTGCGGCACCCATTTATACAGGATAGAGGTTTGTTATGATTTAATAAAAGCCCAAATGTTCTTTTGTTACTCTCCTCTTCCCTGCCCTCATCCTCCTCAGAATGAAAAGCAAATAAGACTTGACAGTTCCATCCCCTCCTTGAGAATTCATTTTTGGAATGATGGAATGTTTAACAAGTATTTTGGAGGAGGAAAAATAAAAACCTGAATATAGTTATTATATATTATATTATGTTATTACAATAATATGAATTATAATGTATATTATAATAATATATCATACTTATATATAAGTATATATATGCTTATAACTTAAATTATAACCAATGCCACATTTATCAAGATAAACTCCAAAAGGATTTATGAACTAGATAAAAAGTCACATCATAAACAAATTACAGGAGCAAGAAAGATAATCTTGCAGATTATCAATACACCAACTTGATTATGGAAAGCTTTGGTTTTTTTTTTTTTTGCACAAATCTATTATGACTAAGATTAGAAAGAAAACTAACTGGAAAAAATTTTGTAGTAAGTTTCTGATAAAGGCTTCATTTCCAAAGGATTCAAATTTGTAAGACTAGGAGCCAGTTGTGGTTGAGAAGTGGTTAAAAGATGTGAACAGGCAGTTTTCACAGACTAGGAGGAAGAATAAAAATTTATATAGTGCCCACTCTGTGGTATCTCACGTGATCCTCTCAACAGTCTTGAGAAATAGACACAGAGAGTGTCTGAGGCCAGACTTGAACTCAGAGCTACCTGATTTCAGGCACATCACTCTATCCACTATATTATCTACTTGCCTCTCTTTATTGATAGTTATATCCATTAGACTGGCAAAGCTGACAAAAACAGAAAATGATGTGTTAGCAGAGCTGTGAGAAAGCAGGTGCTTTAATGCACTGTTGGTGGAACTGTGAAATAGTTCAGCCATTCTGGAAAGCAATCTGGAACTATTTTGAAATTATTTATACATACTCTTTGACCACTTATCCAGTAAAGAATGGTCCTAGATGTTTATGTTAGTTCCCTATACATCATGAATTTCAGACCTCTCTCAGAGATATTTGAGGCAAAGATTTACTTCCCATTCAACAGTTTTCCCTCTTATCCTAGTTGTACTGGTTTTCTTCATGAAATTCATTTGGCTAAGAATTCTAGCCTACTCATTTTTCAAATGTATAGAGAACTGACTCCGATTTATAAGAATACAAACCTTTCCCCAATTGATAAATGATCAAAGGATATGAACAGGCAGTTTTCAGATGAAATTATAACTCTCTATAGTCATATGAAAAAAATGCTGTAAATCACTATTGATTAAAAAAAAGCAAAATGAAACAATTCTGAGGTATCACCTCAAACCTATCAGGGCTAATATCACAAACAGGAAAATGATGTTGGAAAATGTTAGAGAAGATGTGAAGAAATTGGGACAGTAATGAACTGTTGGTGGAGTTGTGAACCGATTCAACCACTCTGGAGAGCAATTTGGAGCTATACCCAAAGGACAATAAAACTGTACATACTCTTTGAGCCAGCAATACCATTACTGGGTATGTACCCTAAAGAGATCTTTAAAAAAGGGAAAGGGGCCACATGTACAAAAATATTTATAGCAGCTCTTTTTGTGATGGCAAAGAATTGGAAATTAAGGGCATGCCCATCAGTTGGGGAATGGCTAAACAAGTGGTATAAGAATGTAATGATATACTATTGTTCTATAAGAAATGATGAACAGGAGGATTTCAGAAAAACCTGGAAAGATTTATACGAACTGATGCTAAGTGAAGGAAGCAGAACCAGTAGAACATTGTATATAGTAGCAACAACACTGAATGACTTTGCTACTCTCAGCAATGCAATGATCCAAGACAATTCCAAAGGACTTGTAATTAAAAATGCTACCTACATCCAGAGAGAGAACTAATGGAGTCTGAATGTCGATGAAATCATACATTTTAACTTTCTTAGTTTTTGTTCTTTTGGGCTGTTTTTTCTTTCACAATGTGACTAATATAGAAATAGGTTTTACCGATAGCGCATATATAACCTATCTCAAATCCTTACCATCTTAGTGAGGGGGGAGGTTAGGGAGGAAGATAGAAAATTTGGAACTCAAATTTTTTTTAAATGAATGTTAAAAATTGTCTTTACATGTAATTGGAAAAAAACTAAATGCTGTTAAAAGAGAAAAAATAATTCTAGTCTAGTATGACTAAATGTCAACCTAGTATGAAGAAATAATCATCAAAGATATTGAGTAGGCTAAAAAATAAAATACCTGATCAATAGAACATATTAAATAAAGAAGATTCAGAGGTAGTGGAACATGGGGTCAAGGTATTCCATATAACCCAAGACACCAATTAGTGGAGTAAGGAATCCAGATTCAACAAAAATTGCTGAAAAAACTGGAAGGCATCCTGGTAGAAATTAGGGTCAGACTAATATCTTATGCCATATATCCTTGAACATATATGAGACAAGTATAAAAGGTAATATTTATTTATTTTTTTAAAGTTAGACAAGGGATGGCAATAACTTTCACAACTGTGAGTGAGAACAAGGGATAGAGGTTATTAGAGAAGATAAAATTGCAAACCCTTTATACAACTAAAATCAATCTATTTCTTGTTTATTATTATTAAAATCAATCCCTTATTTCTTATCCTTTAGCACATCTATTAGGGTATGACTCTTCTTTTATATGTATATAAATTCCCTGTGTATGTTAGATATCAGGTCTTTATAAAATTATTGTTTGTGGCTTTTTTTACTCATTTAACTGCTTAGAATTAAAAAAAAGAAGCAGTAAAGGGAAAAAAAAAAACCAATTCCACAAAATAGCTCTAATAAAAGTCCGATATCCAAGATATGGATAATTGATATAAACATATAAACCATTTCCTAATAGATTTTTCAAAGGATAAGAAAAATCAGTTCTCAAATAAAGAATTGTAAGCTATCAACATCCATGTGAAAGAATATTCCAGATGCCAACAAAAAAATGTAAATTAAAGAATTCTGCCCCAACCATAGTTGTGAAAGGTAACCTATTTAATTTCCTCTCTATTTT
Source organism: Bettongia penicillata ogilbyi (assembly GCA_023548195.1). Classification (NCBI taxonomy): domain Eukaryota; kingdom Metazoa; phylum Chordata; class Mammalia; order Diprotodontia; family Potoroidae; genus Bettongia; species Bettongia penicillata. Next base: position 1,551,871 of record JAJHZJ010000084.1, on the reverse strand, counting down.
TTTATGATTTATGTCACAAAGATATTTAAATTGTATCTCCATTTCTAATTTATTGCGGGATGTGGTATAAGTTGTTGTTCTAAACTTTGTTTCTGTCAAACTTCAGTTTTCCCAGAAGTTCTTGTTAAGTAGGGAATTCTTTCTCATGTAGTTTATGTTCTTGAATTTATCCATTGTTTGTTGCTTGAGATCAATTATTTCTGATTCTTGCTTATCTAAATTCTTCCATTTGTCTACTTTTCTGTTTTTTAATCAGTATCAAATAGTTTTATGATTGCTACAATATAATATAATTATAAGTCTGGAAGATGATAGAGTTTTTGTTACTCCTTAATTTTACTTTCAACGAGCACTTGCAAAAATTGATGAGGTGAGAGTAATGATTACTTACTTAGCGTCACACTGATGTTTCCGTGTAGGAGTGAACATTTTGCTGTAGTCAATACAAAATTTTCCTGTACTATAACACCGCCACAAAAGTCCTTTCCCTGTGAGTTTATTAGTTTGACCTTTAAAAAAGATGCACAGTCAATTGGTCAACATTATTTATAACAACCTATAATAGAGGTCTCATTTTTGTCCTCTCTTCAGTTTAGTTTGTAGCAAACCCCAAAGTTGTGACTTAGTGGCCACCTTTCATTAGAAGATGTCAAAATCCCAGATGTCTCAGACATTTACTCACTGTGGCCAGTTATTTAAGTTCTACAGACTTTATTTCTTCATCTGTAAAATTATGACCTTGATGAACTCTCTAAAGTTTCTTCCAATTTTAAAACTGAAATCTTATGATCCACATTTTTCTCTTAAAAATGACTTATTTTTGAAGATTCAGCCAATACTAAAATTAATATAGTAATAATAAAAAAAGACTACTTTTTTTGGGGGGGTGAAGCTCCAAAAATTTAGTCCAGGCTCATTTTTGTCACTTGTAAGTATTCAATGGATATTGCCTTTTTATTCTTAGGTAGGTACATTCACTGAAAGTTAACAAATTCAGAATTTAGAGGGGGTCAGTAGAGGGACAAAAAAAGCACTCAAAAGTTTGAGTGGTACTTTAATTTAAAATGACTTTTACTTTCTGCAGTTACCTTTAAATAAAGAAAACTACAACTGCTTAGGAAAACATAATGAAATTCAATGACCATGCTTTTTAACCAGAACTATATAAGAAAGAAAATAGCACATACTTGGTACTTAATAAATGCTAGTTGACTGACTAAATGTGCCTATAATCAAAAATTTCTAAATCTTTTAAAAATATTGATCACATTTTTCTAAGTAGTTTCTTTTTCTTTTTAAAAATCTAAATAAGTGAGCATTTCCACATACATTGTAGAAAAGGAGGAGATTATATATGAAGCTGCCAATCTCTATTGTATAGAACTTTACTGAACTCTTTTTAGTGACAACTCTGCAGCAGAAGAGGGCAGATTTAGAAGCAATGACTAACAGAGAGTAACATTTTAGCTTGAAGTAGGAAGAAATGCACAAGACAAATTCAATATAATTGGTTTCTTTGGGAATTTTACTTTTTGTATTTTAAAACATCATTGTGAGAAAGAGTTCACGTTTCACCAGAGTGCCAAAGGGGTCCATGACACCACAAAGGTTAAAAACCTTAACTTAAGAATCTAGCCAAACCCTAAGTGTTAGAATGACAATATAGTGTCTTGGCCACCTCAGGAATGTATAAATTCCATATCTCTTGGGGGTATTCAAGTAAAAAACATCTGTCAGATGTTTTAGAGGCATTTCTGTTCAGAAAAGGGTTGGTCTGGTTGTTCTGTAATAGTTGGCATTTCTATAGCACTTTTAGGGTTCCCAAGTACTTTCCACACAACAGCTCTGTGAGTTTGTTATTTCAGGTATTATTATCTCCATTTTACATATGTAGAAACAGACCCTGAAAGATTTGTTTATGGTACACATATGGTAAGGGTCAGAATTGGGATTCCAATGCTGCCTGCTAATTAAGACACCAGCTTTATCCCTCTCCCTCCCTCTCCCCCTCCCTTCTTTGCTCCCTTTCTCTCCCTCTCTCCCATATATCTATGTGCATATATAAATACATGGATGTTGTAAGTATCATTTTATATATGTACATATTATACATCCATATAGATGTATGTATATAAATATATAGAGAGATATTATTCTGGATATGTATATATTGCACACATTTATACATATATAGATGTTGTAAGTATCACTTTATATATGTATATATTACACATATCTATATGTATATATTAATATATAGATGTGTATCACTTTATATGTGTATATATATGTTCATATGTATACATATATAAATGTGTATAATTTTATATATGTATACATTACACACATCTATATGTGTATATATATAAATATGTATCTCTGTATGTATTACACACATCTATATATGCATATATACATATACAGATGTGTATCACTTTATATATGTATATATTACACATATTTATGTGTGTACATACAAATATATAGATGTATATGATTCACTATATATAGAGTATGATGCTTACACATCTATATATTCATATGTACACACATATGTGTATGTGTATATACACAATACACACACACTGTATCACTATATTGTAATTCTAACACTTAGGGTTTAGCTAGATTCTTAAGTTAAGGTTTTTAACCTTTGCTGTGTCATGGACCCCTTTGGCATTCTGGTGAAACATGTGAACAAAAAATAAAATTACAAAAGAAACCAATTATATTGAAATAAAGATGTAAGGGGCAGCTAAGTGGCATAGTGAATAAAGCACCTGCTTTGGAGTCAGGAGGTCCTGAGTTCAAATTTAGCCTCAGACATTTACTAGCTGTGTGACCTCGGGCAAGTCACTTAACACCCATTGCTTCCCTAAAATAAGTAAGCTATAATTTTCTTCTTGTTTAAATTCACAGGCTCCCTGAGATCTACTCAGGTGTGCTTTGGACCCCAATTTAAGAACCCCATGGGCTAGATGATCTCTAAGGCTCTTTTCATCTCTTCATTCTGTGACCCTATAGAATTATGAATCATCTTCACAGAAGGGATGTTGAAGTCATGGGAGTAGATAATACTGAAAGGGGAGAAGTACAGAGAGGATGAATGATCAAAAGAAGAAGAATGATGTAAGGAGGAATTAGATTGGTAGGAAGAAAACCAGGATTGAGCATCTCCCTACTATGCTTGACTGGCTGGTCTTGTGGCACACACCCCTACGTTGAGAAAACTGCTATCTCATTAAACAGGGAAACCTCAAAGGCCTTAAAAGACCGTTATCATATGACAAACCACAATTACTTGAATTGCATAGAAATAGCCATAGGACATTGAGAATGCAGACAATATCAAAATCAATATAGTAATGATAAAAAAGTCAACTGGGGTAGGAGGAAGTACCAATATTTTCCTCCAGCCTTATTTTTGTCACTCACAAATGTTAAGTAGATATTACCTTATTTTATTCATGGGTAGATACTTTCAATGAAAGTTACCAAACTCAGAATTTAGAAGGAGCCTCACTTCAGGGGTGTAATGTTAAGGAAATTTGAACATCTTCCCTGCCCCTTAAGAGGCCCATGTGACCTGATTTGAGCTTGGACCAGCCCACAGCCTGAGTCACTTGGAGCCCATGGCAGGAGGAGCTTGCTGAATGGATGGAGCAGGAATGGTGCAGCAGGAAGAGAGAGTGAGGTGAAGCTGAGAGAGAGACAGCAGGCAGAGCAGAGCAGAGCAGCTAGCATGAGTGAGAGAGGGACATTTTGCCTAAGGGAGCTTGTTTGTGGGGAAGCCTGATGGAGGCAAGTCTTGGGGATGGTCATCCTCTCTCTGTTGGTAACATGTACAAACTTTATTGTTAGCATGGTGAAATTAGCTTTCTGGTATCTAAATAAATACCTTAGTTTATTGAGGAAGAAAGTTTATATTTTGCAAATTTACCCTAGAAATATGTCTCTATATCCATAGTGGCTGCTGTGGGTATCACACTGGCTTTACAAGGGGTAAAAGCACTCAAAAATTTAATGGGTATAGGACATTGCCTCAACATGCTTTCATTTTAAGAAAGATAACACTGATGTTGTTCTGAAGTAAAGAAAAATGTCTAGTGGAGGGAAGGTCTTCTGTCATTTTGCTATTTTTCATGTCATATTGGAGAAAGAACTTTGAAAACATTGTATAAGTATTATGACCTGACTGTCTGGTTTTGCTTAAGTATTTGTATTTTTAAAACAAGGATATTTTTATTTTTATGGTATGTCATATTAAATTGTGATGTATATTTCTGATAGATTTTCATTTGGAAAAGGGAGTGGAAATGTTTAATAATATGAAATACCTAACACCACACATGTATGGGGTGGATAGAGTGGAGGGCCTAGAGTCAGGAAGATTCATCTTTCTGAATTCAAATCTGTCCACGGATACTTCCCAGCTGTGTGACCCTGGGCAAGTCACTTAACCCTGTTTGCCCCAGTTCCTCATCTGTGAAATGAGCTGGAGAAGGAAGTGGCACCATTCTAATATCTCTACCAAGGAAACCCCAAATAGGGTACGTGACTGAAAAATGATGACAACAACACATATGTATACACATCTAATTATATAGAATCTTCAGTGTTTATTAAGGATAGTTTTCTATTACCTGCCATGGAAAATTTTGGAGAGTCAGCTTAGCATCCGTCAATGTCACATTACTTTTAGAACTGAGGATTCCACATGCACACTTCTCTTTAATAAGAAGAACATGAAGAAAAGTCATTGAAATTGGCATCAAAGGTAAATTCCTCTTATGTAGATATAAAACACTTATTCATTAATATTTAAAATCTAATTCTGGCTTTTATTTATTCCTTTATAGGATCTAGACAATATTAGTCATGAAATTTCAGGGAGTTTGCAGCTTACATAATATGGTATAATAAGATATAGTGTAATAAAATATAATGTCACACAATAAATGTTATAAAAATCAATATGATTATAATATAATCAATCAATAGAATTTGGTGGACCCTTTTTTTCCCCATCACAAAACTGAAGTTTACTGGTATTGTTTGGACACGAGGAAGGACAGCTTTTCATTACAATTGAAAGGTCATGATCTGTAGATCACCATTTATAAGATAGAAGGGATGAACCTTGGCACATATAGAGTCTTATCTATATAACCCAGTTGTGTCAAACTCAAATATAAACAAGGGTGACTAAAATGTATATAAGGATTGCTATAGGTCTTATATTGATGTAATTTTAAAATGGAATATTATCTACATCTTATATTTTTATTTATTTTCTTAAAAATTTCCCCTTTACATTTTAATCTGGTTCAGGCCACACTTGGGAGTGTTGTGGCCCACATGTGGTCTGTGGGCTGCATCTTTGACCCCTTAGTCTAACCTACTATTTTCTCTCTATTTTGTCTACTTACCATTTGGAATGCATGATCTGTAATCTTTTCCAAGTTTATAACCCTTTGCACAACTGCACATATAAAATTCCTGCCCTGGACGACAAAAGTGGTCACATCCTTTACTTCTCTTGGAATGACATTCATTTTTAGCTGAAAAGGAAAAATCACAAACATTGATATGAGCATAGAAAAACAATCTCATTTATAATTTCCTTATGCCCATATTTTCAGATTTGAGGTTTTAAACATTTTCCCATTGTTTCTTCTTCACATAAACATTTTTTAGAACACATAGAAATACATAAAATCAACTTTAATATACTTTTAAAGTGAAATTTTTACATTTTATTTTTTTCAAATTACTTGTAAAAATAGTTTTTTAACATTCATTTTTAAAAAAAATGTTGAGTTCCAAATTCTCTCCCTCCCTCTCTCCCCTCTCCCCTTCTTGAAAAGGCAATCAATTTTATATAGATTATTATAATATTATTTTAACAGTAATGTTAGGAGAGTTAAATAATTGGGAAGATATTCAGCATTTTTTTTTTAGTCTAGACCACTATTCTTAGTCTAAAATATTTAGGCAGAAGAGAATTCCAGATTTCCAAGGATTAGAATCCTAATAAACCTTTCTCTTTGCGTATTCCAGTACACAATCACAAAGGTGGCACAGTGAAAAAAAAAGGTACTTTACCTGGAATCAGGAAGTCAGGAAGACCTGAGTTTAAAACTGTTCTTAGACACTTTCTAGCTTTGTGGCCCTGGACAAGTCATCGAACCTCTCTCAGCTCCATTTCCTTACCTATAGAATGGGGATGACAGTAGCACCCACTTCACAGGGTGTCTGTGGTGATCAAGTGAGATAATCTATGTAGAGCACTGTGCAAACCTTAAAGCATAACATAAAAGCCAGCTATCATTATTAAGATTCCCCAATGGCTTTTGAAGTAATGAACATTTGTATAACACTCAGGGCTTACAAAACACTTTCCTCACACTAACACTAAGGAAGATAGAGTAAGGATTATTATCCCCATTTTTCAGATGAGAAAACTGAGGTTCAGAAAGTATCAATGACTTGAAAAAGTTCCAGACTAATAAATAAATGGCAGAGCTAAGACTTGAGCCCACGATCCATGCTTCCTAATATCATATTAAGCTAAAAGGACGCAGAACCGTGTGGAATTTCTCTCTTTAATGCTCAGTTGAAAAGCCAAGTAGTCTGAAAACAGTTTTGTTGTTTTATTCAGTTGTTTCCGGGCATGTCCAACTCTTCATGATCCCAATGGGGCTTTTTTTTTTTTTTTTTACAAAGATACTGGAGGAGGTGGCTAGTTCCTTCTCCAGCTCATTTTACAGATGAGGAAACTGAGGCAAACGGGGTTAAGTGAATTATCAAAGCTCACACAGCTAGTATCTGAGGCCAGATCTGAACTCAGGAAGATTTGTTTTCTTGACTCTACGTCCAGCACTCTTTCCACTGTGGTACCTAGCTGCCTAAAAATACTTTTAGTAACAAAATAACAATGAATTGGATTATTTGTAATAATAGCAACCATAGTAACGAATGAGCAACAGTAATATTAAGCTTAAGTAAATAATCCGTTGGTTCTCTCCTGAAGTGGCAAAAGATCTTCATTTTTGTATTTTAACTACAAATCCCAAAGAGCAGAAGTATGCATTCTGTCCTGTTGTACCTCGTTTCATTTAGGATTATATAAATATCTACAAATCTGAATTCAATTGCCCATTTTTCTCCCATCCCTTTGACCTGACCCCCACCTAAAAGTAAAGTCATAAATGAATAAAAATCACAGACCTCCAAGGAATGAATAATCAAATAACAGAATCCTTTTAAAAAAAAAAAAAGGAAGAATGAGCTCCATTTAATGAGTGCACAGAAGACCTCATTACAGTGGTGACCTCCCTTTCCACGAGCCATTACTCAAATAATCTTATTTGGTTCAGACATGTAATTTCATTGGGAGAGGGGATTCCCAGCACGGAAATCACCTCTGTCAATGCCTATCAGCAATTGCTCTGCAATTTATAGCTTCACATTGGTGCCCAGAGCTCTGAGAGGTTAAGCGATTTGCCCATAGTCATGGAGCGGGACATGAAAATCAGATCCTTTTAACTCCAAGGTAGGCTCTATATCTACTACAACACTGCCCTGAATTTAGGTCATAGATTTACAGATTTCGTAACTGAGGTCACAGCGACTCTGCGACTTACTAAACGATGTATAACATTAATCTAAGTGTAGTAGAGAGTTGAGGTCCGACTGGCATTCTGATACTTGTGGTTCAGAGGGATATGCATTTCCTCTGAGCCTGGAATGTGATTTGAACTATCACAGCCTTTGAGCCAGAAGGTGAATTTGAGTCACATCCAGGATTTTTTTAAAAATATGCACACTTTATGCAAAAGAACAGACTGAGAAGGAGTGAGGATGGCTTGAGCTGAGTAACGGTAACCATGGGTGAGATGGCACCCTCAGTCCCTTCTGGGCTTTAACAAAGTGAATTGGGATGAGAAAAAGAGAAAGGAGACCTAAACTACATGTAGCAGGGAAGCAAGAGATTGAGATGAAGTAATTGTAGGGTCTCTGCTGGCACCTTAGAGCAAAGCAGCTGATGGAAAAGTTGCAAAAAGTCTACTTTCCCCAACTTCCCTTTGCAGTTACAGGTGCTATCACATGCTCTTTTCACTGCATTTATTTGAATCTTACTTGTATCTTGATTTTGCTTCATGTGTAAAGAAATTAGGTTTGGGAATTAAGACTTGTATTGTACACTTAGTCATTCTGGGAAAAGGGGAGGAGGTAACTTGAAATATACAAATTTTAACTTAGAACAGAGAACCAAATCTCTATTAATTTTAAAAATTTTCCTAACTCGGGGCTCTGAGCTATTTATGCTAACTTTTCATCATCTGATAAATAGTCTTAAAAAAAACAGAGAAAGAGACTTTGAAAACCTGAGGATCCTGAAATTGCTTCCAGACACTTCAAAAGTTTAAAAAAAATTTTAACTTTAAAATTTTTCTAAACTTCAAAAAACTAAAAATTTTACAATAAAAATAAAATCAAGGTAGTTGTTGGACTCCTTAGTCCTGACTAAATCTGAGACAAAGGAAGCTCAGAAGAGAGGAGAGTGACCAAGGGAAAGATCTTGCCCTAAAGCAACCTCCAGGAAAAAGACAGGCAAGGCTTGGGAATGTACAGCTCTACTTTTAGAAGTGAGGCAGGACAGAAAGGATCAAATACCACCTGGCCACCTCTGCCCTTCACAATGACACCCACTAGGGTTACATAAGATAATTTCTTTTAATTCTTTCATACAAAGACAAGCTGTTTACTATGCCTTCATGCTACATTCAGAGTGGCCTTTATTTCACTGCAAGCACTCCCACTGTAATCATTGTAAATGGTACAAAAGAACTTTATGCCAGTATTGAAAACGATCATTACATGTACTTGGAAAAAAATAAAATACTATTAAGTAGAAAATAAAATAAATAAATGAAAAAGAAAATTTTAACATAATAAAATTTTAACACAAGGAATATGCACAAGGAATAAAAAAAATAAAAACCCCAAACAACCTTATGCCAAAGCAGCTCTCCTTTCTAAGAGGATTAGACTACTAAAATATATTACTCATCTGCCTATTCATAATGAAAAATAATTTGTCTTATATTTTATGCAGGTTCATAACCTAGGAACATGCTAATCTAGGAATATAATCTATATAATCTAGGAATATGCTAAAAGCTATCCTGATGAACATGCTAGCATGCATTATTAATTATTTACAATTCTATTGTGAAGATAATTTTTGTCTTAAATTAGCTCTTAATTATATTATGTCATATAATATAGCTCTTAATTATATTATTTTCATCTTGTTTGAAAAATCTTGTTCTATAATAGGAAATGTATGATGTTAAGCTCCCTGATGGCAGAGAATGCTTCACTTCAGTCTCTGACTTCCATGCACTTAGGTTAGAGATTAGGGAGTCTAATTCCTAACCTCCCAGTTCTTGTCTCCTCCAAGTACTATTACTTTCTACTCAGATATTCAGGAAGCCTCACCATCACCTTCTTCTTTGATCAGAAAGTCTGAGAACCTTCTGTCTGACTATAACCACCTAACATTCCCTATTCCTCACTCTCAAAGCAAGCTCCTATCCCTCCACTCTCTGAGTACTTACTGCCCTTCTGTAACTTCTCTCTTCCCAATATTGACCCTATGGTTACCCAATTCACCACGGTTCTCTACCCTCATATACTCATCCCTTACCCTATTGCTGCTTAGTTCTTGCTAAAATCCAGCCTTGGATTGCATCCATTATTGGTTTTTCTTTACTCCTACGCAAATGCCTCAGAATGGAGCTTGAGGAAATCAGGCAATTGTACTTAGGTACATAATGAATTCTTATTTAACTGTAACTGAGTTCTCACTGCAATGCTTTTAGAGGCAATGCTTTTAGAACCCTTCTTTTGCCTCTCTGCCAGTGATATTGAAATGTAATTATTGAAATATATTTTTTTAAAAATCAGATTCATAGCCACAGATTAAGAACCCCTATCTGGCAGCAAGAACACTAGTAGCAGCTTTGTTGAGTCTTCTCTTTTCATATGCTAAAAGCAGAAGTTGTTTTTTCTTTCCTAAATTCTTTTGCTTCTTTTTCTTTTTTTATAATGCCTATCTACTCCACTAAATGCTATTTTCATTAGTGATTGGTTCTACTGATGGGAGAAGGTGAGGGAAAGGACCCTGGGTTTCTGAACTTCTTAAGTCCCTCCCTCCATAGCCCTTTTCAGTGCAGATGGAGTTAAAGTAGCCTAAAAGTTTACATGCCTCCCCAAGAGGATCACCTACTATAAGGGAATAACTTAGATACCTTTGATAGATACCTTTTTCTCTTTTTAATTCTGCCAGACCAAATAGCATAGTCAACAAAATGAGTCATAAGTAGGTCAGTGGATAGAGGACTAGACCTTAAGTCAAGAAGACTTTAGTTCAAAACTGGCCTCAGACACTTATTAGCTACCCTCCAGAGTTACACCATTTTTCAGTGTAAATCCAAGGAAGCAAACTCATTTTATTATCAGTAAGTTTCCTCAGCCAAAAATGAAGAGACTGGATTAGACAATATTTCAGGTGCTATTCAGGTAAACGTAATATGGTTTATTCTCTATAATTAGAAGCCTAAATCTAAAGCAAAAACCATTTTTATACACACACATACTAACACCAGAGACAATGATCTCTATTAGAAAGGTATATAGCAGGGAGTCAGAAGAGTAGTTCAAGTTCTGACTTGACTACCATCTTGTTGTGTAACTTTGGACAAAACATTTGAGTTCTCTGGAGCTCAGTTTTTTGCCTCTGAAAATGAGTAGGTTGGATCTCTGTGGTATCTTTCAGCTACATCATTCCATGATCCCAAGCTCTTTTCCTTCAATAATAATAACTAGTATTTATATAAGCACTTTGTTGTGTTTGTCCTTCGTTGCTGAAGAAGATCATGCCATCAGAAAAATAATGATATGACTTGAACTGGACTTTGTTTTGAATGAGGGAGAGCTGTGCAAAGTCACCAGCCTCACTTTCTCCTCCTGAGCCATCTGGATCCAGTGACCAGATATTCAGTGAATACGCCTGTTTGAGAAGTAGTCCTGGGATGGCCTCTTTAACAAGGCAAAGAAAAATAACTACATCAGATTGGTAGGGAAACAGCAACAGTTACTATTGCACTTTAAGTCTGGATGATCCCAAACTTTCACTAATAGTAACAGTTAATATTTATCTAAGCACTTTAAGGCTTGCAAAGTGCTCTACATAGTACATTTGATGGTAATAACAACCCTGGGAAGTAAGTGCTAGTATGATTGCTGTTTTGTGAATAGGAGACAGCTAGGTGGATTGATGGATGGAGTACTAGACCTGGAACGACAACGATCTGAGTTCAAATCTAGCCTCAGACATTTACTCGTTGTGTGACTCTGGGCAAATCACCTAACCCTGTTTGTGTCACTTTCCTCATTTGTAAAATCAGCTGGCAAAGGGCATGGCAAACTACTCCAGTATCTTTGCCAAGAAAACCCCAAATGGAGTCACAAAGTGTTGGACACAACTGAAATGACTGAACAAGCTTATATTGTGTTCAATCATTCAGTTTGTACCTCTGACTCAGCCAAATAAAGTCATTTTGAGACATTTCAATGAGGTTTGATAATTTATTAATGATGTTATTGTGAAATAAAATTGGTAGAGGCAAGGTTATATGGGCTATGTCTATATTTTTTTTGATACTTTTGGCAATTCCTCCATCTAAAAATAGCAATAACACTTTCCCCCCTCCTTTATACAGTATTTATAGGTATTTTATATGTTAAGTACTCAATAATCTATATGTTTGATTCTATAAATTACATATATTATACATAGAGTACTGAGGATTCTATATAATAAGCATTCACTTGTGCTTACTACTAAAGGTGACATCTAATAATCCTAGATGTCACTAGAGGAGGAATCACTTTGGTTTTGTTACAAAATGAACATAATGCCAATTTATTAAATTGCCAATGAGCATCCCATCTACAATGGTGGAGAGTTTCTACACTGGGAGGTCTCTACAAGGATCAAATCACAGCTTCTGACCAGAGAAAACAGGGGCCTATGAGAGAAAGAGAATGAGGAGAGGAAAGAAAGAAGAAAGGAATTCTCATGTATGTAACATGAGAATATGCCTGAAAATTTCATGAAAGGAACAAAATTAAGTAACAGCCTTGGCTCTTACCATATTCACAATTTGTTCCCTCATACCCTTCAAGGCAGCTGCATGTGTAACTTCGGATATAATCGTGGCATATTCCATTGTTCAGGCAAGGTTGAGAGACACATGGAGTGCCAGCTGTAGGAATACCTCATTAATGAAATACGGCAGGATTTAAGAACTGCAAAACATTTATGGAATGTAATTATCTATAATAAAGGGTATTATTTCCAACCTCATTTTAGTCTCAATTTCTGCCTTAGATAATACTTTTATGAGAGCTTTTAAAAAGTGGCAACCTTGGCAAGCTTATGTTGTGACTCTTGGCCCCATTCTCTCCACTCTCTGGATGAGGTTCTTTCAATTAGTAAGACGGCCAGAAAACACAAAGTCGAAGAGTAAAATAGAACTAGAGGTGAGGGGTAATTAAGGTAACCAGACGTAAGATCATAGCTTTAGAAATGGAAGGGAACTTCATACCCCTATCCCACTTTACTGATGAGAGAGCTAAATATTAAAATCTTGGAAGGTTGCCCTTTTTCTTCACCCCAAATGGTATTCATTAGAATGTTTTATTTTTCTAAACTCAATTCAGCAAACATTTATCAAGAATTTACTCTGGTTGTATTGGAGTAGGGAGAAACTTGAAGCATGCAGACCCATCCAATCAAGGCATGAGATGATGGCAACTTTCACTAGTTAGGTTATAATGAAAAGTGTTTAATTGAGTTGATACTAGCCATCCTATTCATAACTCGGACGCCACCCTTTGGGGATTACATAAATTGAAGGATATTTTATAAGAGATTTATTCTTTTTGCCAAAAAAGACAAATGTACTCTTCTAATCAATATGTTTTTTAAAAATTACTTCCACTTTGGATCTGAGTGAAAAACACTATATCTTATGTATATAAAAAAAGAATTTATTCTGTACACTGCAAGACACTATGGATATGAAGGCAAAGAGATAGATCCTGCCCTCAAGAAGCTTACATTATATTTTCTTTCCTTTTTTCCCTTCTTCATTTTAAAAATTCCTCCTTTGACATATAAAACTCCTTTCCGACTCCATATTTCTTTGCTTGATTGAGACTACTAAATATAAAACTTCCTCAGAACAGGCAATGCAGGGGAGAGGGAGGAAAACAAAAAGAGAGTCCATGATACCAATTGCCCTAGACTTAACTCCTTAGCCTATAATAAGGTCTCTCTTTTTTTCTCTCTCTGATGACACCAAATTGGAGACTTCATTACTAATAAATAACTGGGCTTCCTTAGGACCCCATCCACAGACATAAGATTCATCATGTTCTATCACTGTGACCAGCATTGGTGGTGAATCTATTACCTTGTCACATTACTGATAATCTACCACCTAGATGGCTTCATTGTCTCCTCTTGAGTCATTTCTCCAAGGTTTTAAAAGATGTAGAACAGATGTGAACTTTTTGATGCCAGTTATTTTGAAGAGTACATTCCAACAACTTTAGCATTATGTATGGGAATCCAAGAAGTCATTAGGGAATGAAGAATTTGAAAACTAAATGCTTAGACAATTCTTTGGCTCAATTCTTCCAAGCTCAGTAATTTCCCCAGTATAGAAAGAAGTTCCTTCCACTAATATAGACTGAGCATTGTCTATAATTTTATAGGTAACTTTTAAGAGGTACTTTGGCCAAAAAACTTGTGGTCAACCTGAAGAAGAACTGAAGAATTATGCTCTCAAATGCACCATGGAGGCAGTAAGTTATTAATGGAAAGAGTTTTGAATTTGGTGTCATAACACTTGGGTTTTGAGTGTTAGCTCTGCAAGTAATGCGGCCTAGGTTAAATCACTTCACCTGTTTGGGACTTATTTTCTTTATCTCTAAGATAATGGAGTTGGATCCCCCATTGTTCCTTTCTATTTTTAAAATTCTATGATTCAAGTAAATATCGACAAGGCAAATCAAAGAAAGCCACCTACCCATATATTGGTTCCAAAATGCATGCTGTAAGACAAAAACAAATACAATTATTTAAAATGGCAATCTCTCCCCTCTATCCTCCCTTCCACAAAAACATTTGTTTATTAAAATATTTATTGAAACATATGCCCAAATACTAAGATGACAAAAGTAGGATTGATTTTTGGTATTCATCTGGGTATTTCGGAATGCAGCAGTGAAAATGAATATTTAAGATCATAATTTTTAAAAAATAGAATGATTGAAGCTTTCATTGTTCATCCAAACATCTTGGATTCATGAAGACCACAAATTCTTGGCATTTGCTTCTCCAGCTGACCACTGTCTAGTACACTACTAGTTTGGAATAAGTTCAGTTTCCTATATTCATCAAGGGATGGGGGTAGAGACAATATGTTATAGACAACTAGAGAGTTACCTCTATACTCTCTTTGATTTTTGAGGGTAACAGCGTTGTATCTCACTGTCTGCAAAGAATCACAGCTATTATACTCATCCTCACAAAGCAACAATGGTGAAAATTGTCTTTTGGAAAGGTGAGTCACAGGGCTACTTCAAGAGAATCTGGCAAGTCTCTGGCTCTTTGGTTCCATCCCTATCACCTCCTTCCCCAATTTTGCTTCTTATGCCAGGTTATATAGCTCAAGAGCCAGGACTCTTTGGTGGGCATACACAATTACTTTGTCTCACTCAGCCTCCCCCCTGTGACTAGGAGAACCCAATTCAATAAATACTAGTTAGCATTGTTGTTTACAGATGTTATATGCTTAATTAATGTTTGTTGAATGAATGTTTGTTCAATCTGCTGCCTGGCAACATGTCAATACAATATGTTAAGAGCTAATTCTGCTGTTGTTCATCTTCTTTTGGATCTGTTGTCTTAAGCAGGTCTGAAGTGGCTTCTCCAGCAGCATGGTCAAATTCTTATTTTGCTTGGCTGATGAAACTAATTTGAAGGGGAGGTAATAATCATTCCTAGGAGGACCTTCTGGGGTCATGGTGTACAAGAATCATATGTTCAATCATTTGCTTAAGAGAGATGCAAAGATAACTAAGACCTGGTGCCTACCTTTAAGCAGTTTATAATCTATTAGGGGTGATAAGTTGCTCACACCACTATCTATTGTACAATAGAGGATATAATGAATGTATAGCTATCTTGGACTTTTACTTTTGCATGGCTGTTGTCAGGCAGCTAGGTGGTGAAATGGATGGTGCTGGGCCTGGTATCAGAAAGACCTGAGTTGAAATCTGACCTCAGACACTTCCTAGCTGCGTGACCCTGGGCAAGTCAACTTAACCCTCTTTGCCTCAGTTTCCTCATCTGTAAAATGAGCTGGAGAAGAAAATGGCAAACCATTCCAGTATCTTTGCCAAGAAAATCCCAAATAGGGTCAAGAAGAGTCATTTGTTACTGAACAACAACCATAAAAGAGTAGGGTCTGATTCTGCAGTTCACTAAGCAGATTCTGAATGTCCTTCAGGGAGGTGTAACATGGGTGTGAAGTTCAGCGAAAACCAAAGGACTTCAGCTGTGAAAGTCAGGTGCTATATTAGTCAAAAAGATGATTTTCTCATTTAATCTATAAGAACATTTTTGAAAGTGGCGACAATCAGTGTATTATAATGTATGTGAAGACAGATACTACTGACCCTTTCAGATAGCCTTAGAAAGTGACACTCCTTTACTTGTCCAGGTTGAACAGCAATTTGTGCCAGAGGAGGGTATTTATTTTTACTCACTTTATTACCAGTTAAGACTCATGGGAAAAAGTAAACTGATTTTTAAAAAGACCCAAACCATAAGGCCTGGTATATGTAGTTGGCAAGACATGGTTAAAGATCTGAAGACTGTAAACATTAGATTAAACCAGGCTACATAGTCTGATTCCTTGAGTCCTACTACACTTAGAAGTACATTTCTAATAATAATAAATGATAGCTGATATTTGCTCAGTGCTTTAAGGTTTGCAAAGTATTTTAGATGTAGATAGAAACACATATGCTGCCTTATTTTATTTTCACAATAATCCTGTAAGGTGGGTACTGTAGGTATTATTGTCCCTATTTTACAGATGAAAGACTCAGATTCAGAGAGGTTATAAATGGTTGGTAATTAGGCCACCCATCTATTAAGTGCAGAGGGTGGGATTTAGACGCAGGACTCTCCTAACTCCAAGTCTTGCTCTCTTTCATTCATAGTATCTAAGACTTCCTTTTTCCTTTATATCTGATGGAAGAAGGGAGGCACTGGCTAGTGATATAACCAGGCTAAATCCCCTTTAAAACTGGAGACCCTTCTTGTGACTTACCTGGCTGTTTGGCTTAGGGCTACAACAAAAGGGAAAATCCAACTTAAATACTACTAACTCTATAACATGTTCTCTGATTCCTTCCTGGCCAATAACTCTTTTCTCTCTAGGACCTCACATCACTTTATGCTGTACTTTTCTGGTATACTTATCACAGAGGACCATGTATTATAGTTATATCTATATCCAATTCCCCCTCTACATTATAAGTTTCTTGAGGGCTTGTCATAACTAAACTTTGTAATTCCCCTAGCACCTACACCAAGCTCTCTACAAAATAGACATTGGAGTTATCTATAGTCCTTTGAAAAAATCCCAAGAAATGTTGTGAATTCCAGATTAATGACTAAATTTCATAGATGAGACTCATTTATGGGGGAAGAAAGACATTCTAGAAACCTACGACAAATACTAGGATAAAACTCTAATTGAACTCTCATAAAGGGCGTTTCAAGCTAGGAAAGCCATTAAAAATCTGTCTTCCCCCCCCCACCCCCAACCCCCCCAGTCCAGTTTGATAATGGACTTAGTTTGGACACCTGATTGGCCTCTGTTCTGACTTTGCAGGTCAGAACTCTTGAGCTCAAGCAATCCACCACAGTATTAGTAAAGTAGTATTTTCTATTATGAATAGTAAAAAACATTCATTCTCAGACATGAGATTATAAAAGCCAAAATAGATAATTTTATAATATGAAGTTAAAAGAACCTTTGCACAAATTAATCAATACAGTTAGAATCAAAATAAAAGACATTATTGGAAAGAAATAATTGCAATAAATATCTCTAATAAAAGTTTGACCTTCAAAATATATATATATATATATATATATATATATATATATATATATATATAATCTAGAGATATACTTTAATGCATGAACAGTTTTCAAAGGAAAAAATACAAGCTGTCAACTATCATCTGAAAAAATTCTAAATCATGAAAAATCACCAGGGACAGTCTCAAAATCAGCTGTGAAGCGGCTGAATGTAATTTCTTCCTTTTATCAGTATCCTAGCAACAACTTAGAGGGATGGGGAAAGAGTAACACCCAGATACCTCAAAGGAAAATGATAGCAGTGAGGTTTTGTTTTAAACTACTGAAGCGGAAGGAAGGCTCGGGGTGTGGAACATTATGTATGCTATGTGACTTAGTTAATATGTTGATTGATTATGGTGAATTGCTTTATTTCCCTATTTCTTTTAAAAACCTGTGTTAGAAAGAATAGCTCTGGTTGAGGGTGGGACATGTATGGAAATTAAAATGTTTTAAAAACAAATCAATTAAAAAAATAAAAAAATGAAGTTGGGGAGTGGGCCTTTACTCTGAAAATGAGTGGTATTTAGCCTTCTAATGAGACAATCTCAAGTCCCCCATCTGTCAAATGAAGGGGTTAAATCATCTAGAAATTCGTTCTGCAGAAGGATGTACTGTGTCCAGTTCTAACCCCAGTTAGATGGGCATTGTTATGTTCTGGCTGACACTAAGTGCTTTAAATAAGGGCTTGATCGGTTGTTCTGTTGACTGAATTTCAAACAGTGTTAATAACGCAGATTACATTTAAAAGTGTTTGAGTACAGTCTACATCCCCTCCAGTAGTTGTTGTTCCATCATTTCAGTAGTGTCTGGCTTTTTGTGACCCATTTGGGGTTTTCTTGGCTAAGATCCGGGAATGGTTTGCCATTTCCCTCTCTAGCTCATTTTACAGATGAGGAAACTGAGGCAAAGACGTTTAAGTGACTTGTCTAGGGTCACATAGCTAGGAAGCATCTGAGGTCAGATTTGAACTCAGGAAGATGAGTCTTCCTGATTGTGGGCCTGTTGTTAAATATTTACCCCTATGTCCCCGTCCCTCCTTCTACATCTCTGATCCTATTTGCTTAGGGTTCTGAATACACTAAATTCTTTCAAAAGTTGTTTGTTCCTAGCTCTTGAGTGACAGCAAAGTCCTTCAGGAAGTCTGACTGAGGTTTGAACGTGCAATTATTTTTTTTAGAACTTAACAGTGATTTAATGGTGTAAACAACCACCAAGTTTCATCTTGCTCTGAATACTGATATGAAGATCCCCTCCCCCATTTAGTACCTGACACATAATAAGGCACTTAATGAATATTTATTGCTCAATGTGTGGGTATGTATATGGTGGGGCATGGTGCAGTATGTGTATGTGTGTGTGTGTGTGTGTGTGTGTGTGTGTGTGTGTGTGTGTGTGTGTGTAAATACAACTATCTCCCTCGGCCCCTTTAGGGCACAGATTTTGTCTTTGGAACCTCAGGACCTAACAGGGTGGGTCCTTAGTGGGTGCTTAATAAATGCTTGTTGACTGATAGATAGAAAGAACTGAGAAAAAAAGGTAAACTGATAATCAGAGTTAAATGAGGGATTGTTTAAAAAAAAAATACACATTCTCTGAACGCCAGAGAATTCCGCTCTCTATGATACGTAGCTCTTTTTGTTTTTTGTTTTGGGGGTATTTTGGTAATAAATAAAGTTATCTGAATTATAGGAAAGCCAGAAAGCCTTCAGAGAATAGCACAATGCCTGGAACACAGTTTTGAACACAGAGAACACGTTTTCAAACCTTCAAAGCACACACCAATGTGTGTTCCTGCCTCTGCTTTATGACATCTCTGTAGGAAATACGAGTTGCAAATATATGGGGCCCCTTCCAAGGGAAATAAGAGCCGTACACTCTAAATTTCTCATAACCACAAGTGAATACAGCCCACTTCAGATGAGTTTACAGCATATGGACATGTAAGGGAGTCAGAACGCTTGGAAAATTGCTAAAGCAAACTTTGTAGTCACAGATGGAAACCTTTATTCAGAATGAACTGTTGAAATAGTTTTCTCAGGGATATATAGCAGTAAAAATGCAAAATGTAAATTAAATATTTTACCATTAACAACCAGAAATGTTCTCACCTTACACACTAATTAAGCTAACCATACCGTTACTGCCTTCCAGTGAACTAGGGAGTTGTTTAAAATGGATATGCCCCGAGCTTGGACTACTTCCAATGCATACCTGGTCACATGTGTCAAGGCAATATAACTAATCCAAATAGTAAATCATGATGAAATTTTTATGTAGGAGGCTAGTCCTAAGAAAGGTTATTTTGTTCTCAAAAATGTGTTGACCTTTTTGAGACAAGTAGGCCTTTCTGTTAAACATATTAATTTCTAGCATAGCAGGAAAAAATCTCTTACTTTGCATGATGTCTAAAACTAACCGATGCTGTCAACTTGCCAAATTTTGAAAGAAGCATTGCTATATTTGAGTAAACTTGGCCTTGCTCTCTCCATATGCATTAATGTTGAGTGTGATTATATGGTTGACCTAATTAAAAGTTAGGGTCTCAAGCACAGATGCTAGAGTAATTCACCTGATAATTTGTTGGAGTTGGATAATTTGTCCCTTTTAAAATATATAACTAACTAAATTTTGTTCCTTTGAGATATGAAATTTCTGCAAGACAGCAAAAGGTGAAACGATTAGAAATGGGGAAAAAATGTCGTACATACAGTCTTTTCATTGTTTTCAAACACTTCCCTTGCTTCTTCATAAACACATTTTTCTTCAAAGCATTCTCTTTCCAAATTTCCCTTTAAAATCTCCTCCAGAATAAAGGATCTGGCACGTTTCGTTCTTACTATAACTTCATTTGCCTTAGAAGCCGGCCAAAATACTGGAAAGCAGGGTGAGAAAGTAGATGAGATCAACACTTAGAGATCCTTCAAGAATTGTTCGATCTCTGCTATTCAAAAAATCCAGAAATATATGGATGTTTTGAAAATAAGAAAATCCTACAACTAATTTACATTTGTGTTAATGCAAATACCTTTTTCTTTCATTTAAATTCATTTTTTCCATTAAAGAAAGGCGAATCGGTACTAAAACATGATATGAATTTAAAATACCAAGGAAATATTCCTGACTTTGACACTAATTACCTTTGTGACTTTGGGCAAGTCTCATAAATTTTTTCTTTGAAACCATTTTTGTAATTTAGTATGATTAGTGTAACCTTATTTTTTATACTTTCTTTTCAAAGTGGGCCTCAGTTTTCACAACTGTAAGATGAGGGTTCTGGACTAGATCTGTCATTTGAAGTTTTTCCCCTCTTTACTATGAATTCAACAAGCACTGCCATTTCAATAAGAAAAACTGAAAAATGGGTTGTATATATGAAGCTATGTACTTCTCTTAAAATATAGGCTTCATATGTACTCATTAACAAGATGATATTATATTGTACTCATATGTTCGTAAGATATATGTACTCATCAACATAATATATATATATACTATATATAACAAAATATATGTACTCATAAACAAAGAATGTCTGTACCCTTCTGAACATCCTTCTTTACTCTTTTTATATATTTTTAAGTGTTTTCCTTAATTATTTTCTTTTTCTTAGATTATATGGTAAGATTTTTTACTTTTACATCCTGTAATTCTATTTTGTGTGAAATATAGATATATTTAATTTCTTGGTAAATAGGAAATGTACAATCAGAGATTTGTAATCTAGAAGACTGCTGTTATAATCAGTATCATTTTATTTCAAATGAGAAGAGTCTAATCACTTGACTTATTGAAAATATTTAATCATTTTGGTGAACATAAGACCTTATTTCTCCTGTTTGCTTTTCAAAGTTAATAAATTGACAGTGAATATATTGGTCTCTCCTTTCTCTCTCCTTTCATCTTTTATTCATTTTATTTCAGAAAAGTACACTTATCTCTGACCATGGGCTCAGATCAGTTCAGTAATTATAAATTAGACGAGAAAATCTCTTCCATCATTTGAGAGAGAGGAAAATGGCAGGTTGTAAAGAAAAATATGATTTTTATACTGCTCAGGCTACCATTTGGACAGGATTCCAGATAATATTGTTTCACAGACTTTAAAAGGGGATTTCAGTGAAATTGATATGGAAAGGGAAAAGGTAGGGGGGAAGGATCCTTCAAGCAATGAAAAAAAGACAGCGTCCTAACTAATTTGCTCCCCGAAAAAAATCGCCACCTCTCAGATCTGTTGTTTCAAAAAAGGCATCAGGACAAAGGCAAATGAAGACAGTAATACAGTAGAGTCAAACCTCCTACCTGACTGTTCTGACTGATGGAGACAGAAGGTAAGGAAACATAATTGCAGCATCCAAAAGCACCCCGCCATTCTGATTGTCCGGGCTAGTCCGATGCAGTAGCTGCAAATCAGTGGGTCTTTCAGGAGAGTTCAGCAAATAAAGTTCAAAGTTCACTGCCATGGGGGTGGGAGGGAATGAGGGAGGAAGGAAAGAAAAGACTGTTGCTGCTGCAGGGTGATCGATCACCCAGCAATCTCTTTACTGTCTCAGAAAATGGACTTCATAACAGGTCACTTATTCAGCACCTGTGGACCTCTGTTTATGCGGACCAGGCAGCCTCACTTTATCACTCTATCTTTGGCTCATTTTTCTCTCATCCAGAAAAATCTTAGAATATAGCTTAAATCTAACTCATGTCTAGGTCTTCACAGATGTGGGTAAAAGGGTCCCCAGCTTCTGTGCATGCACTAAATGTAACAATATATTAATAATGTCATTGTAACAATGTAACAAAATGTAAATGTTTTGAGTATCTCACAGAAAACATATAAAGCCCTCACAGTAACCTGTAAAAAAATCAATGCAATTCATTCTCTATGGTGAATTCCTTATTATCCTAACATCCTCTAGTCTTCTTCTAAACTCAAAATACAGTTTTGTGAGTTGGACTGTTCTCAGAAGATCAATATACTTTTTTCTTATTCTTTTTTCTCTCTTTTTTTTGGTAAATAGTATTTAATTTTTTTCAATTACATGTAAAGTTTTCAACATTTTTTAAATAAGATTTTGAGTTTCAAATTTTTCTCCCTGCTTCCCTCTCCTCCCGCCTTCCCAAGATGACAAGCAACTTGATATAGGTTATGTATATGCAATCATGTTAAGCATATTTCCACATTAATCATGTTGTGAAAGAAGAAACAGATCGAAAGGGAAAAACTAAAGAAAGTGAAAATAGTATCTACATTCAGACTCCATCAGTTCTTTCTCTGGATGTGGATAAGATTTTTCATCATGAATCCTTTGGAATTATCTTGAATTATTGTATTGCCAAGAAGAACTAGGTCTATCAGAGTTGATTATCACACTATATTGCTGTTACTATGTACAGTGTTCTCCTGGTTCTGCTCACTTCACTCAGCTTCAGTTCATGTAAGCTTTTCCAGGTTTTTCTGAAATCTTTTTGCTCATCATTTCTTATAGCACAACAGTATTTTGGTACATTCATATACACAAACTTGTTCAGCCATTCCGCAGTTGATGAACTTCCCTTCAACTTCCAATTCTTTGCCACCACAAAAAGAGCTGCCATAAATATTTTTTTTCATGTAGGTCCTTTTTCCCTTTTTTAATGATCTTTTTGGGAAACAGAGCCAGTAACAATATTGCAGGTTCAAAGGGTATGCATTGTACTTAGAGCTGAGACCAATGACTCCTCTGACATATTGGTGAGTCCCATTATCATCTCTAGAGACTCAAACAGACATCCAATCTTTGGAGACTACTTTGAGGGTGTAGAGTCTTAGCATAGTGCCTGGCACATAGTAGGTGATTAATAAATGCTTATTGACTGACTCCTCCCAGAAGGAAAACAAACCTGAAGTTGCCAGAGAGTCAACTCCTTTCCTATTAGAGCTGTCAGTCTGAGTAACTCAATCATGGCAGAAGACAAAAACTTGGTCTTTGGCTCTACCATGCTGTGGTTTTGGTTCCTTGCTTATCTTCTAGTTCCTGGAGCCATATGCTTACTCCTCCACTTATTCCTTCTGATTTTGACCTAGGAACTTAGGAATATTCCTTTCTCTTCCACAAGTCTGGATTGCAGAATCCTCTTATTTCTCCTAGAAGCCCTCAAGTCCTTCCTTATTTCTAGAGTTCAGTCTTCCTTTCTATTATCAGCCATATCCTTATACGTGTCAATATCTCGTAAAAACCTCTTGCTTCCCAGCTTAATTAACCCCCTCAGCTCCTAAGATCTCCATAGCCAGAAGATGGTCATAATCTTGATCATTGCCACCCACCAGGATTCCACCTCCATAATCCATAACTCTGAAATTTCTTTATTTGAGAGAAAGAATTAAAAAACATTTTTTTAAAAAGGGAGAGATCATTAAAATCCTAGAGATTATTGGAAAAGATAAGATCAAGGGCACAAGTATAAGGGTTAGTATTGTCAAGAAGGACTTCCTCAATGTCTGAGACTGGAGCAAATGAGGAGAGGGTGGGTATAACTATGAGGTGATTTAAAGAGTGAAATTGTGAAGAAAAGTGAGCTTGTGATTGTTTCAGTTCTTTTAGTGAGATATGAGACAGGGAAAGGGGGATATGTTGCTTGAGAAGATAAAAGATTTGAAATTACTATGGGAAATACAGTAGAGAATCATGGAAGACTGAAAAGATTGATGCACATCAGTCAGGTCTCTGTTGAGATTCCAAAATATAAATATGTAGTAGATTCAGTCAGCAGTCCAGTTAAATTATTAAATTATTACTAATTAATTAAAATATTACTCCAGTATTCATCAGTATGCAATGTGAAACAGAGAAGGCAGATTGGGTAAGCCAGGGTTGGAATCTGAAAATAGGTAAGTGACAAGAAAAAAATGGAGAAAAAAGAATTCAAAGACTGAGAACAGCATAAAGCTGAACTGCTTCACCAAACCATCAGAATTCTGCAGAGAAGAGCATGATGCCAGAGAAGGATGAGACCCGGGGAATCAGAGACTGTGGTGGGGGCAGCGAATGAGCTTGAGGAGTTTGGTAAAAGGGAGAACTAGGGAGGTTATGGTCAAATAAACTGTTGAGGTTTGTTCTTTGTTCTCCAAGAGGACCAATGACTTTGGGAGGGTGATTTCTTAGCTTGCAAATGAATTGGATTTAAGTGAGGCAGAGCTATGCAAAGTCATCAGCCTCACTCTCTCCTCCAGGGTCAGGAGTCCAGTGGCAAAACACAGGTCAGGATGACTGGAGATGCACTGGGAGACCTTGATCTTTTAAAGCTAAGGTCTTTCCCAGGTCTCAGTTTGTCTGGGGCAACAGTCATTTAATGGCTAAAAGTTAGGTAAGAACTGGGGCAAATGATCGGCCTCGGACACTTACTAGCTGTGTGACATTGGGCAAGTCACTTAATACCGATTTCTTTGCCCATTCCCCTCAAAAAGAAAGTTGGCCACTGAGTCAGGAGGATGTAGGTGGAGGCTCTGCTCTGCCACTAATAAGTCACTTGAATGCTCAGTGACCATATCTTTGAAGAAAATATCCTTTTGTAAAAGTCAATTGATGTTAGCTGGCTAAATGGCACTGGGAAGTTAGTCATTGGGAACTGTCCAACAGGAGGAGGAAACACATCTGGAAGCGGGGCTCAAGGCCATAGCATTAGAGAAAGACACCCTTACTCATCAGGGGTATCCCTAGGACCCTGATGGGGATATGTAGCCAGCCTGGCTGTCAGATAGTGAGTGAATTTGCTACCTCATCATCAATTCTTTGGAATCATAATTGTTCTTTCCATTGGTCAAAATTCCTAAATATTTCAAAGTTCTTTGTTTTTCTGATGTTGCTGTTATCATACAAATTATTTTCCTGGTCTCTGCATCACTTTATTTTTTTCCCCAGCTTTTCCCAGGTTTCTCAGAAACCATCTCTTTCATAAATCTTACAACATCAGTGTATATTTTTCAATTAATAAGCATTTCTTTTTGGAGAGCATCAATCCTCTTCAATTTTAAAGAAAATAACCCTTGTAACAGATATGGCTAGTCAAGCATAACTAATTTCTACAATGTCAATGTAAAAAAAAAATGTATGTCTTGTTCCACTTCTTAATTCCACCACCTCTCTGTCAGGAAGTAGGTAACACGGATCATCTTCAGTCCTCTGCAGTCAGAGTCATTCGTTGCATTGATTAGAGATCTTTAGTCTTTTAAAGTTGTTTGTCTTTACCATGTACTTACTGTATAAGCTGTTCTTCTAACTCTACTCATTTCATTTTGTATCAGTTAATACAAGTCTTCCCCAATTTCTCTGAACCTATCCCTTTTGTGATTTCTTACATTACAATAGTTTTCCATTACATTTCTATTCCATAATTTATTTGGTAATTCTCTCATGGATGGGCATTTTCTTTGTTTCTAGGTCTTTGCAACTACAAAAAAAAGTTGCTGTACTTTTGTGCATATGACTCCTTCTTTCTTTGATTTCACTGTAGCATAAATCTAGTAATAGTATTATTAGATCAAAGGGTATGCACAATTTAGTTACTTTGGGGGGCACAGTTCCACACTGCTTTCCAGAATGACTGGACAAGTTCACATCTGCGCCAACAATGCTAATGCATTGTCTGCTTTTATAGCCTCTCCAACATTTGTCATTTTCCCTTTTTGTCAACTTTACCAAACTGATATATATGAAGTGGAACCTCAGGGTTACTTCTAAATAACTAGTATATGTCAGGCACTGTGCTAAGTGCTGGGGACACAAAAAAGGGCAAAAGATAGTTCTTGCCCTCAAGGAGTCTACAACATAATGGGGGAGAAAACAGACAGTGTGAGGAGTATAAGCCGGAGTTAGAAAAAACATGAGGCAAGGAATCTCTCAAGAAAATGATTGCAAATGCATTTCTCTAATTATTGGTGAGTTGGAGCATTTTTTCACATGGATATCGATGTCTTGAACCTTTTCCTTAGAAAGCTGTTTATTCATATCTTCTCTGACCATTTATCAGTTGGAGAATGACTCTTAAAAATTTGAATTAGTTCCTTATAAATCTTGAAAATGATACTTTTGTCAAAGAAATTTGCCAACAAGATTTTTCACCCACTTAAAGATTTCCCTTTTAATTTTAGACCAGCATATCTTTTAAAACCTGTTATTCTTTGTTCCCCAGGACACATTCTATAATCCATCCAAACTGGCTTACTTGCTATTTCCTATTCATCACTGGCTCTTGCCTCTATGGTTTTGCACAAACTTTCTCCAGTTCCTAGAAGGCTTTTCCTTTTCATCTCCTCCTCTTGATTCCCTTAACTTCCTTCAAGTTTCAGTACAAGTATCATCTCCTTCAAAAGGTCTTTTCTGATTCTCCCAGTTGTTAATCCCCCATTTCCCCCTCATGGCATAATCATTTTGTATCTATCCTGTATATTCTCATCCATCTGTATACCCTCCCAGTAGAATGTGTAGGTTCTCAGTTTTATATTTCTACCTCTGGTGCAGTGCCTTGCATTGTACTACACTTAATAAATATTTGCTATTGATTGAAGGTTGTCATTGCCTGTATATACTCCTCTCTCTAGAAGGTACAAGTTGGATCCTGAAACTCTTAAATTTTGGGATTGCTAGAGAAAAGCAGTCCCTGAGACTAGTTCTACCCAAGAAACTGCTCTTCTTTTGCTAGAAGACTGAATTCTTGGATTGCACTGCCCAGGAAGTATAATTCTGTCCATTTCCCCATCTCCCCTCCACTCCAAGAGGCTGTGGTTTAGGGACTCTCACCAAAAGGACCACAGTTCCCCTTTCCATCACTGCTGAGACTGAGAATACGTTTGCCTCTGCCACGGCTGTTTCAGAGCTGGGTCCAGACACTCATAGTGGAGGATCTTGGTCTAGGAATTCTCTGTCACAGCTTCTCTAATCTCTTGAGCTGAAGCTTCTATTTCTGAGACTGAGAGAGGATTACTTGTTTGTCTCTGGGGGTGATTGTACTGATAATGCACAGGTATCTGCCAGAGACCAAAGTCTACTCTCAGATCTATGGTCTTTGACTGGAGCTCAGGAAAGGGAAAAGATAAATTAAGAAATCCACCAAAACCCAGAGGCTATGACATCCTTTTATAAGTCAGCTCAAAAAGCTGGCTCATAGCACAACAGCCTGGCCAAAGAGATCATATCTGATGCCCAGGAAAGGTCCTTAATTCTTTCCAGAAAGTTTTCAATACATAATGCTCAAACCTTCATTGTGAGATCCTCTCAAGTGCCATGTGGAGACAGTGGAAAGAGTCAGAACAGTTCCATTCAAATCCAGATTCTCCTATTTACTCTCTGTGTGACATGGGCAAGTCCCTTTACCTTTCTAGGTCTTGCTTTTCTATCTGTAAAATGAGAAAGTTGGAATAGATTACTTATGAGGTCACTTCAATGAATCAGTGATCCCATGGTAAGAATTTACCATAGTGTAAGCTTGTTAAGTTGATCTGGAAACTTTCCTAATCACCCTACATGCACAAAAACTAAAGACTGGAAATTCAGGCTCATTCTCAAGAGACAGGTAAGGTAAACCACTGACACAGACATGCAAAAATCACAAACAAATAAAAAGCAGTTTAGAAGCTTTATGGGTTATTGTCTTTTCTTTTTTGGCAAGGGGCAAAAATCTTATAATTTCTTTCTCCAAATATCTCCTCTTTACTCATACAGCCACAACCCTAGTTCAGACTCCCACAACCTCTTACTTGAATTATTACAGTAGTTTTATTTTTAAAACAATATTTTCTTGATGTATTTTTAAAAACATCACTATAGTTTGTTCTAGTATCATCCCCCCTCCAAGAGAGTCATCCCATATAATAAATATGTTTTTAAAGACAAAAAAAGGAGAAATCAGCATAGCTGATTGATATATCAAAAAAGTCAGAAAATGTTTTCAATGTCCAACACTTGTGTATACCTCCTACCTCTGCAAAGGAATGGAAGTATCTTACAATATCTCTTCTTTTGTGCCATGCTAGTTTTGAATAAGGCATTATTCATTTTTGAGTTTTTTCCTTTCCATTTATATTGATGGAGTTATTGTGTATATTGTTTTCTTGGCCCTACTTCACTCTACGTTCATTGCAATAGTTTTCTAAAGAGATTCCTTTCCTCATGTCTTTACTTCACACACTTCTCATTTTTTTCCCCCATTAGACTCCATGAGGTCAGGGACTGTGTTTTGTCTCTTTTTGTATCTCCAGCTATTAACACAGTGCCTGGCATATACTAGTTACTTAAATGTTTTTTGATTGATCACCAAGGTGATTTTCCTAAGGGGCAGGTCTAAGCATGTCACCTTCCAATTCAATAAATCTAATGGCTTCCCATGATCTCTAAGATCAAAGATAAATTTCTTTGTCGTTTAAATCTCTTCACAGCCTGGCCCCTACTTTTCTTTACCTACACATTACTCCTAACACATAATTCCTCTCTACATACTCTGCAATTCAGGCGTGCTTGCTGTTCTCACACACGTAGTTCTCATCTATGAGCCTTTACAACGGCTTTCCCCCCATGCCTTGAATATTCTCTTTCTTCAGCTCGCCATTTTAAAATCCCTGGCTTTCTTCAAGACAAAGCTCAAGCTCCACCTATCATGGAAGGTCTTTCCTGAGTCCCCAGTTGCTGTTGCTACCTTCTCTAACATTATCTTTCATCTACTGTTTATCCTGTATTTGCTTATTTATATATATTTTCTCCTCCATTAGAATGTAAGCAGGTGTAGAGCCTCTCCTTTCCTTCCTTCCTTCCTTCCTTCCTTCCTTCCTTCCTTCCTTCCTTCCTTCCTTCCTTCCTTCCTTCCTTCCTTCCTTCCTTCCTTCCTTCCTTCCTTCCTCTCTTTCTCTATCCCTTTCCCCTCCTTTTCTCCCTTACCTTCTTTTTCTTTCTATTTACATTGTTTTAGTCACTATGTCCTTTGTTTAGCTAAGCTATTTTTTTTAGGTTGCTCATCTAACTTAGATTCTCTAAAATATAGTACAATTATCTAGCATGATTTTTTACATTTTGTACATTATTTTTTCAAACTTCTTCTAAATCCCCAGTACTTAGCACAGTACCTAGCACTTAGAAACCCTGAATAAATGTTTCCTCACTATTTGATTGAATGGATCAATAGATGAGAGGATAGGGAATTTTTTAAAATTCAATTCATCCCTGAAAAAATTCAATTCATCTACTTAAATACAACAAATTAGAGACTGTGTTTCAGTTCCATTTTGTGAACAGTTCAGGGAGAGGAGGAAAGAAGGGAAGAATTCCAGGACAAGAAAAAACAGAAGCAGAGAGAATCATCCAGGAAAAAGAAACAGAACAAGAAAGAGTAAAAGATCTACAGGGAAAGAGGGGGAGGGGAGGGATGATAAAGGGAAAGAAGTAGACTTTTTTCAGCCACCCTCAAATTTTTTTTACTTTTCTAATTTCTACTTTGTGTGTGTCCTGTCATAATTTGTGGACAGCCCTGTTTTCCTCAGTTGGGTGATTTTTCCATTTTTTGAAAAATGAATTTTTCCCCTCATTGGTTTGCCTCTTTTAATTTTTATGTGTTGCCATATTCTCCATGTGGGCTCAGTATTTTAAAACTTGGCATCAATTTCTCTTTGATTTCTAATCAGAAATTTAGAGAAAATTTTCAATCATAGTATTTACTAATATCTAAAATTTTCATTTTCCTCCAGTTCCTAGATTTTATTATATTTTCTTCTTCTAAAACTAGACTACTGTGTTTCATTTCTTTTACCAAGAGGTGAAATTTAGTTATATGACTGAACCACAAGGAAAAACTTCTCTTTTGCTGGGGCAACATACCCATCTTGTGGATTTTTTGGATATTAATATAGATACTTTAAAAAATTATTTATGCCACTATGGAAAAAATGGGTTTTAATAACTGAGGAGAGTCACTTGTATGGAAATAAATTATCAGTAAAAAGATATATATGTACATACATATATACATACATAGACATATATACACATATACAAACATATATAGTCGCATATATGGCACACATGGGGCAGCTAGGTGGTACAATAGATGGATAGAGCACCAGTGCAGGAGTCAGGAGGACTTGACTTCAAATCTCACCTCGGACACTTGGCACTCACTAGCTGTGTGACCTTGAGCAAGTCACTTAACCCCAACTGCCTCATCCTGGGTCATCTCCAGTCATCCTGATGAATATCTGGTCACTGGATTCAGATGGCTCTGGAGGAGAAGTGAGGCTGGTGACCTGCACAGCCCTCCCTCACTCAAAACAAAGTCAAGTGCAAGTCATGTCATCATTTCTCTGATGGCATGGTCTTCGGCGATGAAGGATGAACACACGTTATCTATATCCACATAAATATACATGTAAATCCTACTTGGGGGTATATTAGTTCATGCTAACTGATACACAGAAGAAAACATTTTTTAAATGCAAATTAATAAATATAAATTTAACTTGTCATTGTGGATAGAGAGGTAGCCCTCAACCATGAAAACCGGAATTAAAATTCCACCCCAGTTACATACCAGTCATGTGACCCTGGTCAAGTCACTTAAGGTCCAGGGCCTTAGGCAATTGTCTACAACTATAAATTGTAGGGAAGACATTCACTTGCATTGCTAGTGACTTTTCTCATCTGGGAATTCTCTTTAGTAACAAAACCACAGATCTAGTCCCTATCTCTAACATATAGGGAAAGGTCCCCAAAAGAGAATTAATTTTAGAATACTTTCAAATAGCCAGATAAAATTAAGCAAAGTTTAATACTTTCCCCTCCAGTCAGAGTTTTCCTGCCTTTTCTAGTAGAAATCCTCAGAGAAGTCAACAGATAATTCATTTATTTTATTTCTTTTTTCTTTCCTTCTCTTGCAACCACATTACCTTGGATCTTTGGGTCATACTGTTCATCTTCAGAATCTCCCAAGCTTGGTTAAGTTCTCAGCTCTCTTATTTTTCCACTTATTTTGCAAAGTCAAAATAACCAATAATTTCTCTGACCTAGTTTTCCCAGTTTAATGTAGCTACATATACCTTGAAGGATCCCTTCTTTCTCCAGTTTCACTACTTTGCCTCCCATTTCCCCTTCAAAGTGGCCCCCAAAGCCTACTTTCTTAATTTTTCTTATCACCCATTGTGACATTTACCCTCTATCTCCGAATTCAAATGTATTAGTAAAACCTATGTCTAATACAAATATTTACTCATTTCATTTTGCTCCCACCAGGTTTCTTTGTACAAGATACTTATCTTTCTTGTGCTAAATTATATTTCCTTAAATTATTGATGTTGACTTTTGCAGAATATAGCTAATAGGCACCAGTCTTATTTTATTTGATAAAGGGTTTGGTATAACCAGTGTGAGAACTCAATAAATATACCTTCTTACCTCTTTTGCAAGGTTAGAATCTCTACTATACCACCCATCTGAAGAAATGCTGAAAAATACCTAGATGACAGAGGGAATTGATATGGTTTGGGGTTGCTGGGAGCCCCAGAACGTCAGGGTACAGGGGATGGATCTGCCTGGAACGAATTTACACAAACCTTTTCACAGTCAAGGGACAGTTTTTGTAATGTCAACAGGAGCAGGTGAGATTCTTAATGGGGTGAGACTGATGTTTTCATGTAAAAAAGACCGTGAAAAGATTGTTGAGTCAATTAAGTGATCTAGGTGGACTGGGGTGTGCCAGATCTTGGGCAGAGGTGCCAGTGATCTGGGTTGCTGAGATGTATGGGGCTGGTTTGCTTTCAAAGACATGGTCTTTTTGTTTTAGAGGTTCAGGTCCCATCACCCCATCAAAATCATAATAGGAAAAAAGCACAGTACTTCCTGTTAGTCAGCTCCAGTCAAATGAA
This sequence comes from Bettongia penicillata ogilbyi, assembly GCA_023548195.1. Taxonomy (NCBI): domain Eukaryota; kingdom Metazoa; phylum Chordata; class Mammalia; order Diprotodontia; family Potoroidae; genus Bettongia; species Bettongia penicillata. Next base: position 1,519,697 of record JAJHZJ010000084.1, on the reverse strand, counting down.
CTTAATAGGGTGCTAACATCAAAATGATTAATTTTGTCCACATTTAAATGAACCTAGTTAATTTACAAAGAAGAATTAATTGCTTACCTGTTAATGAAAATAAACAGTGTCCAAAGAAAAGCTCATGTTGGGGCAGAGAAAAAATTTCACTTGTCTCTGCTACTCTTAAGAAGCTACTATGAATTAGAGGGTATTCAGTTCTTAGACAGTGACCAACCATGACTGCATTACAGTTTTTCAAATTAGAGGGCTGAAAAGAGAAAAATAGAAACGAAGGAAGACGGAAGGGAAAAACAAGTCAATTTCTTGGTCTTCTGATCTACTTAATACCTCAAAGATAGAAAAAAAAACCCCCATTAATGGTGTGACATTCAAATGTTTCACCCAAAGATTTGATAATGAGATGTATGATTCAGACAATTTTTTTTTTGGATAAAATTGAGGGTGGTGCTTTACCTCACATGCTATCTAGCGAGAAACAACCAAAAGTCTGCATAACCCACTTGCATAAAGTTTTCCTTCTGGATCACAAAGAAAAACTTATTTTTTGTTTTTTCCTTAGTAGCACTATGCCTTTAATGGGTGCCTAGTGTGTTTGCAGTCTTTTACTACTAAAAAATGTTGCTCTACATATTTTGGTGTATTTCTTTCTGTCTTTGACCTCATTGGAGTCTGCCTAGTCATTGGACCTCTGGCTTAAAGGAAATGAGTGTTTTAAGACACGTGTACCATAACTCTAAATTGCTTTCTGGAAAGGATGAATCAATACTCAGTTTCACCAGCACTGTATTAATATGCCATTCTTTCTATAATCCCTCCAAATACCAAAGAAGCAGATTTTCTCAGGAAAAGCTCTCCTGGTCCTGTTCTCTCTTCCCCCTCCAATGTCTGGCAAAGCTGCTGGTGGCAGTATTTGTACCTTTGTACAAGAGTCAATATTTGTAATCCACAAATTGGGTAACTTTTTTTTACCTTTTTTTTTTTTAAATTGGGACAGGGTCTCCTCTTGTACCTTTCCTTCTACTACTAAGAAAGCATTTTCTAAGAGAAATCTCTCTAAACCATATTAATCAAGTAAATTATTAGGTCAGCTAATATACCAAGCGCTCCAAGAACCATGTCCAGTAATTCAGACCCTTCTATAAACATGGCAAAAGTTTATAGGGTGGGAGGAATTGTGCTAACATCACTCTTTGGGCTTAGTGCAATGTTGATAATATACACAGATCAGTTAGTTCTCCACTTAGAGAACTTGAAATTCAAGATTTTTGCTATTTGAAAATGTGTTGATTTTCTGATTTCTCATGGCTGCTCTCATTTCAACCAATGTTTGGGTCAACTTGGTTTTTTTCTACTTGGACTTGGGAACTGGATAAGAAGTTGATTATGTTTTTCAGCTCAGATTACTTTCATTTTTTGTGTCAACCACTTGATGTCAGCATATCCACAGGACCTGATAATTAAACGTAAACTGGAACATAATATGTAAAATTTAGGTTTATTGAGTCTTACTTTCTATTTGCTCAGCAAGGTCTAGTATAGGGGGTTCTCTGCATGTGGGTTGGGGGAGAAGTAGACAGCGTCTTTAAAATCATATATAAACTATCCATTTCATTAAATTATTCAATCTGATAAAAAAACTAACATCATCTAAGTTTCTTTTTCAAAATAATAATAATAGCTAACATTTATAAAGCACTTTAAGAGTTTTATAGATATTTCATTTCATCCCCACAATCACCTTGAGAGGTAGGTGCTACTATTATCTCCATTTTATAGTTGAGGAAACTGAGACTGAAACAGATTAAATGACTTGCCCAGTTATATAGTTGGTAAGTGTCTGAAGCAGGATTTGAACTAAGGTCTTCCTGACTCCAGGTTCAGTGTTCTCATCTACTATACTACTTAACTTCCCTTCCAGCTCTAAATATTGGTAATATGTCTTGAACATGTTCAGGTGTCTCTAGGCTCACTATTCCAGAGGCAGTTAAGGTAAAGAGAATGGCAGAGGGTCTCATCCATCTAGCAACTATGTGACTAATCAAAAAGGCTCCTGTAGACTGCAACCAGGTTCCAGTATGTTCCAAAGTCTTTCCAAGACCCTTCCAGTACAAGTCACCTCAGCTCTTCAGGAAGCAGGCTTCCCAATCCCTTCTACATAGGGGAATTATTTCGGTGGCACTCTGGGCATGCTCAGAAGGACTGGATTCCCTGGTCAGTCCCCCATTATAAAATAAATGAATTAATTTTTTTACCACATTTAAAAAATATTTTTATATATTATATTATACATTATATAATATATTAAAATTATATTTCTACTATATTTTTATAATTTTTATTATATTTTCAAATATATGTTTGAAATATAGATTCACTTGGAAACAATACTTACATAGTAACTTTTTACTATTAAGAAATACTCAGATAGTTCCAGTGACTCCTCATCCAGAGGATGAAATAAAAACTGCCCTCTTTGGAGCCCTGTAAAATGCAGGCTTCAACCTATCTTTCCAAGTTTATTGAATATTACTCTCCTTCATATACTCTATTTTTCAACCAAACTGGGCTACATCCTGTTCATTGTACACAACGTTTATCTTTGAGTGGAATAGGCTTAGTGAAGACTTCTCAGATTGTAATTCTTCTCCCAGGGGTGAGGTAAGACCGAGAGACTCAAGGTTACAATATTTTTAGAGTGGAATAATTCCATATAAGGATATAAAACTGTGTAGTACGTTAGGGTCTCAATGATTGGATGAAACTTACATAATTCTTTGATGTCTTCATTTCAAAAGGGATTGGCTAGATTTCGCATCTAGAATGTAAGATCATATTCTCAGCTAATGAGGATAATGGTCAGTAGGGAGGGAGAGACTTGCATTAGAGTCTATATATATCATTGCTTCTCCTTTGTCTTTGGCTTTTTCTGCTCCAGGTGAACTGGTACAGGAACTGCCCTGCTTCTCGAGAATCGAATAAATAAACTTTCTGTCATCACTTTGAGAGGCCTCTGGGTAATTAATTAAGTAGGGATCCGAGCCATCCCACACATCTCCCTCCTTCGTTCCTTCGCATGTACCCTCTACCTGAAATGAACCCTCACCTCACTTCCACTTCACTCTAGTTTCCTTCAAAACTCAGCTTAAATGGAATCTTCTACAGGACGTCTTTCTTAGTTCGCATGGCTGCCGGAGCCCTCCTCTCTAAGATCACCTTCCAGTTATCGTGTAGGTATTTGAGTATTTACACGTGCTCTTCCTCACTACAATGGAAACTCCTTGAGGATAGGGGTGCTTTTACTTTACTTTGTAAATAAAATTGGTAAAAATAACGTTGGCCGATTGATCTTTGTACAGGTATTCCTTCCACATCGCCTCCCTCCCCGATCTGGAAAATCTGTGTAAAATTTTTTGCTCCTCCCTTCATATGAAAGAAGTCTGAATTTTTTTTCTTTTTGTTTAAGGGGTGTTTACCAGTATAATTGTAAAATTTGGCTTAAGCATTTGGTCACAGGCTATATTATACAATGATATACATATATTTTATGCTTTTCTGAGTTTCTAAACTTTTTCTGTGTCATCTGCTGGCCTTTGCGTGTCATCTGCTGGCCTTTGCATGTCATCTACATTCCCCCAACATCCTCATTTAATTTCTTATGTCAACCCATGATATAGCAAGACTGTGATGGGGAAAATCACGACATAGAAGGGATAACTCTATATGTTGTTTCGTCAATAGGATTCTATCTTTAAGGACAGAATTGTTTCATTTTTGTCTTTATTTCCCAAATACATAGTATAATGCCTAACACTAAATTAATATTAGCAAATGCTTATTGAATTGAATTAACCATGTATTTTAGGAACCATCACATATTAATTCTTTGGGAGAGTCTGCCAAAAGGGATTCTTATCCTTGAAAGTGGGCAGTTAAGTGGAAAAGTGGATAGAGCATCAGGTCTGGAATCAGGAGGACTCATCTTCTTGAGTTCAAATGTGGCCTCACATACTTACTAGATGTATGATTCTGGGCAAGTCACTTCACCCTATTTGCCTTGGTTTCCTCATCTGTAAAATGAGCTGGAGAAGGAAATGACAAACCACTCCAGCATCTTTGCCAAGAAAAACCCAATCAGTATCATGAACAGTCAGATACGATGGAAAACAACTGAACGACAACAGTGACAGCAGCCTTGGAGAGATTCCATTGGTCTAATAGAAAGAGCAATGGACCAGGTGTCAAGAGATCCAAGCACTATTCCAAGCTCTGGTCCTGACTAGCTGTGTGACTGTGGGCAAGTCATTTCACTCACCTCTTTGGGTCTCCATTTCTTCATCTGTAATTTGGGAGGGTTGGGCTAAATTATGTCTAAGGTCCTTTGCAACTCTAAAATATAATTTTTATATCATCATCAATATCTTGTTCTATAAATAGGAAGTTTCTCTGTCTAAAGCACTGAAGATAGATCATTGTTGGTCATTTTGGGGACTTCTGGGAAGAAGATACCATAAATTTCTTCTCAAAGTCATTCAATTATATGAACAATTATTGCATACTTACTATATGGAAGGCATTGAAGATAAAAAGAGGCGAAAAAATGACCTATCCTCGGCTACACAAAGTTTACATTTTGTTGGTGGGATGTAAGAAATACATAGAAAAAGTTAGAATTTGATAGAAGCAGGAGAATTAGACTTATATCTCTCCAACTTCCAACTCTAAACTAATAGTGGTCTATCTATCCTCAATGGAGGCAGAGAACAACAGCTAGCTAATATTCATATAGCACTTTAAGGACAGCAAAGCCCTTTATAAATATCTGATTTTATTCTCACAACATCCCTGAGAGGTGACGGCTTTTATCCCCATTTTAAAGATGAGGAAACTGAAGCAGATAGCAGTTAAATGATTTGCCCGAGGTTACACATTAGTGAGTGTCTGAGGCCAGATTTGAACTCAGTCATGTCTGCCTGACTCCAAGTCCAACGTCTATCTGCTGCACCACCAAGTTCTCTTTGCTTCATAATTTGTTCCATAATCTGTGAAGCAAATGTTTTGTTGTTGAACTATGAATTTTATCTTATGGCTAAACAGCCCCGTTTTCTTTTATGTTTCCATGTGGATCTTATTCTCTAACTTTCTAAGCATCATAATCACATCCCTCTAAACTCTTGGAAGATTTTCATTCTTAAAATCTGCCCATGGCGAATGGCTGAAGAAGTTGTGGTATATGATTGGATGGAATACTATTGTACTATAAGAAATGATGGTTTCAGAAAAACCTGGGAAGACTTACAGGAACTGATGCAAAGTGAAGTGAGCAGAACCAGGAGAACATTGTACACAGTAACAGCAATATTGGAGTGAGGGTCAGCTGTGAAAGACTTGGCTACTCTGATCAAAACAAGAATCCAAGATGATTCCAAAGCACACGTAATGACAAATACAATCCATCTCCAGAGAGAGAACTGATGAACCCTGAGTTCAGATTGAAGCATACTTGTTTCACTTTATTTTTGGTGTGTGTGTGTATGTGTGTGTATGTGTGTGTGTGTTTCTTAGGCAACATAGCTGATATTGACATATGTTTTTCATGACTTCACATGTGTAATCAATATCATATTGCTTGCCTTCTCAGAGAGTGAGAGGAGCAGGTGGGAGGGAGAACTTTGGGGATTCAAAAATTTTTTAAATGAATGTTAAAATTAAAAAATTATATGTAATTAGGAAACAATGAAATAAAACATATTAAAAATAAAAGGAATAGACTGGGTAAAAAAAATCTGCTTAAAATACTCCAGTGAAGATTTGAATAGATTTGAGTATGTCAGAAAGATAATTTCAGAATTTCTCCAGTGCATCACTATAACACTTTGATTTTAAAAATAATATGCTTCAGCCATCCCTTTAATTGTGAACAAAATACCACAGGGAAAACAAATATCATAATCTTCCATTCAAGTTGTGTCTTCAGCTACTTATTTCTTTCCTTCAGCATATCCAACTCTTGCACACATACATTGGTGATCGCTCAAACTCTGAGTATAATAAGTAGACTTTCTTGAATTTACCTACCGAGGATCCTCTTATGTTTCTCTTCTCTGTGCCTCACTTTCCTGTATATGACATTCAGTCCCAAAATAAGGATGAACATTATGGCCACCAGACAATGATAACAAGAAGGTACCTTATTATGTTATATTTATACAGAACCTATGATGTGCCAGGCTTCACAATTATTATCTCATTTGATCCTTACAACAACCCTGGAAGGTAGGTGCTATTAGTATGTCCGTTTTACAGATAAGGAAACTGAGGCAAGCAGAGATCAAGTAACTTGCCCAAGTTCACATAGCCAATAAGTGTCTGAAGCTGGATTTGAACTTTTATCTTCCTGATTCCAGACCCTAATCCGCTGTGCTACCTAGCTGCAAAAAGTGGTTGTTTTCTACTAGTTCTTCTTCTTCTTCTCCATCTTTTCCTCTTCCTCCTCCTCTTTCTTCTCCTTCTCCTTCTCCTCCTCCTCTTCCTTCTTCCTCTTCCTCTTCTTCTTCTTTTCTTCCTAAATTGGTTGCTGAGGACTGCTAGGGGATTGACTCTTTGGATGCTGGAACATCATAAGCACCAGCTCGAGTTGGAAGTTCTGTACCTAGGGTCTTCTCCTAATTCCCATGGTTGTCATTCAGAACTCCCAGGAGCCACGTGCACCTTGCTCTGCCCCCTTCCCCCCACCCATCCTCATTAAATTATGGTAGAGTTTCCTGCTTAGATATTGTTTCTGCAGGAAGAATTCCAACAGTTACTTAAGGCAGCAGTAATGTAATTTGATAAATTAATATATCTATGATGGTACTGACTCCAGGAGGCACCCCACCTCCTCCCTATGCCCTTTTGTTTTTTGTGTCTTTTGTCCATGCCCTCCTGTAAATCTTCTGCAGGAGGCCAAGCCAGTGTCCTTCAAACGTACCTTTTGTCATTTTGTGGATGTCTGTGAAGACTTGGGCTGCCCGTAGATTATCTCTCACTCTTACCAAATGACTGGCCCACTTTCTCCATTCATGCAAGTCTTTGATGACATCCTTTGTATTGTTTATGAGATATAATTCTTTTTTTAAAAAATTTATATTTTATTTTTTCTAATTACATATACAATTTTTAACATTTTTTTAAATTTTGGAGTTCTAAATTCTCTTTCCCTCCCCTCCCTCCTCCTTGAAAAGACAAATAGTTTGATCTAGATCATACATGTGCAGTCATGCAAAATATATTTCCATATTAGCCATATTGCAAAAGAAAACACAGACCAAAAAAACACCAAGAAAAATAAAGTTTTAAACTTTTTTCTTCCTGATTCCACACCCAGAACTCTATCCACTGTGTCACCCAGGTGCAAAAGATGATTGCTTTCTTCTTCTTTCAACTATTCACAGAGATTGCTGTTTGTCATTTGTCCTTGAAGAGGCTCATGGCATCAGGGAGGCGATGTCTCCCTGCAATTCACATGCAAGTGAATTGTATTTAAGGGAAAGAGGGCTGTGCAGAATCACCCAGCCTCACTTTCTCCTCTGGAACTATCTGGGTTCAGTGGCCAGATATTCAACAGGATGACTGAAGAAGCCCCCCAGTCCTTACTAGGATTTTTTTGAGGAAGGTAGGGCAGATCCTCGTTTAGTAGATAAATAAACTGAGACTTTTGACCCAAAGTGACTTACGAGCTTCATGTTGAAAAAGCCTTAATATAAAAAACCAGGGAGACATGAGCACATCAAAAAAATATTTAGTCCTCTTATGGAATTAGTGTAGAGTCAACCTTTCTTTGCCAATGATTTCTTCATAGCGTTCTTGGAAATGGAATAGGCACTCACCTTGATTATTATCGATTTTTCTGTATTGCCTTGTTTACATAGGAGTTTTGTGCCTCTAATAACCTTGTTTGAGATCTTTGTACTAGAACTTTTAAACTTTGCTTTAAAAATTGTGTAAAAGGCAAACTATGCACAAAACTTGGGAAAATAAGTTAGGGGATCTATTTTTCATAATAACTTCTTCATAAATTGATTGCTGAGAACTTCCTCAAAAAATTACAATTCAGCATTTATTAAAAGCCTTACAATGTCAGGCACTGCGCAAAGTGCTTTACAAATATCTCGTTTGATCTTTGCAACATCTCTGGGAGGTAGGTACTGCTATTATCCTCATTTTTCAGTTGAAGAAACTGATGCAGATAGAGGTTAAGTGACTTGCCCAGGGTCATACTGCTAGTGCTAGTGTTTCATTGTTTTTCAGTCATGTGTAACTTTTCATGACTCCTTTCGGAGTTTTCTTGGCAAAGATGCTGGGGTGGTTTGCTATTTTCTTCTCCAGCTCATTTCATAGATGAGGAAAACTGAGGTAAATAAGGTTAACCCTAGGGTCACACAGCTAGTAAGTGTCTGAGGTCAAATTTGAACTCTCCTCTATCCTAACTCTAGGCGCAGCACTCTATCAACTGCACCATCTAGCTGCCTTAGCCAAAAAACTCTTAATTGCCAGATCTGGTTACTTTTTCTTAATTCCATTCTCCTTGACCTCTCTCTATCATTCGATAGTATTGACCAGCCTCTCCTTCTGTAGGCTTACTTTCTCCTTTCTGGATTGCTGAAAATAATGTTTCATGCAAATACTTAGCAAATATTCTCATACTTGCACATTCAAAAACTTTGGGAAAAGAATATTCTAATCTTCCAAATGAGCTTCAGTGGGTTTTGAATATATTTTTTACAAATATAAAAATGCAAATAGCTTTTAATTAGTTTGAAAGAATAGTCAATTGACATCAGAGAAGATGGAAACTGACTTCATTTCAACAAAATTTTTTTCATAAATGTTAGATGTGATTGAAAAATGACCATCATGATTTAGTAAAGGTAATCAATGATGCATTTCTTAGATCTAGGAATCTTTGTAGGGTATCTTCTTCAGCTGATAGCTGTTAAAAACTATGTATCAAAATGAACTAAATTTATAACCAGACTTTCAAATGGCTATATCAACAAATGTCATATGAAGATTTTCAAAAATAATGAAATGTGGTCAAAAACTTGTTTTCATTGAGTGTATCTTTATTGATAATTTTTAAGTGATAGTAAAAAGTTTTACCTCTTGTAAGCAAAATAATATTTTCAAAATATAGAATTTTTATATTACTTAAAATTTTTATATAATATATAATTATTAATATAATAGTGCATATGATTTACAAATAAGTATATACATACACATTTGGGTACACACTCAAAAATGTTTACTGAAAGAAGTTTTTGGTAAAAAATAGTTTAGAGAATTCTTTTAGTTAAACTAAAAGTTTTGAGGCCAGAGTCAGGATTTTTATAGCTGTAAAAAACTGTGACCAGTTAGAGGAAGAATTTAGAACAAATGAAATGTGAAAACTCATGAAACAGCCTGGAACAAGCTAGCCTTGGAGTGAGGAAGACCTGGGTTGAAGTCCTATCTTGGCTATATGACCCTGAAGAAAACAGTTAGCCTTTCAATGCTTTAGGCGACTGTCTAAGATTCTAAAGTTTGACCTTCAACCATAACAGGAACTTTCTCAACTTTGAGTTTCCTATTCCAGTGAAATCAGAAGTCTTATTCCTATTTCTGGTCTCCTTAAAACAGAACAAAATGGAGGTATGCATCAACACTTGCGGATCTTTGAGTTTTTCATTCTATTTCTATACCAACAAATGGGCCTTTGGCATTTCCTCTGGAATGTGAAGTTTTGTTGTTCCGTCATTTCTTATTCCCTTAAAAATATTTATTTTTATGATCTGGAGCATTCTCATGACAGCTAAAGATTGGTTATTGCCACCCTACGTTTTAGAGCTTGGTCTAGCAAGGTCACTCAGGGTCTGAGAGCAAGGGTCAGGTCATCCCTAGCTCTTTCTACTGGACCTTGCTATCAGATCGTTTCCTTTGAGAGTATGAGTTGTGATTTTCTTAATGTTTAGCTTCTTTAAGATCCGTAGGAATTTTTTGTAGAGCTTACTCTGGGTAAACTGTTTAGTAGAAGTTTGCCTTAAGTTTCAGCATTTATTTTATTTGTTCTTTTCTCTCATTCAATCTCTTCCACAAAGCATCCTTTTATCTAAGACCAGATCTCCTTCATATTAAAACATCTTACTTCCCCTCCTCAGTGCCTCCATGTTGTCTTCCGTCACCCAACACCTGTAACTGGCATGTTCTTCTCACTCTATCAACATTCACCTGTCCTGTGTTTCAGTTTTTTCAGAGCCAGGGACTCAGTGCTTTCCAAGATATCAGCTAAACAATTCTATAGCTTCATCTAGATCTGTAACTAAGGATTCTTGTGTTAAGGACAAAATCACTTCATTGGAGGGTATGGACAGGGGCCCAGAAGACTATTAAACCACTAGTTTAGCACTTGGTACTAGGGCAGCCTATCCCTGAAATCAGGGCTCTTAACTTTTTTGGTGTCATGGATCCTTTGATAGTCTAATGAAATCTATTGATTCCTTTTCAGAATAATACTTTAAAATAAAATACAAAGGAATTAATAAGGGAAACCAGTTATATTGAAATACAGTTATAAAAAACTTTAAATCAAGTTAATGCATCCAAGGTTAAGAACCTCTGCATTTGATAATTCAGCATGAGATACACAGGGTATTAGGACAGGGAAAAGATGAGCTCTGGAAGAAGGGATTCATGATGGCAGAATCATGGGGGTGGGCATTATATGTGGGGTAGCTGTCACCATAGGAAGGGAGTTTACCTCCACCCTAGGCATCAGCATCTTGGGCAAAATCCTAGTCTTACCATAGTAATTTCAATTCTGTACTCATTTATCTAATGTATAGATTGGATAATCTGTCAGTTTCCTCCCAGAGAGTTCTATGAAATTAATCCACAGTAATATGAATGGTGTTCCCTTTGGTAACACACACATGAGGGTTAAAAGTGGCCTTCTAAAGACATTTTCCCTGACTTTTGCATAGTGGGAATTGCAGGCTAGATTATATAACAAATGGTACCAAAGAGACAAAGTGCTTGGGGGTTGGCTGAGGTCTTTAAGGCCTAATCACATCATATAATGTCAATACAGCTTGCCTTGTTGAAATACAGAATAGCTCTCACCTACAATTTTATAAAAGGTCAGAAATTGTTATTCTTACGGTTAGAATGAATAAAATAATGCTGATAATCAATGAACACCATAATCACCCTGGATAGCTTGGTTGGGATCACTGTCCCATCTGGGGATATCCAGGCCCAGGAGTAAGTTCCTATTCGACTCATTAATTAATTAATGTATTTAACATTTTTATTTAAAGTTTTGAGCTCCAAATTCTATCCTTCCCCTTCTCCCTCATAGTAGGGGTTTTTTTAAAACAAATGTTTGTTGCCTTTATTTGATTTCCCCTAATTACCTAACAGTTTGAGATATGTCAATTAAAGGTCTGAGGCTTTAGGATTTTCTACAGCTGCTCTGGTGTGCCTGGAGTAGCAATAGGTATTACATGTATCCTCAAGTGGTACTAGCTGACCTGATGCTGACTGACAGCTACCTCCACCAGAAATATTGGTCTAAAGTGGGAGAGAGAGTGGGGTCTTCTTCCTATATTTTATGTGTCTGTAACAATGAAATTCCTTCATGAAATCTTACCCTAAGGGGCAGCTAGGAAACCAGTTATATTGAAATACAATTATTAAAAAAAGGTTAAACCAAGTTAATGCATGTAAGGTTAAGAAAGCGGATAGAGTGCCAGGTCTGAAGTCAGGGAGACTCATCTTTCTGAGTTCAGATTTGACCTCAGATACTTACCTACAAGTTGTGTGACCCTGAAAAAGTCACTTAATACTATTTACCTCAGTTTCCTCATCTGTAAAATGAACTAGAGAAGGAAATGGCAAACCACTTCAGTATCTTTGCCAAGAAAACCCCAAATAATGTCACAAAGGATCAGATATAATTGAAATGACAAAACAACAAAATCTCCTATGCTACAGGGTCTTCATACATGGTTGAATAAATAAAACATTTCTAAGTAAAGAAAAAGACTGCGCTAATGAAAAATTTTAAAATTTTATTTTTAAATGGCACTTCTTATGAAACAGTAGGGACAGTCGGATACTCTAGATTTCTACTGAAATATGATGAGATTTCTAGAAGAAAATCTATTCAAGACAGGAAGTGCAAGGTGAAAATGAGCAGTCTAGACAGGAATTTTTCCACTTCAAACCAAATAAGAGAAAACCAATGTCAACAACAGACAAAACGACAAGTTTAAGGAAAACCTGAAGAATCAAAATAATGATATTGCTCTGAGAGGGTATGAAGTTGTACTGAATCTTCCCTTTTCACACCTGGAGATCTAATCATGGATTCAAACCACATAGAAAGAGCGTAAAATATACCCCCAAAGGCCACCAGAAGATCACTCGAGTAGAATTCTTTTTAATATGAATGTTCTGTAGTAACTGGAACTAACCTATAGGGAAAGCACTTGGCCAGAGGAGAAGGATTAGAATGGAAGCTGACCGCTGCTGCAGAAACCTCAGCCAGTTCTACAGAACTTTCTTCGTTCTCATGGATTTTTTTATCCATCCAAGGAAGGCAGTGACTTTAGTGTAGATTCCAAATTTTCCCTTCCTGGCACACCCTTCTCCCCAGCTGACAATTCCAGTGACAAAATAAGTGTCCTTAAACTTAGTCACATGTGGGCCCCCACTGTCTCCCTCACAGGCATCTTCAGGTTTGTTTTCATAGCCAGCACAGAACATGTTGGAGGTGATGGTGAAGGTACTGGACAACTTGCATGTGTTTCGATCGACATAGGGGACCGTGAGCATCTTGAGTACAGTGGAAACGCGACCCTTCTCATGGATGCGCCCAAAGCCGCTGATGATGCCTGTTTTCTGGTTCATCAACACGTCCTCGGCCCAGTCCTTTTCTGGCAAACATGCAGGGGCTACGTTCCTTCGGAACCGAATGGGCTTCTTTAACTTGATGAGGGCAATGTCGTTGTCGTAGGTTTCTCTGATGAATCCTTTGTGGGTCAAGATCTTCTCCACCTCATGGGCCTCCTCATTGCCATCCTCAACCTCAGTGTTCCGCTCACCTAGGAGGGGATGATTAAGTGTCCATAAGGTCTGTATTAGTTTCTTTTCATTTAGGAGGCTTTTGTAATCATATGATTTTTTTATTCCCTAATAATAGTGATAGGAATAGTAGCAGACATTTAGTTAGTGCTCATTTCATATATATTATCACATACACTACAAGCTCCATGAGGGCAGGAGCTGTATCTTAGCTAACTGAACTTTGTATCTCTCCCAGGGACCAGTAAAACAGATGGCAGGCATTGATTATGCATTTGTAGAATTGAATTCAGTAGAGCAATGTTGTGAGGTAGGTAATCACAAGGGTGCAGATTTTTATAGCACTTTTCTCACAGAGAGTCTATGGAGGGGATAATAAAGATATCATTATTCCTATGTTACAGATAAGGAAACTGAGGCACATAGAGGCTTATGGTCACATAGCTTATAGGTGTTAGACAAAAGATTCAAACTCTAGTTTCCTGACTTCATGTCCAGCACTTATTTTATAGATGGGGAAACTGGGTCTCAAAGAGTCTAGGGGACTTGCTTAAGGTCATATGACTAAAGAGATGAAAGGGGAGACTCAGACTCAAGTTTTTCCACATGTGTTTATTTGTATGATGCCAGGATAGGGACTACAGTGAAGTCCTGTCTTTACAATGCATCCTTTTCCCTTTCTGGGACTTAGAATCCTCATCTGGAAAATGAAGTTATGTGTCTGACTCTTCGTGCTACAATTTGAGGTTTCCTTGGCAAAGGTACTAGGGTAACTTGCCATTTACTTCTCCAGCTCATTTTATAGATGAGGAAACTGAGGCAAATAGGGGTAAGTGACATGTCCAGGGTCACATAGTAAGTGTCTGAGACTGGATTTGAACTCAGGGAGATGAATTTTCCTGACTTCAGGCCTGGCAATGTATCCACTGTGCCACCTAGCTGTCCCCAACTTTATAGCAGATGATCCTTAAGATTCTTGCCACCTTGTATTTCTTTTGTATCCCTCACAATGCAGAGTATATAGTCCTTGGTAAACAGCAGGTATTTAGGAAGTGCTCACTGACGGAGTCACCTAAGTAGCTACTTGGTGTAGAGGCTAGAGCTGAGTCTGAATCCTGCCTCAGACACTTAAGAGCCGTGTGATTCTAAGCTGGCCATTTTTTTCTTTAACTAAGCAGGTCTTCTTAACTTGAGTGTCAATTTTTCTTCTATAAAATGATGGTAATAACAGCACCTACCTCATGAGGACCAAATGAGGTAACATGTAAAGGGGCTTTGCATACTTTAAAGTGGGGAAAAAGTATTTATAGAGCACCTACTATGTACCAGGCACTAAAAAAGTTACATACTTAAATTTTTTTTAGTAAAAGTGCTATATAAATGGTAGCTATTTTTATTATTTTTAATGCTAGCTATTGTTTTTATGTTATTATTATCTACAGAGATATCATATTGCCTGATGCCACAGAAGGCCATTTTATCTAAATGATAAGCAACGAACAAGACATGAGGTTCATTTCTGTAATTCTTGCTCCTGAGGGGCTGAAACGGGTGGATGACTTGAGTTTGGGAATTCTGACAAACAGAAGACTAAAGGGGTCTGTACTAAGTCCTGCGCTAATATGATGAATCTTCAGGAGTGTCAGTCAACATATATTAATTACCTACTGTTTGCTAGGCACTATGCTAAGCACTGGGCATGCAAAAAAAGCCAGTAGACAGTCTCTGCTCTCAAAGGGCTCAGGACCTACAGGAACAAACTGTCCCAGGTCAGAAAAAAGGAGCAGGTCAAAGTTTCCATGCCAGCCAATATTGGAAATGAGCCACAGGTGACTGTTGTACATCTAGCCTGAGTGAGATGGGTCCCCAGTCTCAAACTCTATCCCCTAAAGATTCAAAACAAACAAAATAAAACGTACAAAAACCAAGTAGCCACCAAAGATGAACCTCAAACTTCGGCCAATTCTTGAAGACTTAAGAAGAGCTGTATAGTTTGCAGATTATCCAACCCTTTTTCCAGTCTCCTTCTACCCCCCTGGTGCTGGCCATTCAACTTCCCTTCGCCCAGAAACTAAGCACGAGGTGGTTACTTCACCTTAGAGCTAGATGTGTAGTGGTATTTAATAAGGATCTGCTCATTGATCACAGAGTAAAAGAGAAGAATATTTGAAAAACGA
Organism: Bettongia penicillata ogilbyi; assembly: GCA_023548195.1. Classification (NCBI taxonomy): domain Eukaryota; kingdom Metazoa; phylum Chordata; class Mammalia; order Diprotodontia; family Potoroidae; genus Bettongia; species Bettongia penicillata. The sequence continues at coordinate 1,504,416 of JAJHZJ010000084.1, read as the reverse complement.
GGTAGACTAGTATAATGAACAAGGGACTCAGAATCAGATGATCTGTGTTTTAAGGATGGACTCCAAGGCTTTTTAGTTGTGCCCCTGTGGGCAAGTCCCTAAGCTTCAGTGTCCTTATCTGTAAAGTGTGAATAAGTACTAATTGCATAATTCTCAGGATTAGTAGGAAAAGTATTTCATGAGGCTCCACTCATTTCCCTTAGTCTAGACCCATGATTTCATCCATGTGGAGAAATCTCAGAATGGGGAAGTCATCTGACACTTCTAGTCTTAGAGAAGTGCCAGGTGCCATTGAGAGTCAAATGGTGTGTCCAGAGTCACATACCTATTGATCATCTTCCTGACTCTGAGGATCCCACTACATAGCACTGACTCTGAGAAACCATGAAACACTCCATGTAAATAAGCTGTTCTAAGCGAAAGAAAGCAAATTGCTTTGGGCTTAGCTTCAAATTTGGAGACACACTTGTGAAGTGATGTTGAATATTTAGGACAGAGAGAGAGACAGAGAGAGAGAGAAAGAGAGAGAGAGAGAGAGAGAGAGAGAGACAGAGAGAGAGAGAGAGACAGAGAGAGAGACAGAGACAGAGAGAGACAGAGAGTGAGAGAGACACAGAGAGAGAGGGGGAGGGGGGAAGAAGGAGGAGGAGAGGAAAGGGAAGGAGGAGAAGGAATGAAAGAATCACAGAGAAAGAGACAGAGATAGTTACAGAAAGAGAGATAAAAAGAGAGACAGGGACAGAGAGAAACACAGAGACAGAGAAAGCTCAAATGAGCAAGCACATGGGTTGCACTATGGTTTTGGTGGCTGAACTTCTAGATTCCAACTATGAGTAGGACACGAGATCCCAGAGCTCTTTGCTGGATCAGTCACCTTTTCATCTGAAGAGCTCTTTCTGATCTGTGGTTTTGTTTTTGAAGAATCACATTAAAGAAATAGCTACTTTATGTGTGTACATGCTTCAGTGCATATATACATGCAAATATATATATATAGATACATGCATGTGGACATAGATCTATTTTTGTTTTTGATGGATAGTGTGGGGAACATCTAACTCCATCCGTTACAAATCAGCAAATTCTATGTAACTATAGTCTCAGACATGAGAGGTTTCATTACATAAGTAGTATGTGTCAAATATCAATCCTCTATCCACTATGCATTCAATCTCCTATAATAACATGTATTTGATTATTTTTCAGATATGAAGATAGCTCTTTGGAATCATGCAGATATGAGAGCCAACAAGGAAAATAATATTCAGGAAAAAGATACAAGAGTTGGTCACAGAAAGCAATTTCTATTTCCCTTTACTTTTCCCCCTTTTCTTCCCACCATTCCCCTACAGCATGTAAGCTCCTTGAGAGCATAATGTTGTACACATAGTAGGCACTTAATAAGTATTCAATGGATTGGGTTGGGAAGACATTCACCATGAGAGATTTATGACTGTTGCTCATATTTCCTTCAGTTGCTGAGGTGATCCATGAACTGTAGTCACTTACCTACCACCACTTGGAATCTCTTCAATGGGAACATGCAGTGAGCGGCAGAAAGGACGAAGTACTCATTCAGTATGGTACCTCCACAGAAGCCTTCCCTGTTCTCATCTATGAGAAGAGCCTACAAGGAGAAGATCATGAACTTCAAAATAAATATTCAAAGAGAAGGTTGGACCTCTCTTTTTTTTACTGGAGAGGCAGAAGACCGCAGGGCATGGAAGTTTGGATGCAAATGTTGTCAGATGAGTGAATTGGTTTTGTTTAGCTGTTTTAATTTATAACAGGGGAAAACACATTGGGTGTTTTAGGGAGTGTATATCCAGAGATTAAAACAGATATAAAAACAAAAGGCATCAATACAATTTTATCTAAAAATTAAAATAGAATAAAACCTCCTTGCAAGCAAGTACCATTTCATGTTTGCCATTGTATCCCTGATACCTAGCACAGAACCTGGCACATGGCAGGGACTCAGTAATAAGTGTTTATTTCCTTGATTGATCAAAGGGAAGGCTGCTGAAAGCAAAATCATCATCAAAAAAAGAGGTGGCTCTACTTGTACTTTGTCTATTTGATTAGCACACCAGTTCTTAGCATGATGTCTAGCACATAGTTACTACTTAACAAGTGTTTATTATTTGATTAACTTGTATTTATAAAGTCATATGGGCTGTCGAAGTTGTAGTCTCCACACTAAACATACCACAGGGTTTTTTTGAATTAAAATTATTTTTCAATTACAAAATTATAGATAGTTTGAAACAAGTTTGGATCAAAATTAATGAGATCATATGGGATGAAGGCATTGTATTCTCCATACTGAAGAAATGAGAGGAGTTTTTTTTTTTAACTTTAAAAAATTCAATAAAAAAAAATCACAGATTGAAACAAGTTATGGGCAGCAGATGAATTAAGGATGCCAAAGTTTATTGATTCCTTTTAGTGGGAATTTATGGTAAAGTACTTCAAGGGTTGAAGTTGTGAAGAGTAGGGACTTTTTTCTACTTCTTTAACGTGTTCTCAGCATCGTGCGCTGTGGTTGTTGCACAGAAGTAGACAGTACTTTTAAGTAGAGGAAGTTTCTGTCTGTTGTGTAATTTTAAGGACATTAGAGAGGTTGTAATATCTGGCTCTTTCAACTGCCACAGAGTCTAAAAGTTCAACCATAAGAGACTAATCTCTTTGTATTTTCCTTCCTGCTGTTTGCCTTTAAAATGCAAATATTCTGGAAGGAATATTGATTCACAATTAGTGACATATCATATTTTCTTCTTTTATTTATTTTTCTCTTCATAGAAATAACATACGGGACTACCTTTCCAAATACTTGATAATACTTTTTCTCCTGAAAATGGAAGCAATGAAATTCTTCAGAACTTTAAATTGGCAATATTTTCTGATGAAAATCATAACGCTGTCAGCATTGAACCATGGGATTAAGTTATGGGATTAAGCAACAACTGTTAACACCATTAATAAAAATTTCTATCTTGTCCTTCCTTTTTCTCCTTTCCCTTCCATTAAAAACAGTTCATTGTCTGCTTGCCCTCTGCAAGGGTGAACATAGTTAATAGTATCCCCCCCAAACATCATTGTCACCTAAAACTAATGCAGTGTGTCATGCAACATCACAGAACAGTAAAAACAATAACAAGAATTAAAACTTGCTAAATGAGTAAATTTCAGAAAATTGAAGTCACAGTCTCCTCTGCAAGATTTTGCTCTTTCTCTTTGTGCCTGGACAGTCGCCTTTCATCATCCCTTCCAAGCTCCACCTGATGAAACTTTACACATTCTTCAAGGCCCAGTAGCAATGCCACCTTCTCTACGAAGACTTTCCTTATGTCCCCAGGGAGATACGATCTTGCTCTCCTCTGAACTGCTGAGGCACATTTTGTCTTTTTCTACCTGATTGGTTTGTTGGGATGAAATCTCTTCACAAACCATCACATTATATAAATGTGCTATTATATGACAAATAGTGTGTGTGCATACGTATGTGCATGTGTGTATACCATGTGTGCATTTGGTGTGGTGCTATCATCACCCACACCTAGCTAATTATCTTACTTTCTCTAACCTCTAGAGAAACAGGCTGTTACTTAATCAAATAATCAAGTATAGAGAGAAGTAGATGTTTTGGCCACCAGATGGCACTACTCTTAGGCTAATAGCCCAGTGGCTACGTTGGGTGTTCGTCTTTCATTGCCTGAAGAAGACCATGCCATCAGAGAAGTGATGACATGACTTGCACTTGACTTTGTTTTGAGTGAGGGAGGGCTGTGCAGGTCATCAGCCTCACTTCTTCTCCAGGAGCCATCCGAAACATCAGGATGACTGGAAATGACCCAGGATGCAATGGGAGACCTTGAGCCCTTTAGGCTACATTAAGGAGTATTCAGTACATATATTTTGACTTTCCCAAAGGCTGCAATTTCTCCCTTTTTCAACAGAAGGCATTCAGCCTTCATATTATTAACCTATTCTCTCAGCCTGCAGAGTTCTCGAGTTCACTAATGACCTAGGAGTATGCTTTAGTATATACTCCAAAATTATTTAAATAAGTTAATTACTCTGTGTTCTGATCCTTGACCTTGCATTTAGCAAGCCTGTCACTCCCGATCAAAAGACCTCATCCACAAGACATAGATGGTTGAATTGTGACCAGTTGCTGAAAAAAAATAGAAAATTTTGAGAACTAGTTTGAGTCTGGAAAAGGTGGCCACACTCAGGAAAATCCAGTTTCATTTATCTCCAGAATATCTTCTTATGTATGGGCTACTAAAGAAAAAAACTGGAAGGGCTGGGATCAATGAAATGCCAATTTGTGACTCCAGGGGACGAAGGATGAAGCATGATATCCACCTTTTGACAAAGATTCAGAGAGAAGGATGAGATATTTGTTGAATTTGAACCATGATGGATTTGTTTTCTTTAACTATGCATATTTGAAACAAGAATTTTCTTTTTCTTTCTCAGTGGGGTAAGAGGTGGGAGGGGAAAAATATATTTCTGTTAATTTTAAAAAAATTTAATTAAAAATAAAGTAGAAGTAGTTTTTATTTTTAAGAATGTAAACCTATTGAGGGCAAGGAACTATTTCAATTTTATGGTTGTATTCTTAGCATCCATCTCAGTGCCTGAAAGAGAGTTGACCCTTAATACTTATTTCATTATTATTATAATATAGATTATATTATTATATCTATTATTAGTAATAATAATAAACAAAGACATTTATTGCTCCTTGATGAGTAGCCCAAAAGAAGTGATAGACAATTGGTTAAACTGTACTTTAAGAGACTTCCCACCAATTGTAGAGAGGCTGAGTCAGATAGTAGGTCAGAAGGTGAAATTTCAAATACAGAAAATACCACATACTGTAATGACTCACTAGCCCCAGACTGAGAGACATTTCGGGCTCTGATAAGGGTAAGAGGTGGCTGAACCTAGAAGCAGCTTCTTTTCTACCTATTCCTTCAGGTGTGGAGATCCCAAGGCAATCTATAGTGTTTAAAAAAGTTAATACTTAGCTGGGACCATTCACAAGCTCAAACTTGGGTCCGGGAACACCCATGTTCTACCCATATACTGTCCATCAGCTCAGGTAGAGTTACTGAAAGGTCAGCAGGTCCCAAAAGAGCCAGACCTATCTCATCCGTGACCAGGCTAGCTTATGACGTTACATTGGAGGAGTGGGAGGTGGGGCAGGAAAATTGGTTTGTCATATGCCAGATGACAATACTCATGCTTATGTAGGCGATATATGCTTTACATGTAAATGAATACATTTGCAGATGTTGATAAATGTGTCAATTATCATGGATTTTCTTATTTATATTTCTCAGTGTTATTGTGATGTTAACATTTATTGGCTTGTGTACTGGCGTTACACTTATACTGTGGCTATTAGAGATGCATCTGTCTGACACTTGTGTTTGTAATTCACTAACAATTATGCGAGGGTTGTTACACTGTTTCCATTCTGGATTGTTTGGTGCCAACTACACTTTATTTTTGCCACTTACGCTTCGTTACTTACTTACTCTGGATACGCATATACCATCGCTATGTGTGCACCTCATTTGCCCTGCATATAATATCGTAATTTAGTTAATGAAGCAGCTGCTCCAGACAGACTTTGCATCGTGTCATGTCTAATTCATGTAATGTTAACATGGATGTGATGCAAATAGTATTTTAAGATACTTACTCATGAAGTTGGGATAACTTTCTTGTAGTTTTGAATGTTACTATTTATTATGATGCCTTCAGTGTATACCTGCACTTGGGTGGTACAGTGGATAGCGTGCCGGGTTCAGTGTTAGGAAGACCTGAATTCAAATCCCATCTCAGATACTTACTAGTTGTCTGATCCTGGGAAAGTCATTTAACCTCTCTTTGCCTCAGTTTCCTCTTCTGTAAAATGAGCTGGAGAAGGAAAGGGCAAACCCCTCTCTAGTATCTCTGCCAAGAAAACCTCATTAAATGGGGTCAGACAGGACTGAAACGACTAAACCACAACAACCACATTGCATTCTAAAGACATGGTACCAATGTTAGGCTAAGGAACAAATACAGTATTATTTGCACAGATGGTTTTATTCTCTTGTCTTTCTTTCATGTGTGCCCCCGTCAGAGCATTTGGCTAAGAGAGAAAATTCTTCAATCATTGAATTTCAGATTTAGAACCAGATGGGATTGTATAAGAAGTCATCTAGTCTAACCTTCTGATTTCATAGATAAGGGAACTGAGGACCAAATTTGCACAAATGGAAGAGTCAGAATTTGAATCCAGGTCCAAAATCCAGCCTTCTTCTATTTCCATCATACTACCTTATTTCACAAAGTGAAATTGAGTCAGGACAGGAATTCTCTTTGGTTCAACACGTGTCATGAGGATAAGGATAACTTAGATGACAATAAATATTGATGGAGTATTTTGACCATTGATGGTCATTTTAGTTAACTTCATGGAATTGAGAGATATCAAACCATATTTTTTACTGAGCATTGGTACAAACCACAATTACCTGCCATGGACATTCTCCCTCGTTGCAATTTCTTCCTCCAACAACCCTTATGAAATCATCTCCACTATCTTCAGTTTCTGTGTAGTTTGAGAAGAAGCCATGTAAAGGATCCTTTGTGGGAGCCAGGGTCTCTGTCTCTACCTCTTCAGAGAGAGCTGACCTCTTCCTTCTTTCCACTGTGTACTTTCCACATGGATAGGGTACTGAAAGAAAAAAAGAAAATACTTGATGTCTGACAATGTCCCCAAATCATACAACCAGTGCTGCTGTCAAAGTTGGCTTGAGTGATCCTATCTATCCCTTGACTTCAAAGGGAAATTTTCTTAGACATCTTCACAAAGGGTACAAATCAGTTAGTTCTCAGATCTAGTTATTCTGGGGTTGGTTGTTATTCAGCTGTTTCAGTTGCACCCCACCCTTTGTGACCCCATTTTGGATTTTCTTGGCAAAGATAGGGAAATGGTTTCGCCTTTCCTTCCTCCAGATCATTTGACAGATTAGGAAACTAAGTGACTTGCCCAGGGCCACACAGTTAGTAAGTGTCTGAGGCCAGATTTGAACTCAGGAAGACAAGTCTTCTTGACTCCAGGCCCAGCACTCCATCCACTGCACCTAGCTACCCACGGGGTTAATTATCCAAGTCTTCTGCTTCTCTTGTCTCCTGACTATTTTGAGGATAGTGGCAGAGAGTGGGGTGGGAGGTATGGAGGAGTCGGGGTAGCAGGGGAGTCAATTATATACACAACTAAAGAGCAGCTTGTTAGGGGAGAAAGAAATAGAAAATGATTTACTTTTTTACTTTTTGAAATGAATAACAGAGAATAGAAAACTTTTTCAGTAGATACATCAAATAATGAAAATATCCTCACTACTACTGCTACTACTACTACTACTACTACTACTACTACTACTACTACTACTACTGATGCCAGAGTTTTGGTTAGCTAATATAAGAGCTAACATTTAAATAGCACTTCAAGGTTTTGCAAAGTGCTGGACATATGTTATAGCATTTGAACCATCCTGTGACTTGTCTTCTTATGGTCCCCATATTATAGATAAGGGAACTGAGGCTAGGAATGGTTAAATGACCTGCCCAGGGGCACATAGCTACTACAGAGGAGGAATTTGAAGTCGTCTTTCTGACCCCAAATCCAGTTCTCTTACCCCTTGCACCACCTAGATGAGTAAATAAAACCAAGCACCAAGCTGGCTGCAAGATTATGATTTTTTTCAGCCATAGTGACTCTTAAGGGGGTATATAGAGTGCCGGTCCTGGAGTCAGGAAACTCATATTCCTGAGTTCAAATCCGGCGTCAGACACCTACTAGCTGTGTTACTTAGGTAAGTCACTTAATCCTGTCAGCCTCAATTTCCTCATCTGTCAAATGAGCTGGAGAAGGAAATGGCAAACCACTCCAGTACCGTTGCCAAGGAAACCCCACATGGGGGAGTCCCAAAGAATTGGACACGACTGAAATGACTGAACAAGGATAAAACCACCAGATCATAAAGAGTGCTCATCAGGACCAAGTCTCAGACCCTTGAAATACCAAAAGGCAAAAGGAATATATTCTAGTCCTACATGTCAGCGAAGAGAGGGATGGAGGAAGGAGAAGACAGGTAGAGATACAGACAAGAAGAAGAGGGAGAAGAAGGAGGATGAGGACAGCATTGAAAGGGAAAGGGACATGGAGAGAATTATGAGAAGGAATGAGATCCGGGGCAAGAGGATGTCCCCGATACATACCAGGCTCCCCCAGATCCATACAGAAGCACTGCAGTGGGGACAGGTGATGTCACCCATTATTCAGTTCTAAGTCAAGAAAGATTTCCAGGAAGAATTTGAGCTTTAACCCTCATGTCAAAGAATATTCTATGGGACAGCATGGCTGTGTTCTTCTCCAAAAAGGTAAGGATGCTGCCCAAAACAGTAATATCATACTCAAATAGAAAGTGAATCACTAAGTCATACATTAGGATCTTTGTCTGTTGCATATTGACTTAGAAAACCACATAAAATATTATTTATGTTCTATTGTATTTTACTTTTTTGTTTACTTATTTCATTTACTTATTTCTCAATTACATTTTAATCTGGGGTTGGCTACACTTGGAAGTATTGTATGGGCTATGTGTTTGACATGTCTGGCCTAAAAAAATTCCCTTGATAAACTGTCATGGATTTGTATTTTTTTTGGGGGGACGAGGGCAACATTTTAATAGATGCTACCATATTGAATATTCATAAACTCTAGACTATATGGAGGAGATAAAAATTATGTGGGAACAGGATGTGGTTCTTACCACTCCCATCATCTCGTTCTAGACCGGTACCAAGGATGTTTTCAGTTAGCCTGAGTTTCTTTTGTGTGATGTCTTCCCCCATCATACTGTAAGCTCCTTGAGGGCAGGGGTCCCACCAACAATGAAATCATATTTTCTCTCACCAATAGTTTTTTTCTAATTCCATCTCAGATGCTGCCTTGGCATTTGGACCAGACTTTATTAATGCAATGCTGTTTCTCTATAGGAATCTCGTTACTTGGTGTTACCAGGCCACAGCAACATGGTTCTATCGTTAATGAATTAGTTATACCATCATTGAACCTTTTGATGTTTCAGTTTGTGCTGCCTTTTAAGAAAACAGTAATTATAATTCTTCCTTACATTTACATAGTATTTGACAAAATGTTTCTTCTCATGATGTGTCTTTGAGGTACACAGACCCTGTGTGTTAACATTCCCTTTTTACAGATGAGGAAATTATGTAAGACAAATGAAGTGATTTGCCCATATTTATTACTCACTCTATAAAGTGCCAAAAATGGATAAGTCCAAAACTTCAAGAAATGGCCTCTTGTTCTAGTATTCAGGGATTTGGTGGCAAGTCCACATTCATCCCATCTTCACTCTTCTTGATTTTATATTCCTATTTCTTAAGAGACACTGTGACTTTGTGGGTTGTGTCAAACTGAGAGTTGAAGCCTGCCTTAGTACTGAACACTCCAACAGGGTAACCCAGGTTAAATCATTTTATCCCTCTCATTCACAGTGTCCATCCATAAAATGGGGATGCATCTACTTCACAGGTTCAAATGAAAACGTCTGTAAAATGTCTTACAAATCTTAAAGTGCTACGTGCTGTAAAAGTGAGCCGTTGTATTAAACAAATATCTCATCCAAATCCTCATCTTCCAAAGAACTCTCCTCTATCCCCATCCTCAAATCCCTTAATCATTTGAATTGCTTTTTCCTTTGGACATTTATTCCTTGGAACCCTCCATATCCTGTGTAATGTCTTGCCACTTGGATTTAACTTCCTTTAGTTTTATACCTACTTTAGGAGGCCCACTTATCACACTACCAAACCATGGGAGAATGTTTCTGTCCCTCCCAGCTGATAAACACTACCACTCTATTCTGTTTCCCACACTCTGCCCCTCTCATAGCTGGGAGGGGACTCTGAAGTCACCTACTTCAAACTCCTCATTTTCAAGGATGAGGAAATGGACACCAGAGAAGTTAAGTGATCTGCCCAACATCACAGAAATGGAAAGTATTAGGTTCAGGATTTGGACCCAGGTTCTCTCAATCCAGAGCCTTTTACAATGAATTACACTGTGTCTCCACTACCTTGGTTGTCTAGAGAAGACACCCTCCTGGTGTTTCATAGACCTACACAACTTCCTACCTGTAGGAATACAGGATTTGGAATCATCTCCCAAGGTGTAACCGCTGGCACAGCTACATACGACACTGCTCTTTTCTTCTTTGCAGAAATGGTCACACTCTCCATTATCCAAGCTGCAGAGCGTTAGTTTTGCTACCCAAGAAAGAAGCATGTTAGATTTGGTGGAAGTGTCAGCATGGTCCAAACTCAGGTTACTTCAGCATCCTAGGAAAACCATCAACTTTTCCAGAAGGGGGAGCAATTATAGCAGGTTGCCACGTTATGCCCCCAATTCTGAAAAGTCTACCATCCCAGAAACTTTAATCAGTCAGAAATTCCTCCCTTCCTCTCCCCACTAACTCTCACCCCGCCCCCCATCATCATCATCATCATCATCATCATCATCAAGCAACAACAGAATTCTGGTGTGCTGGATGGAAGACCCATAGGATTGTAAATTTAGAGCTGGAAGAGAACTGGGAGATCAGGTAGATCAACCCCTTTATCTTACAGACAGGGAAACTAAGATGAGACATATCATGTGATTTGCCCAAGGCTGCATTGCTGGTAAGGAGCAAAACCAGACATGAATACAGGTCCTCTGACTCCCTCTGATGTCCTTTCCAGTGTCCCATGCTAATCCTACCCAACTTGACTTAGTAACCTTCTACAACATTTTGTGTTTATTTTATGCCTTTTGATATTTTGTTTTGTTTCTGCTTGTGTGTCTGTTTTGAGGACTTAAACCTAACAGTGGAGGTAGTCTGTCTATTAACCAGGAAAGGAGGAGGTTGCATCACTGTGGCAATATTTGGTTTACTCCAAAAAGAAATTGATCCTAAAGATTAGAGTGATTACAATATATTTATGGAATTTATTCTGTGGTTATTTTGTATAACCTTGCACATTGTTTCCCCATAGAATATAAACTCCATGAGGGTAGGGATTATTTAATTTTTGACTTGGTGTAGCCAGTGCCCAGCAGAGTGCTTAGAAACTGCTATGTACTTAATAAATGATTGCTGTTTGACTGATAATTCTGTCCTCTAAAAGTCCTTCCAAAGTCAGACTGTCTCCAAAGGACAAGAAATTATTTCTATACTTCAACAAGACATGCTTGATGCATATAAAACCATGCCCAGATTCCTTATTTTGTTTAACTAGGGACATTCCCAAATCCTTAAAAGTACAGTTATCCTTTTCACATCATGGGGGTTAAGAGGCGCCATGCCCCTTTGACCTGGAAAATTCACGTAAAATTTTTTGGCCCTCCCTTCATACCAGAGAAGAAGACTGAATTTGTATGCTATTAAAAGATAAAATATATTGACATTATACAATACTATATATTTTTTAATGCATTTCTGAGTTTCTAAACTTTTCCTGTGTTGTTTGCTGGCCTTCATCTGTGGCTTCTGCAAAACTCCCCCCAAATTTTCATGTAATTTCTTATGATGACCCTTGATATATCAAAACTGTGATGGGGAAAGTTGCAGTGTGGAACGGATAGCAATAATCTCTTTCTGTTCTTTAGCAATAGAAATAAACACTAAAATGCATTTTGGATGGAGTTTTGGTTTTACTGACATGTTACCCTCTCCTTCAAGGTCCTACCTTCTCTTGCTTCCTTTCGCTTCTCTCTGTAAGTCTTCTTCACCTTCCCACACTAATAGTTCATTAGTACAGATAAAAGAGTTGAATATAGTTTGCAAATCTCTAAGGCATAGCATTTAAGGACTTGTGTGTTAATGTCTTCTCCTTCATCCCTCTTGTCCACTGCTTGCTCTTAAGATAACACCAGTCTTTAAGGCACTAGGATAAATAGGACTTACCCAGTTCACAGTTTTTGCCTTCATATCCTTCCATACAAATGCAGGTGTATTCCCCAAGGCCATCTTTACAGTTCCCTTGATTCTGGCAAGGCTGGCTTTCACACTGGTCACCATCTGCAAAGAAAAGCCTTGGAAACCAAAGTTTGCAAAGGTTTTCCATCATCCCTAATGGAAAGTCCTTGGCTTTGCTGACATCACTTTCAGATAATCCCAATGACCTTGCTTACTGTTTCCAACAGAGCCCCATCCACTAATTTCTAGGATAAGGACCTTACCTTACCACATCAGTATTTTCTCTTTGTGTTCTCTCTTACATGGTATCCTACATTTGGATGTGGGATTGACAATGGGTAGACTATCACTGATCTACCTGACCTGAACTGGGCTCTTTTCAAAGGGAAGTTTGATATGGAAACACAGTCTTTCAAAGGTAAAATTGTTTAGAGGTGGGAAAACTTGTGAAAAGAAAGAAAGGAAGTCAAAAAACATTTATTAACTATCTACTATGTGTCAGGGACAGTGCTAAGCACTTTACAAACATTATCTCATTTGATCCCTACAACAACCCTGGGAATTAGGTGCTATTATTACCCCCATTTTACAGTTGAGGAAACTGAAGCTGACAGAGGTCAAGAGACTTATCCAGGGTCACAAAGTTATTAAGTGTCTCAGATAGGATTTGAATTCAAGTCTTCTAAATTCCAGGTCTAGTATCTACACATCGCCTCACTTAGGCATAAGGGAATATAGACATTTTTGGCAGTGAATCTCTAGGATTCCTTTGCAGATAACATTCTACTTTTCAAATTGATCATAAATTATAAGAGCTAGATGAGACCTTTGAGATCATCCAGACCAGTGCCCAGCGAGAGGAACTGAGTTGCCCAAGACCAAACAGTGAGTTAGTGGAAATATTGGGTAGAATTTAATATAGTGACCTAGAGATGGAGGTCAGAAGACTTTGGTTCCAGTGCTGACTTTGTCACTAATGGGTAATATAATCTTTAACAAGTTACTTAAAATGTAAGTTTCTTGAGGACAGGAACTTTTGCCCCTTTTGTATTTACAGTGCCTCAGAAATAGAAAGGGCTTGATGACTGATAGCAAGCACAGAAGGACAGACTTTGTCCTGTCACCAACATGGTGGTGCTACAGAACATGATTTCTTCTCTTTCCTCAAGGTGTCAGCCTATTCATATATTTGTGTGTGTGTTTACACACACACACACACACACACACACACACACACACACACACACACACACACACACACACACACTGCACAGAAAACCTCAAATGGGGCTGGAGAGTGTAAAGGAGTGTGCTTTTTTGCAGTGTTCTCTTGGGACGGTTTGGGACCCAGGGGTGGAGTTGCCTATGATTGGTGGGGGAAAATGCCATGTACCCCCAAGGACCCCACCCTCATCCCACCCTGATGGCTTTGTTGCCCAGCCGCCCTTCAAGACTTGAAGTTGTGGGGGGGGGGGCTGGAGCATTGTTCAGACTGAGACTTGGCTCATCAGAGCCTACACCTGAGAGTTCCTGCTACAGCAGGGTGGGGAGGACACACTGCTAAGAGACTTTATTTGAACATTTTGTTTTAGATTGAAAAAGAAAGAACTGGTTGCTCACTCCCCAAAGATTCATGCCCAAAGGATGATGTTGTGTTATGTATTTTGCAAATGTATTCTGTCAAATTCATGATGTGTTTATTTTGTGGCAGCTATGTTATATTTACTTAGGAAATGTTAATACCTCTATATGTTCCAGGATCCACAGCCACAGCCATTTAGATTGTAAGGCCAAGGATCCTGGAAGAGAGGAGTATAAGGGCAAGCAAGGTAGGATCTTTTCCTGTTTTTGTTTTAGTATAAAGCGCCTCTGATTGAATAATGTGATGAAAGAAGATCTTCCCCATCTATGAATGGACCTGGGATGATTTGTAGGAAGGCCCACACCTTTTGTAAATGAGACAGTGGTTCTCAATGGCTGTGATGCCCTCTAGCTCTAAAAAATGTGTAAGGACTCTGAGGTGTGGTTTTATTCTGGGGCTTAGTCTTTGGAAGAAGCTTTGTGTGCCAGATGAGACTCTGGGAAGCTGTTAAGCAGCCCCCCAGCTTTAAAAACTCAGATATTGGTATTTCCCTCTCTTGTAACTGTATGGTCAGGCAGTTGCATCGGTCTGTTGTATTGTGATATATGTATGGTATACCGTCAAATAGTTTAGAAGTGCTATCTGTTGATTTAGATTATTCTGTAATCTTCTTCTCTGAAGTTCAGCATGCTTTTTCCCCTAAATTAAGTGAATGATACATGTGCTTGATGAAAGTGATTGTCGACCCCTCAAAAGTTGCCTTTCCTTTTATAAATGCACATCTAAGAACCTGTGATAGCAGGCCTCCCTGTGTAGGCTGGGGTGCTTACTGATGCAGAGGGGTCGGTCACGGCTGGAACAACAACATATATACACATAGAGGCAGCTAAATGGCTGAGTGGATAGAATGCTGGGCCCACCATCAGGAAGACTTAAATTCAAATCTAGCCTCAGACACTTACTAGCTTTGTGACCCTGGGCAAGTCACTTAACCTCTTTTTGCCTTAATCCACTGCAGAAAAAAATGGCAAACCACTCCCGTATCCTTGCCAAGAACATCCCAAAGACAGTATTGACATGCTATGTGTGGTCCACAAGGTCACAAAGAAACAGTCACGACTGAATGACTGAACTACAATACATGTTATTGGTTAGTAGTTTCAGCTGTGTCCAACTCTTTGTGACCCCATTTGGAGCTTTCTTGGCAAAGATACTGGAGTGGTTGGCCAGTTCCTTCTTTAGCTCATTTTACAGATGAAGGAATTGAAGTAAACAGGGTTAAGCGACTTGTCCAAGGTTACTCAGCTAGCAAATAGTGTCCGAGGTCAGATTTGAACTCACAAAGGTAAATCTTTTTGGTTTCTAGTCCATTGTTCCATCCCCTGTGCCACCTAGCTGCCCATACATATACATATATGCTTATATGTACATATATGCTTATAGTCAATAGATTTTTCTTTTTTACTTGCAGTACAAGAGAGATCCACAAAGGGAGATATCTCTGAGTACAAACTCAACTTGATTTTTAACAGAACTTCCTTTATACAGGGGCAAAAAATAAAGGAAATGCTCATTTGCTTGGCTATACTAATAAGGTATTTTATGAAAACAAACCATTTTATTAACAGGACCCAGGAATATATGGGAGTAAAAATATTCTCATTGTTAAGAAACATCAAAAATTCATAGGTATAAAAATATTCTTATCATTAAAAAGTTTCTGCTTTAAGGAAACACAGGTGACATATAGTTTAAACAATTAAAGCAGCGTATAGATAATGTATAGTAAGTAGTCAATTAAAGCAAGACAGAGATATAGTGACCCAAAAGTCTTGGTGCAGTCTTTTAATAGCTTAAATAACTATTTAAAAACTTCATTAAGACTTTGGGATGGTCTAAATGGTATAGGTGATTAACTATTGTTAAGAAATATTTGTTTAATAGGATACTGAGCAGAGGGTTTCACAGATAAACATAGTTTTGCTTTTCCATCAAACTAAGGCTGAGTAGTAATTGCTTAAAAACAAAATGGAGTTCCTTTGGTTTGAAGTTAAGCTTCATTCCTACATAGGTACATATATATTTTCATCTATTTCACATGTAAGGATAAGACATAAAATGCAACCTACCTTTGTATTTATTCCAGAATTCTATCTGAGGAGGAAAAATAGATTTAAACCGTTTGATTAGAAAAGCACAGACTATCGTACATTTCATGCAATTAAGGAAAGATAATCTAGTTGGAGGATTAGGACAAGGTGAAAGCAATATTATCTTTCCTATAATTTCTCAAGTTGACTTTCCCAAATGACAGTGAGTGAATGAAAAATGGAAAATCATTCCTACTTCTATGAATGCAGAGAGAGTGTCACAGTCATCGGCATAATATTTGGAAATATATCTTTAATCTTTCTTGAAAATAGAAAAATTAACAAGGAAGTTGTATTATGACCTCTCTGAGGGCAGAGGCTTACCTGTCTCTTATCTTGGCTAGCACCCAATCAATGTATTGAATATAGGAGGCACTCAATACATGTTCAATGAATGTTAAATGAACCTGTATCTCAATTATACTACCCTATTGATCAATTAACAAGAAATGAATGCAATTGTAAATGTGTAGTATTTTTGCTATATCTTATGATCTAGTCTTCATCCTTTCATTTTACAGATGAGAAAATCGAGACCCAGTCAGAGGAAGTGATTTATCCAAGGTCACAGAGCTGATAAGGGACAGAGCTGGGACTAAGAATCAGGTCCCCACTCTAAAGACACGGTTCTTCCCACCACACTTTTAATACTGAGTAAAGCAGCTTTGGGGCAGTTAATAGAATGTCAGGGCTATTCATCTTCCTGAGTTCAGATCTATCCTCTCACACTTATTAGCTAGGTGACCCTGGGCAAGTCACTTAACTTTGTTGGTCTATTATCTCATCTGTAACTTGAGTCAGAGAAGGAAATGACAAACCACTCCAGTCGCTTTGCTAAGAAAACCCCAAATGGGGCCATGAACAGTGAGACGTGACTGTAAATAACTAAATAATAACCACAGAAATTAGACGAGTATGAGAAGGGGCCAAACAAACCTCTCCCACGATTTTAGTGTACTGAAAAATCTCTTAGATGGAACATGAACCTAATTAATTAATTAATCATTTAATTTAGTTAAACTCATTCATCTTTACCGTTTTCTCTTGGTCTTCAAAGACTTCTCTGGCTTCTTCATAAGAACAAGTTTCTTCAAGACATTCTCTCTCAAGATTTCCTTTCTTTACCTCTTCAAATAATGTATTAGCCCTCCGGGTCCTCTTCAGGACATTGTTGGCCTTTTCTTGATTTAGAAAAACTATAAGATAATTAGCGACACACTGTTAGTTGAATGAGATCCATTCAGTTCAAATCTCTTCCTCTTGAGTCTATTGAAGATAGCATGCTCTCCAGAGCCACAGAGATATGGCACCCTCCTTTCTCCTTTGGAAAGTCAATAAAGGGTTATGGTTAAGGTTGTGAAGGGAGTCCAAGTGGAGAGGTCCTGAAGGTAATTCAAAATATTGACCTGGAGGTCAAATGGGAAGGCACATAGGAAGTCAGATTCAGGCTAAAGATCCCTGTTTAGGAATAATCCTAATAGAGGCAAAATATGAAGTCATGAAACTGAATGAGTTTCATCTCATGGTTTTTCTCCATGACTATCCAACAGCCTGGTCTCAGACACTTGGGTGGGAGAACTGAACTGAGCTCAGGCAGTTAGTAAGCACAGTGCTATGTGCTGGGGTTAATAGTAATAGCTAGCGTTTATGTGTCTCCTGCTATGTCCCAGGCACTGTGCTAAGGATCTCATTGGATCCTTATAAGTGAGGTAGGTGAAATTATTGTCCTCATTTTACAATTGAGGAAACTGAGGCAAATAGAGATTAAATGACTTGCCCAGAGTTATACAACTAGTAAATGCTTGAGGCTGGATTTGAACACAGGTTTTCCTAACTCAAGGCCCAGCACTCTACCCACTGAGCCATATGTTGCTTCATAATAGTTAATATAGTCAATATAAAATGAACTCTGTTCTGCAGCTGACTTGTCTAAAGATCTGACTTGGCACAATAGTTTCATTTATGGTAATTTTCCAAGTCTAAATCAAATCTATCTATAGTATTAACACTACTCTGACCCAGGAGTTAATGGTGGATGATGTGATCTTGACATGGCTGAGTGTCCTTCCTTTCTGTCTTTTCTCCTTTCCCTGTCATGACACTTCAATTCACCTTCTCTTTCTGGGTTTCATTTTCCTCATCTGTAAAGTGAGGAAATTCAATGATGTAATTGTTAAGGTTCCTTCTTTTCTTACTTCTCTTGTTGCTTCTTTTCTGGCTCAATTCACTGGCTCTTCCTTCTCTTAATATTTCCTAAATGTGGCCGTTCCCCTTGATAAACGATTGACCTTCTTTCTCTGCTCTGTCTCCTTTAGAAAGCTCATCCAGTTTTATGGCTTCTTGTATTGCCTCTGTGAGGATGATCCTTAAACAGGGATGTTTAGCCTGAATGTGACTTCCCATGTGCCTTCTCACATGACCTTCAATTCCATATTCTGAATTACCTTCAGGACATCTCTACTTGGATTTTCTCCATCATCTTAAATTTGTTCAAGTTAAAAACTGAATTTATCTTTCCAACTGATTTGACTGCTACATTTTGGTCAGTTATCATTCTGCAGGACTCTGAGATGCAAAAATGTAGTGTATATACTTGCAATATATAATTCTTGCTTTGTAATATCACCTAGATTGAGTCTTTCCTGTCTCTTCTCACTGAGGTTATTCTATGTATCCTCATTACCTCATGCTTGAATTACCCATAGATTATTTTATTCCATAAATTATTTCCTTTTATTTGTTACTCCATAAATTATTTTATTTTGCTTGTTGTCCCTGTAAATTCTTTTCTTTTATGTGAGAAACAAATAAACAATTTATTGCGTTTGCTGTCTCCATGAATTATTTTATTTTATTTTCACATTGTTCAATAAATTATTTTGTTCACTCTGTTCACCATCTCCATAAATGAATTTGTTTTGTTTTTTGTTCCATAAATTATTTTAGTTGTTTTAAAATATCTCTAGATAGTATTTATATGCACATGTTGAACTCATGTTCTCATGTTTTACTATTATAAAATAAACATAAAATTTTGGTATGAATCATTATACGGTAATAACACCTGCAAGATTTTTGGAACAAATATTTTACTTTTGTTCAAATAATATTTATAATCATAGAGATTCCTTTCTCTTCTTTTCTCTTCTCATTGAGGTTATCCTTTTCTAAGTCATTTTCAGCTCATGCTGCAATACTCCCCTAACAGTTCTCCCAGATACTAGGGTCTTTAGTGACTCCAAATTTTCTGCCAGATTGTTGGGTCCTAACTTATGTGGGGGAAACAGCTGGTGTGGAAATGTAATGTAGATTAGTACCCTCTCCATAATTTGTATTGTCAGAGAGTTTCCAGGGTCCCTTAGGGTTTAAGTAACTTGCCCATGATTAGTGTGTGTCAGATGCCTGGCTTGAACATAAGTCTTCCTGTCTTCCTGGCAGGCTTACTTTCTAAGATACCTTTCTAGCTACTACTCCATGCTGCTTTTTAATTTTCCTAAACACCTCTTCTATCACATGTTTTATAAAAAATCTACACAACCAGTTTTATTTGTCTGTAGGATCAAGTCAATATGCACAAGGCTCTCCACGGTTCAGTTACAGTTTACCCTTTCAGTGTTACCTGCTACTGATCCCGGATGTGTATTTCCTGTCCCAGTGAGACTGGTCCCCAGGCCATTGACTATACCAGTCATGCTCATCACCAGTTCTCATTTCTAGCTCTCTGTTATTGCTTGTGTTGTCACATCTACCTTGGAAAGTTTCTTCTCTCCCTATACTTTTACATAGAACTTTTTAGAGGTAGCAAAGCCCTTTCCTTATAATGACCTTGTGAAGAAGGATCATCCACCCTATTTTCCACATGAGGAGACTCAAGCTAAGTGATGAAAGAAAGAGAAGCAAAGTGATTTGCCCAAGTTTATATGGCTAGGTGATGGCGAAGCTGGCATAGAAATACAGACATACTGTTATTTTCCAATGACTACCTCTGACCATCCTCTCCACCAAGTGGTGCCAAGGTAAACCCTCTCATAATAAATAAGCACAATAAAATGAAATAAATTTTACCTGCAAAAATTCATGCCTCTAAAACAATTTGGAACTATGCTCCAAAAGTTACTACACTAAACCCTTTAACTCAGCAATACCACTACAAGTTGTAGTAAGATCAAAAGATCACAAAAAGAGAAAAAAGGACTGTTGTACAAAAATATTTCTTGTAGCTCTTTTTATAGTAACCACCCCCCTTCCAAACTAAGGGAAGGGGTGCCCATCAATTAGGGAGTGACTGAATAAATTATCACATGTGAATAGAACAGAATATTATTGTGCCATAAGAAATGATGAAAGGGGAGATTTGGGAAGATAGGCAGAAACTTGAGCAGAATGAAGTTTACTATAACACTAGCATTGTAAAAATGACGTTTTGAAAGACTTGAGAACTCTATAAACCCAATAACCTGACAGGATGTCAGACGACCAGTGATATACAAGGCTACCCACCACCTGACAGGGGATGGACTCGGTGTGCAGAATATTACTGTTGTTAGTCATTTCAAGCGTGTACACCACTTGGGGTTTTCTTGGCAAAGATGCTCAAGTAATTTTTCATTTCCTTCTCCAGTTCATTTTACAGATGGGGCAACTGACGCAAACAGGGTGAAATGACTTGCCCAGGGTCACACAGCTAATGAGTATCTGAGATCACATTTGAACTCAGGTCTTTCTGATTTCATTCCCAGAACTCCATCTGTCCTAACGTGCAGACCAAAATACACAAAAACTTTTGGACATGGTCAATATCTGAAATTTATTTCACTTGACTAGGTACGTTTGTTATAAGAATTTTCTTTTACTTTTACTTTTTTCCCTTTTCAGTGGCAGGGTAAGGTAGAAAAGAGAGAAAACAAACGTATATTAACTAAAAAGCTTGTCTCATTCCATACCTGTAGTTCACCACTTCTTTCCCCGGAGGCAGGAGACATGCTTCACCATTAGCTTTCTGAAGTCAGGCTTGGCTACTGCATTGATTCGAGTTCTGATGTCTTTCAATGTGACTTTCCTTTACATTATTGTTGTAATCATGTAGATGGTTTTCCCGTTTCTGCTTACCTCACTCTGTGTCATTTCATGCAGGTCTTTCCCCAAGTTTCTCTGACTTCTCCATATTTGTCAATATTCCAAAAAATTCACATACTTCAATCTGTCTGGCCATTCATAATGAATGGGCACTCACTTGGTTTCCAGCTCTTTATTGTTACAAAAATTGTTGCTATAAATTTTTGGTATTTATGGAACCTTCTCTCTGTCTTTGACCTCTTTGAATGATAGGTCCAGAATCACTGGGCTAACTTAATGGTTTTCTTTGGTTTAATCAAAATTGTGAAACCTAGATCATCCGGCTGCAAGCTGGTGCTGTTTCCCCTTCTCGCCTGTCCTTATCCTGGATATATCCTTCAAGGTCAATGCCATTCTATTTTCTCCACAAAGCCCCTCTGATCACTTTTACTCCCATTTATTCCGTGCTGATGTTTCCTCTTCTAACTTTGTATGATACAATAAATATGTGTTGAATGGAACTGAATTATCAGGCAGGAGGAGAAGATATCCATAATGGTCATCGTCATCATGCAGGTGGTGATGCCTATATAAACTGGGAAGCAGAGCTATCCTCAACCAGATGCAGGTTGAGGGTGCTTGGAATTGAGAAGACCTGAGTTCAAGTTCAGCCTCGGATGTTAGTTATGAGACAGAGTAGCAACCTTGAAGGACATTCCTTTTCTTTTAATTCAATTGGATTGATCTTATTTCCTGAGCACCTACTATGTGCTCAGTGCTATGCTGACTCGGTTCAGGATTACACATATGTGATATACTACCTGCCCTCCAAATGCTTACAGTTTTATTGGGAAGACTACATTTACACTCATGAAATGTTTGGGAGCTATGCTAGATAACCTACAAGTAAGTGCTCATTTGAATGTAATTAAGTACCAAAATGCATCATGGAAAGTAAGGGCTGTGCATGGTAACAATGACTCACCTTCGTACAGCACTTATTCACCAAGTGCTTTTCTCACGTCATTGTGTGTTAAGTATTACAAGGATTATTCCCCATTTAACAGAGAAAATGAAATTAAGTGTTTTGCCCAGATAGTTGGTGTTGGATGTGGGAGTTCAACCTTGGATGCACGACTTTATTACATAAAGTTTTCTGTATCCTAAGGTTAAAAAGATTAGAGTTCAGTGTTGAATTAGGGTTCACTTGTGCGATGTCAGGTAAATTACTTAAACTTTATGGGCCTCAGTTTCCTTATCTATAAGGAGAGAGGGCTAAGCTAGATGATATTCTGAAGTCTCTTCTAGTTCTAAATCAATTATCCTAAAAGTGGGGGTAGGATCTGATTTGGTGGAAAGGAAGGACAATCCAGGTGGTAACACCCTTGTCCGAAATTCACATGAAAATCTGAATGAGAATGGTATATTCTGACCAGTTTGGTTGGAATGGAGAGCATATATTATGAAGTATAACTAAAGATAAGATTGGGTAAAGATTCTTGAATACTGGAATAACAAATTTGGAATTTTTCTAAGAGGTAGTAGGGAGCCATGATAGGTTCTTGGGCAGAATACATAACATGAAGAAATGGTGTTTCAGGAAGATGTCCCTAGGGGTTGTGTGCAAGAAGGAAGGAAGGTGAATTATTTGTTAAGTGAAAATGTATTGCCACAGATCTTAGGTAGATACCTTGTTTTGATGCCTTGTATTTACCAACAGTGCATAGTTGAATTGTTTAGTGCAAAGAACATTTATAGTTAGAAGAAATGGGTTTATGCCCCATATCTATCACTTATTAGCTGCATCACACAGTAAGAGTCACTTAGACTCTTAGTCTCAGTTTCCTTATTTGGGAAATAGTAGCTGCCCCGCCCACTTCACAGGATTGTTAGAATGATCAGATGAGATGATTGGTTTGTAAGTGTTTTGTAACATGTAAAGAATTCTTTCCATTTTTTCATTTTTTTCTTCTCTAAAGAGTTTTTTGCAACCCATCATGTGGGTTGCTGACACCCCAGGCACTATCTTGATCACTCCCTATTTAACACGTGGATTAACGCCCATTTTGCTAGCTCTGTTGGCCACACATCATTATTTTCACTGTTAATAGAGTCTCATCATTATATCTCACTCCCAATTTCGTATCCTTGGTTCCCTTCTATGGAACATTTTGTCAGTTCTACTTATTTTTTGTTCATCTTTCATTCATTTTGATGGAAACAAAACCAAACTCCCTTATATTTTCATCTCAGACATATACAGCCCCCCGTTCCCCCTGGTTCCTTGCATTTGTCTGGGTTCTCCCCTTTCATGAGTTCTCCCCTGCCAGGTCTCCTTCGTGGGATGTGAGCTCCCTACCAGGCTCAGAGACAGCAGCTTCTCCTTCTGTATAGGATCGAAGACCGAAAGCTACAAGAAAACTCAGGGGCGGATCCTCTTATTTTACAAGGTACAGAGAGGCTACTCGACGTGCCAGGTCGTCCCGGAGCTGGGATCTGACCCCAACTCCTGACTCCAAAACCAGCCGCCTCCCACCTTGCTTACTGCAGATCCTGACTGAGCCAGTCTCCTTCCTTTGTCTGCTACTTCTCTAAGTGGTTCCTCTCCATCTGTCATTCTCTCCCTCCCTACCCCCCGCTTCTGTTTCTCATCAAAATCTTGGCAGAAACAGGAAAGACTTTTTCTCAATCCCTAATAGTCAAAACAGGGTTATTATTCTCACACGACATTCAGAAAGAGGATAGTGGAGTGAATCTCAAAGATCATCTGGTCCGAATCCTTTCTCTTTACATATGAGTAAACTGAGATCTAGAAAGAATTGACTAGACCAAAATCAGAAAGACAGTAAGTAACAGAGGCAGGGCTCAGATCCAGGTCCGATAGTTCCAGATCTAGCACTACTACGACTGTTAGAGAAGCAGCCACACTGCCTCAGATCCGAAAAGGGGCCAAAATGTAGGGTGCAGGGCTCCAAAGCTTCCTAGAGGATTCCCACTCCATCTGCCTCCTCTGGGGAGAGGTCCATCCTCATCTCCAATGAAGCTACCTGGGGGCAAAAATAGAAATGCCAAAGGGCAGGATCCTACCAGTTTCCCCGAAGTGCAGGAGGCCTGACAGAGAGGTGCCAAGCAGGAGGAGGCACAACCAGCCTGCCATGCTCTTTGGCCTGAGAAGAGAGCGGTGTTCTGCCTCTGCTTCTGCCTCTGCCTCCACTACCGCTGCTGCTGCTGCTTGCAGGGCTGACAGGGGCAAGGTTCAGCTCACACTGGGCTTCCCTGGCTCATTCTGTTGTCCTTCTACTTATTATCACAAATAGGATGAGGCATCTGATTGGCCAATGGGGCTTCCTGGTGAAGTCAGGCAGGCAGGGCCAGATGAAAAGAGAGGGTGGAGGAAGACCGCAGGCCCTTGCTGACTTCCTCATCTGTCGGATGGAAAGGAGGGTGGTTGTATCTCCTACATGACTTCCTAAGATCCCTTCTAGCTCTGGTATCTGACCTCTGCCTGCTCCCTGTCTACCTTCCTATGATGCCACTCACAAAGGAGAAGCTGTTTCAGAATCATGGGAAAGTCTTGACAGTACTGATCAACTAGCATTTATTAAGTGCCTAGTAAGTCTATTAAATGCTAGACATCATGGGTACAAAAACAAATAGGAAGCATCCCCTTCCCTCAATGAGCTTAATTCTATTGGAGAAACAACATGCCTAACTAAGCACATGCACTTTATATGTACATATGCATGCATGTATGTATATAAATATACCAGTTCTTCATTTGACTCAGGGCAGCTAGGTGTTGAAATGGATATGGGTCTGCAGTCTGGAAGACTCATCTTTGCAAGTTCAAATCCAGCCTCAGATACCAATTAGCTGTGTTGACCCTGGGCAAGTCACTTAAACCTGTTTACCTCAGTTTCCTCATCTGTAAAATGAATTGGAGAAAGAAATGGCAAACCACTCTAGAGTCTTTGTCAAGAAAACTCCAAATGGGGACACAAAGAGTCAGACACGACTGAAAAACAACCTTTTGGCTTGGCTGCTTTATGAGTTATCAAAAGGACATTACATACATACACATATGCATGTGTTTATGTATATTTATAAGAAAGGATCTGGAATTTCATTGCTAATGGGAACTTAATGAAGAAACAAACTCCTTCTGCACCAAAAGTGTGGTTCAGTTTTCACTTTTAGAGAGCTACTTGGAATACAGAGAAGTTAAATGACTTGTCCAGGGTCACATCCAGCAGGTGTCAGAGATTGGACTTAGAGCCTAGGTCTTAACTCAGAGGCCTTCACTCTACTATACAACACTGCCTCTCTCTTTCTCTCTCTCTCTATACACACATACATGTGTATATGTTTATATGTACACATATGTATATATACACACATACTCCCCCATGTCAAAATTACCTCATATTTACTTTGTAAATAAGTATACATATATACATACATATGTATATATAGTAAATACAAAAAAGTGTGAGGTAATGTTGAAATGGGAAAAAGATATCATCTGCAATATATATATATTATTGAGACTTAGAAGACATGTAGATATATAAAGATATTTAAAAAATCACAAAGTAAAACATGACCCTGTCTTTGAGAAGCTAGTAGTTTAGTTAGGTACTTATATGTGTAAGTGTTCCTTTGGGAAATTTGTCCCTTAAGGGTCACTCTTTGGGAACCTGCACAGATATTCCCTACCTGGTTCTAGCCACCCACAAGAAAATCTAAGGGACTCTGATTCTGACAATATGGTGACTTACTTGTGAAAAGGCTTGATATGACATGACAGTCCCTGAGTCATCCTCTTATCCCTCTGACAGTAGCTGGGGAGGTAGGGTGGTGCATCTGTTAAAAGAAGAGACCACCCTAAGTGTTACAATGGATAAAGCACTGGACTTGGTGTCACGAAGATCTGAGTTCTAATCCAGCCTTGGACACTTTAACTTCTGAGGATTTGTTGTCTCATCTGTAAAATAGGGATAAAAAACTTATGTGATATTAGTTTCCCTTTCTTTTTTGAGGAAAATGCTTCATAAATCTTAAAGGGCTATGCAAATGTGAATTATTATTTTAAATAATTCATCCCTGTCTTGGCTCCCCCATTAGACTGTGAGTTTCTTGAGACCTGGAATTTTGCCTTTTTTTTTTTTTTTTTTTGCATTCTCAAGCTTAGCTCAGTGTCTGGTACCTAGGAGATATCTGATAAATGTTTATTCAATAACTGACAATGGAAGATCTCTTTCCTTAGCACTTCAGGTATTTCTTTACCTCTCCTTCCTCCTTGAGCACTATAGTGCAGGATAAAGATGTGTGTGTATATGAATATCTATGTATACACATATATGTATATGTGTGTGCGTATTCATTAGGACGCACATGTGAAACATTCAGAAGCCAAAGTTTACGCTGACGGGCTTAGGAATCACCTCTTTCAAGGCATTTCTGGACATAGGATCACGGAGTCAGAATTCGAAGGGCCTTTAGAGTCTTAGCCTCCTCAATTGACAGATGTCATTTTTAGTTCTTTTGGGAAATGTGTATAGAAAGGCCGATAGTATTATCATCAGAGCTGCAGCTAGGGCAGGGAAGTTGTGGCTTTCCTGATCGCTCAAACATGTTGAGGGGTCTGTGTGTGTGCTAATTCTGGCTTAGCTGGGGTACACTTTCTACTCAGCTCAGTCCAGAAACTGTTGTTTTCATGCCTTGTGACCCTCCCACATCCAACTCTACCCCCTGTAAGAGCTGGAGGGGAGGAGGTGGACCTCAGGGAGAACAAGACAGTGACTGCAGAGGTTGGGGGGAGGGAGGGTTTGGTCTGCATCATCCCTCTCTTGTGACAGCTCTGTGGGTCTGAGTTTCATTTGGGGGAGGGGGAAGGCATCCTGGGAGGGTATGAGGGAAGAAGGTTGAGCTCTAGTGGACAGACTATCCCCTCTCTGACAGACTGGATTTGCAGGGGTAGAGAATAAACTCTCTGGGAGAGAGTTCTCATTTTCCTCCGGGTACCTCAAATTTAAATGGAAACAGCTTGAGAACTTTCCCCCTAACTAGGGTGAAATCGTGGCTGTTTTGTTCACAGCTTGAAGTTCTGTGAGTCATGTTTTCAATTTTTAATAAAATTTGCTCTTTTGCACAGCTGATTTCTTGTAAGTTAAAACTGACTTCTTTCAGATTGGGACCTGTACGCAGGTACTCGGCTGTGTGTGAGGAAAGATGACATCCAAGCCAGGTATTAGCAAAAACAGAATGTAGCCAGAGGAAAAAAAGCAATAGTAAATGATAAGTCATCAAGTGTTCTTGCTTCTTCAGCTCTCATACAGTTGGTGACACTCAGGGTGGGGCCTTAAGAAAATTGAAATTGACCCTGGCTATGAGGCTTTGGCCAAGGCCCTTGACCTCTCTGAATCTGTGGTTGAAATGTAAAATCTTCCATAATCTGACTTTAGCCGTTCTATCCAGGTTTATTGTGTATTACGTCTGTT
Source organism: Bettongia penicillata ogilbyi (assembly GCA_023548195.1). Taxonomy (NCBI): domain Eukaryota; kingdom Metazoa; phylum Chordata; class Mammalia; order Diprotodontia; family Potoroidae; genus Bettongia; species Bettongia penicillata. The sequence continues at coordinate 1,477,073 of JAJHZJ010000084.1, read as the reverse complement.
CATCAATCACATAAGCAAGAGCTAAACAAGCGTTTTTTAAATATACTTATCTATTAAATATTGGGGCAGATGGGTGGGACAGTGGATAAAGAACTGGGCTTGGTGTCAGGAGGACCTGAGCTCAAATCCAGCCTCAGATACTAGTTTACCTGCTATGTGACCCTGGACAAGTCACATAACTGTTTGCCTCAGTTTCCTCATCTGTAAAATGAACTGGAGAAGGAAATAGCAAACCATTCCAGTATCTTTGCCAAGAAAACCTGAAATGGGATCACAAAGAGTCGGACATGACTGAAATGACTGAACAAGTTCTATGTGAAGCACTGAGCCTAATTTTCAAGCCTTCAAGGAACTTAATATTCTGTTGAAGGACACACCAAGTAATTAAATAAATTGATATAAATTAACGCATAGTATAATTTTTTTTGTGGAGAGGGCACTCAGAGAAAGGGTTAAGAAATCAGGAAAGGCTTCATATAGAAAGTGTTGTTTGAGTAGTTTTAGATGCAAGAAGGGATGAGAGTGCATTGCAGCCAAGGGGGATATATATAATATTATATATAAAAATATTATATATATGCATACATACATATACACATACATGCATATATGTGTGTATATATGCATGTATATATGTGTATATACATATACATAAGTGTATATATGATATACATGTAGATAAACAGATATATGCATATCTACATACAAATACACATATATGTGTGTATATATGTATACACACACACATATATATACACACACACACACACACACACACATATTTTTTTGACTTACACAAAGGTGTGAAGACAGGAGACAGTTAAGCATCCTATCTTCCAAGCAAAATGGCCTGTTTGCAGTCATTGGTTGACCTTGGCTCCATCTTCTTGAACAAGCAGTTCCCAACCCCTGAAATGCTTTTAAGGCTCAGATCATATTATATCTCCTACAGAAGGCTTTTCTTGATTCCTTTATCTCTTTTTTCCTAAAATTATGGTATATATTTGTATTACATATAGTATGTATTTATCTATATAAATATATCCTTCCCATAGAATGTACATCCCTTGAGAATGGCCTATTTTTCATTGGTCTTTGTATCTCTAGCACCTAGCAAAGTGCCTTGAACATAGTAGGGATTTAGGAACTCCCTTTATTGGATTACATCTAGATGATCTCTAATGTATTTTCTAGTAAATTAGTTTTTGAACCTTTCATTTTATAGGTGAGGCAATTGAGGTGATATTGCATACCTAGTATCACATGACTAGTCATGGCAGAACTTATATTCAAACCCAGGCTAACTGGCTCCCATTCAATTATTTTTTTTTTCTTTGAGACTTCGTTTCCTCATCTTCCAAATGGGGATAATATTTGCCCTCCCTGTCTTACAGGGTTATCTGGATGATTAAGTGAGATCCTAAAAGCACTATAGGAATTTAAGGTGACTTTATCACGATTGTGTTTCCATACTTCCTGGGGCCTCTACCTCCATCAAAACCTGTCAGAAAAGGATTCCAAACTCTTGAAGATATCTTAAGGAGTACCTCTCAGAGTGGAATTTGTTTCCGTTGTAACAGGAATCAAAGTCTTTCGTAAAACAATAGAATTCTAAATTCCAAGCATTAATTAGCCCAGTTAGGGTGAAAGAGCTTCAGAGAGTTTTCTCTTGGGATTATATGGCCCTTGAAATCACATCACATAGGTGATTATCTATTTCTCCTTTGTCTAAAGGCTGGTTTTATCTGCCCAAATGGAAAAAAGGCTTGTTTCAATAACAAACTTTGCTCTTGGATAAAAAGTCCATTTGTGTATGCCTAAGTAATAATGTTTCAGAAAACAAAGCGAACCAGCCAATGCAGGGATATGAAAGTCTGCCCTCCAGTGGCTATAACTAAGGACGGCAATGGCTGAAATAAAGCAATTCTGGTCAGGAGATGCGTGTGTGAATACTCAGAACTTATCATATTTACAAGTCATGATGAATCACTTTCCAGGAAGAATGAGGGTAGCCTAACTTGTGAAATGTTCGTCTGGGTTGGAGATTAGACAATTCAGCTGTTTCTCATTTCTATAAAAGTCACATTAAAAATTTCCATAATATCTGCAAGTCAGGATGAGAGTTAGAAGAATGGCCTGGCCATGTCTGTAGTGTAGACCACAGTCTAACTCGGTGTCCCTGGGTTCCCCCTTATTTTGAATTACTTGTTTGGATACCCCTCACTAGAGGGGGTTGAATTAAAGGTTAGTTTAAATGAATTAGTGTATTATTTAAATTTTAAAAAATACTATTTAATTTGAATTTTCATTTAAAGGTTAGACAACCACTTATGGTAATATTTTTAAAAGAATTGCCTACACAGGTACAGATGGGCCAAAGGGCCTCTTAAATCTCTTCCAACTCTGGGGTTCTTTGTGATTTCTTAAATATGCCTATTTTATTGTATTTCAGTCACGTCTGACTCTTTGTGACCCCATTGAGGGTTTTCTTGACAAAGATACTGGAGTAGTTTGCTATCTTTTTTTCCAGCTCATTTTACATATGAGGCAACTGAGGCAGACAGGGCTAAGTGAGTCATCCAGGGTCATCTAGCTAGTAAGTGTCTGAGGCCAGATTTGAACTCAGAAAGATGAGTCTTCCTGACTCCAGGCCTGCTGCACTATTCACTGTGCTACTTGGCTGCCTAAGTGAGCTTACATCCTGTGCCTCAGTTTTTAGAACTAGTCCTGGGACATCACCAAGTGAGAGGACCCTTCCTGGATGGATCCTTAGTTCTATCTCTGGGCATATAATAAGTGCTCAATAAATGCTCGCATATTAATTCATTTATTTGTTTATTCAATTCATTCAGTCTCTGGGAGGGGCTTTTAGAAATCTTAGGGTTGACCTGCTTCTTGTTCTTTGGAGGTCCTCTATTCTACAAGTTTCTGAAAGGAGAGCAACTCTCATAAAAAAAAAATGCTTGAGATCCCCTGCATCAGGGAGTGGAGGACAGACCCATGGCATCTTCCAATGGCAGAATCTCACTACAAGCTTGCCAGCTGTGTCTTCAGAGAGACTGCTTGGAGAAACTTAGGAGGACTGAGGTATGTTAATAATATGCCACAGTTAGAAAGTAATTCCCTGGCTGCTAAGTTTACAGAAAACTGCATCTACAGAAAAGTCAGATGCAATTAACTATGTTCTGTTTGAGAGAGAACAGAATTTTCCAAAGAAAAGAAAATGACATTGCATATTTTGCCTTGCCTGATGAATCGGTGATCAGCACCGAATTCATCTTTGAATTTCAGGATTCATGATCCTGGCATCTCTATAGAATTCTTTTGCTATTTCTAAATAGGCTCTGTGAATGACATTGGACAAAACTACTCCCTCAATCCACAGAAACATGTCATTTAATTGCAATTCAATATTTAGGAAATTCCTACTATTTGTGAGCTATAGCTAGTAGGCACTATGGATATGAGTGCACTGTATCCTATAGCTCAAAACCTATTTATATAAGACTCTTCTTACTGGTGGAGACTATCTAATCTTCCATGTCTGTGTGAGGGGTTGGTGAGCCGTTGAGAGAGGAAAGATGTAGCTTTGGGCTTTATGGTAGGAGACCCTCCATTCCAGATTCTCTTGTTAGGGAGAAACACACCGAAAAGAAGCCAGTATGTAGAATAGTTGGTCTACTGCTGATGACCCAGTTTTCTATGATGGGGTGTTTACTACTTTAGAAATTTCAGGGAATTTGTCCTTGGGTGAGATCTGGAACTCTCTGCTTGGTTGAACTGAGATATCTTGCTCCCAATGGGAGTGCCCATTTATTCTGGGCATTATCGTTTGGTACATTCTCACTTCTCTGACTTCTTTTTGCTTTTTGCTTGGATAAGTGGATTTGTTTGCTATGGCCTATGTGTGGTCTTTGTGAAACTGGCATTTTCTTTTTCATTTTTTGGTGGGAAGTGAGTTGGAATTTGTGGCGTGGGACACTCCTTCCTTATTAAGGTCCATTAAGGAATACAATCAGGAGTATAGCTTGAACCTAAAGATATCTCCCCTAGGCCAATAATATTTGGAGGCCCAAAGAGATGTAACTCTAGCCCTGTACCATTTCTCTAAGGTGAGCAGAATGGCTAGCTTGTGGTGCCAATGTCCTGTTTCTAATTCTACAGGAACCAAAATTCCACTTGGAGAAAGGTGGACAGAAGAGAAATATCTTAGAAATACCTCTTCATGCTTCTTTGTGGAACCACATCAGAACAGACCATATGGACACATCTACATGGGCAATTCATACACATATACATTAGGATGAAAAAAAGGGAACACTTCTTGTCTTCAAGGAGTTTATAGTATATTAGGGAAGCAAATGGCATAATACAGTTTTGTATATTACGAAACAAAATGGGTTGGGAACAAGGAGAGATCCAGACAATGCTCTAGGACAATTTGAGAAGGAAGAAAAATACTTTCATAGGGGTGGGGATGGGGGTGGATCAGGAAAGTCTTCTTAAAAGAGATTGTGCTTGATAGGAACCTAAAAAGGAGAAAAGATTGTTTACAGGTGAAATGAAGAGATGATGTATTCCAGACATGAATATAGCCTGTGTAAATGCATGTAGGTGGGAGATGGTATCTTGTGTTTGGTAAATAGTTTGACTACAACAGAACATGTGAAGAGGAGTCATGTGAAATAAGTCTGGAAAGGTAAGTTAAAGGCAAAATGTGGCTTTCAGTTGTGGAGGGTTTTCAGTTTTAGGCTGAGAAGTTTGTTTTGTACTAGAGGCAATAGGGAGCAAGGAAGGCTGGTTATTTTAGCAGTTTTGTGGAGGATGACTTGGAGAGGAGAGTTACTGTAAAACATGGGAACAAAGTGGAAAGCTATTACAGCTGTTTAACAAGATGTACTAAGAGACTGAACCAGGGTGTTGAATTAAGTTAGTAAAGAGAAGGGGCAAAATGTTGATTGGATGAGAGAGAGAGAGAGAGAGAGAGACACAGAGAGAGAGAGAGAGAGAGAGAGAGAGAGAGAGACAGAGAGACAGAGAGACAGAGACACAGAGAGACAGAGACACAGAGACACAGAGACAGAGACAGAGACAGACAGAGAGAGACAGAGAGAGAGACAGAGACAGAGACAGACAGAGAGAGACAGAGACAGAGAGAGACAGAGAAAGAGAGAGAGACAGAGATAGAGAGAGACAGAGACAGAGAGACAGAGACACAGAGATGGGGGGGAGGGGAAGAAGAAAAAGAAAAGAACTGATAATGGTTCCAAGGCCTTTGTGTCTGAGTGTCTGAGTGACTAAGAGAATGGTGGTGTCATAATACTGAGTATTTAAATATTTAAATATTGAGTATCTAAAAATACATATTAGAGGAAACTATTCCAATATAATATGGGTATTACTGATGCCTATGATATCTATTTCTATATCTCTATTAATGATGTACACATAACCATACACACATACATATCTGTAGATTAAGAAGTCATTTGCTTCTTAAGTTAGATGGTTTTAGGGGTGACCACCCTCTTCAGTCCCTGCAGGGCAGGACTCTTCACCTGCTCTCCTCAGTATCAGTGAAAGCTGGGTCATCTGATCCAGCTGGAGTTGTTTAGGGGAGGTGGAGAAAAGGTGGGTTTGGGGAAGGGAGAGAGGAGGAGGAAGGAAAGGAAGAAAGGAGGGAAGAGGTGTTATCTTAGCCAGGGATGAATTAAAAGAGGGGAAAGAGGACAGAGGAAAGTGAGAGAGGGAAAAGAGGAGAAGGGATTTCTATGGGACTGAATATGGGATGGGGATAGAGGGGAGCGAGGAGAAAGAGGAAAAGTAGAAAAAGAAAGGAAAGGAGAAGAGAGAAGTAAATTCGGGCCAAGAATGAATCTAATCTAGAAGCAGAGGACTCCAAAGGGGTTGAGTTTTTTTCTCATAAATTTCAGAGAAAGAAGAGGAGGAAGATTGTTGTTTTGTCTGAGTCTCTGTATCTGTTCTACATCAGCTTTACACTTTAGGACCCTGGAGACAGCTTGGTGTCCTAGTGTACGGTCCAAAGGTCAGTGGGATATAAGGCAACCCTCTGGTGCAAGGACATGTGCCAGGTGAGTTGTGTATTGGAATGTGATACCATCTGGCATTAGTGAGGTACTAGGGAGAGCAGTTCATGCAGGGATCACTGTCATAGTAGGAAGGTAGCACAGCAGGGGATTGTGACATTTTTATGTTTCTTTTTAAGACTGCTATGAGCAGAAGCAGAGCTTGGAACCCACACAGAAAAAGAATTATAATCATTATACCTTATTTGTGTAGATATTTATGGTTACAAAAGACTATTGCAATCTCTTTCATTTGATTTTCATAATACCCACTGTGAGGTAATTGGACTGGGTAGGATCATTTCTAGGCTACAGGTGAAACTGGGTTTCATAGATGTGAAGCAAATTTCCCAAGCCCATGCAGCTATTAAGCTGGTAAGTGTCTGATCATATGACTTCAATTAAAGTATTCCTCTCCCTGTACTGAGATGCCCTAAAAGACAGTGTTGGGCAGTCCCCATTTCCCAAGACTTAAGTTAGGTGGAGGATTTCATTGGAACAGCTAGAAGGGATGCCAGAGTCAAGGTAGGAAGACATGCAACTGTAAATTTGCGCTCAAGAACTGCTTTTATGAAGGATAGACCACACCAGACTGATATTCCATTTTTTCCCCTCAGAGGTTTACTAAACTAGTAAGTAAGGAAAATGTTGATAGTTTACCTAGGCAAACTTACTGGGCAGCTAGGTCCACAGTAGAGTAATAGACCTTAAACCTTACTTCAAATCCAGCCTCAGACACTGACTGCATAGCCCTGAGTCCACTGTCTGCCTCAGTTTACTCATATGTTAAATGGGAGGTTGTTGTGAGGATAAAATGAGATAACATATATATAAAGCATTTTACAGATGTTAAGGTATTGTTTAAATGTTAGCTATTATTATTATAAATTGACTTAGATTTTAGCCAAGTGCTTCATATAAAGCACCTCATGATATTCTTGTGGACAAGATAGAGATATATGGATCAGTATAATATGTAATAAAATAGATTTGGAGCTGTCTGTCCAGGTTCGGGTAATAGTCATTAATGGTTTTGTCAACTTGAAAGGAAGCCCCAGGACCTATGAATTCCTTGATACAGGAAACTTTGGGAGAGGAAACTTCCTTTACAAAAGCAGACCTGCTTCTTCTGAAAGTGTTCATTTTCCCATTTCTTATGGTGCAATAGTACTTCATTCATATACTGTAATTTATTTAGTCATTCACCACTTTAATTTCCAGTTTGGAGCCACTATGAAAAGAGATGACAGAAAACTTTATGTCCATATGATTCTTTTCTTTTTCTTTTTTGTCTCTTTGAGGAATAGGAGGCACTTGATACTTAATGTGTTTATTTGACCTGAATAATAAAATATTGTGATAATTTAGAGGAAAAAAAATTAGAGATCCTTTAAATTCATAGAAAAATCACAGAATTTGAGGGTTGGAAGGGACCTTAGCTAGCTAATCCAACTCATATGAGAGGAATCTCCATTAAAACATATTGAGTTCATTCAACCTCTGATTGAAAACTTGGAAGGAGAAAGAACTCACTGCCCCTTGAGACAGACCGTTCCTCTTTTAGACAGCTCTCAGTTTTAGGGAGGGTTTTCTTCCTCCCACCAGACATCAAGCCTAAACTAACTTCTTTGGAGCTCCCACCTGTTTCTGAAGCCAAATACAACAATAATCCCTCCTTCATGGAACTGCCCCATGGCACACTTGAAGTCAGTTATCATGTCCTCCCACTGCATGCTAAGTCTTCTCATTTACAGGCTAAACAAGTCTAGTTCTTTCAAGTGATTTTCTTATGTCAATGACTGATGGTTCCTCAAGACGCTGACTGACCTCTTCTGTATACTCTAATTTACTCTTAAACAACAGCAAACACAGTCCTTCAAATGAGGTCAGATGAGGGAGATACTATCAGCTCCCTGTTCTGAAAGCTATGTTCTTCTTGCCTCAAGTTTCTCCCCACTCTCATCTATCCTCTTTTAAGGTGCCAAAGTGATTTTTCCTAAAGCACAAACTAAACATCTCATTCCCCCCTACTCAATAAATGCCTGTGGCTCCCTATTACTTCCAGGATCAAATATAAAATCCTCTGTTAGCCATTAAAAGCTTTTCACAACCTGACCCCTTCTCATCTTTTTGTCTTCTCACTTTTTATCCCCCTCCCCCAACCCCCTACCCTACAGCCACTGGCTCATGCACAATGAGATCTTCCAACTTTCTGTATTTGCATTGGTTATCTACATGCCTAGGAATGTTCTTCTCATCTCCAACACCTAGCTTCCCTAACTTTATTTAAGACCAGCTTCTGTAGGAAAATTTCTCTCCTCTTCCTATTCCCTGTTCCTTTTATATGAAACTACCTAATGCTCTCTCTCTCTGTGTCTCTCGTGTCTCTGTCTCTCTCTCTCTATCCAACCATCCATCCACTCATACATCTGATGAACACTGTTATTAACATATTGTCTCCTCATTCCAATCTAGCCTTCATTCAGTCACCAGTGATTTTCCTAAAGTGCCTATTTCGCCAAGTCATCTCCACTCCCAATTTAATAAACTCCAGTGGCTCCCTATTACCTCAAGCATCAAACGATAAAATCCTCTGGCATTCAGAGCCCTTCATAAGTTCCTAACCCTCCCTCACCTCACCCCTACTTTCCAGTCTTCTTGCACATTTCTCACCACTGTGTACTCATCTCCACCTAATGACTTCCCTGGCTTCCTTCAAGTTGCAACTAAAATCTCATCTTCTACCGGAAGCCTTTTCCAACCCCTTTTAATTACAACACTTTTCTTCTGTTATTTTTTTCCTATTTGTCTTGTCTATAGATCGTTTATAAATATTTGTTTTAAATTGTGGGCTCCATGAGCATAGGGACTCTCTTTGGCCTCTTTTGGTATCTCCAGTGCTTCGCACATAGTAGGCACTGAATAAATGTTTGTTGACTGGCAGTTAAGGAAACTTAGGTAGTCATATAGGCTGGATTTGAACTCAGGTCTTCTGACTCCAGTCTCAGATCTCTGTCTGCTGTGTTATCTAGCTTCTTCTCACTCCTGGGATAATGGTTACTACCGAAGTGAGTTCTTCTTTTTACCTTGTCCATTGCTACAGCCTAAAAACAGATAAATAGAGGCTCCCACTGTCCCATGACTATTCATGGATAAAACACCCACTGTGACCTCAACCTTATGGGCTTACTGGAATCACACAATTAACACAACAGTTTTACCAGAGGATGGTTTGCCAGAGTACCAGACCCAGTCCTAAGGATCCTAAGTCATTATTCCTAAGCGGGACAAAGGTCTGGCTTGTGTGCTTCTTCTTTCAGTAGGATCCTAGTGGGTTGGTCTTAATAAGTAGAGCCATTCCTTTTTAAGTGCTGCCTCATTTTAAAGATTTGTGATGACTTCAAGAAGTATAATCATAGGCAACTAACTCTTAGGCTACTAATAAATGGCTTCCTTGCCTAAAGTTTGGTCATTTTGTCCTTGGACCAAGTAGCATAAAAGAGTCATTTTAATTGCTGATGTGAAAATAATCAATTAACACCAATTCAGAAGGAGGAATTAATTATGATAGGACCTTTTGTATGGAAAATCTGGTTTCCTCCTATTTTAACTAGTTGTTGCTGCTACCTATGTATTAAGTTTATTTATTCCTCTTCTACTGAAAGAGTGAATAAAATTTTTGCATCTCTCAATTTTGGTGCCATGAACCAAAGCTCTGACAGTCACACCCTAGTTCTGCCTCCACCTAGATCCATGCCCATATTTCTCGGTGATAAGTGTAACTCTAATGAAGGGAGGTACAGCTCCCCGGACTCTACCTATGTTATTCTCTATTGAAGTCTTGCTATACAGGATGTGTACAGTAGTAAGTGTGTCTCAAGTTGCCTCATTTTCTGACAAGTTCCTTCACTCACAGGTTTATCAGGGTTATGGAAATGTGGCATTGTATAATACAATATATAAATATGTTTTATTTTATTATAGTTTTTATGTTTGTATTTTTTATTTGTTTTTAATTCTTTATTATGTTTTAAGTAAATCAATATTTCTTGATTGGTGATCCAGCTTTGCAGGTACTAATAGTTAACCTATAATAATTTTGTGAATACAGCCCTTTCCCCATGAATATTCATGGATGTGAATATGATCTCAATTTTATGGGTTTACTGGTAACCATATAATTAATACAAAAGTTTTATCAGAGGATAGGGTCTCAAACTTTTTTGGTTTGTGGCTTTGATATCAAGTGCCAAACCCTAAGGGATGACAGTCCTAAGGTTTGGGATCCTAATGGTCCCAAGTCACCATTCCTAAGCAGGACAAAGGTCTGCGCTGTCTCTCTGTTTCTGTCTGTCTGTCTGTCTCTCTCTCTCACACACGCACACACAATAATGCAATTGGATTTGTTGCAAAGAATGATTCCAAGCAGTAATAACTTTATTCCAGGTAAGGAAATGCCAAAGATACTGAAGACACCACATATGCCATCATAGAGTAGGAGAGAATTTGTGTCAACTAACTGGAAAGGAAGACTTAGGGACTGATGTGTTTATTCAGCCAGTCGATGTATTTGGAGACCCTTGTGTAAACCCCATAGTGGCCCACAGATGCACAGCCTTCCCCCCAGCTGACGATCCCAGTGAGATACCAGGTGCCCTTGTACTTGGTGGCATGGGGCCCTCCACTATCTCCCTTGCAGGAATCTTTGGTCCCATTCAGGAAGCCTGCACAGAACATGTTCTCAGTAATTTCAGGCGTTCGGGATGTTCTCTTTATTTGCTGAAGACAGTCCTGGGTCTTTACCCGGGGCACCTCAATTACCATGAGCTCCAATGATGTGGCCCCCCTGTCCAAGAGCTGGCCCCAGCCAGACACTGAAGAAAACCTGATTAAGGACAGATGATTCTCAGAGAATCTCCTCTCAGGCAAACAGAGGGGCACCACGTAGTCTGTGAAGTTCACAGGCTCTTGAAGACGCACCAGTGCAATATCATGGTTGATTTTCTTTCGAAGATACTTCTCGTGAGTGATGACATAAGCAACTGGGCTCCTCTGTTCTGTCCCTTCTTCTTCCTTTATTTCATGCTCACCTGGGAGGGAACCAAGTGACATATGTAGGATCCTCATGAGTTTCTCTGCATGAGAGTCTGCATTTTTATAGTGTCACACATTCCTTACTTGCATGAGCTTCAGACAGTGGTTGAATTGGAAGGGATCCCTTTCAATGACATTAGAATAACTTGTATATTCTCTTCTGGGAAAAGGTTGCAGATACCTTTGTGTGAATTAAGTCAATCACATTCCTTTTCAAAATCGTTTTGTATTTACTTCCAGAACAAAGGAGGCATTTTAAAAATGCTTGTTGAATGACTAATACATAAGTCTTTTACATGATTTCATATATATATATATGTATATATATATATACATATATATATATATCTCCTATATCAAATTTCTTACCATTTTAGTGAGAGGGGAAGAGAGGGAGAGAGAAAAATTTGGATCTCAAAATTTTATAAAAAATGAATGTTAAAAATTATCTTTATATATAATTGGAAAAGTGAAATACTATTTTAAAATGCTTGTTGAATTGTATTTGTATATATCTTACATAAAATTTTATAGCTCAGAGGCAGTGTGGTGTTCTGGAGAGAGAAGCAGCTGGAAGTAGGAAGACCTGGGTTCAGGTCATGCCTTAGATATGAACTGGCTAGGTGACTCTGGTCAAGTCACTGGACATCTCAGCATTCGAGGCAACTCTCTAAAGACCATAAGTCTGCAGAGAAGGTGCTGACCTACACTGACAGAAGGAGGCTAACCTAAAGAAATACCAAGTCTGCTCCCTATCCATCTAACTCTATACTTACATATGTATATATCATATTTGCCTATTAGAATCTTTTCTCTTCTGGGCCTTTTTACATAGAGTTACTGTCAGCCGAAAGCTCATTGGGGGATTTTGGTGCACTCTTTAAAAAATAATTAATCATGACATTAATTTATTTTCTTTTCAGTTTTAGTTACCTCTACTAACCCCCCAGCTCTGCAACTGAGAAGGCAAGAAATTCAAAACCCATTTGGTTTTGCAAAATTGACAAATTTTATTTTCAAGACTTTCTGCATGTCTCTTTCTTTACCTCTTCCTCTATTTACTTTAATCACAACGCTATAAACCGGTAATCTAATAAGCCCATCTGTGGTAACAGGATTTTATTTATATAATTTTTATATACTTAGTATTTAATATACTTAGAAAATATATTTATGTGTACACAGGCAAGAATGTTATATGTACACACACGGAACACTCATGTGTATATTATATGTATATGCATATCATATATATAAATATGTGTGTACATATATGATTCACACATGTATAGCATTAATGTGCATAAATAATATATGCATGTACAAATATGAAAATGTATGCATATATATGTTGGTGCATATACCACATACGTATACATTTTTTATATAGACATTTTAGTGGTAGCCTTCTGGAGCCAATGCTTTTTTAATCTAATTAAGTTAAAGCTAGGTAGGGGAAAAGGAAAACTCATGGAAATTTTTGGGGGATACATAGTATTTTTAAGTAGCTCTGCGCTCTTGGTCTGCCCATTTGTTGAATTTTTGTCCAAATGGTCTTCAAGGTTCTATTAGCAGCAAAATGAAGGAAATTTATTCTTAAAGAGTGGATCTTTTTGCCCCGCTAATGAAATTTTATTATGTACTATTATGCTATATATAAGAAATAAACAAGCAGAATGATTTCAGAAAAATCTGGCAAGACTTAGATGAATTGATGCCAAGGAGAATATTGTACACAGTAACAGGAATATTGTACAGTTATCAACTATGATATTAGCTATTCTCAGCACTATAATGATCTAAGATTATTCCAAAGGACTTTGGATGAAAAATATTATCCAGCTCCAGAGAAAGAACTGATGGAGTCTGAATGCAGATTGAAGCATGCTTTATGAAGTTTCTTGATTTTCCTTGTTTTTTTCCCCCGTTTTGTTCTGTGTTCTCTTTTGCAATATGACTAATATGGATATGTTTTGTGTGACTGCACATTCATAGCTATTGTTGGATTATTTTCAGTTGTGTCCAACTCTTTGTGACCCCATTTGAGATTTTCTTGGCAAAGGTAGGAGGATCGTTTGCTATTTCCTCCTCCAGCTCCTTTTGTAGATGAGAAACAGGCAAACAGCGTTAAGTAACTTGCCTAGAGTCACACAGCTAGTAAGTATCTGAGGCTAGATTTGAACTCAAGATCAGTCTTCCTGACTCCAGGTGCAGCACTCTGTTCACTGCATCATCTAGCTGCCAGATGGACCTAATTTCAGTGAGATTTCATCTTGCCTTTTAAATCCTAGAAGTCATTGAAAGGGCTGATATAGCAATAATATCTGTAATATGTTTCCAGGCAGCTTCAGGACACATTCAAGAAACTAGAGCCTCTGACTTTCCTACAACTGTCTGGCTTGCTGACCCAGTCTCCTGGTCTGGCATCCCTGGATCGCTCTGAACCCATTGCATACACTTCAACTCACTTGAGGATGAATGTCCTTTGCCACTGAACAAACTTGGTTTATTTTTAATGGTATTGAGCAGAGATCTGGTCCCGGTGTTGTGTAGAACACTGGGTAAAAACCCCACAAATTGCAGGCATCTCAGTTTCTCTGTCTATAAAATGGGGCAATTATTAGCATCTACTTTGTTTAAGGGATGCTATGGTAGATGTGATATTCTTTATGTTAGTCAATTGTGTCAGGAAAATTAAAACTATTATTACTGATAACCATAACTATATTGATTCTACTTCTAATTCTATCTCCCCAATACCTAATGAAGTCAGCAAGAGATGGATAGTCCTACTGCCTGTTCATTCATATGTTCATGAGGCAAATGCCATTATGAAAATTATCACTAAAAGTGAATTGTGTACAGAATCCTATTTGTTGTAGCAAACTAAAAATTAATTATAATTTAACATTTGAAACAAAGATCTAAGAAAAATAATGGAAATACCTACCGACCACGACTGTTAGGCTTCCCCATAAATGGCGAGGTAATTCATCAAAGCAGTGAGCCGCAGAGACAACCCATGTGTCAGTAAGCAGAGTGCCACCACACAGCAATTCATTTTTTGCCAAGATCAGAACCTGTTCAAAGAGCAAAACAATTTTTTCTTGCAGAAAAGTTGTATTATTTCTCCTTGTCTGGGAACCTCTAGATTGCTATTTGAGTTTATTAGCCTGTTTAAAAGGGAAAGATTGGGGCTTGACTGTTATGGCCTCTCCCCTCACCCCCAGTGACTATTTGGTTCAAATTCTGTACAACATGCCTTAATTTGGTATCATCCCTGTTATAAGTAGTGGATGTTTCTCAGAATTAAAAAATGGTCTTCTAGAAATACACATTACCATTAAATAATAAAAACAGACTGTGAAAGAAAGGAAGCCAGGATGACTGAGACTAGCCATGAATATGTTTCATTTCAAGTGAGATAGAGGATCATGTTAGAGACAACTCTGGACATGTGAGGAGAAGACAGATGACAGCAATATTTTAAGAAGTAGAGACAATGGAGGAAAATAAAAGCATTAGATCTACAGAATGATGACACATTCCAAACTGGTTCAAAAAGTCATTGATTCAGAGCTTGATCCTGACATGAATTCTTTCTGGACCTAGTAGAAACAAATCTTTCACAAAGCTGTTTACTAGTGAGGATGATATGGATATATGGGTCTATTCTGATGGAGAATGTAGACAAAGGTGAAAAGAAATATTTTGCCCCTGCTGACCTCTTATAGTGTATTAGAAAGAATACTAGATTGAAAATCAGAGGAGATAGGTTTAAATCCCAGCTCTTAACACCTGTATAAGCTTGAATGAGACACTTGGCCTTTATAGGCCCCAGTTGCCTTGTCTGAAAAAAGAAGGGGTTGGATTAGAGGATCTCTAAGATATCTTCAAGCTCTAAATCTATGGTCTTTTGACATAGAAGGCCAAAAGGAGGCATTAAAGATGAGAGAAATCTTCAGTTGCAGCAGAGTCAAAGTTGGGCTTGATGTAGGTGAATCTAACCAGAATCAATCTTTTCCGAGTTTCATCTCAAACTGCAAGATATGGTGGTGGTACAGTGATACTCATTTTTCCAATAACTGCTCAGCTGGAGTAAAGAATTGCATTAAGGTGAAACAAAATGGCTATTTGAGTCTAAAACAGTTTTCTTGTCACTATGGAGACCTGATCAAAGGGTTCTTTTTGACATCTACATAGAGGCTCCATTTGCTATTCAGCAAAAGAGTGAAAGGAAAAAGAGAGTTCAAGATCAGTATGGATGCCGCAAATGCAGGCATTAGAAGGAATTTGGTTCTGAGTAAAGAAGGTAATAGATTATATCATGTTTGGGGGGTGTATTTTTAATTTTTAAACAATATTTTATATTTCCCAGTTATACATAAAGGCAATTTTAAACTAATTTTTTTGAATTTAAATTTAAAAACTTTGAATTTTAAATTTTTAAAATTAAATTTTAATTCTTAAAAAAATTTGAGTTGAAAATTCTCTTCTTCCCTTCCCCGCTTAGTAAACAGTTTGACATAGGTTATACATATGCAATCATACAAATCTATTTCCATATTAGAAGAATGTCCCTTTTTCTAAGAAAAGAGAGAAATGGAATATCCATGTCCTTGGTGATTATTCTGTAACACCGACTTGTCTCAACCTGTCTCAATTCAAATATCAAAGAGCCCTAGTCAGAATTACACAGGATGTAGCAGTTTCTACATTCAAGGAGCAGAGAGCTTGGAATATGATATTTTGGAGGCAAAGGAGTTTGAATTACAACCAAGAACCAACTACCTAGCAAAGTTGAACATAATCTTTCAGAGGAAAAGATGGATATTCAATGAAATGGGGGAAATTTCAAACTTTCCTGATGAAAAGACTAGAGTTGAACAGAAAATGTGACCTCCAAATACAAGATTCAAGAGAAGCATAAAAAAATAAACAGGAAAGAAACAAATCCCATGGCATTCAATAAGGTTAAACTATTTACATCCCCATATGGGAAGGTGAGACTTATAACTCTTAAGAACTGTATCTTAATAGGGCAGTTAGAAGGAACATATTTAGACAGATGTTTAGATAAAATCAACATCAAAAGTTGACCTTGATATGATGATAAAAAATTAAAAGATGAAAAAACAGATTGTACTGGGATAAGAGGAAAGGCAGAGGCAGGATGGGGTAAATTACATCATATGAAGAAGTATAAAGACCTATTATAGTAGAGGGAAAAGAAAGGAAGGAGGTGAGAATTGTTTGAAATTTACTCTCTTTGGATTTGGCTCAAAGAGGGCATAACATACACACTCAGCTGGATAAAGAAATCTATCTTACCCCACAGTAAAGTTGGAGGGGAAGGGAAAAAGAAAATGGAGGGGCTGGTAGATTGAGGGAGGCAGCGGTCAGAAGCAAAACACTGATAAGGAGGGATGGAATGAAAGGAGGAAGAGAAAAGTATAAATGGGAAAAATAGGATGGAGGGAAATACACAGTAATCATAACTGTAAACATGAATGGGATGAACTCTCCCATAAAATGGAAGCAGATAGCAGAGTGGATTAAAAAGCAGAATCCTACAATATTTTGTTTATAAGAAACACATTTGAACCAGAGAAATACACATAGAGTGAAGGTAAGAGGTTGGAGTAGAATCCATTATGCTTTAGCTGAAGTAAAAAAAAAAGCAATACCAATCTCAGACAAAGCAAAAACAAAAATTGATCTAATTAAAAGAGACAAGAAAGGAAGCTACATCCTACTAAAAGGTACAATAGACAATGAAGTAATATCAATACTAAATATATATGATGGTTGTCCATTCTCAAAGAGGACCAAAATGACATCACCGCAATAAAGTCAAGTTTCAACATGTCCAACTGTGACTGATCACACTACAAGCTTGGAATGCTCTACCACAGATTGTGTACAGATGGTTTGTGTGAACGTTTGGGGTGGATATTTCAAATTTACACATCCTACATTCCTGTTTCAATTCTGCTTTGCTTGTAGAGCACAGCACCTTCTCTGAAGTGGGCATGCATGCTGAGAGGTCCTGTGCCAGTGTCTCCCATGTCACACAATCAATTCCAAAGTTCTTGAGAGAGATCTTGAGAGTGACCTTGTATTGCTTCTTCTCACCATCATGTGATCACCTTTCCCATGGAAGTTCTCCATAAAATAGTTTTTTTTGGCAAGCATACATTTTGCATCGGAACAATGTAGCCAGCCCATTGGAGTTGCACTCTGAAGCATAGTTTAGTTCAAGTAAGGTCCTCAATGTCTGGTACCTTATCCTGCCAGATGATCTTCAGAATCTTCTCAAGAGTTCAAATGGAAGCTATTCAGTTTCCTGGCATGGCACTGGTATATTGTCCATGTTACACAGGCATACAACAATGAGGTCAGTACAACAGCTCTGTAGACCTTCAGTTTGGTAATACCTCTTTTCTGTCATACTTTTCTTGGGAGCCTCCCAAATACTGAGCTAGCTCTGACAATGCGTATGTCAACCTCATTGTCAATGTGTACATCCCTGGAAAGTACACTATGAAGGTAAGTGAACATATCCACAGCATTCCAAACTTCTCCATTTATTGTAACTAATGGTTCCAAATATGGATGGTGTGGTGGTGGCTGAGGGAGCACCGGTGTTTTCTTGGTTTTAATTGTTAGGCCAAAATTAGCATAGCACTAAATATATATACACCAAATGATATGGCATCCAAATTCTTAGAGGAAAAGTTAAGTGAGTTACAGGAAGAAATAAACAATAAAACTGTACTAGTAGGAGCCCTCAACTTCCCCCTCTCTGAACTGGATGAATCTAACCTCAAAATAAGAAAGAAGTTAAGGGGGTGAATAGAATTTTAGAAAAGTTACATCTGATAGACATCTGGAAAAAACTGAACATGAATAGAAAGGAACATACCTTTTTCTCACCAGTGTATGGCATCTTCATAAAAATTGACAATGTATTAGGGCATTAAAAACCTCAGAATCCAATACAGAAATATTAAATGCATCCTTTTCAGATCATGATGCAATAAAAATTAAATGTAATAAAAAGCCATGGAAAGATAGATTAAAAATTAATTGAAAACTAAATAATCTAATCCTACAGAATGAGTAAGTCAAACATCAATAATTTCACAAAAGAGAACAACAATAATGAGACAACATACCAAAGTTTATGAGATGCAGCCAAAGCAGTACTTAATGGAAATTTAACATCTCTAAATGCTTACATGAATCAAACAGGGAAAGAGTAGGTCAATGAATTGGGCATGCAACTAAAAAATCTAGAAAAAGAATAAATTAAAAATTCCCAATTAAACACCTAATTAGAATTTCTGAAAATCAAAAGAGAGATTAATAAATTGAAAGTAAGAAAACTGCTGAGCTAATAAATAAAACTAAGAGCTAATTTTGTGAAATAACCCAATAAAACAGACAAATCTTTGGTTAATTTGATTATAAAAAAGAAAACCAAATTACCAGTATCAAAAATGAAAAGAGTGAATTCACCACCAATGATAGCGAAATTAAAGCAATAATTAGGAGTTATTTTGCTCAACTGTGTGCAAATAAATCTGACAAACTAAGTGAAATGGATAATTATTTACAAAAATATAAATTGCCCAGAATAACAGAAAAGGAAATAAAATACTTCACCCCATTTTAGAAAAAGGAATAGAAAAAATCATCAATGAACTCCCTAAGAAAAAACTTCCAGGGCAAGATGGATTTACAGATGACTTCTACCAAACATTTATAGAACAATTAATTCCAATACTATATAAACTATTTGGAAAAATAGGCAAAAAGGAGTCCTACCAAATTTGTTTTATGACACACATATGGTGGTGACTTCTAAACCAGGAAGAGACAAAACAGAGAAAGAAAATTATAAACCAATTTCCCTAAAGAATATTGACGCATAAATTTTAAATAAAATATCAGCTAAGCAATTACAACAATTTACCACCAGAATAATACAATATGACCAGGTTGTATTTATATCAGGAATGTAAATTTATAAGAATACAAATCATTCCCCAATTGATAAATGGTCAAAGGATATGAACAGGCAGTTTTCATATGAAGAAATTAAAGCTATTTATAGTTATATGAAAAAATGCTCTAAATCACTATTGATTAGAGAAATGCAAATTAAAAGAACTCTGAGGCACCACTTCACACCTTGATATGTGTGATCAGCCAATATGACAAAAAAGGAAAAGATAAATTTAGAGAAAATGTGGAAAAATTGGGGTATTGATGCACCGTTGGGGGAGTTGTGGATTGATCCAACCATTCTGGAGAGGAATTTGGAACTGCGTTCAAAGGGTAATCAAACTATGCATCAAACTATCCAGCAATACCATTGCTAGCTCTACATCCCAAAGACATCCAAAAAAGAGAAAATGACCTATTTGTACAAAAATTTTTATAGCATTCCTTTTTGTGGTGGCAAAGAATTGAAAATTGAGGATATGCCATCAATTGGGGAATGACTGAATAAGTTTTGGTATATTAATATAATGGATTATTATTGTGTTATAAGAAATGATGAGTAGGTAGATTTCAGAAAACCTGGGAACACTTACATGAACTGATACTGGGTGAAGTGAACAGAACCAGGAGAACATTGTATACAGATAGCAACATTGTGTGATGATCAACTATGATAGACTTAGATCTTCTCAGCAATTTAATGATCTAAGACTATTCCAAAAGACTCATGATGGAAAATCCATGAAGCATGGTACTTTTGTTTTTTTTTCATGGTTTTCCCCTTTTGTTCTGTTTCTTTTTCTAATGTGGAAATATGTTTACATGATTGCACATGTATAATCTATATCAGATTGCTTGCTGTCTTTGGGAGGGATAATGGAAGGCAGGGATGTAGAAAAAATTTGGAAGTCAAAAATCTTATAAAAAATGAATGTTGAAAACTATTTTTACATGTAATTGGAAAAAAAATACCATTTACAAAAAATGAATGAGAACCAGTAATTTATAGTTTAAATATATAGTTGAATGAATATCTATTAATTGACAAGCATTTGTTGAGGGCCTTCTGTGTGCTGGGTTCAATTCAAGGGCCATTCATGTCTTGAAAGTAGACCAAAGAAAATAACCAATTGACTATGAAAATGAGCAGCAAGAGTCACTTTCCTAAAGGACTATATTAGAAAGGAAAACAATGTGATACCAATAATTTTAGTATTTATGTGGCACTTTAAGCTTTGCCATGAACATTACAAATATTCTTTCATTGTATTCTCACAACAGCCCAGGTACTATTCCTTTTTTCAAAATAAAGAATCTGAGGCAGACAGAAGTTAAGTGACTTGCCCAGGATCATACAGCTGGTAAATATCTGAATCCAGGATAAGCATTTTAGACAACGTGACACTTAGCTACATATGTAATGGGTGCTCAAAAGAACCTTGGGCATCTGATTGAATGGCTCATCCCTGGACGAAATGCCCGACTTTATCACAGGACTTAGAATCATGGGCTTGAGCATAAAGGATATAGTAAAGGTAGAAGATATATATTTGTGTGTATACGCACATATACACATACATGTATATACACATGTGTGTATACACACATATATTTATATAAATTCTCAGTTAATATAAAAATTATGTACACAAGTATGTTTTAGCTTGTGTACAGGAAAGGAAGAGTTAGAATAATACAGAATAAAATTTGTTTACATCAGGAAGCCCTGATTAATCAAGCACCAGGTAATCCATAAGAAGAGGCTTTTAATGAGGAATGATGTGCCATATCTGGGAACATATCTTGGACTCACCTGCCATGGACATTCTCCTTTAGGACATGCATAACCACCTACAATTCTGCCTTCTGGAATACTTCTATTTCTCTTTTCCAAAACTGGTATTCTCCCACAGGGATAGTCAACTGTTTGAAACAAAGAACCAATGACAAATTAGCAGTTTAATCATAGAGTATAGAAGACTGTGATGTCACATGATGAAACATATTGATTAAGAGGTAATAGGGGAAAAAGCAATGAATTTAGAGCCAGTTGGTAACGTTCCATTCTGGCTTTATTGCTCGGAAACTGCATAAGCCTGGATTCAAATCTCAATACTTCCCTTCCTGTGATCATAAATCCAGCTATAGCTGGAAGGAACCTAGTCCTTCACTTTAAAGATGAAGAAACTTGGACCCAGTGAGGTTGTGACTTGCCCAGTGTCATATTTGCTGTTGTCGTTGAGTAGTTTTCAGTTGGGTCTGACTCTTGGTGACCTCTTTGGGGAGTTTTCTTGACAGAGATACTGAAGTGGTTTCTCATTTCCTTCTCTAACTCATTTTAGAGATGAGGAAACTGAGTCAAATAGGGTTAAGTGATTTGCCCAGGGTTATACAGCTAGTAAGTGTCTGAACTTGGGAAGAGGAGGCTTCTTGACTCCAGGCCTGGGACGCTATCTACTATGCCACCTAGCTGTCTCTTGTAGTTAAGTACTGTGAGCAAAAAGAATAAGGACAATTTTATTTGTTGTCCTGATACCTTGAGATCCTCAACATATACTTCTGAATTTGGAAGTACAGATCATCATTAATTTCCCTCCCTCTAATAGTCACAATGAATGAATGAAAAGCATTCATTATGTCCTTACTTTACTAATACTAGAGTTACAAATGCAAAAATGAAGACAGTCCTTGCCCTCAAGGAGCATATATTTTAATATATATTAATATATAGGGAAATGATGGCCAAGGAGGGATATTTTAGTTTTATTTTACAGGGATGGTGAGTAGAACTGTAGGGGAGCAGAAGGACAGAGCTATTTCCTTCATTGTGCTCGAGGAAAAGGCAACAGGTGATGGCATGAAGGATTTGTGCACAGAAAAATGGAAAGATATGGCGCCTTTCCTGTGGTATCACTCCCCTTGGAGTCTTCCTTCTGATACTATGGCTGATTATGTTCTGATAACATTAACAGGTGCAATGCTGGTGGAAATGTGTTGGGATCACAGTTGAATTTTTTGGTAGAACCAAAGCTGGGGTGGAACGTGGGGTCAAGAAACCAAAAGGGACAGATGGGCAAGGTGCCATTCTGGGCCCTGAGTCTGGGCCATGGAATTTTTTTTCTAAGAAAACTATTCCTTTTTCTCAGAAAGCAATGCTTGAGACTTTAGTGAAAAGGTGTGTTTTAAGTCATGTAGCAATCTGAGAACTGAGCAATACTTGATACATAATCAAAAGTATAATAAAATTATATTGCTATTCTGATGAATTGGTTTGTCCTTTCATCTCATCAGTGAAGGACTTTAAGTGATTTATGTTCCAAACTTTTTGCTTGGAACTTAGATGGTACTTTTCCCTTACATACAATGTTAGGGGTGGAGGCTAGCCAAATGTAACCTGCCAAAATGCCAACTTAAACTACAATGTAGTTGAAATAGTAATTCTAATTATTTATAGCATTTCATAATTATTTATAGCAAAATATAATACCATTTATAGCTAGCATTTTAGGTTTGTAAAGCACTTTATATATAGACACACACACACACACACACACACAAAATCTCATTTGATCCCTATAGCAAGTCTGTAAAGTAGGTGCTATTTTTACCCTAATTTTACAGATGAAAAAACAGAAGCTGGGAGGGGTTAAGCATCTTGCTAGTAAATATCTGAGGCACGATTTGAATTTGGGTCTTCCTGAGTCTAATACTATTGACTTTGTCACCTAACTGCTGACTTCCAGTAGCCCTTGGTCCTTCTGAGTTCCAGTTGTGCTGAGCTGAATTGCTGTTTTTATTTGGGGGAGAGGAGACAAAAAGCAGATCATTTAAAGCTTGGGTGATGTTCTGACAAGGTAGGGTACTCTCATATCATCACAATAGGTGGGGGATTGACTCTGAGGGAATTATTCAGTTTCCAACAGTAATACATCAGAATGTTACTCAGGGAGTTGGTGATAGGATGAGTCAGACGTCAAGAAAGCATGACAGCTGTTGGTACCACAACAGCTTAGCAACCTCAAATATCTAGTCATCCTAAGTCCCAAAAGTCAGGCAAGACAAAGGCCCAGTAATGAAAAACGGGGAGGTAGGCCAGACTTAGAGTCAGACGGTCCTGGATTTAAATCTTGCCTCTGACACATACTGACTGTGGGACCCTGAGAAGGTTGCTTAACATATCAGTACCCCTAGGCAACTCTCTAAAATCATCTGCCATCTGTTGACAGTCTCAGCTCCCTTTCAGATTTATAGTTCCAAAGCCCTTCCTGTATTCTAACAGGAAAAAGGACAATGGCGAATGCCTTGCTCATAAAGGGAGTGGTGAATAAACTTGGTGAATAGATGTCTGGCAAAAACAATTCTCTGAGGAGGGGTTTCTTTTCTTTCTTTTTCTTTTATTAATTAATTTATTTTTAGTTTTTAACATTGACTTCCACATGATTTTTTGCTTCCAAACTTTGCCCCCGTCCCTACCCTCCCTCCACTCCAAGATGGAATGCATTCTGATTACCCCATACCTCAACCTCCCCCGCTTCTATCCCCCCCCTTATCGTGTTCCCTTCTATTTTCCTGTAGGGCAAGATAGATTTCTGAATCCCATTGTCTGTATATTTTGTTTCCCAGTTGTATGTAACGATAATTTTTAACATTCGTTTTTAAAACTTTGAGTTCTAAATTCTCTCCCTCCCTCCTCATCAACCCTCATTGAGAAGGCAAGCAATTTGATATAGGTTACACATGTGTAGTCAGGCAAAACACTTCCACTATAGTCATGTTGTGAAAGACTATATTTCCCTCCATTCTGTCACACCCTCTATTTATTCTCTTTTCTCCTTTGACTGTCCCTTGAGGAGGGTTTTCCTAGGAGACTGAAAGTGGATTCATACCTACTGGATTGCAGGATACCCCATCTGGGGCCAGAGTGTAGCCCAGCTCACAATGGCAGTGGCGTTTGGTTTCAGGGTTATCAGTGCAGTACTGGTCACAGCCCCCATTGTCATATTTACAGATGAGCAGACTGTCTTTGCCTGAGAACATGAAAGGAATATGTGAATTCAGGATACCACTTGGGGTCAAGGAGAGCCAATCTTGGTCACTTCTAAATCTTTTGTGTCAAAGGGCACATGGATTTCCCTTTGGGGAGCTGGTTCACAGTAGATGAGAATTTGTTGACTCCAACCAGGGATGTGCTGGAGCCAGTTCATAGCAGCTGGCAAGAGCTGGTTGTTAAATTTTCATTGTGATCATTTATACTTCAAAGACCAGCAAGGGTTATTCATAGGGATTTGATTTATTTTTTGATTGTTAATATTTAAAAATGTAATGGATGAAATCTTAATAAAACAAATTAAACTTAGCACACTTAAAGTATGTTCTACATATGTTCTCCCTACCCACCCCCTCCAACAAACCCAGTCAGTTGTTAAACATTTGCAAACACGCAACCTACAACTGTCTAGATGGGTGAGACCCAAGCAAGATCTGGACACATGAACTAAGATGACTAGAGAGAGTTTAAAATAGTTCCCTGGCACATCATGGTGGGGAACCAGTTCAGTGTGTCACAGTTTACACATAAGAACCTCTCCAACAGGTCAATGTTCCAAATTCTGAATGTTCTGGTTTGACTAAGGGATTCAAGAGATGCCTTAGTGCAAAAATAACTTATACAGTTATTCCTTCCACATCATGACTGTTTTGATATATCATGGGTTGCCATAAGAAATTAAATGGAAATCCGTAGGAGTATGCAAAGGCCAGCAGATGACGCAAAGCCTCTGACCAAATATTTAACCCAAATTTTACAAGAAGACACTATAAATACTGCATTAAAAAAAAAGAAAAAAAATAGACTTCTCTGGTACAAAGGGAGAGCTATAACTTTTTATGTGGATTTTCCAGATTCTGGAGGTGGGGGGGGAGGGGGTGTGTGTGTGTGTGTGTGTGTGTGTATGTGTGTGTGTGTGTGTGTACTGTTCTCCTAACCCCCTTGATGTGGAAGGGATAATAAATCAGATATCTAGGTAAGTGAGATCCACATCTATTCTATAACAATGTCCCTTTCCCTTGATAAAAATAATTATACTATTAATAACAATAGCTGATGTTTATGTCATACTTTAGATATCTCATCCGATCTTCATAGTCAAACTTTGGGATAGGTAGTACAGTTATTATTTTTCCCATTTAACAGATAAGGAAATTGAGGCTTAGAAGGGTTAAATCCTATAACTACTGTCAGCCATTTAGTTAAAAGACTCAGATACCTTAAGTCAAAGCCTCTTTCAACTACATCACAGTGTTTTGACAGAACAAATAGGGAATAATTGTTTGAACAATATCTCAGAAGAGGAAGTTCCTCTCTGTCAGGCGAGAGCCAATCGGGTATTTGTCCTGCCTTTGTTTCATAGTGGTCACTCTCCGAAAGCAACATTCTAAGGAAGAGTACATGGTGTTGATGCTATGCGAAGAGGGACGTGCATGCTATGGTACGCCTCTAGAGGAGACAATGATTTAGGGTAATAATGCCTGACTTATTTCACAGTTTCTGCCCTCAAACTCTGCAGGGCAGAAGCAGATGTAGGATTGGAACTCATCAGCACAGGTTCCTCCATTCTGGCAGGGATTTGAAGCACACTGGTCGCCATCTGTAGAAACAGGGGGCATGAGAGAATTTGTTGAGAGGGAGGTTGTAGATAAAAGGAAGGGGTGACTGCAAAGATATTCTGTTGACCAACTTACCACTGTATTGAATCCAAAATTGTTTCTGAGAAAAGAAGAGGAGATGCCTTGTTAAGGGAGAGGTCCACTGGATATTATTAATCATTCATTGTGAAAACATGGCGAAATGCTTGGTCTGGCAACATAAGAGTTCTTGTTCACACCGGCTGCCATAGAGACTTAGGCGTTATCTTTGACACACTTATTATTTTTTCCTGACTCAGAGAATGAAAACCAGAGGGGTGTGTGCGTGCGTGTGTGTGCGTGTGTGTACGTGTGTAGAGGAAGTATATTGCTTCCCAGAGGGTACGTGGACAATTTGTCTTCTTTCTCTAGTAAGCTGTAATCTCCTTGAGAATATGAACTGTATCTTATTCACCTTTATATTTATAGGAGCTAAGTACACAGAGGTACACACTTAATAAGGGTTATTAAATTGGATTGAGTTCTCCTCTTGAGTCCTTGATTGCCACTAGTGGCAACACATGATAATGGAAAGAGGAAGGGCTGGTCAGTGCTTTCTATGAAGTAGATGCTCAATAAGGTTTATTCAATTGGATTGAATTCTGCTCCCCACAATCCTTGATAGCCATTAGAGGCAACAGATGTTAACAGAAAGAGAATGGGCTAGATAGTTCTAAGGAACTGGGAGAATTGGGTCATTGTATGACTTGATGTTTGTTAGTCTCATCTCTGAACCAAGGATAAAAATACCTACTCTCCACATCCCATTGGATTACTAAATGCATTGTAGAATTCCAGAAACCTAGAGTCAGAAGGAATCTTAGAGGTCATCTAATTTGGTACTTGCCCAATGCATGAATTCTGTTGGTGATGGGGAGTTCACTATAATACCAAACAACTCACTGCATTTTGTAATAGCTCTAATTATTAGGAAATTTGCCCTCATATTAAACCCAAATCTACTTTCTAATAGCTTTTAACTGTTAGGTCTAGTTCTTCTGAATCAGCTAGGAAGAGGAAAAGTACTAATGAAATCACGGTATGAAAATGTTTTTCTTTTTTAAATTAAGAACTCTACACATGTAAAGAGTACTATTATCATAAAGACCTAGAAAGGGAAATTATTTCTTCCTTTACAGAATCACTTTATGTGTAAATGAACTAGGTACAGCATAAAGCACAACTGATGAATATATTACCTCTAACTATCCTAATAATGAGAAAGGAGAAAATAATTTTAAAAATTATAAAAAATGGTGAAAGTGTAACTTAGACAAAAATGATTCCTTTGAATTTAATTTCCTCCCAAAATTCTCCCCCAAAGAGAAGTCTTCTAGGGCTGATCTACTTTTAAACCTAGGAAATCCTGGTTATCCCAGGCCCTTCTGCTAAGTCAATATTTCTCCCCATTGCATCTTACTCAGAATCCTTTGAAATTGCTTTTTGGTGACTCTTGTTAATTTTGGTCTGTAGTCTTGCAGTGTGGAATTATATTTGGTAAAGCAAAATATACCCCCATCTATGACTAAGTAACGCACAGTGACTGACCCCTTGGGAAGAAAAATGATACCACTAAGGAAGAGTTTGATGGGCTAGAAAAACATTAAATATTCTTCTCCCTTCTGGTCTCTAGATGTGGAGGGCTGGAATGATAATCAAAACATCATAACGACCAACTTCTAGCATCTACACAAGTCTTAAGTAAGTTAAAATAGAAGAGAAGAAGGAAAAGCACAAAAATCAGATAATTTAGCAGAATGGCCATTTTCTTACAGTCCTTTCATTGTTCTTGAAGATTTCCCTGGCTTCCTCAAATGAACATTTTTCTTCAATGCATTCTCTCTCCAGAGAGCCTGGTCTCAACTCTTCAAAGAAAGAGTTAGCTCTTCTTCCTCTTTTCAAGACATTGTTGGCTTCCTCCTGATTTAGAAAGACTGAGAAATGAAAATCCTATGAAGGGTTTGCCTCCTCATTACAACAAGGTGCTGAAGAAATTTATTGGTTGTACATACATAAGCAGTAATCACTCTTTTAAAAAAATTCAATCTGATCCAGTCTAATAAACATTTGTAAAGCATCTACTATGTGCCAGAAGCTGTACTAAGTGCTAGGGGTACAATTAATAAAAAGAAAGACAGTCCTTACCCTCCTTAAAATCTAGTCCTTAAAATCTAACAGGGGAGATAACACACAAAGCAGGGCAGAAAGTGTGTGTGTGTGTGTGTGTGTGTGTGTGTGTGTGTGTGTGTGTGTGTGTATGGAGAGAGAGCAGGGGTACCTGGTATGGGGGCATCTTGTTCCACGGATTTGGAAAAACCAGGCAGGGCAGCAGATGCAGAGTTGAGTAAACCCCAAAGTCCACTTTCTGCCCTCTATAAAGGAAAGTATTTGGAGGATTCCCTCCTACAATCCTCCAGTCAGAGGGGAAAGGAAGCTAAGGAAATGAATGGATAAAAACTAAAAAGAGTTTCTAATTACACTGTGTTCAGCATGTGACATATGGCCTTTTTGAGCCTGTTTCTTAATTTCTAAAATGATTATATAAGGGAAGGGAGAAGAGAACAAGTGTTTATATGACACCTACATTGTGCTAATAGCCCTCCCTCACTCAAAACGAAGTGAAGTGCAAGTCATATCATCACTTTTCTGATGTCATGGTCTTCTTCAAAAACAAAGGATGAATACAGCCTGTGAGTAGAATAGCTGCCTGAATGGGAACCCAGCTAGCTGGGTAACTCACCTCATCCTTTCCCTTCTGTCCCGCCTCTTCCTTCTCCTCTCCAAAGGAAGGTAAATTTCAATGGCCAGAGCATGCCCAGTTAACTTGAGGTTTACTGGCCAGATCCATCCTTCCATCCATCCATCCATCCATCCATCCATCCATCCATCCATCCATCCATCCATCCTTCCATCCTTCCTTCCTTCCTCCCTTCCTCCCTCCCTCCCTTCCTTCCTTCCTCCCTTCCTTCCTTCCTTCCTCCTCTCCTTCCCTCCCTTCCCCTCACTTCCCCTCCTCTCCCTTCTCCTCTCCTCTCCTTTACTTTCCTTTCCTTTTCTTTCCTTTCCCAAAACCTTAAACCCAGTGTACTCTGAAGCCCATACATTGGACACCAATACTTAATGACTGTTTTCTGGACTCTCCTGATTTCAGAGTAATTATCAATAGAAATTGCTCCTCTTTCCCTTCCACTTTGATTTACTTATTTTTTTCTTTTGCTCATTAAAGGGACCATTCCCTGATTACTTCTTAAGAGGACTATTCACTGAATGTATGTCACTTCACTCTAAATAAGTACCTGAATAGGCCTTATTTGAAAAAGGTCAAGGTCTCCCATTGCATCCTGGGCCATCTCCAGTCATCCTGATGACTATATGGTCACTAGATCCAGATGGCCCAAGAGGAGAAAGTGAGGCTGGTGACTTTGCACAGCCCTCCTTCACTCAAAACAAAGTCAAAGGCAAGTCATGTCTTCATTTCTCTGATGTCATGGTCTTCTTCGAAAATGAAGGATGAACATAAACAACACTGTGCTAAGCAAATATTATCTCATTTGAGCCTTACAACAACCCTGCAAAGTAGGTAGTATTATTAGCCCCATTTTACAGTTGACTGAGTCAAACACGGGTTAATTGACTTGCGCAGAGTCACACGGCTAGTAAATGTCTGAAGCTGAATTTGATCTCAGGTCATCCTGACTCCAAGTACAAAGCTCTATCCACTACATCACTTAGTTGCTTCATATTCCCTTTCTCATAGGGTTATTATGAGGAAAAGACTAAAGAAATGCATGTCCCAAAGAGCTATATAAATGTGAGACAACATTATCATGGCCCTCTTCCTAAGCATGCAAAAGATTCAATGATGTTGAAGTGAGTACAAGTCATGTCAGTTTTGCTCCTTGCTTAGTCTGTGCTGACTTGATGTTAGAGGTAATTCCTCAGAATTGTAAGGCAGGCTTTGTTTGCTTTTCACCTCCCTTCACCACTTCAGCAGGATACTCTTAAGTTCTCCTGGCTAGCTACGGCGTAACTCCCCCAAATGAAGGCCTACAAACATTTTAGCAGTCTTTTCTATCAATTGATCAATAAACATTGGTCACATAATTCCTACCTCTAAGGCATCATGAGAAGCACTATTCATCATGGCAAAGAGGATGCAATGTTGGATTTTGCATTAGGAAGACCTGAGTTTGAATCCTGCCTCAAATGCTTAGTACCTGTGTGACCCTGGGCAATGTGCACCTTTGCGCCTCAGTTTCCTTATCGGTAAACAGGAGGTTGCACCTGAAGACCCCTGAAGCTCTGAAGCCAGTATTCTAAGGATATAGAGACACTGCATGTTGTATATTGTTCTAGGCTGATCTCTGACACTCTTGACCTATGCTGGCTTAGCATGGTCATACACCAGGCTTTCTGCATGTTTATTTTTTCTGGTTTATTATTTTTCAACGTGTTATTTAATATAATTTTCCATCCTTTTCTCCAAGATTTTGCAAATGAACTTGTATTCTGAGCTTTGTTGCTTTTGACTGTTTTGGTTGACATAGCAATGTGAGATAAAGTTGGAAAAAAATGTTTGGGGTGTGGGTAGGAGGCTTCTTATAACAAAGCACATCATTTGGTCAAGTGTACTAGAGGGTTCGTCTACTTCCATTAAAATTGCTGCATCTTTGTCTTGTTCTCTTGCTAATTCATGTGCCTCCTAGTATATAATGGTAGAGTGAGATGCGTTTTCCTCTGCTCTTCCTAACTGGGGATAAAGGGCCAAAGGGCTTCTTTAGAGTCATTCTAACATGGAAATATGTTTTGCATAATTACACATGTATAATCTATATCAAACTGCTTGCCATCTCAGGGGAGAGAGAGGGAGGAAGAAAATTTGGAAATCAAAATGTTAAAAAAAATACATGTCAAAACTTGTCTTCACATGTGATTGAGAAAAAAGAAATATTATTTTAAAATAGAATTATAGATCATTAGAGAAAGAGGAGAAGGTCTTAGAGATCATCAAGTCAAAGTCTCTAATTTTACAGACAAGGAAGTAAAGGCACAGAAAGGTAAAGGAAAGACTTTGCCTTAGGTTACTCTATTCATGGTAAACCGTGGACCAGAACTGATACCCGCCTGGTGCTCTTTGTGATACATGCTATGCTTTTATCCCTTATAACCCCCATCTCAGTGCTCAGCAAACAGGTGATGGATAGATGGCTGTTGACTAAATTAACTTGCTAACCGTGATAAGACAGGTTGAATAGAGCTTCTATCTAGGAATGCTGTGATAGGAGAAGTAGCAGAGAAAAGTGTGGTGTCTGCTGTTTCCAAGGGAATGGAATTTGAGGTATTAACTTCCCCATAGGAAATAAATGCTCCATTTATCATCTGTTGTCCTATCTACAAAAATAAAGGCCTGTTGAAAAGTATGCCAGAGGGGATAGAGCGTTAATCTCAGAGTCAGGAAGATGTAGGTTCGAGTCCCATCTTCTCTCCACATACTGGCTTTGAATTTTTTATTTTAATTTTCCCCAGATACATTAATTTTTTAAAAAATTGAATTCTAAATTTTCTCTCCCTTCCTCATTTCCTTTTTCTCTGAGATAGTAAGCAATTTGATATAGGTTAAACATGTATAATCATGTGAAATGTATTCCCATATTATTCATGTGGTGAAAGAAGACACAGACCAAAAGGGAAGAAAAAAAAACCATGAAAAAATACAGAAAGAGAAAAATAGTACACTTTGATCTTCATTCAGATTCAATCAATTCTTTCTTTGGAGGTAGATGGCATTTTTTTTTAAATCATGAGTTCTCTGAAATTGTCTTTGAGCATTGTGTTGCTGAGAATAGCTAAGTCATTCATATTTGATCCCATACAATGTTGCTGTTACCGTATACAATGTTCTCCTGGTTCTGCTCACTTCACTTTGTGTCAGTTCATATAAGCCTTTCCCACATACTGGCTTTTGTGACTTTGGGCAAGTGATTGAATCTCAGAGTAGCAGGCAGCTTTCTAAATCTGAGTGAGAGAAAATGCTGACCTGTGTTGTAGTGGGACTTTACTGATCTAGAAGTTTCCTATATCCATGAAATTACAGGTCTAGTCCCTACAGTGAAAGTGCTTTGTAAACCTTAAGGTTGAGTTATTTATCCTATAGTTTCTCTTAATGCAATTTAAAGAAAAATAAAAATGATTATCTCAAGAAATCAAGTATGCTGGGTTGTGTCCAGGCCAGAGGGGCCACGAGTAGTCACTCAACACCGACATATCCTGTTTTATTTCCAGATTTGTTGATAAAGATCAGGAGCCCAGACAAAAAGTGGTCAATTTGTTCCCTATTATTTGTTTGGCAGCTTAGGACTGACTTCTCAGTTTTGGAGTAAATGATATTCAAAAAAAGGCACCAGTACTGATGACTTTTGCTGTTCTTGTTGTAGATTTATTCTGTTTTCTCATTGAAAAGTTCCAACAAATTAAATGAGATGTCAGGTATACTTGATATACCACTAAAAGCATCATTTAGAGTTAAACAGGAAAAAAAGCATACTATTTGGGGTTGTTTATTTTTCCTTTGTGGATACATTTGGATACACATTCCTGTAAGCAAACGTTCCTAGTGAATAGACATCAATACACAGAGTAAAGATTAACTTTTGGAAGGCATCGAGGGACGTACGACCAGAATTAGCTTCTCTTGGTGGGTTCTCCTTCATGCAATCATTATATGGCAAAGAGAGAAAGAAAAGTTTGTTAGTAATAAACATACTTCCCCCAACATACCTGTGGCCAGAGACTGGCGAAGGACAAGTGTAAAGCCGAGAAATTGGACTATGTAGGACCTGGAAACCATGATGAAGATCTCAACGTTAGTCTCCTAACCAGCTGTTGACATTCCAGACAGAACTGTTGGGCCAAAGTTCTCCACTTCAAAGGGTGTGTGTGTGTGTGTGTGTGTGTGTAAATGCAGAATAGGGGACTACTGGAGAGACGGGAGAGCTTTACAAACGCAGAATTGGAAGCTGCACTTATGAGAATATTTATCAGCATTCTCTCAGGTTATTGGGTAGCTTAATTCTAACAGTTTCTTCAGATCTTAATAAAATTGTGTGGCGATGATATAATCTAACATTAATTTAGAGGTGCAAATATCAATCACTATTTTTCAAGATATGAACATTCGTTATTCTTTTTAGTTATGAGAATTCCAAGTTCTTAGAGGGGAACTCTTTTGATTTCACTTGGGCTAAGAACCCCTGAATTCAAATTCTAATGATGCTGGTCTAGGCTTTTGACTGTGGGACAGGCACTCAATTCCCTGTACAGAGGAGTTCTTCCTTGTGTAAAGTAGGAATAGTAATTATTTCACTAGCTAACTCAAGGGTTGGCTTCTGTACCCATACCTCTACTTACTCTGGCACAGATCTCCAAGTGAGGTCAAAGGGAGATTTGTGTCTGTAGGAACAACTAGGCTTGACCTAGTTCACTTGGGACTGTGGAAACTGTCTTTCTACCAATGTATGTGTCCTCATCTGTAAAATGGGAACCATAAGGCTTTTATTACTTACTTCACAGGGTTGTCCACATGTATTGAATAAGATAAACTATATAGCACTAGTCTCTAAACATGCTTAGGTTTCCCCAGGCTTCCTTTGAGCCTTCTGTTCCATTCAGTCTATGCCTTATCTTTCCTGCACCATTTACTGCCAAACTTGTTTAATTTTTTAAAATAAATTTTTTATTGATGTATTCTGTTTTTCACATGATCATAATTATCTCCACTATCATCCCTCTCCCCTTTCCAGAGAGTCATCCCATTTAACAAATGGTATTTTTTTAAAGACAAAAAAAGAAGAGAAAAAATCAACTAGTTGATTGATATGTTGAAAAAAATCTGAAAAAGTATACCTCCTATCTCCATAAAGGAGAGTTTTGGAGATATTCTCTCATAGCTCTTCATTTAAATAATGTTTGATCTACATAATATATATGTGTATATATACAGATGTAATATTTAATTTTGATTTTTTTTGCATGTGTTGTTTTATTTTTTCCCTATTTACACTGTTATAGTCATTGCACATATTGTTTTCTTGGTCCTGCTTTACTCTGTATCAGTTCATAGAGATCTTTCCATGTTTCTCTGTATTCATCACATACATAATTCACATTTCTTTAGCCATTACCTGATCAATAGGTATATACCTTGTTTCCAGTTCTTTCTCATCAAAATATTTTGGTATATGTGTATAAATCATTCCTATAGATGGTTTCCTTTGTGTATAAGCTGCATAATGAAGTTCTAGGTTCAAAGGGTGTGAACATGTATAATGCATAATTTCAAATTGTCTTCCAAAACTTTTTTACTATTTCATAGCTCCACCAACAATGTATTAGCATACCTACCTTTCCATAAACCCTCCAGCATTGACTGTTGCCATTTTTTGTCATTTTTGCCACTTAGCAGGGTGTGAGATGAAACCTCAAAGTGATTTTGATTTGTATTTCTCTTGTTATCAGTGATTTGGAGCATTCTTTCATAGGTAAATACTTTGTGAATTCTTTTGAGAACTGTTTGTTTATATCCTTTGACCACTAATAACCACCGGGGAATGTCTATTAGTCATATACATGTGTATGCATATATGTGTGTACATATTTTTATATTTATATAGCTATAGTTTATACATCTTGGATATCAAGTCCTTATTTAGAAAAATTTGATAAAAAGATTTTTTCTCATTCAGTCACTTCCCTTCTCAGTGTATTAATATTGTCTATGCAAAAGTTTTTTGGTTTCATGTAATCAAAATCATCTATTTTTATCATTTTATCTTTTGTAATTGCCCCTTTCTCTTGTTTGGTTAAGTATACATTTCTCAACCATAGCTGTGAAATGTAAATGATTATCTGCACTTTTAATTTTTAAAAAATAATATGATCTTTAACATTAAGATCATGAAACCATTAAGATCATGGAATATGGTATAAAGTGAAGGTCTAAGGATCATTTCTATCAGACTACTTTCCAGTTTCCCCAATAGTTTTTTTCTCAAATAAGTACTTATTCATAGGTGATTGCTTTTTTTCCACTTTATCAAACACTGGCTTATTGAGTTTAATTATTTCTGACTTTTCCTTGTTTAGTCTGTTCCACTGATCTGTCTCTCTATTCTTTAACCAATAGCAAAAGATTTTGATGACTACTGCTTTATAAAATAGTGTAAGATCCAGAAATGCTATTCCTCTTTTGTCCCTACCTCTTTTTATAATTTCCTTTAACATTCTAGAGTTTTTGTTTTTCCAAATCAATTTTGTTATTATTTTGTCAAGTTATATTATATCCCCTTGGTAATTTGATTGGCATAGCATTAAAAGTGTATATTAATGCTAGAAAGCATAGGAATAAATGGAGGCTTTCTTAAAATAAATAGTATCTATCTAAAACAAAGAGTAAGCATAATCTGTAATGGGGATAAACTAGAAACCTTCCCAATAAAATCAAGAGGGAGACAAAGATGTTCATTATTACCACTATTATTCAATGTTGTATTTCAAATGCTAGTTATAGCAATAAGAAAAGAAAAAGTAGTAGAAGGAATAAGAGTAAGTAATGAGGAAACAAAACTATCACTCTTTGTAGATAATATGGTTAGAAAACCCCAGAGAATCATCTAAAATGTTAGGTGAAACAGTGAACAACTTCAGCAAAGTTGCAGGATATAAGATAAACCCACATAAATCATCAACGTTTTTATATATTACAAACAAAACACAGCAAAAAAAGATAGTGAAATTCTATTTAAGATAACTGCAGACAATATACAATACTTGGGAGTCTACCTACCAAGACAAACCCAGGGTTATATGAACATAATTACAAAACACTTTTCCCACAACAAAAGACAGATCTAAATAATGGTAGAAATATTAATTGTTCATGGGTAGGCTGAGTCAATAAGATAAAAATGACACTTTCATTTAAGTTAATTTACTTATTCAGTGCCATACCAATCAAGCAACCAAATAATTATTTTGTGAAGCTTGAAAAAAATAATAATAAAATTTATCTGGAAGAATAAAAGATCAAGAATATTGAGGAAAGCAGCATAAAAAAATGCAAAGGAAGGTGGTCTAGACATACCAGATTTCAAACTATATTACAAAGTGGTGGTCATCAAAATCTGATACTAAGAAATAGAATAGTGGATCTGTGGAATAGATTGAATGACCTAGAAAAAACTCAGTATTTGCAAAAATTGCTGGAGAAACTGGAAAGCAGTTTGGCAGAAACAAAGTATAGACCAATCTCAAACTTATTCAAAAATGAGGTCAAAATAGGTACAAAATTTAGACATAAAGGGTGATATAAGCAAATTAGGATAGCATGGAAGATTTTATCTGTCAGATCTATAGATATAGTAAAAGTTCATTATTCAACAAGGGATAGGATCATGGAAAATAAAATGGATAATTTTGATTAAGTGAAATGAAAAAGTTTTTGCACAAACAACCAATGCAGTAAAAATTAGAAGGAAAGCAGAAAACTGGGAAGAAAAAATTTTACAGCAATTTTCTCTGATAAAGACCTCATTTTCAAATATATAGAAAACTGAGTCAAGTTTATAAAAATAAGAGCCATTCCCCAACTGATAAATGGTAAATACTATCTCACACCTATCAGATTGGCTAACATGATGAAAAGGCAAAATGAGAAATGCTGAGGAAGGAATGTGGAAAAATAGGAACACTAATGCACTGTTAGTGAGTTTTGATCTGTACCAACTGTTCTGGAGAACAATTTGGAACTATGCCTAAAGGGCTATAAAAGTGTATGTACCCTTTGACCCAGTAATACTAGTTCTAGGTCTATATCCGAAAGAAATCAAAGAAAAAGGATCTATGTGTACAAAAATAGTTATAGCAACTCTTCTTGTGGTGGCAAAGTACTGGAAATTGAGGAGGTGCCCATCAATTGAAGAATGCCTGAACAAGTTGTCACATATGATTACGATAGAATATTATGGTGATATAAAAAATGATGAGGAGTATGGTTTCAGAAAAACCTGGGAAAACTTAGGTGAACTGATGCAAAGTGAAGTGAACAGGAGAACAATGTACATTGTAACAGTAATATTGTAACAATGATCAACTGTGAAAGACTTAGCTTCTCTAATCAAGGCAATGATCTGAGTTGACCCCAAAGGATTCATGATGAAAACTGCCATCCACCTCCAGAGAGAGAACTGATGAACTCTGAGTCTAATCTGAAGTATTCTTTTTTCACTTTATTTTTCTTACTTTGTGGGGGGTGTGGGGCAGGGCAACATGGTTAATATGAAAATGTTTTGCATGACTTCACACACATAATAAGTATTATATTGGTTGCCTTCTCAAAGTGGGGAGGGGCTGGAAGAAGGCAGAAAATTTGGAACTCAAAAATTTTTTAAGTTGTTAGAAATAGGTAAATATTGATTCAAGAAGAAAAGTATAAATTAACTCTAGTAATATCAAAATTTTTATTCTGCTCCTCCAGCTATTAAAGTATTTTGTTAAGGAGCACTTTGTAATTCAATCTGTATGAGTCTTTCATGTACTTTCTGTATTTTGTTGTTATTTGGAATGGAATTTCTCTATTATTGTTTCTTGGATTTTGTTATTATTATTACTATAATGTAAAAATGCTGTTGACTTTTAGGCGTTTATTTGTAGCCTGCAACATTGCTGAAGCTAATAATTGTCTCAATTAGTATCTTTGCTGATTCTCTAGTATTTTCCAAATGTACAAGCGGAGTATCAGCTACTAGGGATAGTTTTGATTTTTCTTGTGGGGTGGAACCAAGATGGCAGAGTAGAAGGACAGACTTCCTCTAGATCTCCCCCCA
The DNA here is from genome assembly GCA_023548195.1 of Bettongia penicillata ogilbyi. Classification (NCBI taxonomy): domain Eukaryota; kingdom Metazoa; phylum Chordata; class Mammalia; order Diprotodontia; family Potoroidae; genus Bettongia; species Bettongia penicillata. The sequence continues at coordinate 1,439,320 of JAJHZJ010000084.1, read as the reverse complement.
TAACCCATAAAATATCTATAAAAAATGACTCTAAACAAATTCTAGAGCAGCAGAAGCCACAAAATGACAGAGTGAAAGAGATTTCCAGCCCAAGACAGCCTGGAAGGCCAACAGGAAGGGTCTATCGCACCAGGTTTGGAGCTGAGCAGCACAGCATGGACAGGACTGGAGCAGGCTTCAGGGCACAGAATCACGGGTAGAAGCTGTGGTTCCCAAATTTCTCAACCCACAAATGCCAAAGACAGCTTCAAAGGTCAGAAAGAAAGCTCTTTCACCTGGGTGAAAGGAGAGCATGGTCCAGTCCCAAGGTAGCAGCATCCACTTTCAGAGCCCTCAGCCTAAAGACCCTGGGGGAATCAAGTGGTTGATCTGGGTCTTAGTTCTGAGTGGCGGTCCTGGGGAAAGGAGGAGAGCTGGCGTGGTGGAGCTGGTGGCAGCTGTGGAGAGGGAATCCTACTCACAGATCCTGGGCAGAATAGAGTTCTTGTGATTGCTCACAGACCAGAATGCAGGCCAGGAGAGGAGTAAACTCTCCCTTGATTATACCACCTTGGAGGAACTGAGAACTTACAGGTCCTTAGAGATATCTCAGAGAACAAATGCACAAAACCTCTGAAACCTAGGGTAGTATACACCCCACTTGACAAAGGACTCAAAAGTCAAGTAACTGCCTGGGAAAACGCCCAAAAAAGGGGGAAAAATAAGACTAGAGAAGGTTCCTTTCTTGGTGAAAAGATATTTTCTTCCATCTTTTCAGATGAGGAAGAACAAAGCGTAGCATCAGAGGAAAACATCAAAGTCAAGGCTTCTACATCCAAAACCTCCAAAAAAAAATGCAATGATCTCAGGCCATGGAAGAGTTCAAAAAGGATTTTGAAAATCAAGTAAGAGAGGTGGAGGAAAAATTGGGGAAGAGAAATGAGAGTGATGCAAGAAAATCATGAAAAGCCAGTCAAGAGCTTGCTAAAGGAGAGTTCAAAAAATGCTGAAGAAAATAACACCTTTAAAAATAGACTAACCCAAATGGCAAAAGGGAACCAAAGAGCCAATGAGGAGAAAAAGGCTTTAAAAAGTGGAATTGGCCAAATGGAAAAGGAGGTTCAAAAATTCACTGAAGAAAATAGTTCTTTAAAAATTAGAATGGAGAAAATGAAAGGTAATGACTTTATGAGAAACCAAGAAATTACAAAACAAAACCAAAAGAAAGAAAAAATAGAAGATAATGTAAAATATCTGATTGGAAAAACAACTGACCTGGAAAACAGATTCAAGAGAGACAATTTAAAAATAATTGGTCTACCTGAAAACCATGATCAAAAAAAAAGCCTAGACATTATCTTCCAAAAAATTATCAAGGAAAATTGCCCTGATATTCTAGAATCAGAAGGTAAAATAGAAATGAAAAGAATTCATCCATCACCTCCTGAAAGAGATACAAAAAGAAAAATTCCTAGAAATATTGTAGCCAAATTCCAGAGTTCTCAGATCAAGGAGAAAATATTACAAGCAGCCAAAAAGAAACAATTCAAGTATTGCGGAAATACAATCAGGATAACACAGGACTTAGCAGCTTCTCCACTAAGGGATAGAAGGACTTGAAATATGATATTCCAGAGGTAAAATGAGACAGGATTAAAACCAAGAATTAACTATCCAGCAAAACTGAGTATAATACTTCAGGGGAAAAAATGAAATAGAGGATTTCCAAGCATTCTTGTTGAAAAAACCTGACCTGAAAAGAAAATTTGACTTTCAAATACAAGAATCAAGAGAAACATGAAAAAGTCAACAGGGAAGAGAAGCCTTAAGGGATAGCTTTATCTCATCTTTGCCTATCTTTATGCCTTTGGTTTTTTCCCCCTCATCTTATTGCCTTTGCTAGCAATTATAGAAGCATATCAAATAATAGTAGCAAAAGTAGCCATCCTTGCTTCATTCCCATATTTATTGGAAAAGGTTCTAGACTTGTAGGGGTTCTGAACCTATGACCTTGAGGTGACATGTGTGACCCTCTAGGTCCTCAAGTGTAGCCCTTTGATTAAATTCAAACTTCAAAGAACACATCCCCTTAATAAAAGTAAAATTTGGACTCAGTCAAAAGGCCCAATCCAAAGATCTAAAAGTTACATGTGGTCTCAAGGCCACAGGTTCCCCACCCCTGTGGAATGGCCCCATTGCACATGATGCTTGCTTTTGATTTAAGAAAGATGATTTTTATGAAGTTTAAAAAAACTCCTGCTAAGCTTACACTTTGTTGGGTTTTTATAAGAGTGTTATGCTTTGTTAAAGGCTTTTTCTGCACTTATTGTGATTATCATGTGGTTTTGAATATTTTGGATTTTAATGTGATTAGTTATGTTGATTATTTTCCAAATACTGAAGTATCTTTTTGTACATGTGAGACCTCTTCCTGTTTTTATGATCTCTTTGGGATGTAGCCCAGAAGTAGTATTGCTGGGTGAAAGGGTAAGCACATTTTTATAGCCCTTTGGGTATAGTTTCAAACTGTTCTCCAGAATGATTGGATCAGTTCACCACTTGGATTATCTCTTCTAAGTATTTTATGATACTGCTTTTAGATTTCCCCTTTCCATTGTGTCTCAGCCCGGAAAAATACCAATTCCTGCAGGTAATTGCAGGAGAAGACACTGACCTAAGGCAAGACCCTCCTGCCCCCAACCTTCACACATGTCCTTAATTATGAAGTTCACCTCTGACTTATAACCTCCCCCTGGTCACCTTCCTTCCTTATTTGCCTCCAAATCTCTCTGGGTATATGTGTGTCCACTCTCACAGGTTCCCTCTCAGTTGCCCCCAAGAATTTCAACTCCTCCTCCCTCCCTCCCAAGGCAGGATGAGTCTTGTACCAAATCTTCACAGACACCCAGTACAAGGTCCCCATCACGCTTCATAGAACATCTCTCTTCATCCATAAGGTCATTCATGAGTGGAAACTCCCAATACCAAAACAAGACCTCCCTCTTCCCCCCAGTTTTCATCCTTTCCCTTCCCCTTCCCCCTCCTCCTCACTTATTCCCCTGCAGGCTCTTCTCTTTATGAGAGGTCTCCTGTTATTACTAGTTCTTGATTTTACCTGGGGATATCACACACTTCCTTCTGTACTCTTCCTTCCCTCCCCAATTCCATCTGCCATTCTATTTTGTAATGTAGTTCCACAAAAAAAACCAAACCCAAGATAAAACAAAATATTGATTCATTTGCAGATGCTGTGTTGCAGGGTTCTGTTCATAATCTTTAGACCAGGGATGTGGAACCTGCTGCCTTGAAGCCACAGGTGGCCCTCTAGGTCCTCAAGTGCAGCGCTTTGACTGAATCCAAACTTCACAGAATAAATGTGAAGGCCTCATTGTAGATGTTCTGTAAAGTTTGGATTCAGTCAAAGCACTGCACTTGAGGACCTAGAGGACCATGTTTCCTCAAGGCCACCCTTTATCAGAGGTACCCCATCCCTACTCTAGACCTACCTCTTTACCATTGCCTCCATTTGACTTCTATCTTCATCCCATTTCCTTGTGTATATTTAGAAAGAAGTCACTCTACTGCTGTCCTAAACTGTTATATTTGTTCACCCCTTCTGCATTTCAGCTGTCTCTCCAGATTTGGTTTTCTTTGAACACTCCTTACAATTGAATGTGTGTCCTTTTTCATTAATAGTTAAGTTCAGATTTGCAGGGTGGAGCACCCTGGGCTGAATCTGGAGTTCTACTGCTCTTAAGAATACATCATTCCATTCATGTCTGCATTTTTGGGTGGGTACAGAATACTCATGGCATTTAAAGTTATTTTCCATTGTATTTAAAGATCTTTCTCTTGGTCACTTGCAGAATTTGTTATTGAAATTCTAAATTCTTCAATTTATTTTTAAATTCTTAAATTTAACCACTATGTGTCTCAAAGTTTGCTGCCTTGTTTTTTTTCTTTTTAGAGATGGTCTGTGGGTTTCTTCAATTGGTATTTTATTTCCTGTGTTTAGGAGTTCTAGGCAGTATTCGTGACTTATTTTTTTCTTGCATTGTTCAGGTTTTTTGACTTGTCATGTTCTTCAAGGAGACCTATGATTTTTAGGTTGCCTATGTCTTAAATATCAATATGTTTTGCTTGAATACAGAGCAAGTTTTTCTTTTAATGCTGTTGCTTTTTGCTTCCCTTCAAGATTGTCCATCATTTTTTGTACTTACATTCCCAATTAGCTGTCCTCTTTTGTTTCTTTGGCGAGTCTTGCCATCAAAGATTCACATTTTTCTATTTTGCCAACTATTTCTTCTGGGTAGGTCATAAATTCTGTTCTTATAATTTTCATTTCTTTTTTAAACCACTCAAGAATGGCATGTTGTAGTCCTGAGCTCTTCTCAAAAGTACTGGGTCCTCTGTCTCATCAAGTGTTGAGTCATTTTCTTTTGAACTATTTATTTATAGATGCCAGAACTTGTTTACAAGATATGGAGGCCATATTTTATGGGTAGGCTCATCCTATTTACATTCACAGTTGTGATTACCAAATGTATTTATTTCCTCCCATTTTATTTTCTCCTGTTTATCCTTCTTTCCCTTTTTATCTTGTCCTTCCTCAAGTCTGTTTTGCTTCTAAGCACTTCCTCCCTTAATCCACCCTCCCTTTTATCACTTCTCCCTCCCTTCCCAACCCATCTCTTATTCCCTTCCCTTCCTGCTGGGTAAGATAGATTTCTATATGTGTAGAGTAAATGTGTACACACACTCTCTCTCTTTCTCTCCCTCCCTCTTTGAACCAATTCCAATGAGTGAGATTCAAGCATTGCCTGCCATCCCCCCATTTCCCCCTCTATTATAAAAGTTCTTCCTTGCTCGCCTTTTTTATGTGATAAAAAAAATTTCTTCCATTCTACCTCTCCCTTTCCCCTTTGCATTCTTCTTTCTCATCCTTACATTTTTTTGAGATCATCTTAACATAATTGACTCACACCATGACAAAGTTCTTAGGAGTTATATATACACCATCTTCCTATGTAGAGATGTAGAGTTTAACTTTATTGAGTCCCTTATGGTTACTTTTTCATGTTTACCTTTTTATGGTTCTCTTGAGTCTTCTATTTGAAAGTCAATTTTTCTATTCAGCTCTGGTCTTTTCATTAGGAATGCTTAAAAGTCCTCTATTTCATTAAATATGTATTCCCTGCCCCCACCCCAAAGGATTATTCTCAGTGTTGCTGGGTAGGTTATGCTTAGTTGTAATACTAGCTCTTTTCCCTTGTGAAATATCATAGTCGAAGTCCTCCACTCCTTTAACATGGAGGCCACTAAATTCCTGTCTTTATGACAGATGGTAATATTTCCTCTTTGACCTGGGAACAGTGGAATTTGGCTATAATATTCCTGGGTGTTCATTTTGGGGTCTCTTTCAGGAGGTGATTATTGAGTTTTTTCAATTTCTATTTTTCCATCTGGATCTAAGATATCAGGGCAGTTTTCCTTTATATTTTCTTTTAAGATTTTATTATCCTCTCCAGTCGCTAGACTACTTTCAATGAGGCAGAGAAGGAAATTGCAAACCCCTCTAGTGTCTTTGCCAAGAAAACCCCAAATGGGGTCACGAAGTATCAGATACACCTGAAACCAATTAATAATAATAAAGGACTTAAAGGATTTTTCCTAGTATGTATTAATGAAGCTTGGGAAGTGCTGATACTCCATCCATGGAGGGAGATCACAACCCTTTTATGTTTTTTGTTCTGCATAAAGCTGCTCTGCTGCTGTATCTTATTTCTATACTCCGTATGAAGCCCCCAATAAATCTTCCCAAGAGGATTAATCAACAGGCTCCTTAAGTGTTTCAACTTTTCATTACTTGAACAATTGCCCCATTGTCTATTCTTTGGTCTTACTAAATGACTTGCCCACCTACCACATCTCGATCATATCTTTTAAATCACCTTTTGTACACAAATACCATTGGCAATAGACTTACTTATGACTACCTGGAGTTTTTCCATTTTCTTTTGAATCACTTGTAGTTCTCATCCTTTGGATATCAAGGCACTTCATGAATTATAGCTACAAAGCATTACTGGGAATCTCTTTACATTAAAAAAGATGAGTGTCTATCTCAGAAAGCAGCTTAAAATTGTTGAAAGTGAAACACAATATCCCAAATAAAAGATAGCTTGCTCTTCAATTCTCTGCCTAAGTTCTTCCATTTGACGGACTCTTCTAAGATACACGTATTACTGGACGAATTCAATGGACTACTCGTTCAAGTATATCATACAGCAAGGCTATCTCAATTTGTGAACAAGTTGTCTTTGTCCATTTGGTTTTTCTTGTGATTGGGTAATTGTGTATCTCTTTGAGGACCTCCTGTAGTTTTCTGGTGCTTAGTACAATTAGTACAAACAAGAACCATTTGTGAAGCTTTGGCAAGCATATGTCTTCTTGTTTTCTGCCTTGCGTATCAAAATCCAAGGAATCTTATATAATATAAACATGTACATCTTAAGAAAAAATAGATAAAATACAAGATTTTTTTTCTGGTATAAAAAGAAAATGTATTTAGTTTGATTTACAATATAATGAAGGGAACTTGGATACCAGGAGGTCCCATTAGAGTTTCATGATGCCAGTAAGCAGTGTTTTTGCTTATATTTGTATCCTCAGCACAGTTTTGTGTGTTTTTGCAGTACTGTCTGACTCTTTGTGATCCCAGTTGGGGTTTTCTTGGCAAAGATACTGGAGTGGTTTGCCATTTCCTTCTCTGGTTCATTTTACAGATGAAGAAATTGAGGCAACAAGGTTAAATGACTTGACCAGGTCACACAACTAGCAAGTGTGTGAGCACTTGTGGGCCCGGCACATAGTAAATGCTTAATAAATGCTGGTTGACTGGTTGAGGTCACATAGGGCCATCTACTGGTATCGATGAAGATGAACTGCTTGAGGGGAAGCAAAGGTATGGCAACTGTCATGGACAAATGCTGGTATTTCCTACCCTAGTAAGTGGTGAAAGTAGGTAGAGAAGAAAAATGGATGTGGGCAAAGAAACTTCTGGATTTTTGGGAAAATTTTTGTAATTTCTAACATTAATCTTTGAGTTGGGGGAAGGGCTGAGCTCTTCCTGTTCCATTGCTATGATGAGGTCACTTGAAAATATGAATATAGTCATTAAGGGCTGGGAATGATTAGGAGAAAAGATCATATTAGGTGACTGGGGTCAGGAATATGGAGGCCAAGCTGTAGGTGTAGCAGACCTAGTGACTAGGGAACAAGGGCAGAAGCAGAGGAGAGGGGCATTGGGAAACCACCATGTTACAGGTATGTGAGTATGCTAAGGAAACAGATGATCAGAGACAAAAGTGCCTTGGTACTTATAACTTAGATCCATTTGGCAGTCAGCTTCTTTACCTATCTGGCTCTACCATTAATTCCAATGACCTGTGGCCAGCACCTTCCAAAGAGAATAGTGAAATGCCCACCATATAATTGCTCCGTTTCTGACTAATTACAGAATCTTTGAGTCAATAAAATGATATTGTAGGGTTGTTTTGTTTTTAATAAAGTTTATAGGCTTTCTTGTACTGGGGGGATGTAGAGCGAAACAACCAAATGCACATGACCTTTAGTTAATAGGTTTATTAAACTAGAACTGTCTTAACCCACTGGAAGTTTCAGTTGCTCAGCAAGGATAAAAAGATTCTTATTCAAAAACAGCATCTGTCTTAGATGCATCTGTTGCCAGGCAGCTAGGTGGCACAGTGAGTGGAGTGCCCAACCTGGAATCAGGAAGATTCATCTTCCTAAATTCAAATCTGACCTCAGATACTTCCTAGCTGTGTGACCCTGGGCAAGTCATTTAAACCTGTTTGCCTCACCTCATTTGTAAAATAAGCTGGAGAAGGAAATGGTAAACCATGCCAGTAACTTTGCCAAGAAAACCCCAAATGGAGTCGCAAGAGTCAAACACAAAGGGCAGAACCACCACCAATCCTCTGCCCTCTCACTGAAGGTATGCAAACTGAGTTTGGATGGCCACTTGTTAGGGTTGTAGAGGAAATTCTGGGTCAGGTCCAGATTGGACTAGATGGTCTTTAGGTTCTGGGGTTCATAAGATCATAGTTTGGGAACTGGAAGGGACTTCTGAGATCATCTAGTCTCAACCTTTAGGTGAGAAAGCTGAGACTCAGGGAGGTTGACTCTTCCCCAAGACCACATAGGGATTACTATAGGTAGAATCTGAATCTCAGAGTATAGTCAAATACTCTTTTCATTATCTACATGCCTCCATGAGATACTGCATACAGCATGGAAAGTGTTAACTTTTCTTTGGACTTTGGTTTTAAAATGCCTTTTATTTTACATGATAAAGTGTACATTTCCCATTCTTTTCAGATCATCTGTGTATACACAAGTTGAAAAACTGGTGTGAGGGGAAAATTAAAAATTAGTTTTGTTGCTTTTTGTCACATTTTCATGTCCCCCAACAGGAAGAGGAAGCCCAATGTCTTTGGCTAATGGCCTGGAGCTTATCTCCCATAGTGGATGTGGCAGTGGGAGCAGCCAGTTGCCATCCTATCCTCTTGCTTGGAGAGTATCACACTGTGTGCTTGGATCATTTAAAAATAGCTTTCCCAGCAGAGATCCATGACCTGGGGTTTCTGTTATTCACATATCCCATTCCTTCTGGTCAGTTGGATCTGTTTACCTGAAGAAAGCATTTCAATTTTTCCAACTACTAACCTACAAAGCTTGCTTTCTCAGACTCCAAGTGCACAGGTTTCAACATCAAAATGTGTTTAATTTCTCTCTGTCAGACCTTTGGTTAATGGATGAAAAATTCAATGTAGAACCCTGGTTCACTCTAATTTTTCATCCAGGTGAGGTGACCTTGGGTCCTAAAAGGCTATGACAATGGAGGATAAGCACTGTTGGGTCCTGGATTGTTCAGACAGACCCATCATCAGATGATGAACATTTTGGGCTAAAATAACCCATGAAGATCATCTACTAAGGCATGGAGGAGTTGTAACCCTCATGGCTCAAGGGAGGTAGCCAAACAAAATCATGGGTCTTTGAGGGTCTGAAATAAAAGGTAAAGAAAAACTCAAACTGTTCCAACTGGAAAGGACCTTAGAGATAACTAATTCAACATCTTTATTTAAAGGTGAGGACATGGCATACCCAGAAAGGTTAAAAGGAAGATAAGTAAATGGAGGTTTGTAGTAGTTTTTTCTCCAATACTCCATAATACCACCCCTATTTGGTTTCAGGTTCTCTTCTCCTTATATGCATGATCATTTAACAAACGTGGGTTTTGCACTTGTTTCTCTGCCATATAGATTTTTTGGTCATATTGAAACAGAAATTATCAAACATATCAATTACTGAACCAATAGTAATTTCAGTGATAATTAAATATTCTGTACAGAGGTACTTTGGTACAGCAGAAAGACTGCTGAATTCTAATTCCACTTCTGATACTTTATGGATTTATGAGCTTGGGCAAATCACACTTAAGACTGTTCCTCAGCCTCAGTGCCTTCATGTGCACAATAGGAGAATTAGACTAGATCATCCCTGAGGTATCGCCTAGCTCTAAGTCTCTGTCCTAGTAAAATTTCTAGCATAATGAATGGAGTTATGTACTAGGATTTAGAAATACATTTCTGGTCTAGTGTCATTATGCTATCGAGAAAAAAAAGTTAAACTTAGTGGGTCATGGTTTCTTCTTTCAGAAAAGAGAGATAATACTGTCTCTATTTAAGATGCTTCTGGGGTTTTTTCATTGTCTCTTCACCAATGCCTAACAGGGGTCAGGAACCTGCATCCTCGAGGCCACCTGTGGCCTTCTAGGTCCTTGGGTATGGCCCTCCAACTGAGTCCAAGTTTTACAGAACAAATCCTTTTATTAAGGAGAATTTGTTTTGTGAAGTTTGGATTCAGTCAAAAGGCTGCACTTGAGGACCTAGAGGACCTAGGGACACATGGTCTTGAGGCGCAGGTTCCCCACCTCTGCTTAACAGAGTACTTAATCGTAATAAGTACATGCCAAGTATTTTTTGAATAAGTTGATGTTGTGTTAAGGAGATAAAGCTCAAAGAAATATAGTTTCGTACAGGAAGGTGCTAATAAGGACCCATAATGCTACTGCCTTAGCAACATAACTGTATTAGGCAGTGGAGTTTCATGCTGCTATGACCCAGAACATCCCATTCCATAGAAAGGAGATGATGAAACCCATTCCCTTTTCACAATTTTCAATCTTTCCCTCATTTCCTTCATTAGAAGTGGATGAAAGACCCCAATTGATAAATGGTCAAAGGATATGAACAGGCAATTTTCAGGGGAAGAAATTAAAGATATCTATAATCACATGAAATAGTGCTCTAAATCACTATTGATTAGAGAGATGCAAATCAAAACAACTTGGAGGTACCACATCACACCTGTAAGATTGGCAAACATGACAGAACAAGAAAATGATAAATGCTGGAGAGGATGTGGGAGAGTTGGAACACTAATTCATTGTTGGTGGAGCTGTGAGATCATCCAACCATTCTGGAGAACAGTTTGGAACTATGCCCAAAGGGCTACAAAAATGTGCATACCCTCTGACCCAGAAATATCGCTACTAGGACTGTATCTCCAAGAGATTATAAAAATGGAAAAGAGTCCCACATATACAAGAATATTTATAGCAGCACTGTTTGTGGTGGCCAAGAACTGGAAATCAAGGGGATGCCCATCAACTGGGGAATGGCTGAATAAATTATGGTATATGAATGTAATGGAGTACTATTGCACCATAAGAAATGATGAACAAGAAGACTTCAGGGAGGCCTGGAAGGACTTATATGACCTGATGCTGAGTGAAAGGAGCAGAACCAGGAGAACCTTGTGCACAGCAACGACCACAGTGTGCGAGAGTTTTTTCTGGTAGGCTTGGAACTTTGTAATAACACAAGAACTTACTGAGAAAAAAAAAAAATCCCAATGTTGGTCTTCTAAGGCAAAATGCCTTCCACACTCAGAGAAAGAAATATGGAAGTCATTGGCAGAATGTAGCAGATCTTGTTTGTGTGTGGGTGGGTTTCAGTGTATTATGTTTTGATTTGTCATATGATTTCTTCCATTTATTTTAGTTCGACTACATAGCATGACTATAGTGAAAATGTGCTCAATAGGAAAGTATATGTAGAACCTATACAGAATTGTATGCTGTCATGGGGAGGGAGGGGGGTAGTGGGGGAAGGGGGGGCGGGGGGGATAAAATCTTAAATTTAAGGAAGTGATTGTAGAACAGTAAAAAGCAAAGTGGATGAAAGAGAGAAAGTATGATGGGTTACACTGTCACCTTAACCTACAGGTGAGTGAAAGACACATTGTGACCACCACAGACAAGTGATTTCTCCAATGTCACACAGAATGAGAGGCTGAGCCCTTGCAAGAAGACTAGCAACTTTTAAGACAAAAAGCAAAGAAAGCTTGAATAAATCCTACAGGAAGTTAGATTTCTATACATTTCATGAGAAACTTGCAAGAAAAAAAGCCCCAAATTGCACTCTGATACAACAAGAAGTCACGGTAAATGCTATAGTTCTCTTTATAAAATGAAGGATATACATACAGCAAAGAGCTGCTGAAATTTATTCATCCAACCATAATACATACAATAAAGAATTCTAATTTTGTATGTCATTTACATTAGCAGTAGAAAAAAAAAGTAACAGTGAATGAAATGTGAGATTTAAAGTGCTGAGATGAGACAATCACAAAGTAGCGAGTCTGCCGCAAGGAAAGCATCTGAACAATAAACTTGAGTAAATTATGTTACATGGCATTTACAAATAATTCACAAACCTGAAGGAAAGCCATCATGCCTCTTCCCATGTTCCATTATCAATATCGCACTTGAGGCAAGAGGTTTCTGGCTAAGGAGAGATTCACAGACTATAGGAAATGTGGAGTGATTTCCTTCTGATAGAGTATATGGGATGTGGAGTAGGAAATGAAATCTCAATCAGTCTCATGTTTCAGGCATTCGTAAAGACTTGTATTTATGGATTGTAAAGTGACATACTCTCAGCAGCATGGAGACTATAAATACATCCTTTACATCAATATTTATATATACACACATATACACACATTAACATATATACATACATATAAAAAATATCTGCCCCAATTAGGTACAGAGTGCGTTTCAATTATCAGTAGAACAAAAATTTTGTTTTCTGAAACACACACACGCACACACGCGCACACGCACACACGCAGACACAAACAAAAAAATGAAGCATTTCCTTTTCAGTTCTGCCTTGAGCAAAAAAATGTTCTCTGTATTTATATTGATATATTCAAAGTATTGTCAAATAATGTCACATGGACAACCAAAGGTTTGTCTTAAGCAAAGTTCTGAAGATCTAAGTCTGCATAGTGGAAGGTTAGAACTCAGAGAATCTCAGGCTATAACAAAAAGCACTGATTGGGCTAATAGCCTGCCAAAATTGCATCTTTACCATTTCTTTAAAAACAGTAAAAAAGATATGTAATGTAGAGAAGTTCTTAAAAAATGGAAAGTGATCCCCCATGCCTTTTTTTGGTAGAAAAAAATGATGAATATTTTATAGTTTGTATTTTCTTCTGGCAATCAAAACCAGCCTAATTTCATTCACCGACAACCAAAGCACTTCACCCAAATGAAGTTACCTTGGTATTACAGACAGGTAAGATAACATTTAACTTTACAAATATGTTTAAATGTGAATCATAGTAACAAAAAATAGTTCTGTATCAAAGGCGGTATCAAATTTTTTTTTTTTGTAAACACAGTGATTCTTGGTAAAGAACTCGGTTAGAGGCCAACGTACCACAAAAAAAAAAAAAAAAAAAAAAATGGCCACCAAATAATTCCCTTAAAAAAAAGTTGTAGAAGATAAAATAGTCCTGTCCTCCAAGCTATTGTGTCAATGAATTGTTCATTTCTTTAGCGACCAACTTCAAAAGGATGCATATTCTTGCAGAAGAAAACAAAATCAGAATAACTGAATCAAACCCTCATGTCTAGTTATTTGTAATGAGACACTATCAATTCATAAAAGAATGTTCATTGAGATTATGATGAGTAGTGTAAATTGCTTAGCCATACTTTGTACAAAGCCTTGTTTTCATCAGGGCATTCACCACTGTCCATTTCTTCCAATGTGGCATGATTGAACTGGTATTTTTCTGTGAAAACTGGAATATCATACATTAGGAAGTGAGTTCTGGAATCGAGACTACAGATGAGAAGCTTCTTGAGTGTCCCATTTCAGGATATTTCCTTTTATTCTTGCACCTTATGTTGCTCTATATACAGCTCAGGAGTTTTTCTAGTAAATTATTTTCAGATTCTCAGAGTCATCTTCTGAATCTTCTTTTATTTTTAAAAGAAACTTCTCCTTCTCTAAACTAAGTAAATTCCAAGCAAGACAAAACTGTCAGATGTACACAATGGTTTTTGCTCCAGCAATTCAGCAGTCAGAAGTTTGCGCATGGTGTCCTTATTTCAGGAATCTTAAGAAGTAGTTAACCCTTGATGTCCGAAAAGGTGGCATTGCAACTCTCACTGCAGCTCGAGGAGGAGCTCAAAAAGGTGGAACCGGTACCAGATTCTAGAGAAGAGGGAAAATGAGTAAGAGAATAAATAGATATTGTAACTGCTTTTATTTTTAACTTTGATTTTAAACACACAGGCATATAATTGGGAATGGGAAAGCAGGCAACCCTGGACATGAAGGCAGTATGGTCTTACCTGAGCTGCTCAAAGACTGAGCTGATTTGGAGTTGCCAATCAATGCCAACAGGTTGCTGGCTGGTACCCAGCCTTCCTTGCTGGTGGTCAGGTTCTTTACAAACCTAAGAAAGGTGGTGTCTGTCAAACGGTTCTATTCCATGCGTTTAAAAAATAAATCTTAAAAAAGGTAAAAAGCACAGATGATTTTCCCCCTTACCAAAGTCCCTCTTCTCCCTCATGCAGCAATTCTACTATATCTCCACTTTTCACAGCAAGGGCTTCTGGACCACCTTTTTCATCATGGTCGGCCACAACTGTGTATTTGCCTGGAACCTAAGGTTTGGGAAGAGGGGACAAAGAAAGGAATGAAGAAAAGGCAGCAAAAATGATTTATAGTATTTGGGCTTGTTCTTCTGAATACAAGTAGAAAAGCACTTTTTCTTTGACTCCAGATTATAAAAATATAAATTAGTGCATATTGAGAAGCAATGAGTAGCTTTTCAGTGACCAGTTTCACCTCATTGTGAAGACTTCGGGGCGTATTCATGGTCGCAGAGGTAATAAGCGTAATATGAGACAGTGTCAAATTTTGTGGTGCTGGTTCCATAAACATCAAGGAAGGGGGGGTGAAGGGGAGTCTGGGAAAGTGAGGGAGTTGAAGTCCTTGTGAAAAAATGTAAAAAGATTGACTCTGCCCATACTTGTGAACTTCAATCACATAATCAAATGAAATAATAATTATAAAGTGCACAGAGTAAACACTATGTAAATGTTAGCTGTTATTTTTATAATCTCTTGGTGTGAGGCACTCATGAGACTCACATTTGAAGACCTCTTTTGTTCAAATGAATTACTGTGGTTGACCACAAAAGTGCATGTATATCCTTAAGAATAAATCTGATGAATAGTTTTTAGACATACTATTTAGAAAAAGAAGACCTACCCTCCAACCAACCTCATGAGCCTGCATAGGTGTGCCCTGCTTTAGAAAAAGTCAGGAACACTTTAATTTACAAAAAAAGGGAGAAAATAGTGTAGTTCACATTACAAAATAGCAGCTCTCTGGAATTTAGGGATTCTGGTTAAAAAACTATTTGGCAGAGATGCTCCTCAGAGGGCTGAGAAACTCAGATTTCCAGTATTAGGGGCCACTTCCAATTAGACACAAATCACAGAAGTGAGGATGAGACATCTCTGAGATTATCAGATTGCCAAGAAGGAGACTGAATTCAGAAGACAAAAATTTGGCTTAGGTGAATTTTGTCAGCGAATATCTCCAGAATATGGTAAAGTACACCTGTAATATGCCACAGCCAGAAGGAGAATGCTTTAAAAGGCTTACCAGTTTCCTGGGTCCTGCTCCACCTTCTTCCTCTGCATCTGATGAATTCAGTGGCTCCTCAGTACTTGACCAGCCATCGTTGTCTTCAGCAGCATCAAATGAATAAGAAGTTTTAGCCCAACCTGATAAAAAGAAGTAAGGAGCTTAGAATTAATACCTTACACAAAGGCACCAATCTTGAGGCAAAAGGTTGGTGGAATTTTAGAGCCCTGCATGAATCGGACCAATAGGAGATCATTATTTCCAAAGAACTTCAACTAGCACGAAGTATTTCCACACAATCTTGAAGTAGGTAGTTCAAGTATTATCATCTCCATTTTACAGATGAAATTGAGGTTCAGGGAGTTAAAACGATATGCCCAGGGTCATGCAACTAGCAAGTGTCACAGCCATAATATGAAGAATATCATGTCTCCTGACTTCAAGATGTATCATGTCTACATGGACATAGCATTTATGGCAAAATCTTTGGAATTCAAAGCCAAAAAAATCTGTTGCACATATACCATGTCTTTTCCAAATTCTGTTATGAATAGTGTCTTTGTGTAACCTCAGCTTTCAGAAATATCTGGTACAAACTGTTTAGGACTCATTTGTAAAAATAAATACTAAGGAAATAAGGATAAAAAGTTGACAAATGCTACCATCTGTTAAGCAAGTGCAATGGAAAGAAATTAATTCCAGATCTCTTCTTTGTCATACTATCTGGGGACCCTGTAAAGTTACACCTACCCCCTGTAAGGAAAGGAAGGAGATCCCTTCTTTAGCAGATGGAATTTCTCTACTAGTCTACTTTGGTGAACATGAGTTAACATTCCAGGAAAACTCAACAGGAACACCTGGGAAAGCTATACTTCTGCCTCACATCAGAAATGCCCAAGTAAAAGTAAAGGACCATTTGGTGCTTCATCGTATCAGCCAGAAGTGGGCTGTGATTACTACTATTAATCTAGTAGAGTAATAAAAAATCCAAGGAAGGAAAAAGTAAGCATTTATGCTTTATTTTTTTGGGGGTGGAAGGGGTTCCTTTTGAGCTGGATCTGCGATTTCTTTGAAGTTGGAAACTACCACTACCAAAGAAAATCAGCATCTCCTTAGTATTAGAGAAGAGCCTGGGCACTAAGTGGTTAATGACTTATTCAGGATCACATAGCCAGTATGTGCCAGAGGCAAGACTTGAACCCAAGGCTGTTTTATACTACTATACTAGTGGTTCTCAAAGGGTGGTACACAGACCACTGGGGGACTCTGAAACTCTTGAAGGTATCTATAAGGTCAAAACTATATTCATTTTATTATTTATTATATTATATATTATATTTCATAATATTAAATAATGTTATTTGTCTGTTACACTACACCTTCTGTTTTCAACTATATATCTGAGGTCAAATTTTCTTCATATATTTAATTAAGCCAAAACACTGTATCACAACAGATTGAATGTGGCTGGTCTTCCATTAAGCCAGATTTGCAAAAACATGTAAAACAAAGCCACTCCATTGAAGAAATGGAAAATACAGTTCAATTATAGTCTTGGAAAATACAGTTCAAAATGATGTTTTAAGGATGTTACTATGTAATGAGTTTGGTATTATTTTTAAATGAAGTAATAAGCATTTAAAAATTTATCCATTTAAATTTCAAATATAGTAAATATCAGTAGATATAACACACATAAACAAAAGCTCTTTGGGTCTTCATAAATTTATTAGCATGTAAAGGGGTCCTGAGACCAAAGTTTGAGAACTGCTACACCATACTATGCTGCTTCTGTAGTAAGTCAATGTATCCCTAAGTAGCCAATTGCTATACACATAAATGTGTGTGTACACATATAATATGTACACACACTCACATTTGTGTATAGTGTAAATGTATATATTACGTGCATACATATACACACATACACATGTATATATATTTCCTCTTTTTGTTACTGAGATTTCAATTATGTTTTAGGAGGACAAGTTAATATGAATATACATCAAAAAATCCAAATAGCCTTGTAAAATACATTCTACCCTTTAACAAATTTCAGCTTAATTCCTGTGGGAGCAAGAGTCAGATTGTGTCCACAGGGCCATGCTGCTCATGATTAGGAACAAGCAGAAATGAGAAAAAAAGCCATTGCAGTTTCTTTTCTGGTCCTGACCCAACCAGAATACACAGCATGCATTTCCCAAATTATACTCCAGTCCTGTGGGAAGCCTGATTTTCACTGGATATACAAGCAACTAAAAATAGGCAAATGCAAATATTTTGGGAAAGGTAGTAGAGGCAGAGCTGGCTGAAACTCAGTACCCAATAACTGTCTATTGCCTTTAATCTCAGTGAAAAGCGTGGCTTTAAGAAGGAGGTCAAAGGACCACTTTGTACAGGTAAGGAGGAGACAGATAACAAGATGGGGAGAAGAAAGAGCCTCATTCCTGTTTACTCTCTCTCCTTTTCAGTTTGCCATCAATCAGTGGAGTATCTTAAGTCAGCAAAAGAAGCATTCTAAACAGACTAGTTAGAGGCAGAAAAGAGCCATAGCCATGTCCAGTGCCATCCCACTGCACACTAGAATTAGGATTCACTCCAAATTACAGCAAGATTTGGGGCAAGGGCAGGGCCAGCCCAGCCCTGGGCTTTACCTTTCCTGTGCTGGGCTGCTGGGGCCAAGTTAGACGAGCTGAACCACCTGGCCCTGGTCAGTGTTACTACTGAGCTCGCATCTGTGAAAGAACTAGGAACTGTGAATTTTTCTATGGTAAATCTCACTGTAATTTAGCATGCCTTGGGGGTTCTACCTTTGGGAACAGAAACAATCAGTGAAATGACAAGACAAAGTATTAAGTGGAAATCTATAACCAGCCTCTAACTCCTCTAACACTTCTACTGGGACCTGTCCAAAAAAGGATGAGCTGAGCCTCGAGGTTCCATGTGGCCCTTTGACTGAATTCAGACTTCACAGAACAAACTCTCTTAAAGAAAGGATTTGTTCTGTAAAGCTTGGATTCAGTCAAAAGACCACACCTGAGGACCACCACATGTGGCCTCAAGGCTGCAGGTTCCCCACTCCTTATAAGAGGACTGGATGCTGAGGTTGAAGGTCTAATAGTTTTCTTTCTCTTACCCATCTCAACCAAGTTTTGTTATTAAATACTTTTAAGCATGGGACTCTGTCCTAACTAGATAGCAACATTTTTGCTACCACGAATTGGGCAGTCCCTTTTGCTGGAGAAGAGGGCATTTAATTTATAGCAAGCTATTATGTACAACCCTTCAATGTTGAACTTAAGGCACTTTACGTAAAAGTGTTACTAATCTTGCTTTATATATATAAAAAAAAAGTCTATACTAATCTGACAGCATATTCCAAAGATAAAAATTACTGGTTGGGCCTAAAGCAGAGCCCCTACTTTTCCACTGCCAAAATCCTTGCTTGTAGCACATTCTTTTACTGGGCCTGAAAATATATGTAGCTGCCAAACCTCCTCTGGACAAACATACTTTATCAGGCCTCTGGAAGTTGTTACTGCAGTAAAATAGAGAATGCAAGGAAACAGATACGTAAAGGCTGAAATTCAAAAATCCCTAGAAAGGAATAAATATGAAAGAACATAACATGACAATATTCCTTGGGTAGTCTTAGCCATAAACCACTAACATCTGATGATTTATGTATTATTCTAGGGAAACTTTTGATAGAATAGTGCTTTAGATGAAGGCACCAGATAGGTCTGTGCCATCTTTAATTTCTGTAAAATCTCTTTTTAGGTGACAAATGGAAGAAAGAGATTGGATAAGAACGACTGTAAGCGAACTCGACTGTAAGCGAACTCAAGTCTCAGCTAGAAAAGTGTAAGTAGTAAGGCTTATAGTTAATATCTATTCCAGCCTTACACTGGAATGAAAAAGACAAAAGAAAAAGATTTGTTTTCTCCAGATAACTTAACAAAAGCTATTTAATAAACATAAATAGGCATGCATAGGAAAACAGAAGGATTAGAATGGACTCATTTTCCCTCCTTAGTGCTTATGTTAGTTACCCTGTGACAATTTGTTTTAGGTGCTTAGGAAAGCTGGGATGTTTGTTACTCTGCAGCTTGATAGAAAAGTGAGTAAAAGGTACTCATCCTGAACCCTGTGGTGTCTCTGAGGGCTCAGAGTATCTCAGAAAGGGACAGGAATGGGCCAGACTCAAGAACTAGGGAAAAGTCTGGCTTAATAATAGGACTGATGATGGTGAAGGAACTGAAGTCATCATGCGGCTTTCGGGATGACATAACCAGAACCTTATGGTTATAAATACATGGTGAAGTTTTTTGCTGGCAAGGAAGGAAGTGTTAAGTTCACACAAGGCAATAGCCAACAGTAACATATACATAGCATCCCTGAAGTGCCCCAAAGGCTTTACTGGTGGAATTGGAGAGTGGATTGTGATTTTGTGTACAAAAAGTTGTAGCACTCTACCTCTCAAACCAAAAGGAGTTGGATCACTCTTAACTTCGTGTCGCTTAGCTTTTTTGTCAGGACTGGTAGGAGAAGCTGCAATAAGATGAACAGGCAAAGGAAAAAAAACACAGAAGAGAGATAATGAAGATGGGAGGGAGAAATATTAAGCAGTTGAGTTTGTTATAGGTAGATCATGGAATTTTCTTTCGACTTTTGTTTCCACTGAAATTCTATTCTGATGCCTCCCTATGGCATGGGGCTGTCTCTAGATTCTCAAAGGCTCTACTGGAGAGAAAATGATGCATATGTTTTGGCAGGTCTGACTAAACTGAAAATGTTTTTAAGCAGGAGTCCAGGCTTCATTGAGTTTAGATAGAGTCTACAGGTTTGACCACAAGGGGACTGATTTTCTTGGCCACAGGGATCTCAGAAAGATCTACTGAAGTGTGATGGGGGTTGCAATCTGCTTTGGTGGAAGAAATATTCACTCCCCCAAGTATCTGAATTATGGATTGAGGAAGACCTGGAAAATGACTCCAGGAAACATAGGACTGTCATGTGAGTGAGCAATGTGAATACAGTAAATGCGATGTAGTCAGAAAGGAAGATTATTTTCAACAGAATATCAGCTCCGTGAAGACAGGGACTTTTGTTTATCCCCAATACCTTGCACATAAGTGTCTAATAATATTTTGTTGAATGAAACTCAATTTCCAAAATGAATCTTTCTTTTATGGTCATCCTGTGGTACAATTATTCAGAAAGACAGTAAAAAAATAATGAAACATTCGTGTTTTCCAAAAGCTAGAAAGATTAAACAGGATTTGAAGTTGTTACTATTTTTTTTTTCAGAAGGAACTTTGTAGTTGTTGAGTCTGAAATTTCATTCGTGACCTCTTTTGGGATTTTCTTAGCAAAGATACTGGAATGGTTCGCCATTTCCTTCTCCAGTTTATTTTACAGATGAGGAAACTGAGGCAAACAGGGTTAAATGACTTGCCCAGGGTCACAAAGCTACCATATGTCTGAGGCCGGATTTGAACTCACCTTTTTCTAACTCCAGGCCCAGTAGT
This sequence comes from Bettongia penicillata ogilbyi, assembly GCA_023548195.1. Classification (NCBI taxonomy): domain Eukaryota; kingdom Metazoa; phylum Chordata; class Mammalia; order Diprotodontia; family Potoroidae; genus Bettongia; species Bettongia penicillata. Next base: position 1,418,700 of record JAJHZJ010000084.1, on the reverse strand, counting down.
CTGTTTACTGCACCATCTAGCTGCCTCTTAGAAGGACCTAACTACATGGAAACCTGGTCTTTGTAGAAGCATTATTGCCATGTCCTCACCCTTAGCAGAAGGACATGGAGTTTCTGCAAAGACAAGCACAGAACACCAGTGCTGTTTGCTTCTTAGTTACCTAAGTGTGTATATATATATGGAATCACATTACCCACAATGCTCAAGAAAGTTTTAGAGGAGTTGAATTATTTTTGTGACTACAGTGTAATATGAGACTCATCATTTGTCAGAAAAAAACAATTATGACAGGAAAGGTTAATAAAAGATCTAATAGGAAAAAAAAGAATTTAGGTCTAAAAAACCAAAATGACACCAACAATCTCTGGGCAAGTTTTCTTTTTGAAAACTTTCCTTTTGCAAAAAGGGAGTTAAAAATTTTTTTTTAATGTTGTGGGTTATTATTTAATGCTGATGTGTTTGACATCTGAGGTAATTGGGCTTAAAATTTCTTAAGTGTTGTATGCTACCAAGAGCAGGGAAGACAGGAAACATTTGCACACAACACACCAATGGGCTGCCACACGAATACAATGACACACTATCACGATGGTGGACAACAAATGGGAAAGAGATCAAGGTGGGCTGCGTTTACCTTTCTGACTTTTGAGGTTAGCAAAACCCTGCAGTGTAAAGCGCTTTTTGGACAGCGCAGAGCTCTCTGAGGTAGAGCTAGTAACTGTGTCATCTATAAAGGAAAAGAGAGACAAAGAAAATAGAGCACACATACACACACAGAAACAGAGAGACCTCAGAGTTAGCATTTAGAGACAAGGATAGATAGCAGAGATGTATTCAAGGAAGAGTGAGGAGAGCAGTTTATAATTCTAGATGTCCATAATCAAGGCATTTCTCAGGGCTACATCAGGCAGGGCTGGGAGCCCAGCTCCAGGGAAGCATCACGTTTCAGAAAAGCTTCTCTCTGTAGTAAGGTTAAAGGTAATATTAACTGACCTAATGAAAGCAGACCAGGGACAACAGAGAAGCATGAGAGTTATCGGTGGAAACACTACTCTGTAATAAAAAGTGAATTTTTCACTTAAATGTCACACTTAACTCAGTAACTGGGCACAGAGGGGTTGTATACCATGAGCACAGAGAACGCACGCAGGCAGCCTCACCTTTGTTTTTGTCTGGGTTCTTCGGCACCGATGCTGAACTGACATATCCCTCCAGGCTGGCAGGGTCGGTTTTTCTTTCTTCTAATTTCTTAACGTTCTTTGTTTGATTTTTTGAGGGACTAATGGATGAGACAAATATCAACAATTAATAACAGTAAGTAATAATTCATAATAATAAAGATAATAATACTTCGCAGTCATGTTCAGAATTTCTGAAGGACCTGGAACCCTGACAGCTCTTGATTTCTTCTCTATTTTATATCCCTAGCAATATTTTCCTGTTCAGTGCTTTGAGTGAGAGAATGCTTCTGTTTACAAAGCACCAACTAGTAGGGGCTCCCCCTTTCTCAAAAAACATAATTTTTTTGGATTAAATGCTGCCACGGTTGAAGCTTTGGTTTAAGGAGGGGCTGTCTCACATTCTAGGGACAAAGAGTAGAAAGGGATCAGGCTATAGAGAGACTGTAGCAAGTATGGCCTCTGTCCCAAGCATCCCCCTCTGTTCAGTATGGGTGGGTGGTGGACTTTAAATCAACACAGGCTCCAAAAAATCAAAGCCACAGCTCTCTAATAAGGTGGTAGAAAATGAATTTGATAGAATAAAAGCAAATGAAAATGAGTTAGAATATAAAGATTACATTTTATTTATAGTCATGTGGACTTTGTAACCCAATCAATAAAGAATCAGTTATTAATCAATTACTACATGCCAGGCATAGGGCTAATAAGCACTGGGCATTCAAAGAAAAACCAAAATCGGTCTTTGCCCTCAAAGCTCATGGGAAGACAATATATATTCATCCAACTTTACAAGACAGATACAGAGTAGATGGAAGGTAACTTTACAGGGGAGAGCAGCAGCCCACTAACTATAGAATCTGAGCCTGAAAGGTACCTGAGAAATAATCGAATCAATCCTGACCCTGTATTTTACCATCGAGGAAATTGAAACCCAGATATACATGATCTGACCATCTGAGGTGGGATTTGTTCTAAGTCCTGACTCCACATACCATGTTAAGTGACAATATGTAGAAGTCCTCTAATTAGGCTTCTGCTATTTAGATGGTGACATAACCTTATTAAGACTGGCAATGAATGATTGACATATACAAAAATCCAGACTGATGCCTGGATTATCCTTTTTTTCCTTTTTTTTTAGAAGTTGATAGGAGAGGATGGGTGTATGGGAGGAGAGAAGTTTTCCTTGTAAGCTGACACAATTGCACCAATCCAACATATATGCAATTGATCATCAACAAGTATTTATAAATTCCATCCAAGTTTCTTCTTGGGGAAAATAATAAAAATAGTAATTTTCCTTTAGCAATTGTAGTGAGGTTTGAGAATTGCTAGAACACCTTTCCTTTGCCAATCAAAATGACAATTCAGTAAGGGCTCTAATAAAAAAAATAGACTGGATCTGTGATTTCATTGGAATAGGAACTCTCTCTACTAATGTTGACACCTTTTCTTTTTGGGGAGTTACTGGGAACTGGGAGGATAACTGACTTTCTTAGAGATACACAGCTAGTATATATCACAGATGGGACTTGAATTTAACTGTTACTGATTACTAGGCTGATTGTGTGGTAGATGCTATGTATGCTAGGGATACAAATACCAAGAATGAAGAAGTCCCTATTTGCAAAGGTCATACATTCTAGAGGGGAAGACAAGCACATATAAATATATGGGGCATGCCAGAAGTTTAAGTGTAGTTTTAAGTCTTCATGCCTAATAAATACAAACAATAGCTCAAGCTTTAATAATTTTAAACTTCAAGAAAACTTTTGGGATACCTTCTAAAAACAGCACAAATGTAAAGTAGCTAAATACAATATAGTTTGGACACTATTATAGTTGGGGGAATCAGGTAGCTAGGTGGTTCAATGGATAGAACGCTGGACCTGGAGTCAGAAAGACTCATCTTCTTGAATTCAAATTCAGACCCAGACACTTACTAGCTGAGTGATCCTAGGCAAGTCACTTAGCCCTGTCTGCCTCAGTTTCCTCATCTATAAAATGAGCTGGAGAAGGAAATGGCAAACCATTCTGGTATCTTTACCAAGAAAACCCCAAGTTAGAGATAAGAAGGGAAGTATATGCTAGGGATGGAGAATGGCCAATGCAAAAGCATGGAGATGGAAGACGGAGTGTTGTTGAAGAAAGAAGAGGACAATTAATCTGAATCACAAAGGACAGGAGGGGGAATAATGGTTATTTAGGCTAGAAAGATAAATTGGGGCAGGTTGTGTAGGAATTTAGAAGCCAAACATACTTTGTATTTTAATCCAGAGGTAAACAGGAAGTTGCTAGAGTGAGTTACCCTGGCAATAGTATGTAAGATGGATCAGCTAGGTGGCACAGTGGATAAAGCATGGGCCCTGGAGTTCAAATTCGATCTTAGACACTTGACATGTACTAGTTGTGTGACCTTGGGCAAGTCACTTAACGCCAATTGCCTTGCAAAAAAAAAATAAGTAAAAAAAAAGTGTATGTATGATGGATGGGACTGAGGAGAGATCAATTCAGAGGTTGTCATAATGTAATCAAGAGATGAGGAATGGAAGGTAGAGTAGAAAAGGTATCAGATTCAATGAGTGTGGTAAACATAGAAACAGTAGATGATAAACACTGTCCTGGTGAAGAACATCATGGGCATTTTTGGAGCTGGAAGCAATGGTAGAGATCATCTAATCCCTGCCCTCATAGAAATATCCTTGTGGAGACTCAGAGGGGAAAGAGTCAGATAAAGAAAATGAGACCACTCTCTGGAGCCAAAAAGCCTAACTATGTTTCACATACTGTATTTATGGCCACCCACCTTGTGTTAGAGGATGTAGGTAAAGGCAAGCTCTGAGTCTGCTCCAATGCTCGGTGCTGACTGGCCTCTGTAAGAAAAGACAAATACGCGATAGTTGTGTGTGCGTGTGTGTGTGCGCGCACGCATGTGCATGTACGTGTGTGTGCTTGTACTGTGTGTATGTGACTTTTTTTTAAACGGAGAAATTTAGTTTAAAGTTTTTTGGTTTTGTTTTCATCAGCTGGGTGCGCAGAATACTGGAGAAAGAACGATTTACCTCTACAAGCCTGTAGCTGACTGGTTAAGACTTTCCGGATTTCATTTACCCAGGTTGCCTTAATCTCAGGAGTTGGGGCCTGCCAAAAAAGTGAAAAATCAGCATGCAAGTAATAACTCTCCTTTTGTCCAGTAAATGGGTATTTTATTCATCCAACTCCACATGCAAAGATATAACCTTAGCACTCCTTAGATCATCTAAATGGAATGTCACATATAAGAATAAAAAAGGGGTGCCATGATGGTGGGTATGGGTTAGTGCTTTTGAATCCAGGGCACAAGCTAGTATCATTTTGTCTGCATACATGACACCATGTCTTGTTCTTTCCAAATGAGTGCTAGAAATTGATAGGCCCTGGACAGGTTATTCAACTGCTTTTCACCCAAGTTTCTTGTTGGTGAAAGTAAAGAAACTAGTAATTTTCCTTTTGCAGGGGTAGTGAGACTTAAGAATTGCAAGAACATCTTTCCTTTGCAAATTCAAACAGCAATTCAATAAAGATTCCATTAAAAACATTAGACTGGACCTGTGATTTCATTGGAATAGGAATTCTCTCTATCAATACAAGTTGGCATCTTTTCTTTTTGGGGAGTTACTGGGAACAGAGGGTGACTGACTTTCTCAAAGATAGGACTTGACTCTAGGTGTTCCTGAATTCCAGGCAGGCTCCCTCCCCATGAGCTCCACACAATGGTAATAATGGTTCAGAGCTAATGGAATTCATAATTCTACATAAACTACTCTGATGATAAATGAATGATTAGGGGAGACTGAGGAAAAGCCTCTCCTCTACTAAAATTCTAAAGTTCTACTCTGAATCCAGCCTCTTTAAGTATGTTTGGAAGGAGAGGAGATTTGTTCAAGACTGTAAATTGTAGTAACAGAGGTATCAATGTAAGAAACTGGCTAAAATCAATGATATTGACAAGCATTCGTTAATTACTATGCATTAGGTACTGGGCTGGAGATAAAAAGTAAAAAACAAAACAGCCCCTGACCTCAAGAATGTGAAGAAAAGTAAATAAAAAATATATTCAAAGTAAATTTGAAGTAATTTAGTGGCTGGAAAGAATTAGCATGGGAGGTGGAAGTGAGGAGTGAGAGTATTCCAGGTATAAGGATGGATTTCCACTACAATCCCAATTAATTCCAGAGGTCCCAGATAGTCTGATTGGATCAAAAATGTAAAACAAATGAGAACAGGTCCTTAAGCACCGGATCAGGAAGGATGAGGACACAAAGGAAATAGTTGGTTATTGCCACCATCTGTCTTTATCTAGTGACCCAAAGCCTTCACGATCCTTTTTGACTAAGGATCTAATTTACTCATCATTGACTCAATCTCTGGAACTTCTGTGATTAATAGGGGTAAGAGTGGATTTACGCATTGCATTGGCAGTCTGTGGAAAGACATAGTTGGATGTGACTATTGTACCTCTCCTCTATCTATGGTGTTGCCATAGCTCACCCTCAGACTCAAGGGGCCACCCAACCTCTCCATTTGCAGTGTAATTATAGGCCCCAAGAGAAGCCCAAGGCACCATTACAGTCTGCCTAACATGCCCCTCCCCTGGCTCATTAGTTAAGGTGTCTCTCCCCAAGGGTGAGTAGACTATGTAAAGATGGAATTAGGGTTCCACCATAATAAGCCTCAGCCATGTTAGAGCTGCTGGTTTGGATAAAAGATGAGGAACATGGCTGATTCCTAAAAGAGAGGTGTACTGGGTTGGGTACTCCAGAAGAGTTTACAAAGCAGCTCAAATTCTGAGGGAACCAGAAGTTGGGGAAAGAATCTGTGAGCTAGAGGCAGCATAGATCTCTTTGCTCACGTAGCCCTAACCTGTATGGCTAAAAAGACTCTGGCCTTGAACAAGTAAACTGCAGGGTTCACTTACAAAATAGGTCTAGACATTCTCAAAATTGGTCATGCAGTTACTAAGGGTGGTTTCCTTGTTTTCAGTGTGTGCACAAATGGATAATCTGGCCCAAGATACATTGAGATAAACACTGTATAGGGTAAACTGTTCTGCTTAGTGCAGTTCATCTGTAGAGCATCAGGGAGCCTGAATAGACTCAGCATTTCTCTCTTTCCAAAGGCTGACTTTTCATTTTCTACCCAATGCAAGTCTCTACTGTCCAGACCAGGGGTGCAGAACCTGAAGCTTCAAGGTCGCACGTGGTCTTCTAAGTCCTTGGGTGTGGCCTTCTTGATGGAGTCCAAGTTTTACAAAATAAATCCTTTTATTAAGGAGATTTGTTCTATGAAGTTTGGATTTGGTCAAAGGGCTACACTTGAGGTCCTAGAAGGCCACATGTCGCCTCCAGGCTGCAGGTTCCCCACCCCTGATCCAGACAATGACATTTTTTCAGTTTCAGATGTATCTCTTTATCAAATGCCCCACCATATCTTTTACCTTGGACACTTAAACTTTATAAAAGAGGCAAAATATTAACTTTTTTAAAGAACTTTTTCTACCAGCTATTAATAAAGCTCTGAGCCTCCCCAGAGCTGTGCTAGGCAAGTCACCCCAGGCAACGTCATCATTTTCCTTCTATCTCACACCCTGTTCTGCCAAGTTCCTATTAGACTGATGTAGTTACTCTTGCCAAATCTGGGTGCCCAGACGTATGGAAACATTATAAAATCCCACACAGGAACAACCGAGAAAAGGAAAACCTCATTTTAAAAACAGTGATTGGCATGCCGCTCCTACCTGTATAATGTAAACCTCTTCTCTTGCGTTATACCAGATTTCAAATTTCTTAACATCCCCTTTAACATTTTCTGTTATTCCAACAGCAGTCATCTGGCAAACACAAGACACAGAGAAATGGCATAAATACATGCAGGGAATCAAGTGTTTTATTAAAAATATCCCAAAGAACACATCCAGATCTTAAAAGAGTCTTGTCATCCTTTTAAGTCCTATTACACTACACTCACAGAGGTGAGTAGATTATTCTTTAAAAGCATCATTTTTTTATTTTTCCAATTAAGAAACAAACATTTATTAAATATCTACTATGTGTTAGGCACTATGCTAAGCACTCATTTGGTCCTTAAAACAATCCTGAAAAGTAAGTGCTATTATAATTCCCATTTTACAGATGAGGAAACCGAGGCAGAGATTAAGTGACTTTTCCAAGGTCACACCATTAGTCAGCGTATCAGATAAATCATAACCACATATATTTTTTCTTTCTCTATTAAATTTTCAACATTGAGAAAAAGGAATATTTTTGTCAAAAACTAAAACCTTCTCACCAATTTAATCCAAACTTTACTTACATTTAAGGATTGCTTGTAACTGTATGAAGGGGCTTTTTCATAACCTTCTCCATTTTCTTCTCTCTTTTTACAGAATAGAACCGCCTTCTCATGGAGGAACAGATGTCTCTGCATTGGTTTAAATCTAGCCAGGTCTTTCACTTTGGCATGGCCCTTTTTGTGATCTGTCCAAACACTAAAGGAGCCTTGCATCAAGAGTTTGCCTAGTTCATTTAAGTTTCCCTAAAAAAAAAAAAAGAATAAGAAAACAGGTTAATTACATTTTAAAAAATTTATAGGCATGAAATTGTAGAGTGGGTGAAGTACTGGGTCTGGGATCTGGAAGACCTGAGTTCAAATCCAACCTTAGACATCTACTAACTGTGTGATCCTGGGCAAGTCACTTGTCTCAATTTCATCATTGTGAAATGGGGATAATAATAGTACCTACATCCCAGGGTTATTATGAGGATGAAATGAGATGATGATTGCAAATGACTTAGATACTACATATTGCAGTGATCTGCCATTTCCTTATCCAGCTCATTTTTACAGATGAGGAAACTGAGGCAGACAAGGTTAAGTGACATGTCCAGGGTCATGTAACTAGTATCTGAGGCCAGATTTATATTCAGGAAGATGAATCTTCCTGACTCCAAGGCTGGCACTCGATCCACTATTCCACCTAGTTAGTAGATAATATATTTTAAAACTTAAGTGAGCATGTCACTTGTATGGATCTCTTTTTCTATTTGAGTTTGATCCCACTGGCCTAGAGCTTTCAGAAGTTAAGTGACTTATCCAAGGTCGCACAGTTTATATCAGAGGCAGGACTAGAACCCAGGTCTTTCTGACTCTTAGGGCAGTTTTATATCCACATAATACATAGTACCTCTCATGCAGAATGTGAATCATAGGATGTAGAAGTTTCTATGGCTGTCATAACTAACCTAGTATCTGAGAGAAAGAGGGGAATATTCATTTAGGACTTCTGAAGTATGACTTCTTTTCACTTTAAAAGAAACTCTGTATGCTTATTATTTTATCATTTATTACATTATATATCACATACCATGTTATTATATATTAATATATATCATATTATTATATATTATCACATTATCATGTGATAACCATGCTGATAATCATGATATCATGCTGAGATTGAGGAAGGAAAAGTAAATGGCTGTTCCCTTTGACAGGGACTGCATTCAGTTTTTCAGCTGGAATGCCTTCCACTTAAATGATGTCACTTACATCGTAGCCAGTAATGGCAATCAGGTGCATGGAATCATTGACAGCTTTGAGAATTCCAAGGATCGAAGTCAATGCCTCCTGTAGATCCTCAGCTCCTTCACAATTTTTACTATATTTCAGCATTTCCTGAAAGGCAGGGTACACAAGAATAAATGTTCTTAAGGTTATACAACCATCACCAAAAACCTATCATGTCAGTATCTTTAGGGAAATGTATACCCAAATCCTTGAAAAAAAAAAAAGCCAAAATCTTGTTCCCTGATTAATACTATTCAGACTATGTTTTAGCTTTTAAGTTGCTTCCCAAAGAGTGACTCTTAGAATCATTAGGAGGGCATCTTGTGCCTAGAAACACATGGAACCACTGCTTTGTAGAATCTTGAGTTTCATCCAAGGTTCAGTTCATGAACTCTCTAAGAAGATGCCTTTCCTGAATCCCCCTGTACTTGCTAGTGGTCTCTACCTCCTCCAATTATCATGTATATATTTTTCTAGTGGAATGGAAATGCTGCGAGAGAATGGAGAATTTTTTGGTTTGTCTTTGACATAGCTCTACCACCAAGTAAAGGCTCTTGCTCATACCAGTCACTTCAGTGTTGTGGGGTTGGGCTGCTGCACCTACATTCTCTCTCCCTCACACACAATAAAAGACATGCACATCCCTAACATTTCTCCCCCCAGGGCATAGAACCCTACTACATATTAACTTCTCAGAATGGAACACTAATGAAAGAAAGGTCAAAAATGTCATTAATGACATTTTGGAAATACTTGGAAATGATTTCTGGATAATTCTTAAATTGGGCAAGTTTGAATGTAATTCCATGAAATAGACATAGGATTTTGGTAAAAGGTTACTAAGCAAAGTCTTCAATATTCCCTTCTTGATCCCATTTAGGCAACTCACCTCCTTCCCTAACCCATCCCTTAATACCCTTCCGCTGCCCCCTGATTGTACAGGTACCCACTCTGAACCTGCTATTACTGTGTAGAGTGTCTCAAATTCCAAACACTTCACTCCCGTTCCTCTTATCAAAATCCACCTAGCTTAACTCCCAATTTAAGACCTTGCTAGGTGAGTTGGCTAGCTCATCTGAAAAAATCTCTAAGTGTGTTCATGAGTGATAAGCAGGGACTTTCAGAATACAGGGTACTTTCAGTCTTGGTATGGAAGTTTCAGGGAGCCACATGACCTTTTTCTTTAGGAAGGCTTTTCAGTACTCCCTGGAGTAAATCTATGGCTGGTGGCTATGACTTTCTCAGTATGTAGGACTGGCATTGAGTGGCTGCTCACATTTGTGCCAAAGATAAACCTATAGTTTAAATTATTCTGGTTTATTAACTATTTTGGGCATTTGATTAAGTTTTTAGTAAGCAAACAATAAAAAGTGAAAAATTGGGCCTTCATAAAAAAAAAAGAAAGATACCATGTGAACCTTATTCCTACCTTTAATAATAGCTGATACTTGGTTATTCTTTGTACAGGCTTCAGCAAGTAAGAATCCAAACTAAGTTTGTGATCAAGTTTCTTCTGGCATTCCTACGATCAAGTCGGAAACCTCGGATTACACAATGTTCATTATGGATACTTTAGTGTCAGTACAATGCACCCAAAGAATCATATGGAAACATACCTGAAAAAATACACAGTCTGAGCACTGCCTCCAGAGACTTTCTGACCTGGGTTTATTTTGACAATATTTCTCATAAATCTGAAAGTCTTCCATCTGCGTGTAAGGATAAAAAAAATGATCAGTTAAAGAGCACAAGACAGATCAAGTTTAATAGAATCTCTGGCTTTTTTCCATACTGGCATGATCTGCATTATTGATAAAACTTTGTATTATGTTGGAGCTGATACCATGCGAGTGAAACTGATTTCTAGCAAGGTGGCTTGGGTATTTTTTTCCTTTTGAATTGACCCATGACAACAGTCGATATTCTCTAAAATTGTGCCTGGGTGATGTATCTGCAGACATCTTTTTTTTAACAACATGATCAAAATACAATATTTCTCATTAACCATTAACTGAGAAGGCAAACAGGAAAATAGAACTGGTGTTTGGAAAACACTCTTGCTGGGATGGCTTCCTTAGTATCTAAATCTAGCTGATGACAAAACTATTATCAAATATCAGCAGCCTATATGGAATCTAAGATAAGTTTGCCTGGATTTAATGAGGTTCATACACACTATACACACAAGGGATGATAGGGATTATAGGTTTAGAGCTAGGAGGGGAGTAGAAGAGAAACCAAGGCACAAAGAAATTAAGTGACTTGCTCAGAGCTGCACAGTACCTGAGGTAGAATGTGAACCCAGGTCTTCTGACTTCTGACTAGTATGTCTTGGTAAAATGTAGAGAAACAGTTTGTCATATATCTCCCGGAAGTTCTATTTTAATCCTGATCTGGCATAATCCCTTAATTCTGGGCCATCCCAGTCAACCTATGATCTACCAGTTAATTAATGAGGGAGTCACATTATAAGGTGTTCACTAGCCCATTTCGTGTGTTCTTTTATAGTCAACATAATTCCTTCCTTACTAGAATTTAGTTCAATGGATCTGGGTTTTTTTTTGCCTTGGGCAAGGTTTAAAACAAACTTGCAGAAAGATCATTTACATTTTTTTAAAAAAATTAATTGTCTATCAGCTCTCTGGAGGTTAACACATGTCAAAAGCAGTAACATATTTTCTTTCTTTTTCAGCAAAGGATTTTTTTGAATTCTCAAAATGTAAGGAAGAATTTTCAACCAGTTAGACTTGCCCAGGGTCACACAGCTAGTCTCTGAGGCCAGATTTGAACTTAGTCTTAACTTAGTATTCCTGGCTCCAGGAAACAATATTTCTAAAGCAACTGATTAACAATCCCACCTTGTCCTGGCCCCCTGACAATATTTTTCTTTTGACCACTGGCTACTTTCTTTTGTAGAAACTGCTCAATTTTGCAGCAAATTAATGTTTCCTTTTTTAACAAGATCAGTTGCTTATGATGAATGACATAATGGGTTAATAGTCCTGTTCAAAGGAGATAAGAGTATTATTTTATCCAATTCATTTTTTTTTAAGTGAGATTTGAGGGGTCCTGAAAAGGTTTGCAAACTATCTGGTAAAAGTGATGAAAACAATGGAGACAAAGATCATCGTGATTGAGAAATTTTAACTAGAAATGGCAGGTTAAAAAACACATGTGTGATATCATGTCTATTTTTATTGGTTGACAATACATACATACCCTTTCTAGAAAACACCTTCCTACCAGTTCCGGGTAGTCTATGTAGTTTTCAAGTTCTCTCAGGAATATTCTAAACAGAGGAAGTTTTTAATTAGATTTTATGGAAGAAAAAAGAATCTATAAAGGAAACTATTTCCAATAAATATTCTTTCTCACAAGACCTTTTTCTACCTCTCCACCCTTGAAAAATCATTAAAATTTTCTACGGTAAAAAAAAAAATAGTTACAAAAATAGATTAAGGTAGCAATCTCATCTGACAAGTAACCAGGGGCCTGATTTTTTTTTCAGTTCACAGGTAAAATTTGTAGGCTAAAGAACACTCTGGATTCCCCTTAATATACTTCTAGTTAACATGCAAAATTCCCTTTAAAATAAAATAAGGGTTTCTTTAGTTTGTAAATGTGGGTGGAAATTTACAACCATAGACGTTGACTGCTCAAAAATCATTCAAGACAATTCCCTCAAGATGGAAAGATAGCTTTGTATCATTGGATGGAGAACTGGAAGGGACTTTGAGATTAATATAATCTAACATCTTCATTTTACAGACGAGAATTCTGAGGTCCATAAAGCTTGTTACTTGACTTCAGTCACACAGATAAATAAGAAACTGGATTCAAACTCAGATTTTTCTGACTCCAGACTTTTTCATCTTTTTTCTACACCAGCGGTTCCAAACATTTTTTTGTTCTACAAACCCCTTTGAACGAAAGATAAATGTAATATAAACCCTGAGGGCACTTTAACATATTACTTATGTTCACTCATTTTCAGTTGTGTCTGACTCTTTGTGACCCTATTTGGGGTTTTCTTGGCAAAGATACCAGAGTGGTTTGCCATTTCTTTTTCTAGCTCATTTTACAGATGAAGAAACTGAGGCAAAGAGGGTTAAGTGACTTGCCCAGGGTCACACAGCTAGTCTCTGAGGCCAGATTTGAACTTAGTCTTAACTTAGTATTCCTGGCTCCAGGCCAACACTCTATCCCCTAGGCCACCTAGCTGCCCAAGAAGTACCAATGGTAATCAATGAATGGCATCATGCAGCCTCCCTACCTTGTCTGAGTTTACATCATCAGATCATATTAGAGACAGCCAGGTTGTATAGTGGATAGGGGAAGACCAGAGTACAGACCTCAGACACTTAACTGTGTGACCTTGGGCAAGTCATTGTTTCCTCAATTGTAAAATAGAAATAATAACAGCACCTACGTGCTTATAAGGATTAAATGAAACAATATTTCTAAAGCACTTAGCCTTGCACTTGGCCCTTAATAGGTGCTTGCATAATAAACCAACCTATCTTCCTTCCCTTGCCCCTTCTTCACTGGTAGTTATTGCCCAACTTGAACTCAGGCCTCAGGCCAATGTTTTCTCACACTATGCCACTCTGCCTCCACCTTGATCCAACACACATTCACATCTAGAAATGTGACCGACTCTTTTTTCATGTCCCTCAGTCATAAGATGAAGTGTCTTGTCAGTTTGCAATCAGAGCTTCATGTGAAAAGAAAGTCCTTAACTTTATTTCATAATTTAAAATACACCAGCGACTTATGCACACTCAGAATCTAGGAAGCGATCCATGGCTGAAACAAGAAACTGAAGCTACTGGAGCAGATTCACTTGGTTTACCTCCTGTGACATGAAGTGCCCTGTGACCTTGGGAAATGGAGTATCAGGGACTGGGTTTAACTGCTTACAGATCACTTCCTTTATAATTGGGTGGGGTGGGAGATACAGATGACAGAAGGGAAAAAGGCATGTGAAGAAACAGAGAGCCCCAAACTCCCTTAAAGCTCCCCTCCCAAATAGTAGAGAAGGGTGGGTAATGCAGATTCCCATGGCCTGTTGGACTTCCCAAGTCCCAAGGTGGGGCATCCATCTCCTTCAGCCATCACAGCTGATGCCTGGGGAAGGTTCAACTAGGATTTGTTTTTCATTTTTTTTACACAAAATAAAGTTATTTCTAATAAATCTATCCCCTGCTTATAATCACTGAAGCCTCTATTTTGTACTGCCCTTTCCTTCTCTCGAAGGAGGTTATGGAAATATGGATTATGCCCCTGTGATAGGGAACTCTGAAGAAATTAGCCACACTACTCCCCACAACCCTGGAACAGGCAAAAAAATGAGCATCTCAGAACAAACATCCCGCACCCAGCCTCAGGAGGATGAAAAGAGAAAATAATCAACTTCCCACATAAATTTGTTCTTTAGCTATGCCCAGGAAAACAGATGGCCCTTGATCTGTGTGTTATGAATGTCAAAAACTAAGATACTTGACAGAGAATGTTACTGTTAGTCCTACATGTCTCCTCAAAGTGTTAAGTTAGGAGGCTGATGAGAGGGGGAGTTCTGTTTACCAACAAGACAGAAAGAAAGGGCGATGATGAAAGACAGGTCCCATCTCAGTGAGCCACTGGCATCGTTTAGTGGTGCCATGGCCTTATCCTCCCAAGACCTAAGATGAGTCCCCTAGAATCTCCATACCACCAATCATTTCTACCCAAGGGCAGGGGTGGGGAACCTGCAGCGTGAGGCCACATGTGGCTTTCTAGGTGCTCAAGTGTGGCCCTTTGAATGAATTCAAATTTCATAGAACAAATTCTTTTGGGGTCACAAGGCCCTAGGTCACATGTGGCCTTGAGGCCATAGGTTCCCACCCCTGCCCAAGGGGAATGTCTTCATTTAGGCCCTCAGCAACCAAGAGAATGTGCTTCCCTCTTGGATTTTCATATCAAATTCATAACCATCCTCAAATTTTAATCACTTCTAGCTGGCTATATCTTTCAAAATAGATGTACAGAGTTCTAGGATCCATTTCCAGGTTCTTTAACCATGTAATATAATCTCTTAACAGAAAACAATATATAATTTAAAAAATCAGCACATGACATAATCCAGGGTAGTCGATTTGAACTTCAAACCCTTTTAATGGAGTAGGGCATTAAAATGCATCACTTACTTTAGGGAGAAGAAGAGACAAATGTACTTTCTCAAACACAGAAAAACAATGCCCCTAACCTGTTATGAAAGTGATAAATCTCCTCCATATTCCCAAACAGGACATCCTTCTTGTTTTGGAGGGCTGGTGAAATGAGATGCATCATTAGAGGGTTATCCATCTCCGCAGCGTACCCCTACGGTGCAGAAAGAGGCAGGTAAGTGACCCTTAGTCCCAGTTATTGTCTGACTCATGAAATTCAGCTGACAAACAGACATCAATGTAAATCTTAGGCCAATTTTAGAAAGTCATTTGAGGGGTATGTACATAGAGGGGCAACAAAGACTTAATATAATGTGGTATATTATTTTGTTTGCCTTCTGTTTTATTTTTTTATATTGGTCTCCTTTTTTTCACCCAGCTAGAAAGGCAGCAGGCATTGTGCTAAGTGATAGGCATAAACAAAGAGGCAAAAGGCAGGTCCTGCCCTCATGAAGCTGATAATCTAATGGGGGAGAAAATAAGCAAACACATATGTACAAAAAGGCTATATAGAGGATAACTAGAAGATAATTAAGAGAAGGAAGCCACTGGAAGTAAGAGAGACTGAGAAAGGCTTTCTGAGGAAGACTGGATTTTGTTTGGGACTTCAAGGAAGACAAGGAAGGCAGTAGGAAGGGAAGACAAGGAGGGGAGCATTCCAGGCACAGGGGACACCCAGAGAAAATGTTCAGGAGCTGAGATGGGCATCTTGTTCATGGAGCAGTGTCACTGGACTGAAGAGTACATGGAGGGGAGTAGGGTGTGAGACGGGAAAGGTAGGAGGGGGCTACATTATGAAAGGCTTTGAATGTCAAACAGAGTGTATTATATTTGATTTTGGAGGCAAAAGGGAGTCACCAGAGTATATTGAGTAAACTTGTGCTTTAGGGAAAACCATTTTGGTGACTGAATGGAGGATGGATTGGAACAGGGGGAGACTTGAGGCAGGCAGACCCACCAGCAGGCTGTTGTAATAGTCTAGGTAATGAAGGCCTGCCCCAGAGTGGTGGCAATGTCAGAGGAGAGGAGTGGTATATTTTAGAGATGTTGTGGAGGTGAAATCAACAGGCCTTGGCAACAGTTTGGATATGGGGAGGGGGGAGAGAGTCCAGAATGACTACGAGGTTGTGAGATTGAGGGACTGGGAGGATGGTGTTGCTCCCTGTAGTAACAGGGAAGGTAGGGGGAGAGAAGGGGTTAGGGAGAAAGAGAATGAATTGTGTTTCGGACATGTTGAGCTTAAGATGTCTATTGGACATCCAGTTCGAAATGTCCGAAAGGTAGCGGAGATAGTGAGACTGGAAGTCAGTAGAGAGATTATTGAGACTTTATCAGCATAGAGATGGTAATTAAATCTATGGAAGGTGATGAGCTCACCAGGTGTAGTGTAGAGGAAGAAAAGAAGAGGGTCCAGGACAGAATCCTGTGGAACACTCTGAGTTAGAGGATATAATTTGGATGAGATTCTACCAAAGGAGACAGATAAGAAATGGTCAGACAGGTAGGAGGAAAACTGGGAGAAAGTGGCATCTTGAAAACTTGAGCATCAAGGACATGATGGAAGTTATCAAAGCCTGGAGGAGAATGAGAATTGAGAAAAGAACATTGGATCTGGCAACTAAGAGATCATTGTTAACTTTGGAGAGAACAGTTAATAAATTAGGAAGCTGGGTTGTAAGGAATTAAGAAGAGAGTGAGAGGAGTGAAAGTGGAGCCGTCCACTGTAGATGGCTTTTTCAAGATGAGTCACAAAATGCAGAAGAGATATAGGACAGTAGCTAGAGGTAACGGAAGAATCCATTGATGGGTTCTTGAGGACAGAGAGGGGGCACAGGGATATTTGTAGATAGCAGAGAATGAGCTAACAGACAGGGAGAGACTGAAAATATGTGAAAGAGTAGGGATGGCAGAAGGGGCAATCTGCTGGAGATGGGATGGAATGGGATCACTTGACCTTGGTAAGAAGAAAGGTCACTTCATCATGTGAAACAGGGTACAGGAGGACTGAGTGGCAGAAGGCATTTGAGTGATGGGAGAAGAAGGGAAAAGAGGGAGGTTATGGTGAATGGTCTCCTATTTTTCTGTAAAATACAAGCTAAGTTTCTCAGTTGAGAGAGCGGAAAGAGGGGGACACATGGGAGGATTAAGGAGGGATGGAAAGGTTTGAAAGAGCCATTGTAGAGAATGGGACAGTGAGTGACAAGGCATGGATAGTAGGATTGTCTAGCAACCTTGAGGACCCAGTTGAGGTTCTGTAATATAAATTTGTAGTGGATCCAGACAAAATGGTTTCATGATTTTCTCCATCTTCATTCAATAGCATGTTCGTAGGAGCTAAGGTGGTGAAAGGTGGGAGAGATCGCACCTTCGTGGCTTACAAAGGGGGATAAGGACATAAAAGAGAAGGACAGTGTAGAGTTGAACTGATTCACCAAGGGGTCAAGATGGGGAAAAGAGGAGAGAGCGGCTAGTGCAGGGGAGATGTCCTGGAGATAACTGCAGGGTTAAGGATTGGCAGTCACCGTGGGGACAGAGTAAAGTTTGGTAAGGGAATGTAGAGGGAGAGAGGAAAAGCCAATAAATTATGACTGGATAAGGGGATCTCCAAATTTTTAAACATGGAGGTGGTGCATTTGTGGGTGATGGCAAGATTATGATCATCTTTGTTTGGGGCTAAAGGTCATAGAAAGTAAGTAGGTCAAGAAACGTTTTGGGTGTTTGAGGGAGAGTCAATATGTATGTTGAAGTCCCTAGTATGAAGGCAGGAGTTGGAGAGGTGAGGAAAATTATGAGCCGAGTACAGAACTCACTGAGGAAGGAAGAAGAGTGACCTAGAGACCTGTAAACAACAGCTACCAGGATTGAATTGGGTGACAGACACGAATAGCACGAACCTCAAAGGAGGAGGGGTTACTGAATGATGAAGGCAGGAAAGACGCAACGGGGAGCACAAGGTAATTCAGCTTTCATGCCTTGGCCAGTGAGCCACTCCTTGGATAGCCTGGTGGTCCCTCACTCCCAGAAGACTCGCCAGATTGGTGCCAGACTTAATATAGACATCAGATTCATTTATCCCTTCTGCAGCTCAGATCTTCTGAGCTCAAGCAATCTACCAACCTCAACTTCTCCTGACAGTGGGTCAGGAGAGCATGTGCCACCATGCCTGAGATATATATATATATATATATATATGTATGTATGTATGTATGTATATTTATATAAGCTAACACACATTACATTTATCTATGAGTGACCCTGGAGATAGCTATTTGACTGTAAGAACATAGAATATGAACCATTTCTAAAATTTCTTAATTCAAAAAGATTAAACTATTAAATAAAAAGGAGGTATTTTTACTATCTAAAATTCTAAACCCAGCTGAACTCTTGGACACAGCTCTACATAATACATATGCTTACCTCAAGGACACAAAGGAGTTCTTCCACATATGCTCGCTCTGTTTCAATAAGCTCATTCATTACATGCCTGGAAACAAGGAAAAATGTTAATTCCTTATAGGAATGTCCTTTAAAAATGCATGCAAGATGGGGCAGCTAGGTGGCACAGTGAGTAGAGCACTGGCCCTGCAATCAGGAGGACCTGAGTTCAAATTT
The DNA here is from genome assembly GCA_023548195.1 of Bettongia penicillata ogilbyi. Taxonomy (NCBI): domain Eukaryota; kingdom Metazoa; phylum Chordata; class Mammalia; order Diprotodontia; family Potoroidae; genus Bettongia; species Bettongia penicillata. The sequence goes on along the minus strand of JAJHZJ010000084.1, from coordinate 1,400,093 downwards.
GACTTGCCACTTGACATGCTAACTAACTGTGTGACCCTGGTCAAGTCACTTAATTCAAACTACCTTGACTTTTCCCCTCCAAAAATAATGCATGTAAAACAGCTGCTGTTTGAGGACTAAGACTGGGGGCCCCTGACTACCCTGTCCCTAAACAGCTGGCAGGTAGTTCATAATTTTCTAGGCTCCCAAACTGTGAGGAAGCAGTTGTTGATAAGAGGAGGGATGGTATGAATGGACAAACCTTGGAGATCTGGGGAATCTTTGCACTTCCTAATTGCATGGGGATACGTGAGGAGTCTTTAGCTCTAACCCTATCCCCTGCTAAGGATGCAGAAACATCATAGCCCAGTGGAAGGAGTGTTACATGTAGAATCAAAGGACCATAGTTCAAATCCCAGCTCTGCCAATTATCTGTGAATCCTTGGGTAAATCACAACCTCTTTGGGCTTCTTCCTCTGTAAATAAGAGAGTTGGACTCAGTTTCTGAGGTCTTTTCTAGCTTTAAATCTATGGCTTTTGCTTAAAATGTAGGGACAGAAAAAGAGTCTTCTTTGCTTTTTAGAGGCTTCTCCAACTGTTCCTATAGGTAGGTCCACATGAGGATTAGGGCCTAAGATTCGAAACTCCAAAACCCAATGGCAAGATCAGTTTGGAAGATCTATATGTTACTAAAGATTGAATACAATTACTATACATCTTATGGAAGAATGCCAACACAGCCTCTGTTAATTTAGGTTTTTTTTCTAAGGTCTGGTAGAGCTGTATCTGATCCTTGGAAATTCTTTCCATTGTGTACTGTTAGAAGAGGGTCCTCATTGGATTCTGACTTCTGCAAAAGAACTTCCTCAACCCACTAATCCATGCTTTATCACAGGCTTTTCCAGAAAGACCTTCCTATTATGAATTCTGGCTAAATCTTAAGGTGGTTTCAATCCAAAGATGTCTCCTTCCAGAGATTGATTTGATGTCTGGCCAAATGCACAATAACAAGCCAGAGAATGGGCAAACTGCTGAACTGGGCAAAGGATATATATGTATGTTGCAGAAATAGGAAGGAAATTACAGATCTAGAAGTTGCAGAAGCAAAGCAATTTTCTGATCAAGGGTCCCAGACAACAGTGGGCTTGTCAGAATTGAGTAACAAGGTGGCATCCTCTCTTTTTAGTTTGGTCAGTCATTGGATAAGAGTTAGCTCTGAGTCTCCATTTTAACTGTGTGTAATTCAGTTTCCACACTGGTCTCTGAATTTTGTCAGCCCTCTTCAGAGACCTATGTCTTAATGCTCTTTTGATTCAGCAACTTAGTGCAATTAAGAAATTCTGCTGGGAACAAGACTACGAGCTGCTTGGATTACCTGCCTTTTCCTGAACCACTTAAAGACAGTCTGGACTGACTGATGCAAAACCCACCTTCGCAGTATTGCCAGATTTTCCTCATCATCCATCATGGAGCCACTTCTGCCCTGTTGGATATCACTCACTTCACTCTGAAACAGAAGAAACAACCAACCAGTAAGTGCCTGCTATGTGCCTGGCACTATACAGCATCAAGTTAAAACAAAAAAAGATACTTTGGGTTTTCTTGCTTTTTTTAAGGCACTCTATTATGTCCCTGTTCTTCTCAAATGGTTAAATCTGGAACACTGTTCACAATGTCCTTACTTAAATAGAGGGAGAGGAATAAGTCACTAGCCATTAGACCACTCCATCATGGCATCTCATTGAAAGCTGGCTAAGCTTTCAGATAACTGATAGCCTTGACTACAGGTTCTTAGAGGTGACCATTATCTTACAAAAGGGGAGAGATTATTGTTGTTTTATAATATTTACAGACTGCTCCTTGGACCAAACTGGGTAGAAATCCCATAAGAACCCAGAAATCTCAACAATGCAAAAGAAGTTTCTTGATGCAAAGATCATTGGGGCTGTCGTATTATTATTATAACTACCTACTTTATTAGGAAGTTCCTGGGCAGACCAGCTTCTAGATTAAAGGATCTGAGGATGAATGAATGAATGAAAAGCCATTGCTATGTTCTGAGGAGTAGGATAAGCCCTAGCAACATGCATACAAATGTCAGTTCTTGCCTTCAAGGAGTTTATGTTCTAATAAAGGAAGAAAACACATATAGTAGATGTGGTAGTCAGGGAAATCAGGAACCAGCATATGGTAGAGAAAAAAATTTTTGAAGGAAAATCATCATGCGCTACCTTTACTCTTCTGTAGTTTCCTCTTCTCGGCACATTGCCCTCAGACGAGTTCTCAGAACCTCTTCGAAGACCTGGTTCGGAAAAACAGTGTCTATGGTGATGCATGCCTTTGGGTGGAGACTTGTGATTATGTAGGATCCTTTGGACTTTCTCTTCTACCTACCTTTACAACTTGGCCTCCTCCTACCTCTCCAGCCAGTCCTCCTACATCTCCAACATATTCTGTGAACCAGAAACCCCAATATCCTTGCTCTTCCTAGTTCCTTGCTGGCTAGGCCAATACCATCAGTAGTGATTAAACATCTGTGCATTTGGGGGCTATAGAAGACCATCCCTCAATCATTATTGACACGCGGGGGAAGAGAGAAAGATCAGATTCCTTCTGAGACCTCTAAATCAGGCGTGGCAGGGAAGGAAGGTTTCGGCTTGCCTTTACGTTGTTGGCTTATTTCCCATCAGGGCTTCTAGGGCAGAGGAAGGATGGATGGAATGTCTTTCACTCCCTCCCTTTCTCTTTGGTCAAGATTTACTTATTCCAGACAAATGAAGCGTAGCCAAGGCCTGTGAATTTTATACATTTCCTCAGCTGATTAAACCCTAATTGATCTTGTATATATCGTTTGTTTGTACCCCGTTGTCTGTGTATTGTTTCCCCCATTAGAACATGGGGTCTTGGGGAAAAAAGGAGTGTTTTGTTTTCTTTGAATCCTTAGAATCCAAGCTCAGTGCCTAGAACACAGTAGGTGCTTAATAAATGCTAGTTGACTGCCTGTGGTGAGAGATTGTGAATGGTGCTGCCTCTAGGGAAAGGGGAACAAGCTCCTGGCCACTAGAAGGCTCATTATGGGGTATGCTGTAGAACATAAAAGAACAGTGTGGAAGGAACTTAGATAAGGAATGACCCAACTAGATATCAGGGAAGGCTTCAAGGAGGAGGGGGCATCTCAGTTTGGTTTTGAAATATGGGTATGATTTCACATGCAGAAAAGAGTGGGAGCAAAGGCAAGGAAGTGGGAAATCTTAGGAGATGGGTGAGGATAAGATGAGTGGTCTACTTTGGCTGTAGTACAGAGAACAAGTAGAGGAGTGATGGAGGAGTAGGCTGGAGTTAGGATGCAGATAGATTTGAATGTCAGGCTAAGGAGGGTGGGTTTTCTCTGGTAGGCACAGAGAACCATTTACACAAATAAAATCCAAGTCAGGTTTTGGACAGATGGATCTAAAGGGATTCAACAGAACATGTTGGGGAGAGAGAAAAACAAGGGGTGGAGGATGAGATTCTGGTTGTAATAGTCCTGGAAGAGATACTGAAGATCTCTCCAACTCGGGCTCTGGGCATCACTGACTGTGCTCCCCCACCCATGCCTGGGGCTCTCTCCCTCCTCATCGCTGTCTCTGGACTTTCCTGGCACCTTTCAAGCCTTTGCTCAAATCCCACCTTCTGCAACAAGACACTTCCAATCCCTTGAATGTTTGGGAAGGCACAAACATTTTATCCTGTATCTATCGTCTTTATATATAACTCTTTTCATTCTGTCTTCCCTATTAGATTGTGAGCTCCCTGAGAGTAGGGATTGTCTTATATGTTTCTCCGTAACTCCAGCTCTTAGAATAGTGCCTAGCACAGAGCAGGCACCTAATATTTATTGACTGACTACTCCCAATTTGTCCTGTATGCATTTTACTCCTACATGGGTATTTACATGTTGTCTCCCTCCCATTAAACCATTAACTTCTCGGGAGCAGGGGCTGTCTTTGGTCTTTCTTTGTAACCCCAGTACTTAGCATAGTGTCTGGCACTTAGTAAATGATTGTTGACCGACTAACTTGAAATAAGCATCACTAGCCATGGAAAAGAGGCACAGATACTAGAGACTGGCCCCTCAAGCAAGACTGCGGATTCCGTACACTTAATGGATGAATGAATGCTGCTTGTATAAGTTTACCTGGAGAAGGGCAGGGGGACTTCGTAAATGCTTCTGGTCTTGGTGCCACCGGTTGCACTGGCCGGGTCTGCTTTGCTGCCAATTTCTTCAGGCTCACCTGTCTCTTCTGGAACATTTCTTCCATACTCTCTTGCTTCTGAAAGACCTTTTGTACATGCTCCTGAAACAATAATATACCAGTTATGAGCCCCACGGTCATGTTTTTAATGATGAATTCTAAGGATTAGTGTCTCATTAAACAGAAAAAAGGAACCATAACTAGGTCATAAAAGCAGAGCAGTTGCCCCAAAGTAAATTCTTTAAAAGTTGTATTTTTGAACATTTCCATTAATACTGTAGGAACTCCTGTGACTCAGTTCAGGATGATATGCCTGAAGATGGATATTGATAACCAGGGTGCATATAGTGGGATTGTGGTCAAGAGAGTGAGAAGTCTGGAAATGATGTTGTGTGATGGATTGGTCATCCTGGAAAAGAGAAGGAGGAGGAACAAAAAAACTTCTTTCAAATATTTGAAAGGTTCTTATGAGGAAGAAGAAGTTTATGTGTATTTCTGCATTGAGTTTGGAGAGTAGAACCAGGTCCAACTGGGAGAAGCTGTTGTCAGGCAGATTTTGAATGAACCTAAGGAATAACTGCTAAGGAGAGCTGACCAAGAATGGGATGAGACTGGAAACATTCAAGCAGAGCTTAGATAGATGTTCGATCTATCGGATGTTGTAGATGATAGGCATCCATTGAGAGGAGGACTGGATCTGATAATATCTGATGTCTTTTAAAAAAATCAAAGTCTAAAATAGAACAGTTTTCAAAGTAATAAGTATAATTTATTGCATATATACAATATGTATGTGTATATATATATGTGTGTGTATATATATATATACATATACACACACACATATACACACATCAAGCAATGTAAAGGGGAGATTGACAATTTCATATTGAATACTCTTGGGGTTCTGCCATGTGTACAAACATGCTTTTTGTGGTGTTTAAGTACAGACTTTCAAAAATTAAGAAATTTCTATTAGGCACTTGGTAGGTAAAAATATTTTTAAGTTATAAAAATAACCACTCAAAAATTATTTTGCCCATGGTCATATGTTAATATTACCTTCAGATCTGGATTGAGAATAGATTCATATTCTTTGTAAACTTTATTTAACTCCTGGATTTTATTTTTTGCACCAGTGTCTAAAAACTTCTCGATCTCTTGTAGGGCTGACTCAGCTCCATCCTGGGACTGGCATTTGTCCACGGGCTGAGAAGCCAGCAGGTAAATACCGTCATCACACCATTTCATAGACTAGATACATAAAACACAGGAGAGAGGAAAGAGAAGATTTCAGTGAAGCACATTGGAAGGTGCATGATATTTGTCATATCTTCTGCTGAAAACAACTCATCACTGATGAACATATAACTGATGGAGTGCTTTCTTTGGAAATGTTGACCAAGTCACTGAATCATAATACTTTCGCCTCTACATCTTACATGTTTCTCAGGATGGAAAATTGTATTTTGAAGTCAAGTGATTTTTCTTCAGTGTGATGTTCTAATGAAGGAAACCCAAACAGCAGACAGAATAAAAGATGAGAATCTTGGATAAGTTACTAGCTCTTCATCAGGTGCCACAACTAGATTTCACAAACACGCACAACTAAAACAAAAAAACACATAAAAATATACCAACACATGCCTGCTAGATCCCAAGAGAAAAATAAAGAACTACAGGTAGCTTGGGCATGACGCCATCCTTAAAGAAATATTATTGATACTACTCAGAGGAGAAAGAAAAGAAATTGGGTGTGGGGTGTGGGATCCCATGCTTGGGTTCTTTTAAATAAGAGAACGCAGTAGCAGAGAGCAAAGAGTGGCTTTCATCTCCCAACATACCTTTTCAAGAAGGCCATGGAGTTCCAGGGACTGGTGGAGGAGATTCCTCCTTCTACCCATCTCAGTTGTGAATTCATCACAGAGGTGCTGCAGTTCATTGCACTTTGGCAAGATGGAGTCCACAGCATAATGCTTGCTTTGGATCAGCTGGTTCCCCTCCAAAGACAAGGCCCTAGCCTTCTCTACAGCTTCCTGAAAAAAAGGATGACCTAATGAAACAATCAATTGGAGCGTATTTGGGTTATGTACAACTGGGGAAGCTCTTTTCCAGGCAAGGCAAAACACAGTAACTGGGACGTTATTGGCCAAGATATATGTGTGTGAAATTTGTCTTTGCTTATTACTGTGATTATGCACAATAGTACTTGATTCATGTAGCCAGCCATGAGCAAACTAGTTTACATGATGGGAAAGGCTGAATCAACAACGTCGCAAGTTTACTCATTTGGGGTATTTCTACATTATCCTTGTGGAACTTCTTTTTTCTCACTCAACACTTTATAAAGAAAAAAATTTAAGTGTATCAGTACAAAATTATTCAACACAGAAAACCTAAAGCTCTGAGAGCAAAATATAAGAAATCTATGTGGCAAAAGGTAGAACTTTTGAAAAAATTATTAGCTCATGATTTGTATCCAGGAAAGCTAAGAGGTGGCATCATGTGTACCTGTACACAGCACTGTTAAGTTTTTGCACTGCTAATTCGGTAGTGTTGAAAAGGTTGAAAGGAACCCATGTAGATGGAGAATACTTACAAGCAAGTCATTTCCTAGTTTATTTAGAGTCTCTCTGGCAGGATGGATTTAAGGGATAAAATAATTACATTTATAATAATTATAAAATAGTTATAATAAAACTTTGTTATAAAATCTTACTGTGCCATTGTAGAAATGTTCAACATAAAACCCAAATGACTGTTTCATAGGCATCCTTTGTCTCTCCAAAATGAACTTTGGCATTAAGTACCAGAATGAAACATTTTCCTTTAACTAGATACCACTTTATGCTTTAAACATTAAAAGTGAATTGTGCAATTGACATATTGTATGACTTACTTTGGATTTTTCTTCAAAGCTAGCCAGGTCCTTCAGCATGTGTTCCACATGAGCATAGCTATTTCCCACATCGGTGAAGGCTGATAACCTCTCTGATACAACATCTAAGATGGCTTTCACCTAAGAGAAAGGGGAGTGGATGGGAAGAAAGAGAGAGAGAGAGGGAAGGGAGAAAGGAGAGGGGAGAGAGGAGAGAGAAAGTGTGTGAGTGAGTAAGGTCACTGCTAGAGAAGGCTGGGATAGAGAGACATCCACTACTATCAACACATTTCACAGTAATCACATGAAAGCATACTTCTTTATGGAAAATTCAGATATAAAATAGAGAGATCAAGGAAAAAAAGAAGAATCCAAAAAAGATATGTCTGTCTGGTGGTATCATGTCAAAAAGGTGAAAAGAGGTCCAGCCAGCAATGTAAGTATGCCAGAGGGGATGATATTTCAAAGTTTCTTACTTAAGAAAAGGAAAATAAGAATTTATTATTCAACACCCAAAAGGTGGCTTTTTAACGATTTGCAGAGGATTGTCCTTAGATCAAAGATTTAACACTGGAAGGGACCTTCGAGGACATTTCATTTACCTGCCTTATTTATTTCAGGCTGGTGACAAAGACAGAGCACCCAGCCTAAAGTCAGTAAGACTTATCTTCCTGAGTTGAAATTTGGCCTCAGACACTTACTAGCTGTGTGACCCTGGGCAAGTCACTTAATCCTTTTTGCCTTTGTTTCCTCATCTGAAGAATGAGCTGGAGAAGGAAATGGCAAACCACTCCAGTATTTCTGCCAAGAAAACCCCAAACGGGGTCACAAAGAACTAAACATGACTAACAATACAAATTTTTTTACAGATGGTGAATTGAAGTTAAGTAATATCCCCAATGTTATGCAGTACATTCATATATTGTAGGAAGGCTTTTGTTAAAAATCAGAAACTGTGTCACTATTGGAGTACACGAGAAAGAGAATTGAATTTGGAGTCAGAAAGTGTCCATTCAAACCCTGACTCTGCCACTTGCTATCTCTATATCAAAAAGTACCTGTATAAATAGAGGCATTTATATAGCAATTTAGAAAGTGCTTCCTACAAAACAACTTTGTGAGGCAGGTATTATAAAGACTATCATTCTCCTTTTAAAGAAGAGACAGGGGGGAGGAGCCAAGATGGCGGAGTAGAAAGACTCAAGTATGCTAGCTCCAAACCCACAGCCCATATATTTTCAGTAAAAAGAACTCCCCAAAAATTCTGGAGCACTGCAAGCCGTGCTCCAATGCAGTGGAAGAGATTTCCACTCCAGAGAGCCCTGGAAAGCTGTCCCCAGGGGTCTGACATGCTCCGGAGAGCAGAGCCCAACCCTGCCCTGGCCATGCGGCCCTAGAGGAGCAGATCTGAGCAGGCTTCAGGGACGGAATCTCCGGCAGCCGCAAAGGTCCCTCCACTCACAGGTGCTACAGGTCAGTGAGAAAGACTTCTGGGCTGACCGAGAGGGAGTGGGGTGTCTCTGTGACTCGGGCCCCCTCGGGAGGCAGCGGCAGAGGCAGCAGCAGCCCGGGACTCCACAAGCAGGAAGGAGCCCTGCTTCATTACCGAAGGTCTCCACATAAACCCTCTGAGGGAACTGATCCTGGGAGGTGGCCATGCCCCCACCTGAGCACCAGAACTTAAGCTCACATTGAATAGCAGCCACTCCTGCCACTGAAAACCCTGAGGCTGGGGAGCAACATTTGAATCTCAGACCCCAAGCACTAGCTCGGCAGATCTAGGCTGGGGTGGAGAGGAATCTCAGAAGTCAAGTAACTGGCTGGGAAAATGCCCAGAAAAAGGAAGAAAAATAAGACCATAGAAAGGTATTTTCTTGTGGGATAGATGTTTCAGCCTTTCATTTCTGATGACGAGGAACAATTCTTACCATCAGGGAAAGACATGGAGGTCAGGGCCTCTGTATCCCAGACATCCCAGGTGGATGTCCGGTGGGCTCAGACAATGGAAGAGCTCAAAAAGGATTTTGAAAGTCGAGTTAGACAGGTGGAGGAAAAAACTGGGAAGAGAAATGAGAGAGATGCAAGGAAAGCATGAAAAACAGGTCAATACCTTGGTAAAGGAGACCCCAAAAAATGCTGAAGAAAATAACACCTTGAAAAATAGGCTCACTCAATTGGCAAAAGAGGTTCAAAAAGCCAATGAGAAGAATGCTTTCAAAAGCAGAATTAGTCAAATGGAAAAAGAGGTTCAAAAGCTCACTGAAGAGAATAGTTCTCTCAAAATTAGAATGGAACAGATGGAGTCTAATGACTTTATGAGAAACCAAGAAATCACCAAACAAAACCAAAAGAATGAAAAAATGGAAGAGAATGTGAAATATCTCATGGGAAAAACAACTGACCTGGAACATAGATCCAGGAGAGACAATTTAAAAATTACGGGACTACCTGAAAGCCATGATCAAAAAAAGAGCCTAGACATCATCTTTCAAGAAATTATCAAGGAAAACTGCCCTGACATTCTACAACCAGAGGGCAAAATAAGTATTGTAGGAATCCATCGATCACCACCTGAAAGAGATCAAAAAGAGAAACTCCTAGGAACATTGTGGCCAAATTCCAGAATTCCCAGGTCAAGGAGAAAATCTTGCAAGCAGCTAGAAAGAAACAATTCCAGTATTGTGGAAATAAAATCAGGATAACACAAGATCTAGCAGCTTCTACATTAAGGGATCGAAGGGTGTGGAATAGGATATTCCAGAAGTCAAAGGAACTAGGACTCAAACCAAGAATCACCTACCCAGCAAAACTCAGTATAATACTTCAGGGGAAAATATGGTCTTTCAATGAAACAGAGTACTTTCAAGCATTCTTGATGAAAAGACCAGAGCTGAAAAGAAAATTTGACTTTCAAACACAAGAATGAGAAGAAGCATGAAAAAGTAAACAGCAAAGAGAAGTCATAAGGGACTTACCAAAGGTGAACTGTTTACATTCCTACAGGGAAAGACAATATTTGTAACTCTTAAACTTTTCAGTATCTGGGTAGTTGGTGGGACCACACACACATGCGCACACACACATGTACACGCATGCGCACACACACACATGCACGCACATACAGAGACAGAGAGCACAGAGTGAGTTGAATAGGATGGGACCATATCTTAAAAGAAATTAAGGTAAACGGTGAGAGAGAAATGTAGTGGGAGGAGAGAGGGTGAAATGGAATGGGGTAAATTATATCTCATGCAAGAGGCAACCAGGAGACTTTTTAGTGGAGGCAAAAAGAGGAGAGCTGAGAAAAAAACATGAAGTTTACCCTCATCACATTCGACTAAAGGAAGGAATAAAATGCACACTCATTTTGGTATGAAAACCTATCGTACAATATAGGAAAGTGGGGGAGGAGATAAGCAGGGTGGGGGGGATGATGGAAGGGAGGGTAATGGGAGGAGGGAGCAATTTGAAGTCAACACTTGGGGAGGGACAGGATCAAAAGACAGAATAGAAACAATGGGGGGCAGGATAGGATGGAGGGAAATACAGTTAGTCTTATACAACACGACTATTTTGAAAGTCATTTGCAAAATTACACAGATATGGCCTATATTGAATTGCCTGCCTTCCCAAAGGGAATGGGTGGGGAGGGAGGGATGGGGAGAAGTTGGAACTCAAAGTTTTAGGAACAACTGTTGAGTATTGTTCTTGCTACTAGGAAACAAGAAATACAGTTAATGGGGAATAGAAAGTCATCTGGCCCTACAGGACAAAAGAGAAGATGGGGACAAGAGAAGGGAGGGATGATAGAAGAGAGGGCAAATTGGTGATAGGGAAAATTAGAATGCTTGGTGTATTGGGGTGGGGGGAGGGGATAAATGGGGAGAAAATTTGGAACCCAAAATTTTGTGAAAATGAATGTAAAAAGTTAAATAAATAAATTTATATTAAAGAGAAAAAAAGAAAAATTATGAAATGTAATGAATAAAAACTGAAACAATATCAGTTCTTTTTACTAAAGATAAAACTGAGGGGAATATAATTAATCCAGGCTAGGCATACGGCTGTCTGTATCTAGAAGGCAGAACGATTAAACAAATTCTCAGTTAAAAAAAAAAAAAAAAAAAAAAGAGACAAAGGTTCCATGTTCACAACCATGTGACTTGCTAAGGGGCTGAACTAGCATAAAGTTGTGGTCTTCTGACTCCCAAATTTGCGGGTCTTCTCATTGATTCATGACGTTACCAGAAATACTACACTGATGCTAAAACCTGAGGTACGTGTTCATTTCATTTTTAATTTTCATGAAAGGTTACAAGCAAAGAAAGCTATACCAAGATGCTGAGAGAAGTGATTTTGCTGTTCCCTGAGATCTGCCCAGCCCTGCAGAACAAAGGAAGGAGCTGGCAGGGTTTTAAAAACCCTCTTGGGATAAAGGCATGAAAGCCTGCTGCAGTGCTATTAAGCACTTCTAAGCCCTGGGAGATACAACTTTTTAATACTTAAGCATTCTTGGTGGTAAGAATAAGCTTGCTAAAATCAAAAGTTATCCACCAGAACGCAGTGATTCATGAGACAGCTCAGGATGAAATCAGGGGCTAAAATGAAAATTCTGGGCCCACATTCCTTTCCAATTAAACAACTTTTTGTTTTCATTCTGTGTTTTCATTTGGACTTATTAAGGATGCTGTAAGAGTCTATTTGGTTCTCTCTCCCCCTGAAGTCTCTGGCTCCCTTTCAAAGCTCAGTTGCCCTTCACAAGCCTCATGTGACCTTGAGGCTTCAGGTTCCCCACCCCTGGTTGGAATCTTTATCAGTGCACATTCTGGGTTACAGTTATAGAAGCTTAGGAACATAGATCTAGAATTGGAAAGACCTTAAGGGCCATCTAGTCTTATTTTATAGATGAGGCAACTGAGGCCCAGAGAGGTTAAGGGACTTGACCAAGGTCACACAGCTAGTAAGTGAGAAAGGTACTCCCCAGGTCAGTTTTCATATTGGTCTCTTTTTGCTATTTTCTGCTTCACACCTGGAGAAGATCTCACGAAAAGTAGAATTTCGGTCTCTACTACTTTTATGTAAACAAATGAAGAGCATTCCTCATTAAATAAATTTGCCAAAATGTCACGGCAATCTCTAGAACAATTGTTACATAAGTGTATCCCTCAAAGGCAACCAAAACATAACAAGATTGAAAGTCCCTAGTGTTCTCTTTTTTTCCACCAAATTTAACATTGTTCTTGGTCACCACCTAATCAAAAGGATTTTTTAAAAACTCATAATAAGGCTTACTTGTCCATTACTATTCAGCTTTCAAGGCCCGCCTGAAGCCCACATCCTTTTATAGAATCTTCCTTGGTCACTCTGACTTAGGCTGATGTCCTCCTTAGAACACTCAAATCATTTACTGTGCATGATGTGTACTCAATCTGGATCTGGTTTTCTGGCTCGGCCAAGCGTGATCTTTCCTTCTTTTAAATCCTGAGAGCCCTTTCCAGCAGCCTTATCAAACTAGGCACCACCTGGTACTATAAGACGGTTTTTCGGTCTTTTCAATTCCCCTTTCCTACCAAAGACCTAATCTATTTCCTCTTCATGGCTCTTGAAGGCTATACCAGTTAAGCCTAACTCCTAGCAGTTTCTATAAAAAAGACTTGGAATTAAAGACATAGCAACAGACCATGCATCTATCATGCAAGGACTAGCCTAGCTAATTGTGGACGGTGTGTGTGTGTGTGTGTGTGTGTGTGTGTGTGTGTGTGTGTGTGTGAGTGGGGAGGTTACAGCGACTCATGATAACTGCCTACTAAGGTGTAGAGAAGGCAAAGCATGTAGTTATGGGTGGGAAATCTAGAAACTTAGAGGATTCCACCTTCTAGTGCTCAATCACTGCTTGAGACAACTGCAATATTTAGAAGCACACCTCAAGTTTCACTGGAATCTGTAGGCACTCACCTCTCGAAAATTCTGCTCAAAATTCCGTAGCTGTAGACACTGCTCGAGTTTCTGCTGATGCTTAGCCCAAAATTCGTCAAAAGCAGCTTCCGTTTCACCCAGCTGATCCAGAAGCCTAAAAGGCAAGAATCATTTTACACTATATATGTGCACATAAATATATATATATATATATACACATGTATATACACACACACATATATACACATACGTATGTATTTATGTGTCTATGTATGTATTGTATTAGACCATAAAAAAAATTCTCCCTCAGAGGTAAATAATTTGTTTTCATTTCACATGGGAAGACTGAAGACTTCATACCGGGGAGAAAGTCAGTCCTACCAAAATAAAATATTTGACTTGTCCTATAGAAGTACCAACTACTTTATTTCTATTACATGGCTTTTGAGAGTCTCCTAAGCTTTTAATTTAGTCATAAAAACATAGATTTAATGAACTGACGCAAAATGAAATGAGCAGAACCAGGAAAGCATTATACACAATATAAACAGCAACACTGTGTGATGATCAGTTATCAATGACTGAGCTTTTCTCAGAAAGACAATGATCCCAGACAATTCCAAAGGACTCCTGATGGAAAATGCTATTTACATCCAGAGAAAGAACTAATGGACTCCGAATACAGACTGAAGCATATTATTTTCACCTTTTTTGGTGGGTTTTTCTTTTGGTCTGTTTCTTATTTCACAACTGTGACTAATATGGAAATATGTTTTACATATAGGTTTTACAACCTATACCAAATTGCTTACCATTTTAGGAAGTGAGTAGGGAAGAAGGGAGAAAATTTGGAACTCAAAATTTTGTAAAAATGAATGCTCAAATTTTATTTACATATACTTAGAAAAAAAAATTTAAAAACTACAATGTAGATTCAGATCTGGAATGGACCATAGGGATCCCTTTCTAATTTTGATCCTACAAAAACAATTCAGTCACACACATCCTCTTTGCTTACTTCATCTGTCCACTTTGTCTTTTGACACCCACACCTTGTCAAATCCCAACCCTGAGTTACCAGGCTAGCTATCTTCTCTGATCCTATACACACACTGCTGACCATCACTAGACAAAGTCAGTAATAGTGTCCGCTGGGTACACCATACGTTCATGTTTTCTGATCTTAATTGTATTTCCATCACTAGAGGAAGCCTTTTAATTCTTCACTGACATTCCATTCCATTCCCCACAACTGTTTCAGAACTCTCAAAGACTCCTAAACCATTTCTATCTTCTTCTCTGTCCATAGAGACACCTCCTACTTTACTGAAAAAAGAGGTCATATATTACAAGCTTCCTTTTTCTCCTTTATAATATTTCCATATTGTCTTCCATTTCTCTTTGCTACATTCCATTACAAAGAAAGACCCTTCATCATGCCATGGTCAACCTCTGTACTTGTGCCCTTGGTTCCATCCTCTTCTGTTTCATCTGGGATTTCCTTCAACCATCTCTGTTCTCTCTATACTTTTTAGTCTTGTCTTACTGTCTCTTTTCCTCTACAAACATGCCCAACATTTCTTCCATCCTGAAGAAGTTTTCACCTGATCTTACCATCCCCTCAAGCTATTATCCCACCTTTCACCTCTCTTTTACAATCAAAATCCCAGGTAGAGGAAAAAGACAAAAAAAACTATCTACACACCTGGCCAATACCTCCTCTCCTCCCACTCACTTTTCAGCCATCTCCGGATCTCACCACTTGACTGAAACTGCTCTTTCCAAGACTAGCAATGTTTATTTCATTGCTAAATCTGAAGGTTCTGTCTCAATCATCATCCTTCTTGACTCCTGTGCTGTATGTAACAATGTCACTGTCTTCCATGCCTAGAATTCTCTCTCCTCATCTCTGCCTGGCTTTTCTGGCTTCCTTTTTTCAGATAAAATCCTAACCTTCTGCAAGATGCCTTTTCTCTAACTCTTCCAATATTAGTGTCTTCTCTCTGAGATAATGTCTAGTTCGTCCTACATCTTGTTGCACACGATTGTTTTCATGTTGTCTTTCTCATCATACTGTGAGGTCCTTGAGAGCAGAGACTCTTTTTTTATAACTTTAATTTTAATTTTTTTAAATGTTTTACAATCATTTCCTTAAAGTTAAGATTTTGTCCCCCCCACCCTTCCCCCAATACCCCCCTCCCTCCCCGTGACAGCATACAATTCTGTATAGGTTCTACATATACTTTCCTATTGAGCACATTTTCACTATAGTCATGCTATGTAGTCGAACTAAAATAAATGGAAGAAATCATATAACAAATCAAAACATAATACACTGAAACCCACACACACACAAACATGATCTGCTACATTCTGCGAATGACTTCCATATTTCTTTCTCTGAGTGTGGAAGGCATTTTGCCTTAGAAGACCGACATTAGGATTTTTTTTTTCTCAGTAAGTTCTTTTGTTATTACAAAGTTCCAAGTCTTTCTTTTGCCCTTCTTTGTATCTCCAGCATTTAGCACAGTGACTAGTAAAGAGTAGGTGCTTAATAAATGCTTATTGATTTTTAACCATCTCTTCATCCTGTATACTATCTATTCTTTGAGTTTTAGGGACATTCTTCTCTCCTACTTCTTTTCCTATTTATATGACTTCTCAGTCTCCTTTACAATTTTTTCCCCAAATGTATTAATTTATGTTTTCAGTTTTCAACATTCATTTCCATAAGTTTTAAATTTTCTCCCCCTCCCTTCCCCCTTTCTCTCCAAGATGGCATGCAATCTTATATGGTCTCTACACATACATTCCTATTAAATACATTTACATACCAATCATGTTGCATAGAAGAATTATAATGAATGGGAGAAACCATGAGAAAAACAAAAGAAAACACAGTGAAACCTAGCAAAAAAGAAAATAGTCTGTTTCAGTCTGTGTTCTGACTCCATAGTTCTTTCTCTGGATATGGATGACATTTTGCATTATGAGTTCCTTGGAATTGTTTTAGGTCCTTGCATTGCTGAGAAGGACTAAGTTTATCAAAATCAGTCCTTGCACACTGTAACTGGTACTATGTATAATGTTCTCCTGGTTCTGCTGACTTCACTCAGCATCAGTTCATGTAAGTCTTTCCAGGTTTTTCTGAAGTCTACCCATTCATCATTTTTTATAGCACAATAGTATTCCATTACATTCATATACCACAACTAGTTCAGTCATTCCCCAGTCGATGGGCATCCTCTTGATTTCCAGTTCTTGGCCACCACAAAAAGAGCTGTTATAAATATTTAGTAATGTGGATCCTTTCCCTATCTTTATGATCTCTTTGGGATACAGTTTTAGAAGTGGCATTGCTGGGTCAAAGGGTATGCACATTTTTATAGCCCTTTGGGTATAGTTCCAAATTGCTCGACAGAATGGTTACTCATTTACAATTTTTATGAAGCTCCCTAAGCACAGATGTGATGCCTCCCAGATCAATATATTTAGCCCCCATCTCCTGATCTCTAGTTCTTTATTATCAACTATTAGAAAACTCAAAGTGGATAAATATCCCATAGTTGTGTCATACTTAACATATTCAAAACCAGAGTTATTTCCCCATTCATCCTCTTGATTAGAGCTATTTCTGTTTTTATCTTACCTCGGGTACCACTATCCTTTTGGGCCCCCTAATTCACATTTTTCAGCATCATTTGCATATCTCCTCTATTCAACTCACGTTTTTCATTAATATTTAATCTACTGCCAAGTCTTCTTGGTTCTATAGCTATAACATATCTTGAAACTGTCTCCTCTCCAGTCATGGCCTCTACTGGATGACTGAACTCTTCACACTTTCATCTGGACTACTCAAACAAAATCCCTAATTGCACTCTGACTTGTACCTTCTCCTTCCTCTCCTCTATCTTCCATATAGCTGCCAAAATAATCTTCCTAGAGCACATGTCTGACCACACCACTCCTGCACTCAAGAACCTCTCATAGTTGCATATTGCCCTAGGGATAATATAAACTTCTCAGAGTAGCATTTAATTTCCTTCATTACCTGGCTTAGGATGATTTTTCCAGGCATATTTCATATTGCTCTGCTTCACACACTCTATGTTTCTTCTATCTGTTACCAAAAATCATAACTCCCTTTCTTGACTCTGTGTATGTCTTTGTTCAGGTCACCCTCTATGTCTGGAATTTAATCTCTTTACTTCTGAGGATGCTTAGCTTCCTTCAAGGTTCACTTTCTCCTATGGCAAGTCTTTATTATCATTGTGTACAAACATCTCTGGTTATGTGCAACATTCTCCTTGTATTATGTAAGCTCCCTGAGGGAAGCGATTTTATCCCCAGCACTTAACAAAGGTGCCTTGATCAAGACAGGTTCTTCACTGATTCTGGTTGGATCAGAATGAACTGGACCTAGGAAGCCCTTGGCTAGCAGCTTTTATTCTGTTCCTATCCCTGGTATCTACCATTTAGCTCTATTTAAAGGATATCAGACTCTACTCCGATGACAGTGGGAAGCTGATCTGTCAAAGCAAGCACGCAAAAGGCTTGGCACAGAAAAGTCTAAGACCTATAGAAATGTCTAGATCCTGATGGCAGTAGATGAGTAAGATCATTCTTATACTCATATTTACATAGGATCATAGGCAAAGACCTGAGCATGTGGGAAGTCATCCACACCTGTGATGCTAAACTCAAATAAAACCTGGAATCAGGAAGACCTGAGTTTAAATCCTGCCTCTTACAATTATTAGCTATGAAACCTTGGGCAACTCACAACTTCCCACAGCCTCAGTTTCCTCATTTGTAAAATGAATATAATAATACCTACCTCTAAGAATTGTTGTAAGGATAAAATAAGATTATATTTGTAAAGCATGTTGTAACCTTAAAGTGCTATAGAAATACTAGGTCACACTATATTGATATTATGTTTATACTATTTTATATATATGATTTTAGTTTATACTGTCTTATGTTATGTTACATTATGTTATGTTGTGGTAAAGGGCGCCGAGCCAGTGTTTAAAGAACTAGGAGAGCAACTTAATACAGTGAGAAGACTTTTATGAACTGATGAGGAGTGAACTGATTGGAACAAGGAGAAGCATTTGTACAATGAAAACATGGGGGGAAAAAACATCTTGGAATGTCTCAGAACTCTGGTCAATGCAAAGATAAACAATTAGTCCAAAGGACTGAAGATTAACACGTTGCTTACCTCCTGCCAGAGACAAGAAGACCTTAAAATCCATTCCCCATATGGGTTATGCATATTTATGTTGAAGACTGTTTTTTGTTTTGTTTTGTTTCATGCTAGGTGATGAGAGGGATAGATTATAAACGTGGGTACAAGAAAATAAGAAGAAATGGGTCCCTTGCAGCCACATGTTAACTTAGAAAACCACAAACGAACATTACTCATATTTTTTTTAAAGTTTATTTTGTTGAACATTTCCCAATTACATTTTAATCTGGTTCTGGCCAAACTTGGGAATTTTTCATGCAGTAGCAAGTTTGACATCTCTGATCTAATATAACTTATAAATAGTAATTAGTAGTTTCCAAAGCATTTACTTGAAATATTTTGCCCACAGTTGAATAGGGGATCAAATGTACATTCTCTGACTCTCAATCCCATGCTCTAATATATCATATAGCTTCTCAACTTAAAATAGTTAACTTTTAAAAGTGTGATTTGGATGCTGACCTAGAAACCCACCTAGAAATGAATCCCCCTTTCTAAATGTTTCCCTTTCTGTTAACTAAAAAAACCTATGACACTCCCACACAAAAGGGTTACTGTAAGTGCAAAGAAGAAAGCAAATGCAAAAACTATTTTGGAAGGAGAGGGTACAATAAACTAAGACATTATTCTTATCAGTATTTGGTATCATAAAGAATTCTCCCAGCTTTGAAATTTAGTGGTTTTCATTTCAGGGAATATCCTGAATTACAAAATGAGGCTTCCTTTGGAGTTCAGAGGGATAAGTGCCTAGAATTTCATGAAATCATAGATTGTAGAGCTAGAAGTGACTTTGGGGAAAATACATTCCAATTCCTTCATTTTACAAGTGAAAGCATTGAAGCTTAGACAGATTCAGTGAATTGCTCAGTCGCCCTGTTAGTGATAATCAGCACAGGGCTGAGAATCTATTCCTCTGGATCATTCCCAGTTTGCTTCACTTTGCCGCTGTATAATTTTGCCTCTGTCTACTTGGTCACTCAAGCAATACTTAGTTTCCTTTGCAAATATGAGCACCCTTCTAAAATCTGTTGAATTCAAAGTAAAACTTGACCATGTATATTTGTTATAAGGTTTTTGTTTTTTCCCTGTCAGCATAGAAGTAGAGTTGAGAGAGAAAAAGATTAAATGCCTGTCAATTGAAATAAAAATTATTAAAGAAGAAAAGAAAACAAAACGCCCACAAACATTTCACGGTTCCCCTCACCTTTGCACTGTGGTTTGATTGTCAAGCTGATCTTGATTCAGGTTGTACTCGGGATTCTTGACCAGGGGCTCTCTAATGCTTTCAAGGATAGTGTGTCCCTCCTTTAATGCTAACATCATATCTTCCTGTGGAAAGACATCAGTTTGTTCAAATTTGCTTATCGGAATTTTAGAGATTCATTATCAATACGTACTGAATCATTAGAAACTATGCTATTCGCTAATTTTCTGAAAAGGTTGATTTAAACAGTATGTGGAAAAAATTGTAAGGGATGGTGAAAATAATGGTATTGAGGATACTGACAAAGAAATTGCCTCCTTGAATAAGTTTATAGAACCACTGAATTTTCAAAGCCAGAAGGGATTGTAGAAATCAACTGGCTCAGCTCTCTCATTTTACTTGTAAGGAAACTTTCAAGTTCAGAGGAATTAAATGACTTGCTCAATATTACACAACCAGTGAAAGGAAAAGCCAGGATTAGGTTACAAAGCAGTCAACAAACACTTACTAAGTGCCTACTATGTGCCAGGTTATTTTTGTTGCTCAGTCGCTTTTCAGTCACGTCCGACTCTTTGTGACCCCATCTTAAATTTTCTTGGAAAGATATTTGAGTGGTTTGCCATTTTCTTCTCCAGGTCATTTTAGAAATGACGGACTGAGGAAAACAGGGTGAAGGGATTTGCCTACAGTCACACAACCAGTAAGTGTGTGAGGCCAAATCTGAACTTAGGAAGATGAGTCCTCCTGATTCCAAGCTCAATGTTCTATCCACCGTACCACCAACCAGCCTCCGGGTTATCATGTCAATAATACAATAAAAAAACTAGAAACATTTTTTTAGAGATTATCTAAGGCAACCTTATGATTTTCATTATGAAAATGAAATTACTTGATAAAGGTCACACAACTAGCTAGACAGCTAGGTAGCATAGTAGATATGGGTCTTCTGAGTTCAAATCCAGTCTTAACTACCTTAGTGACCCTGGGCAAAAATCGCTTACCCTTTGTTTGCCTTAGTTTCCTCACTTGTAAAATAGCAACAATAAGAGCCCCTATCTCTTATGGGTTGCGAGGTCCATGTGATAATATCTGTAAAGTGTTTAGCACAGTTCCTGGCACGTAGTATATTCTTAATAAATAATTATTTCATTCCTTCCTAGTGGCAAAGCTAGAACTAACATGCAGGTCTAATAGTTAAAGAAGATGGTATCTCATGTGGTATATCATTTGAATCCGATGTGAAGTTAAGGCAATCTATGTGAAGTTTTGGTTGGCATAAATACTTAGTCATAATTTTTTCTTGGGAACAAACAAAAGCCAGTATAAATATACTGGAAAGTCAAGCACCTCCCATAAGTTCAGCTCTAGGGAGTATTTTCCCTTGACATTTCCATAAAAAAAACAAGCTGGGGTGGGGGAATTATACAAGCAGCTGGATGATAATAACAGCAGTTCACATTTACATGGCACTTTGAGATTTACAAAACACTTTCTTCAACAACAATACTGTGAAGTAGCTCATGCAAATAATTTTTTAACCTGGTTTGTGATTGCAGTGGTGGCAGAATAATTAAAAATCAGCCTAGATTGCTACTTTCTTTTCAATGGACAGTTTTAGAGAGTTGTATGGGACACAGGTTAAGAGACTTGCCCTCATTTATTAACACTGACTCAGTTATAGTAGTAAGGAAGAGAGGTTGTCCAACACGCCTTCCTTCAGTAATTTCTTTATAATTAGAGCAAGATATTGCTTTAAGCTAGATAGGGCTGCATATCTGGTGACTGTTGAGTGTATCCTCTTTAGAAAAGCCTCTATCAAGAGAAGTGACTGCTGTTTCAAAGCAAAACACTTAGCCAGTGTGTAGGAGTAGGCTTATGTGAAGAAAAAAATGGAATTTATACGAAGTGGGGAGAGGAAATTAGTAAGTAAATACGGTAAGATTAAGACCCTTGGATTTCTGGAATTGTCATAAAACACAATGCTCCCCACCTGCGTGTCTAATATCTGCTTAAGGTACTATAGGAATTTTACCTTTAAAATCTACATGAAATTGACCAATAGACTCAGTGATCACCAGCATGAATCACTTTGAGGAAAGACATCTTTAAAGCCTAATTCATAATTCTGTGTAGATCTCACCATTACTCAGTGATGCAAAGGATTTATTACCCACATTGGATACCACCACAAGAACATGTTTCGATCTGCATTCTACTAAAGCTGTCCTTTTTATATCAGAGAGAAAAAAATGTGCTTTTTATTTTAGAAATAAAAGTGAACCCTCAGTCTCCAAACTTGGAAGCTAATGAGCGGTATCTAATAAGAGTGGCTTTTTGAAGTATGTTTCAGCCTCCTACTTGGTAATAATCAACAAAATTTTGTTCTTTTCCTCTTCGAAATTTCTCCTTAGTGATCAGAGCCCTTTAGTGTTTAACCTCAGCCACATCCGCCCCTTCCCATCCTTCACTTACCTTCATTTGGCCCTTCTTCTCTGTGTGTGCTGAAAGAATGGAGCTGGTTGATTGTACATCATTAGGTAATTCCGTCTCAGCCAGTTCTGTCCCAAAGGACTGGAGCATTTGAGCTGTTTGCTTAACCATTAGGGCGAAACTTTCAATAGCCTTTTGAAATAAAGAGGGGAAAAATGGCTATCATAATATATCCTATGCACACAACACAGCTGCTGCTTTAAAATGAGACCTAGATCTCATAACTGCTAAGAAATTAAACATCGCCTCATTCCAAAAGTAAGAGATCTCGGAGAAAATCTGAGCAACTATATGCTTATAGACAAGTACCTTCACCATTCGGTCCTTGGCTCCATGCTTTTTTTTCTCCCAGATTCAGATCAGACACTCTTTTAACATAATCTCAAAATTCAGAGTAATTCTGTATTTGACTTCTCTCCCTCTCTCTGTTAAGAGTAGAATGACCATGTGTGCTCTCTCTCTCTCTCCCTGTCACACACACACACACACACACACACACGAAAACCACAACCTAGTCTATTGCCTTTAAGCCTGCAGAAACCACTCCCAAACTTATTACTCATGTTATTTCTTTAAGATGACTAAGTTCCATTGAGACCATCTCCTCATTCTTTGGAAGTAAATTTTTGTTAATATGAACATGCTTGGGAAAACTTAATGCCATTATGCAGAAGCAGGACTATAGGGTAAGCATGTAATCAAGGGAAATGTTTTCCCTTCCTTTCCTCCCGACAACCAAAACGTAATTGGAAAGGTCACTTACTGTGCGGTGAGATAGCCACCTGCTATGGCAATAATCCAGGGTCCCACCAAGATCTTCCGTTAGCTGTGTTTTGTCAATATAACTCTGCAATTCTGGTACTGAACTGAGCATTATGATCTACAAAAAGGAAACAAAGCAAAACCCACAAATAGAGCATCCATCTATGGTGCTAACACAGTAATCTATCAGAGGAAAATATCTTCATGGCTGCAAAGGGCATGGTTGGTGAAAATAATAGCTGTTAAGTTTGAGAAATGTCAATTTATATGTACCCACTGCAGAGGAAAATCATGCAGTTTTATCAGGTACCAATTAGTGTTTGCACAACACCCCAAATGTTAGCTAAATAATGCGTAATAGGTATGCAAATTCATCAATTTTCACATTTCAGTCAATCAACTTTTGTGAAAAGTCATTTAACTTCTTTTAGCCTCAGTTTCCTCATCTGTAACATTTGAGGGTTGAAGTGAATGGTTTTTGAAGTCCCTTCCAATTCTAGATCTACAAGCCTAGAGTCTATTAATTAAGTACCTACTATATACTAGGCAGCATGCTAGGGATACAAATATAAAACTGGAATAGTTCCTTCCCTCAAGAAACTTATATTCTATCTACACATCAGATATATGTATATGCCATTTAAATGCCATGGTTATCGCATTTAAATGATTCCTCTGCACAAACACAATTAAGAGAGAAGAAAAGTTTTTATTAGTGAAACAGAACCAAATTATACAGGGCTTATTTTCAGTTTTTGCTATGTATAATTTTTTTCTTTTTTTTATTTAATGAAACTCCAAGATTTCAAATAAAAAAACATCATTGCTCAGTAATATATCAAGTAAGTCTTCCAAAACAGTCCTTAGATCCATTTCACATCTGTTCTGTATTACCACCCTGGCTATTGTTAACTATTCGTTGAGATTAAAAATAGTGTAATTTATATTAGGAAATCAGAAGAAAATGTATTTAATTTAAGAATGGAAGTCTCTAAAAGAGGCTTAGTCAGCCCCCATTTTTATCCTTCTACAGCATTCTTTAGTGTCCTCCAAGCAAATTTAACCCAATTAATAGTCAAGGAAACTTTTCTACAGTTTTTTCTCATTACACATTTCTGTGGGAACCTTTTCAGATTTCTTTATTTTAGGTGTTCTTTTTAAAACTTGCTTACTCATTTTGAACTTAAATGCAAAAAGACAAAAAAGAACATTTTCATGTACACAGCACAACATAAAAAGAGAATTCAATATAAAACCATGAATTTTCATTTCATACCGTTTACTTTATTTGAAAAACTATGTAATGAATATTACACATCATTTCAAAGCTATCCTGCTCTCTGTACTTCCTTTTAGATTTTCTTTTATTCTCCATTGCGCATTTTTTTCTCCCTTTCTCCCCACCCTGCCCTAGAGAAGCCTTCCATTAGACACAAAATATGTATGTGTGTGTGTAGCTCTTTGAACAATATTGCTATTACTGTGTACAATGTTCTCTTGATTTTGCTCACTGCACTCTTTATTATTTAATCTAAATCTATCCATGTTCATCTAAAATCAACACACTTATCATTTCTTACAGTATAGCAGTATTTCATTATAATCATATACCACAACTTGTTCAGCCATCCCCTTCAATTTCTAGTTCTTTGTCACCACAAAGAGATTTGTTACAAGTATTTTAGAACACAAAGACTTCTTTTTTCCTTAATCACCTTGGGAAACAGAACTAATAATGGTATTTCTGGGTCAAAGGGTATAGTCATTTTTATAACTCTTTGGGCATAATTCCAGATTGTTCTCTGAAATGGTTGGATTAGTTCACGGTTCTATCAACAGTCCCATATTTTAGGTTTTCTATATGATCACTAGCACACTGTGTATGCTTAATAAAAATATTCATTATCAATAATTAAAGATTTGGTACAAAGCAATCCCATTCATTGATCAGTTTCTTTCCAGTGTGCTACCTTCTGGAGTTGTGGATACTCTACAAATGCTGGGAGTGAGCTGTTGATCACCAGGGTCATAAGCCAGAGAGAAGAACCTTTAACAAAGACCCAGCAGATTAGAAAAGGCCAGTGGTTTTAATGCTAATATGTCTTTTGAAATCTGGTTCTTGACTATTAATATGACACAGTGGTGTCACTCTAAATGAAACTACTTCCTTCCCATGCACAAGTATGTGTGAAATAGTTCCTGATGAGGGTTCCTTGTCAAATATAAAGCCAAGCTTAATCTAAATGGTAGTAGAAAAGATTTTGTATTCATTAGGAAGATTATAAAAATGGAAATGTTCTGCTCAATAGGACTTATGAGGTATAGAAGGCTCCAAAGAACATGGAACTCTATACCTTAAAGTGACATCTATGGTTCACATGAACTCAAACCACCCCAAGTGTGCCAAATGATGATGTATGGGAAACCTAAAGCAATGGTCTTTGCTTTCATAAGGTTTACCATGAATCACATCCATACAGTGGTTCTTCAGACTCTAAGGCTGCTTTTATGCTACAAACACAGAACATACTATTCACAAAAATCCCAGAGCATTTGATGCTTCTATTTATAATGACTCGGTGTGGTATTTTCACAGATAGCCTACTGTGCCCATGTAGAAAGTACTAAACTGTCCAGGGTTGCTATAAATAAAATGCTTTTAGCAGGATGAACAGGTGAGGGGAAAGAGTTGTGGCTTCAGTTATAAAGGACAGAATGCTAAACGTGGAGTAAGAAAGGAAGATTTGGGTTTGAATTCTGCCTGTGATGTTTCCTAGTTATGTGACTATGGGAAAGTCACGTATGCTCTATGAGTCTCAGTTTGCTTATCTGCAAAATAAGAATAATACTTTTCAAAGTTATTTTGAGGTTCAAATGAGAAAATTTAGGTAAAGGATTTCTAAACTTTAAAATACTATAATAATAAAGAATAGTAAAAAATAATTCTAGATGAAGAGTACTATGGCCACAACAGTCACACATGAAGTTGCTTAACCAATGATCGGAACATGGCAATCCGAAGCATCAGTGGACTAGAAAAAAGGAAGTAGTAGTGCAGTGTAAAAAGAGATGAATTTGGAGTCAGAGAACCCGAGTTCAAATCCTAGCTCAACCACTTTACTACCTGCATGACCATGGACAACTCACTTTGCATCTCTGAGCCTCAGTTTCCTTATCTGTAAAGTGAGAGGCTTGAAGTAGGTGATCTTAAAGGTCTTTTCCACCAGAAAAGCAATGATTCTGTGAATGATGAAGAAAGTGGCTTCATATGTTGGAGGGAGGGCATATAGAAAAGATGGGGGATGGGGAGCAAAGGGAATGAAAAGCACCCTTTCTTCACTCTTTCTTTTCTCAATCATTTTTGCTTTTGTTTGATTTGTGTGGACAGGTTAGTTTGGGGAAACATGATAGAGAAAAGGGGTCCAGCTAGGTGGTGCAGTGGATATAGAGCCTGCCCGCCTTGGAGGCAGAAAGATTCATCTTCCTGAGTTCCAACTCAGCCTCAGACACTTAGTAGCTCTGTGTCCCTAGCCAAATCATTTAACCCTATTTGCCTCAGTTTCCTCATCTATAAAATGAGCTAGAGAAGGAGATGGCAAACCATTCCAATATCTCTGCCAAGAAAATGCCAAATGGGGTCACAAAGAGTTAGACATCATTAAGAAAATGAAAAACCAACCCTAAGAACAATTTTATAAAAATTAGCACTGTCATCAGAATCACAGTTTCCACAAACAATTCAATTCCCCTTTCCTAAGACATTACAAGGGCTCTTGGATCAAGCCACATATACTTTTGCTCTCTTATTTTAAGGGAGTGCACTATTTCAACAGAAATTCACGAGAGAAAGCTTATATTGGCAGCCACTTGTGCCATGATAGTTTGTTAAGTAACTAGTGGTAATTCAGTGCCATTAATTATATTGTATGGGAAATAAAAATTTCTTAATACTACTACCAACATATTGAGTTTTGCACATTTTGGTTTTTTTTTAAGAATAGTCACAGTCCTAGAAAGAAAAAAAATGTCCTTCATTAGAGAAAAAGACAGAAGGGGGAAAGGAATGAAGTACTTATATAGTACCTACTATGTGTCAGGCACAGGGCTAAGTGCTTTTTCAGTTGGTGCTCACTTGATTTTCACAATAATCCTAAGAGGTACGTGCTATTATTATCCCCATTTTTGCAATTGGGAGACAGGTGAAGTGACTTGCCCAGGGTCACACAGTTAGTAAGAATCTGAGGCTAGAACTCACATTTTTCTGACTCCAGATCCAGCATGCTATCTATTCCTTCAGTGATCTAGTTTTATCTTCCTAGACAGATATATCATTTAATGTGTAGGAGCAACTCATGTGTGAGGAAATGAGGTGGGGATGGCATTTAGTCTCAATTTTTAAAAAAGCTTAAAACCATGTTTCTGTGGCCCCAAAGCATTCTACAGATCGGATAATACTTTCTTCCTCCTCTCTCTTGGGGTTTCAGATGGTCATAGTGGTTATCTCTTGATCTTGTAAACAAAAAGGTTGTCTTTGACTTATGATTTTCAACATGTTGAGGCTACATTTGACCAGGGGCAAATAAGTGAAGCAGTGAACAAAGCACTGGGCTTGGAATCAGGAAGACTCATTATACTGAGATCAAATCCAGGCAGTTTACTTAACCCTGTTTGCCTCAGTTTCCTCATCTGTAAAATGGGCTGGAAAAGGAAATGGCGAACCACTCCAGCATCTTTGCCAAGAAAACCCCAAATGGGGTCATGAAGAGCCTGACATGACTGAAATAACTCCGCAGTAACAACAAACATTTGAATGTGTATTAAACTATGAGAATCTTCTAGCTATAAAGTTCTATGACATTGGGCTTCTGTCTACGAAATGGTCATTGGGTAGTAATCTCTTTTAACATAAAGAAGAATCCAAGGGGGATGAAGGGCTATAAATAATATGAAAAGGAAGTTTATGTGATAGAGAGAAGTCCCTAGAGGCAGGAACTCTCATTTTGCCTTTGTATTCTCAGCCTCTAACCCAGGGCCTGACACACGGGAGACCCTTGACAGATACTTGATTGATTACAAATCCAATTTAGTCTTTTGTTGACTTTTGCTGTTGAGTCACATCTGTGATCCCACTAGCAGTTTTTGTGGCAGAGATACAGGAGTAGTTTGCCATTTCCTTCTTCAGTTCATTTTACAGATGAGGAAACTGAGATAAACACAGGTAAGTGACTTGCCCAGGGTCATACAGCTAGTAAGTGTCTGAGGTCGGATTTGAACTCAGGAAGAGGAATCTTTTCTGATTCCAAGTCCAGCGCACTTTCCACTGGGCCATCTAGCTACCACATTAACAATTTGACAATCTCATAACTTTTTAAAACATCTACTCACATAAAACTTGGGTTGGAATCTGATTTAGCACTGTGAGGGATTGTCCCAAGTTATCTTAACAGTTAACTCTTCTCTGAATTTTCACCTCTACCATCCCTCTTATTTTCCAAATAAATTAGTAACTTGTCTGCTGTCACACAGGTGTGGCAGAACATGGATTGGGCATTGATGTCCAATCCATGGGTCTTTGCATATCACGCTACTACCAAGGGTTGGGGGTATACAGATCCCTTCTTACCTTCATTTTGATTGAGATAAATTTGGGTGGGTTTTTTCAGAAGGGACCTTACTAAGGGGAAGGCAAAACAATGCATAACCAAAATCATAAATTATGGCTTACAGAGTCAGAAAATCCTATCCTAGATATTATGGTCTAGACACAGATGACTTCAAGGAACACCCTGTTCTATTCTTATTTCTCACACTCAGTTCTCTGTCAAAATCAGCAGGCTATTAAGTTTGATTCTAATTTCTGTTATGAGGCTCGAGTCTTCTACCTCTGGTTCTAGGCTAACATCTAGGTCTATCAATCTGGGGGATACCTCAATTTATAGATAATTTATGGAGGTCTAAAACTCAAAGACTAGTCAATCAAACCTTTCCCAGTTCAAATTCCAACCACTTTTCCAAGTCTCTTTAATGACATCCTTAGGATCCTCCCTGAGGAATAAGTGTCCAGATTCTCATCAAAACAATTTTATAATAATTATCAATACTAAAAATAAATAATTATCAATACTTTTGACAATTTCCATTGATGACAAAGGAAGAGATTACTTGGCTCACAAGCATACAGAGGGGGCAGGAGATCAAGTACTGAAATACTTACAGGTACCTTCATTTTAAATTCATCTCTATTGAATTTGAAAGCAATGTCTGAGAGAGTCCTTTGTAAAAATCCTGTTGGGCGCAGAACAAGGACAAGTTGCAGGTTCCCTGGGAAAGATGCCTGTAAGTAAAAAGATATTGCTTAGAAACGACATATGGCTACTGCAGCTATAGGGTGAAGTTAAAACTCCAACTATGATATAAAAACACCAATTCGGAAAAATCATGAAGTATTTTCTGAGCACTTACTTATTAGACTCCCTCCCCCACAAGCCCTAACACAGCATTGGGTCCAAGTTGTGGCTCACTCCTTGCAGTCATGTCTGACTCTGTATCACCCCATTCTGGGTTTTCTTGGCAAAGATACTGGAGTGGTTTGCCATTTCCTTCTCCAGCTCACTTTACAGATGAGGGAACTGAGGAAATCAGGATTAAGTGACTTGTCCAGAGCCACCTAGCTGGTAAAACCAGATTATAATTCAGGAAGAAGAGGCTGGATTTCTGACTCCAAGCCTGGCAGTCTATTGACTATACCACCTAGCTGCCCACTGGATTGAAGGCAGGTGCTTATTAAACATTTGTTCACAGATCAATAATGGGACATTAATTTAAGCAAAAAAGACTAAGATACAATTTACTATAGGCTTTGGGTGGTAAACATATAGCTGGTTAAAGAAAAAGTAACTAAGTAGGTTCATGATGACTTCTCTTTCCTAAGTTCACTGGGGAATGGTTCTTGGATTATACACGGCAGTTACTGTGGGTGACTAGATGATTTAGATGTCATTTTGAGCAAACTAATTTTACTGGGCTAAACTGTTTACATTTGGGGCTGCTAGATGGTGAAATAGGTAGAGTACTGGACTTGGAATCAGGAAGACTCATCTTTCTGAATTCAAATCTGACCTCAGATGCTTATTAGCTGTGTGACCTTGGGTAAGTCACTTATCCCTGTTTTCTTCTACTTCCTCATCTATAAAATGAACTGAAAAAGGAAATGGAAAACCACTCTAGCATCTTTGCCAAGAAAATCCCAAAAGGGTTATGAATCATCAGATATGACTGAAATGACTGAGAAATAACACAAAGATGTTGACATGTTTTAACAACAATAGTTTTACATGGCTCAATGACACTGATAATTTGAAGTGGTCAGATTTGTGCTTTTCTGATGCAAGAATGGAAATACATCATGCTAGCTATATAGTTAACGGTATTACGGTGATCTAGAAAAATGCAATAACTCAAGAAAAGCTTCTTTATATTATTGTCCATTAAAATACTGTAGTAGGCCCTGAAAACCATAAAGTTTTCTAACCGCAAGCTCATTAACTGATTCTAGTAGAGGTGTCTTTATCAACTGTGTGTGTGACTGGTTCTCTATTAGAAAATCCAATGGATTGAAAAGCTCTTTTGGGTTATAGGGATATAGCACTAAAATACAAAGCTACCAGTAGGCAGAGATATAGAAATTCTCTTAGGAGCAGCAGAGGATAGTAGAATTGTAAACCCTTAGAAAGCATCTATGCAAACCCCTACATTAAGCATGAATCAATCTTTACCATATCTCTGACAAGCGGTCATACAGCCTCCATTTTGAAGGCTCCAGTGATGGAGAATCTACTGCCTGTCTTAAGTGGCCCCTTCTGCAATTTAGACAGCTCTGTCTAGAAATTCTCTCTTATACTGAATTGAAATATGCTTCCAAGAAAGTACTATAACTTTACACCTACTAGTTGAAGGGAAACAAATTTGATCCCTTTCCCAAGCAATAGTTCTTCAAATATTTGAAAATAACTAACCCCATTTCTTTTATACCTTCTTACTGTGAGCCTAAATAACCATGGTTCCATCAACTATCTTCATGTGGTCTATTTTGAGTTCCCCCAGCATTCTAGTCATTCTGGACGTGTTCTAATGTATTGAGGTCCTTGCTAAAATGCAGAACCTCAAATCGGACACAGTACTCTAAGTGAGATCTATGTGGTTTAGAATTCAGAACTCTCCCTTCCCTCATTGTAAACCCAAGATTTCTATTAATGAGTCAAGTACTGAGTTGATTTTGGGGATGCCATGTCATGCTGTTGAGTTCACAGTCTCTTAAAAAATTCTCATCTTTTTCATGTGAACTGAATCCAGTTATACTTTCCCTATCATACAAAGGTTGGCTAGGATGGAGGTAAGGGGGAGGGAGACTGGAGAGGAATGGTGGTGGTGGTAGTGATGGTAAGACTAAAACTTTTATGCCTCATGGTGTGCAAGTTGTCATTGTTTTACTATGACTGAATGCCTTCTGGCTCTGTTTAGACTTATAAAAGCCAGCAGACTTTCTGCAGGGAGAGCAAGGAAAACCTGAAATCCATTTCAGCTCATTATCTCGCTCTTTTGCTTCTGCTGTGGCTTACTGAACAAGCCCAGTCCCCAAGGCGTTTGTATGACTGGTGGAGCCAAAAGCACGGTTGGATGAAGAAATTCTTCTTAAAGAAATACTTACTTCCTTGAAAGCTAACAGGAAAAGAAAAATACTCTACTTCCCCAATTTCGTCAAGAGAATTAAAGAACAATGTGGCAATTATGAGTGAAATCAATTAATTGCATAATTTGATTGCAACTTTAATTACTGTAGAAAAACCAAATCTGTAGGGTTCAGTCTCAATCTACAAGTCACAGAAAAGACAACAACCTGGTTGGTAGATGACCTCATGGTATTAGGATCTGAGGTTTCCCCGATGGATTCCTACACATCAGGGCAGTCTGTGTGGAAAATTCTGCTAATTAAAGCAGAAAAGTGCTTTGGGAGCCAAGAAGCACAGGGTACTAAGGGAAATAAATACACATAAAAAGAAAAAAATAATTACCAATTCCCTCCCCAAATCCTAGATCACAAATTAAAATGCCCATTTTATTTTACTTGAAAACTATTTCCTTCCATATATTTCTGGAAATGTATGATTCTGGAAACATGGGCAAAAACATTGAAGGCAACATAAAAATAAGATTCTTTACTCAAACAACTTTCTGTTATCTATGGCAAAGGAGATGATGGAGAAAATGGAAAAATAATTCACAGCTAAACATCTCATCTATCTTTCCTTCACCTGATCTATTTATGTATTTTATTCATTCAAGCCTTCACACCTTTGGTCATGCTGTGCTCCTACCAGGAATGCCTTTCCTGTCCTATCTACCCATAATACATTCTTTGAGGATCATTTCAAGTCCTACATTCTCCCTGAAACTTCCCTGTTTTCCCCAAGTCCTTACTCTTCCAGGGGGGCTCTCAATTTCCCCATCTGTCAATCATCTCTCCCTCCTCTAAAGTCTAACAGAATTCACTTTACTGCTAGTACCTACTTATGAAGCATTTAGTCATACGCTGCCTTGTATTCAACTTTTCATGAAGCGCCTTATTTTCTCAGTTGGACTACAAACTCGCTGAGTGCAAGGACCTTCTGCCCTCTGGTTTTTTGCATCGTTTAGAGGGACCTAGAGAAATGCTGTAGATGTTGTTATTTCTCAATAAATACATTTTTGATGAACTGGTTTGATTGGAGCTTTTATTAAATGGTAACCTGGTGGCAAGTACCAACAAATACCCTCCCCCACAACTTACGTATTTCAAAGCACAGTTGTTTGCAATAGCAGATATGATCACAAAAAAAAAAAATCAAAGTCACTGTCTGGAGTCAATCTTTGTTCCAAAAGTTTTAGCAGCTTACTTTGACTAAGAAAAACAAGTGAAAAGTTACTGTAGTATCATATTACCTAGAAGTCTGAGCTAAAGGTGGAGCAGATTGTTTCAAATTATTTCTCTATTCCATTATTGATGAAATCATGCAAATTATTTCTGAAAATAAGTCTCAGAGTAAGACTAGCACAAAGTACAAAAACACTGTTCATAATTTCACCTCAATCAGAAATAAACACAGTACTCTGCAAATAGCATATAGTAGGGGCTCTATAAATAAATGTGGATATAGTAGAATAATCTCAGAATTTTAGAGTCTACCTTGGAAAATATAATTAATAATTAATTAATGATTGAATGCTTTATTTTGGGGGCCAATATGCATACAATGCCATCCTCCAAAAATACAAGCTTGTGAGTATCTCTGGACTGATGACAGTCACAAATTTAAAACCTAGACCCTTAAGTGAAACTTTGCAGTGAAATAAACAAACAAAAGGAAAAAGCTAACAGTCAAGAGTCACTGCCTGCTTTGCCTGTCCAGATATTTGACCTGAGCACACAGTATATAACACAAGAGTCATATTTTATGTCTGAAGACTTAAGATATTTCTGGGTCACCTTTGATGAGTCAAGAGCAAACTTACACCTTTATTTATGAAACTAACACTATTATTTAGGGAAAGGAATTGTTAGTGATATCTTTTGTGAGGTGACACAGAATCATGTCCTCTGAATTCCCACAGATCAAGTAATGGTACACACCACATGATTACACCTCAAGGGCACTTAAGTGGCAGCAGTCATGCCATATTTCAAAAAGTAAGCTCCTTGGGGGCAGGTTGAACTTAATCATTATTTTATTCTCCTCCTGAGATAGATCCATGCTCAATGTTTCAAGCAGATTACATTGACTAAACTTTTAGATAAAGGCAAGAGAAAAAAGATGCACTATCAAATCAATAATTTTATTTTCTATGCATATCTTTTGATAAACCAGTCACCTAAGTGACCGGTGACACTATAAATAATTTCCCTATCTTCCTATTTTCTAGTTCAGGATTTTGCACACTTTTTTTTTATTTAGAAAATTTAACCGATTATCTCTGATGCAGAAGGCATTGTACTAAGTGCTCGGTAAATAAAAACAAATAAAACATCTTTTTTTCTCAAAGAGTTTATAATATGGTAAAGAAGATGGCAGAGAATAAAGATCTTAAGATATAAAAGGAGAAACATACAATAAAAGTGATAAAGGTGCTAGGACGGTTTAGGAGAAAGAAATACCCACTTTTCATGCTTGAAGGGAAGAGAGCAGGTGGTCAGGTAAGGCTTCATAGAGGAGGAGATACTTGACTTGAACCTTGAGTTAGGATCGCAAAAGTGTAGTATATGCCATAAGCAAAGGCAAAGAGATGTTCCAGGGTAGAAAGAGTTTGTGGAATAATGAAGAATCCAGTATGACTGGAGCACAGAAAGTAGAAAGGAGAGGAGTGAGACATAAACCTGAAAAGTAGCGTAGGCAAAATGCCCAAGGCTTTGACGACCAGGCTCAAGAGGTTAGCCTTTATTTGACAGAAAATAGAGAAATCATGAACGTAAGCAGAGAGCCAATGTGATCAGAGTTGTGAATTAGCAAATCCACTGTAGTAGAGTGTGTAAGATACGAGGGAACAGGAAGAAACTGGAGGTGAGGAGGTTACTCAGGCAGCTCTCATAATAGTTTACCTGACAAGATTTGAACTAAAATGGTGGCAGAAAGAATGGATGGGAGGGGAAAGACATGACAGACTCTAGAGGTATAAACAAAAGGAAAAAGCTCACAGTCAAGAGTCACTGCCTGCTTTGCCTGTTCAGATATTTGACCTGGGCACACAGTATATAACACAAGAGTCATATTTTATGTCTGAAGACTTAAGATATTTCTGGGTCACCTTTGATGAGTCAAGAGCAAAGTTACACCTTTATTTATGAAACCAACACTATTATTTAGGGAAAGGAATTGTTAGTGATCTCTTTTGTGATAAGGAAAAGAGTTGTGGTAAGGAAAGAGAAAAAAGTATTCTTGAGGTTTCAAGTCTGGGTTAATAATGGAGGACATCAGTGTTAGGAATACAGCTAGGAAAGTTAGGAAGAGGCTCAGATTTCATGGAAAGGTAACAATTCTGGTTTTAGGTATGTTCTATTTGACATGTTGGTGTGATATCCAGTGGAGATGGTTGGAAATACAGTCATGGTCTTGAAGATAATTTTGAAGTCAATCACATAAAGGTGAAATGGCCAGAGGCAAAGTCCTAAGGAGTGATTTTTACACCCATAGTAAGAAGCAGCCTCCTCACAGTGGAGGGGAAAAAAGGAATGAAGACCACCCCACAGGACAGGGGAAAGATAGAGACCCCTGGGCAAAAGAGTTAGCAGCTGAAGTCTATCTGAAAGAATGCTGTTTTACTGTTGCTTGGTTGTTTCAGGTGTGTCCAACTCTTAGTGATCCCATTTGGGGTTTTCTTTCCAAAGATACTGGAATGGTTTGCCCTTTCCTTCTCCAGCTCGTTTTATAGATGAGGAAACCTAAAGAAATAGGGTTACGTAACTTGCCCAGGATCATATGGCTAGTAAGTGTATGAGGCCACATTTGAACTCAGGTCATCCTGACTCCAGGTCCAGTGCTCTATCCACTGGGTCACTTGGTTAGTAGATCATGTACATTTCTCTTCAATTGGTAGGAGGTGAACTTTTCCCCAAAAAGGGAGACAATTACATAAGGTAAAATAGATAATTTTAATTATACAAAATTGAGAAGCTTTTCTACATACAGAATTAATCCATCTAACATAAAAAGGGAAGTAGTTACTTGGGGAAAAATCTTTGTATCAAATTTCTCTGAGAAAGTATATGAGATAGAATCGATATATAAGATCAAAAGCCAATAGATAAGTGATAAATGATGTGAACAGTTAATTCTCAAAAGAAGAATTGCAAACTACTTACAGTCATACACAAGAATATTCCAAATCACTAATAATAAAAGAAATGTAAAACAAAATGACTCTGAAGATTCATCTCACAGTCATCAAATTGGTACAGATGACAAAAGATGGGAAGTCAGCATTACAGGGGTTGTGGAAAGACAGGTATATTAATACTGTGTTAGTGGAACTATGAATTGCTATAATGATTCTGGAAAGCAATTTGGAATTATGCAAATAAAGTGATCGAGATGCCCATATCCTTTGTCTCAGAGATTCCCCTACTAGGCATATATACTTTAAGGAGGTCATTTGTAATAAGAAAGGCACCATTTACATGAAAATATTTATAGTACCACTTTTGGCAGCAGCAAAGAATTTGAAACAAATTGTTAGCCATAAATTGCAGGATAGCTAAACTGTGGTATATTGATTTATGCTGAAAGAAATAACAAATACAATGAAAAGAGAAGTGTGGAAACACACTGATATGAAGGGAAGTAAGCAGAGCAAGGCAAAGAATACACACAACAAAATAAATGGAAAGAATCATCATACTAAAAAATAAAAGTTGTAGAAGTGTAAACAGTAATCTGGGCCACAAAGATGAGATATGAGAAGACATCCGCAGAGGTGTTGGGTGATCCGCGGATGTGGAATGCTACATATAATGTCAGATTTTATTAACGCATTGATAAGTTTTGCTGAGATTTTCCCCCGGCACTTTTTAAAAATTATTACAGGAGATGACTTTCTGGGAGCAGGGGGAAGAAAGGATATAGGGAGAAATATAAAAACAAAATATATTGATAAAAGCTATTAAAAATCATATAATATCCTTTAAAGCAGGGACTACCTTGTCTTTTATTTTTGTATCCCCAGAGTTTAGCATAATGTCTGGGAAATAGCAAGCACTTAATAAATGCATTTTCATTTATTTAAAAAAAACACAGAGATATAACTAGGTTGGGGTGATGAAGATTTAGCCTAGGGTGCCAAAATTTAGAGAGTGCTGATGACATCTGCATTCCATTGCAGCATACAACAATTGTGGTTAGCATCCAGTTACCAAGAATAATTCCTGCTTTGGCTGCATTTCCGGTGAGTTCACCCATCTTCTGTCATATTCCCACCCCCTCAGTAGTAACTTCATGGTATACTCCCTAAATTTTGACTGCTGAAGCCACAAAAGTATCTAGTTAGGGTTCTCTTGGCAAATAAATATTAGAATAGTGTGTTTGAAGATGGCAGTTATAATAACATTTCAGTCTTTCTTATGTTTTGCTTTACCTAGGTATTAATAAGATTAATAAGAAACACATATTCTATCTATAGAAACTCTACGCTATTTGTTTTTAGGTAGGGTTTCTAGTAGGGTTTCTTCCAAGTTTGAATTACGATATGGATCTTGGTTGCAAACACAAAGTTGGGTAGGGATGGAATGGGGGTGAGTGTGTAAAGCCCCCTGACAGGAGAAATTATTTCCTTTTAAAAATATTTTTAGCATTAAACGGTGCCTTTAAAAGAGAAGACATCTAATAAATATGCTAAATGGAATTTGCTACTGTGAATATAACCTACTGATAAAAGAGAAAGGAAGTGGATAGAGATAGAATTGGAAACAGAATACAGTTTTTTTAAATGATAATTTTATGCCACTATTTAAGGTTGAACTCATCTCATAAAGTAATCCATAAAATCCAAATAAGCTTCTTTGAGAAATTTGAGTTTCACAAAATAGATTCTAAAAATCTTACTATAGCCTAAGAAACTTTGCCCATGTTAGAGATCTCTTGATAAACAAATATTAGGGCAATAGATTTCAAATCAAAGGATCCAGATTCAAATAACACGTATCATCTATATGATTTTAAGTATCAATTTTCTCATGTATAACATGAAAGAGTGGAATAGATTAAGGTTCTTAACCTTTTCTGTGTCATGGACCTCTTTGATTATCTGGTGACTCCTATGGACCTCTTATCAGAATAATATTTTTAGATATATGAGAAGATATATAGAAATTTAGAAATATATATAGAAATATAGAAGTTAAAGGATACATATTATATTGAAATAGTTATTGAAAAAAAATTTTAAGTTACTGGACTACAGTTGAACAACCCCTGGAGATGGTTTTAAGTTCCCTTCCAGGTCTAAAACTATAAACGTGATATCATTCAGCCAAACTCTCTGTAAGTATTCCTAAGATTTAAAATGAACCAGTTATATACATCCAGCAGTAAGTCGTTTCTATAATTATACTTTAGTACCTTTCTATACGGTCAACCAGATTAATGGACCCAAAGGCAGAATTCCTCAAGTTCTCCTTCAATGGAGGTAAGAACTTGATTCATGTTTCCTAGATTTTATATGGTTACTTATTTTGAAATATGGATATATAAGTTTCCTCTACAAAGTCCTCTCCTCATGGTACAGTATGACATGGAGGTAACCCTTATGCTGGAAAGGTTTCAAAAACAGACTAAATCTGTTTTATCTGATCACCAGTAACTGGCAAGTCACCAGGGCATGACTTCTTTAGACAAACATCCATGAAAGAAAACCAAATGTAGAATTAACCTCAATCATTTGTGGCCCCCTTCTGCTTCTTTAGAAATAGAAGCAGAAAAGAAGGCAGAAATTTTTGGACTTTAAAAAGTTTCTGAACTCTAAAATAGCTGATTGCTGTTTGTACTCTTAAATGTGAGAATCTTGTCCAGTACCCAATGGACAAACCACTATTGGAGGAACTGGATCATATTAAATTTGACATTCCACTATAAATAAAACAAAATAATGGGGAATACAACTAAACTGAAGGCTCACTCAAAGTTTCTCCTTGGAGAGGAAAATAAAGGCATCGGGAGACCAGGTTTTATTGCTTACCCAAAGGCAACAGGAAACACTATGATGATCTTGACATGTCTCCAAATTAAAATAACATATATACTTTAATTGAGTGACTTCAGTGCAAATTAAAACAACATACACACTTTAATTCAGTGACTTCAGGTGAGGACAGCAAGAAACATTAGAAAACATGGACCAGGAAAAAGAAATGAAAGAAGCCATCTGATTTTAGTAATTCGAAATTTCCTGCTTCCAAAGTCTCTTATTGGTCTGTTCAATATGATTTTCATAATAACCCCTCAAACCAAATATCCCAAGTATCCCAGAATAGAAGCTTGTATTATCAACTCAGCCTGTAGGAACAAAAATAGTTCTAAAATTAGAGCACATTACATAAGTGCAAAATTTCATTGTAGTTGCCAAAGACGTTTACTGATAAACACGTGTGTGTGTGTGCGCGTGCGCGTGCGTGTGTTTTTGCATCACCATGTGGCAGACTGTGACTTTTTGGTTTGGAGAATGGATATTTTAAGCAAGAAATTCAGTGAGTGCCATTACAAGGTGACACTTTCTTTTATACATAGCTCCCAAAAGTTTACTAAAAGTCATCTGCTCATCTTCATCCCATTCTTCCTCACCCCAAACTCACCTCAGGCTTCCCAGTCTGGAACTCTGGGTTCCTGACTGTGACAGTTCTCCCTATCTAATTTAGACTCAGCCTAACCAAGTTGTTTTCTGATTCTGTATCCCAAACTGCCATTTTTACTTGGCTCCTATCCCATGCTGTCCTACATGTTGTTCCAGCAACAGTAATCAAATCAACTCAGTTATTCCTGGAAAAGATGAGTCTTTCACAAGAAGAATGGTTCAGAAAAACCCGGGAAGACTTATATGAACCGATGAAGTGAGCAGAACCAGAAGACTATTTATTGTACATGGTGGCAGCAATATTTGAAGGATGAGCAACTGTAAAAGATTTAGTTTCTCTGATCAAGACGATGAGCCAAAGGATCCATGACGACAAACACTATCCACCTCCAGAGAGAGAACTGATGAAATCTGAGTGCAGGTGGAAGCACGCCTTTTCCACTTTCTTTATATTTATAGGGAGTGGAGGTTGTATGTTTTCTTTTTTGCAACATGGAAATGTTTGCACGTATAATTGCACATGTATAATTGATATTATATTGCTTGCCTTCTCAAAGGGTAAGAGAAGGGTGCAAAGAAGGGAGAGAATTTGGAAGTCAAAATTCTAAAAAATGAATGTTAATTTTTTTCACATCATTGGGAAATATTTAACAAGATAAAAAATGATAAACTCTAAAAATAAAGCAAAAATAAAATGTGTCCTGAAAAGATAAGTCATTCAACTGAGCTGTGACTCCTCTCATTGTTCCTGTCGGTTCCCAGACTAAAACATACCCCTTCCTGGCCATCATTCTTCCGTACGTATTCTCTTCCCCTATTAGATTTGAGTTTTTTGAGGGCAGGGACTGTCTGTATTTGTACCCCTAGCACATAGCACTCTGCCTGGCACACAGTAAACACTTGATAATCAATAATAGCAAATATTTTATTCTTCCTATCCCTTACTCACACTTAAAGAGAAGCTGTCGTCTGAATTAGATGAATAAATGACAAAGTATCTAAGGTTGGCATGTGCCAAGCAGGGCCCTTAGCTCTAGCTTATAATATAAAGTAAAGACAGTACATGCAGTAAGGTGGCACAGCAGATAGGCTCCGGACCTGGAGTGGGGAAGATCTGTGTTCAAATTTGGCCTCAGACACCTACTGGCTGTGTAACAACCCTGGACAAGTCATTTAACCTCTGTTTACCTCATATGTAAAATGGGGATAATGATATCACCCATTTACTTCCCAGGGTTGTTGTGGGGATCAATTAAATAATAATGACAAATGCCTAGCACAGTGCCTGGCACACAGTTAATAGCCATACAAATACACACACACACACACACGCACATAAATATAGGTATATACATATACCTATATGTATCATCATCATCATTATTCTCAAGGAACTTAAACTCTAATCAAAAGGTTCTTAATCTAGGGCCAATAAACTTATTTTTAAAAAGTAGTTTTCTAACTGTATTTCAATAGAATTGGTTTCCTTTATAGTTCTATGTATTTTAAGCATTTAAATACATTGGGAGGAGTATATAACTCCAGGACCATGACAAAAAACACATTAAATACCCCTGTTATAACAGGTAAGGGGCTATTCATACTAAGAAAAGTTACACGTTGTTGAAGTGTATTGTAATGTGCTCCATATTCTGGGAGACTCAGAATTAAAAGAAAATAGGAATATGGAAATAAAAAGATCTGGTAAAAGACAACTACAAAAAATAGCTTAGAATACATTTAAAAGACTATGAAACACCTTTATACTTTCGCATTTTGCCCTAGGATAGTAATTCATTCAATTAACATTTTACAGACCTAATCGCCTGGCATTGTGGCAAGGCCCTGGAGATTCCTAGGTAGATACCTTACAGCTCCTCTTCTTCTTCAGAACTTAATAGGGGATATATGCACACAAATAATTAGGACACAAAAGAGAGGGAAGGTCAATTCAAAGGAGATGGCTTTCCAGGTAAAAAGATGAGAGAAATTTGATAAGGGAGAGATCAGTTTCACTTGAGAGTGAGATGGGGAGGGGTTTGTGGAAGGGCTTTATGGAGCAGGTTCAATCCATGCTGGATAAGACTTCAACAGATAGATCAGGATTGGAGCAGAGGGAGAAAATAATAGTTCATTATGTGTCTGACTTTTTGTGACCCCATTTGGGGTTTTCTTGGCAAAGATAGATACTGAGGTGGTTTGTCATTTCCTTCTCCATCTCCATCTCCTTCTCCATCTCCATCTCATTTTACAGATGAGGAAACTGAGGCAAACAGGATTAAATGCCCATGTCACATAGTAAGTATCTAAAGCCAGATTTGAGCTCATGAAGATAAGTCTTCTTGACTTCAGGCTTGGACTCTTATCTACTGCATCACCAGGCAGCCCCAATAGCTACTTATACCTAGCATTTATATAGTAATTTAAGGTTGCAAATCACTTTTCAGTTATTATCTCATTTGATACTTATGACAACTCAAGAAGGTAGGTATTAATATCCCTGTTTTACAGAGGCGGAAACTGAGGCAGCTAGAGGGTAACTGACCTGCTCAGGGTCACACAGTTAGTAAGTATTTAAGGTTGGATCAAATTCAGGTCTTCCTGACTTGAAGTTTCAATCCCTATTTATTTTATCATCTGAAGTAATACTCAGAAACTAGCCAACAAAGTGAATTCAGGG
Organism: Bettongia penicillata ogilbyi; assembly: GCA_023548195.1. Classification (NCBI taxonomy): domain Eukaryota; kingdom Metazoa; phylum Chordata; class Mammalia; order Diprotodontia; family Potoroidae; genus Bettongia; species Bettongia penicillata. Next base: position 1,358,324 of record JAJHZJ010000084.1, on the reverse strand, counting down.
CCTGACTCACACTTTAAGGTTATTATTTAAATTTCACCTGGGTGCTTTTACCTATTGTCTCATGTGGATAGTGGCAACAAATGTATGTATGCATATAACTCATATATATTAAAGAATTTTAAATTATTATAATTTAATTGAAACATTCGACATAGTTTTAAATACGTGTGCATATACCTTAAAAGTTCTTTAAAATTAAAAAAGAAATAAAAGTTGATTGCAAAGAACATGGCCTCCTCTCAAAATTGTCTGATATGTTTGGATTTCCTTTCAAAAGATTTTGTAATCAAAAGTTTACTTCCCAAACTGGGGAGAGCAGCATTGGAGTAGGGAAGTAATGCCAATTTGAAGGATAATTCCCAAAGAATATGGTGAAGAAATTCTAGGAGGACAAGTTAGGGAAGAAAGACAATCCGAGGAAATTCTAAGTGAAGATGAACAGGTTACAATAACATCCAACCACATCAGAAAGATGTGGGATTCAGCATTGGCAGGCTACTGAAGGAAAATGGATGGCAAAGTACAAATGGAAAAGCTGAACAAGGAGGAGTGTCATTATACCAAGGCTTCCATGCAGCTGCCACTATTAGAGACTCCGTACTTTTATTTTTTTAATATATTTTGGTTTTTCCCCAAATTATGTGTTAAAACAATTTTTTAACATTTTAAAAAAATGTTTTTTGAGTTTCAAATTTTATCTCTTCCTCCTTCTGTCTCTTTCCCCTTCCCTGAGATGGTAAACAATAAGATATGGGTTATTATACTATACTTTTAGAAAGACAAGAAACCCTCAGAAAAGATCCAGGATTCAAGCACTTGAAAACAAGCCTGAAACTGAAAAGTTATGGGAACGCTGATCATTCAGCCTGGTGTGCATAAGTTCTAAGGATAACTTAAAAGCATTCAAGTCTATGATGAATTATAGTCAACTCTTGCTTATTCAAATGAGATTGTGTGTGTGTCTGTAGTGCTTCACAAAACTTAAAAGTGCTATGTAAATGATAGCTACCATTATTCCTATTCAGGATCAAGCCTGATCATTTTTTTGCTGTGATGTAAGAGTTACTCCTTCAGTTGGTTGGTAGATGAAGGAAAAAGAGGCAAAATTTAAATCACAAAAAATTTGCCCTCTCTAGCTCCAATGACAAGCTTAGTTGAAGGAGAGGTGGAATATACCTACTAAGATTAAAGTTTTCACATTTTCTGCTAATTTTATTTATCTGTATAAATCTACTCCTACACAAAGGACGATCTGAATCGCTATCTTGACTGATTTTCATCATTCATTAATTCAAATAAATACTAATCAAATGCTCACTAGGTCCAAGGAACCATGCCAGATAGCATCAAGGAATAAGGTGTCAGGAAGTGTAGCTCTACAGCTGTCAGTGTGTCATTGACCATGAAAATGAGTTACCAAGGTAGGCTGGGACATCTCTTTCTCCCTTTGAAAATAAAGTATATTCTCTTTTCTCTGAGTGGATTTAGGAGTCGTCCGCCAGAAACCAGATTCATTCCTTTACTAAGCACCTACTACTCAGGTAAGGTACTGGGCTAGGAATTTCCAGTCTCATACAAAAGTTATGGTCTAGGAGGAAAGTTAGAACATATACACAGATAAACTATAACATAAAGCAGAAAATTCCAAGTGCCATAAAGGAAGTATGTTTATAATGCTGATGTTTTCTTAAAGGTCACCAATCCTAGGATTAGAGCATTCAAAGTGTCAGGAAAAAATATACAAAAATGCAAAGAGAGACCAGCTCAGTATATGTTTTTTTCAATGAGGAAAAAAAAACACCTTAGAAAGATACTCTCTTACAAAAATGTAGCCAAAAGATTCTACTTAAAATAAGTTGATTATGGAATAAAGAACATGACAGAATCCAACATCAAGATCACATTTAGTGAGTTCTAACAAGATGGATAGTTGTTTCCCTGCTCAAGACATGACAAAATCTGCCAATATCAGCAAAATAATCATTTAAAACAAGGCATTCTACAACTTCCTCAGATTATCTTGTTGCCCTAGTGGATTCAAATTATTTTTCCAGTTATATGGGTCCATAAGGCAGTCATGGCAGAATGGAGAGAAAGTCACTCTTAGAGGCAGAAGTCTTGGGTTTAAGCTCTATTGTTGACCCACAGTACCTGTATTAGCCATCAGTTACCCTCCCAGGAGCCTCCAGGCTGCTCTCAAGGACCTAAAGTTACAAAGTGCACACCTGCACTGATGGAGGGCATTTGTGCTTACGGAGTTACTCATACCAATGAACTCACAGATATGGGGCAAACAAGAATCAAAATGGCCCCCTAAGTAGTTTGAGAAAAATAGCTCCCTTCAGTATGCCATACACTGGATAACTGTCTAGAGCTCATGTACATCTTTTTATCCATCTCAGCAGTATTGCAGAGTCTAAATCGCAAGTTCCTGCCTGGGGATATGGCTCTTTGCCTTTCCGTGCTGAGCCAAAGTGGAAGAAAAAACTACTGCAGCAGAAGTATCAAAAAAAGAGAATGCCCTGAAAGAAAAAAAAAAATACTGGTACTTGGCACACAAGCCAATAAGAACCGACAGGACCTTTAGGAATCTTTTAGAACTTACTGCTATCCGAAGGACAGAGGCTTTCACAGATGTCCATTTGTCTTGTCTCCGATCTATAACGAGGATAAACCCAATTCCGGTGTCCTGTAAACTAAAACAAGAAGACAGGACACATGATTATTACTGTAGGTAGGCAGAAAGACAAACCTTTTAAATCAGTACATGTCTAAGAAAGCTTCAAAGTCAAATGACACCTCTTATATAATAAAGCTTTTACCATTCTGCATTGCAACGTATAACTCCATGAAAAATATGCCCCTGAAGAGACTGCAGCATTTCCAGAGGGTTCCCATGCAGCCTCATTGAGTCAGTTCAGGAGCTGTCCTTATCCACAGACAGATTTTTGCACAGCTCAAATATCCATTTCCTTTTTTAGCTCAGTATCAGCCACCTCACATTTTCAGGATCTTAAAATCTTAAAACCTATCATTCATGAAGCTAAACACACTGGTACTCCACGGTGGAGGAAAGCATGGCAATCTCTTTCTTGGTCCACTGGCTGTTTAACCCTTTCAAAACAAGTTTTATGATCCTAATATCACATAAGTCCTAGATTCTGAGGTTTTCTTGTTCTTCCATGTTAGAAATTTGCTCTCAATGGGGCTGTTAAAATCACTTTGGGAAAAAATCTCCAAGGCTTTGGAAGGCTCATGAGCATCTCTCCAAAAGAAGATACAGAATATGCATATTTGAAATAGCCACATCTGTGAGAGGGATCACTTTAATTCTTGTGTAACGATGCCCTCTGCTCTTCCGCTCAGCTTAACTGCACGAGCTGCAGCCACCGAGTACAAATGAGAAAGGTCTGCTTCTGTTGGGTGATTCCACATCCAAGCCAATTGGGTAATGCCAGCAGCTGACTGGCAGCCAATCCCAGTCAGGAGGGAATGTGACAGGCAGACTCAGAACGGACTGCCTTGAATTGCTAATTTCTGAAGCTGGAGGAGTACATTTAAGGGAGAGCCATTGCTGGATTTAAGGAAAAAAACTGTGGGGGGAGAACACACATAAATTAGGTTGTTTGTGTCCGAGCTGTATATATAGCAAACACTAGCGGATAAATGTACGTAAAGAATTTCTAAGAAAGATCCCTGGCTGTTCTAAAAATTTGATGATGATAATACAAATACACATACACATACATATACATATATATATATATATATATGTAATTGACTCACTGCAGTCCAGCTATCTATAATATGATGGTTCCCAAATGTTTGTAGCACTTCTGCTAAGCAGTAGCAAAACACTTCTTGTTTCATACAAAAAAAAACTAGTTTTAGCCCACCTTCATCACTGTAAACATCAACTATAAATTTAAACATGCACACTCAGCCAAAATATAATAATTCTGTCACCTGCTATTTCATATTTAATCAATATAAATCAATAACATTTGATTCAATTTGATTTGAATTTGGTCAATTATTAAATAGTATGTTGAGTACAAAAAACCTTCCTAACCTTTTCTTTTTAAATAACAACATGATCATCCCCTTCATTTATAAACCAGCTTTTTCTCAGAAGAAATCAAAGTATTTAGGAATGTTATCTTCTTTATGCCATATATGTAATGGGATTAGAAAAACATTCTGATTTTGCATTAAGAAAAGTCTGAACTTCAAGATACTGTTTCATCTTAGTGAGTCAAGAAAGAGAGACAGGTACCTTGAATCAAGGGATTCAGTCTAGTATTCATTTTACTAACTTTGCTTTTGTTTTTCTTATTAGGCTGCAACACATCACATTCCCAAAAGAATAGGTTTAAAAATTAAAAAAAATAACAGACATTTATTTCTCTCCTTCTCACCCTCCTGTCCCTACAATGGGAAAACCATCACCACCACACACACACACACACACACACACGCATGCACATGCACACACACACACACACAAATCAAGAACCTTATTTTTTAAACAACTATGTACAGTCTAACAAAACAAATTCCGATATGGTCCATATCCAAAAACTAGATGTCTCATTCTGGACCCTGAGTCAACTGTATCCATCAGGAGGTGGGTAGTATGTCCTAGTTACGGTTGGTCATTGTACTGATCAGACCTCTTATGTTTTTGAAAGCTATCTTTACAATATTATTATTGCATAAGTTGTTTTCCGGACAATTATAACAACATTCTCCTCAGTCCCCCACCATGGAGCCTGTGATTGAATCACTGGAGGGTGTTCCTAGTGAGGAAACTTTTTTTTGTCCAAGTAGTTGCAAAAATTCTGAAACTTAAAGGCTTACAGAGTTACTTGAGTCACTGAGCATTTAAGTGACTAGATAATGGTAGAGCAGAGCCCTCAACCCACATCTTCCTGACTCAGAGGCCAACTTTCTTTTTTTGGGAGGGAGGAAGGGAAGCAATCATGGTTAAATGACTTGCCCAGGGTCTGGAGTTGATCTTTTGCCTCGATTCTTACCTAGCCTTTAATTACTGAATGAGCATCACTTCAGACAAACTGAGACCTGGGAAAGACATTAGCTTAAAAAGGCCAAGTTCTCCCATCGTATCCAGGGACCATCACTAATCATCTTGACCTATGTGTTGCAACTGCATTCCAATGATGCTGGAAGAGAGAATGAGGCTATGACTTTGCACAGCCTTCCTTCATTTAAATCCAATCCACTTGCAAATGAACATGTCACCCTCCTGATTGTACTTGGTCCTCTTCTAGAAGGAAGGATAAACAGTGTAAGACTGGATTTAAACTCAGGTTCTCCTGACTCCAGGGTCCGTGCTCTATCCACTGCACCACTTAGCCATCCCTAACTTTCTATTGACTATGGCATACTGCCTTTATAACCCACAGTAATTCAAAATTCACCCGCTGCCCTTGAAATGAATCCTTCACCAATACCTCGTCATAGCATGGAGAAAACTCCAGGCTCTTGAGGGTCACGTCAAATAGAACCCAAGCAGGCAAGACTGAGAGTATGAGACAATGAGGCAGCAGGAAACAATGGGAAGAATTCTGAAGGTGGAACTGGAAACCTTCACTTCTACCCTTCCTATGTGTGAGCCTTAATGATGAAGGCAGGTCATCTAACCTTCCTGGATCTCAGATGCCTTATTTGTAAAATGAGAAGGCTAGACCCTTTTAGCTGCCATGAGTGTGTAATTCTAGACATCTGCCATCTACTTATCAGACAAATTAAGTCAGAATATGCCCAGCTAATCATCAGAAAGTTGCCACCCTATATGCATGTGGGCACATGCATGTACATGTGTGCATACATGTGTTCATGTATTTGCGTGTGTGTAGATGCCTGCGGATGCAGTGCATGTATGCATGCATGTACATGTGTGTAGATGCATGTGCATGTATTTACATGTGTACATGTATACATTTGTATCTATGTGTATAAAGATAGAAATAGCTAAAGCAGCAACTCATTAAAGACAGTGTGAGGAATGGAAGAGTTGGGACCTCTGACACTCGAGAGTACAATGATAAAGTCAACCTCTTCAAGGTACTGAAGACATTACTTAACCAAACTCTAGATATTCAAACAGAATATTTTGGGGATCGCTTTGAAGTGTTTGTTGAGAATTGCCACACTCTACGGTTGTTGCCTCATTTTCATTTAGCACCTAGCTGATGCCTATAAGTAGATGCTAAATAAAGGTTTGTTAACACTATAATGTTGGACTGCCATGTAGAATCTGCAGGCACAAGGTCAGTATTTATAAAGGCTGATGCTTTCCTATGTAGTTTATGTGGTGGCCAACCAAGAAGACAGTAAGATCTTAAAGTATAATTGCAGTGCTTGTTATCTAGGTGGTTCTCCAGAACCTTAGGTCTCAGAGCATTTAGTACATGATACTGACAATGGTATTGACAATTTGCCCCCTCTTTTAAGGAGTCCTAAACGTCTCGGTGCAGCTTTTAACTTTAACAGTTCAAAGCTCAGTATTTGTTATAGCGGTGGTGCTGTTTCAGTCATGTGTGTTCATCCTTCGTTGCTGAAGAAGACCATGCCATCAGAGAAATAATGACATGACTTGCACTTGACTTTGAGGGAGGGAGGGCTGTGCAGGTAAACATTCTCACTTCTCCTCCAGAGCCATCTGAATTCAGTGACCAGATATTCATCAGGATGACTGGAGATGACCTAGGATGAGGCCACTGGAGTTAAGTGACTTATCCAAGGTCACAAAGCTAGTGAGTGTCAAGTGTCAGAGGTAAGATTTGAACTCAGGTCCTCCTGACTCCTGCACTGGTGCTCTACCCACTGTCTTCATAACCCCATTTGGGGCTTTCTTGGCAAAGATACTGGAGTGGTGTGCCATTTCTTTCTCCAGCTCATTTTACAGATAAGGAAACCAAGGCAAACAGGGTTAAGTAACTTGCCCAGGGCCACAGTTAGTGAGTGTCAGAGGCCGGATCAGGAAATTGTCTTTATTTCTCCAGGTCCAGCATTGTATCCATTGCACCATCTAGAACTGCCCTTTAATAGCTAAAAGTTGTATTAAAACTTTTGGGATCCCCCTCTGAAAGACAGATAAGTGGCACAGTGGAGAGAGAGCTGAACTTGGAGTCAAGGAGTCCTGAGTTCAAATCTTGCTTCAGAAAATTATTAGCTCTGTGACCTGGGCAATTCACTTAACCACTCTTAGATTCAGTTTCCTCATTTGTAAAATGGGGATACTAATATCACCTACCTCCCAGGGTTGTTGTGAATATCAAATGTGATAACATTTCTAAAGTGTGTGTTTCATGCTACATAGCAACTACTATGTAAATGTGAGATATTATTACATAACATATGCAAAGCTTTTTTTGCAGAGCTTAAAGTACTATATAATTGCTAGCTATTATTATCCTAAGTAATGCTTTTAATTTTAATCTATCCACTAAGATTGAAACATCAGAAAAAGACTTAAAGAAAGATAACTACCTAAGGACGTAGTAAGTCCTTTCACCACCTCGAGGTCACATGCAGTCCCTCTAGGTCCTCAAGGACGACCCTTTGACTAAATCCAAACTTCACAGAACAAATCCCCGTAATAAAAGGACTTGTTCTGTAAAATTTGGACTCAGTCAAAAGGCCGCACTCTAGGACTTAGAAGGCCACATGTGGCCTTGAGGTCACTAGTTCCTCACCCCTGCTTTCATCTATGGGTAGCAATAACTACATTAGCTTTAAACGTCCTGTATGGAAAAACTCATTTTTGACTATGCCCAGCTGAGTCTGCAGTAGGCACTCACAATGCACTATGAACCATCAGTCTACTGATTTATGGAGACTAGAGCAGAAGGAGCCTTTTGGGCATTAACCCCTTTGTTTATTATTCAAATCAATAATTGCTTATTGAGTATGATTCAGTTCAGACATTTATTAAGCACTTATTACAGTCAAAGGGATCATATTGGGTTTTAGAGTCACTACGCTGAATATTGCGGCAGTCTCCTTCCACCTGTCTTTCTAGTATTCTGACAAATCTAGGTGGTGCAGTGGATGGAGTGCGGAGCCTAGAGTCAGGAAGATCCGAATTCAAATCCAACCTCAGACAGTTGATGCTGAACAAGTCACCCTCTGTTTGCCTTAATTTCCTCATCTCTAAAATGGGGATAATAATAGCTTCTAGCTCCCAGGGTTTTTGTAAAATGACCTAATACTTGTAAAGTGCTTAGCACATTTTCTAGCACACAGTAGGTGCTATACAGATGCTTATTCCCTTCCCTTTCCTATTGCATTTTTTGAGGGTAGGGTATAATTAGTGACAGTGGTAGAGTGTTGGAAATGGAGTCAGAAGACCTGAATTTTTGTCTGGCCTTAGATGCTGTGTGACCCTGGACAAGTCACTTACTTAACTTCTCTTTTCCTCAGTATTCTCATCTGTAAAATGGTAATAATATAATAGCACCTACCTCCTAGAGATGCAAGGATCAAATGAGATAATAGTAAAGCACTTAGTCCAGTAACCGGCACGTAGTAGGTGTTATATAAATGTTAGCTATTGTCATTATTAAAATAATAAAAGAATCTATCCTATCTTTAAAGACTTTCACTCCTAATCCTCTTTAATAATTAATTTCAGTACTTAATATTATCACAAAGTTTTTTTCTGCACTGACACGTAACTCAAGATACTATGTTGTTCTACTATATGTGACTATATATAACATATATCATATATGTTATATATGACTATATATAACATATATCATATATGTTCTGTTATATAGAACAATAGCACTATTCCCCACCCCCACAGTGTTAGACATAGGGATAAGGTATGGATCTATAATTTCATTGATATAAGGAATTCATGGGCTTGAGAAACTCCTTTTTCCTAATGCAGGGTGACATCTTCTCTGCTACATATAGTCTTATAATTGTCAAAATTACTGAGAATTTAACTTACTTGCTCAGGGTCAAACACAGATAGTCCTTGAAATGATGGTTTTTTTTTTCTTTTTAACTTTTTATTTTTTAAAATTTATTTATTTTTACTTTACACCATTCAGTTTAAATTTTCTCCTCCTCCCTCTTCCCCTCCCCAAGACAGTGTGCAATCTGATGTGGGTTCTATATATACATTCATATTATATATTTTTTTATTCCAAAGTCTGCTCTTTATCAACTATCCCATCCAGGTATTGGGAATCAATCATCAAACCTTACTACTCAAGTCATGCCATTCCAAGTCCTTTAATTTTTTCTCCTAATTTCTAGTCTCCAAATTTAAAATAAAAACCCCAAATTACTTTTTTAAAATGTATCAATGCATTTTGTTTTGGTACAATAGACATTTCCCAACAAATAATTATTTCCTTCCTCTCAAAAGTACATGTGTCACAAAAAGAATTAAGCAAAATCACCTCTTTAATTGCTTTCAGTCACTCTTGCATTCCTTCTCTACAACTTCTTAAGTTAGGGAGTCACATAGTAGCCTTAACATTTTAAACGGATATTATTAATTTTTGTCAATGGTGCATTCTGCATGCCCAAAGCATCACGTGCCTAATTTTATATGTGTATCTTCTTCCTCAGGGCAACCATACTCCGTAGAGAACTATGTTTTTGATCTTTTTAGTTTAAACTATTGTTATTTACTTAAAACATTTCTTCCTTAAAATTCTGAGATCCAAATTCTCTCCCTTCCTCCTGCCCCTCCCCATCCATTGAGAAGGAAAGCAAGATGCTATCAATTATACATGTGACATCATGCAAAACAGATTTCCATATTAACCAGAGATAACTATGAATTTTAGCACCCTTTTCTTCACTTACCATTTAGTCATTTAGTCCCCAACTCTATTTGTATGTCTTGCTAAATAAATTTGATTAAATGAATCGTTCTGCATTTCTAACACTTATAGATTGCTTCAACAAATCAAGGCTACAAAAAATACTATTTTTTTCTCAAGATCCTTGCTCTTTCCATTTTCCAAAATGGGGTCATTAGTCAGTTTACTTCACAGTATTGCAAGAATGTGTAACTTCCTTATTGTAATTAATAAAAATAGTGGATTAATTGCACTAAAAATAAGACACCAATTGGAAAGAAGTCACTAAATTGCTAGTATGTTAGTACAGTCTAATATTTATTTTCCATTTCTTTCCATTTCTATTACTACCTTGAGAGGCAACAGTATAGTAGAAAAGATCACTGGAGGTAGGTAACAACTGGGTTCAAATCTTGCTTGGAAACTTATTACCTCCATGACCAAGAGCAAATCATTCAGCCTCTGTGAGCCTCCATTTTCATTTATATAAAACTTGGTAATAAATACCTATAATACTCATTACACAGCTTTGGGCACCTATAAATTTAAAACATAAAATAGAGGAAAATGTTAGACAATGGGAGGATATTCTTATGTAAGAAAAATGATTATTGAGTCAAGAAGAGAAATAATGCCTTAAAACAAATTGCTGAAATTTTTATTTTAGTTTTTTTAATTTTTAAATAATTCCCCAATAAAGGTTAAGAAGAAAATGTTAATTATTTATAATTAACTTGCTAGCACATCTCTTAATTAGCCAAGGGTCTAAGCCAAAGGGAACCAAAGATAGCCCCACTGATGCTATCAGGACAATCTCCTTATTGTCTCCAGGAACACAATATTCCCTGAGAATTCTCTCTCCTATTAAAATCCCACCCATCCCTTAAAGTCCAACTCAAAATCCATATCCTTTCTACTCTAGGTCTTGTTAAGTTTCCTCTTCCCTGAATTCTGAAGGATTGATATGTTCTTCTAAATGATTTAGCTATTCTAAATTTTCCCTATTATTTTATATGTGCTTTTAATTAATGTTTATATTTCCATTAAAATCAGCATAATGGGATCTTTTATTACTGAAATCTTTATGTCAATCATGAGACAGCAAAGAAGTAGTCCATTGTTGAACACAAGGTTGTGAAATTCTTCTTGCTCTCTACCAACAAACTCATTAAAAATGCCCTTAATTCATTTATAGCCATTATGCAGGATCAATATAAATATTTTTCTCAATAAAAGTAGTAATAAAATGATCCTGCTTATGTCATCTGCTGAACATTTTATTTTCTTCCATGTATATTTTAAGTATATTGTTTCTAACTAGTGGTATCTATTTCTTGCCAAGGAAAAATGATGTCCTACTGGCCAGGATGAAATCCCTAGGCTTGGCATGAACTACAGATGAAGAGGGGATGTGAATCTTAAAAAGATAATTTTGTTTTTTCTTCCCCTTATGCTGGAGGCAAAACATCTTGAGAGTCAAGGAAGGAGAGAATGAGGAATTCCTCCATGGCAGAAGATTTGAATTAAGCACTGGCATGGATGCAGAAGTGGTTCAGGATTTTGCTTTTGGTTAGGTAAAGATAAGGAATGAGTACTGGATGCTGCTATCCCCATCAGGAGACTAATCCATGAAGACATCACTAAAATGATAGCCACTGTGGCTGCTTGATTCGCCTGACATTGATAACGATAACACTTGCTCTCTTCTTCATCTCCAAATGGGTGAATTCATATACCACAGCTTTCCTGTTCTTTAAAGTTAAATTGATACCTTAAGCTTTAATTAGCCCCAATGTCACGTAGATAATAGATTGACCCTACATGTTCCTGGTGGCATGCTTCATTATTTGTAAAGGGAAAGGTAGGGAGAAGTAAGGCAGTGGCTGATAATTTCTATTGTTTTCCTAACCAACCGTCTCTGAAGGGAGACCATGGTGGTAACTAAAAAGTAGATCCTATCTGTTAGAAGAGGAAAGGGAGGGGTTGTACAGGGCTGGCCGTACATTTTCCAAAGATGGGGGCCAGCTGTCACTGAATCACTAATTTCCTCTTCACCTACAAGAAAACTGTCAAATCCCCACAAATAGGTAGCTATATTCTCTCCCTCTGTTTCTTCTTCCCTCCCTTTCTTTCTTCTCTCACTACTCATTAAAATTATGCCCTCTTTCCTTCCCCACTGCCACAAAAATTGAGGTTTTTGTAACAAATATTGTCAAGTGAAACAAATCAACACATTGGCTATGTCTTTGAAAATTCAGTCTTCAAGACTCATGTCCCCAGGGAGGGGTTTAGAAGAGGTCAACAGACTTGGCACTCTGCATAAGGAAGTAGTGGAATTTCCAACAGAGGACAAAGAAATGTATTTAGTTTCCATTGGACCAGTGGGAAGGTCAAGGTGGGCCACCTTAGGAGGACAAGTTCAGAGCCAGAGATCAGTTATTCAGATAAGGAGGTAAGCACTATGAACGTGAAAATCTATCTTGGAAAGAACACTGGACTTGGACTCATATCTCAGCTCTGCCATTTAATACTTCTGTGACCTTGAACCTCACTTTTTGGAACCAGATGATCTGTAAGAAGCCCTCAATTTCTACAACTATGATTCAGCTTTTCTTATGCCCACCATAGATTTTTCCACTCATCATCTGTCATGAGTATGATGTAGTGGGAGAGAACTGGATTTAGAGTTAGGAAAGAAATTCAAACACTAGGTATTAACCTTCTTAGTTATATGACTGGGCACATTTTGTCACTTCATGGGGCCTCAATTTTCTCTTCTGCAAAATGGAGATAATGATTCTTGCAACACCTTTCTAGGGAGCACAGTGCTTTGCAAATTTAAAAGTGTTATATAAATATTGAGCTATGATTTCAATTGCCCCTTTTAGTTTGTAATATGAACTTCGTTGTTCTCAGATTCTTTCTGTTCCAGGACAAACTATGGTATAATATAAAGTTATGTTATAGGGATACTGTCTCAGTTGGAGAAAAAAGTGGCAAACCATTCCAGTATCTTTGCCAAGAAAATCCCAAGTAGGGTCATGAAGAGTTGGACACAACAAAACATCTCAACAACATGACCTCATTATTAAGCTCTTGGTATAAAAAAGTTTTTGAGCTAGAAAGTGATGGGGTTATGGGACCTGGACCCCTAAAAGGAAAAGACAACATTTCAGCAACCCAGTCTCTGGCATTTTACCTGAGGCATCTGGCCTCTCCCAACCCACCTAGATAATACTCAATAATCCTTTTAACTCCCCTTCCACTGTGGCTCTCCGACCACTTGCCTCCTTATTGTCTGTATTTGGAACACCCCAGGCTATTTACTACTCCTTAATCCCATCCAGATTTTCCCATTGTCTTTTCCTACATGTAAGTACCAATGTTAACCCCATTAGATTGCTCAGATTCATTTAAAATCTAGCACACTCAGCGCAACAGAAGATACCACAAATGGTAAAGAATTGGGGGATGAGGGAAAGCTCATCAACTGGGGAAAGGCAGAACAACTTGTGGTATATGAACATATTGGAATGCTATTGTGCTATATGAAATGATCAGCAGGCAGATTTTAGAAAAACCTGGAAAGACTTACATCAACTGACGCTGAGTGAAGTGAGCAGAACCAGGAGAACACTGTATACAGAAACAGCAACACTGTGCTATGATCAGCTATGACAGACTTAGTTCTTTCAGTAATACAACGATCCAAGACAATTCTAAAAGACTCATGATAGAAAATACTATCCACATCCAGAGAAAGTTCTATGGAGTCTGAATATGGATCAAAGCATACTGTTTTCGCTTTTTTCCTATGGTTTTCCCCTTTAGTTCTGTTTCTTCTTTTAGAATATGAAAATATGTTTAACATGATTATGCATGTATAAACTATGTCAGATTGCTTGCTGGGGGAGGGAGAAATTTTTGGAATTCAAAATCTTATAAAAAATGAAAGTTGAAAACTTTCTTTACATGTAATTGGAAAAAACAAAATGCTATTTACAAAAGAAAAAAAGTACCACGGAGATCACTTGAGTCCAAAATCTTCATTTTACAGAAGAGGAAACTGAGGCTAAGAGAGGAAAATGACTTGTCCAAGGTCATAAGCCAGTAACAGAAATAGGAGTGGAATCAGGTCTGCTTACAAGTCTTTTACTGTACCGCACCCTAATCACTTAATTATGAGTTAACTTTTGGTTGCCCATAGTTCATTTAATATTAATCACTTAATCTGGTCTTCTGATCCTATTTCTCTGAACAATCTCTTTTTGTAAATGATAGCCTTATAAATAAAAAATATTTTTATTTAAGAATATCATGTGACTATGTCTTCTCTGTTTAAATACAATGTTAGCTCTCTAAAGGACAAGGATGATATATATTGATTTGTATCCCGTACTGAGCCTACCAAATACTTATTGAACTGAATGTATAGCCAGACAAGTGTCCTCTAAGATGGTCAAAGTTGGTCATTTCAGATTTTGGTTCTTGGAGTTTCATCACAGAGACTATTCAGCATCTTCTCTCTGCATTTCTTTCATGCAATTGATGATCTCATATACCTAAGGGAAAGGGTGGGTATTCAAAATTCTTGGTGCTTCAGAAAGGAAATGTTTCCAGGGTGGGTGCTAGAAATTAACTCTTAGTCTTATCAAAGCTCCTGGCTTCCCTTGGTGGTATGGGTGGTGGTGGTAAAAACACAGAAAACAGGGGAATGAATAACTAAAAACATACACACACACCCAACCCCCCACTCACCAGCAGCTCTTTCTTGATATGTTCCTCCATGACCACATCATATCTTCCTGCTAATCCAGGGACTGATAGTCCTCTCACATCACAACAGCTGACTTTGAAGTTGGCTTTAGCTTGCTGTTTCAACAGCTGAATTGAAGACTGATTACCTCATTTTTGGCCCATGAAAATGAATATGTAAGAGAGAGCTAAAAACTCTATCATTCCTCTTCCCTCCTGGCAAAGACTATATTCAGTCCTCATTTCATTTTGAGAGTTCATTTACTCTTTAGTCTAACATAACCTGACTAGGTGACATACAGTCTCTAATCTCTTAACAGGCTGGGTAACATGCATTCTTACCTCTCATGAATTGGACCTGCTAATCAGTTAGCCTACCTGCAGGGCAAAGGCTAAGGAAAAGTAAGATACCACATTAGTGCAGTCATGAAATGAGGGCTGACATTCTACTTGGCAATGACATATGCAAGACTTCTACCCTCCCTTTCCCCCTATCAATTTTAAGGGTTTTGAGTATTATCCCTTAAAGGCCTTTGAAAAATTACTCATCACTTTCAGTAGCTACTTATTCTGCTCTGGAGAAGAAATAGTTTAGTGATGGACTTTCTCTTTCCATCTAACTCACCAAAATATTTAGATATCCAGGTACAGAGAATAAAACGCTCTCTCAGATGGGATACCTGAAGGAAGAGTGGGTCACAGGCCCGTAGTATCCCATTTAACCTCTTTTCTTTCTTCTTTACCCTGAAACATGACTTTCCCCTGGAGTTACCACCTTCCTTGCCTGGCACTGTCTATAACACTGGCCCATCCTCTCATGCCTCTCCCATATTTCAGTTACCTGATCAGAAGTTAACATACACTTTGCTCCCTCCACACTTCAGTTTTACTCATAAATGTCCCCTTTTTGGAGATTTCATATTCTCATCCTCTTCAGATTCTTGTGCCTTTCAGTTACCCATCTCTAGGAGAGGCTACCATCTTCCTTAAGTTATTTTGGCACCAGGCTTCTCTTGATTTCTACCTTGCCCTCTTAACCCTATTCTTGGTGATGGTAACATACATCAGGCCTTTAAGTTCATCAGCCTTTTCAATTCATGACCCACTTTACCTCTATCATCTACAAGGATGGTTGTCAAGGATCTCAACAGACTAAAACTCAGAGCACTGAACCTCCCTTCTCTGACCACAGTTTCTTGACCTTTCAATCCTTTTATCATATTCTCTTTCTACTCTTCTTATGACATATTTCTAAGTGTTTTAAGCCTTCACACTGTTCTCTCAGTTCATCATTCAATACTGGTCTTTCTTTGCTCCCCTTCAGTCTTGACTTAAGAGCAAGCCATTTCAACAAGACATTATCATCCACATATAAATCCTTTATCTACTTCATTTTTCTAGGGTTCCTGATATACTAATCCCAAACCCTGTGTCACTCCCACTTAATGCCTTTCCAGCTCGGTATGGTAGAATGCCAGAGTTAGAGGAACTGGGTTTGGCAACTCACTGCTTGAATGACTCTGGACAAGTCATTTCATCTCTGTCTGCCTCAATTTCCTCATCTACAAAAGGAGATATGATCAACTAGATGGCCTCTAAGATCTCTTCTAGATATAAGCTGATGATGTGTTCTGAAGCTGTAGGCTACTGGTAAATAAAGTCACAAAATGCTATTTAGATTCACTCTAAATGTACGCCATCTTGTTTCAACTGGGTTCTTACCACCTTGAAACAGTAGTATTATTTTTCTCTAATTGACTCTCTTTCGCATGCTCCACATAAATGATTACCAACCAGTTTTCTCCTCTCTCCTTCAGCCCCCAACACCAACTTTCCCCCTACTCTTCTGTCTTAACAGATAACAGATTTATTGAAATAAAATTGAGATTATCTCTCAGGAACTTCCTCCACAAATAAATTCCATTTATGCTCTTACGGACCTTCTTTTTTTCCTTCACTCTCAAAGTGATTCTCTTCCCGGTCAAAGTTAACCCCTTCTCTTTCAACCCCGGATCTTAAACTCTGCCACATTCCCTAGTTCTTTGTTCTACTCCTCATTTCTTCCATCTCAACTGGAATCTTCTTAGTTTTGCTATATTATTTTTCTAGCATTCATTCTGCCCTTCTTACTACATTAATTTTGCTAATGTAAGGAGATTCTCTGGAAAGGTACCAACATCCCCAGAATGCTTCAGGACAGGAACAAAATACACTTTTGGGGAAGCTAATCTAGATTACACAGTCCATGACGTACTGGGACCAGAGACACCCCTCCCCCTGCTCCTTCCCCCCTTTCACTGGGAGGAAGTACTAAGGTTAAAGAAAAGACAGGAAGGAGAAAAAGGATAGAAATAGAGACAGATGTGGTAATTTCACCAATATTATCAATGAGAATAGATCACTATAAAAATGCATAAGCAATGTTCTATTTCATGTCTATTTGTTGCTTTTCTTACAAATGTTCTCTGAATGTTTTGCCTTAAAGAGAAAACTTAGATGGGGGATGACAGCTGTCTTCCAGCATTTGACGAGATGTCATTTGGAAGGGACTAGATGTGTTCTTGACCCCACAGCGCACAATTAACAATAGCAGTGAGAGTTACAGACAGGCAGGTTTAGGTTGGGAGCAAGGAAACATTTCCTAACAGCTAAAGCAGTCCATAAAGGAAGAAGCTTCCTCTGGAGAGTCAGTGACCCTTCACTAAAGCTCTCTCTTTAAAAGAAAAATGTTTTATTAAAAACTTATTATTGAACATCAGTGCAACTAGGGTTGCTTAGCAACTTTACAGATTTAAATTATTTTCAATTGCAAATACCATCATTCTTCGGTCACTCCTTTAAAAGCTCCCGTCAGGACCATTTGTTCGTTATTTTTGCTTATATGTTGTTATGGTATTATATTATGTCCTTATTCCGCTTTATTTTACTTTGAATTGTTTCAGAGGTGTCTTTCCAGATTTCTTTATAATCCTCATGTTTTCCGGTCTTAATTGCATTACAACTAGGGGGCACAATGGATAGAGTGCCGAGCCTAGAGTCAGAAAGACTCATTTTCCTGAGATCAAATCTGGCCTCAGACACATACCAGCTTTGTGGCCCTGGGCAAGTCACTTAAGCCAGTTTGCCTCAGTTTCCTCATCTGTAAAATGAACTAGAGAAGGAAATGGCAAACTCCTTCAGTATCTTTGCCAAGAAAACCCCAAATGAAGAGTTGAACACCACTGAACAACTTCAGATACACCAATCTTGACAAGAAAGGAATGAAGAGGAAATAACTTGGGACACTCTAAGAATTCCTTGGTCCACTGGCAGAAGACCAACAAAAAAGATCATCAGATGATTTTTCTATGCAGACTCAGCAGTCCCCATACATATTCCCTTTTGGTACTTTGCATTTCTCTTCTGTGGGGCATTAAGAGAAACCATATCTTCTTTCTTCTATTTCATAGCATTGTCATTCAATGAGGAAAGATTCCTTCCCCATCCCACTTTGCCTCAAGAAAGCCTATCATGGAGGGTAAAGGGAGTGATGGATTGTAATTCTTTGGGGTTACCTAGGAACATCAGGAAATGGGAATGTTACTGATAAGTGGCACTGTAAACTCCCTGAAGATTTAAGCACTGTCTTTTGCCTCTTTTTGTATCCTTGGCTCTTCCTTGTACATAATAGTCACCTAATAAATGTTTATTGAGTTGAATCAAACTGAATAAGGCTATGGACATGAGAGTTAGAGGATAGCAGAAAGGCTGGGCACTATGGTGGGTGGTGCATGTGTGAATGTGCTATATGAAGGGTCTAAGTGCAGGAAAGCCGGAAACTCTTGAGAAGCCTAGCAATGGGGCAGTGGTTCATGCTTTCCTTTGGCAAGATCTCCTTCCTCTATTTTATAGCATCCTGGTGGGTAGGAATATGTTTATTCTGACAGCTGGCTTCTCTAGTAATTCCACACAGAGTAATGTCAACTGAGAACAATGGGGCTGAGGTCCAGAGAGAGAGGACGATGTGAATCATGCCTGGCTCATGCCGCCTTTTAATTGTTTCCATCCCTAGAGGAGCAGAAGGATCAGGGGGTGGGGACTCACCAGAGAGCCTCATCTTTGCTCTCTTTCTCCCGGAAAAATCTCGATTTTTATCGTATATTATAGCTGAAAGGGAAAATGCAAATGTCAAAATACAATGGAGAGACCACAGGGTGGAGGGCTGTTCAGCTGAAAATTTCAGTTTTGTTTGGGGAAATCCTCCCCTCTTGTGGTGCAAGGTGAAAACTACATGTATAAAATAGGAAATGCTTTGTTTTGTTGTACATGGCCAATATGCTTCTGTTTCTCTCACCATGATGATTGTGCTAACCAGAAACAGGCTTTCTTTCTTTCTTTTGCCACAGTTCTGTTTTATTTTTAAAATTCATTATTTGTTTTAAGCAGTCATTTAAAAACTGCTGAGTTCTAAATTCATTCCCTCCATCCAGCCCCTTCCCAATCCATTGAGAAGGCAAGGAATATGATATCATGAACGTGAAATCACATAAAACATATTTCCATGTTAGCCCAATCAGGCTTTCACTGAGTTACTTTTGAACCAAGTTACAAGTATTTGCAAGAAAGTCTGGCTGAGGTTCTATCTATAATCTATAATGAAGGGAATGAATCTGGCAGATCAAAGGAGATAATATTCGTAAATCACTTAGCCCAGCATCTGGCACATAGTAGAGATATGTAAATGTGCCAGTTATCATCATGTTGTCATTTTTCCATTTTTCTAAACACGGGCAAACTTAGTAAGTCAAAATGTGGGCTGAACTTGAGAATGGATTAACTAATGAGCTGGAAAGAGTACAGAATATGCAACCATGCAAATAACTCCCCTGTTAATAGAGGATAATGATAGCTTAAAGACAGGCTTTAACATAGTTTACATTTATATAGAGTGGCTGTGTAACAATAGAAAAAGAATAACAGTAGACAGAAAACTGATCTCAGAATCAGGTAAACCGTGGTCCATTTACTGTGTCTGTGACTCTGGGCAGGGAAGTCACTTAACCTTGTGGTGCTCTGGGCAATTCTAAGGCAACTTAGCGGAGCAATAGATAAGAGTTCTGGGTCTGGAGTCAGGAAGACCCGAATTCCAATCCAGCCTCAGATACTTAAGAGTTGTGTGACTCTGGACAAGTCATTTATCTTCTATTTACCTCGGCTTCCTCAACTGCGTAATGGGGATGATAATAGCACCTACTTCACAGGATTGTTGTAAGGATTAAATGAGATATTTGTAAAAAGTGCTTCCCCTCCTTCCCTATAAGTTACAAAGAAATCAACTCACACTGATAGAGATGATTTCCTTATATGAGAATAAGGGTTGGAACTTGGATGCAACCTCAGGTCCTTTGATTGCAGAACTAATATTCTTCAGTTATCATGCTTCTGCTACCATGATCTCTAAAGTTCACCTTCTTCCTTAATTCTGAGAACTTATCTCACTTGGTATTCACAGCAACCCTACTGAGACAGGCAGCACGTTTTGATGGAGTGTGGTAGAGTGGAAAGGATGTTGGGTTTGTAGTCCAAGAACTGGTTCAGATCCCAGTCCTGGTTTAAAATCTAGTCCTGCCACTTGCTTCCTTGTGTGATGTGGGGAAAGTTACCCAGCCTCTGTAGGATTCAAATTACTTCATTTATAAAATGATGATAAATGGTACGTATGGTCCCTACCACTCTAGAACAATATTCCTATAACAAGTAGTCACAGGTAGGAATACTATCAAAGGAATTTGAACTCAGTGATATGAAATTTCCAAAGTCACACAAGTAAGGTATAAAGAATGCCAGGTCTCCAATCCAACTCCAAGTCAGAGCCTTATCCACTTACAACAAGTGATGAGTTACCACGTGCTACTTAATGGCCTTCCAAAGTGGAAACCAACAGCAAAATCCCTTTGCTTCCCTGATAAATGCCTTATTTAGAAAAACTTTCAATTTTATATTCTGCGGATGATACCTCCTTCATGTTTATTTGTGAGACTTAACATGTTTCCATAACTACCACACAAATAGACCTCACAGATTTGTATGTGTGTGCATGTGCCTGTTGATTTGAAAGGGTCCTAAGAGCTGGAAGTCACCACAGTAGCTTGTAGAGGACCAGGCCAGGTAGCCTCTTAACTCTCCTATTTCTTACAACGTTGAAGGACTGCTCAGAGGACAAGTGATAGACTAAAGGGAAGCCAAAAGGAAAATTGAAATAGGTTTCATAGCCTCTGTGTTACCAGTCACATCAGGCCCACTCCTGAGGTAGCTCCAAGTTGAAGCAGAACTCTTGGAGAAGCCAACTCTACTCAGTCTTTGGAAACACCTTCCCATCTGATAGGTCAGGGTAAGGAAGGGGTCAGAACCTGAAGTGACACTACTCAACATAAGGCAACGAATTTTAAGACTCATAGCCAATAAGCATTTATTAAGCATCTACAAGGTGCCAGGCACTGTGCACAGGGGAGACAAAAACAAAATAACGATCCTCAAAGATCTTCCACTATATCAGGAGACAAGAGATGCACATAAAAGTATAATGAGGGGACTGACCAACCAGTCTTTTGAGAATGCTCAGATTTGCCCTAATACAGAATATGTTCAGTATTCTATGTCTGCTATCAATCCAGCATATAGACCTTCAGAAACTTCTTTCAGCCATGAAGTCTCAAGGTTAATACTTATGTGATGGTAAAGAGTCTTCTGATTGGAGAGAAGCAGGAGGTAGTGATGGTGATTCAGTAGAGGACAAGTCAGAACTAAGTGTGCATAAGAGAAGCAAAGGGATGCTGTGTCAGGATAATGCTGGCAAATGTTTGACAACCATTTCTCAGAAAAAAGTATGCATGATACATTGAAAATTTTAATTTCTATCATTAATGTTTTCTCCATAATTTTCTTAAATCTAGACAATCAGTAAAACAAGTTCTGATTTGTAGCATTTATTCATTTCCAAAGTATAAATAAATGTTTAGGCTAAAAATTTGACAATTGGCTGAACATGAATTGTGTCAAGCACAGCCTTGATCTTTCACTTTCTTTCCCTGATAGCTTTTGAAGGGGGAGCATTACCTTATTTTCTCACTTAAGTGATCACTGGCTTTTCTTCACGTTTTCCAACTATTCTTTGAACTACATCAACATTCCTAACTGCATGATCCAAGTTTCTTCCCCAATGCCCTTCCTATTAGTTCTTACTTTCTGTGATATTCTGGAGCAGCACTTATGGTTTGTCACTCAGGCTACGATTCTTAAATTTGAGAAACGTGGCCATGGGATCACTTGTATGCATTGTCATTCCATTCCATTTTGTTAGAGATCAGGAAATATGAAAGAGGGGAAAGAAAGAAGAGAGGCATGGGATAGTGATTCTCTCACCCTCTGCCATCCTGCAGAGAGATGTTAGGACAATGTCAAAGGACTTGCCATCCCCAAAAAGGGACACAGGTCTGAAGACAAGCTATGTGTCTAATATTAGGGGAGAATTTTCTAGAGAATTAATAGAGATAAATCGGTCTCTAAAAAGTCAAGACATCATGTTAACTTATTTCTCATAGAAACTGAGAACAAGAGCTATAATGATATCAGTTTTAAGGTAGTTAGGCAAAATAGGGAGGTGTTTTGGAATCCTATTTTAAAGCTAACAGTTTTACATGGACATTTTCTTCATTATCCCCAGTTGTCCTGATCTATACCTTGTCACTGGACCCAGATGGCTGCGGAGGAGAAAGTGAGGTTGGTGCCTTTGCACAGCCCTGCCTCACTTAAATCCGATGCACTTGCAAGTCATGGCATGACCTTCCTGATGTCATGGTCCTCTTTGAGAAGGAAGGGCAACCAACTCTTATCACGCTTATGGCCACTGTGGAAGTAGAAGACTGGTGAGGACCAATAGAGCAGTAAGCAGAGACGTAATTTTATGTGGTGTTGATGTTTCTAAATGAACTAGTAACAATGAAGCCTGCAGACTAGAGATGTGACTTACCCAAAGCACATGAGTTTTCCTTCCACATTTATTTCCACACCAGGTTTTTGTATATGCCCACTCTTCACATAGCTATTGAGTATCTGTGGGTTTATATCTACATTATGACGTATTTTATTATTTGTGTATTTGCCTTAATACATCAGTATTATTTTGCCTTACTAAATAAATGCTAATGTTTAAGGTATATAAGCACCATTATTATGAGAGGCTGGCTGGTAATGTAAAGACCACACATAATATGGATTATTGTGAGTGGCTGGTTGGGTAGATAGAAAACAAATTGTATGGGGGCTCAAGACCTAGAGTGATGAATAAGGGAGCTATGTTTCCCCTTAATAGGATTACCTTTGTAACCCCAAAAGGATTTGAAGGTAACAGTGTGGTAGCTATCTTTGGGAACCTAGACTAGTAGGCATAAGAATAGATCAGAGTGAGCCAAACCCAGAGAAGGAGGCTATCCCATATAGGTATGAGTCCCCAAGTTTGATACTGTGAGGTGTTTATATCCCACAATAACTATAGTGACTAGATCCCACTAGAAAATACCGTCACTTTATGTAGTTGGGGCATTAGAATAGCCCCCACTTACAAATGTTACAGTGGACAGGATTTTTCTTTTTTTTTCTTAAAAGCTTTCCTCTTAGTTTGCTCATTCTTTTGTCTGTAGTGGGGGTGATACGCATCCTTTTCCCAAGCTGGAACTGCGTGGGAGGAATAGAGGAAAGGCACTGAGGTAAGGAGAAGCTTGTGCTAGATCTCAGAATGACTAGTGGAAGTTTGGGGAAGAAGGCAAGACACACATTGCCGTCAGAAGCTCAAGTGGTTGGCTGGGCAGGCAGAAAATGATATGGGTCTTCAAGATCTAGAACGAAAAGTAGAAGAAAGCGTATTTCCCTCTAATAGGGTTACCCCTTAGAATTCCAAGAGGGTTTGAATGGAACTACGCAGTAGTTGTCTATTTTGGGATCCTAGGCATAGATCCTTAGCATCATAGGACCGTAGATACAAAAGAGATCTTAAATGGTAGCACTAGAATTTAAATCCAGGTCCTCTAGCTCCAAATTTAGCATTCTTTCCATTCTACCTCAATGTCTTTCATCTGGTCTCTTAATCCTAATGCTTTCCTTTGGATCAGCTGCCCAAATATAAAACATGTAAACATACAATCTAATTCTATTACATCTGTTTGAATACCTGATGTAGTAAGAGTTGGCCTTGTCACACAGTCATGCTCTTGGCATATCGCAGGTGGAAATATGAACTGTGAACTGCAGAAAGTCTGGGCAACAGGAGTCATAAGGATGCAAGTAGATGCAAGACACAGAGAAGGAAAGAAGTGATATTGGGAAACACTGTCCCCTCACTGAAGTTCCTATGTGGACAAAAACTAAAATACAATTCTGAGTATGATGAGAGTCTTGAAACCTTCCTAAGAGGTTCCCAAGAACCTAGGAAGGTTTCAAGACCACTGGAAAACTAGGCTATACACACACACACACACACACACACACACATATTATATATGTTTTTTTCCCCTGTGCCTTTCTTTATATCTGCAAAAGCACTGCCTGACACAATGAATATTTAATATGTTATATGCTTGTTTCTGTCTTTTCTTCATTAATCTATTCTCTGTTAAATAGTCTTAATGAAAATTCAAATTGACTACAATGCTAGAAAATAAAACGTTAAGAGGCAACTAAAATCAAGTCTGGCAGACAATGTTGAAGCTGTATTATCAAAGTTAAATCACACATTCTTTTTTTCCATTTATAAATGATATACCTCAGAAATGGAAGGTGGCACGGACTTTCATTTTTAATCAAAGTTTTTGTTTATAAATGTTTGGGAAATATTCTTTATTGGGATATTTCCTAAGAAGCATCTTTTTGGGTCAAAACAAAATGTATCAATAACAAAGTGTTTAAAAAGGTCAAGTAAAAATAAATAGTTTTATGAGCCCTTCTGCCTGAAAGGGTAGAGGATATAAAGGAACATGACCCTTAGAGAAATAAGCCATGTTTCTAATGTTCCTAAGGTCATCCTGAGTGGGGGTTGAGCCACTACCCACTTGTTACTGAGGAATCATACAGATTGAACCTTGTTCATGGGATTTCAGATATGGAAATTTTGGTTCATGATCTCAGATCTTTTCTGGTTATTCTACTTGACTTGCTATAATTCAGCAATTTCAAAGTTCATTATATTATTATTCAACAACTTTATCTTCTCCTAGTCAATTTCTGAGTCTCTCCAGGATAGCAAGCACCTTCATGGTGGATATACACTATTCTAAAACTGTCTCCTTACAAGTCCTGTAACTTATCTCTCCTCAAAGTCACACACAACCTCCATTACTGCTAAAGAGGGTTATCCACATGCAGAGATGAAGAGATAGAACTGTTCCCATGGATGTACCCTTTTTCATTCACAGCACAATGCATCTATTCTCATTTTCAAAATTAAGCAATTCAAAACCCAGAAATCCCCACTTCCACATACAAGATTTTCTCTACATAGAACCAAAAGTCATCTTGAGTCATGATTTTTATTTAACATTCTTTTTTAAATCCAGTAATAATACATTAACTGACATACTTAAACAGAGATTCCTACATATGGCTCACTTTTATATTTCAAGCTTTAAGGTATTATAAAACGCCTTCTTCACAATTACCCTGTGAGGTAAATAGTGATGATTGACTATCCTAATTTTATAGATGAAGAAAGAGAAACAGGGAGATTGGCCCAAGGTCACATAGCTTTTAAATGTTGAAGCCTAGACTGACAGAATCACTGTATTTGAGAATGAGAAGGGACCTCTGTGATCAACCAAGCCCAAACCCTACATGAAAGGAATCCTCACTACAACATACTTGACAATTGATTATCCAGCTTCTAAAGGAAGGGTACTAAATCTACTGTTCTTTCCAACAAACCACAACTTTCCATTTATGTTAGCCTTCTTGTATCATGGCTCGTTACGAATCTATCTGGATTGTGCTTAAAATTTATATTGTATGTAATACGTATATATATATATACATACATTTTCCTTAATGAAAACATAATAAACCTGCTTTTCCAGATACCATACTTCATCTACATCGTATTACTCTAGATAACAGGAAAAAGAATGAACTGCAACTCTGAAAAATATTAAAAGACTCCTACACTGATTAAAATATATACTTCTAAAAACATTATTCATTCTCTGACTATAAAGTGAATTGGTCCTTTGTAGTTGTAACAGGGTCATGGAAATTCAGAAATCACCAAAAGCTGATTATACTGTCCTGAGAATTTTCATCTTGTATATCTTGACATACCTTAGATCATCAAGATGTGGTTTTCAGCTGTAATTTTCTCTGCCTTTTTCCATCTTCTGCTCCCCTCAACAGCTGTCCTCTCTCAGCATAATGAACTGGGGGTAACGTACCATCTACTTTTTAAGCTATCCACTTGCACATTTGGCAAGCCAAGTAATTTAGTTGGCTGTCTCTTAGAAAGCTGCCACCTGATCAGGCAGGCTGCTTATAGTCATTTGAAGCAAAAAAACAAGGAAAATATAAAATTCTAAACATCTCCCTTTTTTAAAATTGCTTTCTCTCACCCACCTATACAAAGTACCACAGACTGTGTCAGAAGAAGTTGTGAGATAGTGGGAAAAACACTGAATTGGGCATCAGAAGATCTGAATTTGAATTCTGAATTGGCCACTCTGTGACCTTAGGAAACCACTTTTTTGGGGTGGGATAGAGAGGTTAGGGAGATGGACAGCTTTCACATCTGTCCCTCACATAATCATTGTGATGACTCAATGAGATAACTTAAGTGTGATATAAATGTCAGATGGTATGATCAGAGAACACTGCACTTTGAGTCAATAAGACCTGAGTTCAAATCTCACCTCAGATACTTAGCAGCTTTTATATTAGCAATTCACTTAAACTCTCTGCATTTCAGTTCCTCAAACTATAAAAGTACAGGATTGACTGTCTTCTAACATTCCTTCCAGGACAATCTATGACTATATTATCTTCAAGGACTCATACTGAAATTATTGGAATTTATTTTTAGTTCTCATCTCTTGTGTAGAAAAAGATCTTCATATCCACATCTAAAATTTCTTTCTTTCAAAGTGGAACCCAAATAATCTCTTTGAATCCAAGGAAGAGCTTTCTATATTACTTCTGCAAATGAAGAGATTATTTTCCAATTCCATCATGAGATATAGGATAAGTTAACTCACTCAGGAATTTAGCTACTTTATAGAGTAGGCAACTTACCAAAAGAAGTTAAGAAGAATAAATCTGTATGTTGGTGGCTCTCTGGCTAGGCAAACTTGTTAGAGAACTCATGAGCACAACATTTGATTTTTACACACCAATCACAACGTTATTGGCATGGGGAAAGGAAGACCACCAGGGGGGTAATATTTCATGAAACTCCAGAGTATTAAGGAAAACCAGATTCCATAACTGATGTAAGAAATAAGAATAACTGAAAAAAGAAACAAAAAGATTATTTTATTGTGGATATATGGTCATGATTTAGTACCATATAAAAAGGGAGTGCCTACAAGGAGAAGCAGTATAGTTTAATGGTTAAGGTGGTCATCCTAGATTAGGGTCTAAACCCCACCTCACTATTGACCCCCTAGGAAATCCTGGGCAAGTCGTCACTTTTCCTCACTGAGATTAGTTTCCTCATCCATAAAACAGGAAGATAAGCACTTAAAGCTCAGAGTCTTTGTGTGCACCTAATTAGATAATACTACCTAGATAATATAGAGAGCTTTCACAAAATTTAAAGTGTCACATGTCTATTGTATTGTTATCGTTTTTCTATTATCGTAATTCTATTTCAAACATCACCAGTGGTTCTGAGCGATAATATTACTTAAATGTGACACTGACATAGTGCTTTAGGGTTTTCTGAGGGCTTCCCACACATTAGCTTACTTGATCCTTACAACTCTATAAGGTAGGTATTAAAGATTGCATTATTGTCCTGATTTTACAGATGAATATTATATTTACTATTTCCTTGGCTTTACTTATTTCACTTTGAATGAGTTCATCTAAGGTGCCTCATATATAGCTTTAGTTTTCTAATATAAACTTTATTCATATCTTTTGTCTTTTACATTGCCTACATATCCCCTGTATGCCTCTTCCTCTCTCCTCCCAGAATCATCCTATATAACAAAGAATTATTTAAAGAAAAAGAAGAGAAAAAGAAGTGAAACTAATATACTGGTGGTAAATATATGTGTGTAATTATATGTATATATATGTATATATGTTTCATACTTAAGGAGCTCCCACTTAGCAAAGGAACATGAGTTCTCTTGTTTCTTTGTTCTTTGTAATTTTGTTACATTTAAATTTCACAGTTATGTGGGAGTTTTTCCCTTTATATTGTTGCAGCCATGTTTCTTGGTTCCATTTATTTCACTTTGCATCAATTCATGTCTTTCCAAGTTTCTCTTCATTCATGACACTCATTGCGGCTCACAGCCTAGCAATATTCCATTACCACAATATACCATGTACCACAATTTAGTTTACTTTTACCCTTTGGATGGGAATCTACTTTGTTTTTAGTTCTTTGCCATGATAAAAAGTGCTGCTATACGGGCCCTTTCATTTTATTTTTTTTCTTTAGATTTACTTTTAAAAGTAACAATAAATCCATCAGTTTTTCAAGGTTTCATCTACGTTGTGATAGTACAAAAAGGAATACAATCTAGACCCCACATATAATTCCCAAGTAGTCCCTAGTAGAGTATAGATGAGAGGGGAAAAGGCTTCTCTTTACTAGAAAAATGTTTATGTTGGCATTTAAAAAAATAAGATTGATACTCCAACTTTTCTTTGAGAGCCTAGAATTTAAACTCATACGACTATGTGACAAACTACATTTCCATTTTTTAAATAGTGTATAGGCTGGTGTGACTATAGCAGTGATCACATTCTCACAATGAAATCTAGCCATTATTCATTATCACACCTAGTATGAAATTAAGAACACTAATCTGAAAAGTTCAACTAACCCCTGAAGTGCTGGGTGGCTTGAACTGAATCCGTGTTACTGTCTGTGAGCCTCAATTCACCTTTTTGTAGAAACCCCTGGATTGAAGATGAACAGCTGTGCTGAGACGGTCGTGACGTAGACACAATTATTTTCATGACACCTGCCTCAGTCAATTCTTCTACCCTCTCAAATGGTCTCTATTTTTCTCTTTAAAGGACGACCTTTGACTTGGAATCGTCCTTTTTTCCTTTCTCCCAAAGTGGTTACTGAGATAGATTTTTCCAAAGAGTGAACTGAAATGAAGTATGACAATATAGTTGCTGAGTCTAGTAGTTTCCTTTATACTAATGGGTTTTACTAGCATTTTTATCATATGCGATTTGGTACTCTTTCAACATCATGCCAAAAAAGGCAATTTTTCTATAATTTATTTTTATCGAAAGCATTATCAAGCACTTTCTTCTACCTCAGGAAAGAAAAGTTATCTGTCTTTATGATTGGTGGTGAGTTTTTAAAAAAATAACTAAATGATTATCATCAATTCAAACTCACCTGGATAGTAAAAACATCAGTCATCATTATCCAACTTCCAATTCCTGAGAGAAATAATGGAAAATTAAAAGGAGAGTAGATTTCTACTAACCAAGCCAGGTAATTTTAATGATTAACTTTCAAGCTGCTATAGAAGAGAAAAGGCTTCTTTGTACCTTTGCCTTCCTACCTAAAATAAGATCAAAGCACATTTTCAATCTGATGAAAACTTGGCTACTGTAAGAAAAAAACGACACAAAACCCCACATTTCCCCCAAGCTATCAGCGGTATAAAGCTAAACTAATCACTGGGTGACAAGTTATCATCACTGTGTATGACAAAAGTTGGGGAGAAAAGTTCAAACTGCCTAAAGCAACAAAAACCTCCCCAAAAGTCTCAGAAGAGAGCGGATGGGCTTCATGGCTGGAGAGCTGCTATAACTGCAAAGCTCTCAGAAGGTGAGAGGATTACGGTCACGGGTGGCAGGAAGAATGAGAGGTCTGAGTAAGGAAACAGTGACAAAAGCTAGCGACAGTACCTTTATTTTTTCAGGTAAATTTTGAAATTTATGCTTCACAGATCTTATATGCTGTAGGCATGGCTACCATTTTGCTATTCAAAACTACCCCCAGCAATTTATGACTACAAGCTGGAGTTCACTGAGTCCAAGTGTCTCATTTTGTAGAGGAGGAAACTGAGGTTCCCAGAAATGCCCCAGGTCACATAGCTAACAAGTAGCAGAGTCTGGATCTTAACTTAAGACCCTTAGACTCCAAATCTATTGCCTCCCCCCCCATTATACCACATAATCCTTGAACATGGAATAGCATAGAAGAAAGGATTCTAGGGGCATCCTTTCTACTTTCTCATAGAATGACTTGGCTTCCCAGAGATTTCTTTTATGATCTCAGAAACTAGAATGGTCACCCTAGTTAAACTCTAGACTTTTGAATTAGGAACACTTGGGTTCAGATGTTACCTCAGACACCCTGGGCAAGTCACTCAAACTCTCTAAACTTTTATTTCGTTCATCTTCAAAATGACACAGTTAAACTAGAAGATATCTGAGGTCCCTTTCAGCTATAAATCTATGATACTATGATTTGTATGTATTGTACAGAATATCACAGAAACAGAGACTCTCAGAACTAGAAGGGAGCTTAGATTTTATCTCATCCAATCCATACCTGATCAACATTCCCCTCTCTAGCACTAATCATAAGTATGAATCCAGACTCTGCCTGAAGACTGCTAGAGTTGGGCAATCTCTCGTTTCCCATGGCAGCCCATTCTTCTATTGCATAGCACTAATTGTTAAGAATGTCGTCCCGTCCTCTCCCCACCACCCTCCGGTTACATTGATTCCTATGACAGGGCTTCCAAATGACAGTCTTTCAAATACTTTGTTATTCAGTTGTATCTGACTCTTTGTGACCCCAGTTGGGGTTTTCTTGGCAAAGATACTAAGTGGTTTGTCATTTCCTTCCCCACCTCATTTTGCAGATGAGGAAACTGAGGCAAACGAAGTTAAATGGTTTGCTCAGGTTTACACAGCTAGTTAGTATCTGAGGCCAGATTTGAACTCAGGAAGATGAGTCTTCCTGACTCCAGGTCCAACACTATCCACAGAGCCACTTAGATGCCCTAGATTCCATTCCATAGAAGGCTGCTGATTGGCTGTGTGCTCTGAGCAGTCCTGCAAAGGCTATATTAGCCAACTCCACACTGGGCATATGAGGCTCCAAGCAGGCTTTCTTTAAGCACCAGTAAAATCACTTTTCCTTTCAGTTTTCAGTCATGTGGACTTGCTTCTGGGTAAGATTCTCCCAGGACTCTCAAGAAACTATACTGAGAAGTTTCCCAATGTCTCTTTCAGAAGTCAAGGAGTATGTGAGAGAGAGTGTGTAACCTTGGACAATTTCTTCATCCATAACATGAAGGGTCTTGAAATGTTTGTTCTCAATTTGGATTGATGTTGCTCTGTCATTTTTCAGCCATGTCTGACTCTTTATGACTCCACCTGGGGTTTTCTTGGCAGAGATACTGAAGTGGTTTGCTATTTCCTTCTCCAGCTCATTTTACAGATGGGGAAACTGAGGCAAATAGGATTAAGCAACTTGCTCAGGGTCACACAGCTAGTAAGTGTCTGAGGCCAGATCTGAACTAAGGAAGATGAGTTTTCCTGACTCCAGCCCCAGCACTCTATCCGCTGCATCACCAATTAGCATCTATCATATATTCTACTCCTCTTCTAGGCTCCTCTTCTTTAGTGTGAACATCTATAATTCTTTCAATTAAGCATGGTACAATCTCTAAATCACTTCATCATTTTGGTCCCACTTTGGACATATCTGAGTTCTTAAGTTTGTGCCCGATTTTGGCTCCACCAGACATAGAAGGCAATTGAAAAGTTACGGAAGGTTCACC
The DNA here is from genome assembly GCA_023548195.1 of Bettongia penicillata ogilbyi. Taxonomy (NCBI): domain Eukaryota; kingdom Metazoa; phylum Chordata; class Mammalia; order Diprotodontia; family Potoroidae; genus Bettongia; species Bettongia penicillata. Next base: position 1,326,709 of record JAJHZJ010000084.1, on the reverse strand, counting down.
ACAAAGGTTCTAGGGATATAACTTGGAAAACCATGTAGCCTGGGACCAAGCAGACTGCCTGCCCATCTCTCCCCACAGTGCCAGATTACAAGAGAACCTGCTACCAGCCTCCTTCAAAGCCACAGACTTCAGGCACCCTGCCTGGACTCTCTACTGTGTAATTTATGCATTTGTTTGGAAGCAAGTGCTTCCTCCACACCCTATACTTTAAATTTATATTCTAAGGAGGGATGTGTTTTAGCAATTTAACCAACAGTGTGTTTAAATGACAGCTGTGGGGAGGCATATAAACACACAAAGCAAGTGAGAGAACTTGGAGGCAAATATTAACATAATTTGCAGATGAGAAAATTAAAGGATTGCTTAAATAAAATATAGAACTTTAGGGGTGAAATGTTTTTTGACAAAAAGATGAGAGTTAATCTTTTTTATAAAACCTGCTATTCCTTCCTTATCAGGAGATGTCAGGGAGAAGAGAAGAGCCTTTCAAACTTTGCTTAAGTCACTTAATGTTCCTAGGCCTCCATTTTCTCACCTGTAAAATGAAGGGCTGGACTCAGTAGTCACTGTCACCCTGGTTTTAGATCTACAACCCTAAGAGAATGCAATGACGTCTCCATTTCAATTTTATCTCCAAAGTATAGTCCTGGCTTTGGGTTTATAGAAATTTTCACATCCAAAAGAGAATGGGCTACATCAAGAGAGTAAATTTTGTTTAAGGAAATTTCTCAACTAGCCTTTATTTTTTGAAGAGTAAAAAGACATGTAAGATATATAGATACAGATGTGTGTATGTGTTAAAAAATGAATGAAAACATCTGTTAAATCCTATGTACCGGGCATGATCTCTGGAACAATAGGAGGGAACTAAATGAGACATTGTTTCCTAAGCAATGCTTATATTGATTTAATTATGGTTCCCAATGGAAGGTGGTGGGGGTTGCTGAGCCATAGGGAATATAGCAAGTAAATTGCCAACAGTGAAGAAAATTCTTAAAATTCAAGTGAGAATGATCTCCTTTTCAAAAATTATATTGATGGCAGGCAATAGTTTTAAAAAGTATTCCAACTATAATTTTCCTTAAGTTTCCTTTCTCTACTGTTCCAAACTGAAGTAACAATTTTCTTAAAAACTCTTCTGCGGAGAAAAAAAGTAAAAATGCTTTCACCTAAAAGAATTCTTATAAAAAAGTGTTTTAGGAGTAAGAGGGCACAATAGTCATGACTGAACCACAGATCATCCCTCAGGAGTCTCCCTTATTCCTTAGCAGATTCATAGTATCTTACTTAGATCCATATTGGTTTCCATTTCAGAGCTGCCACCAGTACATCAATTTTCCCTTTTTTGCTCTTCTTAAAATACAAAAACCCTTTTCCTCTTAAGCTGAATGGAACAATATGGAAATAAAGGTTATATTTTTTACTAGATACCCAGAAAAAATAAGTAACAAAACAGGTACAAGGTTAAAAGGATATGCTTAAATTCTGACTCGTAGGATATGCTTAAATTCTGATTAGAAAAGCCTGATCCCTCGGCCTCTCAAAATTTAATTCTGAACAGTATGAAGAGGGATGAAGAGTTGAAGCTAGCCATTATGAATTTGCCAGTCAGTGGGCAGTGAGAATTTGATAAAATTAGGTTAAAAGGAACATGGAAGGAAGGAAAAGGACAACCAACCAAAAGGGCAGTGGAGTGTATAGAGAGCTGGCCCTGATGCTAGAAAGGCTTAGGTTTGAGTCCTGTGTCTAATACATCAAGACACTGGCTAGGTGACTCTGGACAAGTCACCTAACCTCTCATTGCTCTAGGAAATCTTCTGATACTTAAGATGAAGAGGAGGTGCCAACTTGCATTGACAAGAAGAAGTATCTTCATCTGAAAATTTCCTATACCAATGAAATTACACATCGAGTACCTAATCCTATCCCTATAATAAATATCAGTTGTTCCCTTTTTCCTATTCATCCAGATACCTCCTTGGGAATTATAGCAGCCAAACCCGAGCTAGTCCCCTTTACTCTGAGGATGGTTCCAGGAACTAGAAAGGAATGTGTTTTATTAGACTACATAGGAGGTCGTAATAAATACCGTTGTTTCTTAAAAAGCAAAAGGGATAAGTAAGGTAAGCAAAGGAAACTTTGCAAATATCTGCTGTGTCTTAAACATCTGGTACAAAATGTAGAGTAATATAACTCTAGACTTTGATACTGGCTTAGAATTTATATCTCACTCAAGGTTTTCCTACCATGAGAACCTTCTGTATGGGGTGTTGTAACATTTGGGACTTCCTTAATCTGCTGCTGCTTAGAAACAGTCATTTCCTTAGTGAGAGTAATACATCCAGAAGCAGCAGGAGCTGTCCAGATGCTCAGTACAGGATGGAAAATAGAGCCATGCATGTAAACTACAGGGGCCAAAGGGAAGCTGGGTACAGCAAATTTGGGGAACTCTTTGTAAGAGGTCAGACCGGTAGAACACTTCAAGTCTGACTGAATTGCCTACCATATCTCTTTGGTCATCATTTTAATTCAACCAATATTTTAAAAGTATTAACTACATGTAAAATATCATATTAGAGCCTAAGGAAAAAAATGAAGGGAAAAAGCTTGACCCCTTAAGGAACTTAAATTCTGCTGGGGGAAGGAGAGATGTTAAAATGTGCATAGATTCACACATGAAGGGATGGGGCATTGTCAAAACTGATGTAGGAGGTAGCACCTGAACACAGCTTTCAAAGAAGCCAGGGTTAGACCTGGAGAAGAAACGGAAAGCAGGCATACTTTCCCCCAAAAGCATAAGTAAAAGGCAGTTTTGGGTAGGTTTCTCAGAGATGATAGAGAAATCAGGGGAGATGGGGAGGTAGATAATATATTGCTAACCCTTAGAAAGCTCATTTCTACCTCCACATCATCTTCCTCAAAGATTTTTACTCAAATGGCCACGAGTTGAGGCCCCTCTCACCTCTTGCCCAGACTATTCTAAATGGTCTCCCCACCTCAAGTCTGTCCTTTAACCAGTGCAGGTTAACACACAGGTGCCAAAGGGAATTTTCTCAAGTGCAGATCTGATTGTATCTCTTCATTACTTAAAAAGAGGGTCCCTATTATCTCTAACATAAAACATAAACTTCTCTGTTCCACTTTTAAGGCCCTTCACAACCTGGCTCTAACCTCCTTTTCCAGTTGTGTATGGTTTTCCCGTTCCTGTACTCTACGGTCCATCTGAACTTGCTCCTTTGCAGTTCCTCACACATTCGACATTCCATTTCCTATCTCAGTGCCTTTGTGGTGGCTGGCCGTTCCACACGTTTGGAAAGCATTCCCTTTTCCCCTCTGTCTCTTAGAATCTTCTTTCCTGAAAAATGCTTACATGAAGCTTTTCGTGACCTTATCCAACTGTTAGTGCCTTCCCCCTTTCAAAAACGTACTTTGCGTTTACTTTCTCTGTACTTTGTATATACTTAGTTATGTGCATGCTGTTTCATTTGAAGCAATGTAAGCTTCCTGAGGGCAGAGACGCTTTCCTTTCTGTAACTGTATCCTCGGCACCTAGCACAGCTGCTCCTGGCACTTCAATTATTGTTGGTAAATTAACCGGTCCTTACTGTAAGCCTAGAAAGTAGATTTTTTAGGCATATGGTTTCTATCCAGCCACATTTTATAGGCAAGAAAACTGAGGCTTGGAGAAGTTAAGGGACTTACGTGTCACACAGTTACTATCTAGACATACAGACATATATACATGCATAGATATACATACATACATACACATACATGCATAATACATATACACATACATTTGTCTCTATACCAGAATACATACACATGCATGCATGCACACATACACATGGATGTATAGGTGTATGTGGGCATATACATGCATGTGCACACACATATGCATACATGCACATATAGACATGGAATATAGGTGCATGCATATGTACATATATACACAAATGTGTGTGCATATATGCATGCATGTACATGAACAAACACATATATATCTATATCTATGTATCTGGATGGATGGAGGAAACTGAATTCAGGTTTTCATCACTCCAAGTTCAGGGTTCGATTCTCTTTATGGTCTCAGATCCATAGACAGAACTTAAAGTTGCATTTCTCAGCTAAGACATAGAGGTTCCTTCCTGCTTCTTAAAACTACTTCTCCTTCATTCCCTTTTGTCCCTCCCCTCCCAGTTCTGACTCTTGGTCCTTTTTCCTGAGCAATTGAGAATCATCCCACGGTGTGGCTGCAGGGAACACAGGGCCCTAGGCATGGGATGTGCATATTTTCTTGGTTCATGGTATTGCTTGTGTTGGGAAACACAGGCTTAGGTTAAGATATCCAGAGTGATACAGATAGACTTGGGGGACTCCAGAATCCATGCCTGCCTCAGGCCCTGGTGTTGGGAAGCAGTTTCATGAAAAGTGAGACACCAGAAGAAATGCCAACTGAATCCGGAACAAGAGCTAAAACTCTGCTAACAATGGACAAAATCCGGCAAAAGAAGGGCAACTAGGAGAGAAGAGGCAATCAAAACAAAGTTGGACTGCCAGCTGGTCCACAGCACCAGAAGTAGCCCTTAATAACTTTTGCAATCTGTAAACTTTATCCCCTTTCTGTGCCATGTTAATATCCTTCTCTCTCCTTTTCATTTTCTTCTGTAATGATTTGTAGTCAATTTCCTTCTTAAAACCAGCCTTAGCTGACCTCACTGGATCATTGATCTGGAAGTGGAATGAATCTCAGAGGTCACCTAACCCAACTCATAGCAATTAAATAAAATTTATATCTTTTTTATTGTATTGCTAAGAGCCAGCGGATTCCCTAGAGATTATTGGTTAATTAAGTTACATGAACTGTACTCAGGTTTTTCATAGATCAATTTAAATATATTTAATTTCATATTCAAATTATTTCACTGTACAGGTATGCCAAATTTTAAGATTATCGTGTGTGTGTGCATGTGTATGTATATATATATATATATATATATGTGTGTGTGTATATATATATATATGAAATGCTCCACATATAATAGAATTGAGGGATTATTTATATTACAAAAAGGTCTACAAGTTACAAAAAGATTCACCACCATATTCTTTTAAATATCCAGGTCTCCAGGGCGTTTTAAATTATTTGATGGACAAAAACTCAATATGCATGCCTTTGAGAAACTTGTGTAAAAAAATAAAAGGTAAGCTTATACTACAAATGGCCTTGTTTAATAGATAAGGAAACTGAGTCCCATTAAGGTAAACTGGTGGGCCCAAGGTCACCTAGGTAAGCATCAGAGGCAGGATTTAAACCCAGGTTCTTTGACTCCAGAGAGATGATGCTTACCTTTTGTACCATGATACTTTCAGAGGGTACCATGCTGCTGTTAGGGAACAGGGAAGAGAGAAGGACGAAGGAAACCTTGTGCTCTTCCCCTAAAAGGGACTGTGTAGCTGTTCATTAAAGAACCCAGGAAGATTATAGGAAATGATAGGTTTGAAGAACCCAGCAGATGGCATCATTAACCTAGCTCTTGAGGTTTTGCTGACATAAGAAAGAATTCTCCTCTTTGCAGGCAGTGGGGAGCTGAGAGATAACAGAGGCTTCTTCCTCTCCAGTCCTGAAATGAGGTACCACAATGTTTTTTTCTTCCCTGTTCTATACATTGACAGTCCCAGAGATCAAGGAGTATATGCCATTGGGAGGTTAGGGATGAGCGTTCTCAACCAAATCTTGTTCAAGGGACTAAAAATATATTTATTGAAAAAAATCTCAGGTCCCCTCTATTTCTTAGATAAACTCCAGGATCTGATGATAGATGGCCCTCAAAGTTCAGAATGACTAAAATGAAATTTATTTATAATTTCTATAATATGTAAATGTATAACATATATTTCAGTGGAAAGTCCTACAGGAAAGTTCTTCCCACAAGAAAATCGTCTTCACTCACTTCCCCAATAAAAGAAGTAAGTCTTTAGCTGTCTTCCAATTTAGGGAAAGAGAAGACAGTATGTGGATTAAGGAGGAAAGGATGGGAAGACACAAGATCAGAGGTGGGAATAGTTTATCTTATTGTTGCCCCTTTAAGAGAAGGTACTTAACACACACTATCGTTCTGGGCTTCAGAATTTCAGGAGTCAGTTTCCTTAGCTTAGTGTTAAGACCTGGAGGCACTAAAGGCTCTGTCGCTGATGTTTGGGCACTAGACCTATCTGACTCTTTGTGATCTCATTTGCCAAAGATACTGGAGTGGTTTGCTATTTCCTTCTCCAGTTCATTTTACAGATGACAAAACTGAAGTAAACGGGGAAAGTGACACCCAAGGTCACACAGGAAGCATCTGAGGCCAGATTTTAAGTCACTCCTACACCATCTAGCCCTCATTGATTGCACTGGTCTGCTTGGCCAAACATTCTGTAACTTTTCTTTTCCAGTAAGATTTTTCAAAGAGATAGTGCAGGATAATATAGAGTGAGATGGCTTCACCTTTCTGAGTGTCTTGTCCCTTATTTGCGAAATTGCTACAAAGGAGATAATGTGTTTAAAACACTATACAAACTGACATAATATTAGATGGTGAGGATGATCTGAGTTCCTTGCTCCCAACACCCAATCTCCCATCTCTGTGCATTTTCACTAGTTGTCCCCCATGCACAGAATTCTCTCCATTCTCATCTCTACCTTCTGGTTCTCTTGGCATCCTTCAAGTCTCAGTTAATATCACACACTTTTGTCAGAAGCCTATCCCAATCTCCCTTAGTGCTAGTACTTTCCCCCTGATATTTTCTCCACTTTGTGTGTGTGTGTGTGTGTGTGTGTGTGTGTGTGTGTATGTGTGTGTTTCTGGTCTCTATGATTTCCCTGGTGCAGGGAGTTACTGCTGGGGAACTTCCTTATCAATTCAGATAAATATTTGCCCTACAATTTATGTTCTTAAAAAGCTGCCTTCAACATCAGGAGATTCTAAGGTCTCCCAATCAGTATGTGAATGTATCTAGTATATGGATCTGTCCATTATATGAACAGATCTGCCTAACTTTGAGTCCAACTCTCTCTGGACTCTACTCCGCCACAGCAACATTTGCAAATTTATTTTATCGCCTCACTATTCAATAATATTGAACGCCTATTATGTATAAAACATTATCTTAAGAGATGTGAAGAAACACTGATGAATTATCCTTGCCCTCAAGAAACTTGACATGGAGAAGGGGAGACGAAACATACAAGAAAAGGAACAAATGAAATTCAGTCAATTATCTTTCAGTTGCGTCTGACTTTGTGACCCCATTTGGGATTTTTCTGTCAAAGACACTGAAATCGTTTGCCATTCCTCCTCCAGCTCATTTGACAAATGAGGAAACTGAGGCAAACTGGGTTAATTGATTTGCCCAGGGTCACCCAGCTAGTAAGTGTCTGAGGCTGCATGTGAATTCAGGAAGATAAGTATTCCTAACTCCAGGCTGGGCACTCTATACACTGTGCCACCTAGCTGCCCTAAATAAAAGAAAAAATTTATTATTCAGTCATTATTGCAAGCACCATACTCAAAATTATCATACATTTGACTAAAATTGCATATACATTTACATATGTACCTACTGTATTCATCTGATTAAAAACTTCATACCATCTGCCTCTTTAATTCTATTTAATCTTTCCTAATTACCTTGCAGCTGCTAATCAGAAGTAATGTTTTAAATATGTACTTTTATCATTTGCATGTGATTACAGAAGTAGGAATGCTAAAATTAGCACACAACATTCATTTTTAATGACTGAAATATATTCTTTGTAAAGAACCAAGAACTTGGGAAAAGTGGCTTACAATTGATGCTTATATTACAGAGAATGTACATGGAATCTGTGATTTTAAAATAAACGTATGTTTTATTTTGTTACCTATATATTTGTTACAAGGGTTTCCTTCTTTTCAACGAGAAAGGAATTGGAGAGGAAAAGGTATAGGGTTGGAGACAGAGATACACAATTTTGAATACAGTTTTTAAATAGACATGCATTCTCCATTCCACCTTCTATGCATGGCTTCCTAGTCAACTTTTGCATTAGAACATTCACCTGATCTCCTGATTATTTGAGGAATATCAGTACTTTCCTTGAAAGAAAAATAAAATCTCCAAATATTACTATGCTTAAGATGACCTGCTTCCCACATGATGGTATCTGTATGAAATTCTTTTCAAGTGTTTACATGTCAACATCATTTAGGGAGGTAATACGTATAGTTTATAGCTAACCTAAGATACAGATTCAAATTTTGCCTCTGACAGAGACTGGCAAAGTGACTTCTCAGCAATTAACATCTCAGTTATATTAAAAAAAAGATCAAAGAGGAAAAGGAGCAATATGAACAAAAAAAATTAATAACGGATCTTTTTGTCACAGCCAAGAACCACAAACAAAAGGGGGGAGGTGCCCAACAAGTGAGAAATGGTTGAACAAATTAATGGGATATCATTGTGCCACAAGAAATAATGAAAGGGACGGTTTCAGAGAAATTTGAGAAGACTTGTATGAACTGATGCAGAGTGAAGTGAGCAGACCCTGAAAAACAAGTTAGTAAAGAGCATTTTAAGGAAAAAACTGTGAAAGATTGAAAAATTCTGATCAATGAAATGATGAGCCCTAATTCCAAAGGATCGGTGATGAAGAATGCTACCTACCTCCTAAAAAACTGGTGATAAATTCAAGGTACAGAATGAAATGTATGTTTGCAGACATGGACAATGGGAGAATTGGTTTTACTTGACTAGATGTTTGTTTTTAGGGTTTCCTTTTTCTTTTCAATGGAGAAGGATTTGGGGAGGAAAGGGGTTAGTGATAGGGAGAGAAAAGAGGGGGGAGAGAGAGAAAAAAGAAGATGGGGAGAGAAGGAGAAGAAGACAGAGAAAGAGAAGAAGAGGGAGAGGAAGAAAAAAAGGGAGAGGAAGAGAGAAGCATCCCTAACGCATTGGCAAAATGCATAGATTAAAGAAGGAAAGCCAGAAAGAATCAGACAAGCAGGATACTTTTGAGTGTTGGCTTTATTATATACTTAAAATCAACTTTTATATGCTATATATTTGAAGTTTCATATATGATCCTTATTTTCTGTACTATTTTATATTGAAATGCTTGTTTTATTTGGTTTTAAAGTTCAGATTTTTTAAAGAAATAATTTTTTTACAAGTCTTTCAGTATTGACTTTTTTTTAAAACACAGTAAGCTACAATACCATTTCTGTCCTTCATTTGTATTGGGGATTCTCATCAAAAGTTTCCTACAACCACAACATCACATATCCAGGCCTCTGCTCCCCCAAGTTCATTCCAAAAGGATAATTCATTCTGTTGAACTGGCTACAAAAATTACTCACACATATAAGCAGTCTAGGCTATGACAATTATGTCCACCAGGTGGCAAGTGTACTTTGTTTCTTCTCCATAAGCAAGTTGGAAATTCCAGGTTCTGTAACAACCTGGAGAACTCTTTCTTCTCCCTCCTTACAAAAGCCAAGTGCTTTGTCCCCACTCTACCTTCTCTCTTTCTCTCATTGCTTTTTTCTTTACTACATAAGAATAGAGTAGTTTTGTGACAGATAACAGAACATTTCATATGTCTCTACTTTCAAGAGAATGAAACCTATTACTCATCTGTCAAATCTTCAAACAGGAATTTAAATTATTATTATTAACCCCACAATTTATAGGGGATGATTACAGGTATATATCATACATCACACACAATTTCTTTGTTAATTTAACCAAAGATAAAATTGAATAAAATTTTTGATGAGAACATCAGGGAGGGATGTTTATTATTTCATATAATGGAATCTCTGGCATCTTTCAAATGCATAGCAAATGCTGCTTCCTACACAAGCTCTGTCTTATGCCACCCACTTGTTAGTCTAATGGGATTCCCCTGATAAGTTAATGATCCCCTCCTTTACAAGTAAGTGTATATGTGTTTTGTATTTACATTTCTGAGTTCATGTTATTTACTCTCAACTATTAAACCTAAGATCCTTGAGAGCAGGAATGCTTTCACCGGTCTTTATAGCTATTCCTGGTACAAAGTAGTGCTGGCACAAAATAGGCACTGAAAAAATGCTTGATGGTTTCAAGAAAGAAAGCAGAGGAATGAGGTTCCCAGTGCTGTCTCTGTCTCTGGGGTCAGTGTAAAACCTCTCAATTTGGCTTCATCTAGTCTCAGCTACTCTATCTGTATATGATCAGTCCTCTCCCCCATCTGACACTATAGCCAGGTATGAAATAGAGAACCCCAAATCAGGTTCTCCTTGGCTTCAACTACCACCTCACGCTGGGATAACATGGATAACATGTGTCAGCTGTGAAAAGGTCTGGAAGGGAAAATGCTGTAGGTCTCTGAACATCTATTTGGCAATGGCTTTGGGAAATGGTAAGCTACATGAAATTGACACATCAGTTTCCTTCACCTGGTGGTCCCTGTCCACGTGAAGCTCCTAAAGTGACCTAGGGAGAGAATGGGGCATAGGAACTCTTTATGAGGAGGATGGAGTGAAATGGTTTGAGAACCAGTGAGTTACCCTGAGTAAGGGTAATAAAAATGAAGAAAAAACCAAGCACAATTTTTGTAGGAGGTTTTATATTTGTGTGTGTGCTTTTTGCCTGATAATTTACATTTCTACAAACATACTAACTAGGAATCTGAATGGTTCCACCATTTATTAAAAAAAAAAAGAGAACATGTGCATGGCAAGAATGACATTTTTTTTTCCAAAAGAAAGTCATTAAAATATCTTTCTTATAGCTCAAAAAAGCAATGAAAATAATTTTGATGTGCTCCACACTCCTGGGAGGTGATACCTGGGAGGAATTCTGATGATTCTATACTTTTTCCATATAGTAAAGTGATTTGATGAAATAATAATGATTTTTTTGGTTTGTTTTTTAAAGCACATCATACATTTTGCCATATGATGCATGTCTAGATTCAGGGACGGGTGCCAGATAGAAAGACTTTGGTACTATTATAAACTATGAAAATCAGATGCGGGCAAAGTGGAGCAACATGAAAGATCCCCAAAAGGGATCTACTGTTACAACTAGAGGCTCTGGGACTGACTATGTGGATTTCAGTCAGTGGACACTGTGTAGAAGAACCCAATGCTAGATCCTTTCATTACAGAGAAGGTTTCTTCTTTTAGAAGCCTTTCCCACGCATGCATACACATGGAGACAGAGAGAGGCAGAGACATACACAGACACAGACACACACACACATACCCACAGAGTATGTTATTCTTAAAACCAAGTCTTATCAGTTATTTATCAATCTCAGCTACTTCTTTCTCTGCAGTATGACTTAAATTTACTTAATCATTTTAAAAACTAAAGCAAAAATTCTGCATATAAGATCTTTACGGTAACTTCGTGCTCAGATGCTATAATATTCTTGCTGGACTCCTAACCACCCAATGCCACTTCAAAATGTCCTTCTAACAGTTTGGAACTATGCTCAAAGGTCTATAAAACTGTGTCTATCTCTGATCTAGCAATACCACTCCTAAGTCTGTTTTCCAAAAAAAAAAAAATTTTAAAAAGGAAAATGACCTAGGTCCAAAAATATTTATAGCAACTCTTTTTTCGTGGTAGCAAAGAACTGGAAATGGAAGTGATTCCAATTAATCAAGGAATAGCTGACAAGTTGTGGCATATAACTGTAGTGGAATGCTATTTGCTTTAAATGACAAGAAGGATGATTTCAGAAAAAACTTGGAAAGACTTATACAAACAGAGGCAAGGTGAGGTGAGCAAAACCAAGTAAACATTGGACACATTAACAGCAATATTGTATCATGATCAATTGCCAAAGACGTGGATCTTCTCATCAATGCAATGACTAAGACAATTTCAAAGGACATGCAGAATTTTTGCTTTAGTTTTTAAAATGATTAAGTAAATTTAAATAAATCAACAAAAGGACAGTGTTTTTCTTGTCACAGGGCAAAAACAAGTTTTGCCACAATTATCTCAGTTTACTGTGTGCCAGACTACTGCTTCTCAGCAGTCACAACCTGGTGAGCCATCTCCTGCTTAACTGGTTTGACAATTAAATGTATTCATGACAAAATTCTGACTTGGAGAAAAGCAGGAGAGGGTGGTCTTCCATGTTCTTCCACTCTCCTATGCCCCTAGGCAGAGACTGAACAAAAACATGCTGGGCTGGGGCTCACTGTCAGGAATAACATAGTTGCCTATGACTCAATCCCCACTCAGTTGAACTGATAACAGTATCTCTCGGATATAAAATTTGGTTTTCATCTTATTAAATTCACAATCCACATATTAGGCACCCATAGTCACTTTGAGCTGCCTTTCAACTCAAATATAAAAGGATTACAATTTTAGTATTCACATTCCTCCTTCTAATTTAAGTGTTCATCAACATTTTGTGAAGGATGAAGGAGGCTGGGAGTGCCTTTGTGGAAAGCAAGTAAGGTCATATCATCATGTGTTAAATCACTCAAGCAATATAAGCTGTACATAAAGCTGAAAACACGGGCACAAAGCATGGCAGACCAGGGATTGAGAGACATTTGGGGGCATAGGAAAGAGAGCTCGATGAGGAGTTTGGGAAACCTTGGACATAGCTTGACTTTACCACTCTGTACGTTGCATAGCTTACTGAAACTGTCCAAGGCTTGGTTTCTTTAAGTGTCAGATAGGATAACAACACTTGTGTTGGTAATCGATGAAGGTCACATGAGAAATGAATGAGAGAATTCTTTAAAAAGAATAAAGTTCATGGCATAATACTGGAAGAGTAGGAAGAGGTTTATCATGTCCTCGCTTTAGAGATGAGGAAACTGAGGCCCAGAACGTTTGTGACATGTTCAAGGTCACACACATGGGTATTAAGTGACCAAGCCAGGATTTGAACCAAGGTTTTCCAATTCTCAATCTATCAGGCATTTCTCTGCACTATGCCAGTGGAACAGTTAACTGCAGAGCGTTGACATTTTGGATTCTGAGCAATAAAAACCCACCTGGGAATGCTGGTCAAATATGTCAAGACATTCTGAAACTCTTTTTCTGGGATTTCACTGAAAGCTGGGTAATCTGGGAATGTGATGACTGGACATCCATCTTGCCCCCGTCCACCTAAAAATGAATTAAAAAAAACAATTAAAATAAAATCCAGTCTATTTTAACTGGGCAACATTAACAACAGCAGAAAGTGTATAGAAACTTAATTTAAAAAAATAAGCAGTAACATATATATTTCTGTTTGTTTTTTTTTAAACAACTGACCCTTTGACTTCTCTTCTCATTGTGAATAGGTCCCTAGAATGAGGGATGGATTATTTGTTTTCAGAGTAGGTAAAGAGTTTCTCGGGTTTTACAGAGCTTTCTTTGTGTCCACTAGGAGTGATAATGGGTCATTTTGGGTGTATTTCTTTCCTGCTTCTTGGCTATTTTTGTTCTTATCTGGACATGAAAATAGAAATACTGAAATGTCAGAGGAAAAGCAAGCTATTACAGTTATGCCTCCCACATCGGGACTTTCCCCATCATAGTTTCCATATATCACAGGTTGACATCAGAAATTAAATGGGAATGTTGGGGGTGTTTTGCGGAAGCTGCAAATGACATGTGAAGGCTAGCATACGACACAGAAAAAAGTTTAGAAATTCAGAGATGCACAAAAGATATGTATACTATTGTATAATATCAAAATACTTTTATCTTTTAATACCATAAATATACACAATTTCTTTTCTAGTATGAAGGGAGGGCCAAAAAATTTTACATGGACTTTCTAGATTGCAAGGGTACTATGTGCCTCTGGGCACTGCGCACCCCAGAGCCCTGCAATGTGGAAGGTATAACTGCATATTATTCCCTGACTTCACTGCAATAAGAAGCAAAGTCTTGAAAATGGCACTCATTTCCCCATTTCCAAACAAAAATCCCAACAAACTCCCATTCACACAAGATTCCCAGTGCAACAGCAATCCAAATGATTGAGAAATACTTTTCAAAAGGTATCTTCTGCCCATCCCCTCACACAGAGCTAATATTCCTTTCAAGAGGGTCACTATTTGGGTTTATGACGACACTCTTTTCCTCTCCTCTAAAATATCATTCGGAGCCCTCTGCTTTCTCTATAGGGACATCAGTGGAAAGAAAGCTATGGTAGGCTCTTCCAATCTCTGTGTACAAGCCCAGAAAAGGGGAGAATGCCTCTCAGAGACCAGCTTCACTAAGTTCTGATAGGACACTCACTGACTGGAAGGCTGACCACCAGGTGATGAATTCTCCTGGACCTTCGCAATACCCAAAGATTTATTAAAGGTGCTCAAGAAGGGAGTCCCCTCCCCACCCCCCATCCCCACCAGTGAGATAATAGTTATGAGCAACATTATAAACATCAAGTTAACCTTGAAGTTCATTAATGAGATGATCTGCTTATAAATGACAAAGTTAAAAGGCCTGAAATTTGAACTTTTGGGTGAAGTAATTTTTTTTTTACATATTACTGTGTCGCCCACACATTTTTCCTTTTAAAAATATTTTTATCCACTTCGTTGAATATTTCCCAATTGTATGTAAAATCTCTTTAACATCCATTTTTAAAAATCTTGAGTTCCAAATTTTCTCTCTCCCTTCTGCCCTTCCCCCATCCATTAAGGCTAGAAGTGTGATGCTGATTGCATATTGATTGTACATGACATGATTACACACGCAAAAACAAGTTTCAATATTAGTCATGTTGCAAAAGGAAATACACTTATACATACAAAAAAACAAAGAAAAATAGACAATGTAAACAAATATATTCTTCAATCTGCACTCAGAATTCAGCGATTCTCTCTCTGGAGGTGGACAGCATTTTTCATCATGGGTCCTTTGGACATCATCTTGGGTCACTATATTGATCAGGGAGCTAAGTTTTCACAATTCTGCTCTTACTGCCATACATTATATCTTAAGGAAACAATGAAAGTTATCATGTATGTATCACAGCATTTACAATTCTCTCTTCATTTAAATCTTTTTCACAATGCCAATATATTCCCTTATCTATCTGCACCTTTTGGTATTTCATTTCTCTGCCTTTCCCAATCAGCCATCCCTTATTTGAAAAAAGGGAGAAAAAAGTTCAGAAAAATTGACATAATATCCAAATACAGCATTTTGTGTAGTATTCCACAACTTTATTCCCTTCAGCTCTTAACAGAAGGTAGAGAGAAATCAGTTTCCCTATGTGTAAAAATGAGCAGATCAGATAAAATGCCTTGTAAGTTCTCTTTTGGCTCTAAAGTTATGGGAGGTACATTCTTAATAGCTTGTCTTTGGGATAAGCTTGGATAAATTCATATGCTTGATTTCATTAACACAGAATCTCAAGGCTGAAAAGAACCTCACTGGAGGACAATGAACAAGAAATACAAGGATTTCTTTTTTTTTTTTTTGTAACACTCCAATTTTCCAGTCACCAATTGAAAACAAACTTTCAATAAGAGGGAGCCCCTCTCAAGGCAATCCCCTCCACTTTGTGGCTAATATATTTGGGTCATCTGATATATAGCCTAAGCTCTAGAAAAAATATATTTCAGAAACGAGATAGTTAGGATGTGACCACTTAAGTTTCTCCAAGGGAAGTTGGCTCAAGAAAGCTAAGAGAGACCAACAAAAAATGAATTTTGTCAGAAGCATATGATATCCCAATGAGAAAGATAAGGATGTGCTGTCTAAAAAAAACTGATAAAGATGCCCAAAAAGTGCCTGACCAAATACTATTTCCAGATGACAGACACAAAAGATAATAAAATGCTGTTAATATTTGTTTTAAGGTTTATAAAGCACCATGAAAAGATTAGCTCATTTGGAGCTCACTGCAATGCTAGGAAGGAGATCTTATCATTAGCCTCTCTTTACAGATGGCAAAATGAGGCAACTTGCCAAGTAAGTTAAGAGCTTAACTCAGATCTGCCTGACTATAAGGACAGTGCTCTATTCATTGTATCCCTTGACTGCAAGAAGGAAGATGGAAATAAGGACAGAAAAAAAAGTTGTTTCTATAAGAATACCAGGAGGGCTAAGGTTCAGAACAAGTTCAAGGCTCCATATTCCGGCAAAACTAGAAGGATTGTTTCCCAATCTTTGCCTGCCCTCACTTTCCCTTTTTATAAACTAGAGACCTGCAACACTTCTTAGTGTGACCCAAGCCAGATTAAAATGTAATTGGGAAATATTTAATAAAATAAATAAAAATACAAAAAAATTAATATATTTTAAAAATTTAGTAAACATGCAGGTCAGTGATCTTTATATACAACTTGGTGGCCTCCATGTCTATTTGAGCTTGATACCACTGATATAAACCATCTCTCATGCTTGGATCATACTCTCTCTACATCTGTGTCTATTAATTTTGTCATTCACTTGTTTCACTTGTGTTTGACCCTTCATGACCCCATTTGTTCTCTTGGCAAAGATACTGGAGTGGTTTGCCATTTCCTTCTTCAGCTCATTTTACAGATGAAGAAACTCAGATAAATGGTAAAGTGACTTGCCCAGGGTCACACTGCTCAGGTCTTCCTAATTCATGCCCAGCACTGTATGCATTATACCACCTAGCAGGTCTCTGCCTGTTAATAGGATCACATCTTAACTATTCAGACTTTACATATGATTAAACTGATGCCCAGAAAAGTTAAGAGACTTTCCCTAAGATACACGGAGAAAGTATGGCAGGACCAGAATCTGAATCCAGGTCCTCTGATTCCAAATTTATCACTTTCCATTTCACCATGCTGCATCTTTGTCTTTCTTCAAGGACTAGCTCAGGTGCCTATTGCCCCACGAAACCCAACATGACCCTCCAGTTGAAACTGATCCTTCCTTTCTCATATTTTTTATGATATTTTGTCAAAACCCCTCCCTTGCTCTGGTCTCATCCTTGCTATATCACTTATTTCTATAAGTGTTACCTCTCTGCCTCCCAATCCACTAATAAACCATGTGAGACCAGGAACTATAATTTTTCATTGTTATGTTCGCATTACTTAGAATGGTGCTTGTGTATAGTAAGTACTTAATGGACATTTATTGAATTGAGTGATTTGCTCCAAATGTAAATACATGAGCAGGAAAAAAATCATTAAGACGTCATTCACACTGCCACTGGTTTCCACTGACCCTGGAGAAGGCGAGGAGGGGAAATTTTGGTGATTTATCTTTTCTGACTTTGGTGGAATGTATTAACATTGCATTCTTTTCCTCATCTCTCTGACTTCTTACAAATTGTCATGTCAAGCAGTAGAAAAACCATAGCTGATTTTGCAGTCATGTTTAGGAAAGGCAGTTTATGTAATACAAATGATAAAGAGCACAGCGGTAGCCTAGTTCTTGAGAGATGGAGTTAAATAAGGTTGCCCAGTTAAAAATAGTTGCCTTTTCTATTTTGAGACACCAGACCTTTAGAAGGTGAAAACATAGATCCTTAATTCTCCTTGTTAGTCTGGAGTACAGTCTTTTCATCAAGATCCAAAAACAACAGAAGTGAACAGCAAACTCTAGTTCACCCAGAATCCAAACAAGTAAAAAGCTGAAATCAGATTGGGGAAGGAGGGCATTTTTTCCCTACTCTTTTATAAGGAATGCAAATGGCCAATAAATGAACTGATCTCAGGCACTCACTCAGAACAACCACTTGGAATTAAAACTATAATAAGCTAGAAGGGAACTTTCACGAACTTCATGGTTATTCATGCCCTCTATCTTCCCAAAGTTCATTTATGGACTTATTTGGGTACCATGTGATACAGTGGAAAGGGCAGAGAACTGGGCAATAAAAACCCGATTCAAATCCAGTTTTTCCACTCACTGCCAATGTAATTTTAATCAAGTCACTTCCTCTCTCCAGGAATCAGTTTCCTCACCTGTGAAAGGGAGGCAATATCCAAGGTACCTTCTAACTCTAAATCTATGCTCCTATAGAATATAAGCTTTTTGAGGGTGGGAGATGTTGTGAGGTTTGTCTTCGTATTTTTAGCACCTAGCACAGCACCTTGCACATAGAATGCACTTCTTAATGCTCATGCAATTGCATTGACCTAGATTACTCCTCAGATATAGCTATAGAAAATAAAAGGAACCAGGATAAAATCTCAAGAGTTCTGAGCACTTACTGAATGAGAATAGGACGATGATCTAGCCCAGCGATGGGGAACCTGCAGCCTTGAGGTCACATGTGGCCTGCTAGGTCCTCAAGTGAGGCTCTTTGACAGAATCTAAACATTACAGTGAAGTGATTCAAAGGGCTGCACTTGAGGACCTAGAGAGCCATAAGTGTTCTCGGGGCCACAAGTTCCCCACCCTTGATTTAGCCTAAACACCTTTCTCATAATTCCCAATCATGGGACTTGTGCCCAATATAACCACATCTACCTTATCCCCCCCAACTTTCTCTACTCCTCTCTTCCTCTTTTGTAAATTCCCTTGTGAGCCAGGAGTTGGTTACTTCACACGGTAATAGCCTAATTACTAGAAGACTCCCACAGCAAGAGCTGTACAGGCATAACTGAAAAGATTCAGAACCAAACCCACTCCTCCTCTTCAGTTTACCCAGTTGTTGGCTTCGGAGGATTTTTGCCCTCCAGAGTAACGAGGGCTAGGTAAATGCCCTATCACCTGCCTTTTTGTTCTGATTGGTATGGAGTGAGTTACACTGGATGAGTAGATAAGGATGGCTTATCACAGATTTCAGATTTCATTTTCTTTCCCTTAAACCTGTCTCTCTTTCAGACTTCCCTATTACTGTCAAATCCGATACCATCCCTCTACTTTCCCAGGTTTACAATGCAATACTATCGTCTTTGTTATTTTCAGTTCCTCCCTCTTCATTCATCTTTAAATTCAATCAGTACTCCAATCTTGTTTCCACTTCCCCATCTCTACCATGTCTTCCCTCTCACCCATTCACAGTCACCTCCTTAATTTATGTCCCCATCACGTCTCAGCTAGACTACTGAAAAACCTTCTGACTGGTCTTTGTGCCTCAAGTCTCTTCCCTCCACAATCTATCTACCAAGAGCTACCAAATTATTTAAATAAAGCAGAGGTCTAACTACAGCACTCTACTGTTCCAAAAAATTTGTATGGCTCCCTATTGATTCTAGACTCAAATACTGTTTAATCTTAATGTCATCCTTCTTAAAATGTCTATTTCTACGTAAGTTTTAAAAATGCAGAACTATGTGCCCATTAGTAAATGCATATAATTGATAAATGAATATACAAGCACCAGGGTGAGGGCTCAATTTTTAATTTGTAAGGGAATACAGTAAACAAAAAGTTTGGAGATCATTAATATACAATAATAATAGAATAACTGTCATTGGTCCCTTATCTCCCTGAGATAAAATCATGGTAGCTGAGAACCAGACATTTCAAGAGCTAAAGACGACAAATTCCTGATCCGTGACCATCTGAATAGAAGCAGGGACATGTCAATATAGCAAAAGTCCCTTTGGTTAAAATATACAGTAATAAAAAAGGGAAAAATTTTCAAAAAATTTTTCATTTCTGCAAAGAAACTGAAATGAAAGGACATATATAGATATAGTTATGAGACTGTTTAATCATAGAAAGAAAATTATGGAAATTTTCAAGTCAAACATATACAAAATCATGATTTGATTTCTTAAAAGGCCTTTCCTTCAAGTTTTTCTGTGCTCTTTTCTCCTAAAATTTTCTTTGTCTTTGGGCTAGTGACTGGAAAAACCTAAAATGCCAAATCTATGAGTTACAATACAATGCAAAAAAAATACTATAATAAAATTATGCTAAAACATACTAAAAGTCCATTTTGACTAAAAGTTCATTTTGTAGAGATCCTAATTATAAATATTGCTTGCTATTACTGGATCTTTTGCCTAATATACATATGCCTAGAAACTATACTTCCATAAACAAAAAAAAATTAAAGCAAGAATTCATCTTTCCTTTTATATCCACAAACCTCTAACTATTAACATCTCAAAAAAAACCCCAAACCCAACCCCAACACATTGTTTAAATATGGAAACAATTCTCTTGTTATTCATTTTCTTGAAAGAAAAGTATTTGCTGGATGCAGAATAATTAATCACTGTATATAAAAACTTGAATTAATAACAGCCTCATGTCAGTATGAAAAAATAGGACATCATGAAGCTATTGTATTCTCCCACTGTATATTCTGCCAAGTAAAGAATCACAACACAAAAGGAACCTCTTATTTATGCAGAATTTTGGTCAACCTGATTGATTTTATATTATGTGTATTTTCAGATACCTTGGCTCAACTACCAATTGACCTGGTTCCTTAGCATCTAAGGTCATATGAAAGTTAGAAAACTATAAAAAATTCTTAACAAGGCAAATCCTTAAGCCAAGGAGACTTCATGGAACAAGACAGGAAAAGAAACATAAAAGATCTTTCAACCCATTTAAAGGATTAGAGAATATTGAGGCTGGAAAGCAGCCTGAGAAGTTGATTGAAGCTCTATAGATACATTATAATTATCCCTTCCACATCATGGGAATTAGGGCCCTACACTCCCCCACCCATGTCTGCCCTCCTGCAATCTAGAAAATGTCAATAATTTTTCTGGGCCTCTCCTAGTACCAGAGAAAAAAAAATCTGAATTATTGTGGTATTAAAAGATAAAATATGCTGATATGATACAATACTATACATACATTTTATGCATTTCTGAATTTCTGAACATGTATTATCTACACCTTCTGAAAAGCTTCCCCCAAATTCCTATTTAATTTCTTATGCCAACTCACAATGTATAAAAACTGCTAATGGGGAAAGTCAGAATGTGGAAAGGATAACTATATTGTTAAAAGGACAGGCTCCTTAACCTGTGGAAATATAGTCAATGTGAAAGAGACAACTGGGTGTCTAACTGCAGAGAATGATGATTAGCTGGCACAGGTTTCCATATTTTTCTTCTCAGAAGTGGAAATTCCAATAGACAATCTTTATTGTACACTACAAACCATAAAGTACTATATTAATGCTATCATTCTTACTATCATTTCCACAGTTTATTATTATATGCTGAATTATTCTTCAGAGTCTAAATGTAACATTTGTATCAGGTAACATTTTGAGATCTAATCATTACATCCCTAACTAATTGGAAGAGAAATGGTAAATATTCTCATTCAGCATGCCATTTAATAAGTACTGACTACGTGCCAGGTATGGTGCTGAGCCCTGGAGTATTCTACAATTTAAGTGCTTTGACTAATCCTTCACTTATAATTCCTTATTCTGTTCCTCCTTGGAACACTGGTCCCCTTTTACTTACACAAAATCTAAGTAATACTTCATCTGTATATTTATCCATTTTATTTTGCAAATGACTGGGGATTCTTAGGTGGTTATTTCAACAAGGAAAGAAAATGAATTCAGGAGAGATGCATAGACTATGGCGGCCATAGCAGGATTCTGCCTTTGCATGATCTTTCCATGGTGACAGCTTTCATTCTGTAGTATTACTTATATAGCTACAGGACTTTGGGTAGATCATGTGCCTCGGGCTTCTCTCTCCCAAGTGACCTTGTCTGTGGATGGTAGAAAGGCTTTACTAAGCAAACAACTTGCAGAGTTATGTATATTTTTGGTATAACTTGTAGCTTACGGCCTCCTAAGGTTCTGGACTCCCACAAACTGAGGCAGTTCCTCGGGGCTGATCTCAATAGGATTGATTTCTCTCTGTTTTATTGTCTCCACTTAGAATCACCCTAGGAAAATCTTTTAACATACTCATAGTAATAGATCATGTCTAAGTTTTCCCATGTGTTTGTGAATGGGTACCCCAAATCCCTAACAGGCATTCAGGGAAGCATGTCTAAATCACATATAGGACAACCTGTATTTCACTGCAGAGAAAATGTAAAAGACACAATAGACTCACAGGAACCTATTAACAGAGAGAAAAAAATGTAAAACATTGAACAGTCCATCAGTTTCCAGGAGGGAAGTGAACTTAGGGGTTACTGTTGGGGCAATCCTTTGATATTCTGGTTAGGCCGACTCAATACTATCTTGTGGTATAGTCTTTCCCAGAAGATGAGGATATTTGAGGGGAATAAACAGGCAATCCCAACCCTTTTCAACTTGTACTTTCTGAATTACTTGTAGTAACAGTAGAAAGGGGCAAGGTCCAAGTCTCTTCCACAGCCCTTTTGTAATGTGGCTTCAGGGGTCACCTTGGCAAACTTTGTCTTTCTCCAAGAAGCATATGGTTAAGGAAAATTCTACTTTTAGAAAACTGGTGCCCAAACTGTAAAACTTGGGAACTCTCAATTTATCTTCTCACGTGGGCATGTACGTGTCTACTTCTGCCATACGTGTCCAGGAAGTCTTTCAGTATCCAACTCCTATCATCTCCTGGGACAGGAAAGTCCACTTTCTCAATCCCTTCCCTACTTCTCAGGCTGCATGTAAGCACTTGCCTATCCCTCAAGGCAGCCATTTTTGAGTCCTCAAGGATGAGATAGGTTACCTTCCAGATGGGACCAGACCTGCCCTGCTGCATCCTGGTCTATCTTCTAAAAGCTAAAAGGAAGTACGAGAGTACAGGCTGGTTTGTCAACTTCCTGTTATAGATCATAAGGAGACAGATCCTCCTATAATTTTCTTCCTGAGTCGCAGCAAGTCAACTGCCAAGTTTCCTGTGTCTTCTTAGCAAAGTGACAGTGGGTATGCTCACATTCTGAGAGTAGATAACCCTCAACACACTTTCAAACCAAGACTTAAGTCCAGTAATCTTAATCATGTTCTCTGGTGAAGTTACATTTTAACACAAGATCTTCCTGATATACTCACCTTTCCAATAATATTTTCATTTGTGACTAGTACCTTTTGGACTTGATGTCATAAGTTTTGTTTGTCTAACTTGTTTTGTTAAGAACTTAATGTGTCTAATAGAAGTTTTCAAAAATGGTAAAAGTTTTCACATCAGGGAACTGAAAAGTTGAAAGAAATACTAGAAATCACCAAGCCAGATCCCCTCATTTTGTAAATGAAAACAATATGGTTCAGAAATCTTAAGTGATTTGCCTCAGGGTAAACAGATAGTAAAGGATAAAAGATGGGTACTGAAGTCAGATTCTTGGCCTCCAGAACCTAATGCATTTTCCACTACAACACACTCTTTGGGTGAAGACTCATATCCTAAGTCAAATGTTCTCTTTAAACAGCCCACTTGGCATGCAAAATAAAGCAGGTTCTTTGCAAAGTTGATGCCAAACAATGCTAAAAAGAACTTTTGAATAATTCTGAGATAATCTCTCCAAAGTTTTTGTCTTTCTGTTGCAAAGCAATAATTTTAGAGAATGTGGACCAAGTTCCATTACCTAAATGGTAGATGATGTATAACTCTTCCATTGAGAGTATAAGGGATGCTTTTTTCTTTTAATGCCAACAAGGATTCTGTTCTATCTTTTCCTTAACCTCCAACTGAAACTTCTACACCCAGATCCTACAGTTAAGACCGAAAGCTTTAGTTTCATTCTCCTAACTACAAGGATGGGACATATCACCAAAAATCCTGTTTTCTACATATGTCCAAATTGTATTTCATATTTCTTTTATTAAATTTTGTCCTCAAAGCATCACATGCACAGTTTGAGAAACTGACGAGTAGGGCAAATTTTAGACAGATTTACAAGAGGCCAGTTGTAAGAATGATAATTATATACACCATGTGTATAGCCTTCTACAGTTTACAATAATATTTCCCAACAATTCTCCCAAGTCCCATAATTTTTAGGGAGACTTAGAAAAGCCCATAAGAAAGATAATTACATACTACTAAGTCTGTATCCTAGAGAGGTCCAAAAAAACAAAAAAGAGGGAAGGGCATACATTTACAAAAATATTTATAGCAGCTCTGTTTGTAGTGATGAAGAATTGGAAATTGAGGGAACATCCATCAATTGGGGAATGGCTGAACTAGTTGTGGCATATGACTTTTATGGAATATTAATGTGCTATAAAAAATGATAAGCAGGCAGATTTCAGAAAAACCTGGAAAGACTTGTATGAACTGATGCAAAGTGAAGTGAGTAGAACTAGGAGAACATTGTACACAGTAACAGGATTATTGCATGAAGATTAGCTGTGAATGATTTAGCCATTTATCTGCAAAACAATGATACAAAACAATTCCAAAGGATTAATGATGAACAATACCATCCACCTCCAGAGAAAGAACCAGTGGAGTCTGAATGCAGAGGAAAGCACACCATTTTTCACTTTCTATAATTTTTCCCCTTTGGGTCTCTGTTGTCTTTTATCACATGATTAATATATGTTGCATGATTGAACATGTTTAACATATATAAAATGCTTACTATGCCAGGGAGGGAGGAGATGAGGGAAGGAAAGAAAAAAACTGGAACTCAAAATGTTAGAAAAAGTGAAAGTTAAAAATTATCTTTACATGTAACTGGGGGAAAATAAAATATATTTTTTAAAAAATGATAATCACATCTAACATATGTATAGCCCCCTATAGTTTATATAAACATCTCCCAAAAATTCTCCCAATGATATTTAAGGTAGGCATTTTCTTTTCTTTTTTTTTTTTTTGAGGAGTCAACAATCACTTTAACAGAGCACATATATATTATTCACTTAGTTCAGGAGGAAAAGTCAGCACCCTGAACTTCAGAGAAAATACAAAGAAATAATAATCAACACACAGGGCTTCCAGGGGCCAGATCTAATAAGTAATATATACAGCAAAGATCAACAAACAGAACCAGCTGTTTCACTATACATACATAGCTACCAGAAAAGCACCAACGTCTCAGTTTTCAACGCTGCAGGGCCTCTTAGCAGCTGTCCAGAGTCTTGTCTGGCCAAACCAACACTTCCAATGAGTAAGCCCCAAAGTAAAACCTCACCTCGGAGTATTTATACATTTTTCAGAACTAGAGGTCATCACACCCCTCTAGGCATTTTCAATATAGTTATTTTATACATGAGGAAGAGAGGTACTCCAATTTACCTAAGAGATTCCAACTCACTAAAGTCACTGACTCCACACTCATTCTTCCCACCACACTACATCTGCTTTTTAATTTATTTATTTCTTGTAACTCTAGGAGTGTATTCATAAAAAGAATGAACCAACATTTCCTAACTTAAACATCCAAATAATTGCTGTTGTACAAATTATTGTGTAATCTTGGAAGAAATCACATCTTTCTGAAACTCAAATGGGGAACTTACCACCTTTCATGGCAGCCTGGTCAATCACTAGGCATTGCCCTAGAGACCAAGGATTCTCCAGTTGGGGTCCACTGACCAAAGGGATTTGTGGATAGAGTTCCTTATCTTGGACAGGAAAAATTTTCATTTTTATTTCAATTTTATCAGTTTCTTTTGCAATCCTATGCTTTTTATGCTATGCATTTGAAAATCTTCTGAGAAGGGGTCCACAGGCTTAACTACAGTGCCAGCGGAGTCCATGATACACAAAAGGTTAAGAACCTCTGCTGTAATAAAACAATCTGTCACATGATCTGTGGGGGGAGTGGAATGAATGCTGATTTTTCAGTCAGAGGACCTGGGTTTGAATACCATTTCTTTTTTTTTTTATTTTATTTATATTTTAATTTTTTTCTTAATGTTTTACAATCATTTCCTTAAAGTTAAGATTTTATCCTCCCCACCCATCCCCCAATACCCCCCTCCCTCCCCATGACAGCATACAATTCTGTTTAGGTTCTACATATACTTTCCTATTGAGCACATTTTCACTATAGTCATGCTATGTAGTCAAACTAAAATAAATGGAAGAAATCATATAACAAATCAAAACATAATACACTGAAACCCACCCACACACAAACATGATCTGCTACATTCTGCGAATGACTTCCATATTTCTTTCTCTGAGTGTGGAAGGCATTTTGCCTTAGAAGACCAACACTGGGATTTTTTTTTTTCTCAGTAAGTTCTTGTGTTATTACAAAGTTCCAAGTCTACCAGAAAAAACTCTCGCACACTGTGGTCGTTGCTGTGCACAAAGTTCTCCTGGTTCTGCTCCTTTCGCTCAGCATCAGATCATATAAGTCCTTCCAGGCCTCCCTGAAGTCTTCTTGTTCATCATTTCTTATGGCATAATAGTACTCCATTACATTCATATACCATAATTTGTTCAGTCATTCCCCAATTGATGGGCATCCCCTTGACTTCCAGTTTTGAATACCATTTCTAATACTTAGATCAATCATAGGGCCTTGGGAAGCCATTGCTCCTTCTGGACACTTCATCTTTAAAATAAGAAGGTTGGACGGGATGGTTTCTAATTCATGCAAAGAGTTTAAATGAGAATGCAAGACAGTCTCCACTATATACTGATGACTTGTTGTCTTGTGATGATATGAAGTGCATTTGTAACAAAACTGAAGAAGCTAGGTGACACGATGGATAAACTACTTGGAGTCAGGAGGATACGAGTTCAAAGCCAACTTCAGACACTTTAGCTGTGGGACCTTAGGCTAGTTGCTTAACCTCTGTCTGCCTCAGTGTACTTAGCTGTAAAATGGAGATGATAATAGCACCTACCTAAAAAGGTTATTGTGAGGATAAAATGTGATCAAGTTTGTAAAGTATTTTGCAAACTTTTAAGTGTTATATAAATGGTAGCTATTACAGTTATTAATATTATCATATCCAAATGTATCTAAACAGTCCCATCTTACAAAATAATCAACTAAGGAGATGGTACTTAATTCTAACGGAGATCCACTGCTCAGAATATTTTTTGTTTTTGCTTTATCTGATTTAATATTTTATTTCCCCCCAATTACATGCAGAAACAGTCTTCAACAATTTTTTTAAAGTTTGAGTTTAAAATTCTCTCCCTTCCTCCCTATCCCACCCCTCCACTGAGAAGACAAGTGATTTGATATAGGTTATACATGTGCAAACACAGGTAAACCATAGGTCATCTTAGAGAATGGAGGACAAACAAACAAAAAATCCAATTTCCACATTAGTCATGTTGTGAAAGAAAACACAGACAAAAAAAATCCCAAGGAAAATAAAGAAAAAGTATATGCTTTGGTCTGCATTCAGACTCCACCAGTTCTTTTTCTGGAGATGGATAGTATTTTTCATCATAAATCCTTTGAAATTGTCTTGGATCAGTGTATTGCTGAGAACAGCCAAATCATTCACAGCCGATTACTGTGCAATATTGCTGTTACTATATACACTGTTCTCTTGGTTCTGTTTATTTTACTTTGCATCAGTTCATGTAAACATTTCTGAAAGCATACGGCTCATCATTTTGTATAACATAACAGTTCAGAATATTTCTATTTGGAGCCTTTCTTTTGAATCTTGAGTCTAAGCCACTCTCTAAGGCTGCTAATTATGGAGAAGGTGCCAGCCTGCAATGGTAGAGTTTCTTCACCTGAGAGTTCCATATATGAATGAAATTATAGAACCAGATCCTTCCTTTAGAACTTCTATCATTGAAGCAAGTGTTTGCTTACTCTCATTTCCTCAGAATGTTTTACCTGGTTCTCTTTTTTGTTTCCTTCACTTCCTACCTGTTCTTATTGTAATCTGATCCTTAAAAAAACTCAAACAATTTTCATATTCCCATTGAATTGTAGAATATTCACTGAATATGATTCATTGAAGTTTAAATGATTACTCTCTTTAAACAACTAGCATCCATAGCTTTAAAGTTTATGAGTATTATCTGATTTTATTTTCACAACAGTACTGTGAGGTAGGTGCTATAATTATTCCCTTTTTACAGAGGAGGAAACTGAGGTTGACAGGTTAATTGACTTCCCCAGGTAGATACAGCAAGTTAAATGTCTGAGGGAAGGCTGAAAGTCGGGTCGGGTCTTCTACATTCCAGACTCGATATTCTATCCACCATACCATCTAGCTGTTCTATGTGCACATCTTTTTCCTTTGTTTTCACTAGGTACAAATCTTTATCCTTTGATGGTGCATTTAATGTTTAGAAAAATAGGCAAAGGTCAACTGGAGCCAAGTATAGTGAATAAGGTCAGGCAGTATACACAGAGGATAGAAAGCTGGGCTTGCAGTCAGGAAGACCCAAGTTCAAATCTTACCTCTTATACTCAGTGGCTGCATGACCCTAAAGGAAATACTCCATGAGATGTCTTCATCTGGAAAATGGGAGTCATACTACATAGAGAACCTACTTTATAGGGTTGTTGTGGGGCTGAGATGTAAAGCACGTTGCAAATTTTAAAGTGCCTTCAAATGTCAAAAAATTAAAAAATATAGTAAAAAAAATAAGACCCAAATATCAAGCAATGAGATGATCTTGTGTAACTAATAACCTAGCTGAATAAAATAGAATAAAAATCTATTTTCCCCTTCCTCTCACATCCCTCCCCACTTTGGAAAAAAAAAAAGGAAAGAAAAACAAAATTCTTGTAACACATCTACATAGTCAAAACACAATAAATCCCCAAACTGACCACATTCAAAAAATCCAATTAAACCTGTATCCTCAGTCTATCACCTCAGATAGGAAGATGGATTACATGTTTCATCATTGGTTGCCTGGGATCGTAGGATTCTTGCTGGTCACTGTGTTGATCTGAAGGCATTTTCAAAACATGAATTTTTAAAATTTTTGGTTCAGTGTCTGTGTTCATCCTTCGTTGCTGAAGAAGACCATGCCATCAGAGAAATGATGACATGACTTGCACTTGACTTTGATTTGAGTGAGGGAGGGCTGTGCAAGGTCACCAGCCTCACTTTTCCTCCAGAGCCATCTGAATCCAGTGACCAGATATTCATCAGGATGACTGGAGATGACCGAGGATGCAATGGGAGACCTTGGGCCTTTTAGGCCAAGGTCTTTGTAGGCACTCGCTTAGGGCAATGTCCATTCATTGAATAGGCTAGCACCGGAATAAATGTATAGCTACTCTCGGTGAACCATTTGAAGGGACCAGCATTCGCTGGGATATGGATGAGTTGGAATTTGAGGGTTTTTTTAAAATCTTAATACTTTATAGATACAGTCAATCTCATTGTAAGTCATTCCTGTCTCACACAGAGGTTCCAGCCAATCTGATCCTGCCCCCCTCCCCTGATTGTAACATACAGCACATCTCTCTACATAAAAAGGAAAGTCTATGATATTCTATATAATTCATCAAATAACCATTAATGCCTCCTATGTACAGGGTGGGGTGCTTGCTGCAAATTGCATTTAGACAAGCAGTCGCCACCTTCACAGAGCTTCCATGCTAGATTCTCTTTCCCCCAACAAGACAAAGATTCTCATTGTATAATGAAATCATTATGTCCTTATACTATTGTGATCTAGACCACAGAAAAACACTATAAAGCAGGGTAACCTGAGAAATGAAATTTCATGTCTGTGGACAAAGTAATTTGTACTTCATCTTGTCTGTGGTATCCAGAAACAAATCTCAGAGATGAATTAACCAGCTGGATGGAAATCCCTAAGGGGATTAAAAAAATAGACAAGAACATTTAATGGAGTATTTCCAAGGCTACACTATAGAACCTGACAGCTCTCTATGGAACTGACAATCTGAAAAGAATCTGATTGTGTTATTTAAAAAGAGCATGTAATTTTAGGAAGAAGACACAGACAATGGTGGGGGTTAGGGATAACAAGCGTATAGCTTTAAAATCTCACAGACCAAGGAAATGTCTAGGTGAAAAGGGAAAGAAAGATAATGAAAAATGATAATAGGGTCATACTATCCACAGCGGTATGTAACTGGAATTAGAGGTCCAAGTTTTGAATTTTACTACTTTTTTTGTTCTGTCCCTAGATCCCATAATCCCATGACCACCTAACCGACAAATGGGCTGGTTAGTAAGATTGGAGAAGCTGCACAATTATGATAGGTAATAATATTTGTTCATGTATCTCCATAGATCAAAGCCTTCAATGACCCCCAGTTGAAATTTCTTAGCTTAGTTATCAAGGTTCATCATAGTCTGACTCCAAACTCATTTATAGGCTTATCTCTCGTTCCTCAGCATATAGTATGTGCTCTAACTATACTGAGCTCCTCGTTAGCTTAATGTCCAAAATGCCCTTCCTCCTCCCCTCTGCCTGACTCCTCCATTATAGCCTACTGATATCCTACCCGTGCTTCAGATTTGACCTGTACAAAGCCTATCTGGCAAATAACATGTGGTCACTGAGGGTTTATTGATTGATTTTCAGATTCCTTTATCTCAAAGTAATCAATCTCTACCTGCTCTGAACCATCATAGTACCTTGTCTTATACCTTAAACACTTTGCATTATAATTATTGGTGATCCTTTTCAAAAATCTGATTTTTGTACTTTTCTCAGAGCTCTGGAACCTAGTAAAATAAGGATCTAATAAGTATTTGTTGCACAAAAACTGAATTAAGGTAGTAACAATGGCAGAATTTACCCACCAATGGCATCCCATTGGACTGATCTTACTGGGACAAGATGTGAAAGTCATGGCCTTGAAGAAAACATTGTTCCTAAAACACATGTGGAAATAAAATCTATTGTATTTGGTTCTTAACAGTGGGCAGGAATTGGGAAGGGAGTGGACTCTCTATGGGTCAGTCACCATGAAACAGCTGTCACAGTAACAAAAAGCAGATACTCAAAAATATTCATAGACTAATGACCTAAAGGCTGATTGAAAATACACCTAATTAAAAGCTTAGTCTTCTGTAGATCAAAAAGAAGTGGAACTAAATCAGAAAACCCCTGCATGGCTAAGTAGGAAAATAAAAGAAGCCATTGTAAGGAGTATGTGTGTGTGTGTATATACATTTTTTTTTTCCAGAGAAAAAGTGTCAGTGTTTGGCACATAGTAAGCACTTAATAAATGCTTTTAAATTCATTCTCATGAGGTAGCAAGTTGACTTTTAATAAACTATATGTCTAGAAAACACTGGGACTTAATGGCATCTGCACAGAAACTGGATGTAACATGAGAATGTGATTGTCAAAGCTCTGGTTGAAGAATGCGAACTGCCCTTACAAATAGCCACTGTGCTGAAGATTGGTGAAATGCCATATGCCTTGCATCTGTAACAATATCTAGATAGTGCCAAACACTGTACTAAGTACTTTACAATTATTATCTAATTTAACGACCTGAGTTCCAATCTGACCTCAGATACTTACTTGCTATGTGACCCTGGGCAAAAATAACTACTTGCCTCAGTATCCTCATCAGTAAAATGAGCTGGAGAAGGAAATCCGCTCCAGTATATTTGCCAAGAAAATCCTAAGTGGGGTCATGAAGAGTGATGAAAGGACCGAACAATAATAGGGAAAAATCACCTAAAAGTAGTATGAGTAAAGGCAGATCTCTAGAAAGAGGTGCTAACCAGGCAAGAACAGGGAAGTCTTGGGAGGACTTGATAGTGGAGGGAAAAAGGGTGAACCCTAAAGTACTCTAGTTTGATGCAAAAATTGGCTTCTAGTGCCTCACTGGGGTAAATATGAGAGTAAGACAGATGGAGGGAAGGGCTCCCTTCTGTTGGCAAAGAAAAATAGGAGTAAAGGTGATAAAAGAGAGAAGGCAGAAGCCCATGCTGCTGAAACCATTACAACGCAGCCCTCAATCCTCTGTCAATGACAAGAAAGGATATTTTTTTCTGATTTAACTCTTGGCAGATGGACCAGTCTATATAAAACAGCAAAACATAACAATCATCCATGAGAGCTGTTAGCAAAGATATTCTCATTGAAATCTGCTAATGAAGGGTGTTTAAAACCTCATTGCATGAACATTTTCCCAGAGGCTGGGAAACAAGAGATCATAACATGACCCTTTCCTTGCTATAAACAAGCGCAGCTATGTAACTGTGGTGACTGCAGGTCTCTACTAGTTATATGGATCTAATATCTAATAAGGGGGATGGAAGAGAAGGTGGAAGAGGGAAATCACATCCCAGTTCAAGGGGTGTCAGCCCTACCTTAGGGAAAAGGTAAAAAGGACAACCCTCCTCAAGGAAACAAAATCAACACTTCAGGTGCTTTCTACGCACCCGTGGGTCCTCAATCAGGAACTCAGAATATCTACCTATCTATAGTGGTATGATTTTTTTTCTTCTCACTTATCTTCTGAACTCAACAGTTGTCGCCTTGACTGAATCCTTCCACAGGGCAGAAAACAGGGAGTGTGGCGCAATAAAAAGAATGTGAATTTAGAATCAATTTTAGTTTTCAATTTAGTTTAAATCACAGCCCTGCCTGTGTTACCTTCTTTAAGTTACTTTGCCTCTCCGAACCTGATTTTCTTCATCTTTAAAATGGTGGAGAGACTGGACCAGATAACAAGAGACTAGAGTCTCTGCCTCTAGGTGGCAAAATCGAGAAAGCAATGGACCTAGAGTTAGGAAGATGTAAGTTCAAATCCCCTCTCAGAAACTTGCTAGCTGAGTGATCCTGGGCAAGCTACTTAATCTCTGTCTGCTTCAATTTCCTTATCTACAAAATACTGATTATCCAGCCCTCACCTCTCTCCTAGCCTCGTTTTGCATCTCCATCTGCTTATTGGACATCTCAAACTAGATGTCCCATAAACATGTTAACCTCAATGTCTCAAATGGAACTCAATTATGTTTTCCTCACACCCTTCTTTCCTAATTTCCCTATTAGAGTTGAAAGTATGACCATTCTCCGAGTTACTAAGATTCAAAACTTAGATTTCTTCCTAAACTCACTACTTTCTCCCACCTCCAGTATCTACTCTATTATTAAGTCCTGGTGATTTTTAGCTTGGTAGCATCTCTTAGATAGCACCACTCTTCTGTCCTCTGACACCGGCATGACTCTAGTCTAGGTCACCACATTTAGACTACTGAAGTAGCCTGCTGGTTGGCTGCTCTACCTCAAGTCTCTCTTCATCCTTTATTTAGCTGTAAAATGGATCTCTTCGAGGCTCAAGTCTAACTGTGTCAGTCTCCTATTCAGTCAGCTCCAGAGGCTCCCTTTCACTGCGAAGTTCAAATATAAAATCCTCTGACTTTTGAAACCCTTCACAACTTGGCCCCTTTCTAGCTTTTTACACCTCCTCCTCTCCACACCTTCCACTATCTGCACAACCCAACGACAATGGCCTCTTTGCACTTC
Source organism: Bettongia penicillata ogilbyi (assembly GCA_023548195.1). Lineage (NCBI taxonomy): Eukaryota > Metazoa > Chordata > Mammalia > Diprotodontia > Potoroidae > Bettongia > Bettongia penicillata. Next base: position 1,293,515 of record JAJHZJ010000084.1, on the reverse strand, counting down.
TTAAAACAAAATGCTCCATCTCCCAACTCAAGACGTTTGTACTAGCTGTTCCCTATGCTTAGAATTCTGTTCCTTCTCTACCTCTTGGCTTCCTTAAAGTCAAACCGAAAGGTCCCCCTCTTTTATCAGAAGAACTACCCTTGAAAGAAATGACTATTAAATAATCAACTGTTAATATTGAAGAGATGCAGGATTTTTTTCCCTATTTCCTCATTCTCTACTAGGTCAAAGCAGCTTCTGAAGACTATGGTCGAAAAGGAGATTAGATTTAACATTTTCCTCAGTCTTGTTTAGACCCCACCTACCTGGGGAACCCCCACAGTGTTTTACTCAGGCTTGGGTGGGAGGGTAGATCCTTTGTCTAGATTGCCCAAGACTAGGAGTGGTCTGGGAATATGAGAAACATATCGAGAGTCATGCCCTCCAGTCCCTCATTAGAATATGTCTACATTTTATTATCATATTCATTTTCTCATTAATTTTTAACCAGAGTTGACTGTCACCTGTTGGCAACATCCATTCTTCCAAGGGCATATAAGCATCAAGAGGCCTCATGAGGGGATCTTCAGTTTAGGAGAGAAAACCAAATGACCACCTTTTATTATTCACTAGCCATAAGTAATAAAATGATTAATTACCCAGAAATTATGTCTCTTGGATTTTTTAGCCAACACACTAGCCATAATTTCACTAGTCAAAATTTAAAAAAATGATTAATTACCCAGAAAAATCTCTTGAATTTTTTAAACAACACACTAGCCATAATTTTATTAATCACAATTAATAAAATGATTAATTACTCAGAAATTATGTCTCTTGAACTTTTCATACATCATACGCCAATCCCCCTTCCTAGAAGGACTAGTACCATCCTTCTGTTGATGACCTCCAATTTATCTCTCTGTATGTTGATTGGGCATAGTTCTTTTTACATTGTCTTACCCATTAGACTGTGCTTTTGGGAGCAGGGACTAGTTTTTGCTTCTCTTAGCACAATCTTTGGCACATAGAAGACACTTAATGCATGTTGAGTAACTGAACAGAATGCACCTCCTGGGACTGTTATGAGGAGAAGATGAGATAACATTTGTAAAGTTTTATGCAAACCTCAAAGTGCTATATAGTGCTGACTATTATTCAGCATACGATCCCATTGACCCTGCCCAGGTCAATCTGGGTCCCACTGCCAGAAAGGCTCAGAGGCATTACAGGAACCAAGGAGCTATGGGGACTCTTCTTAAGCTGAGTTAAGACAGAACTGAAAGAACCATTTGGACAATTAACCCCAAATCACTTCCTTTTCAAAGCAATTAGGTGGCACAGTGTATAAAGCTCTGGGGCTGGAGTCAGGAACACCTGAGTTCAAATCTAACCTCAGATTCTAACTAGGTGTGTGACCTTGGACAAGTCAATAACCTGATTTGTCTGATTCCTTAAATGTAAAGTAGGGATGATAAGGAACACTTCCCTCCCTCCCCCCACAGGATTGTTTTAAGGATCAAATGAGTAAAGGGCTTAGCACAGTAGGGCCTGACACCTAGTAGGCACTACATGAAGGCTTATACCTTTCCCAGTTACCCCCTACTTTGACAGCACATTGACGAACACTGTTTTGAACCCACTGTCACCAAGTGACTGGGCAGAGCTTTTCCTACAACCTTGACATAGAACCAATAAATACCACTCCTAGCAAAATAGTTTGCATTTTTCACTGAACTTAATAAAAATGAAATTGTTTCAAGATCTCTTCCTTTCTTGAATTTCAGAAGTAATAGTAGAGCACGGCTTTCATTGTTACAAATTCTAATTTTACAGAATAGATTGATTGGGAATTGAGGGGGCGTGGGGCCCGAATGTTCATAAACTGGGTTGTTAGAATTGGAAGAACCAATAGTACAAGTATCTTAAGCCCATAGATATAGTTAGTGGTCAATAAGTATGCATTTAAACACCCACTATGTGGTGGGCAGCGTGTTAAGCTCTAGGGATAACCAAAAGGCTCTTGAGGAGCTCACGGTTAAAATCAACTGCCCTCTCTCCCTCTCCCATCTCCCATTTGGACACCAGATTACCAATAAGGGCTTTCCACACTTACCAGACAGGTAAGCAAACTGCTTTTTCAGTTGGTCTTCAATATCAGCAGCACAGAGGGGAGTAATATCCTGGTGCATGATTTCATCTGAGGAGAAAAGAGAAAACACACACACACACTGTCATTTAATGGAAAACTTTACCTCATCCTCTATAAAATGCCAAGTCCGGATTAGCCAACCACACACAGAGCCATGCATGTCTAAAAACACCTTAGGGTGAGTTGTCACGTGTCTGGAAAAAAAGAATTCCAGTTTCCAGCTCAGGGAAACTTTTGTCTCCGAATGATCAGAAGCCATGACTCTGGCATATACCCAAGGCTTTAATAACCATGTGGGTTATGTGTAAAAAGAAGGACAGAGTCATCATAGACTCAGACTTCAAGACCCTTATCTCTACTTCTCAGCAAAAGAAAAGCCTTCCTAAGGATTTCTTCTCATTCTAATTCATATTCTCTCTCCTTCTCTCTTTTTCTCACTTTCCTCCTTTCTTATTTTCCCCCTCTCTTTTTTCTGTACCCTTCTTTCTTATTCTCTCCCTTTCTTATTATCTTATTCTCTCCCTCTCTTACTCTTTCCTATCTTATTCTTTACCCCTCCTTTTCTCTCCCCTTCCTTTCTCTCAGAATGAGAAAAGAAGTTCAGCTGCTGGGGGTTCTATGGGAACCGCCTAATTGCTGATTACACACTTTCCCCAGCAGTACCACACAGAAACAGCTCCCCTTTATCCAACTATGAAGCAATTCCACAGGCTACATCAAAGCTGAGATTAAGCGAGGCTGTCAGGGGTTAGTTATTTCATTTGAGCCTTCCCCACAACGCTGTCTAAAGTAATAAGATAGATATTATCCTATAAGGCAGATTTCCATGACAGTGATTTTATTTTCCACAGGGAAGAGGCAGAGTGACTAAATTTTACTAACTCATTAAAACAGGTAAATGAGGCTATTCCTTTGAGCCATGACTGTGGATCCCCTACTTCTGGAGCTCTTGAATGCAAGGGCTTTTGAGAAGGGCCCCATTTTCACATGATTCAAGGTCAGAAACTTTCTTTACCACAATCTGAAAATATAGGTGCTCAGTGAATTAATAACAGTCAAAAATGATGGCCAAATATTAAGCAGGCAGAGGAAAAATATTGACCCTTGGAGAGTGGCTCAGGAGCCAGAGGCCCAAGCAGACTACAGGCAAGTCTGCTTAGTCTAAATACAATGGCCCTTGCAGATGCAAGATGTATCTGTAAAATGAGATAGTTTCTGAGGTCCCTCCCAGCTCTAGAATGCTAATCCTATGAATTCAAAGTTTACAGTCAAGGAATTGAGAATTCTTCATTGGGTTTGCCCAGCAAAAGCCCAAAAGCTGGGTTTGGTATCTCTTCTTGGAAACATAAAATTAGAATCTAGGGCAAGGGTTTTTAAGCTGCTATCAGCAGACTCCTTAGGTCTGTGAATCTATTTCAGCAGATCTTTGACTATGTTTGGTTTTTTTTAAATACTTTTATAATTATATGTCAATGTAATTTGTTTCCTTTGCAATCCCAGGTTCATTATGTATTTAAAATCATTATTCTGAAGAAGGATCTATAACTTCACCAGAGAGGCCAAGGGATCCACAGCACAAAAAAACAATTACGAATCCCTGGGCTAGAGTAGTGTAATAGAGTAGTCGTCTTACTTCATAGTCTTTCCCTTCTATTTTGACTGCCTACTTCTAGAGACTGCAAGTTTCGTATGCCTTCTGAGAGAGCAGTATATAACTATCCCTTCCACACCATGATTTTTCCCATCATGGTTTTGATATATTGTAGGTTGTCATAAGAAATTAAATAGAAATTTGGAGTGTTGCAGAAGCCATAGACTGTACACAAAGGCCAGCAGATGACACAGAAAATTTCAAAACTCAGAAATGTATAAAATATATGTATAGTATAATATCAATGTATTGTATCTTTTGATACCATAATAATTCAGATTTCTTCTCTGGTATGAAGGGAGGCCCAACAATTTTTACACAAATTTTCTAGATCATGGAGATGCGGCATCCCTGACCCTCATGATGTGAAATGGTTAACTGTATACCTGCTCATTGATTTCTCAGTCACGTCCAACTCTTCATGACTCCATTTAGGGCTTACCTGCAAAGATACTGAAGTGGTTTGCTTTTCCTTCTCCAACTCATTTTACAGATCAGGAATGAGGGCAAACAGGGTTAAGTGACTTGACCAGGGTCTTGTAGCTAGTAAGTGTCTGAAGTGGGATTTTAACTCCTGAGAATCTGTCTTCCTAATTCCAGGCCCAGGCTCTATCATCCAATGGGCCACCTAGCTGCCCTCAGTATGCAGGAGCAGGGAATCTATCTCTATTTGATGTAAAGGATATATTGTTCAGTTGTTTCAGTTGTGTCTGACTCTGTAACCCCATTAGAGGTTTCCTTGGCAAAGATTCTGATTCTTTACTTCTTCACTTCATTTTACAGATAAGGAAACTGAAGCAGACAGGGTTAGGTGGCTTGCCCAGGGTCACAGAGCTAGGAAGTATCAGGTCAGATTTGAACTCAGAAAGATGAGTATAGCTGACATCATTTCAGGTATTCTACTCACTGCACCACCTAGCTGCACTGAAGAGTATATAACAATAGTCTACAACATCCAGCTTCAGGCCATCCTCCTGAGATTTGAGAAATGCCAGATCTGTAGGGTTTACACAACACGCAAACTCACTTAAATGAATCTCAGACCTTCAAGAACAAGTTTCATTTTTTGTATTTGGATCCCCAGAGCCTGACAGAGTGCCTGGAATATTACAGATCCCTAGGAAAAGCTTATGGACTGATTGAAAATGTAGATTCTGAGGGGGAAATTGCCTACCCCAAATCTGGGGTGAAAGTCCTCATCAAAAGCCAAAACCTGACCCAAAAATTAGCAGCTTAAGAATGGAAAGACTATTTTCCATTTCCTCTTGAGTTCAGTTTATAGTCCACATCAAAATGATTTCTCTGTGCCATTTCTGCACTGAAAACCATATGCTATAGTACATGACTCCCAAAATGCTTTGTTCCACTGGCTATAGACACAGGCTAACGTATTAAAAAGTTTTATGTTATTTAACAATATTTAATGCTATCTTTTATTTTAAATGACTTCCATTTCTGAATTTTTTCCCTGTCCCCCTGCACCTAGCCGATTATCCTTTTTTAACAATGATAAAAATAATAAAAGGCAGTTTTTTACATATTTAGTTTTACGTTGAAAGGCATACACACACTCCTGACCCCCAGGCCATTTTCCGTTCTTTCATCCAGAATATTTTAGCCAAGTCCTTCTTGACTTCCTTTGGTTCCTATCCATAGGATTTAGATTTAAAAAACCATTTGGTCCAATTTTCTTATTTTACAGATTAGAAAAATTGAGGCCCAGAGAAGTAAATGACTGCTCAGTATCACATACATAGAAAATGAAAATGGCAGGGGGAACATCTGAACCTAGCTTTCTTGGACTCCCAGCACCTACTTTCCTCTACACCATACCTGCCTCTCCAAGGGTCACTGTATTTAGACTAAGGCTGCTGCTCTATCGTACAGTGACTGTTTTAGAGCTAATCATAATTTAACCTTTAGTCATGTAGCATGCGTGACCACCAAACCCTCTGTAAAACTAGTTTATGAAATAATTTGAACCACAGATAGTGGCACAGTGGATAGTGTTAGAGTTCAAATATAGCCTCAGTCATAGCTGTGACTCTGAGCAAGTCATTTCATCACTGCTCATATCTCAGTGTCTTCACCTGTAAAATGTAGATAATGATAACACTTGGAAATTGTTGTGATGATAAGATCAGATGCTATTTGTAAAGCACTGAGATAAGGCCTGGCACATATTAAAGGCCATATAAATGTTAGCTACTACTTGCTGCTCACTTGTGTCAAAAAGTCATAGGGTTTTCTTGGCATAGATGACTGCCATGGTTTGCCATTTCCTTCTCCAGTGTGTCCCCATTTTATACATGAGGAACTGAGGCAAACAGGGGTTAAATGACTTGCCCTAGGTGACACAGCTGGTAAGTGTCTGAAATCAGATTTGAACTCAGATCTTACTGACTCCAGGTCCAGCAATCTATATAGAACTTAGTTGCCCCTCATAACTACTCCTACTTTTCCTTTATGACCGCCAATGATCCCATCTCCCAACTCTGAAAAGTTATAGACATTTTTACATTTTCTAAAAAGAGCTATCAACAGCAAAATGAACTTTTTTTTTAAACAATTATTTTGGCATGTAATCCCTTGTTGTGATAGCTAATCATGCTAAATACATTAAGGAGGTAACTTTTACCATTTTAAATTTAAATCACCTTTCCCATGTTTGCCTCATAACTGAGAATAATTCAACAATCTGAAACAACATTAAAAAACACAATAAAGCAACACCCAAAGGTCATTAACAGTATGCTGCTTCAACATATTCAACTTCTGCAATCAGAAAGCTTAGAATGAAAAGCCATTTTGAGTAGTTTTAAAAGAAATTAGGAATCTGGGTTTTTAAGGTATTTTTCTTCTTTTAAGAGTCTACTTAATGGGATTTCACTTTACACTAGGCTCTGGAAAGAAGAGAATTTTAAATGGGAGCAAGAAACTGGTTGAGATAAACAAGTTATCTAAGAAGACAAAATCAGTGGTTACCAATTTAATGGTGCTTTGGAGAACAAGTAAGAGAGCCCACCCCCCTTTCACATTTCAAGGGTCTCACTGAACTCATGTCAAATGTCGGAGAACAGGAAATGGGGTCACCCCACCATGCTGATTAAATAAAAGAGTTCAAGAAAGACATCATCCAGTCACAGTGTGGCTCTGTGTCAGAATACAGTACATTACAGATAATAAATCAATTTAATAACGTTCCTGTCTCAGCACAGAAAGTAATGGGGAATTCCAAACAAGGAAGATATTTTTGTGAGTAAAAAAAATCTGATTTGAGAAGGGGGAAAACTCAGAGAGGATAGAGGTTGGCCATTCCTTGTATGAACTGAAAGGTCGGGTGATAGGGGAAGGGCTTCCTTGCCTGAGGTGCTGTGCTACACTCCTCACTCTCTATACTCTTCAGTTACTTTTGCCAGGTTTTTTTTTTTGGGGGGGGGGGGGTGGGAACGGGATCTCCCTGTCTTGCCCAGGCAGGAAATTCTGAGGTCACTCAGGCACCTTCATCCTCTGAAGATCAGCATGGAAGTTTCTGACCTGGTCTGGTTCACCTCCTCCTTATGCCACATGGCAATCTCCAAGGGACTCATCATACAGGTACCAGACTTAGTGCAGGCACCAGATCAGCTTTAGCTCAATTGCACCTCTAAATTCTTAAACTCAAGTAATTCACCAGCCTCCCTCATAGCAGAAAATACAGGTATATGCCATCAGGCAGGCAATACTGGATCCTAATATAAATGGAAATGGAAGACGAGGGGAGGGAACAAAGCCTCTCCCAGAGGTGATGGAAGTAGCACTAACCCTGGTTGCCTCCAGTGCTATTGCCTAGTATTGGCCCAAAGGCTTAAAAAAACCCACCTGGAACTACCTAGGAGTCTGCAGTTTGCCTGCAGACTTAGAGACAAACACCATTATATAAACCAAAATGTATGATAGATGGAAACAATTTTACATTGTTAACATATCACAAATCAGTAAATGCCAAATATGAAACCAATTGAGTAAATACTGAAGTACCACAAAAGTAAAGACTTAAAATTTGCCCAGAATTTAAAAATGGTGACCAAACCAACACGGAACACATTTGTGGAGTTGCCATCTTTATTAAGGAAAAGTCCGATTGTGACTCATGAGAGGATTGAGGAGAGAAAGGCAAAAACAACAGAAAGACAAAACAGTAGGAGCAATCAGTGTCAAAAAGCCTCAGTTTCTAAGCAGTGTCATTATACTCCCAAGTAAGTCAGCAGTTAAATAGCTGTCATTGATAGAGTTAAAACGGAAAATAAAGATGTTTAGCATTAGTTATACAAGTCGTGGAAAGGTCTGTCTAATTAAAGCCCTTAGGATGTTTTCAGTTTACATACAGCACTTGTTAAGTGGCAAGCACCGTAATAAGCCTGATCATATACAAAGATGAGAGTGAAATTAGACCCTAGCCTCAAGAAGCTTATATCCTAGTGGGGGAGACAACATATACACATAAAAGTAGATGGAAGTTTGTTTCTGTGGCTTAGGTCTTTTCCAGCAGTGTCCGACTCTTCATGACTCACTTGGGGTTTTGTGGCAGAGATACTGGAGAGATCTGCCATTCCCATCATCAGTTCATTTCACAGATAAGGAAACCAAGACAAAAAGGGTTAAATGACTTGCCCAGGGTCATAAGCCACTAAATATCTGAGGCTGGATTTGAACTCAGGAAGATGAATCTTCATGACTAGGCTTGGCACTCTAACCACTTTGCCACCTAGCTGTTCTGCATATGCAGAATGTGTGTGTGTGTCTGTGTGTATGAATATGTTTATGTGTATGTATACACACATATATGAATGTCGATATCTATATATATGAATGAGTACGTGTGTATATATACATATATGTGTATATATATGAAAATATATAAATGTGCGTATCTATATGAAAACATGTGAAAAAATATACATATATGTGAAAATAAGATAGTTTTGAGAAGGAATATTCTGATAAGTGGGGCAGAACCAGGAAAAACCTCATTTAGAAGGAATTATTTAAGCTAAATCTTAAAGGAAAGCAGGGATTCCAAGATGGGCAATGAATAGTTTTCAAAATCGTCTGAACAGCTGTTGTAGGGTTTCCTTGTTATAGGTCATTTATCTTACATCGTTACTGCATCAGACTCATAGGCACCATGGGCAACTAGGTGCTACGGTGGATAGACTGCTGGGTGTGGACGCTTAACTAGCTGCGTTACCTTGGGCAAGTTACTTAACCCTGTTTACCTCAGTTTCTTCATCTGTAAAATGAGCTGGAGAAGGAGATGATAAACCACTCTAGTATTTTTGCCAAGAAAACCCCTCCCAAAAAGGGACCATACAGGTGAAAAACAACAAAGGTACCACACATCCAATTCCAATAAATATTTATTAAGCACCTACTATGTGCCAGCCATTGTACTGAGGATATAACTATTAAAAAGAAAGACAATCCCTGCCTTGACAGGGTTTATCTAATATAGGGAGGGAAAATCAAAATGAAGCAGCAGAAGGGGGAGAGCAGAGAAACCAAGGGGCATCTTGTTCCATATAGTTGAAACCGGGCAGGCAGAGTACAAGACGAAGAAGAGAATGGATTAAAACGTCCAGTTTCTGACTCTACAAAGGAAAGCATCAGGAGGAGTTTGGTACAACATCCTCCAGCTCTCCAACCAGAGGGGAGAAGACACTGAGGGAAGGTGCATCTGCCAAGGCTTGAGTTAGCAGCATGGTGATGAGATTAGAGAAGATGAGTTTAACCTTATTCCATGGTGGCACAGCAGCCCATGAAAAGAGGAGTGGATTATATGTGCTCCCTTTATACAAACTTTATCTTCACTTACTTTTCTAAATGTACTTACAAAATTCATTATCAACAATAAACATCTACGCTTAGCTGCAAAGAAGGCTAATTTGAAAGGTCCAGGGATATATGCGTTCATTCATCAAACACTTATTAAAGATCTATTACTTTAAAAGCATGGTGGTACAAAGTTTAGAGAAGACGTGGTCCCTGCCCTCAAGAAAATTAGTTTTCATAGAGGGATGAAAGCCACAGAAAACTATAAAACACAGCCACAAATGATGAGTTAGAATGTAAACTCCATGAAAGTAGTGATAGACTCATTCTTTGTATTTTATTCCAAGTGCCTAGCACAGTTCCTGACATGTGACATGTAACTAGAAATTGGTAAATGCTAGATGACTGAAATGCGAAAATAAATAAATGAATGAATAAATAGATAAATAAATAAAGGCTTGTGTGAAGCCCTAGGGATAAGAGCACTATTGTCCAAGGTAAGAGCATTACTGTCCGGGTTAATTGACTCTCTCAAAGGTCATCCTTATTCAGATATATATGTAAGCATTTATTAAGCACTTACAAATTAAATTTACCTCTACATTCCTGTTCAGATATGTTCTAAGATGAATAACATGCAAAGGGTAACATTAGGGAAGCATTAAATTTGGCTTATGTAAAGGAAGGTTGGCGTATGCCCAGATCACCTAAGATGAAAGAGACCATGTGGAAGATGCTGGGAGACAGGAGCACTGGCCTACCACATATTTGGGAGCAGTCTTTTTCCTGACCACCCATAGGATCAAGCACAGAAAAAAAGGGGTGATTATTTTCAGGCCAATAACTTTAAAAGATGCACACAGTTCCAGCTCTGCAGTAATGGACCACATGAAGAATCTGGCTTCAGATTTTGCACTCAAGTCATACCAAATGAAAAAGAGCTGCCAGAGCTTACACCCCCTCAGCAATGTCTTGGAAATCTCATCGTCTTCACATCACAGTGAGATATGAGAGGAGGAGTTCAGTGGACACCTGGTATATTTAAGAAATATGGGGGACAGAAAGGGAATAATATATCTATTTTGTAGAGTTGCTAGTACCTAGTAAGCATTAAGATTCTCCTTTCTGAATTCCCCCAAAGTATTAACTTTTCTTTCAGAATTTTTCACAAGGTTAGGTGTTTTCTGAACTACACATTTCACTGGAAATGACTTTGTAAAGGAGACTTAGGGCTGGGATGATACAGTGGACGTAGAAATGGCTTGAGTGAAAACTTGGATTCAAATTCTGCATCCAATACTCGCTATCTTAACCTTGAATCTCGGTTTCCTCAGGTGTAAAAGGAGGTAGTTGGATTAGATGGCCTTATGAGATTTCCTTCAGCTCTAGATTTATGATCCCATGTACTTTAATTTTTCTTAATTTAATTTTTTCAATGAATGAAAAAATATTTTATCTCCCACCTTCTAACAATTATAAAAAAGAAATGAATCTTTGTAACAAATATGCATAGTTGAACAAAACTATCTCCTGTATTTCCCATGTTCAAAAACGTGTTTCTGCATCCAGCATCCAGCATCTCTTTTCAACAGGTCAACAGCATGCTTTTCATCTTGGTTTTCCAAAATCTCAGCTATTCATCGCACTGATCAAGGCGCTTCTGTTTAGCTTTACAATGTAAAGATTCTCCTGGTTCTTCATTCTCCATTAGTTCATACAAGTCTTTGCAAGTTTAAAAAGAAGAACTGTTTCTTTCATCATTTCTTACAGCACCATAGTATTATTCCATTACATTGCCATAACATAATTTCGTTTGGCCATTGCCCAGCTGATGGGCACTGCCTTAGTTTCCAGGTTTTGCCCACTACAAAAAGAGCCATTATAAATATTTTTGTACATGTAGGTGCCTTTTCTTTTTCCTTTAATCTTTTTGGGATAGAGGTTGAGTAGATGTATTGTTGGATCAAAGGCTATACACCACAGTTTAGTGTCTTGGGGGGCATATGCCCCAAATGAATGACTTATTAGAGAGCAAAAGACTCATAAGGGGCAGGAAAAATTTCACAACATAATCCTGATGTCTTAAAAATATTATGGAAAACTTGGCTGTGATTCCTAATGAGTACACTTACAAGAATAAAGACCTTTATTCAAATTTCTAAGGATGCCAATGAAAGTCATAATGTTGACAAATACGGTTAAAGCACTTAAAATGTATTACTTTTGCAAAGAGAAAAACAGGTTTATTGGTATTGTAAAATCCTTGAGAACAGAGGCTGTTTTCTGCTATTTTTTTCCATCCCCAACACTTTGCAAAGTAATGATTATGGGCAAATTCTTATTGACTGACAATCTTTTATTGAGAATTTTCTGGGTTATGTATAAGCACCTCATGGTGCCTGAGGAGACATAAATGGAGAAGACAGAATCCCTTTCACTTAACATATTTATAATCTAACTGTGGAGACGTACAAAAAAGCAACACAAAGCAGCATTTTGTTCATTATAACTTACTGTGCAGTCTTTCTATTCATCTCCTTTCTCTTTAATGAACATCTGTGACCCACACCATTCCTCATGCATGTCTTCTGAAGCCAAATTTTGCGCACTACAATAATGAAAAACTATAAAAATCTGAAGAAATCTATCATTCCCGTAGTATTTAATTGGAAGGCTGTGTTTTATATATGTTTGGATTCATAGGGATAAACCAGATGATTCTTCAATCATGAGCCTACATTTTTTTTATATCAAGCCAATAAGCCAAAGCCAAAACTGAATTCTATTATCCCTTTTTCCACACTCATTTAAAACAGCATTATTACATCATATTTTCCCCTCAACTCTTTGTTTTAAATCTAGTTTTTATCTTTTACCTAGTTTTTTCTTTCAGGCTTATAAAATTCTACTTTATTTTGTAAAAGCTTCCATGGAGTTTTAAACTGATGTTTCTTGGTTTTAAGTAGCCCTGAAACTTTGATTTAACAACAGAATTACTCTTAGTTTTGGCCTTAGTTTTGTTTTCAATACTCAGAAAAGTCAAGTAGACCCACGGCAAGAAAAAGTTGTGTCTGCTGCTGCTAATCCAGCCTAATGCAGCTTTTATTAGCTGTATGACTCTTTTTGCCTCAGTTTCTCCCTCTGTAAAATGAGCAAGAGAAGGAAATGGCAAATCACTCCAGTATCTTTGCCAAAAAACAAACCCTAAATGGAGTACCAAAGAGTTGGACATGACTAAAAAACGTCTGAACAGCAATAATGATTTTTTTCTATGAAGTGACAAAGAAGAACATTTTTCTAACCAAGGTTCTTCTAGAACAGCTATATTGCTCAGTGATTAAGGTATTTTAGTCAATTTTCTTTGGTTTGGATTATAGGAAAAGAGGTTCACAGTATTTTAGAGCAGAAAGGAAACTTAGGGATCATTTAATTCTGTGCCCTCATTTTTTTCCCCCATTTTTAAAATTTATCAATAACCTCCCATTTTAGAAGTGAGGAAAATGAAGCCTGCAGAAGGGCAGGTACTTCCCCTATCCTTCTCTCTGAAAAACAGAAGCTGAAGAATTTAACACCTAAATTTCTTCTGATGTTTTGCCACTGATATCTCTAAGCTATCAAATTACAGGACAGAAAAAAAAATCAAGTACCAGTTTTTTAAAATCTCTTTTTAAACCCAGTTTTCCTGTTTCTTTTCAGTTTACAAAATGCAAACATCCCATGATAGCCATATGCATCAAGGCTTCCAAATTCTTAATTTGGAAGTCATTGTAGAAAGTCACCTACAAAAAATAATAGCAACTCTTGTTGGCATGGAGTTTCAAAGTTTACAAATGGGTTAGATTCCAAAAGTTTGTTTGTAAAGCAGTCATTTAGAACTTACGATGCACCACAGAGCAACGTCCTACTATGTGGTTAGATATCGCAGAGTAGAGCACAAAAGTTTATTTAAAACAGAATGTGCCCAAGGCATAGTCCTGAAACCATGTACTGACACTTGTCAAGTTAGAATATTTATTTGAACAACATTCAGCCACAATTTATATATGCTTTCTGTGGGAACTCATACATTCAGATCTCCAGTATCAGAGACCAAGAACAGAAAAGTTTCACCCTGTAAGACCTCCCACACTGGAGACTAAGGATTGTAAAGAGGAGTAAAGCCAGGGGTAAACACCTACCTGGCAACAGTAGCTTGTTCCATTTTTATCTCAACATAATAACGGGTTGATGCTCCAGACTAATCACTCTCTAGGAAGTTTAAATTGAAAAACAGTAGGCAGTGGTTCCCACGAAGGACAGAGGAGTGAACTCCTTGCTTCCAGTTCATAGATGGCATTACTCAAAAGATTTTAAAGTCAGGAATTAACCGTATGCGAATATTCCATGAATTCTAAAATGTGCTTGAAATTTTTTTTGTTCTCCAGTCTTTTTATATTAAATTTATTCATTCAAGAGCTCCTTTTTGAGCTCCTATCTATTCTTAAAAGGACAGCAAAAACATAAGAGATGAGATATATGAGATTTACTCTCTACAGGCATTTGCAATAGTGTCTATAGAAGACATGAAATATACATGAGACTCCTCAATTCCTATGAAAGGCGATGACAAGATTAAGACACAAACAAGAAATGCCATAGGAATTCAGAGAATGGGTCCAAGAGAAGAGATAAAGAAAGCAGGATGTGAACTTTACTTTGAAGGCTCTGAAGAGGTGAAATAAGGTTGGATTGGAGGGGAGACCAAATTGTAGATGGCCTTGAATGCTAGACTGAGGAGCTTGACTTGAGGGTGTGGGGGAGGTCATTAAAGGCTGTGTAACAAAGGAATGCCATAATGAAACTGGTATTTTTAAAAAAGATGAATCTGTTGGTAATGTGTAGAACTGACCGGAGTGAGGAAGAGATTATAGGCAAGCAGATGAGATAAGAGGTTGCTGCAGGGTTGAGGAATTGATACCTTCCTGGTTCAGTGTCAATTCTATGACTTTGTGAGTTCTGCAATTTTGCCAGAAAGTAACATATAAGTGGCTGGTCTTTAAGCTATTCTGTATTCTATTTTGAAAATCTACATGTCCTTTTAAAATTGGGGCTTTGAGAATTCTATGGGTAATTACACTGCTTTCCTTTCCTTCCTTATTTTTGCTACTGTTCAGTCATTTTTCAGTCACATCTGAATTTTTGTGACTCCATGGAGTTTTCTTGGCAAAGATACTGGAGTGGTTTGCCATTTCCTTCTCCAGCTCATTTTACAGATGAGGAAACTGAGACAAACAGAGTTAAGTGACTTACCCAGGGTCACACAGCTAGGAAATGTCTGAGGCTGAATTTGAAATCATAAAGATGAGCCTTCCTGACTCGAGGCCCCATTGACTATCCACTGTACCACTTATTTCCCTTACCTTTTAATAATCATGTGCTTTTAAAAAAAAGTGTTAGAGAAACCGGATACCTCCCAAAAGTTATAGATTGAATGACCAGGATTAGAATTTCAGTTCCTTAAATTTTTAAGTCTGTTGCTTACCCATTGAGTGAGAGATACTGTATGGGAGCTACAGCAAAATAAAGAGTTTATTTCCAATACTAGTCCTCAGAGCATACCTGTAGGGAAAGGAGTATTTTCTAAATGGTCTGGAAAATTGAAATGACTATTTACTGATTTTACTAAAACAAAAACAAAGCCATGATATGGTATAGTAGGCAGATTGAGCAAATCTGCCTCCAACACTTCCCAGCTACATGATGCTGGGTAAGTGACTTAAGCACTCTGTGCCCAAGCTTTCTTATCTGCTTGAGGGTATTGGACTCAAAGAGAAGTCCCTTCTCATTCCACCCTTTGTCGATAGATGGATGTATGTATGTAACTCATCACCGAACCAATCCAGTGTCCCTCTTCTCTAAATGATTCAAAACAGTCAAATAAATACACCTTTTATATATATATATATTTTTTTTTTACCAAATTCATTAAATTTTGTATATTCCTGTTCTTTTTTTTCAAGGATAAAGTTCTTTCAAACTGACCCACAGATGATTTCCCCCAACCCCCTTGAGCATATAACTGACTGACAAGCACTATCATAAGGGAAAAAATGGTAAAGATAGTATCTCAGATGATGCTAGAACACTTAAAGCCCTGTCACCTGGCAAATGAAATCCCTGTGCTCGGAGAAATATTCATCTTTTCCTCAATCAAATTAGTCTCAGACTCATAGACCCAAACCATAAAAATATTTTCCACCCTTCTGAAGATAACTAGCAGTAGAAGACACTATTAATTCCATTTTTGGATTTAACAGAATGCCTCAGATACTATCATTTCTGTATGGCCAAATAACTAAAACAATTCTATAAATAATGGCTTCCAGTGACAGAGGTTAAACGGGTGCCTTCTTTCAACTTAATGCACCAAAGTCTAAAGTGCTTTAAGGCAAGATGCTTTTCCATCTCCCGCATGATTTTCAACCCTGACCTCTCATGTATCTCTACTGTCACCTTTGCTGAGAATTCTTCTCTGCTGCCTCCTGGCAAAGCTATAAAATATGAGTGTCCCATTAGTGTTTATCCCTACTCTCTCAAATCAGACTTTACCTATGGGGGGAGTAGGTGGTTGCCCTCTCAGTGTGATGTAAGAGGTTGATGGAAGAAGCCTGTCTATCCAAAACGTACCAATCTGCCATACTTAAATTGCCACTATGGGGGTCCAGAAGTTAGATGGTATTGTTTCTAAAAGATATCTTTAAAAGGTAATATGCTATCTAAAGGAAGTCCAACAAGTTGCCTATTAGCACCCAGTGAAAAAAGGAACACAGGTTAGTTTAATTTGCTGATTAACTAAAATGGAGAAGGGCCCTCAAGTAAGTATTGTTTGAGCATCTGCCATCTGTCACAAGTGTAGGGGATGTAAGAGGGGCAAGGCAGAGCATACTGACCCGGAAGGAGTTGGCAGACTAGATGGGAACACAAACATTTAAATTCATGAAAAGAAAGGAAAATAAATTCTAGACTGCGATACTCAATAGCCATTGAATCAAAACTCAGGAAACAGTGATAGAGGAATCAGAGAAGGATGCTGGAAGAAGGTAGGGCTTGAACAGGATCCTAAAGGATGGGCCAGAAGTGCTACAATACATATATGTGAGGATGAAATTAAATTTTGGAACAGGGGTTCAAATATAAGTCCTTATTTAAAAAAGATTTATCCTCTTAAAAAACAAAAACAAAAACAAACCCACCAACTTCCTTTAAAAATGTGGCTGATATTTTTTTCAACCTACAGTTTGTGATAGTTTTTGCTTGTTTGCTTTTAGAGGCAACTGGAGTTAAGTGACTTGTCCAGAGTCATATATCTGGCAGGTTTCTGAAGCGTATTTTGAACTCAGGTCCTCCTAACTCCAGGGCCAGTGCTCTGTCTGTTGTGCCACCTAGGTGCCTAAAGGTTCAGTTTTACAAATCAAAGCAGTGTGCAATTAAGGATTATAAAGCAATAGAGATATGAGTTAGCTCTGGGGTTTCATTGGTAGTGGGGAGCTGTAGGGTAAGGAAACTCTCATTATCAATCAACGTAGGATGTCTAACGGTAGCCATGGGGAGGTAAGGGGAAGAGGAAAAAAAGGATAAAAAATAAATTTACATGATAACTTTATCATATAAGTTAAGAGGAATAACAAGTTGTACACAATAGATTTGCAATTCCCTATGCACTAATCTTTTTTTGAGAGTTAAAGATCTTTCCCCACCCATTAAGGGCCCTGAACATTAAAGGAAGCTTGATGAGGGGAGATTTGTTTTGTAGGAAGGTCCATACCTTTTGTTAATTTCTAATAAGGCACTGGTTCCTAAGGGTTGTGATGCCCTCTGGCTCTGAAATGTGTATAAATACTCTGAAGTGCAGTTTTGTTTTGAGGCTGACTTTTTGGAAGTGTTTGGCTAGATGAGACTCTGGGTAGCTGCTAAGGAGCCGAGCCCTCCTACCCACTTTGAAAAGCCAGATGTTGGGGCTTCTCTCTCTGATAACTCTGTATGTATGTAACAGTCAAACAGAACTGGAACTGTCTGCTGATCTTTATTTCGGTTTTTATTTTCTCTAAAGTTCAGGGTGCTGACTTTTCCCCATGAACAAAGTGAATGATACATGTGTTTGATTAAAGTGATTGTTGACCCCTCAAAAACTGCTTTCCTTTTAGAAAAGCCGAGCTAAGGCCCTCCCCTGTGTATGCCGGGCTCCTGGTTGTTACAAAACCCAACAACAAAATAAAAGGAGTTTGTTTCCAATTCTAGTCTGCAGAGCATATCTGTACGAAAACATTATTTTCTAAATGGTCCAGAAAATTTAAATGACTTTATTGATTTTACTAAAATAAAAACAAAATCATGGTGTGGTGTGGTAGACAGATTGCTAGACTTGGAACTTTGAAGACTCAGGTTTAATTTGCCTCCAATATTTACTAGCTGCATGATGCTGGGTAAGTCACTTAAGCATCCTGTGCCCAAGCTTGGCACCTCCTCTGCAACTTCTTAGTCTTGGCTACCTGGAGCACTTTGAGGTTAAATGACTTGCCCAGCATCAACACAATCAGTCTGTGTCAGAGACAGGACTTGAAAATGGATCTTCTTGCCTTCAAGCATGGCTCTCTATCCCTTATAACACATAAAGCTATAGCTTAACATTGAAAAATTTTTTTTTAAACCTAGGAAATTTAAGGACTTGGTGTGGCACACATGGGAAGGATCCAGGAAGATGGAGTCCGGTAGGAAGCACAATGACCATTAACAACTTGGAGCAGTGCAGCCTGATGGAGGGACAAGAGCAGCAAACCTTCTGACTAGAGTAGTATTTATTGGGTGATTTTGCTATTGAGAAAATATGGGAGAGTAGTAAAGAAAAACGATTGGATAGATCTGGACAGCGATGTCTTATTGGGAGGTAACATGTCAGAAAAGCGTCAATGGAATGGAACGGTCTGTGGAGGAGAGGCCTGAGTAGGGGGTACCACAGGAGGAGGTCTCTTGACACTGCTAGAAGAGGAGGTGTGGAGACTAAGAAAGTTGCCCAAAATGAAAACATCTAGGTGTCTGCTTGCTTCACAATTTTATCTGTGGTTAGCTATGTTGAACAAGTGGAGATCACATTTGTATAATGATCCTTAGGCACACCTGAATCCATTTTTCCCCCGGGACAATTTGGTTATATCCATATGACTGGCCAAGAGTTATAGGGATCTCAAGAGAGTGCTTCTACTCATTTCCCCACTTTTGCACAGGTAATAGGTATTCATCCTTTCTTTACTTAGCAATATTTACCCCTTTAGCTATGATTATCATTACATAGACAAGATTTTTTTTCTTTCCCCAAACACTCGACATTAGTAAATAACCTTGAATTTTCATCACAGCTGCTATTTACTTTAAAATCCTGCTTTAGACATGTTTTTCTTTTGCAATTATTTTTTCTCTGTGTACACATAACAGAGGAAGCTCTTTTGGGTTATTGCTGAGGAAAGGCAGGAAGTTGGTGTTGTTGACGAACTTGGTGCTATTTATCACACGAAGAATAGATCCTGAAATTTTGGATCGTGAAATTTTCAGGAAGAAAACCTATTTGGAAGAAGACTGCAACATTAGCCAAAATGAATTCTAAAAGATATCCATAAGACCTGGTCTCTAATGCCAAAGAAAATGTCATGGACAGAAATAGTCACGTATCTTTCATTCTAGGTGGTTAGGTAGGATGGGACAATCTTTGAGCAGGAAGGGAAGTTGGAAATCCAAGCTTTCTCTAAAGCTTGGGTCTCCTCACTAGAACATATCTGTCTTGGACAAACTGTGATCTGAGGTCCTATTGAAGGATAGCCAATGACAGGGAACTTGTTACTCCTTGAGACAAAACACTCCAATTTTATATTGAAGTGTCAGGAATATTGGTATAGTAATTTGATTAACCTTTTCCCTGCCAGAAAATAAAATTCCCTAGCCCTCTACTGTGAGACTCTAGTCTTAGTATATAATACTGATAATAAGGAAAATAATACTAAGCATATAACACACTTCCATAACCAATGAGATAGGTCCATGGAGGAGAGTGTCTAGAGTTTAGTGGACATGGGATGAGATATTTTGGGGACCAGAAAAGCAGTGTTGTTGAGAAACAGCACAGTCATGGAGGCTAGGGCAGACATCATTTAAAAGAATGGGGGCAGGGTTAAAATGCCCTCTTCCTACCTCCAAACCAAACCTCTCCCACTGTAGGCAGATCACACTGAAGCAGCCTGCCCGGAGCAGCAGCCTAACCAGAGGAAGAGTAAGATCTATAATGGATTCTCCCTCTTCAGTGAGTCTGTGAATCACATGGTTGGTAGAAGAGTAACTTCTTTCTCTTCTCCTCAGCATCTATCTTGTGTGCACATGAATTACAAAGTCAACTGGGCTGAAAGGTAAATGCTAAAAATGTAGACCATGTTTGCTTTTGTGTCTCACCATACCCAAAGGCTTTTTAGATTTTCATAAACAAGTTTGCCACATCCTCTCTGGTTTAGCATCTATCAAGAAATCCACTGGTTCATAAAAGTTTCCAATGTTCTCCATCAGCATGTCCCTCTTCTCTGTGCCAAAGACATTCTAGTTCTCCCAAGCCACCGATACATATACGTATGTTTCTGTATATATACATATTTGTGTATGTATATATATTTGAATATCTGTAATCCAAATTCCCCATGCATGTTTCACCAGGAAGGTATGACTCCCTTCTTGACAAAATCGCCCAACTTTGGTCAGTGGTATTTCTCTGCCATATTTATCCTATACTTGCCATTAAGCACAGTTTTTCTGGCTCAATGTGTGGCGCTCTCTCCCTTATTACACGGAAATGAAGAGTCTATGTTTAACTCAGAAGAACTGATCTTACTCTTTCAATACCTTTTATAAACTCTTGGTATCCCATCTACCACTAAGTTGGCCTGCCTCTGGATCATCTCCTAACACTGATCTACCATCTGATTATGGAAAGCTATCACTCCATGGACTTCTAGGCATTGGCAGTCAACAATCTTGGCTAAGGGTATGTGTACTGATTCATTCATATATCAGCCGACTATTTGTATTAGTACTTGTCTTTGTGTATCATTCTTTTTTTATTAAATTATTTTGTTTGTTTTCATGTTCTACAATCACTTCCATATATCTTAGATTTTTCCCCTCATCCTTCCCCCTTCCCCCCTGAGGCAGTGTACAATCTTATATAGGTTCTTTGTGTATCATTATTTACAGGTAAAAATCTTTATAATTTTCAAACTTGAACCTCACTGTGTTGATTTATTATTTCCTAGCATTAATACAACAGATTTATCACATTAAAAATTTCCCCTCAAATGGAAGATTATTTTTTTTTTAAATTTATTTATTTATTTAAATTTTTTACATTCATTTTCACAAATTTTTGGGTTCCAAATTTTCTCCCCTTTTATCTCCTCCCCCCACCCCAATACCCCAAGCAATCTAATTTTCCCTATCTCCAATCTGCCCTCTCTTCTGTCATCTCTCCCTTCTCTTGTCTCCATCTTCTCTTTTCTCCTGTAGGGCCAGATGACTTTCTATTCCTCATTAACTGTATGTCTTCTTTCCTAGTTGCAACAACAATACTAAACATTTGTTCCTAAAACTTTGAGTTCCAAATTCTCCTCATCCCTCCCTCCCCACCCATTCCCTTTGGGACAGCAGGCAATTCAATATAGGCCATATCTGTGTAGTTTTGCCAATGACCTCCCTGATAGTCGTGTTGTGTAAGACTAACTGGATTACCATCCCTCCTAACCTGCCCCTCATTGTTTCTCTTCTGTCTTTTGATCCTGTCCCTCCCCAAGTGTTGACTTCAAATTGCTCCCTCCTCCCTTTGCCCTCCCTTCCATCATCCCCCCCCTTGCAATATCTCTTTCTCCCCCACTTTCTTATACTGTAAGATAGGTTTTCATACCAAAATGAGTGTGCATTTCACTCCTTCGTTTAGTCAAATGTGATGAGGGTAAACTTCTTGTTTTTGTTTTTGTTTTTTTTTTTCTCAGCTCTCCTCTTTTTCCCTCCACTAAGAAAAACTACCTGCCTCTTAAATGACATATAGTTACCCCCTTCCCTTTCCCTCCCCCTACATTTCTCTCTCACCATTTACCCTAGTTTCTTTTAAGGTATGGTCCCATCCTATTCAGTTCAATCTGTGCTCTCTATCTCTGTATGTGTGTGCATGTGTGTATGTGTGTGCATGCGTGTACATGTGCATGTGTGGTCCCACCAACTACCCAGATACTGAAAAGTTTTAAGAGTTACAAATATTGTCTTTCCATGTAGGAATGTAAACAGTTCACTCATGGTAAGTCCCTTAAGACTTCTCTTTGCTGTTTACTTTTTCATGCTTCTTCTCATTCTTGTGTTTGAAAGTCAAATTTTCTTTTCAGCTCTGGTCTTTTCATTAAGAATGATTGAAAGTCCTCTGTTTCATTGAAAGACCATATTTTCCCCTGAAGTATTATACTCAGTTTAGCTGGGTAGGTGATTCTTGGTTTGAGTCCTAGTTCCTTTGCCTTCTGGAATATCCTATTCCACGCCCTTCGATCCCTTAATGTAGAAGTTGCTAGATCTTGGGTTATCCTGATTGTATTTCCACAGTACTGGAATTGTTTCTTTCTAGCTGCTTGTAAGATTTTTTCCTTGAGCTGGGAGTTCTGGAATTTGGCCACAATGTTCCTAGGAGTTTCTCTTTTTGGAACTCTTTCAGGTGGTGATCGATGGATTCTTTCAATACTTATTTTGCCCTCTGGTTCTAGAATGTCAGGGCAGTTTTCCTTGATAATTTCATGGAAGATGATGTCTAGGCTCTTTTTTTGATCATGAGTTTCAGGTAGTCCCATAATTTTTAAATTGTCTCTCCTGGTTCTATTTTCCAGGTCAGTTGTTTTTCCCATGAGATATTTCACATTCTCTTCCATTTTTTCATTCTTTTGGTTTTGTTTGGTGATTTCTTGGTTTCTCGTAAAGTCATTAGACTCCATCTGTTCCATTCTAATTTTGAGAGAGCTATTAAATTCAGTGAGCTTTTGAGCCTCTTTTTCCATTTGGCTCATTCTGCTTTTGAAAGCATTCTTCTCCTCATTGGCTTTTTGAACCTCCTTTGCCAATTGGGTGAGCCTATTTTTCAAGGTGTTAATTTCCTCAGCATTTTTTTGGGTCTCCTTTACCAAGGTATTGACCTGTTTTTCATACTTTTGTTGCATCTCTGACATTTCTCTTCCCAGTTTTTCCTACACCTGTCTAACTTGCTTTTCAAAATCCTTTCTGAGCTCTTCCAGGGCCTGAGCCCACCCACCACCCCCCTGGGGTGTCTGGGGCACTGAGGCCCCGCCCTCCACGTCTTTCCCTGATGGCAAGGATACGTCCTCGTCATCAGATCCGAAGGTCGGGATCATTTGCATTTGTTGGAAAAAACTCTCTAAAGTCTTATTTTTCTTCCCTTTTCTAGGCATTTTCCCAGCCAGTTACTTGACTTCTGAGATTCCTTTCCACCCCTGCCTGGATCCACCCAGCTAGTGCTTGGCCTCTGAGATTTAAATGGGCTTTCCTCCTGCCGGCTGTCAATCAGTGAGCTTTAGTTCAGGTGCTGGGGTGGGGCCAGGGCTGCCTCCGAGACTGAGCCCTCGGGGCTTTCTGCAGAGACTTTCAGGAATGGAGCGGGTGGGGGCGGGGTGGGGGGCCCACCTCCCAATCTCAGCTCCCCTGGGGGTCCCGAGCAGAAGCCTTCAGCAACAGAGCGGGGTGGGGGCAGGGCCGTCTCCCAGGCTCAGCTCCGTCAGGTTTCATGCGGGAATCTTCCGCAATGAAGATCCTGCCTGCTGTTGGGGGATTCCTGAGTCCCGGGCTGCTGCCGCCTCAGCCGCCGCCCACACCTCTGCCTCCGCTTCCTGCCCCCGTCCCCGCCGCCTCCGCTTCCTCCTGAGGGGGCCCGAGTCACGGAGACGCCCCGCTTCCCCTCTCCTTCAGCCCGGCCTCTCTCACTGACCTGCTTCTGCGGGCGGAAGGACTTTCCCGGCTGCTTCAGCTTCCGTCTCTGAAGCCTGCTCGGATTCGCTTCTCTGAGGCCTCGGCCAGGGCAGCGCTGGGGGTCGGGTTTACTCTCCGGGGCGCGCCGGACCCTGGGGACGGGTCCTCAGGGCTCCCTGGAACAGAAATCTCCTCCACTCTGCCTCTGCACACCTTGCACTCACCCAGAATCTATGGGGGACTCTTTCTACACCAATTCCATGGGCTTTGGTTTCGGAGCTCGTAAACGTGCGTCCTTCTACTCCGCCATCTTGGCTCCGCCCCCTCCAAATGGAAGATTATACACCAAATTCCAGATAATTCCCATCTATATATTTTCTGGGGATAGTCAAGTGGTAGGGACTTCTCTTGACCTGACTTGAAATAAAATTATTTTTTTCTCTCCAAAGTGACTTACGTTGATGCTCAGGAATATTAAAATATTCTCCTCCCTATATATTTTTTCCACATCTCAGTAATCCATTACAATAACCTTTATAATCAACCATTTCTAAATTACATATTATGATCTTTGCCATTCCGATCTATAATGCCAGTGTTTAACCAAACCCAAATGACCAAACATTCTGATCATGCTACAACAATGCAAATTTGCAGTAAGGCATGCAAATAAACAGCTAGATTAAAATGGCAGTCATAAAACAGCTGCCATTCTTATGGGCATAATCAAATAACAAGCATTAGTATTCAAAAGCAGAATTCAAATATAAATTTGAAGCCCAAATAGAATTATTCCTAAGAAAAGAAAAGCAAAGACAAAATAAACACCGATGTAACAAAAGAAAATTCAAATGATGTCAGTGAGAGACAAAAATAAGGTATTCGAGAAATCAAATTGTGTATCAAAAATTAAAAGAAAATTCAGTAAAATGCAAAACTAAGATTAATAGAAAAGTCAATAAGCAATAACTTCCTCCAAAGCAGCCAGTATTGAGCTAAATTAAGCCAAGGCTAAAAAGGAAAAAAAATCAATAAAAGAAAAATTCTGAGAGAATTAGAAAAAATCTAAGATAAAAAGCCCTTTTAATATTATGCAAAGTGTTTCTACTTAAAAAGCAAAACAAACAACCACTGAAGTAAGTACCGATACAAATAAAAGAAATAAAATCAGAGAGTCTGTGCTCACTTCATTTTCCCATCAGATTAATGGAGACCTGTCTTCAAGCTTCAAGGGCTCTTTCTTCTAGGGGAAATCTCAAGTTCAAGATTTAAGATTCTGCCAAGGAAAGTTATAGAATTGTGGCCCAATAGCCTAGGTCACTCCAGCCCTCCAAGTGTTTTAGTTTTCCTTTTCATCATGGATTCAATGGGGATAGTATTTGCACTAGCCTACTTCATGGAGTTAAGTGTTGGATGTTTATTTTTTTATTTTTTTTGGAATTTTTTTTTGGTACATTTGGTATATTTTCAGAATATCTTTTAAAATTTTTATTTGGTATTTGGTATTTTTTTTAAACCTCAGAACAGCAACGAAAAGTGGACTGTTAAAAATATGCATCTCTAAAGAATAACTTTACCTGGTCTTCTCCATCTTAAATTCTATTGAGCTCTTTTCTTTCTTTCCATTTATCTTTGTTGGGAATCCTTGCTTCTCTTTTTTAGTTGCAGCTGTCTGAATATTGTGGTACAGGGACCAACAAATTTTTTCAAAGGGCATGGGACAAACATATGTGTAGGAGTGTGGATAGAAGCTGTTCATTTCTACTTAATCAGTGACTGTGCTAGACATTTGAGAGCTGATGTAATCACTAGCCCAAGGTCACAAGACAAAACTTGACCCCTGTGGCAGGGGATGACCCAGAACACACTGGCAACAGGGGACACACAGAAAGGGGTTTGCTAGTGTCTCTTTCCCCAGGAACACATTACATTCCCACAAACGCTTGGTTATTTTCATTCCAAGTTCATGTCTAGCTACCAGTGGAACCAGGAGGTCAAGGGTATGACCAAAGACTGCTCTTAATTTTAGCACCTTCTCTCTGTTGATTATTTCCTATTTATTCTGTACATAGTTGTTTGGATGTTGTCTTTCCCATTGGCTCATGAGCAGGGACTATCTTTTGCCTTTCTTGGTATCCCTAGCCGTTAGCACTTAGGTGTTTAATAAATATTTATAGACAATTAGGAATCAAGAGTCTATTAAGTGCCTATAATTTGTCAGGCATAATGGTAAGCCTGGGACATTGTCCATTTCTGGGAATATCATAAATTTGCTAGAAGTAAGAATAGTTTCAGGACAGCTCTGATTTTTTTTCACTCCATTATTAAAAATTACTTTCCAAGGTTAAGGCAGAGGCACCTAGCAAATGACATTCTGAAGACAGAGCATTTTAAAGAATATTTGGGGTGAACACAGTGAAATGCATTCAAAATACACGTTTGGTATATAAATGGCACCACTATTATTGAAGATCTATTAAATCCCCAAATCTGGCCTCAGGTTTGGTAACAGCACACGATGTATTGTGCTTGTAAACAGAAACTTGGATTTAAAATATTAGTGCAATTCTTTCTGCCTAGGAGAAATGGTTTAAGATCTTCATCTAAAACTCACTTCAGACCAAGATGGGGAAAATGGCATCGAATTACCAGATGGAAGATTAGATGGAAGATAAAAGGGTCTTTATGATCTGATGACTGTTAATAATCTGTTTGAACATTTAAAGCAAAATACTGGGAAAGTCAGAAATTATTAAAAAAAAAAAACCCAACCCCAGCAATATCTACTTCTGTTCTGATTTAATCTGATTTCATCCAAAATATTTGACATAGAATAAAACATGAACTCCAAATGTCCTGCACTGATACCTCATCTTGGCATAGAGACTAGAAGAGATTATGAGAGGACATATTAGTGGTGTACAAGCTCTGGGAGGTTCTACCAACCCTTAAAAGTTTCAAGTACAGGCCTAGATGGTGTCTGCGGTTCAAGGATCCTCCCAACCATGCTAAACACTCATCAGCAAGTTGTCATCAGGTTATATTATAACTACGTGACAGAGTAGGGCTGTATAGATTTGTGAGAGCTGTGGTCCACAGGAACAACAGTCCAGAGCTTTCAAGGACACACATTGTCCCGTTGGGTTACAATTCCCATAAGTCTATGCACAGTTATGCTCTGGAGTCTGGTTATGAATGCATTTATTAAGTTCTTACTATCTACTATGCCTCAGTCACCTTGCCATCTTGGAAAATCACTCCAGTCTTGGAGCCCACACCTTGGAAGTACCCTCCCTCTGACTGGATAATTCTTCTCAGAACTTCTATCTAAGGAGGGTGCCCAGGGTGGCTATGTCAACATTCTTCACAGGACAGCACTGCTTGAACTCCTCTACCATACTCCACCATCTCCCACCTCCTCTTCATATTCCATTTATTATTGTATTTGCCCATGAGAATGTGTGTGTGTTGGTCCTTCATTGCAGAAGAAGATCATTCCATCAGAGAAACAATGACATGACTTGCACTTGACTTTGTTTTTGAGTGAGGGAGGGCTATGTAGGTCACCAGCCTCACTTCTCCTCCAGAGCCATCTGAATCCAGAGACCAGATATTCCTCTGATGACTGGAGATGACCCAGGATGAGGCAGTTGGGGCTAAGTGACTTGCCCAAGGTCACATAGCTAGTGAGTGCCAAGTGTCTGAGGTGAGATTTGAACTCAGGTCCTCCTGACTCCTGCATTGGTGCTCTATCCACTGTACCACCTAGCTGCCCAGCCCATGAGAATATGAGCTCCATGAAGGCAGGGACTGTCTTTCTTTGCATTTTTTCAGTACCTGGAACACAGTAAGCACTTAATAAATGCCTGTTGACTGACTGAAGTATGCTAAACCCTTCGGGATGCAAAGGGAAAAATGGTCCTAATCCTCAAAAATTTTACATTTTAATGGGGAAGACATACACCTAGAAGGGACTTTAAGGATCATCTTGTCCATTCTCCACTTTTTGCAGCTATTTATCTTAATAAAATAATTCAAGCCATTTTTCTCCTGATTTAACATGAATTGTGACAATGAGGAACTCTTTCTAGACATAATGAAGATTATTCCAGTAGCTGATAGGTCTCCATACATCTACTATCTCCCCTTTCTGATCAATTTTCTATATATCCACAAAAATCATAATTCCAAAGCAGAGGTCCAATCAAGTCACTCCCTGGTTCAGGAAACCTCAGAGACTCCCTGCTTAAGACAAAATGCCAACTCCTCTATTTAGCCCATAAAGCCCTTTACAGTCAGCCTCCAGTCTTATTTTGCAAGATAATTATACATTATTTTCTCCCATGTATTCAAACCTTGAGCTAAACTGGTGTTTTACTGTTTCCCATATGTGGTCCATACTGTAGCACCATTCTTTTATTGCTTTATCTCTACTCCGCCTCTCAACCCCCAACATCTTGGAATCCTGGGGTCCCCTTTAAAGCTCAGCTCAAGTGACCCCACCTCAGGCCTTTCCTGTTTGCCCCAGCTGTTGGTACTCTGCCTCCCTCCACATGTACTTACTTTGTATAGATCCTTTATCTGTGTAAGGATCTGCGAACATTCCCCCCAGCTGGCTGTAAACTTGAAATCAGGCACTATCACTTGGTATTTGTTTCTCTGGAGCCAAGCAAGGTTCCTGGCTCATAGCTGAGTCTTAACAAATGCTTTTGGGTGGATTACACTCTTTTTGGATAAGGGACTGAAAAAAAGAAGACCATCAAAGGTCATTTTCTCTTCGCCAAATTTCACTGTAAATGCTTTTCATAAATGACCAGGAAACTTTTAAAGATACTAAAGGTCAGCAGATTTTCTGTCCTGTTGTATCATTCTTTCTTGGTTCACATTTAATTCAAAATGACCACAAAAGAAGAAGTGATTTTCTTCCGAGAAAAAATCAGAGGCCAGAGTCATTCCTAGATGGACAATTTAACTTCATTAATGTACAACTTGATGTTCTGATTGAAATCAGAAACTGTAAGTTCCACAAAGACAAAGGAGGGGATGATTGGATACCAAAGATGCTTTTTTGGCATAAAGGGCCATACCTTGGAGACAACCTTTAGTATGAAATCAGATTATAGCAAATGATTCCCCTTCATGGGACTCTCACCTCAGAACAGCACGTCATCAAGTTAAAAACAGAACTATGAAAAACATATGTCCAAAAATGATGTGGAATTGTAGAAAACGAACTTCAGAAATCTTAAAAAAAAAAAATGACCCTGGAGTTGGTTTAAAAAGAGCAAGGGAGTTCTCAAATTAGTACAATTTAGATTTCTTCAATTCCTTTATCCAACAGTTTACAAAACCTCTGATGGAGTTAAAGATGCTCCTTTAGAAAAGTTTGTGCTTTTTTCTTTTAAGAGATCAAAGGTACAAAATCAACCTCCCACAAGGAGATTCCTACCCTGCTGGCTAACCTAACATAAGGCTTTTAAGTTCCTTTTCTAGTAATGCTAGGATTTAACCTTAAAAGAAGCAAGCTTCCTGGAAAGCAGGGGAAATAACCTGCAATCAGCACGGAGAGCCCATTGCAGGCCCCACCCTGGATCCCCTCACATTCAGGTCCCTTGAGTCAAAACAACTTCTATCTTTATAAAGTGGTGTTTAGGGAGAAGTTGCTACCTCAGAGCTCCAACAGGTGGAGGTAGAGAGAAGGCATATTCATAGTCACTGAATAAAGTGTCTTGGGTTAGAAGGCTAAAATTCATCATTTCAAAGTGGCATTTTCCAAAATGCGTTTTATAAACCCCTGATAGTTCATATTTTGTAAACAGAAGTGTTGTGAGAAAAATTTGATGTTAGAGGTACTTTCCCCTCCTAAAATAACTGAGATTATGTATCAAAATGCTCATGACCTGTAACAAATCCTTAGTATTAAAACAGGTGAAATTTCCTCTATTTTGTTCCCAAATTTCCCTGATCCCTTTTGATTCCTCAATGTATTTCACACCCTCAGCTCAACTTCAGTATATGCAATTTCTGTTCATACATTTCAAGCTCAAAATGTTCCAAGATCATTCTGGGAAATGCTATATTAAAAGCAATTTTAAATATTTAATTAATTTATTTGTTTTCCATTTTCAACAATCACTTCCATAAGTTCTAAATTTTCTCCCCCCTCCACCGTCCCTCCCTGAGACGGCATGCAATCTCATATGGGTTCTACACTTACATTCTTATTAAACACATTTTGCACATTAGTCATATTATATGAAAGAATTAAAATGAATGAGAGAAACCATAAGAAAAACCAAATGAAAACATAACACCAGAGAAAATAGTCTTTAAAGGCAATATTTTAGAATACATAGGTCTATTAACACTCATTTTTGGAGAAATAGCACACAAGATACTGAACTGGACAGAGTTGCTAAGTTCTTGCTAAGAATAATTCTAACTTCTGGAGCTGTCGTCCTAACAAGCTCCCCACACCGCAAAATACTGCTTGTTTGATTTTTTTAATACTTTTAGCTTGACTGTGAGAGCCACAGAGTAAACAGGTTGCTTTCGCCTGCTGGGACTCAGGGGCTCATCTCAGTTGCTGCACTCCGAAACGGAGGAAGACTTGTTACAACGCCACTGTAATGGACTCTCACACAGTCGGGAATAATTGTGAAATGATTACCTCAGCAGAGACCCAGCAGCAAGTCTCCTTAGGTGACTAAAGGAGGAGGAAAGCAAAATCTCATTCAGGTACTGAAAAAGCAGCAAGATTCATAGGGGGACTGGATGCTGATGTCTTGCTGGCAACTCGGTTCAAAACTAGTTTTTGTTATGCAATTTTAAATCCCTGTGGAAGGCAGGGATTTGTTGGAAAACAGTTTGGGACTAAGATGTGGAAAAAGACAGGAGCTTAAAAATAAGTAAGAAACTACAGGACCATACATCTCAAAGACTTTCTGTAAGAGTTTAAGCAGCACTGAATGTGATGGAGATTTAATAGCACAAAAAATAAAATCTTAATGACCATTTGAAGTATTTCAGAATCTCCCATGCAGAAATTATGATAATACAAGAATTCTTAATAGAGACTGCCATAGAGATAACAATCTCCATGATCCTCTATTAACATCAAGTGATCCATAAAAGACATGTGTTTGCCAACCTTTGTCATGGAGGATGTCTAGTACTTAGTTCAAACAGAAACTAAATTCCTTATAGATAATAAAGTCCTTCCAGATGCTTCTGAAATTGTGTTGATTATATTAAGCACCAGAACACCATCAGACCTCCTGAAAAAGAGAGATGACCATTCAAAAGAGGGGAATCTAACACAATCCAGCCTAGGAACAATCAAATGAATGACAAATATTGAAAGCTCATACTATGACATGCCATTGGATGGACGATTCATTGAGTTGGACCATCAAGTATGTGTACCTTGTACAAATAATAAAGATAGACAATGAATTAAGTACAGGATTCAATTAAAGGAAGAAAATAGGCTGGACTGCATTTGAAAAATTGTGAGGTACTTTTGACAATTTCAAACTAGTTCCAGAAAAAAATCTTTTATTTTAAATACATATTCTTTCTAACCTCCCTCTCCTATTCAGAATTATCCCCTGAAACAAAGAATAAGAAAAGGAGAGAAATAATTAAGCAAAACCAATCAAGGTGTCAATTGAATATGCAGCATTCCCCAACTATACTTGACCCACTTGGTGGACTTTTCCCCATGCCATTCTGCTTAATAGAACTACCTGGATTTAAGTTCTGCCTCTGACACTTATTCGCTGCATATTCTTGGGCATACCATCTATCTCTGAACTTCAGTTCTGTAAATAAGAATCGTAAAACAAGGATCATACCTCCACAGGGTTGTTGTCAGGAAAGAGCTTTAGGAACCATGGAGAGCACTAGAGCATCACACTTAACAGGTGCTTAATACGTGTTTGCTGAATTAAATTTATAAATGCGAACTAATGTTTTTATTCCTTTTTCTTTCTTGGTAGCTAACAGCAGACCTTTCTGCTTCTCCCTCCTGGACAGAAGGGTTTCTTTCTCACTTATTTCCTAAGAGGAGATTCTACTATCTGCTTTCAAATTAGCATCAGTATTGGAATATGCCTTAGACTCAATGGTAGTGGTTGGAGGGGAAAGCGGACCTCTGACCACACGTGGTCTAACATGGAAAGGATGTCATTAACCAGCTATTTGTAACTCAGGGACTATCTGCAATTCAAGGCCAAGTTATATAAATTAGTTCTCTATTGAAACAATTCTCCAGGCCAAAACTCTTCATGTGAGAATAACCCAGCATGTTTTAAGATCTGGGAACAGTTTCAATCAGCTAGCTTCCCCTGATGTCTAAACTAGTTT
Source organism: Bettongia penicillata ogilbyi (assembly GCA_023548195.1). NCBI lineage: Eukaryota > Metazoa > Chordata > Mammalia > Diprotodontia > Potoroidae > Bettongia > Bettongia penicillata. The sequence goes on along the minus strand of JAJHZJ010000084.1, from coordinate 1,261,533 downwards.
CTCGAAGTAAGCCAGGTACATCTGGAAGCTGTTCAGTCTTTCAGGCCCTCAAGACATCATTTTGTACATTCAAGCTGTAACTTGCTAAATGTTAAGCAGTGACCCGGGAGAGGCAAGGCAGTTTCTAAATGTGCCATCTTTCTCCAAGGGTCAACATGCCCTGAGAGAATCCAGCTCACAGTGTGAGGGCTGTCCAATTAACTACATGCATGCCTGTTGGCTAAAGTTTATAGGTCACTGGAGAAACAAACCTGCTTTCATGTCAACGAAGACTGCAAAATCTAAGCTTCTGTCAATTGTTTCGTATTGTTTTGGCCAAAGGACCCACTAGGAAAGATATCAAGTCTGGTTTTATTTTTTTTTCAACTCCTTTTCTTGGCACCCAATTAAGAGGAACCCACTTCTTTCATTGTGTTCTCTGCTAACCTCTGAATACTAGAAAGACATCCGGTCTCCTGATATGTTCCTTCTGTGAGCAGACCAAAACGTGCCACCTAGCACATTTTATGGAAAGGTGTTCCCTGTAGGTGAAACAGAAGATTCGTGGCAGGAATGTAGGACAGGATCTAAATAAGAAAACCATATCTGGACATATCCTCATGATGCTGATTACAATTCCTTAGGGGGGAAGAAAGAATGGGAAAGGACAAGGTACGGTCAAGAAAACAAAGCAAAGGGGCTGAAATCCAGTGTTCCTTTGAAAATCAAACCCGACAGAACTCGGAATTTGTTTCAGTCCCTAAGCACTGGATGAGGGTGGGAATGAGAGAAAAGGAGGGGATCAAGGTGTGGGGAGAGCGATGTCCACTTTGTCTCAGCCCCAGGAACTCCCCTTGGGCTGCATTAATGGAGCATCACCTGAACAAGGATGGTTTCAGGTGGTCTATTAAGCGGAGTGTGGAAGCTGTCAGACTGTCCAGATTTCAGAGTAAGAAAATTCAAGTTTCAATAACCGCAACAATGGAAATGAAAAGATCACTAGAAGACACGGAAGGCAAGTTTTGATGAACAGAAAAAGTACAGATGGTTCTGGAGAAGAAAAAATTAAACAAACCTTCTCCACCTCCACATGTATAGCAGGGAGGCTAAGGAACACCATTAGGGAATATTACATACATTGGTAGATGGAATTACTGTAGTGGATGTTTTTACTTTTTTTTTTTTTAAGCATACTAGGATTCAATCCAGAAGGGTAGTGGTGTAAATGTCTTTGTTATAAAGACAAACATCATCAAGAAAACCCTTTTTAAAAAAGTATATTTTAACAAAAGTTTGCAAAATGAATATTCTTTCTCAGGCTATATGTCTTCATTTTCAATCTTATGCAGAAGACTTTCCCATCAACCAGGGATTGGCAGCAGGTTGTCACTTAGGAACATGTCTGTTAAATGCCAAGAATTCCTAAAGACACAGTGGGAAATTAAATACACCCAGAATTTTAGCTAGGTTAAATATACCAGGTCTATCTAAAGGCTTACATAGATACTGAAGATATACAGTGAAGTAGGCTAAGCATTGAATTAAAGGAAGAAAATAGGCTGAAGGGCATTTGGAATGGCAAAAAACACACTAGGGATCAGTTCCAAGACTAAGGATCCTTGTTAACTTGACTCAATTCTCCCTTTGTCTAAACTGCTACATTGTTCATTTGAAAACAGTAGTCCAGGTTGTCCCAAAAGTATTAGTGCAGATTTGAGGTATTAAGGGATGGGGAAAGGAATAAGTATTTATGTGCCAACACTATGCTAAGTGCTTTACAAATATTATCTCATTTAATCCTTGCAACAACCTTGGGAGATATGTGCTGTTATTATCCACATTTAATAATGAAGGAAACTGAGGCAAGCAGAGGTTAAGTGACTTATCCAAAGTCACATGGCGAGTAAGTGTCTGAGGCTGGATTTGAACACGTCTTCTTGACTCCATGCCCAGTCCTCTATGGACTGCACCACTTAGCTGCCCTAGTAAAGCTTAAAGATATACTCAGACCTTTGGGACAACCTTATATAATAACCAACACATACAGATCTTCTAAAAGTCTTTGAAGTGGCTTCTATCTATAACTTCAGCGAAGGCTCACAACAAATCTATAAAGTAGGTACCACAAGTGTTATCATCCCCCATTTTACAAATGAAGCAAGTAAGACTGAAAGAAATTAAGTGATTTGCCCGTCATCATGGTTTTGTGCCCATTAGCACAAAGCTATTTATCAGAAATTGGATTTGAACCTAGAACTCTCAGACTGAAAATCTAAGCCCTTCCCCCATTATGTCACACTGCTGATATCACAACTGATTATAAATCAACTTTGATCATTGTCTATTTTACGTCAATCATTTTATCTGCTCACCTAGGTTGTAAGCTCCTGAAAGGAACTATGCATTATCCTTTACTAGGCCAACGAGAATATGATTCTAAATTTAAGGCAGCTTTAATTGTCAAAGACAAGGAACTTCCGAAACTTTAAATAATGTCCTGTACTACCTCTCACTAATAAGACTGGAACCAAGGCTGATATTTCAACTCTACTACTAATTTACCAAGCGAATCAAACTTTCTTCATCTCTAACATGAGGTCCACTGGACTCCATAGACATCCTCTAACATCTAATGCGATTGGGAGTCAGATAATCTAGGGTTGGAATTGGCCTCTGCTATGCACCGTCTGACACCGAACATACTGAACCTCTCTGGATCCCAGTTTCCTCATCTGTAAAATGACTGGGTCGTACTAACTCGAATCTAAGATACCTTCTGGTCCTACATCTATGATCTTCAAGATCCCTTTCAGTTTTTACAGTCTATGAGCCCTCTCCCTGAGGTCAGCTAGGTATCAGTGCATCTTATTCCAAAAATAGGTGCAGAATGTAGCCCTGTTCCTTTCCTAAGTTTCCATTCTCTCTTGCTTCTTAAAGACAAAGTCTGTATGGGTCCTACTGAAGAAACTGCTATGTAGAGTAAGGGCCACTTCCACCTATGTTCATCCAATTCTCCCTCAACAACGGTAGCTGTGGAAAAAAAAGGGCACTGGCAGTCATAGCTGCTACATAGGTCTGCAGAAATGGGCAATCATACATGTCAATTTCTGCAACTCATGGACTCTAATCATCTGGATTTTTATGCAGCCTCTCCAGAACCGAAGAAGTATTAGTTTGACAAAGGAAAGGTTATTTTTCAAAAATTGTTTTTAAAAAACTAAAAATCTCAATTCCACCTCTTTATTAGGGTTGCTAAGTGGTGTACTAGGTAGAACACTGGGCACGGAGTCAGGAAAATGAGTTCAAATCCAGCCTCAGACACTTACTAGTCATGTGACCTTGAGTAAGTCACTTAACCTGTTTGCTTCAGTTTCCTTCATTATAAAATGTGGATAATAACAGCACATACCTATACCTCTCCCAGGGTTGTCGTGAGAATTAAATGAGATAAAGTCAGTCCTTGACTTCTCCTCACTAATTTGTTAGCCAGAACCATAATCAAATGCTTCCCTACTTCCATGTTTGCCCGCATGGGTATAACTCCAAATTTGAAGAAGGAGGACACTGAAGCACAAAGCTGAAAAAAGCTTAGGTTGGCATGCTAAGTGACTAGAGCCCCCAGGAAATGTGTTTTCCAGGAAATCACTGGAAGGTCTTGGAATGCTTTGAACCAGGCTGTGGCTTTTGCCCTGGCTGGAGAGCCTTTAATCATTCTTAGGGCTCCTTGAAAGTCTCTTTCCATTGCTTCATGAATTTCTCTAACCCTACCACGTTACTCTGGAAAGTACCATGATATTCCTAGAAATTTGTCCCAGACATCAAACGAATCACCACAGTGTACAAGCTTATTTTACATGCTTATACGCCATATTCAGAATCTCTTTCTTTTCGGGAAAAAATGTCACCTTATAATTAGTTTACATGCTTAAGCTAGAACTTGCCACATTTCCTAATGGGTATATGAGAAAAACAAGAAGAACCATTATTATTGCTCACATAAATAAATTGAGACACTGAGTACTTTTTCCAAACAGCCTAACCAATGAGCCACTGGTACCATCATCGGAGAACCCACAGTCAGCATTAACATGAAGGTCTAATGTGATGGTATAATTTCTCCTTGTTTCCTCTTTCCTGTTCAGTGATTTTCAACAGATGTTGGTGCTGATGAGGTCAAAGAAGCATATTCAATACCCAGCTGGGACAATTAACCACCTTTAAGCAAAGATACTAATTACAAAAGGGACAGAATCACTTCCAACTCTTGACGCTTATAGAGAAAATGACTCGATGAAAATAACATTAGATTAATGAAGATGTTGTGATCCTAAATGTATGAGTGCACATGGAACTTTTCCTCATCTTTGTGATTTATGTTGTTTATGCCAAAATTGTGCAAGACTCTTTAAAAGATTCAGAGATTATGTAAGATGCGTGTGTGCGTGTGTGTGTGTGTGTGTGTAGAAGTGTCTAAATATAAAGATCATGAGTTACATATAATAAGGGGAATAGAATGAAAAATCCAGTTGTATCTTCACCCAATTCCATCTTGGCAACTAGTGTCGAAGGAAATACCTGAATAGTGAAGGCCAAAATGGCTACACATTTAGATTGAATTCATTTGGTAAGTTTTTGCCTCTCTTCCCCTGTACAGTAAACACAGGATTAAGGTGTCACAAACACTTGGATCCAACTTGAAAGTCTTCAGTCAAGCATCTGGCCCAAGCTTCATGCTCTATGGAAGCCCTTATATATTAATTCATGATATGGTTTAAGTGAAGAAATACTTCTCAGGTAGAATTTTATCAGAATGCCACCTTTTAAATCAGGGTATATTTTAAGGGAGAAGTTTCAGTTTCTAGGACTCTAAGACTTACTTGTAAGAGTAGTCTTTTCTTTTAAGAAAATAATTGGGTTGCTTATTTGGAGTGAGGCTGAAATGACAGATACATGTTCTTGCTAATATTTCAATTGAAGGATCTTAGATTTTCTTAGTCATACTTCTTTTTAATGAAATGTAAAATTTCACAGAATCAGAATTCTTGAGATCAAAGAGATTTTGGGGACCCTGTGACCTAACCCAATCTTAAAATAGGATGAGATGAAGAAACTGAAACTCACAGCAGTTAAATAATTTACTTAAGGTTAGACAATGGGGAAATATCAAAGCCAAGACTGAAACTTGGATTGTAGTCCAATTTCCCTCCCTTCTCCCCAATACATGCCTTGTGGCTCATATTAATATCTATTTCTGCTCTTTTTTAAGGCAATATTCATGTGGATTTTTTCAACCCACTTTCTATACTATTACTTCCTAATCATTTCAGTTTCATAGAAATCTTCAATTCTCCTGTTACACAAAAAAGTCTTGAATGCCAGTACAAAAATACAAATTTTACGATGCTACTTCATTGACCTCAACTCAGTCTACCCTACCAATAAAACTGTCCAAAGGTAACATTCAAAGAAAGCATTTGTTGTTATTTGAATTACCTCCATTATGTTTCCTTTTTTAAAAAAATTATTTTGATGTAGATTTTAACAGAAAAGGAGGAAATTGATTCTGGAGAGGTAGGAAGGAACTCCATTCTCTAATAATAACAAACTCTCTTGGGATATTCATTTGAGACCATGATCATCTTTCAAAGAATAAACTATAGGTTAATAAAGTGAAAGCTAGAAAAATTTAAGAAGAATTAATACTAAAATATGGTAAGTAAATCATACAGACATCTAATAAATCCAGTTGCACATAATTTATTTTCTCAGCTGCCCTAAGGCAAAAATATTATATGGTATAGTTACAGTATGAATAATAAATCCCTTAAGCATCTCAGAAAACAAAGCATGTGTTTGAAATTTTACAAACTCTGGTCCATTTTTTGGCTCCCTTCTTTTTTTAAGTGACTTCTCTCCCTCTTTCCCCTGTCTCTCCCCACTTCCACCATCAGTGACTACAGCATTTTGAGTCAGAATTTGATCAGATATGAAATCATTCAATTCCACTTATTTTGCATCAATACTACCTCTGGTGATGTGTGACTCTCCAAGTAGGGTTATGAGTTGCTAAGGCTACCTTTGCAGCTACTCCAATATTAACACTGCCCTGGGGTGTTGAATCTAACCTTTTTAAAGAAATTCATTTGCTCATTCATTCATTATTTACCCAAATTTATCATCTTTAAGTAGGAAACTCTGGCCTTTATTTCATGGCATCCGGTTGTGGTTATGGTTTGGTGTGTCCATTAAAATTCACTTAAGTGCTTGTTTCATGAATTATTTGTCAGCAGTTGGCAGAATCAGCACTTAGATTGCATGTAAATGGGATATTGTGCTTTCTTCGAAGTCCCTAACTTTGACTGGACCAGCATATGGAATAGAAACATTTACCATTTCCTAATCTCAAAATTTCCCACCCCCTTTTCCTTAAACTTCACTAGTACAGTCTTCTTTTGTCTTTTTTTCTGACATTTTCTAGCACTTTATGAATCATTCATAGTAAGCACACAGGCAATGGTAAACATAACACTGAACTAAAATCTAAGGTAGAGAGGATAGCTATTGCAAAGGGAGTCACCCTATCCATTAAACCAGTTTGCTTAAATGCAGTAGTTCACAAGTAGGACCTCCAAATACTGAATCCCATTCACCAAATGAAGTTCTTTATGCTAATTGCTCTGACATAGCCAAGAGGAACCCAGAGCAGAACATGCAAAGCTCATAGATTCACAGTGTGAGTCAATTATTTCTGTTATCAACCTTGCTGGATGATCTGTGACTTCACAGACAAGTGAGGTATAATCTCCATAGCACAGATATTTCCCCTGTTTTCTCTTTCTTTCCACATGTAAATGTTTCTACTGAAAACTTTAACAAACTCTAGCAATAATTTATTGTGCGCTCTCAATATTAGCATTTTGTAGATAAGGAAAAAACAACCATGTAATATATGTCTTCCAGAGTTTTAGAATCTATACAAGTAGGGCCAAAACAAAAACACCATGGTATCCAATAGAGCCCAAGCCTTGTACATGAGTAATACAGAAAGAAAGGAATGATTTGGGATCAGAAATACTGATAAGAAGCATAGCAATTGTCCTCTATCGAAAAAGAAGATAATCGCAATCTCTAATAAGAAACAATCTCACAATCTCCAACTTGAACGCAGCTTACATTTTAAAAAAATATACAGTATACAGATATATGAACAATATTCTGAATTTTTACTTACTCTTCCAAAAAAGAAAATAAAGCCAAGTGAAACTTTCTCCTTCCTCCTTTTATAGAATTTCATAAACCTGATATAACACACACCAAAACAACTACACAATGAGGCAGACACAATGAAATAAACAAAACACAAGAGCCAGACACACCTGTACTTCTCTTTAGGAACAGCCACAATTCTGCAATATCTCGGTACATCAGAGAGATCAGACTTAAAGTCATATTGTCAACAAGTCAATTTGCTCGAGGATTTCGGAAGACAGTGACCTATTTATCTGTAAGCCCGTCTTCGGCACACAAAGAGAGAGCAAAACTCCATCTTTCAGTCAAAGCCAAGCACAGGGCATACAATACCTTTCTTCAAATTACACACAAAAGCAAGCGTGCCTGCCAGCCTGACGGAGCTCCCTCTGAAGGGTCACAGGCTTTCAGATCAGGAGCTAATTTTTGCTTTGGGGCGTGAAGAACCAGTCGATATTCAGTCCAGTTCATTTATTTAGTGTATGGACACGTTAACTGTTGAGATACTACCAGAAAAAGTGCTCCTTTAAGCAAGCACCGCCAGGTCCTTTGCTGTTGGCTGTCAAAAGCCTCCCTGCCGGAGCCCTACGTTTAGCAAATGGTAACCTCTCAAGTAAAGCCATATTTCCTCGCTGCCTCTGTTCAGGAAACCTACAGTAAAATAGACGGCTTTCTTCCCCAAAGATTACTGACTCAACATTTTCTCCGAAGGTATTTCTTTTTGCTCAAGGTTGAGGCAGATTAGAAAGAGGCAGGTTAAGGAGAGCACTAGCTTCGGTACATTTTACCCAGGAGGCAGCTTTCCATTTGCTTACACATAACATTACTCATCTATACCCTGGAAAATATTGCTTCATCCATATTCTTTAGGTGAGTGCTTAATTCTTAGGAGAGTTGTCCACAGAGTGGCAATCATGAGTGCTTTCACCATTAAGCAGAAGAAAAAGGAAATCAGATGGGCATGAATTTTGTAGATTGTGACACCTAAGAACAACATTGGATGTTAAAATGAGCCCAAACTAGTAGGTGAATGGACAGAAGCAGGTTCAACTTCATTTGGAGAGGCAATGTGGTATTGTGGAATGTGTTAGACTTCGAATCGAGAAAGTTCTGGGTTCAAATTTTGCATCTGATAATTTATAGTTGTGTATGTAGCTTGTCTGAATCTGAGCCTCAGGCTTCTCATCTGTACAATGAAACTTCAAAAACCTAACTTTATAGGGTTGTAATGGAAGACAAAAAAGTAAAGTATAGTGCTTTATAAATCTTCAAATGCTGTATAAATGCCAGTGTTGATAATCATATGGTTTAAGGTGAACATAAAAATGGTTACCTTTTCTTTTTAGCTAACCAGAGACAGAAGGAATGAATGGGGTAACAATGCAACAGGTCTTTTCAGGCTATGGGACATCCCCCGGGGGCCCTAGCTGGGACCAGTGTTGACAGAACTGAAGGAGGATCGCCTCACCTCTACCTCTTGGATTCCTTAGTTACCTTCAAGACGTAGTCCAGGCAGCTTTTCTGATCCACCCAGATGTTAGCACTCTCGCCCTCCTCAAATTAACTTGTATTTGTGTACATGTGTACCTAATGTTTGCTCCAAATAGGACAGGGCAGGGATAGTTTCATTTCTGTTTTTGTATACCTAGGACATGGTCCAATGACTTGCACACAGCAGTCAGATAATAACTATTTGTTGAGTTAAGCTGAAGGAGCCCCACTGCAGGGCAATAGGAATGGGCGTGGTGGATAAGGACCACTGTAATGGCAGGATAAGATTTAAAAGGTGGTAAATGTCACCATTCCTTGCCTTCAAAATGTAAACCAGTGGGACTTAGGGGACTACGAATAAGAAGAAGTAAGAAGCTGATGGAGAAAGGTGAAACAGCTTCTGACAGAAGCAGAATAAACTCAAAGATCCTTGTACTACAGATTCCTCCAAGCCTGCCATCACCAGGGGAAATGAAAGTACCATATTAACTTTTCATTTTCATCTATAGCCCTCTATTGATTTGAGAGATGGTGCTTGACAAGTCTAGTGGAGTAGGGAGACAGTGGATACAGTAAGATTATAAAAGTTCTGGAGACTGAGAAAAAGAACTGTAGGAGGTATAACCTTCCCTGATTCTCCTTTGTGTGCCATATCTTTCTCTTGGTTCAAAATAGCTCACCTTCTAATATCACTAAGAACCAGGGAGCCAAGATGGGATAAAGAACACGGTGATGCACCTCCTCAAGATGGGCATCCCACTAAGAAAGAGTGGAAACTAAACTGCTGATCCCACCAGCATAACCTCTTCATTCTTACTCCAATCTCAACCAGTTTGACCCCAAAAGTACGTTAATGCAAGAGAACAAGGTATATAGAGTTTGGGGCCTGCAAGCAAATTTTCATTTCATGGGTTTGCAATACCGGTCTCCTTATCCATAAAATACTTGACACTAGTTATTCGTTTCTCCATTTGAAGTCATTCACTCTATTGTGTATCAGTAGCAAGTAGAATAATATTACTAGTTAATCAAAGGCCAAACATAATTCTAAATTTTTGTTTAAAGATCTTGCTCCTCAACAGAGACAATTGTGCTTTTCTAACAAGTGTTATTCTTCTTCCTGCCAGCCTATTTCAAGATAGATTAGCTCCTAGCCCAACCGTCTATTACGAAACAGCAAGCCACTAAGGCAGCTGAAGGCTGGTAGGTGACACAATGGATAGACTGCCGAGCCTGATTCAGATCATTTTCTTGAGTTCAAATTCAACCTCAAACACTAGCTATGTGGTCCTGGACAAGTCACTTAACCCTGTTTGCCTCAGTTTCCTCATCTTTAAAATGACCTGGCCAAGGAAATGGCAAACCACTCCAGTATCTTAGCCAAGAAAACCCCAGATGAGGTCACAAAGAGTCACAAATAACTGAGACAACCAAACACCAAGAAGATAGCGGAATTCATTAAAATGATTAAAATACCGTACTGGAATCACACCCTGAGGGATTGCGGATGTTTCTCCTGAAGAAAGAACGTGAGGGCATGGTCACTGTATTCAAGTTTTGAAAAAAGTTGTCCCCTGGAAGAGGAATCAGACTTCTTTTACTTGGCCCAAGAGGGATAAATGATAAGAGTTTCTGAGAAGCTAACTGAGGCTTGACAGAATGATAAACTTTCAAAATATTAATTATCCCAAAGTAGAAGGGCTTGCCTAGGAGGTAGACCAAGAGGAAGCTGGATGACTTCTTATCTGGGACGCTGTAAAGAAGACTCTTTCTCAGCTAAGAGATGGACGAGATTTAATTTAACTAACACTAAAAGCATCTTCTAGGCATGTCATTGTGAGAGATGATGACAAAAGCAAAATGATCCCTGTCCTCAAGGAGCCTCCATTCTGCTGATATACTGACGGTTCTAAGACATGTTTTAGCTAAAGGAGTAATGATGTTTATGTTTAAGTAGTAAGATGTTTATGGGCACTGGATAGCAGTGACCTACACATTGAAACATTTCATTTCCTTGTTTGCAAAGGAAACTTAATAGAAAAACAAACAAACAAAAAAACCCCCAAATCCTCACACAATGTGACCAAACCCTCTTGATGGCTTTCCTTTTAGTAGGAATTCTTGGTTTTTATCTCATGGTATGGTCCAAATTGTATATCACTACAGCTAACTGTATTTTTTACTTTTTTTGGCTATAATGGTTTTTTTGAATGAAGTTTCTGTTAAAAATTCTGTTAAAAATACTACAGCAATTTTCTAAAAGGAAGTGATATTGGATATTTCTGCAGCCTAATTATGTCAAGGCTTAGCTCGTGGTCCCTAGCATTTTGATGGTTTAGGAGAAGAAAAATGGTCAAACTAGTGGATTTATTGTCATGGCTGCTTCAGCGCCTCCTGGGTATAGTCATAAACACAGAAAACTGCCTAGATGACTGATTCAGTGATTCAGGGCCTCTATAATGCTTAAGAGACATCGTTCTGTCAAGGATGCTTCACGTGGAAGTTGAATCCCTTCTTACATCATTAATCAAGGCAGCCAGAAGAGCTGATTAGCAGAGCACTCAATATATATAGCCTTGATTAAAATTATTTCTGGCAGCACATAGAACTGACAGCTCTCCTCGCCCTGCCACCTTCCCCCGAACTGACTTTGCCAGCAACTTTGCCAGGTGCAAAAGTACCTGAATCTAGGTACTGACGAGCTTTGGATAGACAAGGCAGTAAAGGGACAGGGTAAAGCTAGACTACGGTGGCACTCGATGGGGCAATGGATACAGTGCTGGGCCTGGAGTCAGGATTACTTGAGTTCAAATCTGGCCTCAGATACTTCCTAGCTGTGTGACCCTGGGCAAATCACTAAGCCCTGTTTGCCTCGGTTTCCCTATCTGTAAAATGAGCTGGAGTAGGAAATGGCAAATCTAGTTCAGTAATTTCCCCAACCCCAAATGGGGTCACAAAGAGTCAAACACAACTGGAGAATGATGAAATCCCAAACTGTAAACATGATAGCAAAGGCTATCATCAGTCCAGAATTTCTGCCTCTAGACTTTGTCTTTTTCCCTCACTTATTAAATCTTAAAAATCACATTAGCCACACTCAGTGGGGCTGAAAGTCACAAAGAATATGAGAATCATATATCATATAATCACAAAGATTATCTAGTCCAATCCTCTTACTTTTGTTATTCAGTCATTTTTTCAGTTGGTGACTCTTCGTGACCCCATTTGGAGTTTTCTTGGCAAAGACACTTGAGTGGTTGGCCATTTCCTTCTCCAGCTCATTTTACAGATGAGGAAACTGAGGCAAACAGGGTTAAGTGATTTACCCAGGACCACACCGCTAGTCTGTGTCTGAGGCCAGATTTGAAATCAGAAAGATGAGTCTTCTTGACCCCAAGCCTAGTACTCTATCCACTGTCTCACCTACTTTCCTCCCTCTCATTCTACCAGTTAGGACATGGAGCTTTGGAGAAGTTACCATCACTTTCCGCCAGCATTTATTTAACTTGTACTATAAACAATATTATTGGTGGTAGAACCAGGCAAAGAAACTAATATTTCCTAGTCCTGTGTTCTTAAATAACTAAGCACGCACCAGGACCAAACAGGCTGATTTGTAATTTCACTTATTATCTCACTCTTTTTTCCCACAGACGGCAAGGCAACAGGGGCATTTTCCTACTTTGGACATAACATTCCAATTCAATTCAAAATGTTTATTGAACTATCTAGTGTATAACTCCATAAAGAACAAGCCTTCAAGGATATTATAGTCTAGTACAAGAGAAGACAAGTATACAAATACATAGAATGCAGAATAAGCAATATCACTAAAAAAAAAAGTCTAAGCAAGTCTAAGTCTGGTTGATGACGTATATGGCAAGAATCAGGACATCTTTCAAGGACCTGGCACTGGAGCAGGGGTTTGAAGGAAGAGTTGGTTTTTCAAAAGAAAATATTGTAGAAAGAGAGGGAAAGGCATTCTAGATAGATGAAACAGTATGAGTATGACGTATATGGCAAGAATCAGGAAATCTTTCAAGGACCTGGCACTGGAGCAGGGGTTTGAAGGAAGAGTTGGTTTTTCAAAAGAAAATATTGTAGAAAGAGATAGATCATCTAGATAGATGAAACAGTATGAGTAAAAATACTGAACTCTGATTGAATATTCCTTCCCTTGAAGACAGAAGGATTGGTCTGACTGGCCCAGATTAAGATTGGATGGGTAAAGTAAGGTCAGAATGAAGACTTTTTGGAGGAATGTAAATTCTAGCCATTTGAAGACTTGAAAATGAATTATTCTTTACCAGAATTGGAGAAAATATAAATAATAATAATGTCCTCTGTTAAAGTAAAATAGAAGCCATGGGAGGTGGCCTTCTATTGGCTTAAGGAAGGTCAGATCCTTAGGCAAAGACTAAATTTGCTCCTGGTCTTCCACCTGCAGAGTTCTGGTTCATTTCACCAGGTGACAACGGATCAGCGATGTGGGCAGTCTCCGGTTTCTTACTTGGTCAATTACTTTATTATGCTGCACAAATACAGCGTACATATGACATGGGAATGTTACTCCACCTTCACCTAAATCAATGTTTCAGTAATGTTTTTTCATGCTGTGGGTATCTGCAATAGAAACTGAATGGGAACCAAGTACTCATAAAGCAAGGAGGCTGCCAGACAGCTCTAAGAACCCTAAACCACTTCTGTTCCCTGGAGGTTCATTCTGAACCAGAAACCAAAAGCACCACATCCCATTACCAATCCCTTGAGAGTTATTTGTTGTGGAAAGCCATGTTGTCTCTAGAACATGCTTTAAGAGCATGCAAAGATGGTGTCTGGCCTAAAGTCATGAAGGGAGGTGAAAAGGGGAAATGAAATCCAACTTCAGACTGGAATAACTATCTTGCCTTTAGAACTGGCAAGTCAAGGAGTTTGTAAGCCTTTTATTTTCCTAGGAGTGAGTTTCCTCAGAACTTCAAGACGCAGGCCAGCAGGGAGGGGGTAATATTTTGGGGGGTGAAGTGGAGGATGAGGAAAGCATATTTTTGAATTCTGCTCTGTATCATACAAAAGTGTGTTTTCATCTGTGCTAGATGAAGTTTACATTGATGGATGAAAGCCTCTGGTTGATAATAACATAAAGAATTTACCATTTTAAAAGATGAGTGAGAGGAGACAAGTTCAAACCTTACCTAGGATGCCCAAGTGTCTGCCATTTTGAAAACACAGCAGAATGTCTTTGTAAACTATGTGATTTGTACAGTGAAGGCCCAGAAGCCCTATTATTCCTTTCTCAGATTTTTCTAACTAATGACAGTTTGCAGAAAATGAACTATGCAGAAAAATCTCCCATTGTGTAAACATTTTAAAAATATCCCTAAGGAAAAAAAATTCCTAAGATAGAAAATCTCCCACTGTGTAAATCTTTTAAAATATCCCTAAGATAGAATGTCAGATAAGAATGGCAGGTAGGTGGTTCAGTGGATAGCACATCAGGCCTGGAGTCAAGAAGATCTAAGTTTAAATTTAGCCTCAGATACTTACTAGCTGTATGACCCTGGGCAAGTCATTTAACCTCTTTTTCCTTCAGTTTTTCATCTGTAAAATGGGGACACGTTGGGGAAGGAAGAGGCAAACAGCTCACCCAATCCATGGGGTCATGTAGAGTCAGACACAGCTAAATGACTGAACAAGATAGAATATCACCTTCTGCATATCTTTGCTAAATAACTTAATATACACTAAAGACAGGTAGGCCTAGGAGGTTTCTAACATCTTTTCTGGTTCTAAAATTCTGTGACACCATGAGAGCTACTGGATAAAGATGGAAGGATATTGGAAAAGGAAGGTATTAGAGAATAACTAGGTAGGTTATAACCTCCCCAACTCAATCACAGATTCAAGGAAAACAGAACCTAGGTTTCTCATTAGGATCACAGATGTGCATCTCTCTAAATTTTACATGTAGTGGAAATGGACTGGAGTACAGATGAGAGGCAGCATGATTTAGTAGATAAGAGTTCTAAACTTGAATTAGGAAGACTGAGTTCAAATCCTGGTTCAGTCACTAATTATCTGTGACATTAGGTAAGTTAATTCACCTGAACCTTTACTTCCTCTTCTTATAGAACAGGTTGAAAGAAGAGAAAAAGGGAAAGTCACTTGGTCAATGGTGAAAATATTCAATAATCAACGTTTATAATTTGCACATATAAAATTGCTATCAAATTGCTTACTATTTTGCAGAGGGGAGAGAAAAAAATTTGGAACTCAAAACAATTTTTAAAATAAATATTAAAAATTGTTTTTACATGTAATTGGAAAAAACAAAATGCTGTTTCAAAAAACCCATCAATGTTTAGTTAGCTCAGGTGATGTGAAAGATAAAAAGGACAAGGGAGCAGTTCTGGATTCTTATCTTGCTGTGGCTTCTGCCACCACCACCCCAGGCTCCTTCCTAAGGCCATTTGCAACAGTGGTTCTCTGAGGTAGCCAGTAATGAGTCTTACTCCTTCTTTACTAGGTCAGGAAATTGGCACTCAAGAGATGAAATAACATGCCCACTGTCTCATACTTATTATGGGGAAGAGCCAAGACTCAAGCTGAGATCTTCTAACTAAAAGCTCAACCTTCTTTCTTATCTTGTCTTTGGACCTTTTCCCATATCTCTGCTCAGTAGTGACATGAACAATTGTCTTGAATTCATCTCCAAATTATTATAAAATGAGGGGATTAGACTCAGAGACCTCTAAGGTCCCTTTCAACTCTACTTCTATTATCCTGTGAGAAAACTGAAGTTCAGAGAGAACAAATAAATGGAAGAATGAGAATTTTAACCTGGGTCATCTGAGTCAAACCCTCTTACTCCTTCCATGTCATTGTGCCAGAGAAGTCTAAGAATACTGGAGAGACAGAGACACAAGAAGGCAGAGACACAAGAATGGAGGAGCTGAAAAGAGACCTCTTTTACAAACTGGAAAGCAGAAGAAACCCAAAGTTTGAGGATTCTAAAGAACCAGTATATAGTTCTTGAATACAAGGTAGTTTTTAGAAAACCAGAAAGGATTTACTGTTTTTTCCTCAACAGCCAGAGTAGCTCAAGAAATTTTGTTATAGATAGGTAATAGAAGGAACAAGAAAATTAATTCTGTATTTCTCAGTGAAGGAGAATAACATATTGCAATCATAAATTCAGAGAGAAGTATCCAGAATTAGGAGATTACTATATCTTAATTTCTATCTAGAACTGCTTACCTGAATATAACTTATGACTATAACTCCACCACCACCACCTAGCATTTAAATAATGCTTTAAGGTAAACAAAGCACTTTACAAATAGAATATCATTTGGTTCCCAAAATATGATTATCTCTTAAAACTCTAATAAGGAAACTGAGGCAGACAGGTTAAATAACTTGCCTAGGGTTACACAGTTGTTATGTGTCTGAGGTTACATTTGAACTGGGGTCTTCCTGACTCTAAATCTCATGTTCTCTCTACTTTGAAGGATGAATTCAAGACAATCGTTTATGTCACTTAGTACTGAGCAGACTCATGGGAAGTGATCCAAGGATAAGGCCAGAAAGAACACTGAACTTGTAGTCAGAAGACCTCACATTGAGTCTTGACTCTTTCCCATAATAACTGTGATTCAGTGGGCAGTTACTTCATCTGAGTGTCCATTTTCTGACCTGCGAAATTATTGGCTTGAGATTTCACTACTCACCTCATAAAGTCATTGTTGTGAAAGTGCTGAAAAAAATGCATGCTACAAATGGCCTCAGGAAAAAGTTTGGGATGGTGTTGTCAGAAATCATAGCAAAATAGGAATCCAGAACTGCCCCTTTTATCTATCACAGTATCTTGGTCAAGTAAACATCAATATTTGAATCTACTCACCGTTGACCAGACAACTTGTGTGCTCTGAAATAGCACATCCTATTTCTGATTTCCCTTAGCCCCAGAAAGCTATGTCTATTTTCCTTCTAAACCACTGAAGCCTAGATGCATCCTCTAAATTTCAAATGTATTATTTTATTCCTGTCTTTTATCTTTAAATCACTTATTTCCACTGTACCTCAGACTGAACACTCCTTTGTGACAAAGAAAAGCAGGCATAGATACAAACCTTGATTGACCATGTGTGCATCCCAGCCGCTCCTCCTTTTCTGCCCTAAGGGAGGAGATATGTCTCCTTATGTCTTATTCAAGGCCTTCACTCATTTTCTGTTTTTTAGACTCCCGCTTCCTTTCAGTGGTCTTTTCATTTATGTTATTGTAAACAATTAATTCTGCTTATTTTGCTATCAGCTTATGTTTCTCCCTCCTGTATTTCTATGACAAATGCTGAAAAACATGGGAAAATCTGTCTGAACTAATATAGCACAAAAGAAACAGAACCAAGAGAACCATATAAAAATGATTTAGAGGGGCAGCCAGGGGGCTCAGTGGATAGAACACCAACCCTGGTGTCAGGAATTCCTCAGCTTGAATCTGGCCTCAGACACTTACTAGCTGTGTGACCCTGGGCAAGTCACTTAACTTTATACCAAGTAACTTATACACACACACACACACACACACACACACATTAATTAATTAATTAATAACAATGATCACCTCTGAATTTAATTTAGGCAAGCATTCTTCTTTCTATGGCTTTACCCAGAAAGATGTGTAACAGCTCAATTCATGTTTGAGTTATTTGTCTCAAAAATGAAGGATCGAAATAGTTGGCCTCTAGTTTCATACAAAAATTTAAGGAGCAACTTTCATGGTGTTTTCAATGATGTAATATGTGTTTTAATCGTTCCTGTCTTAAGAGGGGTAACATCTTAACTCTTATGAGTTATGGCCATATGCTATCTTAGGGCTTTGCATGCCTTTAGCAAACACTAGCCAGACTGGAAATATAAGGAGGATGTAAAGGAGGATGCTGAGGAAGAGGATATCTCCTGGTAACATCTCTAATGTCAACATCCATCTCTATAAAGGTCTAATTTGCATCCAGTTCATTTCTTAAACATATACAAAGAGCTGCAAAAAGATTTTCTAATTAGTACCAAACAATTTTTTAGCATTGAAATGTGCTCTTTGCTACCATAGCATGCCTATATATATATGTCCAATCCTCCCACCTTGCTCCCCTCAGACAGAGAGTGGATATTCTATGATTCACTGGAACACATTAAATAAAAAAAGATTGTGTTGTATGTAACATCTCCTTTGGTAAGCAAGAAATCTAGTTTAGCATTTAAGAGAAGTCAACTTTTAAAATCAATTAACGAACACTCATTAAGTTTAGAATGTCAGGCCCTGTGTTAGTAATAGGAATACAAAGTCACATATGAAATTATCCTTGCCATTGAGGAACTTACATTCTAACAAGGGACATGTACAAGTGTGCATGTGTATATGCATGTATGTATACATATACCCACATAAATACATGTGTGTATAGAAAGAAATATGCACACATATATCTATCTATATACATATCAATATTACATGCCTATATGTATCCCCTGATGTGTATGCATGTGTATGTATAATCTCCACATGTGTTATCTAATTGGCGCAGGGAGTGCCTGGTGAATTCCAGATGAGTAGTTTTAATGAGTCATCTGTAGCACTCAGAGACTAAGAGCCTTGCTGCTCAAGGTCATACCTTGTTTGTTAAATATACCTCAGTGTTTGTTAAAAGGCAAGAATTGAATAGGGGTCTTTCTTAGTACAAGGCTGGTTCTTACTACATCATGCAGCCTCTCATACACAAAAGGTATATATCATGTATATACAAGTTAAATTCAGTAGGGGAGAAACTAGTTGGTCTGATAAAGAAATGCCTAATGTAGGAGATGGAATTTCATCTGAGCTTTGAAAGAAGCTAGGGATTCCAGGAGGCAGATGTGAGGTGAGAGCACATCCTAGGCAAGAGGATGCAATGTCAAGGAGACTAGAGATTGAAAGTCACATGTGGAAAACAGCAAAAAGATCTCTTTATCTTGGCTTTCTCTTCTATCCATCAAACCACTGAGCTAGAATGGCGGCCATGTGAGAAGAAAGGGACAGATGTGAGATATGTCACTTAAGTCAGCCTAAAGTGGCCCTAGATAATGTTCCTGGAGGAGAATTAAGTGTTGATTGGACAGCAGATCTTCTGAGGTCCAGCTATCTTCTCATTCTTTTTTTATTAGTGTAGTTCACATTGTGTGTATGGGTTTTTTTTAAAATTTGGGTTGTTTTTTAAAAGAAAAAAATGGCAATTAGAGAATCACCAAAAATTATATTTAACTGGTCTGTTTCATTGAAGCTTTAGGCATCCTGACTTACTTGCATTGAATTGCAAGAAGACTGATAAGCACATAAGACCCTGAGGTCCTAAAACCATTTATTTATCAACTGTACTGATGTAATCTAGGCTGGATCCAGTTTTGGACTAAATCCAACAAATGCAGGAATTGAGAAAGGGCAGTAGGGATTTCTGCAAGCAATTCATATCCTTGAGGTAGTGGCCTACGTGACAGATGAAAGACAAAGACAGTGAAGCCAACCCTAGAAGACACACCCTCCCTTCCTCATATACTCTGCCCACTTCCACCCCCACCATTTCAAGGTAGAAACATCTTGCGCTTGCCCCAAATCATGTAAAGCCACATAGAAGAAAGCTAGTAGACACAGGGGGCAGAGAAGACAAATCACACACAGCACAGAGGTTCCTCTTTTCCACATTTTCCCACCACAAAGGCTAAAATACTCAGCAGCTGGTTTTTGTGGTAGCCAAAAAATTCAAAACTGAGCAGACATCCATGATGGCAGGAGAAAGTGGAAAAAGTGGTATGGACAGAAACAGAATGAAGTAAACAGAACCAAGAGAAAATTATACAGACTATCATAATATAAACAAAACCGCTGTGAAAAGCAGCTGGACTTTCATAAATTGCAATGACTGATCTTGATCCAGAGCAGATGATGAAATGCATACATTTATTTCCCTCTTATCTGAAGAGAGGTGAGGGGGTGGGGAGACTATTGGTACTAAATGGCATATGTTCTACCAGACATATTTACTGTTGATTGTTTTAACTGTTTTTCTATGTTATAAAGTATTTATACCATTCAAAAACAAAAGGCATCACTACAACTCAAAAAAAAAAAAAAAGGCAACCAGCAGCTGGCAAGTCATGGGACCAACGATCTGGCTTGAAGCCATGTGTAGTGTTCCAACTTTAATAAACACTTATTAAGTACCTGTATGTGGTTAGCACAGATGCTAAGGCACTGAGGGATTTACAAAAATGACATGTTCCCTGATTTCACGAACCTCACACATATAAAAATGACATTCAACAAATTTACAAGAAGTGAAAACTATGTATTCTATAAAAGATGCTCTGGTGGTGTGAGAAAATATCATTATCAACTGGGACTTCTAAGGCAATGCTTCACAGGGGAGATGATATCCTCCCCATCTTCTAAATCAAGTTCAAATGTCAACAAGCGTTGATAGAAGGAAGCTTCCCATCTTCTCCGCATGAGATTCGGTAGATTTCCCTTGGAAATCCACTTGGGTCAGAGAAGTTACTTTATCTCTATGTATCCCTGGGAGAACAAACACTGATCAGAAGTGGAAATATGAGTCTGGGCTACAAGAAAGACCCACTAAGCTTCCACCAGTTAGACAACGAAGTAAAGCCACTGTTGATGAAAGCTGACCAAATTGTCTCTGGTCACAGAATATCTCAGAAGTATCTCTTATTATTATACATTAAGATGACTTTAGGGAAAGATAAAAGAATCTTACATGTCTATGAAATGCTTTTGTCAAAGAAGAACATGTAAAATTGGTGTCTTTTTTTCTCGATTTAGCCTCATTCTGAATCAAGAGTTCAGATAATGAAATACCATAGCAGTGTTTAATAGTACCATCAAGGCAGGGAGCATTAGCCACAGCAGACAGAAGAAATGCTTTAATGCAGGACAATCTGACGCACTGTAGGGTTTATCAGTCATTCCATACATAGTATGCCAGTATAGAAGAATCAAGTCCGACAGGGGGAAGGGAACCTTAAGTGAAAAGTGAATCAACATTCTGACTATGAGGCTGGAATACAGTTGTAAATGGCATCAGTGCCTGTAGGAAAGAGCTGCAGTGTTATCTGAGAGACAGACCGAATATTGTAGCTTTTCCTGGCTGCCCAACACACCAGTCTTTGCAGCCACACTTGTGTTTAGTAACAAACAGTACAAGCAATGTCGTATTCAGGCATAGCAGGGTGTGATGAATAGGACTGTATTTATTTCAAATAAATGACCAAGTCATATTTCTTAGGCAGTATCTTATTTATCATTTGCTTTCTCCGTTGTTGAGAGTTCATCATTATAGCAATCATTTAGGCCAAGCAGTTAAAGGAATTATGAATGAGAGGGAGGTCCCACTTTTCAGTCCACCAGAATGCCCTTTGCAAATGTGACAAGAAAGATGTAATCATCAGAAGAGATCTTTACAAAAGCAAAAATCCATCATCAAAAACCCTTACGAACTTCCTCACTTGGCAACTTTTGAGGCAGCCTTACGCCCAGAAGGTACTGTCCATATGAGAGACAGAGACAGAGACAGAGAGAGAGAGAGAGAGAGAGAGAGAGAGAGAGAGAGAGAGAGAGAGAGAGAGAGAGAAACAGAGAAAGAGAACACATGCATGTATGAAGGCAAGAGATATGTATACACGGGGAAGAGGAGGAGAGGAATTGGTAAAAAGATATCTTTAAGATCACCTATCCTCCAAATGAAGTTCCTCCCTTTCAGATATTCCTTTTATACTGTCAAAGGGACAGCCTACTAAAATACTTCCTTTATACTTAAAAAGTTTTGATTCTTTTTGGTTTTGCTTCATAGTCATTTCCTAAATTTTTTTTACACCATGGGCATTGTTTTACTACCCAACAATCTCACTACCATTGATTCTCCTTCATAAGTAACAAAAACATTTAATTAAAACAAAGATAATATCTGAGAACATATTCAGCATTCTGCACCCATAATCAAAGACCACTATTTTCATCATGGCACTCTCTTGCTAAAAAAAGAAAAATCTTCAATGATTTTTTCTTATGCTCATGATAAATTTATATATACTACTTACCTTGACATTTTAGGCTTTCTAAAATCTGTCCCCAATCAACCTTTCCAAACTTATGAGCTTCTAATGATCTACACACTATTTCACCCCAAAGGAAATCTACAACATTCCTTTTTCTACATGTACCACTCATTTCACCCAGAACATCTTCTCCATAGACAAGTGGCATGGAGGAAGAAATGTTAGTCTTGGAGTCATAAAAATTTTAATCTGAATCCTGCCACAGACACTCATTAGATATTTATGTGACACCAAGCAAGTCACTTATTTGATGCCTGCCTCAGTTTCCTCATCTGTACAAGAGATAATGATAGTACCTACTTCACAGGGGAATCTCAAGAATAAAATGAAATAATATATGCAAAAAGCCCATTGTAAACCTTAAAGTGCTCTATAAATGCAAGTTATTACTAATTATAACAATCTATTAGAATCTTAATCTGTCCTTCACAACTCAAATTTATTTTCCTCCATGATTTCATCATTTACTATAACTGACATTGATTTCTCCCTTCTGCAAAAAAAGCACAAGTTTAGTGCATGATTTAACATTTTTTAGCACTGAACATATGCTATTTTATGTAGTATTTTTAACTGCTTCACATTCCCAAATCATCAATAAGAATATAAGTTCCCTGAAAGCACAGACTTTCTCATTATCATGTTCGTAACTGGCATAGTGTTTAATATATTATTAGTACTTACTGACAATATCAATTTGACTCATTCTAGAGACATCTATTAAGGGCATACTGCGAGCAAGCCATTGAGCTAAGTACTGGGGATGTGTGTTTGTTCTTCGTTGCCGAATAAGACCATGCCATCAGAGAAATAATAACATGACTTGCACTTTGGGTTTTTTTTGAGTGAGGGAGGGCTGTGCAGGTCACCAGTCTCACTTCTCCTCCAGAGTCATCTGAATCCACTGACCAGATATTCATCAGGATGACTGGAGATGATTCAGGATGAGGCAATTGGGGTTAAGTGACTTGCCCAAGGTCATACAGCTAGTGAGTGTCAAGTGCCTGAGGTGACATTTGAACTCAGATCCTCTTGACTGTTCCACTGGTGCTCTATCCACTGCACCACCTAGCTGTCCCTCTGTCCCAGGTATACAGGTTAAGACTATCAGTGGGAAGATATGAACCTAGGTCCTCAGATTCCACAGTAGGTGATCTTCCTACTTCATAAGATGTCTCTTTAGCTACCTCTAAGACCATGTATTTCACAGATTCTGTCTTCCTGAGAACCTTACTAATCTTCTCATTTCATTCTCTTTTCGGTATAATGTATAGAGAGAAGCCTAGCAAATCTTCAGAAGGGCATAAAGGCTAGAGATTTTGTTTCTGATTCACAAAGAAAACCCCTTTAATCTACCTACTCATAGGAAACATTGGTTAATGGAGGAGATGGGAGGAGAGTGGGAGGAAGGGAACAACTTAAAACTAAAAATCAGATGTAAAGGATTCCTTTGAAAGAGTTACCCAAAATATTCTCTTTTTTCCCCATCCACAATTTATTTATCCAGGAAAACTCTGGATAGAATGATCAACAATGATATAGTCTTGCCCTCAGAAAGCTTACCATCTCATATAATGAAGAAGGCCATCAAGGCTAAGAGGGAAGTACCTTCTCCAGGAGAGTTTATGCAGGAGATACATCTCATACTCAGAATTACCATCCCTTCCCCTCAAAACAAAGAGAGTAGTCCTCAAGCATATAAATAACCACAGCTCAAGGTGACCACCTTGTGGAAGCCTGGAGAAAGATGTCCCTTTGAAGTAAAATGTTTTAGGAATCTTCTCTCTTTGCCATAAACACATCCCATATCAACACAAATTGTTTGTAGCTTCCAAAACCACAACAACACCCAGAACAACATGCAAGTCTGTTATTTCCCCATTCTTTACAAACTAAACAGGAAGAGCCCCCTTACCTGATTGAAAAAACAGACACACCATCCAAGAGATCTAATCTCACTAAACAATGAGCATTTTTGCTCTGTTCCTATTTCCCAGTGTACTTCCTGACACCAGGTCAGTGAGGGAGCCTGGAAACTGAAGGGCTGAGCAGGAACTTGTTCTTGGATGTTCTGTATTAGCCACAGCTCCATGTGTAATTACCCTGCTTATTCCCAGGAAGGCTAAAATAGTAACCAAGGGTGGGATTATTGACATTATTTGGACAACAGAATGACCTTTCCTGAGAAAGAGCCTTCCTCCTCCCTCCCAAGTCAACAATTTTTTTTTAAACTAATATAATAACCTATGTGTACTTCAATATTGTTAGAATTACAGAGTACACAGATGGCAAATGTACAGCAAAAGCAGAGGACTGATACTCCAGTGGTTCTGTGTGTACACACCCTCATAACGCCAATCATAATCCATCCATGCCTACCATTCTCAGGGGATTCTTCCATGTCCTCTCATGACAGTGCGTGCACCCAGCATGGTGAATCATGCCATCATTATGTCACATGGCTAACCCAGTTATCATCATGTTACATGCACAACAATGGAGCCCATGGTCCATCCAGTGGTTACCGCTTGCTCTCTCAACATGACTGGTCCATCATCTTTTCTGCTCCTATCCCTGGACCAGGTAGAGAGCAGGTTTTTAGGGAGAAAGAACATTTCTAAAGTTTGGCCCAACCACCATGAAGTTCCCTAATTTAATGGTCAACAGCCCTAAATAGTTTTCAGAGCAAAAAGAACTTAGAGGCAGCTACTTACAGTAGATAGAATGCTGGACATGGATTTAGGAAGATCTGAATTAAAATCCAGTCTCAGATACTTACTACCTGTATGACTCCTGGAAAGTCACTTAACCTCTGATTGACTAGTTTCCTCAACTGTAAAATGGGCATAATAAGAGCACCTAACTCAGAAGATATCAAATGAGATAATATCTGTAAAAGTCCTCGGCAGGGTCTCTAGGTACTTAATAAGAGCTTCTTCCTTTCTTTCCCTCCTAAAACAGATATTTAAAGAATAGTTGACCTTTTCCAACTCTAAAATTTTTATTAAAGTAGTAGAGACAAAAGTCAGGAATGGGAAAAAAATTATTGATGGCATTTGTTTTGCCTCAAGGCAAAGTAAACTTGCTAAAAGACCACAAGGATATTTCCATTTTCCAGGCTTATTCCTACCTTACCCTTATCTACCAGCATCTGGGAGTCTATATGCTATAATAAACAAAAAATATCCCTCAGAAAGATTGGAGTTGGAAGATGGAGCATTCACAGGCATGGATGGAGTCATTACACATCACAGTTAAAAGTTATGATTAAGTTTTTATGGACTTTATCAAACCATGCAGAGGAATGGTAGCATCTGCGGTCACAAAATCTACATATTACTTTGGGGCAAACTTAGGAAATTTTAGAGCAATGATTGTAATCAGTTTCCCCACTGAGTTTCTGGATTATGGTTGCATTGACCATGGCACTAGTTCACATCTGGCATCAGAACTGTTAGCACAGGATAGATGGACTCTTACCAGGTTATTTTTGGCAGACCTGGACTCTAGACCTGCTTCTGTTATTAATGGGCTATATGACCTCAAGGAAGTCATTTTACTCGTCTGGGTCACCTGAAAAATGAGAGGCTTGGACCAAATGTCTTTTAAAAACTCCCTTCTGACTCTATAATTCTTTAATTCTTCATTAAATGCTGTTTTGGTAGAAGGGTACTAAAAGACCAAGAAATGCACCCTGGCATAACAGAAACAACACAGGACTGAGAATCAGGAAGTTCGGGTTCTGGACCTGGCTCCACTATAGATTAGTGAATAGAGTGCCAGGCCTGGAGGCAGGAAGACTAGAGTTCAAATCCAGCCTCAGACACAAGCTGTGTGACCCTGGGCAAGTCACTTCACCCTACTGGCCTCAGTTTCTTCATCTGTAAACTGAGGTGGAGAAGGAAATGTCAAACTACTCCAGTATCTTTGCCAAGAACACCACAAATGAGGTCACAAAGTCAGATACAACTGAACGACAACAAAAACCATAAATTATCTATACAATTGTTGGCATTCAACATCTTTGTACTTCCGTTTTCTTATCTGTCAAATGGGGACAATTTTGTGACAATAATATCAGGATGTTCTGAAAGAGTATTTCTGGACTAGACAAGTAAAATATTATTACTACTATAAAATTTCCAGATTTCCTCTATTTTATCACTAGCTCTTGGTAAATTGAAAAAAAAAGTCTTTTCAATAGTGCAAACAAAATTAGAATGGGTGTCATTGTTGCTTTGTGAGATGTAGAAACTGACTACTCCCCATAAAACTGACTACTGCCCCATGGCAGTTGGCAATAAGGAGCTGTCCAGCTGAATTCCTTCGGGGGAAGAAAGCAGGAAGACAGAACTGACCACATAATACTTGGACATAAAAGTCATGAATGCCCCTCAAGATGATATGCAGCAAAGTTTTAGATTTTGTTAAAATTAGGCTCTGCTAATTTAGTTGCTGAAACTTCTGATTCATCTTAGATCATGTCTCTTCTTCTGCTCCTTGAACACTGTTGGTATGGTCCCAAGGCACGTTTCTGATCTGAACTGTGACTTCTGCCCCTGGACTCTGGCCTGTCACCATGCCTCTTTGGTAACAGATCCCTGCTTCTGCCTGATATAGCTTGCACTTCTAGTCTCTCCTTGAGTGGAGACTCCTCAGCTACAGGTATTCCTGATCTGCAACTTAGAAAGTCTCAGCATGTACCCCTCCCCCCGTCAGTTTGTTCATAAACGTTTATTAAGCACCTAAGAAGTGACAGGTGTTATTAATATTGGAGACACAATAAAAGTCAAAAGACAATCCATGTTCTCACAGAGTTAAAGAGTCTAAAGGGGAGAAAACATGCAAATAACTATGTACAATAAGCTATAGAAAGGATAAATTTGAAATAATCAACAGTGCAGGTACTAGAACAAAGGAGGACCAGGTCTTTCCTGTAGAAAGTAGGATTTTTAGCTTGGACATGAAAGATGCTAAGGAAACCAGGAGGTAGAGATGAGGAGAGAGAGTATTCTAGGTATGGGGACAGCCAATGAAAATACCCAAAGTTGGGAGATGGAGTGTCTCGTACAAAGATTATCAAGGAGACCAGTATTATTGAATCAGAGTATACAGGTAGAGTGCAAGAAAACTGACAAAGTGATGATAAAGGGTGAGTTATGTGCGGTTGCACTTGACTTTGTTTTGAGTGAGGGAGGGCCGTGCAGGTCACCAGCCTCACTTCTCCTCCAGAGCCATCTGAATCCAGTGACCAGATATTCATCAGGATGACTGGAGATGACCCAGGATGAGGCAACTGGGGTTAAGTGACTTGCCCAAGATCACACAGCTAGTGAGTGTCAAGTGTCTGAGGTGAGATTTGAACTCAGGTCCTCCTGACTCCTGCACTAATGCTCTATCCACTGCACCCCCTAGCTGCTGTTGTTACTAGGGTAAGTTAAGAAAGGCTTTGGAGGTCAAACAGAGAGTTTTGCATTTGATCTTGGAAGAGATAGGTAGCCACTGGAGTTTATCAACTAGGGGGTGAAATGACCAGATATCCATTTTTACAATATGACATTTGCTGCTGAGTGGAGAATTGACTGAGTGAGAAGAGACTTGAGGCAAAAAACCAATCTGAAGACAGTTGCAATAATCTAGGCATGAGGTGATCAGGATTTCCACCAGGGTGGCAAAAGTATAACAGTAAAGGGGAATACGAAAGAGATGTGAAGAAGGGAAAAATCAACAGGACTTGACAATAGATTGGATATCGAGGAGGCAAAAGAATAGGAGGAGCTACGGGAGATTCCTAAGGTTGTGGATAGAGGGACCCGCAGCCATACTAGATAAGTGAGGAAGAGGGGAGAGTTTGAGGTGGAAAGATAACGAGTCCAGTCTATATGTTTTAAGATGTTTATAGCAGTTCTCTTTGTGGGAGCAAAGAACTAAAAATTGTGGGCACGGATGAACAAGTTGCAGTATGTGATTGTCCTGGAATACTACTGTGCTATAGGAAAGGAAGAGCTGGATGGTCTCAGGAAAACATGAATGGACTTGCCAGAAATAATGAGGAGCGAAATGAGCAGAACCATGAGAAAGTCATACACAGTAATAACAATATTGTTTTAAGAAAAACTTGGAATGAATAAGTCATTTTGGTTCTTATAAATATGCAAACTAAGTACAAAGAACATAGGAAGCCACTATTGACATCTAGAGAGAGAACGCATAAATAGAAGTATGTATAGAATGATTTTACATATTGGGATCTAATGGTAGCCATCTCTAGGATGGGGGGAGGGAAGAAAAACAGGGGGGAAAGAAATGTACATGTAATCTTACTATATATTTAAAAGGAATAGCAACTTGTATATAATAATTTGCAATTTCAGGGACAATCATCTTTTTAAAATTATACTATGCTATGGAAATGTTTGTTTTATTTCATATTAAAAATTAAATAATTTTTTAAAAATGATAATGAGTTCAATTTTGGACATTCAGTTAAGTTTAAGTTGTCTATGGGATATCCAATCTGAGATGTCCAGTCAGCAATGGATGTAAGACCAAATAAATTAGGGACAGATAAGTAGATCTGAGAATCATCAGCATAGAGATGATAACTGAATCCAAGAGAAATGATAAAATTATCAAGTTACATAATATAGAGAGAGTTCAAGAAGCCCCAGGCCAGAGCCCTGGTTAGCAGAACTAACCTGGATGAAGATACAAAAAAGGACTCTGAGCAGGTCAGAAGAAGATACAGCTAAGGACAAGGACAGGCAGGAGAGCTGGGAGATAGCAGTGCTAGAAACACACAGAAGAGAGAGTCAAGGAGAAGAGGACACTGTTAAAAGCTGCAGAGAAGATCCAAAAGGGATAAAGGTTAAAAGGCCATCAGATCTGCAATTAAGAAATTGTTAGTAACTTTCAGTTGAGTTATGAGGTCAGAAGCTAGATTGGAAGGGGTTAAGGAGAGAGAGAGAGAGCAGAAAGTAATCCTAATTGTCCTCCTCAAAGAGTTTAACAACAAAAAGAAGAGAGGGATGTGGGACAATAGCCAGCGGGGATGGATGGGCCAAGTGAAGGTTTTTGAGAATGGGTAAGAGCCAAGTATTTGTTCCATCCACCCCAACACTTCTCAACCCTTCATTCAAATTATCATGTATCTCAAAAGCTCCTAGTCCTCTGTCATTGGATTCAAGGCATAATTTAAAAAGAAAAAAGAAGAAACCCTAATTCCTCTTGTGTTACTCCTTTACTCAAAAATCATGGTTTTTAAAAACTCCTACTATTTTGATATCTTTTGTTTTTAAGTGACATTCACTTCAGAATATATTCTGCCTCCCTCCCCTACTCAGTGGACCATACCTTGTAGCAAAGAATTGGGAGGGAGGGGGGAAATGGTACAGAACAGTTCAGCAAAACTAGCCATGCCACCAGGAAAGAGCAGCATATGCAAAGTTCCTGACCTCTACAAGGAAGGAAAGGAAGTGAATTTTTTTCTCTCTTCTCTGGGAACACAATGTTCAGTTTTGTTGTGTTGTACTTTCCATTTACATCGTTTTAGACATGTATTTTATTTTCCTGGTTCTGTTTACTTATTTTTTAAAGTCAATTTAGTTAAGTCTTCGTAGGCTTCTCAAAATTCTTTATAACTCATTGTTTCTTAGGATGCAGTACTATCCCATTATATTTATACCACACTTTGCTTAATCATTTTCCAGATCATTTATGGATTTGGAACTGAAAGGGATTTTTTCTTGTTCTTCAGACACTTTTCAGATATGTTTTAACTCTTTGTAACTCCATTTAGGGTTTTCTTGGCAAAGATTCTGGAATGGTTTGCCCTTGCCTTCTGCAGCTCATTTTTATGGATGGAGAACTAAGGTAAATGTGGTTAAGTGACTTGTCCAGGGTCACACAGCTAGTGTCTAAGGTAGGATTTGAACTCAAGTACTCCTGACTCCAGGTCCAACACTCTATCCACTACATCACTTGGCTGCCCTGAAAGAGACTTTAGAAATCATTTAATCATACTGGTTTATTTTAACATATGCCAACACTGAAGCCCAGACAGTTTAAATAATTTGCCAAGACAAAGGCAACAAATAAGTCTCTAAGGCAAGATTTTAACTCACGCCTTCATGACGCCAACTCTAGCTCTCTCTCTACCGTCTCATACTGCCTCTCTCAATCTAACTTCTACATCGATGGCAACTACTTTGTTTCCAGATTTTTGCTACTACCAAAAGTACAACTGTTCTTCATCATTGTCTTTTTAAACTCCAACTCCTAACTCCAAATGGGAAGACCCTCATAATTTAACTCCATCTTATCCACCCAGACTTGTCTCCTACCTTTCTCATCTATTTATTCTGGTGTCCACTCTAATTGGACTGCTCTTTGATCTACTTTCTTATCTTTTCTCTTTATATCCATGTCTTTTGTTCACGTTGGCTACTCTACCTGAATGCAATTCCCTGATTCATGTTAATCAGAAGTTACTTCCTTCAAGAACACACTCAGATTTCCACTTCCTTTATGGAGCAAATTGACAGCCCCCTCTCATCACCAGGTCAAATTTCTCTGGTTAGTTTCTCTTGTACTTTGCCTAGATTTCTTCTCATTTTTCCTTATCTCATTGAAATGTGTACATCTGTCTCTTCATTGAATGGTAAGCTCTGTGAGAATAGGGCTAACCTTGTCTCTATGTCCTCCCAGTTATGGTACAATGCCAGTCATAGGGAAGAGACCTTAATATTGTATTTATTTTTGTATTGCTAGTAACTGGCACAATACCAACATTTATAGTCCAAGTCATAGAGGAAGAGATATTACAGACACTAGTCCAATGCCTTCATCTTACAGATGAAGAAAAGGAAAACATAGAGATCAAATGACTTGCCTGAGGGCCCATAGACAGTAAATACAACCTCAGCCTAGCTCTTCTTATTCCAAAACCAGCATTTCTTCCATTTACCACACTATTATAGGTTTGTTGCTGAATTAGATTTTTTAAAAGTTCTAATTTTAAAGTTTAAAAAGAAGAGATACTAGAGTGATGAATTTAATATTTTCCTCAAATATGAATAATTTTAAAGGGGAAAAATGAGGCCCTGTATTTTCTGAACTAGCATTTAATCCTCTGTCCCTGGGGAACCTGAGGCAGAATACAAATTGCTAATGATTACAGGAAACATTTCAGATTAGTTACCATGAAATCCAATAGCTTCCTGAACCTCTGTTCCTTCATTCTGTCTCTCTGGGGAGAGAGAACTCTTTGATTAATAAAAGTGAAAAAAAATTAAAAGACAAAGGAACTAAGATAAAACATCATCCTATTAATACATTTAAGACAGAATTTGAAGGAAAGTATAATTGTTCTATCATAATCTCATTTTCTTGCCATAAAGCTTATGGAGAAATAATTTTATTGGTCTCTAAACCTGGACTATCTAGATAGCAAGGGGGCTTTTATGTTATTCACAGAAGAACTAAATAATTTAAAAATCCACCCCATGCAAAATATTAAAGCAAACTTTATGATCGTGTGGATCTGACTTGTAAAAAGAAGCTTTCAGCACAAGTCACTCTTTCCTAAAAGATGTACATATGCTCCTCCTTGTAAAAAGAATAAAAGCCCAGGAGAGCTTTGCTCTGGGTTTTATTGGATTGTATGTCTTCTCTCCCAGAGCCAGGATCCTCTAGCAACCATCACCACGGAAATGTATAGGTAGGTATGGAGACGAATCACAAGGGCAGGGAATTTTAAAGATAGCATTGTAAAACGATCACTTATTTCCCCAGTGGGACAGGACGTATCACAGAAAAGGCAACTTTAATTGTTCTTTTACTTCCCGTTGGTTCTATGAAGAGATTTAAAACTTGCATTACAAGAGGCAGCACGGTTTAATGGATTTAGAGGTGACTTTGGAGTCCGGAAGACAAGGGTTCGAGGACAGCCTCCGACACATACTAGCTGTGGGAAGCCTAGAGAAATCGTAACCTTTCATTATCCCCAGACAACTCTCTAAGACAAGAGATTTACTCATTTTCACTGGTAGAGGAAACTCCTTACTGGGATTTCCCTACTCACATGAAATAACAGATTCCATTCAGATAGAAACAAATATATATATACACACATACACACACAAATACATACATATACGTTCATACAACGTACATCCATATGACCTAATATATACATACATATCAACTCGCTTCATTATATTCAACACATAATACAAACAACCAAATCAAAGTACTAAGGAATTAAGATGAAATATGAGAGTTGCAATCCAAAATTCATAATGACGGCATAAGCAGTCATTTTGCCACTGACTGGACTTTACCTTGTCACTGCGATCTCCCAAACTCTCCAAATCCCTGCACAACAGTTTGCCACGTGAACGATGTATCTGGGATAGTTCTGAGTATGATGGCTACTTTATTAGAGTCATAAAGATAATATAGTTATAAGATATTCCCAAGTTAGGAAATCAAAGGAGCACACTGTAGCTAGGCATCCTAGCATTGATTTCAATGACTTAATACTGGAGAAAAGTTACCCAAGTATTGAGTCCAATCAACTCTTAGCCAAGATCCATTTACCTGCATACCAGTTTATAATTCCCACTTTCTCCTAGTTGATTTTATTCCCTTGGTTTACCCAAGTCTATTTGTCTTTCTAGATCAAGATCTCTTAAAACTCTTTCTTTGACTCTTCTAGATGAATGGGAACAGATTTAGTGAAGACTTCTCAGGGATATGGAGTCTTCTCCCTAGAGACCTTAGGCCCAAGTTTCAATTCCTCCAAAGTCAGGTGATTTCCATATAAGGCTATGTAGTGCATTAGGATCAATGAATGGATATGACACACTAACTCCTCAATACTTAATTTGCATGTGCACAGCAGTCTGCAGTCCTCATATAGGTCCAGTGATTTGCATAAGTTCTCAATGCCCAATTTGCATGAGTTGTCAATGGTTCATTTGCATATATTTTAATGCATAATTTGCATATAATGACAGGTATTTTCGCAGGCTTTGTAACAGCCAGGAAGCAGGAAATTTGAACTGAGCTCCAAAAGGGATTGGTTAGATTTTGTGCCTACAATGTAAGACCAGCCAATGAGAATAATGGTCAGCTATGGGAGGGGGATTTCCGAGTCAGGGTCTATATAAATTGCCATTTTGCTTCTGTAAGGCGCCTCCCAACTCCAGCTTTTACTGGTGAAGGGACCACTTCTTGGGACAACTGAATAAAGAAGATTTTGTGTTTTTACTTTGAGACTCCTCTGAGTAGTCAATTTCAGTAAGGGGGCGGGTCATGCTATCCCACACATAGAGACCAGATTGTTCTTTTATACTTATCGCCGTCAAAAACCCGGAGCCAGTAAGTCTGTTCTACACATGCAAAAACCTCTTCTCTTTATTCACAATCAGTTAGTTGGTAAAGTTTGTTCCAAACCAGGTAGTACAAGAAAGTACATATAATCATTTAAATATGTAGAATGAGGACAATTCTCCATATTTATTTTCATGCACAGATGAAAATCCTTAAAAATAATTATTTGTCTGACTCAAATGATCGTTTTTGCCACTTGAACCTCTGTTCCTTCATTCTATCTCTTGGCCAGAGAAGACAAAGACTAAATATGCTAAGTGTAACTGTAAAAGTAATGAACCCTTTTATCTATAAAATAAATAAAAAGCTTTATTCCTGTCTGGGAAAGCCTTCACCTGGGAGCCCATACCTCTGTTTCAATCCCATGGTTTTCCAACCCTTTTTGTAATGCTTTCTGGAATTGTCCTCTGAGACTATCCATAGCTCACCACTTTGCAATCATCCCTCATTCTTAGCCACAATCAGAATTACCCACCTGGATAATATTATCAACCAAGGTTATTTCAGAATAACCATTATTTTCAAAAACTTAACCCATTCTCAATGGATGTCACCATTGAGGATATTCTAAAGAATGTGACAAAGATGCAAAATAATTCCAAAAGAGGTACTCCAAAAACTTTCTGAGCAAAGAGAAGAGGAGGGGAATAAATATTACTCAGACTCATCAGGTGACTATTTTGAAAGAACAATGCCCATTCAAATACAAAAGCTCTGATAGTTCTATCAAAAATAATCACATTACAATTACATTTTTTCACTATTATCAACACATAATACAAACAACAAAATTATCATCTTAAGGAGTTAGGATGAAGCATGAGAGTTACTATCCAAAATCTGCAATTTCATCGACATGGGGAACGCCCAGTGAGGAAACACTCTCTATGAACTCATTTAGGCATCTGCTCTCTAACAGTAAAGAGAATGACTGAGTGCAATGGGAAGTTAAGTGACTTGTTCAAGTTCATACAATCAGCTTCCTGGCATCAAAGCTGGTTCTCCACTTATATGAACAGATAGGGGTATAAAGTTATATAGTGGATACAAAATTAAATACTGAATATATACACACACATCAACTTAACTTTCTAGCCCCAAATGCCCTTTTAAAACAATGTAGGAACTGTAACTGAAAAACCAAAGGAAAACCACAACTTACTAGTGCTCTCCACCAACAGAAGTTGTAAATAAATTGGATGGTGATCTCAGCTTTCCAAATCTGAGAGGTGTCAGGTCAGCATGTGGATACCAAAAAATTAAAAACTCATCTGTTCTGAGAAATCCTACACTTGGAAAATACTCCTCAGACGTAGTATTGAATCACCATCCCCATGTAAGTGCACAGTATATTACCTGCAGGTAACACCATCCTTCACACATCTTGCCTACTGGAAATTTGAAACATCAAAAGTCATTTTTGAATGCATAAGCACCAGTTTTCAATTAATTCTAGTTAATATTAGGTTTCAAGTCTATACAATTCACATTAATTTCTGCCTTTTTCTACCTTTAGGGAAAAAAGAAGGATTTTTGAAATGCTCATTTCTGGAAACAATTTTAAGCACTTTAAAATCAAGCAGGTGTCCCGTTTCCTCAAACAAATTATTTTCCTTAGACACAGTTTAACTACAAGACATTTGCTTAATGTTTACATGGTTCTCAGGAAAAAACAAAACAAAACTTCCAAAGGCCAGCTCCAGACAGTGTGGAAACATAACATAGTATTAACGATCAGCTACATTATGGGAGGGCACAGAATCGACTTTTGATAGATTCACGTTTTGTTTTGGTTTTTTGCAGGTAATGGGGTGAAATGACTTGCCCAGGGTCACACAGCTGTTGTCTGATTTCAACTTGGGTCCTCCCAACTACAAGAGTTCTTACTCCATCCACTGCCCCACTTACCTGCCCCTATCAATTCATTCATAACGTAAACCCAGATGAACTTGGTTTAATTCTCATCATTCAATCAGAACATTGCTTTTCTTAAGAGGAGGGGGGAAAATCTGTTATCCATTTTCCAAATAGACAGATTTCCTCCTCCATTCAGGGAACTGACAGTAACCCAAGAACCCGTCTTGTCCAAGGAAGTGATGATCTTCTGCAACCTGCTCTGGGCAGGAGCCAGTAGCCCTTCTAACCCATCCTTCCCTTTCTCTTGGTTTTATCTTTCTCTTGGACCTAATCCTTCCTTGGTTTTCTTTCTTTTGTCTCCGTTAGTTAACACGCTGAGTTTTTCAGAACAGACTTGTTTATATTAAAATATTTGCCAGAAGGCCTGATATCCAGGAAAGAGATAAAATGTTTTCCTAGAAGAGTTGTTTTAGTACAGAACAATTGACACTTTTCTTGTGGTTTCAGACCGGCACCCTAAAAACTCAGAGTCTTAGGTCATACTAACTGAATTCCCCCTCTCTTAGACTCTGAACTTAATACATTCCAACTAGCATTTATGAAGAAACTACTATGTGGAACGCTCTCTTCTAGGTAACAGATTTGTCAGCCCCAAATACAACTCTGGTCGGTCACCACAACGGAGAAAAAAAATGATCCCTTCTGGCATCTTGTAGTTTTTCATTTTTTCCACTCAGTAAAACAGAGATGACTCAGTATATTCCTTTGACAATTCTGTTAGACTACAAGTCATGTACTAAGCACCACTTTAGCACAACAGAGAAAAGAAAGGGTTCAGAGAAAAAAATATTCAGTTGCTTAAGCACATTTTCAATGAAACCATAAATCAATTGTCTTCATTATTCAACCCAGTGCCTCCTTTCTCATCTGAGCCTGGTGGCCTATCATTTTACATCTCTGGGGGCAACACTGTTCAGTGTGAGGGTTGGTGCTGGCTTTAGTTAACATATCATTTGTGTTTTGACCTTGAAAGAACAGTTCTCCCCTCCAGTGACTCAGAGAAAGGAGGCTCACCTGAAAAGGGATGACTTAGGAACTATATGCAAGAGCGAATGTTACTTCCATTAAGTTCTTACATTTAAGCAGTAAGAGTCTTTAAAAGCAAAAGAGTGGACATACTGGCCTTGCTCGGTGTCTTCTCTTTAGAGAAATTAAGCCTCTTAGAGGAAGTGGTAAGATATGACTTTAAATAAACCCTCGATTTCTCTGCAAATGCCTAGAATCTAAAAGGTGACCTAGTCTAGTCTCTGAGGCACCTGTATGGTGCAGTGGATACAGCACTAGGCGTGGAATCAGGAAGACTTATTTTCCTGAGTTCAAATATGACTCTTAAGACAGTTAATAGCTGTGTGACCCTGGGCAAGTCACTTAACTGTTTGATTCAACTTTCACATATGTAAAATGAGTTGAAGGAGGAAATCACAAGTATTTTGGCCAAGAAAATCCCAACTGGGATCACAAAGAATCAGACAAGACTGCAACAAGTGAATAATGAAAGTCTAGTCTCTACCACTTTTCATTGGGAAAAAGACCCAAGAAAACAAAAAACAGCCTTCTACAGTTCCCAAGAATACTAGATTTAGAGTTTTGAGAGTGGAAGGGCCTCAGTTTAAAAATCCTGTCTCTCCTGTTGAGTGACATTGTGCAAATCACTCCTCTGGACCTGGTTTCTCATCTATAAAAAGAGCACATTTGGGTGGGTGGCCTCTGAGTCCCTTCCTGCTCTAAATTTATGAGCATATGAAATCTGACGGGTGGTCATCTAACTAGAAAAGTTCCCAACGTAATATGATGATGGTGGCAAAATGCAAACAAGCAATCACACTTAATTCTCCATGGAGACAGCTTATTACAAGGTGGGGGATCAGACATGGTATAAATTGCACACAGGAAACTGTGAACAGAGAACTTTGAATGTTTACATTTAATTCTTACCCTTGGATGGTGCTTCCTTTTGGGCTCTTCGCATGCACAAGGTAACTTGGGGGGAGGGGATAATGTCGAAATTCCCCCCCAAGGTACTTAACATTTAGCCTTCACTAATGAAAAGGGCAGCTAACCTGGCAGATTAACAAAAGAGACAGCGTTAAGTTCTCCATTTGGAAGTTGCCTTTCCCATACAACAAATAGTGTATATGGTTATATGTATGTCTGCTGCTATTCATTATTTTTACTCATAAAGCCATTTGCTCATAGAGCAATTTCCAGTAAACAGCTGTTTACTGAGTCTCCACCTACACAGGTAGGGCACTCTCGTAGATATTAAATACACTTCCTCGTGTGATATAAAGACTATTTTTTTTCTTCCCTTTTATTGTCATTTTCTGGGATTTTCTTCTTGACTCAGGTTCTATGTCCTGAACAATCTTTTTGCGCCAAGCTCAAATTTGATCTTTCTCTGGAGGGACAGACAAATGACTAGGGACTCTGACTGAACTGGAAAAGACATGAACATCCATGGTGTGGCATTCGGAATTAAACAGTTTCAACTTCTCCCACATTAAAAGAAGGTAGCTGGGTTAGAATCATTG
This sequence comes from Bettongia penicillata ogilbyi, assembly GCA_023548195.1. Classification (NCBI taxonomy): domain Eukaryota; kingdom Metazoa; phylum Chordata; class Mammalia; order Diprotodontia; family Potoroidae; genus Bettongia; species Bettongia penicillata. The sequence goes on along the minus strand of JAJHZJ010000084.1, from coordinate 1,223,812 downwards.
TAACATTTTCCAATTACTTTATTGTTTTCCAAGCACTCTACCATGTGCTATTTCAATTCAGTCAGTCAATAAACTTTCCTTAAGGCACTGTGCTGACCCATGGAAATATAAAGAGAGGTAAAAGATGGTTCTTGCCCTCAAGGAGCTAATAATCTAATGGGGTAGACAAGTAAATAAACTGTATACAGGATAAATAGAAATAATTAAAAGAAGGAAGGCCCTTAGGATTCAGAATTGGGAAAAGTTCCTCATAAAAAATGGAATTTTAGTGTTGTTTCCTCCTGTCCAACTCTTCATGACCAGATCTGGGGTTTTCTGGCAAAGATACTAAAGTGGTTTGCCTTTTTTTTTCTAGTTCATTTTACAATGAGGAAACTGAGGTAAACAGGGTGAAATGACCTCCCCAGAGTGACACATCTAAAAAGCATCTGAGGCTGAATTTGAACTCAAAAATGACTTTTCCTGATTCCAGGTCCAGCACTCTATATCTAAAGATGGGATTTTAGTTGCTACTTGGAGGGAGTCCACCAAGCTGGTAAGCAGAGATGATTAGAGAGAACATTCTAGGAATCAAGGACAATCAGAGAAAATATCAGGAACGTCCTCATAATGACCTTATGAGATAAAGAGGGCAAATGTTCTCATTTTTCCAATCCCTATTTTACAAACGAGCAGACCATAGACTTGGTTGTCACCCCTACCCCTTCCTGCCCCACATCATCAGAACTGAATTTAGCACCAGGGTCTTTTAATTCCTATATTGTGTCAGGTCCCTGAATTCTCTCTTCTGAGCAACTGATGAGCCAGAATGCTTATTGAGAATAAAAGTCTCATTTTAAAAATAAATTATGCTTCTGCTCTGTCATCCTAAAAGGGACAGCTCCCCAACTTTTCTCGCTCAGAAGAGTTAAAGGTATTTTTAAAATATATTCACAACAAACCCACAAACAATTCCCACCACCAAATTTTAATAACATTTATAACAAAATTGTAAGTAATTCCAAGAGTTATGATTTGGGTACAAATAGAAATTTTGTTCAATTATCTGATCAATTACCTTCTGATGGTTCACATCAGGAAAACAGGACCCCGAATACCATTCACCTCTCATGGACTGGGGGCTGTAAGACAAAGCCATCTCCATTCCTGGCTTGCAGACTCAGAGCAGCATTCATTTTCACTTCCCTATTCTTCTCTGACTCAATCTTAATTCTTTACTGGGCAACTATTTTTAACTTAGGGGAAGAAAAAGATAAAGGGCTTTGACCACTTTTCCAAAAGCAGCTCTTTGTCTGACTCTTTTGTCCTATGAACAACAATTTTTTTTAGGGGAACTAGGGGGAGGGGTCTTTTATCATAAAATAAAAAGGAAAAAATAAACTCAAAATGACCGAAAATATACTGTTTATTACATCCTTTTTCCATGTCAGGCAGAGTTACGATTAGAATGAGAGAACCACTCTCACAGCAGTCCATCACTTTTTAAACCATATCACCTTCACTCAGAGAACTCTCCCACCCTTAGCAACTTGAAATCCTATCATGAGCATCACAACAGCAACACATACCCATAATGAACTTCGCAAGACAAGGGATGAGGTTGGACCTAGTCCTCTTCTATTCATTCACAAACCACCTCCAAGTTTTCCTATCACCAGTTGTAAATGTTAATAGGTTCTTTGCAGTTTTATTGCTACCCTTTGAAGACTGATTGAACTAAAATTGCAAAACAAACAAAAAGAAATCAGAGACCCACCGAGGATCCATCAAAACCCCATTACAGGGAGTCAATCCCAAATCCATTTATGCACATTTTGGGGATGATCATTTTCTTGAGATTTTGTCACTAAGAAAACACCAAAGCAGAAATTCATGCAGAGGAATACAATTTTCAGATGTTATTTGACGTGAATTTGGTGTGTGTGTGTGTGCGTGTGTGTGTGTGCGTGTGCATGCGTGTTTAATGTCCTTTTGGGGAGAGAAGGGCACAAAGGAATGGTAGCCTTGAACATACCGTTTCCATATGGTATTCAGAACATCGGCCATATTCAGTTCGGTCAGCTCCTCAAAAAAATAAGACTTCTGCTTCTAAGATCACATTAACTTAAACAACTCTGAGAGGAGAGAATAGGGGAATATTTAAACAAACCAAGAAACCTGAATCAGAGTGAGAGAAGAAGTGGATTGCCCAAGGATCCTGTCAGCGACAGAACTGGAGTCAATACTTGATTCCCTTAAATTCCAATCTCATGTCCTACCCATAATTCATACCCCTAATTCAATAGACTTCACTGTTTCAATGCTGTTGCTGGCATCTGATTGGCTGAGTCAGTTCATGTGGAGAGTTTACATCTACCCACATCAACCTACCCTTGCTACTTTAACCAGCATCTCTTCTCAAGTCAAGCTACTTTTCATCTAATTTCCTAAAATTTCATTAATTTCATCTAATTCTTCCACTCTGGATTCCACTCTGTCTTCCATACTGCCTCTCCCCACATTCTGTCACTTTCTGAGCTAACACACATTAAGTCATTCAAAGCATTGATTTGCCCTAATTCACCCACATGGTCAACATTTCTTTAATTCATTCATTAAGTTATGGTATGCCACACTCAAAGGATTGGGTGTCACCACCCATATATCAAGTACTTCCTTGTCAGGATAATGTGTCAATAGAAGCTAGGATCTTTATCAAGTCCACCCAGACTCCAAACAAAAGACTAGAAGGTTTACTGTTGACTCCTAAGTGTAAGGCGAAAAGAAGATGAAGCTGGAATCTGAAGCAACTCTGCACTTAATACATGTGCAATCTTTAGAAAATGACTTAACCTTTCTGGGCCTCAGTTTTCTCATTTGTAAAATGAAGAGGCTGGGTTTCTAGTACGATCCTGTGAAATAAACAGTTTCTTGTAGACTACTCTCCCATTCGATCACATAGGAGCTAGAAAGAAAGAAGGTTTTGAGACCTTTAGAATGCCCTTTGATAGAAAGATGTAATATAATAAGTGGTTACCTCCATGGTAGGTAGAATCAGTGCCTGAAATTCTATATTAAAGCTAGGTAATAGTTTACTTCTCCCTTGTAAATACTAACCCAGTGCATTCACTGAGTAATGGTAAAAACATGTGACCAATGCTAAGCTTTCTCCAACTCTTAGTAAAATTGATTACTCTTAAAAAAAAGCATCACAGTGCATAACACCTCATGCTTACATCACGGATTCTTTCCTTGGTGTATAGGAATGAATATTCAATCCATGCTTCCTTGCAAGCTGTTGTAGGTGGAAAGCACCTCAGGACCACAGACCAAAGATCATTAACAGTGAAAGCCAACAACCTCTTTACATTTGAAATTAGAATAAACAAAAATGCCCTTCATTGATCAGTAAGAAAACTAGTAAGAAAAAAGAAGTGTCTTATGTGTAGGCCAGATACAAACAAACATTTTTCATCAGCCTGCAGTATGCTTATAATCATTTATTAAAATAACATTGACTGTCTTTTTTCCACTTGTTTTCTTGATTTCCTTCATATCAAAGAACATATCAATTAAGCATCAAATTTCCCATTTTTATTTATTATTCTTTCAAAATTCAGTGTCCAGAAGGTCACTCACATCGATTATGAAAGATATGAAATGGACAGCACGAAAGATGCAACCTGTCAGAAGTCTGATTCTCTTCATAGAAGGCTCATGACTTCCTGAATGATCATTCTCAGCCCTGAAATAATTGGAAGGAAACCCCTCCTTAAAGGGGGTCATTACCCAGCTCTTCTCTGCTGACATCCAGGTCTAGACCTTGTTTTCTACAACCAATGTTTTGTCAAAAAATAGTAAATACATGATGTTTTCATAAATTTAATTGCATTTTAAATGCACAAAGTATTCTGTTTAACGCAGGGCTGTCCAAATTTTTAGTAATGCAATACATAATCAGAAAGCCAAGTATGCACATATTTTCATAAATTTAATTACAGATTTAATTCACTCAGTCACATTTGGAATCACTAATTTCACAGATCTATAAGTGCAAAGGATTTCAGACAATTTGAAGAAATTGAAACCCAAAGAAGTTCAAGGTCACAAAGGCAATGAGTATCAGAGGCAGAATTTGAAACCAGATTATGTCATTCAAGAGCCAGTGTTCTTTCCACTGTCCTGAAGTATCTGCTGGTATGACAAATGGCAGCGTTTATTTATATGGAGGTTATGGTGGACCAGTGGTTTGACACAGGTGGTCCATGAGTGCTGGTAAATTAAGAATGCATTTTTTCTGAAAATCTTAAGCATTATAAGGGTCCAAAAGGACTCATTAGATTCTGAGCTCCTGAAGCAAACATTTTTTGCCTTCCTTTGTATCGCCAGCCTTTAGTACAGAATCTGACACATCCAGGTACTTATAAATGCTAGTGGATTGACTGACATGTGACCTATGGGTTATCTGGGATTTAAGTCCTAGAGGAAATCCTTTCACATAAAGCAAAGCATCCTTTTTTTCTATAAGGAATAATCACCACACCCTAACTTATTTTTAAAATAAATCTGGATATTAATATATCATTTTTCTTTAAAAGTAAATTAGACCTCTAAGTCCTTTATAGGAAAGTCAGTGCTCCAGAAATAGGTATCTATCTTCTGATGCCTGAGACCACTAGTGAAGTCCACAGACAGCTACAGGAAGGGGGATTATGTACTTTCAGGTACTAATGAAATAAGCTAAAGGCTACTTGGAAATTTAGGATGACTAATTCCAAAATTCCAGAGGGCAATTTACCAGTGACATCCAGAAGAATCTTCAGTCAAGGAAAGCAATATCTCAAAATGTTTATTATCCTTTCCACATACATCATGCTGCTCATTTAGAAAGCGACACCACACCTCCATCTGAAACCTAGGCGACGCAGGAGCACACTCCAACAAAAGAAGACCCACACAGGTTTGACAGCTCTCCTATAAGCAACTGTACAAAATGGACTTACCTTCAGCACCTGAAATCAAGCATGAACACCATTCAGAATAAAAATAGTAGCTTTTCATCTCTTCAACTGAAATTCTTATAGGATTCCTTTCTTCCATGATTCAAGATCACAAGAGGAAAAAATTACCCGAGAATCCCTCGGGCTTATCATGGATTACCCATTAGCTCTTTTATGACTGAACTTTGCTCCCTAAATTTGCATATGGGACCAGCTGACTTTTTTCACTCTCCTTTCCTCCAATACCAAAAACTATACACTAAAAAATAATTAATCTTTCTTTCAAACAATAATCATCCTCTGTACTCCACCCTGAATATTTACACATGATATTCCAAATATACTTAACATCTAGCCCATTGTGAAAAGCTTGGCTAGAACCTTAATTCAGGCTCATTTTGTCCCTATCTAGGGTTTTATTGGTGTGTTCAGTTTGGCACACCCCATGAATTACATTAGGTGCCACTCCCAGGCCCCACCTCTTTTAAAAACCCAATGAACAGAGAACGCAAACTTTCACTTTTCACATTGCCTTCAAGAAGAAAACATTTTTATTTCAAAATGAAATCAAATAAAGAGAAAACAGGCAGCCTCTTGGCTGGCCAACTTGTTTGTTTCCCTTTTGCTTTCAGTGGCTAAAACGGAGAATAAAAATAGATAGAATAAGAAGAGCCTAACAGACCCTACCTAGGAAGGAGGGTAAGTGGGTTTGTTTGGTGGAACTTTGAATAAATCAAAGCTGACAAGATCCCAGAGCACACCATCACTGAGACAGTCTTTAACGTCCAACTCTGAGCTGTTCTACCTGATTTACTGCTGTATGAAGAAAATTATCCACTAAATGTCCATGGGGAATCAACTGAATGGCCAAGACAAAAGATTTGGAAGGATTTTACTTCATCTCTAGTTCTCAAGAACCAAGGAAATAGAGGACAGGCTAGAAATCTAAAGCATCAATAAATAACCGAATGTGAGTTCTGAAAATTTGCTGAACAAACTTCACCACATATGAGCCTCTCTGCTTTGGCTACAGGGCAGCTAAGAGGGGCACAAAGCCTGGCCTGGAGTCAGGAAGACCCAAATTCAATTTCAGCCTCAGATAACTGTGTGACCCTCAGCAAGTCACTTAACTGTTTCTCTCAGTTTCCTCATCTATAAAATGAGCTGGAGAAGGAAATAATAAACCAGTCTGGTACCTTTGCAAGAAAACCCCAAATGGGATCACAAAGAGTTAGATATGGAAAATAAATGAACAACAATTTTGACTACTGGGAGAAATTGGAAGTTTGGAGCCAGGACCAGGACCATTAACTTAGATACCAAGAAAGAAACATTCACATGCGGTCTCCAAAACACTGAAAAGAGACCACATGTTTCACATCATCGGAATCAGTACTATGTAAGAAACATGTCAATGGGGGCAGGTAGGTGGTACAGAGGATAGAGCACTGGACCTGGAGCAGGAAGAACAGAGTTCAAATCTACCCTCAGATACTTGATAACTGTGTAACCTTGGGCAAATCACTCAACTGTGATTGCTGAAGGAAGGAAGGAAGGGAGGGAGGAAGGAAAGAAGGGAGGGAGGGAGGGATGGGGAGAGGAGGGAGGAAGGAAACATACATGTCAATATACATAACCAGTTTCAAAATCAGGAAAACCCTTGGAAAATGAAGTGCAAAAGCAAGGCATGGTGGTGCATTATGGTGCATATCTGTAATCTCCAACACCGGTGTCAAGGAGGGAATGGATCACTTGAGTTAGGGAGTTCTGAGCTGTAGTGCACTCATCTTCTATACAAATACACATCAATACAGCAAAGCAACACTTCTGTCTGAGCTGGATGAAAACGTAATTGGAAAATATTTGCCAAAATAAATAAAAATACAATAGATCATAGATAATGTTGGTGTGGTTTTCAACATGCATATGGTTTAGTGGCCCCATTTCTATTTGAGTTTCACACCACTGTTCCACACTAAGTCTAACACCTGTATGAAGTGAGCTTCTGAAAGTGAGAGACCACCAGGTTACCTGAGCCACCAATCCAAATGAGCGCCAACTCAGAAAAAGACCATGTCAAAATCTGTATGCTAATTAGTAAGTGGGAGTGGTCACTACACTTACACTACACTGGATGAAATAGGGAGACCCAGTTAAAAAAAAAAGTGCAAAAAAGACATCTAAATGGAGAGCTGATGATGCCCTCAGAAGTCTCCAAAGATAAAAACTATATTCATATTTTCTTGCCACTTTGATGATGCATTCATTTTATCAACGTGGGTACTTATTTCACCAATGCAGAGTATAAATACTCATATATTCGTCCTGAATGAATCAATAGATTAACAAACCTTTAGTAGGTGTTAAATGCTTACTATGTACCAGACATAGTACTAATTTATAAAAATTACAAACTGCCACTCCCTCAAGGAATTTCCATGCTAATGGAAAATAGGTAATATAAGATACATAAAGAGTAGATGAAAGGTAAAGGTGAAAGCTCTACCAGCTGGGGAGACAGAGGCATCCTGTAGAAGGTGACATTTGATTTTAATCTTAAAGGAAGTCATGAATTTTAAAAGGTTGAAGGGAAGAGAAAACACTCTAGGTCTAGCAGCCAAACAGGCAAAGGCATAGGGATGAGTGATGTATGAGCATGTATATAAGGAATTCTAAATGGACAAATATGGGTGGATTGTAGAGCGCATAGAGGAAAATGATGTTTGACAAGACAAAATATAGTAATGGGAAGAGCTTTAAATGCTCAGCAGAGGAGTTTATATTTGATCTTCTAAGTAACAGGGAATCACTGGGATTTATCACATGGGAAGGTGACACTGTTATTACACTGGATCATTTTCGTAGATGTATGGAGGATGGTTTTGAGTGGGGGCAGATTTAAGGCATGGATTCCAGTAAAAATGCTATTACAGAACTTCAGAGAGAGGTGCAAAGGCCTAAAATGTGGTTGTGAAGGCTGCAGTAAAGGACATAATAAATAAAAATATAATAGGTCAGAGTTATGTTATGGAGGTAGAAATAAAAAATTTGACAATTGATTAGATATATTTGGTGAGTGAGATTAAGGAATTGAGAATGACATACATGGTAAATGAGAAGATATTACTAACTCCATAAGAGGAAACCATAAGAGGGAAGACTATATAAAAAAATGCATAAATGAAAGCTATTTTAAAAATAGTAATAGTGAAGAGAGGGAAGTTGAGGGTAGGGCAGGGAAAAGATATTAAGTTCTACTTTGGATATATCAAGTTTGAGAACCAGATTGAAATGTCCAGATGGAAATATCAAGTAGGCAACTGGTGATGTTAAGACTGTGAGACTAGGGCTGGATACACAGCTCGGTACAGATAACTGAATCTATAGGAGTTAAATGTCATGGATAGAATGCTGCCAAGGAGTCAGGAATGCCCAGATTTGAATCTCATCTCAAAGAATGACTGTATGACACTGGACAAGTTGCTGAATCTCTCTCAGCCTCAAATTTCTCACCTATAAAATGGAGATATTAATAGTATTTACTTCACAAGGTTGTTGTGAGAAATAAAAAATAAAGGAAAAAGTATCTTATAAATATAAATGTTAAGTAATTATTACGATCACCATCCAAGTCTTTCCATAAATTCTACATAAGAAGCAAGGACTATCTTCAGTTGTCCTCGTCTGTCTTGCCCCTGGACCCACTTGGCACTGGAGGAAACAGTGAGGCTGGTGACTTTGCGTAGCCCTACCTCACTTAAATCCAGTTCACTTGCAAGTCATGATGTCGCCCTCCTGATGGCATGGGTCCTCTTTGAGAATGAAGGACAAACAAATGAAGAGCCACTCACTGTACTGACAGCTTTTCTCTTTTTTTTCCCTGTATCTTGGAGTTGCCAGTGTACAGTCTGAGTACGTGCCTATCATCTCTCATGATACATAACTGTAGATGCTCCCTTTCCAGTCTTTAATTTATGTCCTGAACTTGTTTGGTCACATTTTTCCATGTAAATCATTGTTGGTAATATCCCTCGGTCCACTGTAGCTTTTCCCACTGTCCTTTGGACTCCTTGTCATTTTGAGTCTTCAGAGGTAACAGCATTCCATCATATTTAGTCACAGAGCAATCACTAGGAGAGCAATGACGTTAAAGAGATGGGCTTTGCGGTGGGCTTGAGAGGGTGCAGAGATCACTGAAAGTTGCAAAGTTCCTCCAATGCTCTCCAGGCGGGGCACTTCCTTCTGTTCAGTTATGGGTCTAATTCTGTGTTTACCTCTATCACCTATCCAAGATATCTACATCTGTGTGTGTATGTATGTACACACATACACACACAGACTAACTCACATATGCCTTATATACGTGTGTGCATATATGTGTGTGTATATATTATCCTATATGTATTCACACAGGTGTATGTATATACACATGTTCCTTGTACTAACTCAACTAGCTGTTTTGCTAAAAATCATAGTCTGAAAAATGTGTTTTGGTGTTGTAATTTTTTTTTTAAACTACTCGTCCAATTCAATTAAGGTATCCAGGCTGTATAGTGAAAAGAAATTATACATACACACACACACAGATTCTACATGTGATTGTTTTATGGTCACCAATGAAAACATTTTGCTATTAAAATGTCATCGGAAATCTTTCATTTCATGTCTACTGTCTTTTCAATTTCATCTATACGTGTTCCTCCCCTTCTTTAAGTTTATAAATTAGCTTATACTCTAAACCAATGTTGTCCTCGTTGTCATTACTTCCACTTGAAAATCTGATTGAATTAAACAAGAATTTCCTAAGTGTTCTGCAGACGATGCGAGGCTCTGGGGGTTTGGGGGAGGAGCAAGGACAAAAATGAAGCACTCTCTATAATCTAGGCACTTAAATTCCACTGGTAAGATTAAACGTCCCTGATGACTGAGGTGGTTTCTGGGCTCTTCTGACTTCCTCAATTTGGAGACTCTCTAAGAAGTCTTGGTTAAACTTCTCTAAGAAATGGAGACAGAATTCATGTTTTCACTTTTGTTTTTAATGCTGCTGTAACCTCATATATTGTCTTTCTATCTGTATCCCATCTCTGACGCTTGTTCCTTGTGTGACCTTAAGCAAGTCACTTAACTTGGACCTAGTTTTCTCATTTGCAAAATTCAGATTATACTAGAAGGTCTGCGATCCCTTCCAGATCTGTACTTCGATCCTAGCTTCTAATTTGGTTTTTATTTTGATAATTCACTTTAAGTCAGAGATTCTTAACCTAGAATCCATAAATAGATTTGGGGGGAGAAAAAGAGGGGAGGGTTGGTCTGTGAACTTTGGTAGAAAAAATCTGCATCTTTATTTTCCTTAATCTCTGGCTATAATTTGATATTTCCTTTAATACAGAATATAGGCAACAAACTTACTCTGAGAAGATGACCATAGACTTGACAAGACAACCAAAGGTCCCCATGATACAAATGAGGTTAAGAACCCTTGCTAGAAGCCACCTATCTCATTGCACATAAGCAACTGATTTTGAAATGAATGCTACATCAGTATTTTATCTTAAGATAGTCATATTTTCATGATGCTATTTAGAATGACCCACATTCCACAGCTTTTCTTTTCAAAGGAAGCATTCATGATTTTATCCATCTGACATTTCCGAGCAGTTGCACACATTTCATTTCTTAAATCCCAAATCATGTTCCAATAAAGTTTGCAATGCTCTCCCCCAGTGTCCGCTTTTGTAATGAAGTCAGTCCATATCAACAAAAATCATAGTTTCGTTTAGAGGACTTTGCTATGTTTTCCATGAGATCCTTCTCCTGTGTCATCCTCTCAAAACATTGGTGCAAAACCATAATCACCATTTGGGTGTCCTCTTTGCAAGGTGAGATAATTACTACAAAAAAAATATACATTTTCATAGCAACCAAGTCTTAATTTCTTCCTGCTCTCCCTTGCCCCTGCTGATCATGTTCTTCGGGGGTCTTTTGTTTGGTTTTGTAGGCAACTGACTGGGGTTAAGTGACTTGCCCAGGATCACAGAGCTAGTAAGTGTTTGGGACTGTATTTGAACTCAGGTCCTCCTAAATCCGGGACGAGTGCTCGAACCATTATGCCACTCAGCTGCTCCTGCACGTTTTTAAAAACTACTTCCTCTAAGAAAACATTTAATGATCATCCTAGGGGCCACCTCTAGACCATTCTGTTGTAATCCTCTCAAAGAAACATGAGGAAAATGACCCTGATTTCCATTTGTCTTGGTTCCAAAAAAAGGGGAAGATGAGGAAAATCATCTGTAGAGGGACTAGAGTTCCTAAAAAATACCTTGGTGAGTAGTCTGAAGGTACTTAAGGGTTGTAGTTACTTCCTGGGTAAGTGAAATAAACAGCAAAGAGCAGCTAATCTAGTAATTCACATCTAGGGAGAGATCTTTGCACAGCATTGAAAAACTCATCTGACAACAATGACCACAGAAACCGATCATAAAGAAGTAGACACCGTATTGTTTTCCAAAAGGTAATATTACTAGAAGAAAATGAGATCATAAATGCTAAAGCTCTCTGAAAAGCAAGTAATGCCATGCATCATAAGCTATAATGTAATGAAGTACCATTTTTATTTATCCATCCCTGGGTTTACAATAATCCTAAAACTGTCACAGTTTCAGGAACACCAATCAATTAGCCACTTGGATTTATTTTCTACTCCCTTTAAATTTACTCTAGGGGTTGAGCATATTGATAACCACAGACACTACCTAAGTAGCCCTTTCATTTCATGCCTCTACACATTTAATTTTCAATTAATTATTAAAAACAACCAACCTGAAATCCTGACCCTTGGGTCCAAGATCTAAATTCTTGTCATAAATTGTAATAATTCTTTCATTTTATATTTATAGTTAAGAATGAATGTGACAACACATTTGTGTACACAATGCAAATGTATCAGAATAATTTTTCCATGTGTCTCCAAGTTCTACTCCTCCTTCATATGCAACTACAAACATCTGTGTACACACACACACGTAACCAGTGTAAAAACTAATTAGATATCCCAAGTGTTGGGAAGATTATGATCAGATGGAAAAGGGAAACGTTCCTCTATATATATTAAAATATTTAGGCTACACTGATCTAAAGTAGAATCTTGATGAAAGCTAGTAGCAAATACATCTCTATCCCCAACATCATTCTGTTCACACACACTGAGGATGATTCCTTATCAAGTCACCCATAAGGAATTCCAGCACACCAAAATCACATCTCACATAACTTGCCAATATTATTTACCTCCTTTCAAGCAACAGATTTTAACCAGCTGGTTTAAGTTACAGAATAAGTGCCCTAAGAAAAAGCTTTTTTTGCTCTTGAAGGGCATTACCCACAAAGAAGACATACACAAGTGGACAACATTTAGCTAAAGCACCAAGGATAAAAGCAAATCTAGACCAAGAGCCAAGTTGAGTGCATGGTGTCAATTCATCTGGTTTTAGGGAAGGTACATTACCTTTTCCAGACATGAGTCCTTCCTTGAACTTTGTGACTGTGATTTACTCTTTATCCATGGCTGGGGGAGTAATAGATGCTGTATCTAATGAAGAAGGATGCTCTGGGAATGAAGTTTTCCTCACAACTCTGCTAGAAAGCTTTGATTCAACTCTTGAGGATGAAAATGCAGGACTCTCCTTTAGGGAAAAGCTAGCTGATTTGTACTGCCTCTAAAGATTACAGCAAGCATAGCAGTTAGGAGTCCTCCCCCCTCTGTGACCTTTGGTGAAATCACTTAACTTCAATGGATCTAATTTACTCATCTGTAAAATAATAGTTACTCCTGTAAGGAATAACACATAAAAAATGGTACCTAGAGCAATAATTAAGGATCAGGCAAAATATTATCCTGTCTGAATTTAACAATTCCATTAAATTCATTGTTTAGAGCAGTCTAAGCAACCAAATTACTTTAAAAATTCTTTAAAGAAATTTAAATTCAGAGGACCACCTCTTCTAGGTTTTCTGATTATAAACTGGTTTATACAATGAAGACTGAAAAGAAAATTTACATATATTTACATAAATATAAATATATGTATTTAGTTCTGCTTTGCTTCCTACATTCCCCATGAATAAAATATAAATAATTTTAAAGTGATATCAACATTGACCTATATTACATTGCTCTATCATATATGTATATGGCATGTTATTAACACCTCACAGAGGAGAAACAGACTCCATGGAGCAGAGTCCGACTGAGATACTAGGGGCATTTGACTTGAACATTTGACATTCATATGAGAGCAACTATTTGTACAACATAAATAACATATCTTTAATGAAAGCAAAATAAATCAAAGGTGATTCCTCCCTCTCTCTCTCCCTCTCACATACCTATCAATCAGAGGAACTTAGCTTAATTTGTGGAGAGACACATTTTAATCACAGTAACAAACAGCAAAGTATAATTGCAAGTATCAAAGAAACTATGGCAACACTATTTTATCAGTACCATCAAAAGAAACCTGGGTAACCTGAAGTCAGGTTTGGGATAATCCAGAAATCTTAGAGTGACAGTAAGTCATAAAGATACAACTGGAATAAAAGAGCCATCATTTGTCCTTTCTTTTTTCAATTTAGCACATAGCAGACATTTATTACTAACCTTGAAATATCTGATATGAAGAGGTCCCCTGTTTCTTATCTATTCCAAAAATACATTATCTGACTCTGAGGATACCATGAATAGTGCACACACACACACCAAGTGTCAGCTCACCAGAACATGTATGCCTTGAATTGTTTCTCCAGTTTCTCTTTTGAAAAGGACGCAGGATTGCTGCTGAAAAGCCATGAAGAGCCTGATTCACTCTCCTCAGGATTCGATATTGATGACCCTCTTGGCCTTCTCTTGATGATCCGTGCTGAGACATGAGAAGTTGGTTTTTTTTGGTTTTTTCCACAGAGTCACTCAATGAGAAAGATTCTTCAAAGATTGGGCTCATGAAATATCCAAATAAAAGTTCCCAGTGCCAGTGGCAACAATTTTCTCCCTTCTCAACAATCCCAGTTATTACGGCATTTAAATGCAAAAAAGAAAGGGGGAGAAAGTCCAGAGGATGATTGGGTAAATGTAGCTAGCTGTGATAGTTCTCCTTCAAAAAGCGGTCCTCATACTTTTCTTTGCCAAACATGAGAGATAGACAAATACTGTGATTGTCTCCATTTGGTCAAATCATGCAAAAACAGCTTCCAAGTTATAACAACAACCCTTTCTATGGCAATCACACTTCACACCTGATAGCGACCTATTGATTCTTTCATCTGAACATACTCACTGCTTTTCATCACCCAGAAATCTAAATTCCTTTCCCACTGGACCAGATGAGATTTGAACTAACGCTACTAATAAAGTTCAGATGCATCTATTGGTTTCCTGGTGCCATTTAGAGCCATAATTACCTAAGCAATTTTAGACAGCAGCGTAGGAAAGAGACGAATCCACATCAGAAGAGAATCTATTGCCAAAGCTGGAACAGATGATCCCTATATCAGTTAGCTTCCAGCAGTGCCTCTTGATTCACATCCAGCTCCCGGTTCTTCTTGGAGGCTACTGTCCTAGAGTTTCTTGTTCTCAAGTTCACACATCAGTATTCACCCAGGCAGAAATCTAAAGCTGATATTCGTTCCCTTTGCTTCTCATTCCTGTGACTACACCATCCGGTGTTCCCTTAGGGCTACCACTGTGCTGGGGCCAGGACAGAAGCAAATTATTAATAGAAGAGGAAGGGCTGTTTGGGGAAAAAAAAATACCTCTCTCTTTGCTGATTTGTTTTTAAATCTAGGAGATTTCCTTCCTAAAGGAGGATTTGTTCTCAAGTGAGACTGTAAGTCTTTATGAATATGCTCTGACAGTGTAAAGCAAATACATTTTTCAAATATAGTTTTTTTTTTTCCTAATGAAATCTCAGGAAGTTTCAAGTTCAAACAACCTACAACCAAAAGGAAGGGAGGGGAAATGGATGCTGGCTTTCTTGAAGCAAACCGGGAAATTCTACACTGTCTGTTACCCCCCGTCTGTTTTAGAGCAGAGGAGAAAGGAAGCTGATAACACTGCTTTGTTTGGCAAGGAACACTTTCCACTCAGATGTGCTGAACTATGTCCCGGGTTTGCAGAGAGTTCTGCCAGTACCCCACTGTGTCCCCAGGCATGTTGGTGCTTAAGAGAGCACTGAATGTTAATGATGCTCAACGCTTCCCTGCTCCCACACAAGGCTCATAAATGAATTAAAAAGCAATCTTCAAAAAAAATTGCATTTACTCACTCCTCTTTGGTTATTTTTCTAATAAAAGAAGAATACACACTTCATTTGAATGAGATGGGCTGATTTGCAATCAAATCTTACTAAATTTAATTCCCAATAAACAAAAAAATCTTAATTTTCCTTTAGAATTCAGGATGAAGCTAAGAACCTACTCCATGAAACTGATCTTTTAGTTTTTATTTTAAAGTTTGCAAGGTTCTCTCTCTCTATATATATATATACATATACATATATATACATATACATATATATGTATATATATGTATATATGTATGTGTGTGTATATATATATATATATATATATATATATATATATATATATATATACATATATATTTAGACTTGTCCACGGTAAGTGTCTGAGTGTTTGAACTCAGGTCTTCCTGACTACAAGGTCAGCACTCTATCCACTGTGCCACTTAGATGCCTAGCTGGCACAAAGTAGGTGCTTAATAAATTCTGGGCAATTGAAAGATTTTTACCTTGGAGATTTTTGCTTTCAAATGCTGAATAGTTCATATAACTATTGAAAACCTATAAGTCACCCAGAAAAAAGTTTGTAGGCATGTGTGGGAGAAGCAGAAAGTTAAAATGTGTTACATATATAACAAACACCTCCTTAGGCTCATCATTCATGTACAGCACTTTGACCGACCGTTATCTAACTTGACAACTGGATCCTTTTGGGGGGCTATTTCATATGAAGAGCAGGGAAATAAATCCTTCAAAATTCCAACAAATTAAATCTTTTAAAAGACTTTAAAGAAAAAAATAAGTTATTGAAATAATTTGAAGGCCTATTTCTGCATTCCATCGTATTTTTTTCTTTATCAAAAAAACAAATGAAAATTATTACTTCAGTTAATGCCGCCAATCACACCTCCCCCAAAAGTCTGTTTGAAATTTTCATATTGGTTTCTAAGCTGCAAATAAGTAAATCAATCCTAACAACTTCGGGGTAAGCCACACATAATCAGGAGGAAACAGATGGTGAATGTGATGCAGTCCTTTTAGAACCTAAGCCATCTTCAAATCACCCGGAAAAATAAACCCTTCTAACATTGTTTTTCTTGTAAAGCTTCATTTGAAAATGCAGCTATGAAAATAAAGACTGAAATGTGCCACACACGAAATCAGTCATCAAGTAGTTAAATTAGCATCTCCTGGGACATTAATATTCCTACTCACCAATTGGGAGCTTTCCTGAGGAAGGCACCTGACTTCCCTCTTATCACCAAGTAACTGAGCACACTGGGATGGGAAATGCCATTTCCTAAAGTAGCAGAATCATATCTGGACCCCCAAGAACGTCCCTCCCTCCATGTATGCACAGGTACACCTGTTATCATCCATCCAAGCTTATTCTACAATTAAAATCCTGACTATGTGTCACAATAAATGGACTGAATAGTTCAGATTAATGAAGGCCTAACAACTCGAGTTTTTAAGATGCTTCTCATTTATTAGATGGTACTGCCTGCTTCCTATTCCCATTACCTTTCTTTTTTATGATTTTATTTCTTTATTTTATTTTTAATTCTAATTTATTTTAGCTTTCAACATTCATTTCCACAAGATTTTGAGTTCCAAATTTTCTCCCCATCTCTCCTCTCTTCCCACTCCAAGATATCATGCATTCTGATTACCCCTTCCTCCATTCTATCACACTTGTCCCTTCTCTTATCCCCATCCCCTCTATTTTCTTGTAGGACAAGATAGATTTCCATACCCCATTGCCTGTACATCTTATTTCCCAGTTGCATGTAAAAACAATTTTTAACATTCATTTTTAAAACTTTGATTTCCAACTTCTCTCCCTTCCTCCCTCCCCACCCATCCCCACTGAGAAGGCAAGCAATTCAATATAGGCTATACATGTGTAGTTATGCAAAAGACTTCCATAAAAGTCATGTTGTAGAAGACTAACTATACTTCCCTCCATCCTATCCTGCCCCCATTTATTCTATTGTCCCTTTTGACCCTATCTCTCCTCAAAAATATTTACTTCTAATTATGCCCTCCTCCACGCACCCTCCCTTCTATCATGTCCCCCCAACACTTCTCCCCTTTTCCTCTATTTTCCTGTAGTATAAGATAGAGTTTCATAGCAAATTGAGTATGCATCCTCCTTAAGTCAAATGTGATCCTAGTAAGGCTCACTTTTTCCCCTCTCACCTCCCCCTCTTCCCTTCCATTGAAAAAGCTTTTTCTTGCCTCTTTTATGTGAGAGATAATTTGTCCCATTCTATTTTTCCCTTTCTCCTCCCAACATATTCCTCTCACCTCTTAATTTTATTTTTTTTAGATATCATCCCTTCCTATTCAACTCACCCTCTGCCCTCTGTCTATATGTATATAATCACTCCAACTACCCTAATACTGAAAAAAATCTCAAGAGTTGCAAATATTATCTTTCCATGTGGGAATGCAAACAGTTCAACTTTAGTAAGTCCCTTACAATTTCACTTTTCTGTTTACATTTTCATGCTTCTCTTGATTCTTGCGTTTGAAAATCAAATTTCCATTCAGTTCTTGCCTTTTCAGCAAGAATGCTTGAAAGTCCTCTATTTCATTGAATGACTATTTTTTTCCCCTGAAGTATTATACTCAGTTTTGCTGGATAGGTGATTCTTGGTTTTAATCCTAGTTCCTTTGACTTCTGGAATAACATATTCCAAAGCCCTTCAATCTCTTAATGTAGAAACTGCTAGAGCTTAGGTTATCTTGATTGTATTTCAACAATTCTCAAATTGTTTCTGACTGCTTGCAATATTTACTCCTTGACCTGGGAACTCTGAAATTTGGCTACAATATTTTTAGTAGGTTTTTCTTTTCAGATCTCTTTCAGGAGGTGAGCAGTGAATTCTTTCAATATTTATTTTCCCCTTGGGTTCTACAATATCAAGGCAGTTTTCCTTGACAATTTCTTGAAAGATGATGTCTAGACTCTTTTTTTTTTTTGATCATGGCTTTCAGATAGTCTCATAATTTTTAAATTATCTCTCCTGGATCTATTTTCCTTTGGTTTTGTTTTATAATTTCTTGATTTTTCATAAAGTTATTAGTTTCCATCTGCTCCATTCTCATCTTTAAGGAATTATTTTCTTCAGTGAGCCTTTGGAAGTCCTTTTTCATTTGACCAATTTCTGCTTTTTAGGGAATTCTCTTCATTGGCTTTTTGGATCTCTTTTGTCATTAGGGTTAGTCTATTTTTTACAGTGTTATTTTCTTCAGCATTTTTTGGGTTCTCCTTTAGCAAGCAGTTGACCTATCCCATTTTTCATAATTTTCTTCAATCACTCTCTCTTTCCAATTTTTTCTCTACTTCTCTTACTTGATTTTCAAAATTCTTTTTGAGCTCTTCCATGACCTGAGACCAATTCATATTTTTCGTGGAGGCTTTGAATGGAGGGGCTTTGACTTTGCTGTCTTCTGTTGGTATGATTTGGTCTTCCTTGTCACCAAAGTAAGATTCCATAATATGATTCTTTTTTTTTTTTGGTTTTTGCTCATTTCCCCAGCCATTTACTTGACTTTTGGGCTCTTTATCAAGGTAGATCTCAGCTTCCAGGAGGGTTGGGGGTTGTACTGTCAGCCGCTGGATTCCCCCCACAATCTGTGGGCCTAGCATTCCAGAAACATTTACTGTCTCTGCTCCTGCTGCTGCTGTGGATTCCTTCACCCCCCTCTCCTCTCTGCCTCCCTGGGGCTGGGACCAGACCACTCCACTCTCCCACACTGGTCCTACAGGCTTTTCCACTGAACTTCCAATTTGTCCTGGGCATTTTGGGGTCCTGAAGTCTGGAAACTGCCACAGGCACAAGAGATTCAGTCTCCCCAAGGTCTGTTTAGGTTTTGTCTGTGTTGGTGCAGCCCAGGCTGGATTGCCCCCTGCCCCCTATGTGGCACAATAGACACTTCTTGGTGACCTCCTTGGCAGGAGATTTGCTTCACTCCATCATTCTGTGGATTCTGCAGCTCCAGAGTTTGTTTAGAGCCATGTTTTTTTACAGGTATTTGGCTGGGCTTGGGGACAGTGCTCTAGAAAGTGCATGCTGTTACTCTGTCATCTTGGCTCCACCCCCTCCCATTACCTTTCTTTGTTAAGACAACAGAGTTGTACCTAGGAATTGCTGTTCAAGACAAATGTGTGTGTGTGTGGTCATCCTTCATTGCCAAAGAAGACCATGCCATCAGAGAAATAATGACATGACTTGCACTTGACTCTGTTTGGAGTGAGGGAGGGCTGTGCAGGTCACCAGCCTTACCTCTCCTCCAGAACCACCTGAATCCAGTAACCAGATATTCATCAGGATGACTAGAGATGACCCAGGATGAGGCAATTGGGGTTAAGTGACTTGCCCAAGGTCACATAGCTAGTGAGTGTCAAGTGTCTGAGGTGAGATTTGAACTCAGGTCCTCCTGACTCCTGCACAGGTGCTCTATCCACTGCACCACCTAGCTGCCCTTGAGACAAGCACTAGAGATGACACCAAGGAAGCAACAGGAGGCGATTTCTCACAACTAAGGTAGGGGAGGGGAGATAGAGAATCTGGTACTTTATTAGCACAAGACCAAGATGGCTGCACAAGGGTAAGAAGTGGAGAGTAGAGTGTGGTAGCACAGAAGGAATTTTCTCTCTGACAGCTTTCCTATTCAAACTAATTCTCACTAACTAGACATTAAATTTTATTAAGAGACAGCTGGGTTGCACAACTGATAAAAATGATGGCCCTACAGTCAGCAAGATGACCTCAGTTACTAGACAACTCACTTTTCCACCAGCTTCCTCAGTTTCCTCATTTGTAAAATGGAGAGGCTAATAATAGTACACACCTTTCAGGGTTAAAGCAATGGAGAATAAAGTGAAATGATAATTCTAAATTTTGTTGTTCAGTCATGCCTCTTTGTTAGGGGTTTTCTTGGCAAAGATACTGGAGTGGTTTACCATTTCCTTCTCCAGCTCATTTTTACAGATGAAGAAACTGAGGCAAACAGGTATGAGTGACTTGTCCAGGGTCACACAGCTACTAAGTGTCTGGGGCCAGAGTTTCTCAGGAAGATGAGTCTTCCTGATTTCAGGCCCAGCTTTCTTCACACTTTGCCATGTGGCTGCCCCTATACAACAGCCCTGAGGTGGTTGCTACTATTATTCCCATTTTAAAGATGAGTAAACTGAGCGCAAGAGAAATAACTGGCTCAGGGTCACACAGTTAGTTACGTGTCTGATGCTGGATTTGAACTCACAAAATTGAGTCTTCTTGACTTTAGGCCCAGCGTTCTATTCACTGTTTCACCTCGTGGCCCATATTTTATTCCTACTTCTCCTTATTTTGCACTTGATTTTATTTTTTTACAAGCCAGGGAGACTTCTATTGCTTTAGCTTATTTTTCTACAAACTGGGAAGCATGTGACTATATGTAGCATGATTTATTAAAAACTCATGAACCACAAAAATCTCATGAATCAGTACCGCAAACAATTAGTTTAGGAAACAGGTGTTCATCCCCTCACACCAGGACTACTGCAATAGCCTCTGGTTGGCCATTCTGGCTCTTCAGTCCACTTGCCACTCCTTAAGTGCAGGGTTAACCATAACCTCCTCAATTCAACCAGTGATTCCCCCTCTTATTTCCAGGATCAAATGTTAAAATCCTGTCTTTAACGGGGGGGCAGCTAGATGGTGCAGTGGACAGAGTACCTGGCCAAGTCAGGAAGACTTCAGTTCAAATCTGGTCTCAGACACTTACTACTTGTGTGACCCTGAGCAAGTCACTTAACTCTGTTTATCTCAATTTTCTTATCTGTAAAATGAGCTGGAGAAGGAAATGGCAAAGCACTACTGTATCTATACCAAGAAAATCCCAAATGGAGTCATAAAGGGTCAGACAAGATCGAAAAGTGACGAAACCAACAATAATTGTACATGGTTGTTTTCATGCTGTATGTTATAGTAGTCTGCCCCATTAGAATGTGAAGGAGGGCAGGATCTGTGTTTTTGATTTTGTATACAGAGTGCTTAGCACAATGTCTGGCATAGAAGAGGTACTTAATAAGATTGACAACGATGATGTCATCATGTAAAGGTTGTGATCCTTTCAAAGGGTCTTCCCTGAATTGCATATATGAAACAACTTACCTAATATATCAGTACCACTTGCTATACTCATTTAGCAATTCACAATAAATGGAATAATTTTAAATAGCAAGCATTTTCTTTACATGTGATGAAATATCTCTACCAGTTCATTAGTAAACCATTTCATGCAACCCTTCAGTTGAGATATAGTGTAACCTAAAATTGAGTGCTTTGGGTTTCTTTGAAGGAGTAACCAAAAGAGCACTGGGATATTAGAGGCAGCCAGAAAAAGAAAGCGAATCAGTTGTGGTGGGTGGGGTTATGAAAACAGCATGTGTCTGCTTCGTTACCAGTGCCATTCCCCAAGAATCTTCCATCCCACTATCTTTGGGGAAACACACAGGCAATACAGGAGTATCAAAGACCTTAGAAAACCCCAAAATAGTATTTCTTCCCTCTTCTCCTAATCTATATATGAGGACCATCTCTAGTCATCCTGATCTATGACTTGCCACTGGACCCAAACGGCTCTAGAGGAGAAAGTGAGCCTGAGGATGTTGCACAGCTCTCCCTCCCTTAAATTCAATTCACCTGCAAATCCTTGGATCACCTTCCTGATGTCATGGTCCTTTTCAAAGACAAAGGACAAAGAACAGTAACCGTATGTATCCAGAATCTAGTACCCAACTACAAGTGTGGATTGGGTCAGATTAAGAGATCTAAGTAATTTTCAATCTAATGTTGCTTGCCCAAAAAAGTATTTTTCAGAGGGTAGCAGCATTGAATCCAAAACATACACACAGACACAGACATGCAGACATAGACACACAGACATACAGACGCACAGACACACACACATACACACATTATGTAGTAAGGATGAAACCAGGCTCATTGCCCTAAAGAAAGTGCTTTGGACATGAAAAGTATCCAATAAAGCTTTGCTAATGTATAGATTTTGTTCTTTTTTTTTATTTTTATTTTCATTTTTTATGTATATTTATTTATCAAACTTTTTACATTCATTTTCATGAAATTTTGGGTTCCAAATTTTCTCCCCATTTGTCCCCTCCCCCCACTCCAATACACCGAGCATTCTAATTTCCCCTATCCCTAATCTACCCTCCCTTCTATCATCCCTCCCTTCCCTTGATCCCATCTTCTCTTTTGTCCTGTAGGGCCAGATAACTTTCTATTCCCCATTACCTGTATTTCTTATTTCCTAGTAGCAAGAACAATACTAAGCAGTTGTTCCTAAAACTTTGAGTTCCAACTTCTCCCCATCTCTCCCTCCCCCCCATTCCCTTTGGGAAGGCAGGCAATTCAATATAGGCCATATCTATGTAGTTTTGCAAATGACTTCCAAAATAGTTGTGTTGTGTAAGACTAACTATATTTCCCTCCATCCTATCTTGCCCCCCATTGTCTGTTTCTATTCTGTCTTTTGATCCTGTCCCTCCACAAGTGTTGGCTTCAATTTGCTCCCTCCTCCCATTGCCCTCCCCCAACCCGGCTTATCTCCATCTCCCCTACTTTCCTGTATTGTAAGATAGGTTTTCATACCAAAATGAGTGTGCATTTTACTCCTTCCTTTAGTCGAATGTGATGAGAGTAAACTTCATGTTTTTTTCTCAGCTCCCCTCTTTTTCCCTCCACTAAAAAGTCTCCTGCTTGCCTCTTCTATGAGAGATAATTTGCCCCATATTCCATTTCACCCTCTCTCCTCCCAATATATTTCTCTCACTATTTACCTTAATTTTTTTAAGATATGATCCCATCCTATTCAATTCACTCTGTGCTCTCTGTCTCTGTGTGTGAGTGCATGTGTATGTGTGTGTGTGTGTGTGTGTGTGTGTGTAATCCCACCAACTACCCAGATACTGAAAAGTTTCAAGAGTTACAAATATTGTCTTTCCATGTAGGAATGTAAACAGTTCACTTTTGGTAAGTCCCTTATGACTTCTCTTTGCTGTTTACTTTTTCATGCTTCTTCTGATTCTTGTGTTTGAAAGTCAGATTTTCTTTTCAGCTCTGGTCTTTTCATCAAGAATGCTTGAAAGTCCTCTATTTCATTGAAAGACCATATTTTCTCCTGAAGTATTATACTCAGTTTTGCTGGGTAGGTGATTCTTGGTTTGAGTCCTAGCTCCTTTGACTTCTGGAATATCCTATTCCACGCCCTTCGATCCCTTAATGTAGAAGCTGCTAGATGCTGCTAGATCTTGTGTTATCCTGATTTTATTTCCACAATACTGGAATTGTTTCTTTCTAGCTGCTTGCAAGATTTTCTCCTTGACCTGGGAATTCTGGAATTTGGCCACAATGTTCCTAGGAGTTTCTCTTTTTGGATCTCTTTCAGGTGGTGATTGATGGATTCCTTCAATACTTATTTTGCCCTCTGCTTCTAGAATATCAGGGCAGTTTTCCTTGATAATTTCATGAAAGATCATGTCTAGGCTCTTTTTTTTGATCATAGCTTTCAGGTAGTCCCATAATTTTTAAATTGTCTCTCCTGAATCTATTTTCCAAGTCAGTTGTTTTTCCAATGAGATATATCACATTATCTTCCATTTTTTCATTCTTTTGGTTTTGTTTGGTGATTTCTTGGTTTCTCAGAAAGTCATTAGCCTCTATCTTCTCCATTCTAATTTTGAGAGAACTATTTTCTTCAGTGAGCTTTTGAACCTCTTTTTCCATTTGGATAATTCTGCTTTTGAAAGCATTCTTCTCCTCACTGGCTTTTTGAACCTCTTTTGCCAATTGAGTGGGCCTATTTTTCAAGGTGTTATTTTCTTCAGCATTTTTTTGGGTCTCCTTTACCAAGGTATTGACCTGTTTTTCATGCTTTTCTTGCATCTCTCTCATTTCTCTTCCCAGTTTTTCCTCCACCTGTCTAACTTGATCTTCAAAATCCTTTTTGAGCTCTTCTATGACTTGAGCCCATTGGCTATCTATTTTGGATATTTGGGATACAGAAGCCTTGATTTCTATGTCTTTGCCTGATGGTAAGCATTGTTCTTCCTCACCCAAAAGGAAAGGAGGAAATATCTATTCACCAAGAAAGTAGCCTTCTATGGTCTTATTTTTTTTCCCTTTTCTGGGCATTTTCCCAGCCAGTTATTTGACTTCTGAGATTCCTCTCCACCCCTACCTCACTAGTGCTTGGGGTCTGAGATTCAAATACTGTTTCTCAGCCTCAGGGCTTTCAGCAGTGGGCAGGGCTGCTATTCAGTGTGAGATTAAGTTCAGGTTCTCAGGTGGGGGCAGGGCCGCTGCTCAGGCTCAGTTTCCTCAGGGGGTTTATGCAGAGACCTTCAACAATAGATCTGAGCTCCTGCCTGCTCTGGGAAACCCCTGTCCGCTGCTTCCTCCCGAGGGGGCCTGAGTTATGGAGACACCTCGCTCCCCTCTAGGTCAGCCAGATAGGGTCTCTCACTGACCTGTAGCACCTGTGGGTTGAGGGACCTTCGTGGCCACCGGAGATTCAGTCCCTGAAGCCTGCTCGGATCTGCTCCTCTCAGTGCTGCGCAGCCAAAGCAGGGCTGGGCTCTGCTCCAGGTCCGGTGCACAACGGACCTTTGGGGTCAGTTTTTCAGGGCTCTCTGGAACAGAAATCTCCTCCACTCCATTGCTGCATGGCTTCCACTGCTCCAAAATTTGTTGGGAGCTCTTGTTACAAGTAATTTATGGGCTGTGGGTTTGGAGCTAGCATATGTGAGTCTTTCTACTCCGCCATCTTGGTTACTCCCCCCTTTTTCTCTTCTTTTAAAAAATTTAATTTATTTGTTTTCAGTTTTCAACAATCACTTTCATAAGTTTTAAATTTCCTCCCCCTTCCTCCTCTCTCCCTCTCTGAGATAGCATGCAATCTTATAAGGATTCTACACTTATAATGTATGGACTTTAAGGCAAGTCAAGACTCCCAGATAGAATCAAAGTCTTAGAACTCCCTAAATGAAGGCTGTACATCATGATAGAAAGAATATTGGATTTGAGGTCATAGGACCTTGATTTAAAGCCTGGCTCCGTCGCTTCCTACCTGTGGCATACCTTAGATCATACAGCCTGTCTAGGTCTTAGATTCCTTACCCAGACTTGATGTTTCCTAAGGTTCATGATCCCATAATTCCTAATGTATGTTACTCTTATCTGTTCAGTTTCACACAATGCTGCCTTGTCTTATCTAGAAAATCTCTTAGGTACATTATTATGCCTGATTTCTATATAGAAGCATTTCATCTAAAAATCTTTTGGAAGCAGTACAAAGGAATTGCAATCATGTGAATTTTTATTCTTAACAGGTAGTGTTTTGATGCTGAACACAGAAAGGAAAATTTCTTAGGTATCAAAAAGTAGAAAGACTGGGTAGCTTGGTCAGATAATAAATCATGCCTACATTTCACTTTAGTTTAATAGACTATGTTGTAATAATCCTACCTGCCTTCTGAAATAGCTAGTAAAATATTACCATGTCCATTTTATAGATGAGGAAACTAAGGCTAACAGGTGAATGTCAGATTTAGGATTTGGACGTTTCTTTGACTAAGTCCAACACTCTATCCCCTAGATCAGACTGCAGTTCTCGTTCTAATTTTTTTTTTTTTTTAAAGAACTATTTTCTTCAGTGAGCTTTTGAACTTCCTTTTCCATTTGGCTAATTCTGATTTTTAAAGTATTCTTCTCTTCATTAGCTTTTTGAACCTCTTTTGCCAATTGAGTTAGCCTATTTTTCAAGGTGTTATTTTCTTCAGCATTTTTTTTTGGTCTCCTTTGGCAAGGTATTGACCCGTTTTTCATGCTTTTCTTGCATCTCTCTCATTTCTCTTCCCAGTTTTTCTTCCACCTCTCTAACTTAATTTTCAAAATCCTTTTTGAGCTCTTCCATGGCCTGAGCCCACTGAATGTTTATTTTGGATGTTTGGGATACAGAAGCCTTGACTTCTATGTCTTTCCCTGATGGTAAGCATTGTTTTTTCCCATCAGAAAGGATGGGAGGAGATATCTGTTCACCATGAAAGTAATCTTCTATGGTCTTATTTTTTTTCTCTTTTCTGGGCATTTTCCCAGCCAGTTACTTGACTTCTGAGTTTCGTCTCCACACCCACCTTGCCTCCAGATTCACCCAGCTAGCGCTTGGGGTCTGAGATTCAAATGCTGCTTCCCAGCTCAGGGTTGCTATTCAGTGTGAGATTAAATTCAGATGCTCAGGTGGGGACAGGGCTGCTATTCAGTGTGAGATTAAGTTCAGCTGCTTGGGTGGGGGCAGGGCTGCCTCACAAGGCTCAGTTCCCTCAGGGGGTTTATGTGGAGATCTTCAACAATGGATCTGAGCTCCTACCTGCTTTGGGAGCTCCTGTCCTCTGCTGCTGCCTCTCGAGGGGGCCTGAGTTATGGGGACACCCCGCTCCCCTCTCGGCCAGTCAAACAGGCTCTCTCACTGACCTTTGGCACCTGTGGGTGGAGGGACCTGCGCAGCTGCTGGATATTCCATCCCTGAAGCCTGCTAGGATCTGCTCCTCTTGGTGCCGCGCAGCCAAGGCATTGCTGGGCTCTGCTCTGGGTCCAGTGTGTGACGGATCTTTGGTGTGGGTTTTTCAGGGCTCTCTGGAATAGAAATCTCCTCCACTCTATTGTTCTGTGGCTTCTGCTGCTCCAGAATTTGTTGGGAGTTCTTTTTTACAGGTATTTTATGGGCTGTGTGTTAGGAGCTAGCATATGTGTGTCTTTCTACTCCACCATCTTGGCTCCTCCCCACAAAGTGCAGTTCTCACACCCCACGGTTACATGTTCTATTCAAACTTTTGTTTTCCCTTGGCTGGAAAACATATTCAAGCCTAGATGATCTAAGGCCCAAACATCAAGCTGTAACATTATTGACCTAGGATGGAATCATCCAAAAAGATTCATAGACTTACATAAGCTGATGAAAAGTGAAGTGAGCACAACCAGGAAAACGTCGTACACAGTAACGGCAACACTGTGCAATGATCAGCTATGAATGACTTAGCTCTTCTCAGTAATACAATAATCCAAGAGAATTCCAAAAGACTCAAGATGAAAAATGCTATTCACATCCAGAGAAAGAACTATCCAGTCTGAAAGCAGATTTTCACTTAACTTTTTGTGAGTTTTTTCTTTTGGTCTATTTCTTTTTTCACAACATACTTAATGTAGAAATAAGTTTTACATAATTGTACACATATAACCTAAATCAAATTGCTTAGCATCTTGGAAAGGAGAATGGAGTGAAAAACGAAGAAAATTCAGAACTCAAAATTTTATAAAAAATGAAAATCAAAAATTGTCTTTATATGTAATTAGGAAAAAATAAAATACTATTTAAAAAAAAAAGAATCACAACCAGAAATGTCCTGTTTTAGAGCACCAAGTTTTGATATTCTGCAGAATGGGCTTTTATTATCAGTTGTTCTGGGGGGAGGAAAAAAAAATATCTTAAGAGGAACATCATAGATAAATCATGACTCAAGACACTAGATTTTTTCTTCCCTTTGGTGAGGTGATTGGGATTAAGTGACTTGTCCAGGGTCACACAGGTAATAAGTATCAAGTGTCCAAGACTAAATTTGAACTCAGGTCTTCTTGACTGCAGGGCAGGTCTTCTATCCACTGCACCACCTAGCTGCCCCTGATGCTAGATTTTTCTAAAATTTAACAGCTGACACTGTAATGTAAGGCAGCATTGTACAGATAGATTTTTTTGATCTGGAATCAGGAAGGTTTGATCTCAAATCCTGCACTAGATACTTAGTAACTGTAGGACCCTTTCCGAACTTCACTTTCCTCTTCTATAAAACAGAGTTAAGAGTCACATCTATCTTGGAGTGTCACTGTGAGTATCAAATGCTAGAATATATGTAATGTACTTTATAAACCTTAAAGTGCTAAATAAATCCTAGTTGTGTGGTTGAATAATACACTAAATTCTGATAAGACTTGAGATCAACTCTCATGTCTGAGACTTCCTGGCTGGGTGAGACCCTGGGCAAATCACTGAAATTCTCTTTTTCCTCATCTGTAAAATAGGATCACAATACATATTTTTGCTGTTCTTTAGTCATTTTTCAGTCATATCTCAGTCTTCATGACCCTTTTTGGAGTTTTCTTGGCAAAGATATTGGAGTGGTTTGCCATTTCCTTCTCCATTTTTCGAATGAGGAAAACAAAGCAAACAGGGTTAAGTAACTTGCCCAGGGTCACATAAGCGTCTGAAATATGTAAGTAAGTGTCTGAAGTACCATTTGAGCTCAGGAAGAGAAGTCTTCCTGATTCCAGACTTGCTGCTTTACGCACTACATATAGCTCCTATTTAATAGGGTGGTTTCAAAAATGAATTGAAAATAGGACAGAAGGTCCCAAAGGTCTTAACTCAGTTTCAAGCTTATAATACAGGGTTCAATTAGTTCAATTTCAAGCTTTGAACCTCACTAAGACTTTTGGGATACCCTTTTCTGCCAGTCTTAAAGCAGTATATGTGTTAATCAGCATTATTATAATACTTCAAGGTCAACATAGAGTCTTCATATATTATCTCCTATGCTGCTGGCAATTATGTACTTTATCCACATTTTACACAGGAGAAAATCGAGGTTAAATGACTTGCCCATTCTCACACAGCATCAGCAATGAGATCAAGAATCATATTTCCCCCCCAAATTCCACTTCAATCCATTAGCAGCTACATCATGCCGCTCTGTTATGAGAGTGTGGAACAGAAGCAGAACATATACCCTCTAAGTCAGAGATGATTTGGGGGATTTATTAATACACTTCTTAAACCCAAACCCAAAGATGAAACTGTATCACAGAGGAAGAAAGTTCAAGTTGACATAACACACTCCACACACACACTCTCTCTCTTTCTGTACATTAGTAACAAGCATTCCGTACTTTAAATAATAATTTATATCTTGCATCTCAAGTTGTAAATCTTCCCACACTACTCTTCTGTCTGGCAATTTAGCAATGGATTCTGTGTTCCAACCATGTCTCATTGGTGAAACTCCAGGCTCAGTCATTAAGATTCTACCCAGTGTCTCTGTGAGCATAAATGAATGATTCACTGGTGAGTGGTACTATTAATGACAGCACTGCAGATAAGGTTACTGAACAAAAACCTAAGTTGTGAGTTTTTCCATAAAGAATGAATAGAGCTGGGGATTTTTTTAAATAGCAAAATCTGAAATCTTCATCATTTTCTAGTTAAAACTTATGAGTTGGACCTGAAATTATAGACTTCTCTTTTAGGACCTCAAAAATGAAATATGTGTATGGTGGACTGTTGCTGTCCTCAATCTCACTTTCAAAACTTCTTTCAAGCATTGTGCTGAACTCTTATTTTTATCAGATATGTTGTTCAGTTGTTTTCAGTCTTGTCTGACTCTTTGTGCACCCCATTTATGGTTTTCTTGATAAAGATACTGAAGTGGTTTGCCCTTTCCTTCTCCAGCTCATTTTACAAATGAGGAAATTGAGGCAAACTGGGTTAGGTGACTTGCTCAGGGTTACATAGCTAGTACTGGAGGCCAGATTTGAACTAATGAAGATGTGTTTTCCTGATTTCCTTTATCCACTACACCACCTAGCTGCCCTATTACATATATATATATATATAATATTTATATCAATCCACACATGCGCACACATTTTTGTTTTTTATAAGTACTTCCTGACAACCAAACAATGCCTATCCAAAGTATATTTCCCAAAACAATTAAGTAAAACCACCTGAAAGTGAGATGATTGCTATTAAAAATCTATGACACTTTTCCTCTTTATAGTTTATCTGAGGCAGCTAGGTGGTAGCAGTGGATAGACAATTGGGGCTGAAGTCAGAAAGACTTAAGTTCAAATTCAGTCTCAGATACTTACTAGCTGTGTGATGCTGGGCAAGTCCCTTAACCTCTGCCTCAGCTTCTCATCTGAAAAATGGGAATAGTAATGGCTCCTACTTCTTAAGGTTGGTGTGAAAATAAGACAAGATATTTGTAAAGCTCTCTATAATTTCTAATTATTATTAAACAAAAGAAAACATATATGCTTTGACTTTCATTTCCTTTTCTACAATAAACTAACTTCTACAATCTGAAACATGCCTATAACTAAAAAGCTGATTTGCCTACAGTTTGAGAAATGGTCTCAAAACCATATGCTTACCACCACCACCCCCCCCCCCCCAAAAAAAGGACTAGGAAGCAAAAAACAATTTTTCAAAGACAACCAGTCTGGATACAGAAAAGCCACTGTACTTTCTTCTCTTTAAATACTTCAGAAAGTAATGAAGGGCCCTTTTATAAGCTTCAGCTTATTATTTGAATTTAAAACAAAAATCTTCTCAAAAAGTTTGATCCTCCTTAAATTCCTGTCTTTCAGAGTTTATACTGATACAATGACTCTTCTGTGAAAGAAAATATTCTCCTTAAAGTAACCCCCTTGCAAAAAATCCAACTACTTCAGCTTCTTGTTCTATCAGACTCCTCTATTTACCACTGGCTACCTTGCAGAGGAGCACAGATTTAGAGCTGAGTACCTGAGAGGTCATCGAGTCACAGGATCAATCACAGCATTGTGGATTTAGGGCTGGAAGGACCTGAGAGATCTATAATGCCATAGGATCATAGGATGGAAAGATAAAGTGGCCTGGGAGATCGAGGCAAACCCTCTTATTTTAAATCTATGGAAACTGAGACCCAAAGAGATTAAAGAGTTTAAATATCAAAGGCAGGATATAAGCCTAGGTCCTCTGACTTGCCCGAAGCACAGCTAATGAAAATATGATTACATCCTCTTACCTCCCTGTCCCACACCCTCACAAAAATCTCTTTTTACTTGTCAGCAAAACTCTTTCCTCATTCTTCACTCTCTTCCTTCCCCTCAGAACCTCTCTGCACTCTCCTCTGTTCTCTATACGCTACAGTTATCCCTTCCCCATCTCCACTTTCCCCGTCATGGTTTTGATATAATCAAGAGTCAGCATAGGAAATTAAATGGGAACTTTTTGGGAGGGGGGGAGTTTTGAAAAACTCACAGATGACACAGAGTCTATGACCAAATACTTAACCCAAATTTTACAATAAAGTACTGTAAATATCCCTTAAAAAAGAACACAATCACACTTCTCACACAGAGAGAGACAAAACAATTTTACACAGATTTTTTTCAGATCTTGTGAGTGCTGTCCCTAACCCCTGCAATGTGGAAGGGATAACTGTATTCTCTCCCTTCTTCCCACTCTTTCCTCTCTCAATATAACCTAATTTCCTTGAGAACAGTGACTTTTTCCTTTTGTTGTCATATTCCCAACTGCTACTATAGTAGCTTGTACATAGTAGGTGCTTTAAAAATGCCTGATGGGTTGAACTGGACTGGATTTTGACATTTTCATTTGAGTCAGAATTTCAATTCAAGAAATCAGGTATTCTTTTTTCAGTGACATAAGGATAGTTTCCATATGATCATATTGAAAGGATGTAGAATATATAACAAACATCTCTTTTCTCCAGACACAAAAGAGTTAACATTACACACAATCAGCTGACATAAATTATTAAAATTCAGGAACAGCATCCTTGATGTATGTAGGTGCAGATTTTGATGCAAATCAACGGTGATAAATGTTTGAGCACAAAGATCACTTATGAAACATAGATCAATCTTAACAGCTGGAAACAGACACCAAATATTTAAGATAGACTAAGTCTTCTACAAAATAGATTTTTAAAAATTTCACTTAATATTTAAACTGCTCAGACCTTTCCTGCTAATCAGTTCTGGTGCTGAAGATCAAATACTTTAAACTGACTTTAAAAAATCTTCTGTACTGGAAATCTCTTGTATCAAATAAACAATATTTGGTACTTTAGAATATTTTTGTCTGGGCAAAAATATGATTTGGTCTACAACACAAGATGTCCCAAAATATCAGTGGAGGAGAGGAGAGAGGAGGGGAGGGGAGGGGAGATTAATTGCTAATGGCAGAAGTAGGGGTACAGTGTCATCCATGGTTTTGGTAGCTGGTCTACAGCAGTGGTTATTAAGGGACTATGCTTGCACCATACCTTTGTTCCCATGGGGTCAGACCTACTTAAAGCAGTCTAATAGACATGCAGAATAGAATGGACCACATCGCATAGAGAATGAAATAAACTGCATCAATCAATCAGGAGTCAATTTACTATGATGTTTACAAACAATTATATAGTATTTTTTTTCTATTTTCTATTGAGGCACCGGGTCAGGGGGTTATACCCTCCGGCTCTAAAAAGGGTATAAATTCTGAGGATGAGGTTTTACTTTGGGACTTACTGACTAGAAGTGTTTGGTCAGAAGAGGACTCTGGGAAGCTACTAAAGAATCATACCTCCCCTTCTGAAAACTTAGTATAAGCTCCACTTTCCTAGTGCATACTTTCCCCTCCTTCCTTGCCTCTTTTTAAGATCATAAAAACAAAACAAAAAAACACTCCTAGACCCTCTCCCTTGACTCCCTCTGTTGACCCCTTAATTGCTGCCTCTCTAGATTTGAACCCTTGACATTTACCTGCTGTGTGACTACATCCAACTCACTTGAATTCCCTAAGACTTGGCTTCCTTGATTGTAAGATGAGAATAACCTCGGTAGTTCTCACCTCATAGGGCTATAGTGAGAACTGAATGAGATAATGTATACAAAGTACTTTGGAAATCTCACAAGCATTGCCCAAGTGTCAATTACAACCATCATGTTCATTATTATATTTTATTCTTCTCAAGTTTATGTTTTCTGATGTTCAAAAAGCAATCATCCTAGAGCAAATCACTATTTTTCTTTTTTTATTTAATATCTAGGGAATTGAACTATTGCATAGATAGATAAAATAACTGATTTTTGCCGCACAATGAAAAAAGTTGTAATGCAACCTCATTTTCTGAAGACTCCTATAAAGTATCTTTGGGACAAATCAAAGATATGGGAAATGATATATGTGTTTTCCCTATTTTCACACAGTTTTAATTTCTTCCAATACATCTCTACATTTTTTATTCCAAAATTTTCATTCCATGATGGCCTCTAAATTCCTTTCCAGTTCTAAATCTTTGATCTCTTTCAATATTTCAAAAGATTTCCTCAGTATTGGTACTCCTTTTTATCAGCACACATTGCAATCCTTTTATGCCTCAGTAATTATGCTGGAGTGGCCAAAAAATTCATCACTTATTAGGCAAGCTTCTGGAAATGAGCCTCTCTAAATTTAGTGGGGTGGGAGAGGGCAAGCATTTATTAAGCACCTACTATGTGTCAAGTACTATGTTAAGCACTTTACAAATATCTCATTTGAACCTCACAAAAACTCTGTGAGGTAGGGATTATGACAATCCCCATTTTAGAGCTGAGAAAAGTGAGGTCAATGGAAGTTAAGTGATTTGGCCAAGTGCACGTAGCTAGTGTGAGGCTGGATTTGAACTCAAGTCTAGTTGCTGCCTCTAAACTTGAGAGAAGTAGCTTGCTGGAATGCATAGAGAGCTGGCTTCAGAGCCAGGAAGACAAGTTCAAGTGCTGCCTCTGACAGTGATTATGTGATCCTGGGATATTCACTTATCCTTGGTGCTCCAGTGTAGCTCTCTAAAACTATAAGTGGAAGAAAACGGGGTAAGCTGCACTAGCAGAAAAACATTCTGACCAGGAGCTTATTTCACCAACACAATCCAAAGTCAAGTCCTTATCCCTAAAATTAGCCAGGGTGGCACATGGATAAAAGACATTGTTTGACCTACTTGAAGTTCTTCCAGCTTCACAGGACATGACAGACTTTGGGTTCTATTGGTGTGGATTTCTAAGGAGTACTCCTTCCATGTCAACCTGTCAAACGTTGAGGGGCCTACTGAGCAAGCATATAAGTGCCTACTATGTGCTAGACACCACAGCTACCTCTCAAGAAGCCTACATTCTATCATAGTTTTGTGTCCACAAAACAAGTGCCATGAGGAATACGAACCGAGTTACCACTTCTTTAGCCATAAGCCTGATTGAGCATTTGCCTGCTATCCAAGTACTGGACCAGAGCACTGAGCTGGTGGATCTGGTATCTCTCTTGTCCCTATTTTCCTTTTTCCCCCTTTACACCCACTTAAATGCCTCAATGAGAAAATGCCAAGGGTTCTTCTCTTTCTGCTTAACCTTCTCCTCAGCTCAATACTGCCTAGAATGTCACTGATTGTTTTCTTGAGTTTACCCCAGAGAACAATATTTTGCTGAAAATCTTCTGACCATGTCTATTTGGTGTTTTGATAAAGCATAAAGAACCTTTTGAAGACACGCGACCCTAAGGGTATGAAGAGCTCCTGTGTGCTGGGGAACAATCTAACTGGCTTGGGTTCAAAGTTTTGCTGCCTTAGAATACAGGGTTAGAAACACAACTGGTCTTGAAAGGGTCCCCAAAGTCTCTTCCTGATCACCAGGAATCCTTGAATGCTCTCTTCCTACATTTCACTGTCATCATTTCTCTGAGAGGTGATACAGTGTAATGGATAAAGTGCTGTATTGGTGTTGTGTGTCCTTCATTCTTGAAGAGAACCTACATATCAGGAGATGCCTTGACTGGTGTGTGAAATGGACGTAACTGAGGCAGAGTTGCATGAAGTTGCTGGCCTCATTCTCTCCTCCAGAGTCATCACAGTCCACTGGTAAAACAAAAGTCAAGAGAACTGGTGACAACCCAGAATGCAGTAGATGATTTTGACACCTTTGATGTCTGGCCAAGCTCTAAGTACTTCATAGTACCTGCTTCAGCAACCTTCAGGGCCACTGGAACAAACTGTTCTCATCTGTCCATTCTGCTGAAGGAAGTCTTCACATGCACGGAGTAAACATACCCCTAATGCACCAACAGGTTGGAGGCCCCGTGGTTACCCTTGACCTGGTTTTTGCCTATCTGTCCAAATGTTTTTACCAGGGTGTGGCTGCTCCATACGCTACAGCTTTTTGGAGGTACAGGTGAGAGATGGGCAAAGGTAGATACCAAAGGTGAATGAGCAGCTCTGACAAGGGCCCAAAAAGCCCTCACATTAGAAGTGCTGGTCCTCCCCAAACACCCCATACACCACAGAATGCTATGTAGAATGTACATGAAACTATGTTGGAACTGGAAGCTGATAGGCATGGTAAGAGAAATAAAAGACAGACCCAAAAATAATGATTGCTACTAATTCGAAGCCTGGGCTAATTACTTAGCTTTATTCCTGCCCCAGAGATGGGCCAAAGTACTGTGCCAGAGTAAGGGAGTTACTGTTGCCATGATATACCAGCTATGTTAATACTGAGCCATCTGCTACCCCACAGAGACAGCCAACTAGCTGTTAGATCTATGTGTCTTTGCTGATTTAAACGCTATATGCACTAGTCAGGCGGTTGTCCTTTTGTTGGAGCTTTAGTTGCCTCATTTCTTTATCACCTGGAATCCTTGAATGTTCTTTTATTACCTTCCACTTTTATCATCTCTCTGCAAGGCCATGTGGTGTAAGGGATAGGGTGCTGGGCTATCAGGAAGACCTGGATTCAAATTCTACCCCAGACACTAGCCATGTGACTCTGGGCAAGTCACTTAACCTTTCAGACTCAGTTTCCTTATATTTAAAATGGTCTAAAATCTATGATCCTGTGAATACTCTCCTCTTCCCCAGGGGAAGGGTCATTTGCTAGACCTACTTAAAAAATTCTGTTCTAATGAATTCCCATTTCTTCTACTTTCCTTAGGCAATCAACTATCCCCAAACATAGGCAGCTAGGTGATGTAGGGGATAGAGTGCAAGGTCTACAATCAGGAAGACTTAAGTTCACACCAGCCTCAGACACTTACTAGCTATGTGACCCTGGACAAGTCACTTAATCCTATTTGCCTCAATTTCCTCATAAGATGGAGAAGTAGATAGCAAACCACTCCAGAATCTTGGCCAAGAAAACCCCAAATGGGGCCACAAAGAGTTGGACATGACTGAATAAAAAATGCACACAGATTTTATGCGACCCAGATTTTAAGGGGGGAGATCACAGTTTATATTTGGATTAATACAGTATTAATTCCTTCAATTTAAGAATTTTTCAAAAATTGGTGTGATTCTGCTTTCTGCCATAAGGAGAGTACACATGTGAGCATGAATTTTTATGCAAGCTGTTCCCAAATATAACAACATTTATATAGTACCTACTCTGTGCCAGGAGTAGTGCTAAGCACTCCCTGAAAGTATTATCTCATTTTATCCTCACAATAACCCTGAAAGAGAGGTACACTTGTTATCCCAGTTTTGCAGATATGGTAACTGGGGCACAGAGAAATTAAATGACTTGCCCAGGGTCACACAACTACTACTAAGTTATATGAAGCTGGATTTGAACTCGGGTTCCTGACTACAGGTAAACATGTATGTGTGGGTGGATCCTATACTATAGGATATATATATATATATATACACACACACAGAGCATTTTACAAACCATAAAATGCCATAAAATTGTCAGCTAATATTATTTTTTTCCTAATAAGGGTTCTGAATTCATAATGTAGATAGGACTCAGTTGTCTGAACACATGAAGATGGCTATGGCAAGTAGGTACAGGTGCCTAAGGTTCTCTATTATGGTTGGCATCATCATTTAGACTATTAGACCTCTTTTAATGAGGTCAAGTGAGGACACACGGTCAAGTTCAGACCGGAGACCCATCCAGGCATTATGGAGATGCAAGGCTTAAGTGAAGGGATGGTCAAAGTATTGACTAATAAATGAGATTTTAGAAGGGAGGTGGAGCTCCTAGAGTCACACATTTCACAGCAGTCTATATCACTCCCGACTGAATTCTGAACCTGGCCAACATTAAACTGCTTTGTGCTACTATTGGGAACAAGCAGTATTAGGATAGCCTGGGGGTGGTGGAAAGCAAGAAGGAATAGAGGAGTCTGGGTTTTACAAGATGAGTGCCCTCTGGTGGCCAAATGGAATATCAAAGCTTCTTGGAAGACTGCCATGTATATGCCAGAATATGGTAAGACCATTACTGGGCTAGTGGGTTGAGTGGTATGAGGATCTGGTCAATGACTCAGATTTTACAGTCTCTCCTTGGATAATTGAGAGACATATTGTCTTTTTGGAAGTGGCACACTATATAATAAGCCACAAATTTGAGGGGAAGAGCACAGAATATATTTCTATCAATACAACAATAACATCTTTCATTTAAGAATTTTTCAATAATTTGTGTGATTTCAGTAGAAAGTAAGGAAATCCCTGGGTGAACCATTTCATCTACCAATCTAAAGTGGTAGCCAGTGAAATAAAGAAAACTGACAAGATGAATATGAAAGGAAATCTGATACAGCCCATGCTATGAGGACTAAATTTTCCTTCCTATTTCTCTTTTTGTCTTGGCAGAATGATAGAAAAGCTGAGAGGAAATGACTTGATGCTTAAATATCAGGGGGATGTCATAAAAATGTCATTCTGAATGGGGCATTAAGAGATAAAGAGACTGTGCAGCAGACAAGCTGCTGTCCCCTGACTTGTCAAGACAGATGGAGGCAAGCAAGGCCATCAAGAAACATCTGGTCCAAGTGCCAGGTCACCACGATATGAGAGGAGTTCGTTTCAAACAGTAGCAGACTCTCTAATCATCTTGGAAGTTCAAAGCTTTGAATCTGTGACCACCCAGAATGTTGGTAAGATGATACATCCAAGAAAACTCAGAGAGGAAGAGCCAGCTTTCCTAAAATGGGAATTCACTAGATCCTGCTGGACAGCACAATCATCTGGCAATTGGCCAAAGATTAGTAGCTTCATCTAGAAGAATATAAATGTGGCCCTTCCCACTTTGATTTTTTTTTCTTGATTAAAGGGGCCATCCTTTGACTCACTTCTAACAGAGTCTTATTCACTGAATGGGCGTTACCCCTCACTCAAAGTGAGAACCTGAAAACATCGTAGCCTAAAAGGACCAGGGTCTCCCACTGCATCCTAAGCTATCTCCCGTCAACCTGATGAATATCTCCCGTCAACCAGATGGCTTTGGAGGAGTAAGTGAAGCTGATGACTTGCACAGCTCTCCCTCACTCAAACCAAAGTCAACTACAAGTCATGTTCTCATTTTCCTGATGTCATGGTCCTCCTCTTGGAGAACAAAGGACAAACACAAGATTTAAATATATCCCTTTCCTTCATCTATGACTGATGTTATAGCTATGAAAGAAGAACCATCACAGGTTTCAAGCTGGAAGGGACCTCACAAGACACTCGGTCCGAGACATGAGCTAGTTTGCTCAAAGTCAGAGGATTTCAATTCAGGTTATCCGGCTCCAAATCCAGTGCACTTCCCAGTGAATGACTTGACATTTCTGCTTTGCCACTAAGATCGAGGAGTGCCAGTTACGTTAGGAATTATGTATGAACTCAGCTATTAATGGTGACTGTTACGCTTACAGAAGACTGATACACTTCTTACTTACCTTAGCATTAATCTGCATTTGGGAGTCTCATTGCTACACTCTAATGTCTTTGCAGATTTGTGGTAAATGTACCTAAACTGACATAATCTGATTGTTTTCCTATCAAGTCACGAGAAGCAGAGACGAAGATAAGAATTTCATTGGGGAAATGAGATGTGTTACATTTTTAAGATTTCCTCAGAATTCAAATCTGATGTGGGGGCAAAGAATGAACCTAATTTATGACATATTTATAAAATATTATCTGCAGCTGAGTCTTTTACCATTTAAAACCCTAAACAGGACTCAAAGGAATCTAGACTAAGGTTGAGAGAACATGAATTTGTTGTCCAGAGGATAACTTTTCAACTACACACATGCACGCATACCCCCAAACTCTCTGCTTATTCTACCTATCATTGATGACCAAGTTAAATCTTTCATCTTATGAGGACCCACCCTTATCAATATAAGTGGAATGAAGTCAGTCATTTGCTCTAAATCTACACTCCTTACAATCACAGTTATAAATTTTCTTTAAAATCTCTGCACACTTTTAGTTCCTAGACACACATACAGACCGCCCTTTTGATAGGGCCTATTTTCCTTTAAATCAGAGATCAACAAACTATGGCTCATGTGCCATATCTAGCCCTTCACCTGTTCTTGTATGGCCATGGACCTGAGAAGCTCTGATTTACTGACTCCTGCTTTAGAAAATTCTCTGTGCTATAAGGTCATTCAAAATTCAGATTCAGTCATTATTCAACAATCTTGAATACTGAATTACATAGCACTCAGTTGTTAGTGGATTCCTAATATTACCAAGATACTCTTCCAATTTAAGAGACAGCTGTGTGGCACAGTGCATAGAGTATTGGGCCTGGGGTTAGGAAGACTCATTTTCCTGAGTTCAAATCTGGCCTCAGATACTTACTAACTAACTGTGTGACCCTGGGCAAGTCACTTGACCCTGTTTGCATCAGTTTTCTCATCTATAAAGCAAGGAGGAGAAAGTATAAAACACACCAGTGTCTTTGCTAAGAAAACCTCAAATGGGGTAAGAAAGTGTTGGACACAACTGAAAAATGACTGAACGTTTATTGTTTATTTCACAACCTACAGGAATACAGCTTTCTCATATGATGCTAAGACACAGCAGTAGTGCATGGCCCCTACTGGTGAGTCACAGTCAGAAAAGGAGTAGCTCTTCTGAGCAAGAGTTCTATGCATCCCAAGAAGCTAATAAAGGCAAAGCTACTAAAAGCAGCTAAATATGGACCAAATAAAGGCCCTTAGCAATCTGTGGAACAACAGCTGCCCAGTACAATGTGCCTTCTCCCAGACTCAGTAACATTGGTAACAATATCTTTAAACATGGAAGAACACTAAATACATAGCTCCCCGGAATGTAGTACAAAAGCATTTGACAGTAATATTTAACGTCCTCCAAGTTAACTTAAAAAAGAAAGTACCAGACCACTCCATTTGGAGCTCCTAACCCAAGACTATAACATCCTCACAAAAGAGTCAGCAGGAAGTCAGATTTCTTGCTTCCTGGTGCAGCACCATTTTCATTATGTTGCATTTTAATTTCCTTTCATTGTACATTTCTCTATCATTCAACTATCTAAAACAAACACATTTGTAAAAAAAAAATTTATAATTAATTTTAACATGAAACAAGTCAGCAAATCACCCCTTAAGACCATGAGACAAGGGGCATCAATAGGAAGATGACCAAAACTATTTTTAATAAATTTTTATGACAAACTGCCCTGAAGCCCATTGTCCAGGATAGGTTGGAAAGCGTTCTATTTTACCCATGGGAGAATCAAAGTTAGATTAAACAGTGACAAGAGTTAGAGATACGTTGGAAAGGTATCAGGATAAGACTTAGAATTTTATTTCTTTTAAAACACTGAGAAAGACATATTTTTCTTTGTTAAAAAAATTAAATGTTATTGTTATCTTAAAAAAAAAATTCTTGTCACTTCTCAATACCCTCCCAACCCTATCTCCACACACAAATGAACCCACTCTTGAATTATAGCTAATCAGCAAAACTGTACATACTAATTATAAGTGATAATATACTGAAATCCTACTCCAACACAACTGTGCAAAGTTGTGCAGTGAATTGAGCATCATATATTTGGAGTCAGGAAAAGCCAAGTTGCAATTCAATTCATCTTCAGTCACTTAATTAGCTGTGTGAACCTGGGCAAGTCACAACCTCTGATTTCCTCTGTATCCTCAACTCTAAAACGGGGATGATAATAGTACCTACCACACAAAGTTATTGTGAGGCTCACATGAGTTAATGTCAGCAAAGCTCTTGTTATTGGTGGTGCTGTTGTACAGTTATGTCCCATTTGGTAGCTAGGTGGCACAGGGGGCATCTAAGTGGTGCAGTGGATAGAGCACTGGGCTTGGAGTCAGGAGACTCATCTTCCTGAGTTCAAATCTGATCTCAGACACTTACTAGCTTGTGAGCCTAGGTAAGTCACTTAACCCTGTTTGCCTCAGCGTCCTCATTTGTAAAATAACTGGAGAAAAAAATGGCAAATCATTCTAGTATTTTTGCCAAGAAAGACTCAAATGAGGTCACAGAGTCGGACAACTGAACAACAAATGCCTCACCTTAGAGGTAACTGGATTTATTGACCAAAAAAAAAAAAAAAAGACTTCCCTAAAAGGTTAATTATAATCTAGCCATTAACCAGAAGCTGCTGGGCCAATAAATAAGTTACTGAAATTCAAATCTACTCAAAAGAATCTACTTGAGGGTTATATATAGGAATTGAGAACTTGAGAGTTTAACTCACATATATATAGTAAATATAAATATATGACAGCTTCTATTTACACATGGGCATTCACCCACAAAATTAAAGATAATTTTACTTGACCAGAATTTACATGAAACACTGAAGTCTACTATTCATGAAGTATTTGATTAAAATGCTAAAGGATTAAAATGAGAGAATGATCTCAGACAAGGCTACAGAAACCTGATTTACCTGACTACAACTGAATAACTTCTAAGATAACACACACACACACACACACACACACACACACACACACCCATAATACTCTTCAAAAGCACTTCAATTAACTCTGAATTGGTTTTGCCAATTAAAAACAATAGCTCAGAATAAAACCTTCTAGACGTGACTCCATCTTTTCCCTGAAGAGTAAGTAGCTTTGAAAGATCCAGGTTTTCAATTCTACTTTTTTTTCCAATTCTTTTTTTCCAGGAAGCAACATTTATTCTCATTACAAAGAAACAAGACAGTTTATGTCTTTCCAAAAAAAGGTTCTAAAATTCTTGGTTTAAAATGATGTTAGCTAACGTTAACTTTACGTTAACAGTTTGACAACGACAGAGGCACAAGTCGCTATAACATGCTAAGTTTTCTTTCAAAGGGAACCTTTAAAATAATAAATAATGAATAGTTGTAGAGGTTTGGGGGCTA
This sequence comes from Bettongia penicillata ogilbyi, assembly GCA_023548195.1. Classification (NCBI taxonomy): domain Eukaryota; kingdom Metazoa; phylum Chordata; class Mammalia; order Diprotodontia; family Potoroidae; genus Bettongia; species Bettongia penicillata. The sequence goes on along the minus strand of JAJHZJ010000084.1, from coordinate 1,181,491 downwards.
ATCTAAAATAGCCCCTCATTTTACAGAGAGGGAAATCACAAAGTGGCTAAATGACTTACCCAAAGAGCCAATTAATGACCCAATAAGGACTAGAAATCAAGTCTCCTGATTTCCAGTATTTTCAACATTCAATAGTTTAGTATACTCCATGTTATGGGCATGCCAGTGCTAACAACTCAGGGGCTGTTCAGGTAGGACTCTGGATTAATGGGGAGAATGTTTATGTATAAGACCTGTGCGGGTACATAGTTGGTGTGATGGCTTGGGAAAGGAGATAAATTCCTTCTTCCAGAATGTGTAGTGCCAAACTCTCCTAGGGATCAGAGACATATAGAGAAACAGATTTCAAAAGTTACAGATATATAGGGGTGGCTGTTTTCTCAACATGTCTGATTTTCCACCTAAAGACGTTGAGAAATTTCCCCTTGGATCAACTGAAATCTCAGCTTGCTCCCATCTGAAAAGCTCATTTACTAAGCATTTTCTGGTGTCTTCTATTTTTATATACCTTCTCTGATTTCTGTTTGCTATTTGCTTAGATAAATAATTTTACTTTCTATATGTGATGGTTTTTTGTGGGAAGGAATTAAATTGGCCAGTTGTAAATTAAGCACTGACCTCCCCTTTTCAGAGATAGCCAGGGAAACCATTTTCGTCTTAACTCTATTGAACCTGCAAGTATTTAGGGGAAGAAATAATTCTAGCCCATTGCTCCCTTGGAGAATCTGGCAGTGCTCCAGGGGATTTCTTGTTCCCTCCTTCCATAACTCCAGATATTATGCTGGTTCTCCTTTACTCAGAAATAGTCTAGACCTCAGACTCCATCTATTAATGTCTCCCATAAGCCAAATTTAGACAATGCATGTAGATGTATGTACATATCTTAAATGGGTGTGGACACATCTCAAACCAGGGAAAAAAAGTAAATAGATTTAACAGCTGTGATTTCCAATCAAATTCTCTTTGACTGTTTCAACACAAGTAGCAAATTCTCCTACCCACAAAAAAGTGCAAATTCTTTCTCTATCTGTATTCTGATGCACCTCTTTGGCTTCATGCCATCAAAACATAGGCTCTGGTATCATGGAGAGATGTATATATGCTAGCAAGGTTTTCCTTCGGGTCCTTGGTAATATCCTAAACCTGCTATCTATAGGATCAATAAAAGAGAGGCTCTTCACTGGGATTTTAGATGGCTAAAAGCTAGTACATATATAGTACTTTTAAGGTTTGTAGAGCATTTTACAAATCTTATTTTTCTCCTTTTATCTAATTTTCTCCTCACAACCGCCCTAGAAGGTAGGTGTTATAATTATCTATAATTTGCAAACGAGGAAATTGAGGCACTGAGTGACCTGCTGAGGATCACACAGCTAATAAGTTTCTGTGACTGAATTTGAACTCATGTCTTCCTAACTCCATGTTCAGTACTTGTGCACTATTCCACTTTGCTGCCAGGAAATTCGCTTGGGGGAACATTTAACCAGGATTTATGAAAAAATGTGACTAGGCTTATGCTGGGCACTGGAGATACAAAGACAAAAAATAAACACTCCTTTGCCTTCAAAGAGCTTATATTTTGTTTTCTAATTATCTTTTTGATGTGTTAATACAGATTTTTTGGGGGGAGGGGGAAACAATCCTGTCATTTCATGAGTACAGAAAACTCCCTCTCTTACTGCAAATCAGCCCCTTCTCCTTAACTTTATAGCATTGCCCAAGGAACAGAGGCAGTAAATGATTTGTCCAAATTCAAACAGTCTGTAAGTATCTGAGGTAAAACTTGACCTCAAGTCTTTCTGACTCTGGGAAATACTGTCTCTCATGTTCTTTTTATAGGTTTTGTTATGATATTCTGGGAAACTGAGGTATGGTCTTCAGCTGGACCAGTGATGAGAGAACAGCAGCATCTTACGGCCATGTTGACCCTTCTGTTTGGTAAACTGGCTCTTTGCTTACTGAATGAATAAGAAATAAAGTCTACAATTCTCAGTGCATTTTTAAGGAGTAAAATATTATAGCAGTCTTTATTCTTTTCTACTCTATTACTGACCTACATGACAAATACCGATGTGCAGAAAGCTGTAGCTTGATGCTATTTAAAATACTGAATAATCTCCGTAGTCTTTGCTCTTAAAAAGTTTGCAATCTAGTATTTTAATTTGATATGTTAATACTTCTATGAAGAAATCACTGTTCACCCTTTATGCAAAAATATTTATACTAGGACTTTTGTAGTAGCAAAGAACTAAATGGAGAATATTGACTTGGGGAATTTCTAAACAAACCATGGTACCAGAAAGTAATAGCATATTAGTATGCAACAAGAATCAATGAATATGATGACCACAAACAACTTTAGTAAAATTTATATGAACTAAATGTATACGTATAATATATACATATATATATATATATATATATATATATATATATATATATATACACATACACATATATAGTGTGTATGGACAGAGAGCAAGAGAGAGACACACAAAGACAGAGGGACAGAGAGGGAAAGAAAGTGAGGGAGATAGCCCATTACACTCTAAAACTGAATATAATAGTTAACAGGGAGACTGTAATACCAAAAAATAGGACTACATCTTAAAATCATAAACCAAATTAGAAAGGACCTTAGAAATCAAATCCTATCCCCTTCTTTGGCAAATGAAAGAACTTATAGTTCAGAGAAAATAAATGACTTGTTTGTGAACACCCAAGGTAATGAGCAAAGCAGGGAGTAGAGCCCAGCTCCTCAGTTCGGGACCAGAGCTCTAGCCACTGAACCATGCTGCTATCTTCCAATTCTGTCATGAACTAGTACCCCAGGTCTCGTTTGTCCCTTTCCACAATCCTACACTCCCATGATTCCTACAAAGCTAAAGAGCTATCTACTCTATTTTTCTTTAGGGTTTTCTTTAATAGGGTATAACTTTTCCCCCCTTGAATTTATTTTTTTGCACTCTTTTTCTTTATTTTGAGTTCCAATTCTCTCTTGCATCTCCGTCATGCATTAAGAAAGCAAGAGTTATTAGTTGTTATATCAATTTTACATACATATGAAATCATACAAAACATTTCCATATTTATAATGTTGCCCAAAAAAGCAAGAAAAACAAAGTGAAAATTTACTTCAATTTGCACATAAATTCCATCAGTTCTTTCTCTGGAGGTGCATAGTATTTTTCCTCATAAGTTCTTTAGAATTGTCTTGGATAATTATATTAATCAAAATAGCTAAGTCATCATCTTACATATTACTGTGTACAATGTTATCCTGGTTATTCTCACTATACTTTGTATCAGTTTACATAAATCTTCCCAAGCTTTTCTGAAACCATCCTACTCATCATGTCTTATAGCAAGCACAATAGTATTCCATCACAATCATATACCACGAGTTGTTCAGTCCCTCCTAAATTGATGGGAATTCCCTTGATTTCCATTTCCAAAAAGAGCTGCCATAACTATTTCTGAACATACAGGTTCTTTTGCTTTTTTACGACCTGTTTGGAATGCAGACCTAGTGGTAGCATTGTTGGGTCAAAGGGTATGTATCCCTTTAGGCATAGTTACACATTGTTCTCCAGAATGGTTGGATCAGTTCAAAACTCTACCAACAGGGCATTAATGTTGCAATTTTTTCTACATCTACTCCAACATTTGTCATTTTCCTTTTTTGTCATGTTAACCAATCTGATTAGTGGGAGGTGGGTAACAGAATAATTTTAATGTGCATTTCTCTAATCAGTAGTGATTGAGAGCATTTTTTCATGTGACTATAGATATAACCTATCCACTCTTCATTACTTAGAGCAGTGAAAGGAAACAGAGTCACAGATAATCCCTACTGGTAAATAATATTTGGGAATTTGGATTTGGAATATATTAGAAATTTTTTGGTTCACTTCATAAATTACAGAGAAGGTGCCAACTTGCACAGACAGAGGGGATTTCCTCAGTTAGGGGAGGGGTGGGAGAAAAGCTCCTATACTGCTAAAATCCCAGGTTTGGTCCCTATCCCCCTTGTTCACTATGAGGGTATCAAAATGAGTAACAGGAATGACTCATCTGCCCAGAGATCATCACCAGCTGACAAACACTATTTTGTCTAATGCTGCAAGCTTAGTAGGTGCTCATTTAATGTTTATTACATGAATGGCTCCCCATTGTCTATATAATCAAGTCCAATCCCCTCTGCTTAGCTTTCAAGCTTTCTATAATTTGATTCTACCCTCTCTACTCAATTTTATCCCCTCCCCATCCACTTCACCTCCCAATACAGACCTTCTATTTTAGTCTTATCTATATACAAAGCACATTCCATTCCTATGCTCGTACCATTTCTCATATGTGAATTGGAACATGTTCCATTTTTCCTGCACCTAAACAAAGGCTTACTTCCACCTACCCTAATATGTCCCTCCTCTGAAGGGCAGCATCTGCTATATTCTCCTTTGCTCACTATTATTTCATGTGTGCACATCCTCTCTCCATAATGAGCTTAAGGCCCCTTGAGGGCAGGGATCATATTTTATACTTTTCCATGGATTCCCCACAGCATCTTGGAATAGTACTGGGCACAGAGTTACCTCAAAAGAGCATCTGATTGAAGAAGGGTTCCTTAAAAGCTCTCACTGCATCATTTTCACATGCTTCAGAGTGGCTAAGGTACTGGATGAATTAGAAAATCAACAGACATGGAAAGAGGACAAGGTATAATTGCAAATTTTTGGAATTTTTGGAATATTTGGAAAACAATTTAGCAGTCACAGATGTTCCTCTCCCATACTTTCCAACAAATTACTTTTATACATCTTTTTTTTGGCAAGGCAATTAAGGTTAAGTGACTTGCCCATGGTCACACAGTTAGGGTCAAGTGTCTGTTGAACTCATGTCCTCCTGACTCCAGGGCCAGGGCTCTATCCACTTCACCATCTACCTGCCCTCACATCTTAACTTGCTTTGTAACTTGTTAATATGCCCAATACATGATGAAAAACTGGCAAACAAAGAGGTTAGGAGCCCTGCTCAAGGTTAAACAGTCTACAGAGGTGGGATTGTAGTATGGTTTCCCAGGCACATTTCAGTGCTTCTCCTATTCGCCCACATTGCTCTAAATGCATGTTTCAACCATATCAGCAACATTTATCTCACAGATGTTCGCTGCTCTTGCATGGACTTACACTGCAAATCTGATGAGGGAAAACAAAACCAGATGGATGCCCTAAAAATGGAAGCCTTCCAAATAGGAGAAGAGCTTTTGCTATTGGACAGAAGCTGCAGGTCTCACTATTTAAAGCTTGGATTTAGGTGCGTGCATGAAAAACACACTTCCAAGGTCATAGAAGAGGAAACCATGCAAAATATTGGCATCTCAAGGTGACCTGCTGAAACCTATTTTCCTCTTTTATGTACATAAATGCAGAGGATAAGCAGTGCTGAACTACAAAAGCTCCTTTTTTTCTTCAATCCAAAATTAAATGATCAAGACAAAGATAAAGGAGTTGTCCATAAAGATGGTTCAGGGAGAGGATGCTAAACAGGATACAGCTGTGAGTGTCTGAAACAGACATGACATGCACTGGTAAAGGTAATAGGATTTTATCCAAGCTTTCATTTATAACTGATTCCTATAGAATTAAGGCCTTGTTTTAGCTAAATATACTAATTAGGCAGATAAAAGACCATGGTCCAGATATTAATCTAGCTCTAAGGCTAGGCATTGGACTCAGCCAAAAGTTCCATCTGTGACATCTGGGAACATTTTCCTTTAAGGAGCTTCTTTCAAGTTTCTGGGTCTTTTCATTTGAAGGGAGGAAGTGATAAATACTCTCTTCCAAGTACTTAAGAATCCTTCACATAAAGGATAGCAAGTCAATACCAAGTTATATGGACAATCACATTAATCCTTTTCATAGGCTAAAAATAAAATGATGCAATAAGAGGGCAGAGGCTCTTGTTTTATCTCTCATCACATCACCAGCTGGTTGCACAAGGAAGGCACTCTAGAAACATTTGCCGAAAAGGAAAAGAAAAATTTGTAGCCTTCCTTATCCCAGAAGTAGAGAAAAAAACTAAATTTAAGGAAGAAATCAAGTTAGAGGAAACTATGGTCTGGCACAGGGGAAATCTGCAGAATAAGTGAATGAGGAAGCAGACAACAAAGCAGACAACATTGTTCAGTTCTTAAATTTGTTCCTCAGAAGGATTCCCACCCTCATCCCTTTAATAGATAGAATGGGACCAGGAGACTCATAGGATATACAGTAGGAAAAGACCTTAGAAATCACCAGTGCCAACCCCCTGATTAGAAAACTGAGACCAAAAGAAGTAAAATCACTTGCCCAACGTCACACAGGTAGCAAGTGACAGAAGGAAGGTGTGCACCCTCTAAATCCTAAATCCAACATTTTTCCCCACTGTACCACACTGTCCACTGGGCAGACATCATCAACATAAAAGCATTCTGTAACTGAGATAAGAAAAAAACCCCACATGGTAACAATTGCAAGACTATTAAAGACAAGAAAAAGCAAAGGTAATAAACACTTGCCCTTCAACTATCTAGTGGATAGATGCTTGAAAGTTCTCTTGAGATGACCTGTTATTGATTTAAAACACCCACACACATCCAACACACCCTTCATTGCTTAGGAAGAAATAATCCCTCCCTTCAAAGTCTAAAAGAATGATATCACTAATTGGAATGGTTCCCATTCAGGAGTTCTGGCCTCAGTCAAGTGTAAAGAGTGTGAAAAGCCAGGTGAATTCAGTTTCATTTCCCTTCTCCCTTATCCAATGATATCCCATTCCCTATGGATTTGTGCTATTTATTCTACTCTTGACCTTCAGATAGTAACACAACATATTTGTACCTACCAATTCTCAACTAGTCTTTTAAATTACCCATCAAAGTATCCAAGAGAAAGAAGGGAAACAAAAATGAGCTTTTTTTTTTTTTTTTAAATTCTCACACTTCTCTCTCACCTATAGGCAAGTCCAGGAGAACAAAGCTCTGGAAATATATATACTCATAAAAATGATGCTTCAAATAGGATGTGGGGCAAAAGTCTAAGGAAATAGTTTAATCAGACCACACCCTTTAAACCTCACAAATACTACACTGATTTAATTGCTTTGTTCACAAAGGAACACCCTTTAAGTTCAATTACTCACGAAATAGACCACTGACTCTGAAAGACAACATTCATTGGTCAACCTAGGAATGGAATATTTCTGAATTCTGAATTTCTAAAACAATTTTAAAGGTGTAAGAGACAGAAGGAAGCAGTCTTCAGTATTAACAAAGATTATTTCCTCTTTGTTTCAAAGTCAGTACAGACTCATCATGCCAAAAAGGAAACAGTAAAGATACTCCAAATGCAAAAGAATAGACCCATAGAAGTTGCCATGCTCTGTTTCTCAATCCAAATGATAAGAAGGGGGACTTTTTTTCAAATATTACTTACTCTAAATTATCTTATAAAATTAAAGTTCAATTGTGAGGAATTGTCATTAGGCATATCTTTTCTGAGCACCTGTTCTGTTTCATACACATGGGAAAAAGACTCAAAACTTGGGAATCTAGTCCTGATTTTTCTCCCTAAAAAGAACAGCTACCCAGGAGGTTGGACATGGAGATTTTTCTTCCTCACCAAAGCCACTAAAATTCTCTGATTTTCAATTCACAGATGCTTCACACAGTGCTAAAACTACCGCAGAGAAGCATCTCAACGGTAAGCTAAACAAGCAGATTTCAGACAGTATAAATCATCTGGGTAGCTCGGTGAAAACCATATTCAACAGATTTCTTAGAAAGCTATCTCATTAATATGTGATCATTTTCTCCATTCTTAAATACTGAGACCATGCTCTAGATTGAATGACTGCTGCTACCATAGAAAATACCCCCCTCCCCTCCATGACATTTCATTTCCTGTTAACCCTACTGGCCAGAAATGAAGAACATTATTCACATTATATGCATTTCCCCAAGTGCTACAAACTATGTCAAGCATAACAACATATTATTTAACACTAGCGACTCCTCCTACCAGTGTCCTGGGAAACGGCATTTAATCTCTGCACCATTTGTTCCAGGGCCATTTCTTCATTTCTCAGCCAAAATCTCATTCTCCGATAAAATAAAACCATCCACAGTAAACATATTTTCCTCTGCTCCAGAAGAAGGGGAGAAAAGGACTACGGCAGTGCTTCCCAGCTATGCATTTCAATTACTTCATACAGATTCTCTGAACCAACAGAAACAGGGGTCTAAGGTGCCCTCCTTCCCTCCCTCACTCCCCTCCCTCTCCCACTGCAATGCACAGACTAAGTCGATGTTGCCTGAGGTCGGTCACGAGGAGAAAACCACTCAAGACCATTAAAAACTTGCAATTCTACTTCGACACTGTCGTGTGCCTACCCTGTCACTACTAAATGCCAGAATTAATGCTGAACATCAATTACACACAGGCTTACCGGTCTCTCTCCTCCCCCTCTCTCTGGATCCTCCACTGTCTCCTCTCTCTTTCACTTGCTCTGACTGAATCAAGCAGGTTCTAGGAAAAGCTATAAGAGAACAGCAGCTGATTGAGCTTAAACAAATAATGCAGCAGCACCAGGCTAAAGCAAACCAACTTCCCACCCTCCCCCCACCAAAATTGCTCACAGCTTTTTCTTTCTTTTCCTCTTTTTTTTTAAACCTTTTGCCAACTCAGCTGCTACCAAAGCAGTCACTTGAGATTTATCAGTTCCATCTCAGACACAAAAGTAGGACTCTGCTGCATGCCCCACATCACTCCAACCTACACATTGAGGAGGCTCTCCAGCCCAAGCAAGGAGTGTTTCGTGCAGTGTAGTCCCCACGGGCACTGCTGTCTCCACCACAGCTGTTTTCCCAAGTCCCACTCTTGGCACCTACGGAAAAGCGGAGCTCCATTTGCCAAGCTTTCTCAGTAAACTGCTTGAAGAAGCTATCCCGTTCAACTGAAGGAGTTGACTTCCTCAAAAGACAAATCTGAGCACTGTGGTATGGAAACCCATTTGAGTAAATTCATTATTACTCAATGAATGAACTCTACTCAGGAAGAGTAGAGATACTACCATTTCTCTAAGAACGTTATTAAAAAGATGGGAAAAGTAGTAATGATAACCGATAAAATATTCAACATGAAAGGCTAGTATTAGAACAGAATCTTGTTCTATTTGCCTATGAACCCCCTTGAAAATGATGAGAATGAAGGGAAGAAGAGGGCAGCAAGGTGGCAAAGTGGCCCTGGAGTCAGGAGGACCTGAGTTCAAATGTGGCTTCTAGCTGGGTGACCTTGGGCAGGTCACTTAACCCTCATTGTCTTCCCTCCCCTCTCTGGAAAAAAAAGAGATGAGAATGAGACGAATATTAATGATAACTTCTCCTTTGAAGCGTTAAAAACTAAGCCAAGATAGAGGGGCTTGCCCACTGATTCCCAATCCTCCTGCCTCTCAGAAAAGAACCCTTTAAACTTGGACACAGTACTTGAAGTTTGACAAAGTACTTTCCTTACAACTGGAGACTTCTTCCATGACAATTATCCTCATTTTACATCCAAGGAAACTGAGGCTCATGAAGGTGAAGTGATTTTTCGGAGGTTGCACGGTTGTAAAGTGGTACTTTAATTCAAGATTTCTGAACCAAAGATGAGAGTGTGCTCTTTCAAGGACACTAAGTTGCCTCTAATAAGTAACTAGAAACAATAGTAGTAACACATATATGTAGCACTTTCAGGCTTAGAAAAGACTTTCCTTGAAAAAACCCTTGACGAAGGTTATAACAGAACAAGAATTACTGTTTCCCTTTCACACATGAGGAAACAGACTCAAGGTGAAGTGACTATAATCTAAGATCATGCGTGTGAACTTCCATTCTGAAGAGGTGGGAAGAAAACAGGCAGTTAGTGGATAAAAAGCTGGACCTAAAGTCAGAAAGACTGTTTAACAACACACCCGGAGTCAGGAAGAGTCGTCTTCCTGAGTTCAAATCCAGCCTAGTTGTGTGACCCTGGCCAAGTCACTTAATCTTGTTTGCCTCAGTTTCCTCATCTGTAAAATGAGCTGGAGAAAGAAATGGTAAACCACTCCAGTACCTATGCCACGAAACCCCAAATGGGGTCATGGAGATTAGGACACGACTGAAATGACTCAACAACAAATTCTCTGTAGTATCCATGTGAGTAGATTATACATACAGACATTTCTCCTGCTTTCCCTTGTCAGGTTTAATCCCTCTTGATTAACTCCGCCAGATTCCAAGCAAGTAAGTATTTCATCAGACTTTATTAGATGTACACATTACTCCTACTCTCAGTCTATGGTGCAAAAATCCAAACCTTATTTTCAGGCACTATCTTCTTAATCAGTTGTACCTTTCTCACATCTGCCTCTCTCCCCCCACGGCCACTGAAGCGGCAATGAGAATACCATCTGTGGCCCTAGAGGTCTTCAGTTTCTTGTCCAGCACTTCCCAATCCGTTTCACAATCCCCAGTAATGCTTCACTTCACCTGATGTCGTGATTGGATAACTAGGACTAGTCACTCATCCTTCCTCATCAAGTGAACAGTTCACCTTTTCCTATTTTATATGCTCCGATGACATCTTCTATCTTTGTTTTTTTTTGGAAGGTTCTATTGTTGTAGCCTGCTCACACCCACCATCTACTTTTCCTTTACCCCATATAATATTAATTTTCAATTTTGAGAGTGGTTGTGTCAAAGTCAAATAGGTACCAGGACCACTAATGCACACAAAATATAATGTTATCTTTTTGCTTTAACTTTATTTATTTCATTAAATATTCCCCAACCTCACACAGGAGCATGGTGGACACCTCTGCTTAAGACTGTTGTGTTTTAGTCTCCCAGCCATACAACACCACTTGTGGAAGAATAGGCTTTTATTTATGAGAGAATCTTGGGGTCTTTAAAGGGGCTTTGTAACTTCCTGAAGGCAATGCAGCCCACTTTTATCTAGCTTAATTCTGAGTTTAACTCAGTGTGAGAAGACCTACAACAAACAACTCATGATCACAAAAAGGGAAGAGATGAAAAAGAAGACTGAGTCAAGTTACTTTAATAAAGTAATGAAGAACACTGCAGGAGTCAACAGATAACAGCAACATGGATGGAGGGAGTGGCATTGCAGATAGATTTATGGATTTCAAGAGGAAAAGTCTATGATGTATGATGACAGAGGAATAGTTTGAAAGTAAGATTGGAGAATCAAATGTACATTCCTCCATGCAGATCAGACAAGTAGGAATCAGTCCATTAACATTTATTATGCACCTATTATATGACAGGTACCCTGTTAAGTGCTGAGGATACAAATGAAAATAAAAAACAACTCCCTGCCCTCAGGGAGCTTGAAATATAATGTGGAAAGACGCATAAAAGTAAGTTAGAAAGGGAGAGAGGGTAGTGTGGTGAGTTCTAAAGAAATCCCAAAGCACTGTAACTTGTGGGAAATGAAGCGGGGGAAATGAGGGGACTGTGTCCTCCTGCCTTTAAGTTGAGGCCTTGGAGTCTGTCTGCCTTTCCAGTCAAAAGGTTTGATTAGAGGGTATTGATAGGATGTGAGGACTGGGCAGATTCAATCTTGCAGCATAATGAGATTTCCCAATGGTGAGTTTCTTGGGGAAGAAAGGCATGAAAGAAAATTTCAAAGAAATCCAAAAGCAATGCAGCTCATGGGAAATGAGGAGAAAAACTGTATGGAGCCCCTTCTTCTGCTAAAGTGATGAAGTAGAGGAAACATAGGCTCACAACTTCTGATTCCTAAATTCAACATTCTTTGGGGTGAGTTCAGTCTCTCATTTCTATTATCATCCATCTATTATTCACAGTGGCTAAAAAGAATCCTGAGGCATAAACTTACCTGAGTAGGATGCCCCCCTCCTCAAAACCTTCATTCGCTTCCAACCGTCACAAATACAAAATGCAAAGGGAACACCCATCAACTGGGGAATGGCTGAACAAGTTATGATATGTGAATGTAGTGGAATACTACTGTGCTATAAGAAATGACAAACAGTTAGGCTTCGGAAAAACCTGGAAAGACTTATATGAACTGATGCTGAGTGAAATGTGAACCAAGAGAAGACTGTTCATAGTAACAGGCACAGGGTACGAGGACTATTTCTGACAGACCTAGCCCTTCACAGCAACGCAACAACCTAAAACATTCCCAAAGGACTCTTGAGGTAAAATGCCATCTACATCCAGAGGACTATGGAAGAAGAATTCAGAATGAAGCAGATTATTTTATCTTGTGTTATGTTTTGATTAGGTTTGGTTTTTCCTTGTGGTTTCTCTTATTTGTTTTAATTCTTCTATGCAATATGACTAATGTAAAAATGGGTTTAATAAGAATCTAAGTGTAGAACCCATACAAGATTGCATGCTGCCTCAGGGAAGGAGTGGGGAGGGAAGGGGAGAAAATTGAAAACTTATGGAAGTGATTGCTAAAAACTGAAAACAAATAAATTAATTTTTTTAAAAAAATGCAAATTTCTTAGGTTGGCATTTAAAGTCTTCCACAATTTGGTTCCTACCTGTCTTGCCATCCATACATAATATTACTCCCCTTCATGTACTCATGTATTAGAAAGTGTGCGTAGAGTCAGAGGACCTGGGTTTGTATCTGATTAGATTGATGGCTGGATGCTGAACAAACCCTGTACTATCTTCTTTCTATGATTTCACATAGACAATTTATTCACCAGCCCTGGAATACAAAAAGCCTTCTCTTCATTCAAGGTCCAGCTCAAGTGCTATTTCCTCCATACTACTTCCAAGTACCACTTCCTTCAAGAATCCCCAAGATAATGTGGGTTGTTGTTTTTTTTTTGAGGCAATCAGAGTTAAGTGACTTGCTCAGGGTCACATAGTTAATAAATGTGTAAGGGTGGATTTTTAATTCAGGTCCTCCTGACAGCCAGTGCTCCATCCACCATACCACCTAGCTCCTCCAAAGATAATATCTTTTTGTGCTGGTAAATATTTAACAACCCAGCTGCCTGGAAATCCATCATGCTTTTAAGTTTAATCATTATCATCATTTCCCCCATCATGGTTTTTAAATCTAGGCAATCAACAAAACAAGAAATCAGCCCTGATTTGTACATTTGCTGATTTCTAAGATGTTGATCCTCATGCTGAAAATTTAACAATGGACTCAGCTCCTGCCTGGTTCTCTTCTCAATGAACAAAAATGTTTTATTGATACTCTGTGTTGTTCATACAAGTTATTTCCCAGAATAGCCCTTAAATTTTCCTAAAGTACCTTTTCTTGATCATATCTGTCAGTACACATGTTGTATCCCCTCTAGTAGAATATAAATATCTTGGGAGCAACAATGTGTAATTTTTGCTCTTTGTATCCCCAGCTTAGTTACCTGCACATAGTAGAAACTTAAAGGTTGAATCGAATTTGTCAATTATATCACACTGCTCTCTTTACATCTACCTTTGCCTAACTAAATTTTTCCTTGTCATATACTACGTTTCATACGTGTAAAATATGAGGATTAAATTGTTAAATGTGTGTAAGATTGACATGCTTCATTCATTGGCTAGTGACTAATGTTTAGAAAATCACCAGTTCTGAGAATAAAATTCACATCACCTATTTAGATAATATGGATGCCTTCTGGCTAATACAAACTAATTTCCCTCATAATATTTTAATTCATAGACAATTATTTGGGTTAATTATGAGATTATTCAGCTAATGTTAATATTTGTCCATTCTAGGCTTCAGAGACTTTACTGGAAACCTGCTTCATGATAGCAGGGAAAAGATTTGTCAGTTGCACTCTTTTGAAATCCCCAAATGTCAGCCTGACAAGCAAATGCTGGTTTCCACAATCAACACCAACCAAGTTAGTTAAGGAAAAGGTGATTTGACATTAATAATTAGATTTCCTTTTCAAATAAACCTATGCAGTGAAGTAGTTATTTTCATTCCCCCGTCCCATCCCAGGTTTCCTCTTTGCTTCTGAGTTTGCTCTTTGTTAAAGGAAAAATCATAGTAGGATATTTAAATATATTTAATTATTAGTTGATTAAATTTTAATTATATTATACATAGTAATATCTTAATATTTTAAAATAAATTTATTATTTAATTTATATTTTATATAATATAATAATGTTTAATTTATATTATATTTTATTATGTATAATTATATATTAATAAATATATTAAATTATATAATTTAATTAATAATTAATTTAAAATAAATTTAAATATAAATTCAAAACAAAAGCCTAAGTTGCTTTATTTATTTATGTATTTAAATATAACTTCAAAACAAAAAGTATAACTTATCTAAGAATGTGGCAATCCTTATAATTAAAGAGATCATGGTTAAATGTCCTTTGTATGTCAAAGTAGGTCAATTCTCTTGATGGCAATAGTTTTTCTCAAATGGTCAAGTTTGTTTCTTCTTAGAACCTCAGCTCCTGAGTTCTCTTCCCTCTGAAGGGATGGCTTCTCCCAGAACCTCTATTTAGGAAAGGAAACCAGGGCAGTGAGTTCTTCATTTTTCACTACACTATATAGTATTGTATATAGTGACCCTGTTCCATACACCTCCTCCTTTTGGATTCCTTTTACATTCTGTCTTCCTTTATATAAGTTTCTTGAGGACAAGGATTGCTTTTCTTCCCTTTATATTTGTTTTGCCATCCTACGTTTTTAGTGCTTATTAACTGCCTGACTGCTCACTGAATAATCACAATATTTCCCTTACGTAAATGGCTCAAAGGGGAATCATAATTTCATCATTAAGTGCAATACAATTACATCACTTATTTTTTAACTTTACCAATTAAAATGTGATGGTTCTCCCTTGATGTGGAGAGTAATGCTGTCTGGTATGGTTTTCCCAAGATAGAGGGGAAAAGCTTAAGAGGGAAAAAAAAGAACTCAACTAAATACAGTTCTTCAATGATAAAAATAATTTTCATAAGGAAAGCTGAAATTTCAATTATGTGGGAAGCCAGAATGCTTTTTTCAGTGATATAAATTCATATTATTACAATTCCTGTCTCACACAAATGCTTGACTAATTTGGTAACCATGAACTTAAAACACAAACTGAAAGCAAGACCATTTTCAGTAAAAGTCATTATACACATTAACATTGTAACACCCCCACATCTCTATTTAAGGACATGACGTGTCAATATAAATGAATATTTCCTTCAGAGAAAATTGGCCTATTTTGATTTACTGTTCCCTAGAAATGTTCTACATATTAAAATAGAAAACAGTTTGCACCACACACACACACACACACATATATATATATATATATGTAATATGTTTTACAAACAGAATGCTTAAATTGTATGTCTTCAACTTCAAAGGAAACAAATCTTCACAGATTTTCTGCTACCCTTCATGTAGCACGAAATGACACTTAGCTGGCAGAGAGAAGGGGAGAGGAAATTGCTGTCTTCTCTTATTACTCCTTTCATATTTCCCCACTACACAGTCTTACTATTACCCAACAGGTAGAAGGGATGTGATACCTGACACAAGCAGGTATTTAACGCTTGTTTATAGATGGGTAATATATCTTTATGTCAAAAGCAATATTTTCTCAACTTCTAAGCAGTGTAACTATGAAAAATAGGAAGGATGAAAACATGAAGGAAGATCAGATCAAGATACTTTCAAAGGCCATAGATCTAGACATTTAAATTCTATAAGGGACTCTTGGGGGCAGAGTCAAGTTGGTAGAGTATAGTGACTATAACTCACCCCAGATCATACCACTTTGGAAGCACAAAAAATTTCCAAAACCCTAGAACTAGCTCTGAAACAGCAGTTCAAAAAACCCTGAAGCTTGAGGCAGTGCCCCTCCCTCCATACCAGGAACAGAGCCCAACCTTAACATAAAAGTTCAAAATCAAGGAAAAGGGTAGAAAAATGAGTAAACAACAATAACAAAGAAACTGACCTTAATCTACTATGAAGATCAAGATACAAACACAGAAGACAATAAGATAAAAATAACTATAAAGAAATCCTCAAAGAAAAAAGTGTAAATTGAACAGAAGTCCGACAAGAATTCCAACAAATTAAAAAAATTATTTTCAAAAATCAAATGAGTGGTACAGGAAAAACTCAATAAAAAAATGAAAGCAAAGGAAGAAAATTATGAAAAGACAATAGCTTGGTAAAAGAGGCACCAAAAAAATACTGAAGAAAATAACTCCTTAAAAAGCAAAATTGGCCAACTGGAAAAAAAGATACAGAAGTTCACTGAAGAAAATAATTCCTTGAAAATTAGAATTCAGGAAGTGGAAACTAATGACTCTATGAGACACCAAGAAACAACAGAATAAAATCAAAATGATGAAAAAGATAGAAGAAAATGTGAAATATCCCCCTGGACAAATAACTGAACTGGAAAATAGATCAAGAAGAGATAATCTAAGAACTATTGGACTACCTAAAACCTACTATCAAAGAAAGAGCTAGACATCATCTTTTGAGAAATTATAAAAAAAAGTCATTCCAATATCCTGGAACCAGAGAGAAAAACAGACATTAAAAGAATCTCCTAATCATCACCTGAAAGAGATTCCAAAATGAAAACTCCCAGGAACATTAGAACATTAGTTCCCAGAACTCTAGAGTTCCGAGGTTAAAAAAAAAGAAGAAGAAATATTTCAAGCATCCAGAAAGAAACCATTTCACTGAGTAATAGTCAGGATCACACAAGATTTAGCAGCTATCACATTAAAGAAGTAGAAGGTTTAGAATATGAAATTCCAGAAGATAAAACAATTGAGATTACAAGAAAGAATAAGCAATTCAGCAAAACTGAATATAATGCTTCAAGGGGAAAAAAAATGAAAGCACAATAAAATAGAGGACTTTCAAGTATTTCTGATGAAAAGACCAGAGTTGAATAACAAATTTGACTTTCAAACATAAAACAAGAGAAGCATAAAAAGATAAACATGAAAAAGAAATCATAAGGGACTAAAGGCTAAATTTTACTTTTCTTTATGGGAAGATGACACATACAACTTCTAAGAACTTTATCATTATTAAGACAGAAGGATTTTACATAGAAAGAGGGTATCTATTATATTGGGATGATGTGGAAAAAATGGATTGGTGAGAAGGGATGCACTGGGAGAAGGGGGAAGGGAGAGAAAGAATGGAAACAGTTATGTAATATGAAAGAGGTATACAAGAAAGAGCTATTACAGTGGAGGGGTAAAAGTAGGGAGGGCATTGCTTGAAACTCACACATATGTAAATTGCTTCAAAAAGAAAATATTCAATTTTTTTTGGTTTCAAAATCTCTCCTTCCTGCCCTGCCTCCCCCCCTACCTGAGATAGTAAGTAATCTGATATAGGTTATACTTGTGTGCTCATGCAAAACTTATTTGCATATCAGTCATATTGTGAAAGAAGACATGGACCAAAAAAAAAATAACATACAAAAAAGTGAATGTTAGTATGCCTTGAATTGCATTCAAACTCTTGGTTTTTTCTCTGAATGTGGGTAGTATTTTTCATCAAAAGTCCTTTGTAACTGTCTATGATCATTGTATTACTGAGAAGAGCTAAGTTATTCATAGCTGATTAACATACAATATTGCGGTCACTGTGTACAATGTTCTCCAGGTTCTGCTCAATTAACTTTGTATCAGTTCATGTAAGTCTTTCCAGGTTTTTCTGAAATCAATCAAATTCATCATTTCTTATAGCACAATAGTATTCCATTACAACCATATAACACAACTTGTTCCCCAAATGATGGGTATTTTATGGATCATTTCTTAAGCAGTCTGATGATATCAAGAAATGTATGCAGCCTAGAAACATTCCAAAGAAGGACTTCTAAAGATGAACAAGGCAGAATACAATCCAGCATCTTTTGAGTTGACTCAAGAATGGAAAATGACACAACTAGTTAAAAGAAGACAGAAAAAATACTTTAAAATGTATTTCAATGTTAGTAAACTTCCAGAAAGTTTGACAGCAAGTGATTAGGATGGCATAACTGTATTTCAATCCTTTGCAATCGATATTTGGATTCCTTAAAACCAGAAGATTAGCCACAGCATTTGTTTCTTCTAGTTAACATTTCAAGAGATGACCTAGCAGTTGCTGAAGAGATGGTATGTGTTTTTGGATTCTGTTTCATTTCTCTTTCCCCAGCATCTAGACCAGAGTCTGGAAAACAACAGACACTTAATAAATGCTCATTACATGAATGAATGAGTGAATGAATGAATGAATGAATGGCAGACCAATCCAGTACCTTTGCCAAGAAAACCCCAAAAGAGGTCATGAAATGTCAAGACACTGACTGAAAGAATGACTAAACAACAAAAGATTGCTCATTTGTGTTCATCCTTTAATTTCACATCCATATAATTTTTATCAACAAAAACAATAGACTTTCCAAAAGAAAATGCTTAAAAAGGAAGACATCTATTTTGCAAGAATGGAATGATTTGTGGAGGGCGAAGTTGTCTGTCACAGGGTATCATCCTTTCACCTTAGCTCCAAATGTCTTTCCTACAACCTTTAGGGTTAGTGTGAGCAATATATAGTTAAGAAATGCTCAAAATCAGTCTTTCATTTAAAAAATCTTTTTTCTTAGAATCAAGGAAAGCCTTCCTAATTTAATTCTCTTAAATACTTCCCATCTAATTACACAACTCTACCATGAAACTAATTTGCAAAAGCCAATACCAACCTATATCTGAAACGAATCCTAAGAAAATACTCCAGTGACTCACAAACTTTTTGATCTCATGACCCCTTTACACCCTTACAATTATTAAAGACTCCAAAAGCTTATCTCTATGTTGTGCCTACTGAAATTTAGAATATTGGAATGTCTTATTGTTATAATGAAGTAGTTTTGACCTCAAGATTACTTTAAAACTGTCTCAGTGACCCCCAGGTGTGCCCAGACCACACTTTGAGAACCACTGCTCTATTCCAATAAGTATCCAAGGAAAATGCGATTACATAAAATTCCAAGGAGCTGACATTGAAAACAAATGGGAAAGGACAGGTGCAAGCCTTAAGAGAGGAGGGAATACTTGAGAGAGCCAATGACCCGACCTGCCTCCACTCTGCTAAGATGTTGGTATTAATTTCCACAGCACACATTTGTTTTGGAATCACACCTGTTTTGTTATGTCTAGTTAAGATAAGGAAACTCAATTAAATTCCTCACCAGCTAAGCTGGGCTTTTTGGGAGGGGGAAAAGGAAATATATATATATCATCAGAAAAGGAGAGGTGGTTAACAGATGCGGGATAGGCCAGGTCCAAGCAGGAGAAAGCAGCAGGACCTAGGGAAATCAAAGGAAACACCCTCCATCATCCCCACTCTTTCATTTATTTTCAATTTCTCCCTGTCTGGTGGCTCACGTCCTAGTGCCTACAAACATGCACATGTCTCTTCTACCCTGAATAAAAACCCTCACTTGATCTTTCCTTTCCCACTATCATTCCATAGATCTTCAGCCCTTTGTAGCTAAGCTCCTTGAAAGGTCATCTACAACAGGTGCTTCCACTTTCTCTTCTTTTACTCTCTTAACTCCTTACAATCTGGCTTCCAATCTTATCACTCCCCTTAACCATATGTAACCCTCAGGGTTCTATCCTGGGCCTTATTCTCATCTTCTATATTACTTCACCGTAATCTAATTACTTCATTGTAAATGAGATCACTGGCAATCTCATCAGCTTTCAGTGGTTTAATTCCCATCTTTATGCTGATATCTCAATATAGATTCTCAGTACAGATTCACAGATTCTTAGCATTCTACCTATCCTGCCCCAATCTCTCTTGTTGACTTCCTATCTTGCATTTCAGGCTTCTAAAACTGGATATCCAGTAGCCATCTTAAACTCAAGATGTCAAAAACAGAATTCATTATTTTCTCTCTTAAATTCCCCACTATGCGCATACGTGCGCGCGCGCGCGCGCGCACACACACACACACACACACACTTACCTATTATTGTAGAGGCAACACCATCCTCCCAGTCCCTCAGGCTCACAACCTAGAAGTCATCCAAGATTCTGCACCCCCATATCCAAGATGTTGCCAAGGCCTGTCAATTTTACCTTGGCAACAACTCTCAAATATACACCCTTCTTTCTTCTGACACTGCCATCACTTTAATGCAGGCACTCATGTCCTTATGCTTGAATTATTGCAACAGCCTGCTGGTGGATCTGCCTGCCTCCAGTGTCTCCCCACTCCAATTTATCCTGCATTCAGCCACTAAAGGGATTTTCCTAAATTGTAGGTCTATTCGTGTCACTCCCTTTCTATTACTTCCAGGATCAAATACGAAATGCTCTGTTTGGTATTCAAAGCTCTTTATAATCTAGCCCCCTCCTACCTTTCCAGTATTCTTACACCTCACTCCCCAACAGGCACTCTCTGATCCAGTGCCATAGGATTTCTGGCTAATCCACGAACAACACACTCTATCTCTGATCTCTGGACAATTTCTCTGGCTATCCCCCATTCCTAGAATTCTTTCCCTCTTCTGATCAAACTACTAATGTGCCTGGCTTCCTCTGAGTCCCAAATAAAATCCTACTTTCCACAAAAAGCCTTCCCTAGTCCAAGTTCTTAATTCTAATGCCTTCCCTCTGTTAATAATTTCCTATTTATCCTGTATATAGCTACATATATATATGTATACATACACACACACATACTTACACACATATTAGTTTGCATACTGTCTCCCCCATTAGAGTATAAGTTCCTTGAGGACAGAAGCTGCCTTTTGCTTAGCACAGTGCCTGGCACATAGTCACTTAATAAATGCTTATTGATTGAGGAAGCAAAAATGCTAACTGTAGAGACTAAGAGGAGAGAAAATTTTAGTGCAGAAACTGTTAAAAAGTTTTCTGAAAATCAGATGGTAAAAGAAGAAAAAATGAAAGATCACAGTTTTTAAATGAGTTTCTAGAGAAAGTATATGTATAGCCTATATCAGATTGTAGGCCATCTTGAGGAGAGAAGGGAAAAAATTTAAAACTTATGAAAGTGAATGCTAAATACTAAAAATAAATGAATAAATAGATAAATAAATAAAGGAAATGATCTCTAAAGGGCACAATGAATCATAGCAAGGACTTCTCCAAATGTTTTGAAATTACCTGGGCATCAAAAAATTTACTTCCTAGTTATCTGCACCCTATAGGAACAAAATTTTTAGAATTTCTAAAACAAGGAATTATGTATGATTTTCTACTTAAATGTATTAGAATGTGTACATGTTGTTTCCCTGGTGGAATGTAAAGTCTTTTCAGGTTTGCCTTTGTATCCCCTAAACCTGTGGCTAATACATGGAAAGCACCTAAACCAATTCTCTCTCCCTTGTTTAAGGCAGATAAGCAAGTGATGGTGAAGCATCTGACTGACCAGGGAAATGATCCAACTGGATAACTAATCCCTTAATTTTCTGAGTATTTCTCAGACCAGTGCCTACCACAATGCTTTGCACATAGCAGATTTGGGATAAAAGCTTATTGTTGACTTGAGTAGGATGGAATGGTTATCCTTTGCTTGCATGAGAGATAGAAAATACATACCATCTGAGAGTCTGAAATACATAACTAGATATACATACTAAAAATACATACAAAACACATACTAGAGCCTGAGAGAAAATCCATTATTTCTTTGGTGATGTGGTTAGAATTCAATTCAGCTGAATTTTTACATTTTTGTGCTTATTGTATGTAGGCTATTCTGCTAGTTACTGGAGATTCAGGGTAGTTAGGTGGTGCTGTGGGTGGAGTGCCAGACCTAGAGTCAGGAAGACTCATCTTCCAGCGTTCAAATCTGGCCTCAAACAATGACTGTGACCCTACGAGGCAAATCACTTAGCCGAGTTTGCCTCAATTGCTTATCTGTAAAATGCACTGGAGAAGAAAATGACAAACCACTCCAGCATCTTTGCCAAGAAAACCCCAAATGGGGTCATGAAGACTCAGACACAACTGAAATAACTGAACAACAAACTGAAGACTCAAAGGTCCAAACTGCCAAAGCTCCCTTCTTCACGGAGCTAGTCTAGAAGGCAAACTGCTAATAAGCAAAGCAAAAGTAACCACTGCAAAGAGTCAAGATGCAGAAAGCCATAGATGGTGACTAGAAAAGAAGAATAAATTCGAAATACTTAAAAACTCTGGTCAATGTCACACCCAACCCTGGTTCTGGAATACTGCAAATAAAGCATGCGGGATACCTCCTGACGAGAGAGAAAGGATCCGAGAAGCCAAACAGCACATAGATTTTTGGATAGAGCCAAGGTGAGGATTTGGTTTGTTTCACTATATCATTTTGTGGCAAAGGTTTTGTTTTATTTCTCTTGTTTTCAGGGGTGGGCAGCAGGAAGGAAAGGGAAGTAAGACTAGAACCTCTCCTCTTTTCCTCTGCCCAAATCAGAAGAGAACAGGAAGAAAACCAGAAAGAATCAGAGACAAGCCGAACAGTTTGGAAAGTTACATCTTGGTTTTGTCATGTACTTTTTTTTTTAAAAGAGCAAACCCTACATAATATTCAGAGTTTTATGCACAATCCTTTCCTACTCTACCATGTAGATAAAAATGCTCATTTAGTGTTTAACAAGTTCAGGAAAAGAATAAGGCTACCATGAAGGCTTGGGAGTGTTTCTAAAACCAAAGGAATACAGGTAAGAAAAGAGCAAAATGATGATGAAGTGAAGGAAAAACCAGAGTTAAACTTCAACTGTTATTAATCACTGCTTAGTATGAGAAAGATGTCACATGATTCATAGCATTTGGACTCATTTAAATCTTGCTTGATAATGACGGTTTTGTTTATGTTCAGTAAATAGTGACCAATTAAATATTTGTGCTGTTATTTTAAGCTACTATTGAAAAAACACAAGTGATTGAATCTTTACAGTATTTCGACTCTTAGTTATTCAAGTCTGGGGAAAACCTGACTGACTAGTGTACTCAGCCATAACGAAGAGCTGTCATGTGAAAGACAAGGAGGGGACCTTGGGAGTTAGGGGGAGGAATTTCATCATCTAGTTTACTTCCTCATTTAAGACATGAGGAAACTCAATCAATTAATGAACATTTATTAATTGCCACTATGTGCTAGGCACTGTGCTAAGTCCTGGGGATACAAAAAGAGGCATAAGACAGTCCCTTCCCACAAGGATCTTACCATCTAATGAAGAAGACGACATGCAAACAAATATATACAAAGGAAACTATTTACAAGATAAATAGAAAACAATTAAGAGAGAAAAAGCACTGGAATTTAAGAGATGTTAGGGAAGACTTCCCATAGAAGGTGGAATCAAAGGACTTGCCCAAAGTCACAACAATAGTTAAGTGACCACTCAGGGATTCAAGACAAGATCTTTTGATTCTGAATCTAGTGGTCTGAATTGTACCACTCTGTTGCTGAAAAAGGCCAAGGTCTCCCACAGTAGGCTGGGCCATTGCCAGTCATCTTGACTTATGTCTTGCCATTGGATGCCATTGACTCTGGAGGAAGGTGAGGCTGATGACTTTGCATAGCTCTGCCTCACTTAAATCCAATTCACCTACAAGTCAAGAAATCACTCTTCTGATGTCAACACTGTTGCCAAATTCTTACTGATTTCTACTGTCCCTGAATTGAAATGACCCTTCCCAATTATCGGAAGAAAGGAAGTAACAATATGTTGATAGTGCTGCATTTCAAAGCAAATTTATTACTGTAATTACTGTAACACATAGTCTTTAGAACACACTCCCAGTACAAGAGCCACTCTGAACTGCAGAAGTAGAGGTGTGCAATTACTATTGGCCCTCAGGTATGTCTGTCACCTTAGTTAATCTAAAAACAGAGAGCTAGGGGTTGGTCAACTTGAAAGCTCCAATCTGGAAAGACTGGGAGTGAGTCTAAAATAAAGATGAAACCAAGATTCAGATAGGCCTGGATTGACCAAGCTTACCTAGCAAGTCTACCTGCTATAGATGAAAGAAGTCACTAGAACCATCACAGACCAAAATGATCAGAAGATCTACTCAATAGAACCTCTTTATGGAAACGTGCAGAAGAGTGATATACCAAGGCAAGAAAGAGATCAGCTTCCAAGGTGACACTGTTTGGGAACACCCCCAAAATATTGGTTGGGTAGGTGGGGCAGGAGGGGGTCTTTGTTGCTCTTTAGGCCAGGGGAATCTGCAGGAGCAATCCCATGGATGGGCTAGACTTGGGGTGGGGAAGATTTGAGGGGATGTTTTGAAACTGGATTGAGGGAAATCTAGAATAGTATTAACCCCCAACTGAAAACACACAAGTTTATTGGGGTAGAGAGTGAAGACAGATGCCCATAATTAGGCAGGTCCCAAGCAGTTTGTCATAGGAAGCAGAGCCTGAGCCATTCAGTGCCATCATGTATAGTCACTTATCTGAGGTGCCACCTGGTAACTAGGGAATGGGCATGCCAATTATGACCACCTGGTGCTTTAAACTGAGCTCTCCTGGCACTGCATTTGTGAGCACCCAAGGATTTCTACAGAGAACCACACTTATCTTCTCTATTGTCACATTAGAAAGAATAAGAGAATCCCTCCAAGATTTGATCAATGAAGGCCAATATTCACTTACCATAAATCAAAAAATAAAATGGTGAAAAGGGCATAAATGAAGGACTGTCACTTGCCTAATTGAATAAAGTGGTCCAGGGATATTAATCTTTGACAAAGTTCAAATGGTTTATCTGAAGATAAAAGCTGCTTAACAAAGTCCAAGAATCCTTCAGGAAGTAGTTTGGGGACCAGAAGGGAATCATTTCATTTTCTAAGTTTTGAATTGGGAGACACTTTCCCAAGTCATATCCAGGAGTCAGGATCAAGTAAACCCTATAATAACTGGACTGGGAACAAGGGATATGTAAGTCTGAGTGGACAGATAAGACTGAAGCATGGCCTTCCTAGCTACCCTAATAAAGGGCCACAGATTTGGAATGAGAAGGAACTTCATGTCATCTTATGTAACCTTAGTATTGTGGACAGGAAGGAATTCAAGATTAGACTGAACATCCTGTATTTGGTATTAAGGACTGACATTATTCACAATCTATATTACTGTGGCTCTTTCCATCTGTAAGAACCACCTTTTAATATGTATTCCCTTATAATGCCTCTAACACCCAAGTGTTGGAGTACCCTTTTGGGGAGGAGGGATGGTGAATGTGGGTGTAAAGGAAACCACTATGTTCTTCTTCTAGTGGAACGATTGGATTGAGGCAATCCGCAAAAATTAGGAGTGGTGCCAACAAAATCCCAGCAGATGGTACTCACTAGTTAGGTAAAATCCTGAATGGTAGAAAATAAAGCAGTGCTACTAGGAATGCCACTCATAACTGAGAACGAACCTTTCATTTTTGATATCAAGTTGTGACAAAACAAACTGCTTACAATTCAGAATTTTAAAAAGCGATTTAGATTACCATCTTTGCAAATTATCCCAGTGTAACTCTTCCTCTATTTACATGGAAATAAGCAAGTACAGAATAATTGGGATAGCAGGAAGAATTTCCTCTTTTCTTTTCCTCTTATACTAACTGTATTCTTATATCCAGGCAGAAGGACACGATATAAATACTCTATTAAGTATATATATTGATCTAAGAGCTCTAATTTAATAGTAAGGCCAGTAGGTAGCATCAATCCAATCAACCATTCCAAGGGAATGACCCACAGTCATTCCCAAATAGAAAATGATAGAAAAATATATTCCAGGACTTGGTAAATGAAAGTCATCCAAAATAGCTCCCAGGAGAATACAAGATAATACAATGAAAGACTGGCAAGAGAAGCTAGCAAGATCGAAAGAATATAGGGCAGGAAGAAAAGGAGAAGCTTTAAAAAAAGGCATGAAGTAGGTGATAATTGGATTTTTGCTTAATATTGCACTACTTTAGCAGCCAAGCCCTTATCCCACCTCCAAACCCCAGTCAGCTAAAGGAAACATCTCTTTGTATTGAGAGTTGGCAGTAATCTGTTAATTGCCAAAAGTAGATGAGAAAAGCAATGTCACAATACAGAAAGCCTGTGTTCTAAGCTAGTAAAGCCTCACTCAGGAGCCATTACACCTCAGCAAATGGACAGTGGGCCAGAAGTGTTACCAATAAGAATAAAAGAGAAGTGAGAATCTTATTTTCAGCAAGTCTGATATAATGACTCATAAAAATCACCAGAGGGCCCTGGGAAGACTTATGTGAACTTGTGTGAAGTGAGCAGAACCAGGAGAGAACACTGTACACAGTAATAGCCATGCTGCATGATCAATGATCATACCGTGAATGAGTTAGCTCTTCTCAGCAATGCAATGATCCAAGACAATATCAAAAGACTCATGATGAAAATGACATGATGATGTCACTCTAGAGAGAGAATGGAGGAACTTAGTGCTGACTGAAGCATATTGTTTCTCAGTTTATTTTTCTTGCTTTTTCTTTGGCAATGTAGCTGATGTGGAAATGTTCTGCATGATTTTGTATGTATAATGGGTACTGTATTTCTTGCCTTCTCAATGGGTAGGGCAATACGGAAGGAAGAGAGAGAATCTGAAACTACAAATTGAAAGATGAATGTTAAAAAAAAAGAAATGAAGAAATAATCACCTGAAGGTGGTCTAAGGCAGTGATTCTGCCAATGTGAAATGATAAATACCCGTGAGAAAGGCACAGATTGATCTCCCTATCAGAATGGTACAATTCCATTTTCTAGATTATCAGTAAAAATTAAGAGTCCACTGAAGGTCTGGAAGGAGGACTTCAAAGTGGAAGTAATAAAGTAAAATGAGCTGAAGGAGATGGAGAATCTTAAGAGGTGTTATGAGGTTACGGAGGAGGGGAAAACAACGTAATACAGGAAAGAAAAGGAAGAAGGAAGATTTCTGTGTAAAGCTGTGTAATTAAATAGATATGAAGCTTCTGTGACAAAGAGCAGAGTTCAACCCTCCAAGGAAGACGCAGTGTTTTTTGTCCTCCATGATAGTAAGGATCCACAGGTGCCCCAGAAAAGAGGTCACTGTGACACTCTCCTGAGAAATTCCAAAGTAATTTCTTGATCAACAGAAAGGTTCATTATCTTTTTTGGAAAATGTGAATATAGGTTGAGATAGAGAGCCCCCAAAGGTTTTCAAAACCCAAAAACTACTATGTACTTTTGGTGACTCATGTTGGGACAAACCGCACTATTAGAAGAAATCTAGAAAGCTCTTTGGGGATTTATGAAGTGTTAGGTGAGAAACAGAAGACCTTAAGGGCACCGGTGGAATTTTCCTAGCAACTAAAGCAGACTAAAAGTAGAATTAGGGACAGTGGATGGAAAGACAGGCTTGGAGTTAGGAAGACTTCTCTTCCTGAATTTTAATTTGGCCTCAGACACTTACTAGTTGTGTGACCCTGGGCAAGTCACTTACCCCTGTTTGTCTCAGTTTCCTCGTGTGCTGGAGAAGGAAATGGCAAACCACTCTAGTATCTTTGCTGAGAACACCCCAAATAGGGTCAAAGAGTAGATAGAACATGACTAAAAAAAAATGACCAAACAACAAAAAATTGAATGGATTTCACTGAGAGGCATTGGGTTCCTTCTCGCTGGAGACAAGGTAGACGGTACAACCACTTTTCATAGGGGAAGATGGGGAAGAGGGAATCTCTGGCAAGGTATTAGTAAGGATGGTCTCTCACATTCCTTCTGGAGGTCATAAAATGAAGGAATTTTCACATGCCTAGGTGAACAAAATGGCGCCAGGGAAATAGTCTGAGATGATGCTAAAGGAGCTTCTCTGTGCATGGAGCATAAGAACAGAAGAACGGACTTTCTAAAAGAAAGACCTGCAAGGAAAAATTGGGCAAATTGTATAGCTGAGTAAAAGTAATTTCCTGTGTTCTTCAGAAAGGAACTCAGCATATGACTTAAGTGAATACATTAGGCTAGATGACTTCTACTTATAAATGTGTAACCCTATGTATATTTCTCACATAGTAATATGATAAATATTAATATTTTAAAATCACTATACATGGAGTTACTATATTAAATTTACCCTTACAGGAATAAAAAAATTAAGTTTTTACTTTATATAATTTAGTTATAAATGATTCACACATATTTACATACAAAATACATGCCTTATAAAATTGTAAATCATTTGGAGTTGCTTTTTTATGTGTGATTTAATATTGTCTCTGTTTTTGTTGAGAGTGTTCATAAAAATTAATTCTTAAAGGAATTAAAAGATTTTCCCCCAAAGGAAAGAGCACCTTTCAAGTCTCTGTCTTTCTCTCTCTCTCTCTCTCACACACACACACACACACACACACACACACACACACACGAAGTTAAATATTATTTCCAAGTTGGGAAACATACAGCAGAAAAAGTTGTTCCTGAGCCTAGGTTATGCCCTAGGAATGAATACCGCCTCACCACACACAGTTTTTAAATAGAGGATGTTATCAGATAACATCATGTCCAAGAAATCTTCAATGAGCATTCCAGATTCAATATCTAGAGCTGACACAACAAAGGCTCAGCACAAGAAATGAAAACAAGTGTTTTAAAAATCTGTAGGAAGAACACACTGTCTTTGACAGTCAGAAGGTAGCCCTTGCGTAGATAACCTCTGAGGAAAGATACTAGGACATTTAATAAAGCAAACTGGGGTACGTTCTCATTTGGAGTTCTTAGGACCCTTTTAAAAATTATTTATGCTCATTAAAAATCAAAGATATTGCTACAAATGAAAATTTTAGCTACAAATTATATAATACTTTAGGTAAGATATTAAGAGTATTTTTTAAATTTGTAAATAGGTCACCATCAAGTCATGAAAGGTTTCTATCTGATTTGCTTACCAGTATCTAAGAGATGTAAGCTTACTATTGGGTACTGCACAAAGATCTGGCCAAGTCACAGGTACCTGGTGAATTCTGTTGTTACTCAGTCATTTGTAGTCACGTATGACTTTTGGGGTTTTCTTGGCAAAGATGCTGGAGTGGTTTGCCATTTCCTTCTCTAGCTCATTTTACAGATGGGGAAACTGAGTCAAACAGGGTTAAATAACTTCCCCAGGGTCACACAACTAGTAAATGTCTGGGACTGCATTTGAACTCAGGTCTTCCAGATTTCAGGTGACACAATAGATAGAATGCTAGCCCTGGAGCCAGGAGGTCCTGAGTTCAAATTTGACTCCAGACACATATTAGTTGGTTGACTCTGGGCTAGTCACGTAAGCCTGTTTGACTCAGTTTCCTCATCTGTAAAATGAGCTGGAGAAGGAAATGTTAGATCATTTTAGTATCTCTGCCAAGAAAACCCCCAAATGGGATCACGAGGAGACATGATTAAAAAGACTCATCAACAGCAAATCTTCCTGATTTCAGGCTTGGTGTTCTATCCACTGCACCACCTAGCTGCTCTGCAGTGCATAGCCATCTGTTAGCCCAGCCAGGAGCCATTCTTACCTTGTGTGAAGGAAGCCCATCCCCACCAAGGAGCAGATAATTTTCTTTCTTGTAGAAATCCCTCATTACTTAAATAGCCTCTGCTCAATCACTAAATTATATTGGGGGTTTAAATGGAAACAGTTCAAGAAATGCATGTGTTTATGATTTTGAAAAGTCTACATAGATAAACTGCTAGAAATCACTTAAAAATTAGGAATCAGATGACGGGGTTTTGAAACGGGAGATAAGAAACTGGATTTAACAATCCCTGGTCCAACATTTACTATGGATGTGACATTGGCCAGGTCATTTCAACTCTGGGCCTCATCTGTAAAATGGAGGAAATGATGTTTATGCTACCTTCCTCATGGGTCTATTGTGAGGAAGTTTTTTTTAATTTAAAAATTTTTTCAAGAAAAAGCACTGGATTTAGAGTCAGAAGATCTAAATTCAAATCCTGACTCTGCCTGTTGTTTCTTTTTGAATCTTGAATATGTCACTTAACCTCTTTGGTCTCAGTTTTCTGATTTATAACATAAGAGGGTTAGACGAGAATTATCTCTGTCTTCTCTTATAGTTTCAAATTCCATGATCTCTAAGAACTATAAAATTAACAAATCCATCCAATTTATCTCCTTTTACATATAAATATTCTCCCTCATGCTCTCTGAATACTGTACCACCATAACATGACCCCAAAATGCAAATTTGGTCACTGCAGATGAGAAGAGATAATGGTCAGAATATAAATATTAGATCATTAGCATGAATGCTTTTCCTGGCTGCTTCAATCCATCTCCTTTATTGTCCTATGACCTTTGTCCAAATGACATTGAAAAGTTGCGTTACCGGTGACCAAAGGGAATGAGTACCTCCCTGAAGAGAATACTGAGAATGGACAATAGGATCATAGGATTATAAGCTGGAAAGGACCTCATTTTACAGATGAGGCAAGTGAAGCATAGAGGGATTAAAGGATTTGCCCCAACATCATATACCAGTAAGGACCTGAGGTGTGATTTGAACTCAAGTATTCCTAATTCCAAATCCATTGTCCTATCCATTATGCCATGTTGCATTCCTCTCAAACTCAAGGGAATAGATCAGATCATGTATTGTTTAGGACTTTCCCCAAGAATATTCTAATTACCATCATGAAATTTTTTAAAAACTGGCCTGAAAACTAGGAATACACACTAGTTGTGTGACTTAGGGAACGTTGTTTCACCTCTGATTATAGTTTTCTCATTTGTAAGAGGACTATGATGAAATGGTAGAATGAACAGAACCATGAACTTGGGAATCATGGTAGAATGGATAGAATAGTGGACGTGGAGTAACAAAGATCTTGGTTCACAGTATGACATGACCATGAATAGGCCACTTAACCTATTTTTTCCTCAGTTTCTTCATCTGACAAGTAGGTGTTATAATGGATACAGCACTACACTTGGAGTCAAGAGGATCTACATTTAAGGTTTGCCCCAAACATTATTAGTTTTGTGACCCTAGGTAAATCATCTAATATGTCTCAGCCTCAGTTTTCCTATTTCCAAAAGGGAGCTAATAATAGCATCTGCCTCCCAATGCTGTGGTGAAAATCAAAGGAGATGATATACATAAAGTGCCTTACAAGCTCTAAAGAGCTACATAAACACTTATTGTCATCCATCAAATGGGGACAATGCAGGTAGTACCTACTTTATGGGTTATGAAGTTCAAATGCAATAATGTGTGCTAAGTCCTCTGTAAATTTTAATGCACTAAATAAATATCAGTTAATAACAATGTCAATTACTTAGTTCAAGAATAAAGAGTACAAAGAATAAGATGTATTAGTTCTAACAGAATTATTCCCTCTAAAAAGAAAATCGCCCTAGACAAAACAATAATAACAAATTTTATTTGGATGTGGAAAAATGTCTAGAAGCTGAAGGGAAATGATGAAAGCAAGTGGGAATGAAGAGGACAATAGCACTTTCAACCTCAAATGATGTAAAGCAATCAGTATCAAATGCCTTTGAGACTATTTGGTCCTGGTTAAAAATAGAAAAAAATGTCTCAGAAAGAACTGAACTCAATCACTCTTGTGTTCCATAAACCCCCCAAACCCTGAAGACACGACTCCTTATTTGAAAAGAATTCCTGGGAAAACAAAGAGGTTTGGCCGAAGTTATGTTTAGACCAATATTTGCACCACACATATCATATAAGATCAGTGTAGCTATATGACCACAAATTAAGTTTCATACCACAACACCAAAAAAAACTAAAAGAGAACTAATTCAGGTACCCTTTTTTATAGTTATGGTTGGGGGAGTGGAGGAAGAATTTCTAGGTCAGCAAAGGATAGAGGTGGTCCCAAAAGCTCAAATAGAGAATACTGATTACAAGAAAATTATTATAGCAACATAAGCACCAAGAACAACAACCGTGAAAACTCCTAATTACGGGAACTCTGTAATTATAAATACCAAGCCTGGCATTAAAGAAGCAATATAGGAATATGCTTTCCCTCTCTTCTTTGCAGAGGCAAAAAAAGCTATGGACACAACATATCTATCTCATGTGCTTTTACACTCAATTGATGTGTTTGTTAGTTTTGCTGAATTACCTTTTATTTCTGATTTTTGAAATTCTTTGTTATAAGGGATGGGGGCTTATGGAATGGGGGCAAGAGAAGGGATATATAGGGAAATAAGGTTGATGAAAAATTAAATGGTAATAAAAATGTTTTTAAAAAGAAAAAACTTGACAAAGCCTCATGAAAAATATTCACAAAGCAGCCACCTGTTTTGCAACTAAGTTTACAATGGGGAAATAGAATAAATAATATGTCATAAAACATCAGTGAGCCAGCATGCTGAAAATCATTTAGTCGGTGCAATTTGCTACTAACTCAATGAACTCCCTAGAGTCTCATAAAGAATAGAGGAATCATCCCCAGTTCAAAGGACTCACAAGAATCTAAGGCACCTATGAAGTGAGAGTTACTCCAGAAAGATGAATTCCTAAGAAGCTGTAGAGAGAAAAGAAATCATAAATAAAATTTTCAGTGCATTTGGGAATTCAACAATTATCCCACAATGTAACTTTCTCCATCACAGGTTAGATTTATCATGGGTTGGCATAAGAAATTAAATGGGAATTTTGGAGGAGTTTTGAGGAAGCCGCAGATGATATACAAGCAGACAACACAGGAAAAGTTTAGAAACTCAGAAACATATAAAATAAATGTATAGTATTATATAATATCAACCTACTTTATTGTTTAATATGATAATAATTAAGACTTTTTCTCTGCAACAAAGGGAGGGCCAAAACATTTTACGCAGATTTTCCAAACCATGGGGACACCACACCCCTAATTCCCATGATGTGGAAAGGGATAACTTTATTTAAAAGAGCCCCAAAGATGCTAGGAGGGAAAGTGGATAGCATACCCAGCCTAAAGTGAGGAAGACCTAAGTTCAAATATGGCTTTGGACACTTACTAGCTATGTGACTGTGGGCAAGTCACTGAACTCTATTTGACTCAGTTTCCTCCACCATAAAATTGGGATGATAGCACCTAACTCCCAGGGTTATTGCAAGGCCCCAAAAAGGTAGTATTTGTAAAGCACTTAGTACAGTGCCTGGCATACAGTAGGCACTTAATTAATAAATGCTTGTTTCTTTTTTTTTCCCTGCCAGTGGTAGAACTCTTTGAATGTGAATACAGATGATTTTGGTCTTCGGACACAATGAACTCCTACATATCATATCTTAAATCTGATATGAGAAAATCCTAACTGTGTGCAAAATATATCTCAAATATAGGTATGCTATTACAGTCTTTACCTATCCTAACATTAATGGAAGCTGTTCAATGACCAATGACTGATAAGTAAAGCATACACAGGCCTCCACCAGACCATGCTTTTGAGCAGAGCCTTAGGAAACAGGGACCAGATCATCTGTAACCACAAATAAAGCTAACCTTTTCAGTTTAAAAGTATGTTTTATTATAGCTTCCAAAAGAACTGGATTAACACACACCTCAGCTGCAAAATGAGAAATTTAACCATTCTGGGTCCCTAAACAAACTCTCAACCTTAGGACAAGTTTCTACCAGAAAAGATTTTAAGAAAGAATCCAACTTTTACTGTAGATTCCAACGCCTTCCTTCTGTTAACCATTTTCTGCTTCTCCTGTGTCTAGCTTGCTTTGTATATATTTGTCTAGGTTGTCTGTCCCATTACATTGTGAGCTCTGTGAGGGCATGGGCTGTCTTTCATCTCTTTTTGTATCCCTACTGTTTAGCACAGAGTTTGGCAAGACAGTAGGTGTCAATAAAGGTTCACTGATTGATTGATTACTACCTCATCAGGTTGCTAAGCCGAACAAATTAAACAGAAATTCTTAAAGCACTCCTAGAACTCTACATCTGTGAGACTTTAGTGGAAAGGGTAGATTTGATTATCCAGCATTCATTAATTGGTGATACCCATTGCTGGCTACCTTATTCAATTCCAAACCAATCGCTCTTAACTTTTTGTTCATTACAGTTAGGACATTTTGTGGGGCAAATAATTGGAAGTCATTAGATAGAACTGGGAAGAAAGCAAAGATTCTTAAAAAATGGAAAATGGGTTTGGACACACAATACGGAATAATGCTAGAAGTCATACTAAACTCAACGTCTGTTTTCCAGTCCCAACTGGAACTGTCCCAACAAGGTTACCTTATTATGGCTACCTACAAAGAGATCTGATTTATGATTCCCAATCCAACTAGAAGCTATTATAAGATCCCATGCTGAATAAAATTGCATTCCCATAGGGCTGTTCATGCCACCTCATCATAATAACTCTCACTTGTCCTCTCCCTACATGTTGAAACCCCATTAAGGTAAACTTGAATATGTCGATAGTAATTTTCATTCAAAAAGTTAAAAAAAAAAGGTTGGCTAAGCAAAACTCAAAGCTCTCAACATATATAAGATTTTATTTTTTAAAATAATAAATACATTTATAATAAATATTATAAAAATATTAATAAATAAATATATAATGAATATAATAAAAAATTAAATCTAACTTTACATATTATTCATTGAATACATGAGGTTTATTTCACATCTTCCACCAAGCAGTAAGCTGTATTTTTTTTACTCTCATCTTACCTACCTTCACCAGTGTACATCTGGTAGGAAGCGGAGAGTTCTGGAGAAGACAGGAGGGTGAAATTATAGGCTAACATCTCAACGTGTTGTTCTGTCATTTCAGTTACGTCTTATTCTCCCAAATAGGGTTTTCTTGGCAAAGATCCTGGAGTGATTTGCCATTTTCTTCTCTAGCTGATTTTACAGATGAAAAACTGAGTCAAACAGGGTTAAAGGACTTGCTCAGGGTCACACAGCTAATTAAGTGTGTAAGGCCAGATTTGAACTCATCTTCCTGCCCTTCACTCTATCCACTGTGCCACCTGGCTGCTCTTTTTCTTTAACTTAACTGTAGGAGTGGCGGGGTCCGTATTGGAATAGGCCTCAGAGATCTGCTGGATTAAATGAAATACCTGATTTTAATTCTTAATATTTAAGCAGACTTCTCCCAAACAGCCAACAGTGTTACAATGCTATAAAAACACCTACAGTAGTCTGAGATGAATCTTCTCGGTCATTCCCCCAGAACAACAAAAAAGCGCATCAATCCATATTTATGTAGATTTTTAATTTGGAATATACACACTGTTGATGTGTGCCCTTTGTAAATTGGATACTCACTTCAGATGACTGAACACGTAACTGTGACATTCAAAAATCACAATTAAATGTTACATATGGTAATTTGGACACAATTTTCTCAACTGGCATGCCTAAAGTTCATTTTTCAATTGAAATTAATTTTAAAATGCCAAAAATCTATTTTAAAAAACCTGTTTCTGTTATTATTTTTTGCATTTTGTGACAACTTTACAGTAAAGTTCTAACGAGGCTCTGGGCCTAAAGATTCATAACTAGCTAATTCTATTAAAGCAAGAATTATTCAATTTCCACTTTCTTCCAAGTGAAAATGGCATATATTTTATATCCTTTCCAACATATAGTAATACTCTTTCCCCCAATCTTCACACTTCCTTTCCTTGCCTATCTCTCCTAGGCTTCTTAATGTGCAACACTTTTACTTATCTCCTGGGTGGTTTCCTGAGAGGAATGGATGTGCCTGGTCACATCCATCACATTGGATGAGACTTGGCCTTCCAGTTGAGAGCTGAAAGAGTTAAGGTCCTGAGAACAGCCGGTTACGTGCCATCGTGCTCTTTCCTTTCCCCATGATCAAAGGTTCCAGAATTATAAAAACAAAGCATGGGATTGCAATCTCATGTTACACACGGCTCAACTTGGACAAGTTTCACAGCTCATTAGCTAAGGCCATGACAAGACAGCTTTCTTCTTTTCAAATAAAATCAGTCAATGAGAATTTAACATAACAAATGTTTTTATTTATTGAGCTTTTGCTACTTTCTAGGCACCATAGAGATTACTTGGAAGTACTCAAGTGGAAGACAAAATGAACACATCAAAATTCCTACAATATAAGATTCAAATAACTTTCAAAAAATGGAAGTGTCAACTAGCAGCATGCTGTAACTAGCTAGAATGAATGCTATGGCTCAGAAAAAAAGGTATTTTTGCTGAATGGGGGTGGTCAAGGAAAGCTTTACTGCCCTCAAGCTCCTCTGCACTATGAATCCTCTTTTTCCCAGAATTAGTCAACATATATTGATCTAGAAAAGAGAAATAGGAGCTTGTACTAAGTTTTCAGAATTTCCATGATCAAATCAGTCAGCAGGTGATCAGGTTAGGTTCATAAATCTTTCACTTCTATGCTGTTATGTTGTTTGCCCATCACTTTCAGAGGACATTTGATTTCATGGGTGATGTCATTCTATTCTAGAAGTAGAAAGGACCTCTCAGATCATTCCATCCATACCCTTAATTTCCAACATGAGGAAACTGAGATTCAGTGGGAATAAATGACTTTTTCAAGGTCACATAAGCAGTAAATATCAGAGGCAAGATAGGAAATGACAACCTTTGACTCCAGAGCCACTGGACATCTTGCCACCTTCCAAGTTCAACTAAGTGCTGTTTTTGTTTCTTAGAGATACAGTTCACTCAGGGACTGGTTATTTCATCTGGAGTATTGATTCTCTGCATCTCTCTACTTCTTCCTTCAGCGTCTTACCCAGAAGCTATGTGTCCACTCAAAGCATCTTTATTAGAAGACAGATAAGAAAAAAAGTGAAAGTAAAATTCAAATCCATCCCTTGTAATCAGCCCTAATGGAACTGCTTGGCATAAGTAGGGATATGTAAGAAGAGTTGATTTTTTTTTATCCAGATTTACCTCATTGACCATAGAATGGGCCCAAACTCCAGAAAGAGCAATGCAGAAATAGAATTCAAAAGAGAGGCATTCAAACAGATACCTCTTGAAATGACCAGATTCAGCACTGGAGGGAACCTTCAAGATTAATGTACTCCAACCCTTCTCATTTTATAGATAAAGAAACTGAGATCTATAGTGGAAGGTACTTGACCAAGGTCACAAGGATAGTAAATCTAACAGCTAGATACTGTAGTGGACAGTGTTAGCCTTAGGAGTCTTGCCAAAGATGTTCCAAGATGCCCCAGTCCTATTCCACAGGAAGAAAATTTCCGACATGCTCAAATGTTAATTTGACATTGGGTTAGTACCAACAGCTGCTTTAAAACAAAGCCCCAAGTTTATGCTTTAAAAGGAGAATGTGATTCTATCATTTGTCATCCCATTTGAATGGTTTACTCTATCATAAAAGCATTACACAGAGTGTAATGCTCCCTCAAGCCAGTGAATTTGATATTTAAGTCAAAAGGAAACAGAAAACAATAAAGAACACTGATGGGAAAGATAAAGAGACGTAATTTCAGGAGATGGAGCACGATGTTGCTTTGGCTTTGACGTACATCACCCTTCACACCACTCCACATGACTGTTTACTCCACAGAGTAAACACCAGCAAGTGTGCCAATTTATAATTGGGATGCTAATGTCTGTTCAGATTTCAGTCTTGTGTGGACATTTAAAGCTTACTAGGTATCTATGTTCAATGCTGTCTCAAGATCAGAATGAATAATCCTTCCCATTTACAGCTTTCCTCCTTCCTTCATCTATTCAATTTTTTTTGGAGGTAATCAGGGATAAGTGACTTGCCCAGGGTCACACAGCTACTAAATATCTGTGGCTGCATTTGAACTCAGGTTCTCCTGATTCCAGGACTGGTTCTCTATCCACTGCACCACCTAACTTCCCCATCTACTCATTCTTTAAACATTTAAACATACTATGATTAAGTTATGGTGCTAGGTTCTGTGATGAATAAACAACATTTACATTTAGAGAGCATTTATTCTTTCTGGGTTAAATATATTACTTCACTTGCCCCTAAGACACACACACATTACATATACTTATAGTTTCCCATAAGCAGGATTTCATCTCCTGTATCTGTGTCACTGCCAAAGTCTGTCTCCTCATGTTCCCCCTCTCCCACCTCTGCCTCTTGGAATCCCAACACCTTCCAAGCATAGCTTGTTCAGTTATCTCCTGCTTAAATAGGCATTCGGTGATTCCCTCAGTGATTGGTTTCCTCCTATCACTATATTTATTTTGTACGTAGTCTGATATTTACTTACCTGTGAACATCTCGCATCTTTCCAATATTGTAGAATGTAAACTGTTTAAGAGCAGATATGACCTCAATTTTGTCCCCGGACAATGTCTCGAACACAGCAGATGCTTACTGAATGCTTAATTTTATGATTTACCAAATTGTTTTCATAAGAGCAGCCCCATGAGGCAAATAGCACTATCTTATTCTTTTAACAGATGGGGGAGAAAGATGCTACGAATTAAGTGTCTTTGTGCAGGTTACACAGTGTGAGAGCAAGTAATTTGATACCAGGTCTTCAGCTTCAAAGTCCAGAGAACTATCTACTATATTATGCTACCATCCCTGCCCTGAAGAAACTTATATTCAACAACAGCAATATTGTTTTAAGAACAACTTTGAGTGACTAAGTCATTTTGACTATTATAAATACCCAAATTAACCACAAAGGGGCTATGAAGGAATACACTATCTTACATCCTGAAAAAGAAATGATAAATAGAAGCATACATAGAATCCTTTTACATATATGTGTGTATATGTATATATGTGTGTGTGCATATAGAGGGCAAAGAGAAAAAAAGGAGAAAAAATAGGAAAAAGAAATTTATTATATATAAATTATGTATATATATAAATTTATTTATATAAGTAAATGAAAGAGCAAGTTGTACATAATAGATTTTTGGCTTAACGTGAAATCTTTTTTATTATACTGTTATGAAAATTCTCATTTTATCCCATAAATGAAAAAGAAAAAAATTTTTTAAAGAAGAAACTTACATATAAAATATAGGAAATAAGATGTGCAGAAATGAATAATACAAGGAAACTTCCAAAGAACCACAACATTTCTCAGAAATTCTCAATCCTCTCATTTCAATCCTATAACTATACTAAAATAAAGAAAGGGTAAATATAGGTCACTTCAGTTCTTTATGAAATTAAGATCCAGATGTGTTAGATTTAGTTTGGACTGTCAAGGTTAACTGACTAGTGGGTTGAGAAATGAGGAACCCA
Organism: Bettongia penicillata ogilbyi; assembly: GCA_023548195.1. Taxonomy (NCBI): domain Eukaryota; kingdom Metazoa; phylum Chordata; class Mammalia; order Diprotodontia; family Potoroidae; genus Bettongia; species Bettongia penicillata. The sequence continues at coordinate 1,142,224 of JAJHZJ010000084.1, read as the reverse complement.
GCAGGGCTCTACAACTAGTTTTAGATGTAACCTTGGACAAGTAACCTGGTACTGCTGGCTTTTCCATCTGCAACATGGAGACATTTCTCCCTTCCTATCTTACAGAAACATGACAAAAATGAAAGAGAATATAGGGAACATACCATCATTACAATATTTTGGGGGAAATAAAAATAACAGGAATCCAAGTCACTGTCACAGAAACGGGATGATATGCTTTGTCTCCCAGGATGCTAGTACCCTCTTCCCTGCAACACACCACCTGTCTCTCCAGGGCACACTGTGAAGTGATTAAAAGGAAAATCACAGCTTGCATCACTGATCTTTTAGTCAAGATTCTCAAAAAGTAATGACATGAGAAAGCATCATGTGCAACACTGCCTTCCAGTCACTTCCATCTTTCACTCAACAGCCTTTCTGCCTACTGCTAAATATTTCAACACCCATCCGAATTCATTTAAAAATATGTCCTTGACCTAGATTTGATATGCTTGACAGGGTTATGTCTTAGGGGTAAAAATAACACCATTTCAATTTTGAGATCTAGTTTTAAAGATCTGAAGAAAATGTTTATTTTAAGCCATGCCAGGAGGCCTAGGCAATTGATTTTAAAGGAAAGTTAAAGCTATCTTCTACCTGCTTCCCTCACCCTTCCCTTCTTCCCTCCCTATCCCCCCTCCTAAAAAAAGGTTAAAAAAAACCTTCTGCATAGCCTCCTGAAAACAATGTAGGCAAAAATTTAATCTCCTAAAAAAGACATCCAAGTTGGTTTGTTTACACTGGAGATGAACACTTTGGCAAAGGCAGGGTTCTGAGTTACCTTCCAAGTTTGGCTATCCTTTAATATCCATGGCAACTCTTCAACCAAATGAGATCTATAAATAGATGCCACTTTCTAGTGGTTAGATGGACAAATAAACTTTATTCCAAAATAATTTCTAAGGGAACAAAGGAGATCAGTTTTACTATTATGACAGAAAACAGAATGTTTACCTTTGGGAAGGTTTTTGGCTAGTTTAAATCACAGAAAAAAATATCTTACAAGGGGAGGAAGAGTTCTCAAAAATAAAACGTCACTTTTAATTTAAGTTCCATTTAGGATGTACCGTTTATAAAGTGTTTGCTTTGCTTTGTTAAAGGCAAGAAGTCCACAACACTATAATCTTAAAAGTAGAGAAAAAAATGTGCTGGTTCCCACAAGGCAGTTAGCCTACCCCACTACCGTTACGCATTGGCCACATTTTAAAATCCAGATTATAACCGTGGAAGTGAATGGCTATATATGTACGTATGCATACATATTTATATGCATATATGTACATAAATATAACCCTATGAAAATTTTCACTTAATCTTCTCAGTGCCCCAGGCAACTAATTAAAATAATAGGTTGGACAGTAAGGGTCAATAGTGAAGGAAATTCCTCATCTGGGGCTCCCCACACAGAGAATATCATGAATCTGCTCTTAAAATATTGTGTTATAAATAATACTGAGAGAAATATTCATATATATCAATTAGAAATCAATTACATATATAAATAACAGGATATGGATTTTAAAAATCACTGGAGGCTTCTAGGATATTGAATAGGTTCTCTGAAGGAATTATGGAAAGATATGGGTGAGAATTATGGAGGATGAATGAGATTAGCACAGGCAGAACAGATATACACAGTAATGAGTCTATGATCTTCACATGTGGCAATAGTGCAGTATTTACAAAACTCTGTATGCGAGGAGTAAAACTTAGCTCCAAGATGCAAACATTAAAAGTGCTAATGTAGTCTTCTAATAGACAAATTCTCTTGATGTACAAAAACATTAGGTGTTTTACCTGTCAACGTACAGTCTTACAGATGAAATTCCTGATGATTATGCACAGAGGCACCCACTTACAAATGATTCCGTGTTCTGCAATGGGAATCTCTATATTAGTTCAAATGAGTGCTACCAAGAAATGGGGCAGCTAGGTGGTGCAGTGGATAGAGCACCAGTGCAGGAGTCAGAAGGACCTGAGTTCAAATCTCACCTCAGACACTTGACACTCACTAGCTATGTGACCTTGGGCAAGCACTTAACCCCAATTGCCTCATCCTGGCTCATCTCCAGTCATCCTGATGAATATCTGGTCACTGGATTCAGATGGCTCTGGAGGAGAAGTGAGGAGAATTTTACCACAGCCCTCCCTCACTCAAAACAAAGTCAAGTGCAAGTCATGTCATCATTTCTCTGATGGCATGGTCTTCTTTGGCAACGAAGGACAAACACACACCAAGAAATACTGACGTACTTTCTTCTTCCACCTCTCACAGATCAGCATCTGGGACAGAATTTCAGTAACAAAAACACAATGTCTTTCCTAAAAGCTGACATCTTACTCCCAATGAGTCAGCAATAAACCGAATAAAAAGAAGACTGCCTACTTGAATCCAAAATACTTGTGCGAAGAGCTTGTCGTAAATGTCTAGAGTAGGTTAACTCACTTGGTTACGGATGCTACGTGTATAGGCTCAATCTCTAAATAGGTTTTTTTACTCTTCAAAGAAAACCCAAGAGTCTAGATGGAATTAGCCCATTTGGTTACTGAATGGTCTGATGACGTGGTTATAGGTTTAACTATTTTATTTAGCCTTGCAAAGACGGTGGTGCTTAATGTCCTTCGTTCTCAAAGGAACAAAATGACATCACTATGCTAGAGAGGTAAGTTTCAATGCATCCAACTATGACTGATCAGACCAACAGAAGCTCAGAATTCTCTACCACAGACTGGGCACAAATAGTCTGTGAACATTTGGGACACATACTCTAAATTTGCACATTCTGTATTTCCTTTGGGCTGTTTCAATCCTGCTTTGCTCATAGTGTCTCCCATGTCACACAATCAGTTCCAAAGTTCTTAAGAGAGAACTCGAGAGTAAAAAACTCATACTGTAAGGCTCAGGGTTACTATCCATTCTAATGCTCAAAGGCCATGGGAGAAATCCAAAACTCTAGCAAGACAGTCAGTACCCATCCACCAATAGTCATGGGACCAGGCAAAAGAAGGGTGATTTTACCTGATTTTACCCAAGCAAAAGGGTGATCTTTCACAAAACACATTATCACTGCTGAAATAAAAAACTGTCTACCTCACATAAGAGAAGTGGGTGCCACGGCTGAAGACTCAGGAATGTCATTCTCCCAGAGAGGAGAGGACATTCTTCCACCAAAAGGACATTGAGTGAGGAAGCATTTCTCAGGCAAATGTGGAGCCATAACCACTATGTAGACTTGTACGCAAACTACAGTGACCAGAAGGAAGAAACCACATAAGCAAAATGACACAAATCAAATGCACTCAGTGCGCTATTCCACTCTCATGTTCACAGGAAGCTCAGAGTTCCATCATTTACCAATCATGTGGCACTGCCATTTCCAAACAGAGCTTATAGTACTACTACCCCATGATATTAAAACTGAATTTAGGGCTTCTACATACTCAAAGGATATACTGATATTAATACTAGCTCATTAAACTTCTAAACTAATTAATATCTGAGATGGAAAATATGAATTATTTTTTTAACTGGACAACAGAGAAGGAAAAGTACATATACTTAAAGTCACCTTTGCCCTCTCTAGCAGAATTACTGCTGAAAGATTCTGGGAATGTCTACACCTAAATGTTCCCAAACAGAGAACTATCTATTCTATTTATAAAGACCTTCAGAGACATAAATTGCGCAGCCCATTGATTGTCTCTTTCACTATGTAATCACCCCCATATCAGGAAGTCCTTCTGTCCTAAGCTGCTTCCTCCTATTCAGTTCTTGAAGTCAGTGACAAGCTCTCTCTATAACTGTCTGAGTAGATGAGAAATTGTCACCCCAGGCTAACCAACTTCACCTCCTTGAACTTTTTCTTCTAGGCCCTCCAGTCTATCTTTATCATTAGGGTGACTCACATAGGCTGGTAAAGTGGAGGTCTGAGAAAGAATCCATTTGACGAGCCAAAGGAAGTTGGAAAAACGAGTTACCAAAAAGACTATTACCAATGACATTCTAGCCCAAACAGTCTACACAATGTTCTTGGAACACAATATTCCACTTCCAGTCTAAGGGCCTTTACAAGTTTGTACCCCATGCCTGATATGAACCCAGTCCCCTCTAATACTGTGTAGCCCCCCTAGTTTCCTTCAGAGTTTAGTTCAAGGGTCACCCCTTGTTTCTCTCATAGAATGTTAACTCGTGAAGGGCAGGGATAATTTTGTTTTCTTAGTATCTGTGTCCTCAGCACTTAACAGAGTACCTGGAATATTTACTTATGTGTCAGTTCTATACCTCTCTTTTCTGATCCAAAATCTTCAATGGCTCCCTATGGCCCTTAGGATAAAATACAGATTCCTCAGCCAAGAATTTCAACATCAGGCTACCATTTAACTTTTCATTCTTATTTTATGATATTCCCCGTTCACACACTCTATCCTCCTTTAACTGATCTGGAAACTCTTCTTCATATATGTTAATCCTTCTCTCACCTTTGTACTTCTGCAGAAATAGTCTCCTGTCCATCCACCAGGCATTATTGTGTCTACTATGGCAAGGTTCCATGTAGGCAGTGGAGCTACAATGATAAAAATGAAATCATTCCTTCAAAGCGTTCATCTTAGCCTGGTAGATGTTTCCTTCAAAGAACATATCATGTATTACTTCCTACAACATAAAGCCTTTTCTGATCCTCCGTTCCTCCTCATTATTTGCATTCCCTTTTCTGTAAATATTTCTTTCTACTGTATTTTGTACACTTTATTTCCTTATGTATACATTATATCTGTATGTCCTTATAATGAGAGATTCTATAAGTCTTAAGCAAAAGATACCAATCTCTTTCCCTGCCTCAGTCATGTCAGTGGCTTTGCCTTTGCTGAACAGGATCTAAGAAAGAAAATCTGTCCAATTCCTTATTTGTGATTTATTTCTCCTTCTGATTCAAATCCAAAATTCAATATACACTGCATCTCCCCAGTAGAACTAAAGTTTATTGACAGCAAGGGCTTTTTAAATTTTATCCCCAACGCCCAGCACATAGTGAGTACTTAGTAAATATTTATGGAACTGTTCCCTTGAATCTTCCCAGTAGGATGTAAGTAAACTCCTTGAAGTCTACATTTTTGTCGTTGACTTCTAAGCACACAGTCTGGCATACATGATATGCTTTATAAATGGTAAGTTGACTGGAAAATAATCTACGATATTTCTTTCTTTTAATGCTCATTTTCTTCAAAAGTTAAGGAATGGGAAGTCAATTTTCAATTTTATACACACATATGTATATCAAGATACTCCTACTCATACCTGTATAAGACCAGCCTCCACAAATCTTGGGGCTAAATACCAGAAGTGTTGTCTGGTTTGAGCAAATGACTAATGAGATCAGTCTTAGATTAAGCACACAAATAGATCATTTAGTTTTGTTCTACGCCAAGACCACAGAATATATACTTATAATCCCAAGTATATGTCCAGCAAAGGCTAACATAGGGGTTTACAAAGTAGTTCGCTCACAATTCTTATTACAAAAGATTTATCATTCTCATTTTATTGATAAGGACAATGAGTATCTGAGGTTAAGTGATTATCCATGGAGTGTTAAAGGTAAGTTACTTTCTGTCTATCTTTCTTTCTAGGAAAGAGCAGAAGGTAATACTATCTTCATCATTTTCTAAATTTAATTTAATTTTTTAAGTTTCAAACTGTCTCCCTCGTTCCCCATCCCACATTAGAGATGGACCCCATTTGACACAGAACACATCCATGCACACACATGTAAATATGGATAGCATCTTTTTTCATCGATCCTTTGTAGTTGCTTAGAATATTTATACTACTCAGAATAATTTAATTGTTCACAGTCATTCTTCAAACAATATTGCTGTTACTATAGCCAGAATTCTCTTGCTTCTGTTCATTTCACCATTCATTACATCATACACGTCTTTCCATATATGTTCCGAAATCAATAGGCTCATCATTTCTCCCAGCACAGTAGCATTCCATCATGTACCTTATATACATGTATATGTACGTGTGTATATACATACACACACCACATACACCACAACTTAGTCAGCCATTCCCCAATTGAGGGACATCCCCTCAATTTCTGGTTCTTTGCCATCACAAAGAGAACTGTTAAAAATATTTTAGAACATATAACTTATTTTCCTTTTGCCCTGATCACCTTGGGAAATAGAGTTAATAATGGTAATGCTGAGTGAAGGCGAACACAGCTAAATTTCCAAAACAGGTGTCCTCATTCCAAATTTAGTGTTCTCATGGTCCTACACTGCTTAAGTGAGTCTATGGAGTGAGAAATATCAATTTATTAGCACTGGCTGAAAAGTATGTAAAGCCCTTGCCACTCTGACAAAAGGACAGGTTTCTTTAAATGGACATTTTCTTTAAATGAAAACAATTTATTAAAGTCACTTAATATTCACGTTAATGCTAAACTAATACTATTTCAGAGAACACAATGACCATATATCTGCCAGTTCAAAGCAGGCAAACTCCTAAAAAGCCAAAGAAGATTTTTTTAAAAATTCAGCATATGAAATTGAATTCTAATTTACAGTTACTGAGAGAAGCAACTTATCTGAAAATTACCAAAGCATTATAGGATGAGTATCTGGTTTGAAAATGGAAATCTAGGTTTTATAGTGTTACATGATTGTATATAAACTTTTCTAAGTATCACAAGTAATTTTGCTTGATGGAAGATTCCCTAAGTCTTAAGCAAAAGATACCAATCTCTTTCCCTGCCCCAGTCACTTCACTGATTTTGCCTTAGTTGAAATAGGAAATAAGGAAGAAAATCTGTCCCCTTCCTTATTTGTGATTTATTTCTCCTTCTGATTCAGGATCTAGAAATTCAAGTGCATTAGATTCATTTTGGGAAGATAAACAACTGACCAGAACTGACACAAAGACCTGAGCAAAACCTTCACTGAGTCCAAAGCAGTCTCACTCAATGGTCCCAGAGCGTGAATAACCTACGACATGGTCATCACTGAAGCAAAGCTCCACCAAGAACTGGTGACCTGCTACTTCATGGACTTCTGATTTAGGGGCATTTTAACTATCGCACAGGCTGATACTCCTTTTACTAAGGTTTCCTAAATTCTACAAAAAAAAGTTGGCACTAAATGGTATATTTAAAAGATATACTTAAAATATGTATTATCTAGATAGTTCCTTGAAAAAGTATTCTCTGATAATATAATTGTTCCATGTTGAAAGACTTGGGTTTTTATACAATGTGATGCTTTTTTTCTTTCCAAGCTGTAAAAAAAAAAAAATCCCCTTCTCTCAAACTGTCTTGTTTTTGTCATTCAACAGCAACACCTGCTGGTTGAGGGGAGCATGAACAGGATTCTGAAGTACTAACAGCTCACTCATTCCCTAACATTAAAAAGCACACAAAATTTTTTGAAGCAATGGGCAAGTACAAGGATGGCCCAAGCATCACAACTGAACCTATGAGTGACTCTCAGTTATCCACATAAAATCCATTATCTACCTTGTGCCAAGATCTCCATCATACAGACATCTTGGGACTTTTGGCCACATGTCCTTTGGATAGCTAGGTGGTCCAGTTGATAGAGTCATCTTCCTTAGTTCAAATCTGGCCTCAGATACTAGCTGTGTGACCCTGGGCAAGTCATTTAACCCTGTTTGACTCAGTTCATCATCTGTAAATTGAGCTGGAGAAGGAAATGGCAAACCACTCCAGTATCTTTGCCAAGAAAACCTCAAATGAGGTCAGGAAAAGTTGGATAGTCCGAAAGTTCTCAGTTAGTCTGGGTTTTTTGGTAGTCTAGTGAAGTCTACGATGTTTTCCAATGCACAAAATAAAATATGTGGGATTACAAAGGAAAACAATTATACTAAAATTCAGTTATTAAATACTCTCAAAAAATTAATGAACCTCAGGTTAAGAATCCCTGATCTAGTCCAAACACTTAGAATTTTACAAATGAGAAAACTGAGGCTTAAAAAACAGAAATTACTATTTCAAAATCACTCAGGTAATTTGAGATTCAAATCCAGGTCCTCTACTCCCAATCCAGCATCCTTGATACTATACCATCTTCTACCTCCCATCTTTTCTGAGATCATTTTGTTAGCCACTATCATCATTCCCAACCAATTTTCTTGTGCAGAATAATACACTCCTATGTGGCAGTGAAGGCAGTAAGGTCTATGGGGATAGACTGAAAGACAGACATGGTCTAGTTAGTAAGTGGTAAAGTTCACTATTATATTTTCAATGACTTATTATGATGCTTTTCCTTCCAATTATTAGAGACAGGAGCTATAATTTCTTTTTGAGAGGCAATCAGGCTTAAGTCACTTGTCCAGGGTCATACAACTAGTGTCGAGTGTCTGAGGTCAGATTTGATTTCAGATTCTCCTGACTCCAGGACTGGTACTCCATCTGCTGTGCTACCAAATTGTTCCCAGAGCATCCCTTTCTGGATGCACACACTTTAAAATGTTTTAGCCAACTTCAAAGTTTCCTGATTGAATGTATGTTGCTGTGACTGTATTCGTCCTTCGTTTTCTAAGAAGACCATGACATCAGAGAAGTGATGACATGACCTGCACTTGACTTTATTTTGAGGAAGGGAAGGCTATGCAAGCTCACCAGCCTCATTTTCTCCTCCTGAATATATGTACACATAACACAAATATGCTTATGTATGCATAACTATTTATGTACAAATATACATATAATTACGTACACATGAAGATACATTTCCCTTTCCAACTATTATAGATCTCGATCTCTCTCTCTCTCTTTCACACACACATACACACACACACATCATATATCCTATCTGAGAAGAGCATTAGCACAGATAGTTCAAGACAGAGTAGATAATTTAATATTCCCTAAACTCTGTGTATATAGACACATAAATTTCAATATCTCAATGAATCAATCATCCTACTAATATGGTTGTTTCCTTCAGGAATAAATGAAAACTCTCATTATACAGTTGAATTGAGATACTTAAACCTCATAAGCTCAGTTGCAAATAACCATCAGTCTTTTTAAAAAATTACTTGAAATCCTACTTGTGGTTTATATATTTTCCATTTTTATCTTTATTTTTTGTATTGAAATATTGCAGAAAGGGAGTCATTTACATATGTTCTGGATAAACACTTTATTTCAGAGGCAAATAGATAATGCAGCATAATATTCATTAAATATGTGAGAAGCCTATTCCTCCCTTCATACCCTTCTTTCCCAAACTGTACAACCAAAAGTGCTCTGATATATCTTTCAAGACAGTTATTTTTGCTACTAAACTATTCCCTGACCATTGAGCATGCCCGGCTCTTTTACATCTCTGTCAGAATTTCAGGTTTAGGATTTTTCCTTTCTCATGATTGAGGGGCCGTGAAAACATTAAAGACAGAAAGACTTAGTGCTTCACTTAAATGGGACTATGACTATTTGATCCATGTCAGACTTTCCCCAGTGTTGTGACAAAATCAGATTTCTTTTGCAGGGTCACTCTATTTGGCAAAGGACAAACAATGAGAATGCTTTACTGCTGAGCTACTAACCACCTGCATATACAACATCCCGTCACAAATACCCTGCTTCTCAGGACATGGGTCAGCTGCCCTGGATCTTGCAGTTTCTATCTTCATGTTAATTTCAAAGTTTTGACACCCCAGTCTTTCCAACACCAGGATACTGGGTGATAGACACGGTAGATAATAGACAAAGCCAAAATAGTGTCAGTTGGCTTGCTGCTTAAATGGATTGGGAGGTTGGCAGGCTGGTTGTGTATAGAGTCAATGGTTCCGCTACTTTGTGTTTCAAAGAAAGATACTAGGGGAGGATTGGCAGTGGAGGACCCAGAATCACAAAGAAAATAGTAATTCCAAAAGGTCTGAACAATATCCTAAGTTATTTTTTAATCCTATACACTAGGTTTATTTAACTAACAAAAAGTCATCAAATAGAGCACAGATCTGACGCACACAGACATACACACCAGCAATATAAAATACCTGTAAGGGTTTAGTAACACTAAAGAATCTGACTGCAGAAGACAGTTTACTAATCAAGCCTGTGCAATGAATACAGCTGCTTTATCGCTTGACCTGTGTACTTTTTGTTTTTCCGGAAGTGATTTAGGTAGCAATAAACTAAGTTTCAAAACTAGGACAAAAAAGTCAGACCCCTGAAACCTGACAGCTGACCCACATGCTCAATTGGCAAGGAAATGAGAAAAGAGTGGCACATGGGCAAACCTTCAGGTGGTCTTTCTGTCCCTTTCTGCAATGTCAAGTGGCACAGAATAGATTGCCCAGCAGCCATCTGCCTAAATCTGCATTATTTAGGTTTCATACTAACACAATGTCTTTTGGAAATACAGTCATAACACCTACTTCCCAAAGGGTCTCCTAAAATAATAGAAACTTCAAATCACTTCTTGTTATAAAAATACAATAGCTTAATGATTTTTTAAAAAAAAATTCCCAAAAAAGATAGAAATTTCAATGATATTTTAACTGATAAATGGGACAATATGTAATATAAAGCAAACCACCTTTGGAGTAGCTAGGTGGCACAGTGGAAAAGAGCAGGATCCTGGAGTCAGCAGGACCTGAGCTCAAATTCGACCTCAGACCTTTACTAAGCCGTGTAATCCTGGGCAATTCATTTAACCCCAATTGCCAAAAACAAACAAAAAAAACTACTTTTAAGATAATACAACATTAAGATTCTTCTTCTACACTTAGGGCTCTATACAAATAGTATTTTTTAAATCACATTAAATTACACTAAAGCATCAGATGCTTTTTAATTTAATACTTTTTAATTCCCAGATGAAATTATTCTAAAAAACTGTAAAGCAATTACACTGAGACATACTATAAGAGGTTTCTGTGATTATTCAGGTTAAAAAACACAAAGCTTTTTCCACATTTTAAGCAAATTAAATTTGACAAAATCAGTTTCTTGAATCCCTTCTCCATCTTTCTCCAAAAACATTTTTCCTAAATGCTAGTGTCAAGTGCAGAGGACTTGCATCAAAAGTTCAAGTAAATGGATTAAGTATGACATCATTTAAGAAAATTACGGTTTTCCAAATTTCTGGGACCTATAATGGATAGGTCTACAATCTATGATATGTGATCACTGGGCTTTTATAAAGTACTTATTTGGTTGGGAGTATGAATGCAGACATTATGATAAGGGACAAGAAGATATTTTTAGCTTTCAGAAGGATATTAACCCCCTTCCAACGGATGAAACAGGAGATTGGGCAAGGAGCTAGGGAAAGAAAAAGATTCACAGCGTATAATGTCATCTTGTTTAAGCCACCTAGTGGCTAACAACTGGAAATGCAATTGACTAGGAATTATAGAAACAGCTTGAGAGCTAAAAGGGTTCGGAGAAGCCGTGTAATCTTATTCCTTCAATTTACAGATAAAGAAACAGAGGCAGAAATAAATAACTTATCCAAGGTCACGCAGGCAATAAACATCCAAGGTTGGATTTCAATCCTTGCCCTCTGACTCCAGAACCAGTGAATGTTCTCTGTATCATACATGCTGTCTCTTATTCTAATGTGCAGAAGAGATCTGTACCTCCTTTACAGGAATGAGCCATACAGCTTCACCTGGCTCTAAAATCATCTTAGAGTGGTAATGGCAAACATAACCACAGATATGCTAAGATACTACAATTGTTACTGGTTTATATAGACCTAGAATAGTAACCTTTCATTCCACATTTTCTCATAATATATGTCACCTTCAAAAGACAAAGTAGTGATAGAAATGCATCTCAAAACCATATTTTAATTAAAATAAAATGTTATTACTGCCTTTTAAAAAACATTTCCCAGGGCTCCCTTTTCCAACCCCCCTTAGAGAGCAACCTCTCATAATAAATCATAAAAAGATAGGAATAGACCATTCAGTCAAGCTAACCACCACAGTTAACAAGTCTGGCAATAGATACAGTAATCTGCACCCACAGACCCCCTACCTCTAAAAAGAAGGGGGTGGGACACCTTCTTATAATTCTTTTTTGGGACCAAGCTTGGCCATTTTAATTTCATAGCTTTAGTTTCCAATGTTGTGGTTCTTTCCATTTCTGCGGCTGTTTGCAGTCTTAATATATATTGTTTTCATCATTTTGCATCAGTTCATATGTCTTTCCATGCTTCTCGGTATTCATTATATTTACTATTTCTTATAGCACCACAATATTCCATTACATTCTTACACCACATCCTTCTTGAGGATTGAGAATCCTCAATCTATGGGTGTCTACTTTGTTTCCAATTCATTGCAACTACAAAAAGTGTTACTTTAACTATTTTGGGGTCTGTTTTTATCCTTGAACTCCTGGAAGTATATGCCTATCAGTGGTATTTATGGGTCAAAGGTAATAGATATCTTAGCTATTTCCTTCTCATCATTCCAATTGATTTCCAGAATGGTTGAACCAGTTCCTATCTCCATCAACAATACATGAACAGTGTGCCCATTTTCCCATGTATCCTCCAAAGGTAACCAACCTTTTCTCTCTTTTGTCATCATGTTGGGTATGAGATAAAACTTTAAAGTTGTTTTTGATTTGTATTTGCTATAATTTACCATTTGGAGTATTCTTTCATATGGGTGTTAAGAGTTGGCAATTCTTTTGAGAACTGATTGCTTCTATCCCACATCCATTTATGTACTAGGGCATAGCTAAAAGCCATATTCCAAAAAATTCAAAATGTCTTTATGTGGACAAATTTTTTATTTATCTATGTGTGTGTGAATACATGTGCACCAAATATGTACCAAAATGTGCAGTAGCCCCTTTTTGGGGGGCAAAGATTAGAAACCAAAAGGGAGTACCCATGAATTGGGGAATGACTCAAAAATTATGATACATGAATGTAATGGAACACATACATGTGCACATATGTATGTGTGCATGCATGTGTGTATTTGGACATGACTTTTGTTAACAATTAAATTTTAAAAATGAATTAAAGCATGCTTTGTTAATGAAAAAACCCACAAATTTCCAAGAATCAATAATCTGTAGATTGAAAAGGACCTTAAAAGACATCCAGTTCCACTAACTGACAAGTTGTCATCCAACCTCCATTTGAAGACATCCAGTGAAGGGAACCTACCACCTTCTGAGGCAACCCATTCCACTATTTTTCTTTAAACCAAGCCTGCTTTTTTTTTCTCCAATTTCTATTAATTGCTTGGAGTCCAGCTCTCCAGAGCCAAACTGAACAATTCAAGCCATTCTCCATGTGAGAGCCTTTCATATACATAATAGTAGCAATAATAATCAGGGTGTATAGGGTGCTCAAGAGGTCTAGCATATGTGGTGTGAGGGTTACCGAGACCTTTTCAGAGCTACTTGTGGTAACCACCTTTCACCCAATTCACCTGTGGCTCCAAGAAGTTGTAGTATGGGCAGTGACCATAGGGGTGGGGAACCTGCAGCCTCGAGGCCACTTGTGGCCCTCTAGGTCCTCAAGAGCAGCCCTTTGATTCAATCCAACTCAAAGGGACACACTTGAGGACCTAGAGAGCCACATGTGGCCTCGAGGCCCCTGCCCCTGGTCCACACCCTGGTAAACCATCTCAGCAGATGGGCTACACCAGGTTGAGGGTAACTGAGGGGCCTCAAATCTAGTGGTGATTAGGGGGACATCTACTCCAAGCATATAAAGATTCTCCTGGCAGACTGGGCAGATAAGAATGATTTGTTCCAATGACCATGAAGATAGCCGAAGCCGGTAGGTACAGCACTTACAGGTTGGCATTGAGGACACCAAGGTCATGTACTACATATTGAGCCATGCCAGTCATAAAGACTTTTGTCTTCCCACTGGAATTCAATGACTCTGGAAGAGAAAGTGAGGCTGATGACTTGGCAGAGCTCTGACACTTAAATCCAATTAAGGCACAAGTTACGACATCATCCATGAATGTCACTGATCCTTCCCAAAAACAAAGGATGACCAATAATAACATGTATATTAGTGCTTGGTATGATAGGCACTGTGTGAAGTACTTTACAGATCCTATCTCATTTGACCCTTACAGCAATCCTGCAATCTAGGTGCAATCATTACTCACATTTTCCAGATGAGGAAACTGAGGCAAACAGAAGTTAAGTGACTTGCCCAGAGTCACACAGCTAGTAAGTATCCAAAGGCCCAATTTATACACAGATTTTTCTGACTCCAGGCCTGGTACTTTACTACTTCAACCAGGGATGGAGATTACATGTGGCCCTCTAGGTCCTCAAATGTGGCCCTTTAACTGAATCCAAACTTCACAAAACAAATTCCCTTAAATAAAAGGATTTGTTCTGTAAGGATCTCAAGGCCACAGGTTTCCTACCCCTGTTCAAGACCATTACCATGTCCTACTCTTCCCTACTCCCTGCCCAAATATGTCTTCTTTTTTCCAGGTTAGAGGTCTCCAATTTAATCAGTCACACTGTATATGGCATCATCATCATCCTGGTCATCCTCCTGTGGATGAGCTGTAGTCTATCAAATATTCTTCCTAAACATAATACCTAAAAGAAAATAAAATAATCCAGATATAGACTCAACAGTACAGAGTACAGTGAGGCCATTCTCTTCCTTGCTGTGAACACTATGTGTCTTTTATTTTTATTTTTTTAAGATACCATTCTTTACCTCATTTTTTTTTTTATTTTTGGCAATGCAGTTGGCGTTAAGTGACTTGCCCATGGTCACATAGCTAGTAAGGTGTCAAGTATCTGAGGCTGGATTTGAACTCAGGTCTTCCTCACTCCAGGGCTGTATCCACTGTATCACCTACCTGCCCACCACTGTGTCTTTTAATACTTCCTAAATGCACTGCTGGTTTTCTTCAGTTAACTCTCAAACTGTTGATTTGTAGTGAGCTTGCAAACCACTAAAGCCACAAGATCTTTTTCACAGAAACTGACATTTAGCCAATGCATTCCTATCCCATAAAGTTCATTTTTTTAAGCAAGTCTTTCCATGTTTTTTCTAAAATCAACCTGCTCATCATTTCTTACAGCACAGTAGTATTTCATCACAATCATATGTCATAGCTTGTTTAGCCATTTCCCAACAGATGGACATCCCCTTAATTTTCAGTCCTTCTCCACCACAAAGAGAGTTGCTATAAATATTTTAGAACATATTGGGGTTTTTTCCCTTTGTCCTTGATCACTTTGGGAAACAGACCTAATAGTGGTATTGACAAGTTGAAAGGGATACGTAGTTTTATAATTCTTTGGGCATAATTCCAGACTGCTCTCTAAAATGATTGGATCAGTTCACAGTTCCATCAACAACATATTAGCATCCCAATCTTTCCATATCTCCTTCAACATTTGTCATTTTCTCCTTCTATCATTTTAGCCAATCCAATAGGTATGAGAAGGTATCTCAAAATTGTTTTAATTTGTGAGTCCATTTTTTAAACTTAACAGTTTAGACTTTAAAAATGTAGTTCCTGCACTAACATATAAACCTTTTGCCTCTCTTCCCAAATACTTGTTAATATTATTAATATTTTTCTGAACAAAAGGTTACAGAATAGTCTGGTGTAGTTCTAAGAGTTTGAGGGTCTCTGTACTAAGGGATTCAGATAAATCTTGTTCACTGGTACGATCCCATGTTGTTTTAAAATAAATGACAGTTGAGTTCTTTTCCCTCAGTTCACTAAGGCAAACTGAAACCAGCAGTGATCTATCTTTCCATCCTATAGACAGAATTCCTCATAACAGAAAGAGTGGGTATGATTTTAGCAAAGCCCCCCCCACCCAGTCCCAAAACAAAATCAAACAACTTCCTTTATCTGTTTGCATATGTTAATATTCTGCACAATGTGGCTTAACTGCTAGGCTCTTGTTAAAGTGCAATCTAAAGAAGCAGCTATTTTTTGAATAAGGCCAATTTTCTTGACCACGCATATTTCTTATTTGGTCATTTTTCAGTCATCCTACTCTTTGCGACCCCATTTGGGGTTTTCTTGGCAAAGATACTGGAGAGGTTTTCCATCTCCTTCTCCATCTCATTCTCCAGGAAACTGAGTCAAACAGGGTTAAATGATTTGCCACACAGCTAGTAAGAACCTGAGGCTGTATTTGAACTCAGGAAGATGAAGATGAGTCTTCCTGATCCTAGCTCAGTGCTCTACCCACTGCACCACCCAGCTGCCCCATGCATATATTACCAAGGTTTAATTTTTCTTTCTTTTTTTCTTCTTTTAATGGTGTGACTGGATAGGAAGGAGAGAAGCATTGATTTTGTACGTTGAAAAAAATAATTAAAAGCACAACCTATCAGTGTAAATAAACTGATCAATCTCAGAGAGCAAGTTTTGAAGAGGACAGGAGGCATACAGAGATGGGAGAACAATTGGTACCTGAGTGCTAACAAAAGCAACCGTCATAGGAGGGAAAATGATCACAAGAGACAAAGTCTGCCCCACTCCACAGCATTACATATTGTTGGTCCTGCCTG
Organism: Bettongia penicillata ogilbyi; assembly: GCA_023548195.1. Lineage (NCBI taxonomy): Eukaryota > Metazoa > Chordata > Mammalia > Diprotodontia > Potoroidae > Bettongia > Bettongia penicillata. Next base: position 1,125,655 of record JAJHZJ010000084.1, on the reverse strand, counting down.
CAAGCCTTAGCAGGATAAACCTAGGAAATGAGCTCCAAGTTAACTCCCATTGGTTTCCCTAAAATAAGATTTACTAATGTGGAAGTGAAGAAGGAAATGACAAACTCATATCCCCAGGGAAAGATAAATTGCTTTATTCCATTTTCCTGCCGTTCAGCAATACAGCCCAAACAAGATTACACAGTTGAGAATATCCTTGATGCATGTTTTAAATTTCGGCTATTCAGCACTCCTGGGACCAACTGAGATACCCAGACAGGCAGAACACAGCCTGAGCGACCACAGACTATCTGCCACAGAGACAATCACATTCTACAAATACTCAACCAACAGCATTCCAGAGGAAAAATCTTGCCAGAATTACGGAGGATAATACCGCATCTGAGGAAAGCCAAATTGCATCAGTTTTTTCTATCTAATAGGAGAAAAGCACAGTTATGAAAGCTCTAAATCATAAACCCAGCTAAATTCATGCAAATATCTTCAGTTTAACTGCTTCATCATTTGTTTTGCTAAGATATCTAGAAAATACTATACAATAAGGTATCTCTGTATACTAACTCAAGGACCCATCATTTTGTAAGGGCAGTTCTTCCACTAGTCCAGACCTTAACTCTTCTATAGCTTCTTGTTCTGCACATGTTTCAGTCATGTCTGACTCTTTGTGACCCCATCTGGGGTTTTCTTGGCAAAGATATTAGAGTGGTTTGTTATTTCCTTTTGCAGCTCATTTTACAGATGAGGAAATGAGGAAAAAAGGATTAAGTGACTTGCCCAGGGTTACACAGCAAGTAAGTATTTGAGGCAAAATTTAAATGCAGGTTCCTCATGAATCCAGGGCTGGTGCTCTATGTACTGCACCACTTAGCTGGCCCTTCAATAACTTAGTAGACTGTCTTTAAGAAATACTGTGGTTAAAAACCCTTGTCACCTTGCAGTGGTCACGCACCACTCCAAAATGAGGTAGGCTGGTCATCAGACTTACAGTAAAACGTCGGGCATATATCCAAAGCCTTCCAAACTTGGTAGAATATAACAGATTGTGGAATGGTCACCAATGAAGCATCAGGCCATACTTTTTTAGATTGTGCTTCATAGGCTGTGATAATCTGATACAGATCATAATCATTCAGTGCCATTATTAATATTGTTATATATGGTGCTATATATTGTATAACTCTATAGTGTATTTTATATGCTTATACAGCTCTCATCTATAAAATGAAGATATTGGCATAGGTCATTACACCTTTCAAACTATGACTCAGAACCTGGAGATTTTGTGCCACGCAAATAAGGGTTTCATGAAAAATTTCAAAGCAAGTAATATTCTCCAATTATTAAATATGAAGTTATGTAACAATAAACACATATGCAGTCATTTTCAGCATGAAATATGTTTAACTGCCATATTTAGCCTGAAATTTCCTCAACTACCCTTTGTTCTGAGACTTTTCCATGCCTCTCGACTAGCTATGTGTTAGCCATAATCGATATGAATGCTTTTTTTTTGGACTTTTGATTTTATTAGCGCAAGTAATGTCCCCATGAGGAATCTCCTCCTGCCAATGTTGACCTGAAACAGTTCTTTAACTTATCATCTTTCAAAGTTGCCAGAGCTACTCAGTGACTGATCCAGTGAAGCATAGCTAGGATGTGTCCAAGACAAGACTGTAGACCTAAGTCTTCCTAATTGTGGGGTCAGACCTCTACCATATAATTACTATATTATCTCATGATACTGTGATCTAATATAGTGATGTGTCCTTAAATCAATTTTAGGAAATATTAGATTTAACAAGTTCTCGACCTCTAATATTCTCTGAGTCAGATCCTAGGATGGCCAGTTAGTCTCACCATGTTTCAAGGATAGACATTTTCACTTCTAACCCTAGCCTACCGTCTAGTGAATGTATGCCACTTATCACAGCAGATTTAGCAAGAAGGCAGGTGGATCAACTACAAATGCACGACAGCTGAAGAATGCATTTCCTGCTGATGATGAATGACCAGGTGTCCCATTCATTTCATCACTATTGATGATCATCATCATAACCGCAGCTGTTTATAAATACATATATAATATAATCATATAATACGTTCATATATAATCACGTAATATATACTATATTGTCATACAATATATAGCAATAATAGTATATAATTATGTACTATAATATATTTATGTAATAATGTAGAATACATAATAATATATCATGTATCATATCATATATATGATCATAGTATATATTATGTAATATACTACATTACATATTATAACATGTGATGTTTTGTAATATATCATATGATATGTGATATATAAGATAATATAATATATAACCATATCATCAATAATATATAATCATAGTGTTTACATATCATTTTAAGGTGGGAGATAGGTATTATTATTAGTATACCCATTTACAGATAAGGAAACTGAGGCAGACAGAAGTTAAGAGGTATGTCCAGAGGATTAAACAGCTAATAAATGTCTGTGGCAAGATTTGAACTCAGGTCTTCCTGACTCCAGGTCTATTGCTTCGTACATTGTGCTACCTGTTTAGCTGGGGATATGAACTGTACAGGCAACTGTTCCTTTTATTAAAAAAGATCAATTTGTAATATCCAAATTAAATGTTTTGCATGTGGCAGTTAAGCCTTGAGGTTATGTGACTATGTCAATGTCACGTGGCTTAATTTTCCTATTAAACAAATGAAGTAAATAAAAATCATCTATATGCTTTGTTGGTTTGGCCTTCATTCTTGAAGAGGACCCGGGAAATGCCAACATGAGCGTGATATCTTGACTTGCTTGTGAATCGGATATAAGTGTGGCAGAGCTGGGCAAAGTCATCAACCTCACTATCTCCTCCAGGTCACTGCAGTCCAGTTAGAAGACACACATCGAAACGGCTGCTTTGGCCTGGGATATAGTGGGTAATCACCGGGGGAATGGTGGAGGTCACTTTAAAGAATATGACATGTTTTCAATAACTCCTGGTACCAACATCAAAGCCAAACAAAAGATGATTCAATTTGATTCAACTTGTTGCAAAAAATAAAAATGCAGGTATCAAGCACAAGTTTTTAGTAACATTGATACTCAACTTACTGTTTTTAAAAATGGAACTTATTTTTGTTGTGGTCTGGAAAAACAACTGATTTCTGTGGCCTGGTCCTCCTTTGTCCAATAGTCTACCTGCTTTTCCTGGCCATGCCCATTGTCCTCCTATCTGATGCCCCCTCCTTCGTGTCCTGCCTCTTTTCTAGAATATCCCATATCTCAAAATATCTATTCCACTCCAGATAACTCTAGTTTCCCAGCTGTTTGTGTCTCCCTGTCTGTAACCCCAGGGGAGAAATAGCAGTCAGACTCACCTGGGCAGGACATCTCCCCTTTCTGTGAGAACCTGAGACGCTCTGATCTGCCAAGCTGCTTTGACTGCCAAGCTAAGCAAGTTACCCTGAGATGCCTTGGTCAGAGATCTCCCAGCAAGGGCCAAATTCAGAGGAGACTATGGGCCTCTAAGCTATTACAACAGCCTGAAGATCATTGTGCCCTGGGCTTTCTGGTAACATCCATGTTTGCACCCGTTCCCCATCCTGCATCTCAGTGTGAAGGGATCAGTAAATTATCCTAGTTTGGAAACGTTAGTCCTGGCCTCAGTGTAAAAGTGAGGAGAGGTGAGCAGCTTTCTCCACTACCTCCCCCTTACTGTCCCAGCCTCACTCTCTTTTGAATAGTGTTCTAGTTATAGTTTTATTTAAGTCATATGCCAAGAATCTACTGCTTTCAGCACAGACTGTCTCATCAAATTCTTCCACAAAGACCCTTTAATCCTAAAAGTAGATCCTGACAACCTTAAATCTTATATCAAACAAAAGTATAATGTCATAAGCGTCTCTTTTTAAACCACCAGATACCCTATTATTGATCTATTTTAAAACCATTTTATGTCCAATAACCAATTTTTTAATCAAATAAACACACCAAAGAAAGGAGCAAAAATAAACCAAAGAAAACCAAGGAGCTGTAAAATTAGCTGAATTCAACAATCTGTTTAGGTAATTTAAATAAAACCAGATTTGTTTTTCATAACTGACCTGGTTAAATCTGTAATCCTTTGCTTAATTGATGTAGAACAACCCACAAAAGAGAATATTTCAAATATTCTAATAGGTCTTCATAGCATTAAGAAATTCAAGCTGCTTTTTAAGAAAATTCGATTAAATGTTTATGAAACTTTGAAGACTAACATTCTTAATTCTGTTCTACAGTAGGTGCAGAACACACAAACATGGCCAAGTTCCCAATATTCCCCAATTTGATTGTATTCTAATAAGATCGATAAGTCCCTAATTACAAAGAATCAGGGAATTCTTTGTTGCAACGGTTGTGTTGTTGTGTTTGTGCTGTGTTCTCAAAGAGGACCATGACATCAAGAGGATGACATGACTTGCAGTTGACTTTGATTTGAGTGAGGGAGGGCTGGGCAAGGTCACCAGTCTCACTTTCTCCTCCAGAGCCATCTGGGTTCAGTGGCCTGATATTCATCAGGATGACTAGAGATGGCCCAGAATGCAATGTGGGACCCTGGTCCTTTTAGGCTAAGGTCTTATCAGACTCTCACTTTGAGTGAGATACACCCATTCAATGAATAGGCCTCTTTTAAGTAGTTACTCAAGGGATGGCACCTTTTAATAAAAAAAAAATATATATCAAACTGGGAGGGGAAGACCCTCAGGGTTCCTGGGTAACAGGGAAACAGTTATTATTCAGTATTTACATTCACTCTGTGCTAGGTGGGCAGGGACCTGTTGTCCAGTCTATGAGCTCCAGAGTGAACTGGGTTTAAGGCTTGGTCTTTTGAACAAGAAATCTAGCCAGCAAACCCAACTGTTGACAAATGTGCTCAGTTTGTACAGGAGAAAGGTACTTAGTGATCTTCCTTGTTCCTCCTCAGAAAACAAACATTTGAGCAGACAAAGCAGTCCCTATCCCCTCTCTAGTCACCTCCAACCAAAGGCAGACAGCATGGCACAAATACACATATGTAGGAGACACAGAATTTCTTTATTCTGTTCTCTATATCTGGGCTGTTCCTTCTACCCTTTCCCCAATCCTTTCTATTATTTAAGACCTATATTAAGTCTCATATTCTAACTGAAGTCTTAACTCCCCAAGCCCCAAATGCATTCTCTTTCTTCTGAAATTCATCATACTTACAGTCTATAAACCCCTTATTTGGGTGCAGTAATATATTGTCTATCATTTCCAGTTATCTGCATGTGTGTTCTCAACTGGATTGGGAGGTCCTTTTGGTCAAGAATTAATCTTAGGTTCCTTTGAAATCCCCCCAAAGCAGTGGTTCCCAATCTATAAACTGAATCCCTCTGAGAGGATGTGCAGTTGTTTCAGGAGATCTTCATATCTATATGTGCACCAAGGATGGTTACTTCCATCTTCCTTTAGCTCTAATAAAACAGGGGGGTTGACTCAAGATAATAAACTATCTGTATAGACTGACTGAGTGGAAATATATTGTGTATTTTTCAAATGCCCTTAGATACTTTGTGATCAATAAAATACAAATTTTCTTAAGGCATTACTGAATTAATTGTACCTTTTTGTCATCATGCATTTCCTCAGTTATTAACAGTACAACTACTATAATAAAGGGATTTTGTATAAAATTTTCCCAAACTTGGAAAAGTCTCCTCATACTCAGACAAGAAACCACTGTGTCACAGCATCTAATACACACATAACTGGAGTTCAAACAAATATTTATCATTTGACTGAATAACACCATTTATTTACTGACCATCTAGTTATCCCTTCCACACCATAGAGGCTATGGGTACAGTGCCCCCAAAATCCGGAAAGTCCATGTAAAATTTTTTAGCCCTCTCTTTGTACCAGAGAAGAAGTCAGAATTATTATTATATTAAAAGATAAGATACATTGATATTATATAATTATATATATATGTATATATATATAATGTATTTCTGAGTTTCTAAACTTTTTCTGTGTCATCTGCTGGCTTTCACATGTTGTCTGCAACTTCTACAAAACTTCTCTAAAACCCCATTTAATTTCTTACATCAACCCACAATATATTGAAACCACAACGGGAAAAGTCACTATGTGGAAGAGATAACTGGATGTGTTTAATACTGTGCTATGGGGAGAATGACAATTATCACTACTTCCACCCCCACGTAATGTATAAAAGGTTTAAGAAACATAGTTTCTGGGTAATTAATCCTTTCATTAATCACGTTAACAGATAAAAGGGGTCAGTGGCACTCTCAAATGCCAAAGATCCCTCATGGAGCTCCCTAGATGTTTATATGCCCTTGGAAGAGTAGGTGTTCCTTAGGGTGACAATCAATTGGTTGGTTAACAATTAATGAGAAGTGGGTCTATACTATAATGAGAGGTGGGCCTATTCTACAGTGGCTAGGAGATCTGACTCTGATCGCTCTCCCCAGCCTCAGGCAATCTAGACAAAAGATCCCCCCCACCGCCCTAACCTGCCAGAGTAGAACACAATGGGTTTACCTTAGATTAAATTATCTGCAAGGTTTTCTAGTTGGGTGGGGCAACAACTGAATCTAGATAAAATGGTCTAGGTGGAGTAAATTTCTGGGAAATGTCAGGGATCTCTCCAATAATTTGTTATTTAATAACCATTCCTCTCTGCCCTTAGTATAAGTTTCCCTAGGAGAGAAGAAAACCAGGACCTTTCATATTTTAGTTAAGAACTAGACACTAAAGAGCTAATGTATTTTTTTTTGTTTTCCATTACTTCCAAATTTTTTTTCCTCACCAGTGTCCCATCTTAATATGGCTTACCCACTGTGAATCAGCATAGGAAAATATTACAGGTAAGGTACTGAATTTTAATCTTATTTATTTTGGGTTTTTGAGTTAAAAAAAAACTGAGTTAATTTTCTTGCCTTATAACTTGGGGATCAAAATTTCTAAATCAGAGTATTAGAGCTACTTCATAGACGGAAGAGGAAAATCAGAACGATTCATAAAAATGGAGCAGGTAGTGACTCAAAAGGCAGGAAAACACCCTATTTAAGGAAATTAAGAGAGAAAACTCAATATTATTTCAAGTAGAAGACAGTAGAAGTTAGTGTTAAATTGAACACACACTAACTATGTGATCCACCAACCAGTCAGTCACATGACCTTGAATATGTAACTTTCCTCCTTCAGCATTTTAATTTCTCTATCTGTAAAATAAGGGAGTTGGAATAGATGACTCCTAGAGGTGCCTTTTACTAGAAAATTCTAAGAAATTTTAAGATTGAAAGATTGGGAAGACAGTGGGAAGCAAGTTACTTTAAAGACTCTAAATCTTACTTTCCTCATACACAAAGTGGAGTAATGATACTCATCTTCAAGGGTTGTTTTAAAAATTTGGTTGTTAGGTATTAAAGTGCTACATACATGTAAACTGTTCTTATTATAAACATTTCGGTTACATTTCAACATTTTGGGAGATAAAGAATTAGGGAAACACTATAGGATGGTTGGTATCCTTCCCAGCATGAAGAAATGTAATATTGTAGTTCAGATACATTTCACGGTCTACTTAACCTAATAACTGGAGAAAATTGCACCTCAGAATTGCAGATGGTACATGTGAGACTGACTAAAGATTCTTCTTACAAAAATTACAAAAGTTCACATACTCTACATAGAAAAGTGGAGCCAATATGTGAATAGCCAAAATTATACTCCTCAAATTTAAAAAAAGCTATAAGAAAAAAACTAAAACTCAGTTTAATAATAAAAATAACAACCTACATTATTATAAGAGTTTATATTATTTAAAATGCTAACATATACCTTGCTATTCAAAGGGCTAGGGATTCTTGAAAGGTATAATTGTAAATCACAATGTACTATTCAACTTTATTTTTGTAGGAAGGGGAAATATTTGAATTAGAATTTCTATACCTGTGTTTTTCTGATGATGCTCAGATTCCCATGCCATAAAACAAAATCAAGTTTTTGCCAATTGTACAAATGTTCTAGCTTCCAAAGAATCTGTCCTATGTTCCTCATTACCTAACCAAGCACATTGAATCTGATGACCAGTTGGAACAATAAAGTATAGTCCCTTAGATATTTTTTAGGGATTGTTGTCCTAAAATTGATGAGACTACTTTACTGTTTCAACTCATCTTCTGAAGTAACTTGTCTAAAAATATGTCAGGCATTTCTTGTTTGTGTACAGTATAGCTTGGGAGGGTAAGGAAAAGATTCCCTATTCCCAATTAGGAGCTCCTGGTGTTTGTGGTCAAGCAGAGATTTCATCTTGCCTGGGACAAAAAGAAGTTGCCTCCTACTGTTAAGTTTTCCTGACCCTCAATCATATAAATTCATAGAATTTTGTACTGAAAGGTACCTCTAGGGGGTCATCTATTCCAACTAACTTAATTTACATATAAGGAAATTAAACCCCCAAAGCAAAAAGTGACCCATATCAAGGTCACAGAACTGTTCAGAAGTAGAGTCAACACAAGAATCTAGATGTCCACTGCATTATGCTACTTCAGGTAAAATGACATTCTTAAACTTTAACTATGACACAAAGAATTACAGAGAGACAGCAAGGTAGTACCATAGTGCATAGAATGCTGGGCTTGGAGTCAGGAAGATAGACTCATCTTCCTGAGTTCAAATCTGGCCTCAGATGCATGATAGCTGTGTGACCCTGAGCAAGTCACTTAATCCTGTTTGACTCAGTGTCTTCATCTGTAAAATAAACTGGAGAAAGAAATTTCAAACTGCTACAGTATCTCCACTAAGAAAACCCCAAATGGAGTCACATAGAGTTGGACTCAACTCAAATTAAAGAGCAACAAAAGAATTATAGCACATAACAATTCAAATGAATCTCAAATACCATCTAGTTAACTCCTGCCTGAAGTATAAGTCCCTTCTACAACATCTTAGACAAGTGGCCATCCATTCTCTGAAACACAGAGAAGGGGTTTGAATTACTACAAGATAGGTGAGATCATACCTAATTCCATCATCATAGTAAGAAATCTGAAGAAATAGAGTAAAGTAAAAACAAACAGCAAAGAAAGGAGGGGAAACAAATCACAAGAAAGATACACACAAAAAATCAGCAGAAATCATGAATAAAATTTTTTAATTTTTAAGTGATCTAAAATATTGAATAAGTACTTCAGAGTATGAAAAATTGGAAAGTTAGTGAAGGAAAAATACTCAAATACAAAACTCATCATAAATAATTTTTTAAAAAACTCCCAAGAACCTCCAAAATTGTTCAGAAAAACTCTAAAATAGCTAATAAGAGATAAGTATGGAAAACACTGCTCTCAAATAAGAAATAAAAGACAAATAAGAGATTAGGTGAATGATGAAAATTCTAATAAATCAAAATGGTATATTCTGGAGCTGGACTGAGGGGTAATGAAGAGGAAGTATGTTAGATTTAGAATGTAAAAATGCAAAGATTGAGGGAGGGGAGAATCAACAGTACAAAACCAAGAATCAAAAGAGTGGAAGACAAAATGAGATATCTATAAGTCAAGGCAACTAATTTTGAAGATAAAAAATGTGAAGGTGATATAGAATATAGATATAAGAATATGGTTCTTCCAGAAAAGTATTATGAAAAAAAGTCTAAATACCACACTTTGGAAAATAATGAAAAAACATTTTGGAAACATATGTCAAAACATAGATTGGTAGAATCAGGATAAAAGCAGAAAGAAATCTCAAGTTGAATTCACCAAGAAACATCCTGGTCAAGCTTAAACATTTCAACAGTAAGCAAATATTGCAGTTATTAAGAAAACATAGTGTCAACTGCCCAAGACAATGTAAAGGCAAAGAACATCTATCTGTACCACAGAACAGCATATCCTACAAAACCGAACTTAATCATTAATGAAAAGGGATGGACAATTGACAAAAGGGGAGAAATCAAGTTTGTTTTTCAAAAGAAACTAAAAGTGAGCACGGAATTTGACACACAGATTCAAACAGAGGAAACATAAGAAGGTAAGCAGATAGGGAAGGAAACAGAGTAATTAAATAAATGTTTAAATACTTCCAGGGACAGGGGCAGACCAATTTTTTTCCCTACAGATTCTCACCATATTTTAGGATTATTGAGTTCTTAACCTTTGTGTTCATCCTTTGTTGCCTAGGAAGAACACACCATCAGAGAAATGATGACATGACTTGCACTTGACTTTGTTTTGAGTGAAGAAGGGCTGTGCAGGTCACCAGCCTCACTTCTCCTCCAGAGCCATCTGAATCCAGTGACCAGATATTCATCAGGATGACTGGAGATGACCCAGGATGCACTGAGAGACCTTGGCCCCTTTAGGCCAAGGTCTATTCAGGTACTCCCTTAGGATGAGGCAACACCCATTCATTGAATAGGCCTGTTTAAGAGGTAGGCAGGGCATGGCCCCTTTAATGAGGCAAAGAAAAAGAAAGACCTCAGGCTGGGAGGGAAACAGCAGCAGTTACTAATGATAACCACTCTAAAGCTAGGAGGATCCAGGAGAGCCCATTGGCCTCCCACCTTCAGAGTGCAGTAGGTTTAAGGTTTTGGAAAGGACAGAAGGGAAGGGGAGGGGAAGGGAGGGAAGGGGAAGGGAGGGAAAAGGAGGGAGCCACAATCCTGTGAGTAGATGAAGCTGGCTGAATGGGGACTCAGCTAGCTGAGTAACTCAACTCTTCCCCTCCTGTCCCTAAAGAAGCATATGATCCAGATGTGGGAAATCTGAATACACTCCATGGTTGTTCTTTAGTTGTTTCAGTCACATATAACTTTTTGTGACCCCATTTGGGGTCTTCTTGGCACATATATTGGATCAGTTTCCCATTCTTTCTCCAGCTCATTTTACAGATGAGGAAACTGAGGCAAACAGGGTGAAGTGACATGCCCAGCATCAAGCAGTTAGTAAGTATCTGAAGCCAGAACTCCAGGGACAGCACTCTATGAACTGCACCATTTCCATACATATACCAACATCCTGAAAATTCATTCTTTTATGAAAGAGCTATATAATTCACATATGTGTGTATAAATGCACTAACAAGACTGTCATGAACAATTCCAAAAGCATTCAAATATCAGCCCCTCTTTCTCTTTCAAATGGTTGTGTAATATTATTCTTAACAGAATTGACAAAGCTCTCTTTAGCTCCTAGGAACAAAGTGACTAGTTGCACAAAAACAAGGTACCGTATTAATAGAATCTTGGAACAAGTCCTGCAATTGAGATGCAGTAAGCCTCCTAGCATTTACCTGGCTGTTTTACACTTCACCAGTTAAGTTTAAAGATGTCTTTTGACTATGCACACACTCAGCCCACTGTTCATAATCCAAGAGAAGTTAATACAAAAAAAAAAAAAAGCAAACCACTAAATCCTTGGCAAGAAGGCTGAACGGGGGATTGATGACTATCTTTCCCAGCCAAGGTTGAGAGGTCATTGGGATAGATTCCAATGTAATCTTTTTCCAGGTCTCCCATGTACCCATACTCCTAGTATACCAATACTAGGGATAAAATGAAACTGTGTAGCTGCAGATCAAGACTCCTGAACATGGAAGACCTAATCACTAAAAGTGCCCAAAGAAACTTGAAAATCAGGGGCCTCTCATGGGATACCCCATAGAGTTCAGTTAAGGGAAACAACATGATAACCTTGAAAGGATCACTGGAATCAGCAGATCTAGGTTCTCACTAGCGCCACCCTAATTTTTTAACCTCAGCGAAGTTATTTGATCTGTACGATTTTCGTTTCCTCCTCTGTGATATAGGTGGTTGGACTAAAGATGATATTGTACGATTTTAAGACTGTTAAACACAAAGAGTACTAGTGGTGACCAGAGAGCATTACCGGACCACAGTTTCTAAGATATATAAGACAAGCACATAATTTGATGAGTGGGAAAAGAAACTGGAATAAAGAGGTCTTAGTCTTATGGATAGGAATCAGGATCCAGGACATTTGATTTTTACTAGCCTGAAGGCTTCCAGGCTTAAGCATAATTTGTAATGATGTTTAAATTATTTTTGTACTTTTTATGTGCTTCCTATCCCCATACTTTTCCTTATACCCTTAGGCCATTATCTTCATATTCCTCACACCAGAACCCAAAACTCGGCTCATTGGATCCTCTGGTTCTGATAGGTAAGCTTCATGCCTTATCTCAGTGGGCCCAAGCCCTATCACTACTTCCAAGCTAAATATACACCATGACATCTACTCTCAACAAGCATGGATTAATAGGTTTGTGCCAACTGCGAGGAAAGACTAGTGAAATTCCCCAGGGATGTGCTTTGGTTGACTTTGTGAATTACAGTTCTTTTTAAATAACTTGATTAAACACAGAAGGCACCATCATAAGATGGGCAGCTGCCAAGAAGCTTGAGGGAATAATTTCAGAATTAATATGCAGAAAAGTTTCAATGAACTAAAAATGATAGCCCAAATCTCATAAAGTGAAATTTAAGTAAATTTAGAATCCTCCACAAAGTCTAAAGTCTCATCATGGTGTGAAAGGAGAATTTGATTTTTTAATTAATTTTTTTCAAACAAATATTCACTTTTTTCCTCTCATTCCACCTTCTACTTCCCATGAGAAAGCAAAAACACAGAACAAAAACAACTCTGTTACAAATCTTTATAGACAAGCAAAACAAATTCCTCTGTTGTTCATGTCCAAAAAATAATATCACAATCTCTACCCTGAATCCATATTCTCTCAGTCAAGTAACAGGCAGTCCGTTTCATCATGAGTCCTCTGGAGTCATGATGAGTCAGTCACTGCATTGATCAGTTTCTTGAGACTCTCAAAGTTGACTATGTTTACAATATTCTTGTTATTATATGAATTGTTCTTCTATTTCTACTGACTTCATGCTGCATCAGTTCATACAAGTTCTTCTCAAGTCTCTCTAAAATCATCTCTTTCATCCTTTCTTACAGCATAATGGTAAAGATACCACATACCATAACTGGTTCAGCCATTGCAATTGATTTGCAGCCTTTCAGTTTTGCCATCACAAAACAAGCTACTTACAAATATTTTTGTACAAATGGATCCTTTTTCTCTTTCTTTGGTCTCTTTCAGGTATAGACCTAATAGTGATATTGCTAGATCTAAGCATTTAATAGCTTTTGGGGATTAGTCTCAAATTACTTTCCAGAATATCTGGACCAGGTCAACTTGAAGTCTTGAAGATTTATCAGCACAAGCCTTGGCAGGTTCTATAACGATGAAAAATCTTGAAGTACAGTCCTACTAAGTGATGAAGACTGCTTTTCAAGAACCAGTCTAGCTAAGATTGGAGAAACTCATTATCAGTGGACTAGCCACGTGATCATATATGTTGTGGCCATGAAAAAAACATGAGACAAAGACAGTTATAACATAATGCTCAATTCTGTTTAACCCCCTTATTTCTTCAATGGCAGAAGCAGAGTGGTGGAAAAAGGGACAGAGCATGCTATAAATTACATATTTCAGACTGTTTATAAACATTATTTTAGCTGCTGGTACTCTATATGTGAGACCTTTATCTAATAAGCAACAAAATTCTATCACTATCATTCTCAACCTAAATGAAACAAGAAAACAAAAGGAAGTTGCAACTGAATAGAATGATGGCTCATAGAGACTTGTTGGAGAGGCAAATGAAGTTGGAAGAGTTTGTTTGACCAAGCATCCAAAGGAAAAAAAAGAAATCTTTAATGGTACATGTGATCCCATCTTCCATTACAGTGCTTATGATAAACATTTACAAAAAAAAAGACCCCTTGAAGATAGTTAGAGTCTATGGGACAAAGGATGAAGAGATAAATTCTTTCAGATATCTGATAAGAGAACAGAGGTCCAACACACACATAGTCCAAAACACTCATACTAGTACCAGTTGTGGTAAAAAAAAAAATTGGAAAAAAAGCACCCATTGATTAGGGATTGGATGAGAAAAGGTATGATATATTAGTGTAATGGAGTATTATTACTTAGTAGTAAATGATGAATATGAGGAACTCAGAGAAAAATGAGATTTGGATGAACTGATGCAGAACAAAATAAATAGAAACAAGAGAGTAAATGTGTACAGTGACTACAATAACGTAAATTAAATGATCACTAAAAGAAAGCTGAACTATGATCAAATGAAAAACCAATGAAAGTCCAAGAGAAGACAGAATGAAAATATTTGTCTCCCCTCACAGCAGAGATACAGAGGAACAGAAGGACATTTATATATAGTATCAGACGTACCCACTATATTGGTTTTCCCTATATCCTTGGCCCTTACCCATCAATAATACTCCTTTGTAAACAATCGATACAGTTCAAATTAGAAGGGAAACAATTAACCAGAGAAAAAAATTTGCAGCAAGTTTCTGTGATAAAGTTCTCATATCCAAGATATATAAAGAAGTGATATAAATTTATAAGAATTAAATAGAGCCATTCCCCAATAAATAAATGGTCAAACAATGTAAAAAGTCCTCAAAGGAAAAAAAAATCCAAGTTATTGACCAACAATATGAAAAAATGTTCCAAGTTCTGTGTTGATTGTATTTAAAGAAAAAAATAAATTTTATATAATAGAGATTCTCAGCTTTATATATAATTCTCTTTTTTTTGAACTATGATGTATATAGAAATGTCCATATTACTTAGTGTTTGTTAGTTCAGAGTAAAAAAAAAAATTTAAAAATAACAAAAAACCCTTAGAGACTGAGCATGCTATTTGCTTTTGTTTTTATCCACTACCTACTTCCTTTCCAGCCTTTTCTTCTGAAATCTTCCATACTGCTACCTCCTTTCTCATACTCAAGTAAGGATATCACCTCTTATTTTACTGAGAAACCTGAGGTATTCAGTATGAACTAATTAATTCCTTCTCTTGTCTTCATCATAAAACCTCTGGGCTTCATTCTGACATCTTTTTTCTCCCAGTCTCTGAGCATGAGATTACCCTTATCCTTACCCAAGTCAATATTTCAACCCAAGTTATTGATCCCACCCTTCCTATCTTCTCTGGCAGATTACAACCTCAATCAATCAGTCTCTTTCTCCCTATCCTTCTCCTCTCTCAAAAACTTAACCTTTCTTACCCACTGATTCCTTACCTTACAATTATAGACATGCTCAATGTTTCTCTTTTTAAAAATTTTTTTTAAACCTTCACTAAATTCAGCGAAGTCCTAAAATAATTGTCCTATATCTCTGTCCTCCCTTTCTCAGTCATAGCTATTAGTAAAAGCTGCCCACATTTGCAGTTTTCATTCACTCACTCCTCAATCCTTTCTAATCCAACTTCTAGGCTTATCACTTGAGTGAAACTGTTCTCTTCATGTAATGAAGAAGAAAAAGAGGAAGAGGAAGAAGAAGAAGGAGGAGGAGGAGGAGGAGGAGGTTACTTAACTGCCAAAGCTGAAGGTCTTTTTTTCAGTCCATGTGCTTCTGAATCTATCTGTTGCGTCTGACACTGTTGAACACTCTCTCCTGGATGCTCTCTTGGCTTTGGGTTTTCATGACACTAATTCTCCTGCTGCTCCTATGCTGTCTGACTGTTGCTCTTTCTCAGCGTCTTTGGTGGCTCATCATCCAAACGATCCCCTGTAACAGTAGGTATTCCCATAGGGCTTTCCTCCTCGGCTTCCCATTCTTCTCTCTTTTGGTAATCTCACCAGCTCACATGGCTTCAGTTACCATTTCTATGAAGATGGCTCATAGATCTATGTATTCATTCCTACTCTCTCTTTTCAATCCCAAAATACCAGCTGCCTACTGAACATTTTTGAATAGGATGTCCTGCAGGCATGTAACATCTCACACGTCCATAACAGAACTCATTTTCTTTACCACCAAATACATCTTTCTTCCAGGCTGCCAGGTTCATAAAGTTAGACCGTCCTTGACTACTCACGCTCCTTCACTCTACATATCCAATTGGTGGTCAAATGTTATCATTTCTACCTTCATAATGTGTCTCACATCTGACCCCTTCCCTCTACTCATATAGCTAAGACCTTTATTCAGTTCCAAGTTGCCTTTTTTCTATATTATCGCACCAACCTCCAAATTGCTACCCCAGCCTCAAGACTTTCCCCACTTCAGTTTATCTCTTATATTGTTGTAAAAAGTAAGTGTCCTAAAACGTTAACCACACCACTCCCTTATACAATAGCTCCAATATTGTTGTAAAAAGTGAGTTTCCTGAGATACTGACCATATCACTCCCTTATTTGATAAACTTAAGTGACTTTCTTTTGCTTCTAGGATAAAACATACATTCTATTTAGTTTTTGGGCACTTAGGTGGTGTGTACAGGTGGTGATAGAACACTGGGCCTGGAGTCAGGAATATTTGAGTTCAAATCCAGCCTCAGTCACCTTACTAGCTGTGAGACTGTGAGCAAGTCATTTAATCCTATATGCCTTAGTTTCCTCATCTGTAAAATGAGCTGGAGAAGGAAACAGTAAACTACTCTCTACCAAGTATCTCTACCAAGAAAACCCCAAAAGGGTCACAAAGAGTTAGAAATGACTGAAAAACAACTAAACCCCCCCCCAACAATTTAATTCAAGGATCTAAAACAATTCCAAAAGATTCATGATGGAAAATGCTATCCACATCAAGAGAAAGAACTCTGGAGTTGAACGCAGATGGAAGCATACGATTTGCTCTCCTTTTCTTTTGCGGTTTCGTTTTATTTCTTCTTTCTTGTGGTTCCTCCCGTTAGTTCTAATTCTTCTTTACATCATGACTAATGTGAAAATATGTTTAATATGAATGTATAAATAGAGCTCATATCAGATTGCACCTCATCTTGGGGAGGGGGAGAAATTTTCAAACTCAAAATCTTATATAACTGAATGATAAAAACTAAAAACAAATTAATTATAAAAAATAAAAACAAAAAATCTCCAACAATTTAGTTTTTAAAGTCCTTCATAAACCTACCCCAACCAGTCTTTCCAGTTTCCATAGGTAACACTTTCCCTTCTGCACTCTACTAGCCAGCTAAATTGGCTCTTTCTCTTACAATACTCCATTTGCTATCTCCATGCCTTTGTACTGTCTGTCTCCTATGTTTGAAATGTCATTTCCTCCATCTGTCACACAGACTTCCTCTCTTCTTATAAGCAGCACTTTCTATATGAAGCCCTTAGGGATCCACTCCAATTCTAATGCCACACACACACACACACACACACACACACACACACACACACACACACACCTTGTTGTTCCCCTATTGGAATGTAAGATTCCTGGAAGTATGGGTTGTTTCACTATTTACCACATTTGTATCCCTAGTGTTTGGCATATTAGTAAATAAGATTCTTAGTAAATGCTGGCTGATTTAGTTGTTTTCCTTTATCAAAAAAAGAGGGCTCTATCTGGAGTGGAGTGTAAAGGTACTGTTGTAAAACCAAAAGGCATCAATGAAATACATTTTAAAAAATAATTTAGTTAGCCCTTTTGACTTAAATCAGCATATATGTTAAAACTAATAAGTAACTTCATTGCAAAGACAGGTACAGAAGATGGTGAAAATATTAGAAAAAAAGGCAACAAAGGCTGATGGTTTAGAAAACTCGTGTACGTCATGATAAACATTTTCTTTAGGGAAAAGTAGACATGGCATGCAAAAGTATTAAACATAGTTTTTGTAGGAGAAGGGAGACCTGAGAATGTCTGTGACTGATGTGAAAAAAGTCCATGAGTAAAGCAAGGCATGACTGGCAATAAAACAAGGTACCTGTAGAGGACAGAAAACTGGGTCAAAATTTCAAAAAGAGAGGAAAGAGCCAGGGTAATATACTGAATAAACAAAGAAGGAAAAGATGGAGACATATATGGTTTGATGTCAGCTTGTAAAGAAATATCACTTTGTAACAAAAATTGCTATGAAAACTAGAAAGCAGTTCAGCAGAAACTAGCTATAGACCAACATCTCATTCCATATATCACGATAAGGTTAAAATGAGTACATGATTTACACATGAAGGGTAACAGCATGAGCAAATTAGGGAAGCATGGAATAGTTTATCTGTCAGAGATATGGGTAAGGGAAGAATTTATGACCAAACAAGAGACAGAGAGCATTGAAGGATATAAAATAGATAATTTTTATTACATTAAATTTTAAAATACACAAACAAAAACAATGTATCCAAGATTAGAGGGAAAACAGAAAACTGGCAGAAAATTTTACTGTCTGATAAAGGCCTCATTTCTCAAATATACAAAGAACTGACTCAAATTGATAAGAATACAAATCATTCCTCAATTGACAAATGGTCAAAGGATATGAACAAGAAGCTTTCAGAAGAAGAAATCAAAGCTATCTACGGTCACATGAAAAAATTCTCTAAATCATTATTGATCAGAGAAATACAAATTTAAACAACTCTAAGGTACCACCTCACACCTATCAGATTGGCTGATATGACAGAAAAGCAAAACAACAAATGCTGGAAGAGATATGGAAATATAGCACCATTAATACGCTGTTGGTGTAATTGTGAACCGATCCAAAGGACTGTAGAACTGACCTAACAATACCATTACTAGGTCTGTATCCCACAAAGACCAAAGAAAAAGGAAAATGACCTATTAGTACAAAAATATTTATCACAGCTCTTTTTGTGGTAGCAAAGGATTGAAAACTGAGGAAATGTCCATCCATTGGAGAATGACTGAACAAGTTGTGGTGTATGATTTTAATGGAATACTATTGTGCTATAAGAAATGATGGGCAGAAGGGTTCAAGAAAAACCTAGAAAGACTTATATGAACTGATGCAAAGTGAAGTAAGCAGAACCAGACAACAATATACACATTAACAACAGCATTGTACAATCATCAACTGTGAATGACAGCTGTTTTGATCAATAGATCCAAAACAATTCTGAAAGATTCATGATGAAAAATGCTATCGATTTCCAGAGAAAGAACTCAGGGAGTTTGAATACAAATTGAAGTATACCTTTTTTTTTTAACTTTTTTTCTAGTTATTGTTGTTTTGATCTGTATTTTCTTTCACAACATGGCTAATATGGAAATATGTTTTGTATAACTACACATGTATAATCTATATCAAATTGCTTGCCTTCCCAAGAAGTGGGGAGAGGAGAACGGAAGGAAGAACTTGGAAGTCAACATTTCAAAAACATGAATGAAAAAAAATATACAAATTTTCAAAAAAGACCTTGACAGTGAGGGCATTGGACCAAGATAAAGTTTAATATGGATAAAAGAAAAATAGTACCATTGGGTTCAAAACTATTATTTCAAATGTACAAAATTGGGAAATAACTTGAAGTAGTTAAACTGACCATACCTGCAAATATTAATGGACAGAAGTTTCAACATGAGTCATTAGTGAAATATGGCAGTCAAGAAAGTTAATGCAGTCTTTTGCTACATTAAGAGAGGCCTAACTTCCAAGAAAGAGATGCATGTTCCACAGTAGTGTGCCCTGATCAGACTCAATCAGGAGAACTGGCTGAACTGGGGATGCTTGGTCTGATGAAGACAGGAATTGAAAGAAACATAGCTAAGTACTGCTAGCTAAAAAAAGAATTCCATTCTATTCATAAAATATAGTTTCTTTGCCATTCCCCAATCAATGAGCATCACTTTTGTCCAATTCTCTGCCCAAATCTAGTACTCCTTTTTCACAGCAATGACTACTGTTCACTCTAGGTTTCTACACACATTAGACAACTCTTTTCAATATATCTGTTGGGGTCAGAGCTAAGTACTGTTAATTTTATATTTAAATTTATTGGAATCTTTTGTTTTTAAATTCTTTTCATTTTCAAATGTATCCCCACTCACCTAACCTCAGAGTTAACTACTATTTTAAATGAATGTTAGTGAATAGGAAATATTTGAAGTGTTCTTATTCTAGACAGGTTTTTTGTCTGACCCAGTAGTTTGGTAAATGAGAATGTGCTTCAGCCTTTAGCTTCGCATCCAGTAAAACATGATAGAAACTGTTACTGGGCTCTGATTGGTTTACGTTGTCAATCACGTGCTGACTCTTTTCCTGTAAGGTGGCTGGCAGAGTCTTACTACCTCTCCCCAAGATGCACATTCCTCTGCCAGCTGGCCACCAGAGCTGTGTGTTTCTATGCCAGTTAACAAGACAGATCATTTCTAATCTTTTGGAAAAGAACAAGGATATTGTCATTGAAGTATGCTATGGACCATCTGAACAAAAAGAAGAAATAAACGAGGAGTTGGGGAAATAGATGACAAGCCTGTCAAAGAGCTATGCTACGATAGTGAAGGAAGATGGTAATTATACCAGGCCTTTACTATAACTCTCTTTCCAAAAGGAGAATAGTTAATAACTTCTTCACTAGCCTTAGAGATGATTTCATTGTTCAAAAAGTGAAGAAACCAAATAGGAAATTTGATTCTGGATTTGATTCTCCCTAATGAGGAAAGACTGTTTGCCAGAGTAAAAATGATGGGAACTCTGCTTCTAGGGGGAGAGAGGCAACTTCCCCTCCTACAGTTTTTGATAGAGGAAAGGAAAATTAAGCATAATCTGACATGTGCCCTAAATGTTAAGAAAGCTATCTGCAAAGGCTTCAGAAAGATAAAATCTCAAGGACCAAAATGCTCCAGGCAAAGTTAGCTCAGGTAGATCCAGAGGGGGTGGGGGATGCTTAAGAATGAAATTCTGAAGACACAAATTGAAATGATCCCATTGAGCAAGAAAAATAGGATTAGGCAGAAGAGACAAAAGTAGATGAACATGGAATTTACCAATCAATTTATATTTTTACAAAGAAATGTGCAGTAGACAAAAGTAAGGATATGAAATAGCTTCATATGAGAATATGATATGGTGCTTTAAACAGTGCTGAGGTGCCGAAGTTTAGAATGAGCCATGACTGGCCAGAAAATTTAAGGGGCAAAGTTGGTTATTCAGGGTTTTTTAAGCTACATTGGGAGGGAAAAGCCCAAAGAAGGGACAGATACTTAGGGCATGTGATAACTGACAGCAGAGCGAAAGCAAGGGTGTTCAATTCATGTTTTGCTTGAGAATGATCTTTGTAATGGAAACAAGATAGAAACTGAACTTGTGATTTCACTGGCATAGGGAACTCCTAGATGAGGAAAATCCTTCTGGGAAAACAGGCTAGCACCTTCTCTGCAACTTAAAATCTTTTAGACAGGAGTTCTTAGGCTTTCCTGTGTGATAAACAGTCTGGTGAAGCCTATGGATCCCTACTCAGTATAATGTCTTTATGATAGAAATATATAAAATTACAAAGGAAACCAATTATATTGAGATCTTATTACTGTTGTTCAGTCATATCCGATTCCCTGTGACCCCATTTGGGGCTTTCTTGGCAAAGATACTGGAGTGGTTTGCCATTTCCTTCTCCAACTCATCTTACATATTACACAAAATTATGGGACTACCTGAGGCAAATAGGGTTAAGTGACTTGTCCAGGGTCACACAGCAAGTAAGTGTTGGATACAGTTATCAAAACAATTTTTCTTAACAAAAACAAGCCCAGGAGGGGCGGAGCCAAGATGGCGGACTAGAAAGACACACTTGCACAGGGTTCCCCCCACAGCCCATAAAATACCTGTAGAGAGGGATTCTCAACAAATTTTTGAGCAGCAGAAGTGGAGAACAACAGAGTGGAGGACATTTCCAGCCTACGGTGACCAGAAAGACCCACAGAAATAGTTGCGCAGGACACGGAGTCAAAAGCGGAGCCCAGCCTTGGCCAAGCAGTACTGTGAGACTCTGGGAGGAGGCCACCTCGGGAGCAGAATCTCCAGTCACAGTAGCAGGTCCACAGATCCCTCAACCTACAGGCACCAAAGGTCAGTGACGGGGTTTTATCAGCTGGCCAGGAAGGGAGAAGGACCTTCCCATAGCTCCGGCAGCAGGCAACAGCCACAGAGGCAGCACAGCAGCCCATTGTTGGAGTGTAAAAACCCCTGGGTGTACTGAAGAGCTGAGTCTTACCTCAGCCATGGGTGGAGGCCCTGGCAGAGCTGGTCTTTGTCTCAAACTGAATGATGGCTCTACTCATCCAGCTAGTGGAACTGGAGGCCACGTGGCTGTGGAGAGGTATCTGCTAAGATTCTGGGCACAAAAATCTTACCCTGCATCCAGACCAGTACACACTTGATTGTGCCACCTTGGAGGAACTGAGATCTCACAGATTCCCAGAATATACCCTACTCTTGACAAAGGACTCAAAAGTCAAGTAACTGGTTGGGAAAATGCCCAAAAAAGAGAAAAAAAAATAAGACCATACAAGGTTACTTTCTTGGTGAACAGATATCTCCTCCCATCCTTTCCAATGAGGAAGAACAATGCTTACCATCAGGGAAAGACATAGATTCAAGGCTTCTGTATCCCAAACATCCAAAATAAATATTCAATGGGCTCAGGCCATGGAAGAGCTCAAAAAGGATTTTGAAAATCAAGTTAGAGAAGTGGAGGAAAAACTGAGAAGAGAAATGAGAGAGATGCAAGAAAAGCATGAAAAGTAGGTCAATACCTTGCTAAAGGAGACCCAAAAAAATGCTGAAGAAAATAATACCTTGAAAAATAGGCCCACTCAATTGGCAAAAGAGGTTCAAAAAGCCAGTGAGGAGAAGAATGCTTTCAAAAGCAGAATTATCCAAATGGAAAAAGAGGTTCAAAAGCTCACTGAAGAAAATAGTTCTCTCAAAATTAGAATGGAGAAGATAGAGGCTAATGACTTTCTGAGAAACCAAGAAATCACCAAACAAAACCAAAAGAATGAAAAAATGGAAGAGAATGTCAAATATCTCATTGGAAAAACAATTAACCTGGAAAATAGATCCAGGAGAGACAATTTAAAAATTATGGGACTACCTGAAAGCTATGATCAAAAAAAAAAAAAGCCTAGACATCATCTTTCATGAAATTATCAAGGAAAACTGCCCTGATATTCTAGAACCAGAGGGCAAAATAAATATTGAAAGAATCCCCTGATCATCACCGGAAAGAGATCCAAAAAGAGAAACTCCTTGGAACATTGTGGCCAAATTCCAGAGTTCCCTGGTCAAGGAGAAAATATTGCAAGTAGCTAGAAAGAAACAATTCCAATATTGTGGAAATACAATCAGGATAACACAAGATCTAGCAGCTTCTACATTAAGGGATTGAAGGGCGTGGAATAGGATATTCCAGAAGTCAAAGGAACTAGGACTCAAACCAAGAATCACCTACCCAGCAAAACTGAGTATAATACTTCAGCGGAAAAACCGGTCTTTCAATGAAATAGAGGACGTTAAAGCATTCTTGATGAAAAGACCAGAGCTGAAAAGAAAATTTGACTTTCAAACACAAGAATGAAGAGAAGCATGAAAAGGTAAACAGCAAAGAGAAGTCATAAGGGACTTACTAAAGTTGAACTGTTTACATTCCTACATAGAAAGACAATATTTGTAACTCTTGAAACTTTTCAGTATCTGGGTAGTTGGTGGGATTACACACACACACACACACACACACACACACACACACACACACACACAGAGCATAGAGTGAATTGAATAGGATGGGATCATATCTTAAAAAAAGTGAAATTAAGTGGTGAGAGAGAAATATATTGGGAGGAGAAAGGGAGAAATGGAATGGGGCAAATTATCTCTCATAAAAGAGGCAAGAAAAAGACTTTTCAGTGGAGGGAAAACAGAGGAGGTGAGAGAAAAACATGAAGTTTACTCTCATCACATTCGACTAAAGGAAGGAATAAAATGCACACTCATTTTGGTATGAAAACCTATCTTACAATACAGGAAAGTGGGGGAGAAGGGGATAAGCAATGTGGGGGGAGATGATGGAAGGGAGCGCAGTGGGAGGAGGGAGCAATATGAAGTCAACACTCTTGGGGAGGGACAGGATCCAAAGAGAGAACAGAAGCAATGGGGTGCAAGATAGGATGAAGGGAAATATAGTCAGTCCTACACAACACGACAATTATGGAAGTCATTTGCAAAACTACACAGATGTGGCCTATATTGAATTGCCTGCCTTCCCAAAGGGAATGGGTGGGGAGGGAGGGATGGGGAGAAGTTGGAACTCAAAGTTTTAGAAAGAACTGTTGAGTATTGTTCTTGCTACTAGGAAATAAGAAACACAGGTAATGGGTTATAGAAAGTTATCTGGCCCTACAGGACAAAAGAGAAGATGGGGACAAGGGAAGGGGGGGATGTTAGAAGAGACGGTAGATTGGTGATAGGGGCAATTAGAATGCTTGGCGTTTTGGGGTGGGGGAGGGGAGAAATGAGGAGAAAATTTGGAACCCAAAATTTTGTGAAAATGAATATTTAAAAGTTAAATAAATAAATTTAAAAAACCCAAAACAAACAAAAACAAAAACAAGCCCAAATTAGAATTAATTGTATTAATTACCTGGAACACTGAGAGGTTAATGACCCTCCCAGAGTCACATAGGCATTATATGGCAGGGGCAGGATTTGAACTCAAGGTTTCTTGGCATTAGGACAGTCTCTACACACTAAGAGTACACAACAATGATAATGACAAGACAAAAAATTATTAACAGGGAGTTGATGCCCAAGACAAGTAAAAAGAAAATACAAGAGCACTCCAATAAGTGCAAGTCACTTACCCCACATCAACTACATGCTTACTTCTTGAAAGAACTGGAAGATGTAACTGGTGAGGCAGTGATTAGTAATTTTGTTGTTTTTGTTTTTGAGGGGAGGCAATAAGATTTAAGTGACTTGCCCAGGGTCACACAGCTAATAAGTGTCTGAGACTGAATTTGAACTGGGATCTTCCTGACTCCTGGACTGGAGTACTACTTAGCTGCCTTGGATCAATAATATTTTTTTAAATCATGAAAAAAAAATGGTACCATAGGATTGGAGAAAAGTGAATGTCCCAATTTTCAAAACAATGAAGACAACACAGTATGCAAACTATAGAGCAGTGAACTTGACTTGGAATCCAGGGGGACATTCCAGAATGAATCATTAAAGAAATGTGGCTAAACATCTACAAAGGGAAACGGTGATTACAAAAGCCAGCATGGCTTCATTAAGAACAGGTTAGGCCAAACTCACCTCGTTTCCTTCTCTGACAGAACTATAATGTAGATAAGGGGAGTATTGTGGATAAAACGTACTTATACTGTAGCAAGGTCATGATCTAATGCCTCATGTTGTTCTTGTGAAGGAGATGGGAAGACATTAACTAAATGAAAAGTAAAGTTGATGCATTCACAAGAGTCAACAAATTAGCTGCAAATAGCTCAGTGTCAATGTGGCAGGAGGTCTCTAGAGGTATACCACAGGGATCTGTGTTTGGCCCTGAGCTACATACCATTTTTATCAACAACTTAGTTAAAGGCATAGCAATTGGCTAGATCTAACAAGATGAAATTCAATAGAAATGATATGCTCATCAATTTTGCAGATGATACAAAGCCAGGAACGATAGCTAACATATTGAATTAGAGTCAGGATTCAAAGGATCTTGCTAACCCAATAGGCTAATCTAATAATGAGATCAAATTCAATCGGGATGAATGTAAAGTCTTCTACTTGGGTACAAAAAAAAAATCAACTTTTACAAGTACAAAATGGAGTAGGTATGTTTATATAAACAAATGTTCTGAAAAAAGATATTAACGAAGATAGAGACAGAGAGATCTAGGAGTGTCAGTGGAATGCAAGATGAATGACTCAACAGCGTAACGCAGCAGCCAAAAATACTAATAAAATTCTGGGCTGTGTTAAGAGGGGCATAGCTTCCAGGAATAGGGAGGTGAGCATTTCATTGTCCTCTGCCCTTGTCAGACCTCATTTGGTCTCCTGTGTTCACTCTGGGCCACTATGACTGAGGAAGGATGATGGTAAGCTGGAGAATGCCCAGAGAAAGACAACCAAGATGGTGAAAGGCCTTGCATCCATGTCCTATGAGGACTGGCTGAAGGGACTAGGCTCATTTACACTGGAAAAAAGAAGGCGAAGCTGTCTTCAGATATTTTAAAGGCTGTCATGTAGAAGGAGCAGGAGTGATGGGTGATTAGAGGTTGCCAAGCAGCAAATCTAAGCTTCAGGTCAAGAAAACTCTCCAGTAATCAGAACTGTCCAAAAAGGGAAGGGACTACTTCAGTAAGTGGAGGGTGCTCTGTCTTAAAAGCTTGCATGCAAAGGCTGGACAGTCAACTTGTTGGTTATGTTAACACTGGGAATTACTTTTATGTATAGGTTGGTTAGGGTGGCACAGTGGGGTCACAAGATCTGGTTGGGTCTGGGACTCCAGAGATGCCCAAGTGAGTCCAGCAGTTTCTTAAGTTAGGAGAAAAGACATGGCATCCCTTGGAGTCCGCGACATTGGAAATGGTGAAGTAAAAAGCAATGATGTAAAATATTTTCTTCTTGTTTTCAAAGATTAAGAATGTTGTTATCTCTCCAGGTTTTAAAATGATAGTAATTAGAATTCCATTAAAAATTGTAACTATTTTTCCTTCTGATAACTAAGTAAAAATATAATTTTCTTGATGCATTAGGTAGCCTAGTTATTGATGTGCAAATTTAATACTGCTTTGTGTAAATGCTTATTCAAGCAACCACAGGGGAGAGATGCAAATTAAAATTCTTTGGAACTTTCCAGTTTTATTACATATTCATTTAAAAAAATAACCTTGAAGGCAATTTGAATTTGATTAATTTAACTGACTTGATTCATGGGATCATAAGATCTTTGTTCAATATTTATTGAGTATTTATTGAGAATTTATCAAGGGCCTGTTGTGTGTAAGTCATTAAGAGGCATGCCGAGGGACAGGGAGTACAAGATTATAAAGTCTTGGTCTTTGCCCTTGAGAAATTGTAGTAGGGAAGATAAAGACATATATGGATGTATTCTGTCCTCAGTCTTTCCCACCTCCCTGCTCTAGATCAAATTGTCCCCCATGCCCAGAAATCATCCTTCCTCCCACTTTACTTGATGACTTCTTATTCATCCTTTAAAATGTTTCTATGATCATTGGTGCAGGTTGCCACCCATCTGTGTTGTCCCATCCAGGGCTGATGAGCATCTTCCCAGAAGTTCAGTCTACCCAAGCCTAAACCAAATGCCTTCCCTCCTTCCCCATTTGGAAGTGCTAAGTCTAGAGTCAGAGAGACCTGAGTTCAATATGGCCTCAGACACTACCTAGCTGGGTGATCCTGGTCAAGTCTTTGTTTTCCTCAGTTTCCTCAACTGTAAAATTGGGCTAATAAGAGTACCTACCTCCCAAGATTGTTGTGAGAATCAAATAACAATAGAGTTTTTAGCATGGTGCCTGACACATAGTAAGCATTATATAAATGTTAAATATCAGTATTTCTCAGGTCTCATATAATAATTCATTTTGCAAACTGTCTAATGCTATTTTAAAAAATGTAATATTGTGCATTCTAATAATCCATGAAAGCAAGGATCATGGCTTATCAAAGAAGCAGTATGGTGTGAATAGACCATTGCACGTAGAGTTGGGAAGGCCTGAGTTTGAATTCTGCCTCAGACGCTTGCTACCAATGTAGCCACAACACTACTCAACCTCAGTTTTCTCAACTGAAAAATAGGAACGATAGCACCTAGCCCCAAGAATGTTGTGAGAATCAAATGAGATGTTTATAAAAATACTCTGCAAAAATTAAAGTACTATATAAATGCTAGATATTGTTTACTGTTAAGTATTTTTATTGCTGTTATCACGGTTATTATCCTGCAGCACCTAGTACCCTGGTTTGGCACATTGCACCATCATACATTTAGAACTAGAACGAATCACAGAAATCTCCTAGTCTTTGACTTTATAGAAGAGGAAACTAAAATGCAAAGAAGCCAACTGATTTTTCCAAGGTCACACAAGGTAGCAAGTACCAGAGCTCAGATTCTAATACAGTTCTTTTAACCCCAAATCCATGAATCTTTACATATTAAACAAATAGGGAATGAATATACAAAATAGCATGTAACAATGACCATAAAAATAGTGTAAAGTGCTATAGAGTTCCAGGAGAAATTCAAAATGTCATAGCTAGGAAGGCTTCATGAGAAGGCATTTGAAGAATGAAACTGAATTCTGACACAGTAATGAAGGGCAAAGATTTCTAGGCTGAGGGAAGCTTGGACAAAAGATCAAAAAAGGTCATGTGTATTTGGAGCTGGAAGAGACCTTAACCTTAGAGTTCAATCCCCTCATTTTACAGATAAGGAAACTGGCACAGATGTTAAATGACTTGTCCAGGTTTTTACAGCTAGCAAGCATTCAAAGTGGGATGTGAACCCTGGTCTTTGTGACTTCAACCCCATCACTCCATCCACCATGCCATGCTACTTTTCAGATATCATGGCATAATGCATAAGTCATATTTCAAGGGATAGTTCATAGTCATGTTTCATTGGAGCACAGAATTCATGGACAGTGGTCATCTCCAAGTTCTTCCTATCATCTCTATCAGTTAAAAAATAGGTGAGTACCTTTTGCTTTCCCCCAGTGTGTGTGTGTGTGTGTGTGTGTGTGTGTGTGTGTATACATATAAATGTATGTGTGTGTATCTTTACTTATGGTGGTGTATGGTTTGGACAGGGGAGTGACTTGAGGCAGAGGGACCAAGTAGGAGACCACTACAATAATCCAAGAAAGAGGTGATGAAGGCTTAAAATGGGGTACTGATTTTGTGAGCAGAGAGAAGGAGGCAGATTGGAGAGATAGAGAAGTAAAAACCACCAGATTTGCAACTGACTTGATAAGTGAAACGAGAGAATGAAAAGTGAGGGATGCAAGGACCACAAACCCAGTTAACTGAAGGATGGTGACAGCCCCAACCTCAAAGGGAAATGTGGAAGCATACGGGAGTAGGCTAGAGTGGGAACATGACTTATGTATGACTCCACAGAAAAATGCAAACTACCTTGAGTAAATCTAAACAGCAAAAGAAACTCTAACTATCCCACGGGAAACTTGCATGTTAGCCTGGGTCATCTTTGTTTTGTTTCTATATCATACCTGACATGGTATGGGGTTGTTTTAGGAATCCATGATATTGCTTTGTCCTTCTGCCTCCCAGGGCAACTGGCCCCTTGTGAGTAAACTCCCCCAGTTAACCTAATAAAATCTATTAATAACTGAGCTGGTGTGAGTCCCTCTTTCTTTAGTATCTCAATATTCTCTCAGAGGACATGCCACCCTACAATTGGCCCAGTTAGGAGAGAACAGATCTGTCCCCTTATGTTTGATGTATTCAGTAGGATAGTGTGCCCCCTTACAGGAAGAGGGCTAAGTTTGGGAGAAGAGACAATGTGATGAATCTGTGATGTGTCAGAACCCATCCATGCCTTCTGTACAACTTATTTTATCTCACCCAAAATTAAAGGGGGGAAGTGAGGCTGCTGCTTACATACTGATCACTGCCCCCCCAGAGCCTAAAATCAGCCCCGCTCACCTCCTGCTACAGCCATTTACCAAAACCATGAAGTTTTGGCGGAGAGGTTGGTATGAAATTTTCCCAAGTAGCACAAGCATGGCTGTTACGGCACCTGGAGAAGTAGTTAGGTTGTAACTGTCTAGAGGAAGAAGAGAGTTTAAAGAAGTTTAAAGCTTGAACAGCAGAAGGAGGGGGCAAAGTAGTGAATATTGAGGGCAAGGTAGATATCATAATATTGGAGGCAAGTCTCAGGACTATCTCTTTCGGGGAGGAAGGAAAGAAACCCATCTTAAAAGTCTCATTTCTAAAACATAAAAGGAACAGAGTCAAATTTTCAAGGCTAAGAGAATTAAAGAAATGCAAATTAAAACAACTCTGAAGTACCACTTGTATCCATCAGATTGGCTAAGACGACAAGAAAAGAAAATGACAAATGCTTGTGGGGATATGGGAAAATAGGTACTGTGAACCAGTCCAATCATTCTGAAAAGTAATTCAGAAATATGCCCAAAAGCTATTACACTATTCATACTCTCTGACGCAGCAATACTGCTACTAGATCTATAACCCAAAACAAAGAGGAAAAGGTCCATATGCACCACGGTATTTATAGCATTTTATTGGGAAATGGCTGAACAAGTTGTGGTATATATATATGTATATAGGTGACTGAATACTATCGTGCTGTAAGAAATGATGAAAAGCATGGTTTCGGAGAAACCTGGGGAAGACTTATATAAACTGATTCAAAGCGAAGTGAACAGAAAAAGGAGGATAATTTGTAGAGCAAACAGCAATAAAGATAGTCAAGTTTGAAAAATCTACTAACTCTGATCAACACAATGAAGGACCACAATTCCAAAGGACACAGGATGAAACATGCTATTCACCTCCAGATAGAAAATTAATGGACTCAGAGTACAGATACTGAAATATCATTTAAATGTATAAAATACACACACACACACATACACACACATATATATATTCTCTTTTTCTCTTTCTCCTTTTTTAGGGGGAGAGGAAACATGGCTAATGTAGACATTTGTTTTGTATAATTTATATTTGTAATAGGTTTTATTTTCTTTATTTCTCAGTTGACAGAAGGGGAAGAGAATTTGGAAATAAAAATAATATAAAATCGAATTTTTAAAATTAAGTTTAAAAAAGGAAAGAGATCTCCTTGCCCTATGGTCACATACCCCTTGGGGACAAACCACAATCCTCACTTTGGAGACCTCTAATACAAAGGACTTATGAGAGATAGGAAGGGGCCACTCAATCCAGAGGAAGTAGACTGGGGCCATAACTTGGAGATTCTTCAAAGTAAAATATACGGATTTTGGCAGTTTACTGAATACTTATTTTTCTCGAAATGTTGCCATCTTGTAAATTAAATTCCTGTTTCATCCTAGCTATCATTAGGCAAAAATTCAAGCTGATGAGGTAGGACAAGTGCTTTGATTGAAGCCCAGAGAACAGCCCATTCTGCCCTTAAATGGTTATAACTGTGTCCAACAACTATTTACATCAAGTGCTGGTAGAATATTAGCTAAATAAATACCTCTTCCCTGGGTTTTGGAAATGTCTTACGATTTATATGAATCACACTTACCAAAATGTGAGCCCAGCAAGGACTACCATTTCCATGTGTTTTCTTTACCAATTCATTCAAATAGCCATTTTGTAGATAGCTCTAACGATTTGTAAGCCAAAAAAGATGACTTCAGAATGGCTTAATGGACCCTTTATATTATTTTTACATTCTGTTATTATATTCTATTACATATATCCAGGGCAGCTGGGTGGCACATGGATAGAGTGTCAGGCCTGAAGTCAAGACTTCCTGAGTTCAAATCCAGCCTCAGACACTTCCTTGCTGTCTGACCCTGGACAAGTCACTTAATCCTGCTTGCCAAAGTTTCTTTATCTGTAAAATGAGCTGCTAAAGGAGATGGTAAACGACTCCAATATTTTAGCCAATAAAATCCTGAAGAGCCAACAATTTAAAAACAACTCGACAAAAGCTTACATGTCCACAAACCTGGGCAAAGCTATTACTTTCCGTAGCCCCTTCAAAAAATGCACACTGGCATCAATATAATTTCAAGTCACTAGAAACACTTTCTTCCAACCTTTAGGGTGAAAAGATTACAAACTTAACACTGCTAATCACCACTAGCTTAATTTCAATAAGATAGCAAGCTCTGAAGCACTTCCTGTGAAAATTACGCCTCTAATAAAGAAAAGTCTTCCCAAGCAGTGTTTCCCCCAGTGTGTCAAGAATAAATCAAGCCAAACAAAATAATTACTACCATTCAAAAGCTTCACAGTTTAAGGCTCATTGTTTTTTCAACCTGACTCAAAATTCACTGTATCTAGTGAAATGTTGAAAGAAGAGAATTTTTTATTTAAAATAATCATCGCATTTTATAATTAGTTACAAAATATCTCCCCCAAACTAAATATTAAAAATCAGACACCAGAATAAATGGACATAATCTATTAATAAGGTGTGATTCACAAGTAAATGTAGACACTCTACAGATTCACACACATTCAGAAATTCAAAACTTCTCCAACTCAGAAAAATGAGAAGTATTTTGAAGTGGCTGGGGGGGAAGGGGGCTTTGAGTCAGGAACCCACCTCAGGGATATGATGGCTATGAGACCCTGGGTAAGATATTTAATGTTTCAGTGCATCCAAACAAGCTTCTAAAACTATCAAGTTTCAGAACCATCACTGATCTCTCTCCATTGGCAGAAGGGGTTTCCTTCTGGAAAATTCACTATACTAGCGAAACTACAAGTTTGAAAAATAACCCTTTCTCAAAATTCACACTAATCAGATCTTGGCCAAAGTTTACCTTTGAACTCTCTTTGAATAAAGAGTTTGCTAACTAAATTAACAGTGTAGAGCAAACAAGACTGCAGGAGAATGTTTAACATTATTTAACAGAACAAACTTTATTCAAGCTGTTAAAAGCATACAAAGAGCAGAACATCGATGCGCTGAACAATATTCGGAGGAAAATGACGAGGAAGGTGAAGTAACACTATGGTCATATGACGAATGGTTGAAGGACCTGAAGATGTTTGGTCGCAACAGCTATTTCTAGGAATAGAATTTCGTTTTCATCGATATAAATGTCCTTTGAAATCTGAACTAAAATCTACCATCTTATTCTCTCCCTCTCCAATTCCCACCACTGGTACTTTATCAGCTCCCTGGAACAACACAAAATAACCTAGTCCCTCTTATGCATGGCAATCCTTCAAATAGTTAGGAAAAAAAGTTTCTTTCACCAAAATTCCAGTTCCTGAACCCTTCCTCATATAACAATATTCCCACCTCTGGGCAAGTGCCAACTTATCGACATGTCTCTTAAAATGTAGCACCGAGAACTCAGTGCTGGCCTGAGGAATACTGAATACAGATGTATATACTGATTTTCTGTTGATATAGCTTAAAATGGAGGGAAATTTTTTAGCTAAATTTGTTACGTTGTTAGTTCCCAACAATTAAAACCAGGAGGTCAACTGGAATGGGGGAAATCCTAACGATCATCCAAAAATAGATACCACGATGAAACTACTACATCTGTAAATGTGATTTTCAGGAACTGAGAAAAGGGTAAAAATGTGTGTAGGCAGTGTACACTGTGATCAAATGCTTGTCCACTTGAAATATGTAAAATCTAACATATAAACTTTCATAAGAAAGCAAATGCAGTGGATTTCCTTCTGCATTAAGACAAGAAGAAAGAAATTAGTAAGAGATCAGCCTTTACCACAAGTCATTTCAGACTAGTTTCATTGTATCAGATAAGATACCTCATAAAGAGGAACCATGGGATGGCAAAACCAAGTTTAAATCCTAACCCTGATAAACACCAGCTATAAGACCCAGAGCTACTCTCAATCCAACAAGCAATTCTCTAGGAATCTAAGCTGTAAAAGACCTGTTGATCTGCATCAGTGAAGACAGTGTCAATGAAATAACAAAATGAGACTAATAAGGTTAGTAACACAGGATGCCTCTGCCCATACTAGATGCTTACCTACAACTCCTGGGATGTCTAGTAATTCTGTACTGAAATAATATCAGCTGGATGTATCCTGCGCAGATGGGAGCACTTGTGGTATGCCAAGTGAGAGGCTGGATGGAGTTCTCTAAAGATGGATAGGAAGTTTCAAAGTGGCAGCAACCAGAGTTGAGGCCAAGGATAACAGGGGAAAAAAATGAAACAACAAGCAACTAAGGACCTACTATGTGCCAGGTTCTAGGCTGATAGTTTGATGATATAAAGACAAAAATGAAACAGTCTCTGTTCTCAAGAAGTTCACTGTGCTTTATTGTAAACTGTTTAAAAGAAGCACATACAATATAGATGCAAAATAAATGAGGTAAATCTTGGTCAAAGTGGTTCCAAAAGGGCCATAGCAGCTGAGGGAGATAAGGAAAGTCTTTATATAAAAGCTGGCACTTGGGCAGAGTTCTAATGTAAACTAGGGATTTTAAGAGGAAGAAGGGACATGGAAGGGCAATCTAGAAATGGGGGCCAGCCAATGAAAAGGTGTGGAGAGGAGAGATGGAATGTCACATGTAAGGAATATGAAAGCAAGTATGGTTGAAATAGCATATGGGTTGGGGAGTTATGTATAATTAATTTGGAAAAAGCAGCTTAGAGTCAGGTTGTGTAGGACTTTAAATGACAGAGCAATAGGGAGCCAGAGTTTACCAAGTTGGAGAGTAACACCTACTATAGATCTACTCTTTAGGAGAATCTCTTTAAGAGTTATATGGAGAATGGATTAGAAGGGAGAGAGAGAAACTAAGAAAGAAGAAAAATTGAGATGGTGAAGAAGAGGGCTTTCTCTGACATTTGGACAATCCCAAGGTTAGCAAGAATTTTCCCCTTTGAATTTGTTTTGCTTGACTATATAAATTTGTAAGTGAGGGCTTATTTTTTTTGCTTTCTCAATATAGGGGAGAAAGCAGAAAGAAAGAACATCTTCATGAAAATAAAATAAGATATATTTTTTTAAACTTTTCCCTTTCAAGTAGAACCAGGAGAACATTGTAGGTTGAAAAGATCCAGTGGGAAACTGGGGCTCAGTAAAATGGTTTTGAGTGGATGATGGACCCAGATTGACTGGAGATACCTGAATGTGGCTGAGAAGAAGTTAGGAGTTAATATGTTGCCAAGTTGTTCATTTTCTCAAATAGTAATTTTATGGCATTTATCTTGAACCTGTTGTTACAGACGGATTAGGTGACTTTACAAATTTGTCACTCAAAACAATTAAACCTCATTAAATATAGACAAGTAGCATGTTTCGTTCATAATAATTACAGGACCTGGAGCTGGGAGGTAAATTAAGAGATTATCCAGCTCAATCTCCTCCACAAATGAGGAAACTGACGATCAGAGAATGGGAGTTGTCCAATGTTCCAAAGCTAGAATTTCACCCCAGGTTCTCCAACTGCAAATACTACATCTTGAAAGATACCAACCTGAGACATAACCTTCTAATTTCTGCTTCACTATCAAAGGCATCACTGTTGTCACTTTCAAAATTTGTAGCCTTGAAATAACTATTTACTTCTCTCTACTTTGTCTTTCTACATTGTTGTCATTCAGTTGTTTTCAGTCATGTCCAAGGCTTCATGATCCCTTTTGGGGTTTTCTTGGCAAAGATACTAAAGTGATTTGCCATTTCCTTCTCCATTTTACAGATGACGAAACTGAGACAAATAGCGTTATGTGACTTGCCCAAGGTCACAGAGTTAGTATGTGTCTGAGGGCAGATTCGAACTTTGTTTTCATGACTCCAGGCCTAGCACTCTATCCACTGTACCACCTAGCTGCCCCTCTATATTTCTGACTCCTGTCTTGCTCTATTTCTCAATTATAATCATTCTAGGCTCTTCTAAATCACCTTGGCTACTATAAAATTTACTGGTCTGATTTCAAATATGTCAACTCCTAATGTTTTTAACTCTCAAAGCTCCTTGATTTTGGATATTAATTTTCTCCTGGGCTACCACCACATAGCTCCATTTTATGCCGATCCAGGAAGTTCCTTCTAAATTGGGGATAGGAAATAGAAAAGAAGAGAATGCTAAGTCCCCAGAGGACCTATTAAACTCAGCCAGAAAATTAATTGAGATGGAGAGATGAGCATCTCCCTCCAAGAGTTTCTAGCATCACAGAATCATCAGCTTTTAGAACTGGAAGAGACGTTACATATCACCTAATTCAACTTCTTCACTTCTGAACATGAAGAACCCAGAGAATTTGAGTAATTTCCCCAAAGTTACATAGTCAATCATGAGCCCATAGAAATTCGGAGCCTGAAAGGAGACTGGTAATCATTTATTCCAATCTCTTCATTTTACACTGAGGAAAGCACATACCTTGGGATGTTATGTGACTTGCCCAAGGCCACACAGTATCAGAATCATGACTAGAACACAGATGTCCTGAGGGTGAGGTACCTAAGTAAATGCTTAGTGTACTTTGCAGTTTGAGAAAAGAAGTCATATTAATCCAATGATTTATATTTGCTGAGTGGTATAAAAAATGTTACATGAGACATTGCATAACTGAGAAAGAGATAATAGATGAGTAGCTAGAAAAGTATTTGTGATATCTCAGTGATATCTGATATCAAAGAAAAGGAAATATTCCAGCACATTGGGTGGATTCTTTATGGAAGATATATGGAGTCATAGATAGGAAAAGAAGGCATAGAAATGTTATGAT
Source organism: Bettongia penicillata ogilbyi (assembly GCA_023548195.1). Lineage (NCBI taxonomy): Eukaryota > Metazoa > Chordata > Mammalia > Diprotodontia > Potoroidae > Bettongia > Bettongia penicillata. Next base: position 1,089,360 of record JAJHZJ010000084.1, on the reverse strand, counting down.
ATAAATTGGTGGAGGGAACAGTCACACTACTGAAAATTATTGACCACAGTGACACAACTACTGGTCTAATATGAGAAGACATTGACTTCTCTCAGCTTACTTCAGCAATTAAAACTTCTTTTTCAAATAACAAATAGTGTGTATTTTTCTCTCCTTCTCCCTTTTCCCTGGAGGAGTGCAGGGATGGAAGGTATGCATAAAAAATATGTATGGCCAAGCAGAACAAATTTACATGTTGTTCATATTTTCCATCTCTCACTTCTCTATCGGGAAGTGGGCAGCATTTTTCATCTTTGGTCTCCAGAATCATGATTTGTCCTTGAGTTCTTCAGTCTTTAAAAATTGTTTGTTCTCCTGATTCTGCTCCTTTCATTCTCTATCAATTCTTCCCAGACTTCTCTGCAACTACCATCTTTACCACTTTTTAGAGCACAACAGTATTCTGATTTGAATTTGTATATCATATATCAAGTTGACTTCGTATACCATACTTACTTAAGGCAGTCTCCAATGATGGGCAACCCCTTGGTTTATGTTTATCACCACAAAAAGAAACTGTTTCTCCCCTCAGAGTATCCAACTCTCTAGGAAAGGATATGCCAAGAGGAGATGGTTGATGGAAGTCTAGCCCTGGGAGATTGCTGGATGCCAAGAGAGTGATTTGTGCGCTCCTTTGTCATAGACTTCTTCCAGGGTCTGAAACCTAGCTTAGCAAAGATTCTACTAACAGGCTACAACCTCCAACATCACCCTGATTGTGTGTAATTCAGTCCTTTCCTGTAGGAGGAAGGATTTGAGGAAGGTCTTAAAGGAAGCCAGGAAAGCTAGAAAGTAAAAGTGGGGAGGGAGAGCGTACTAAACATGGGAGATATGCAATGCAAATGTGGAGTTGGAAAATGGAGTGTTTTGTGTGAGGAACATTAAGTAGACTAGTGTGGCTGAATCATGGAATGCATGGAAGGGACTAAGGTGTAAGAATACTGGCAGAGTAGGACAGGGCAAGGTGATAAAGAATTGTAAATGCCAAACAGAAGGGTTTCTATCTTATCCTAGAAGCTATTGGGAGCCACTGGAATTTACTGATTGGGGTACGGTTAAAACAGCTACAATTAAGGAACACCACTTTGGCTGAATACAAGACGATTCGGAGTGAAAAGAGATTTGAAGCTAGGAGATCCATCAGAAGCCTATTGCCATAATTAAGGGATGAGGTGATGAGGGCCCCTAATAGAATTGTGGCTGTGTGAACAGAGAGAAGAGGACCTACATGAGAAATTGTGAAAGCAGAGAAAAGATGTGACAAAAGATTGAAAATGAGGGACAGGTGACATGAGTCGGGATAGGGGAGAGGGGCAGGAGGGGTCAAGGATGACACCAAGATTTTGAGCCTGCCTGGGAGAATAGCAGTGTCCTTGACAATACTAGAAAGTTAAGAAAACGGAAGATATTGAGGGGAAATTCTGTTTAGTCTGAGATGCGAATAAGATATTCAATTCAAGATATTGAAAAGGCAAAATTGTCAGAAAAACATTTTATAAAATTCAAAGTGTTATATAAATGTGAATTATTCTTATTTATCACAAAGCTTCTGACAAACTAGTATATCATGGAGATATATCTCCTTTATTAATAGGGCTATCATTTTTACTATTTTTTACTATATTTTACTTTCTCTTAACAACGTTTAATTCTAGAGATGTTTCTCAAAACATAAAATTCTGATCTTAGCCTAACATATACATTTTCAAGAACACAGCAAAACTTCTTTTAAAAACTTTTGAAGGAAAATAATTTTCTACTAAAACATTTACAATACCTCATATTTTATTGATGTAGCACCAGAAGCTATAGTGACAGCCAGATGTCAGAAGTTTAGAAAGAGAAAAATGTATCTCAACAGATCAGCTCTTTCATTTCCTGGCCTCCTTCCAGATATGTATAAAAGGGTATTTTTCTAATAGCTCAAAACAATTATCCCCAACTAACAAGCTTTTAGATAATGTCCTATGTTCATTTTAATTTAAAAAGAGAGTAGGAAAGCTCCAATAGGATACTAATAAGATTCAATCTAGCTGAGCAATCTTAAGTCATCGGAAACTCTAGAGACTGCCACTCTGAAGTTTGTTTCCTGTCGGACACCATCAAGCTTTGCCTCAAAAGTCAGTTGGGAATCTAATCTGGTCCACGGGATTAAACTAAGCCTCTCCCAGTGGAAACAAGCTGTACATTTGTTAGAAAGGACTTTATGTAAAACAAGTCATTATATTTGCATTTCTTGTCCCCTTTGGCTTCCTCAGAAAATTATGAACATCCAAGTAAGTACTCTACTAAACACTGGACTTTGGAAACTTACCTCCTTTCACCTTTGGACTCCAAATCTAAAACCAGTTATTAGCTTGTTGGACAGAATAATAAAATCCTGTGTAAAAGCATGTTTGTTGAGGCTTGAAAGGTTATTTTTTTCAAAAAATTCAATCAAGTAAAAATAAAATATTATTAATAAATTAAATAAATTAGTCAAGTATATCTGGATGCTATAAATAAGCTGTATTTCATGTAGTACAAAGACAAAGTCAGAAAAAAATATCACCTTATTCAAAAATTAAAAAGCATCCATCTGGGAATCACGGAAGCGTAGAGAAGAGATTTTAAAAAAGATATTTTTCTCTAAGTATAATTTTTTGCCTAATGGAATATCATTTGATTTCATTCTTATCTTTTATTATAATGCACAGGCAATGAAAGACTAATCCTACAAGTGAGCAGCTGGAAACCAGCAGATCTGGAGGCTATCAGTCCAATGTCTGTCTAGACATTTTTGCTGTTCAAACCAAAACAGGCAAGCCCACAATGGATTACTTCTGACTTTCAAGAAAATAACCAGAGGAAAGGAAATGAATAGAAGTTTTCAGATGAAGAAATTAAAGCTACCTAAAGTCAAATAAAAAAGCTCTAAATCACTATTGATTAAATACAAATCAAAACAACTCTGAAGTATTATATCACATCTATCAGACTGGTTAATGTGAGAAAACAGGTAAATGATAAATGTTGGATAAGATGTGGGGAAAATTGGAACACTAATGCATTGTTGGTGGAGCTGTGAACTGATCCAAAAATTCTGGAGAGCAATTTGGAACTATGTACAAAGGGTTATAAAATTGTTCATACTCTTTGACCTAGCATTACTACTATGAAGTTTATATCCCAAAGAAATTATTAAAGAGGGAAAAGGACCCACATGGACAAAATATTTAGCAGTTCTTTTCGTGGTGACCAAGAATTGGAAATTGAGGGGATGCCCATTAATTGGAGAATGGTTGAACAAGTCATGGTATATGAATGTGATGGAATATTATCGTTCCATAAGAAATGATGAGCAGGTGAATTTCAGAAAAATCTGGTAAGATTTACATGAACTAATGCTGAGAGAAGTGAGCAGAACCTGGAGCACATTGTACACAGTAATGGCAACACTGTACAAAGACCAAGTTTGATTTGACTTAGCTCTTCTCAGCAACGCAATGATCTAAGACAACTCCAAAAGACTCATAATAGAAAATGCTACCCACATCCAGAGAAAGATATATGGAGTCTGAGTAATGATGGAAGCATGGTACTTTCTCTTTTGGTTTTTTCTTCTCATAATTATTCCCTTTTGGTCTGATTCTTCTTTCTCAACATGAATCATATGGAAATATGCTTAATATGATTGAATATGTATAGTCTGTATCAGATTGCACACTGTCTTGGGAAGGAGGGAGGGGAGAGAGGGGGAAATTTTTAGAGCTCAAAATTGTATAAAAATGAATGTTGAAAACCAAAATTAAATTTATTAATCAATTTCTTAAAAAAGGACCAGAACCATTAAAAACACAGTCACTAAATTTAAAGACGATGACAATCACCAAATCAGTTCAAATTATTCCTTATTAAGTTGTGCGCATTTCCTACAAAGTTTCCAACACCAGAGACAATCTAAAAGATAATTTATTAACAGTTTCCAATAGCTTTTCTGACCTTTCTCAAACTGCACTTTCTGTTCAGATTTACAGTTTAATATTCCACCAATAGTGGAGCAGCTAGGTCATACAGTGGATAGAATGCCAGTCCTGGATTCAGGAGTACCTAAGTTCAAATCCAGTCTCAGACACTCAGTAGGTCCAAGTAACCTAAGCTCTGCCTGCTTCAGTTTCCTTAACTGTAAAATGGGTATAAATAAAAGCACCTGTCTAGGTGACTCCAGACAAGTCACTGAGCCCTGGTTGCCTCATTTTCTTACCCATAAAATGAGCTGGAAAAGGAAATAGCAAACCACTCCATTACCTTTGTCAAGGAAAATCCCAATGAGGCACAGAGTCAGATATGACTATAACAACAAATTCCACCAATAGAATGTTCTCTGGAAAGTTTAAACATTAATAACTGACATAATTTTGTGGCTGTCCATATCAAAAGCAGTACTAACCAGTTCAAAGAGATGGAACTAAATAAAAGACAAACAGAAAACTGGCATGTTCCACTTAAGATGTAGTTGAGTCTTTGACCAAGTTTCAAATAAATTGGCTAAAGTATCTAGACATAGCTGCCTCTGTCTAATGAAAGCAGCTAGGATTTATACTGCATTTTAAGTTGTGCAAAGCACTTGGCAAATATTAACATATTTTATCTGCATTTGGCAAATACTAATACTTTTTATCTTTAGAACGACCCTGGGAAGTAGGTAATAATATTATCATTTCCAGTTTTACAAATAAGGAAACTGAGGCAGGAGTGGAGGTTAAGTCACTTGCCCAGGGTGATTTAGCCAGCAAATGTCCAAGGCAGGATCTGAACTTAGCTCTTCCTGACTCCAAGTCCACTGCTCTCCCCACCAGGTCATACAACACACATGAGAGTTCACACAGAATTCAGTGATCTCTCTGTCCCCTCCCCATCATAGGACCTGCCACAAAACCTACACATCTTCCTAAAAAATTTACTGGAATGGGAAAGTTAAAAAACTCAATGCTAAAATATATTTTTACTATGATGAAATGCCTCATTTTGCCTGCCATATATTTCATAAGGCATGTAATTGGTAGAGTAAAAAAAAAATCAGAAAAACAAAACTTCACCTGTGTTTTAGCAATTATTAAATACTTTGGTACATTTCTCTCTTCCTTGCAACCAGCACACAAATGTGCTATGTTGAAAATAAACTTAAAAGGCAATCTGGAAGATTTAAATTCTCTTTAAGAGAAGAAATGGGCGTAATTCTCCTATCAGGCCTAGATCAAGCATTTGAATACTAAAGTATTAGAAATAAAAATAAAATGACAGAGAAAAATATTAACAATTTTTACAATTTATAGAGGGCTTCTAGCTATGCAAATATTTCCACAATCTGGAATTTAAGAGCCACAATTCTAAATGTGACTTAAGGCCTATAGCCACCTTCAAACTCCATTATTTTATAAAACTGAGCTTTTGCGGAGAGAGGAGAGAAAGATGGACCCTCCAAATGAAGGCTAAGGCTAGGTAGAGGGCAGCCAGGTGGCACAGTGGATAGAGCACCTGCCCTGGAATCAAGGGGACCTGACTTAACACTTACTACCTGTGTGACCCTGGGCAAGTCACTTAACCCCAATTGCCCTCCTCTCAATAGATAGATTAGATAGATGGATAGATAGATAAAAAGGACTAGGTCAATCTGTCTACTGAGCCCCACTCTACAAGGGGGATTTTACAGCACACCTAGGTTGTGCACTGGATAAGGTGCCACATCTCAAGTCAGGAAAACCCAGGTTTCAAATCCTGCCTCAGACACTCAGTAGCTATGTGACCCTGGGCAAGTCACTTCACCTCTACCTGCCTCAGCTTCCTTAACTGTAAAATGGGGATAATAAAACCACCTGTCTCCCAGGATTGTTGTGAGAATTAAGTAAGATATTTTTTGTAAAGTGCTTAGGACAATACCTAGTACACATTAGGCACTAAATAAAGGCTTCTTCTCTTATTCCTTGAAAAATAACAGGGCATTTATTTAACAGAAGTTAAAGTTTTCTCACCTGTGAAATGGGGATAATAACAGTGCTTTATCTCCCAGGGTTTTGTGAGAATAAAATGAGATCATATGAATAAAATACTGCATACCTTAAAGTGCTATGTAAATGCTAGATGTCATTGTTATTGTAAGGCATGTGACTGATCAGGAAACAGCCAGTCTAAAATATAATGAAAGAAAAACAATCTGCAAGTTTGGAAATTGGAACATGTTACGAATACATTTTAAAATGAAGACAGGTGGTGATGGATAAAAATGCAAACAGAAGGATTGTAGTGTGTCCAATGGATATTAGAAAAGTGAATTGTAAAGTGTGATGTTGTCAGCTTTCATCCAGAACCATCCAAGGGAGAGACATGAATATTTAGTTCCTAGAATTGGAAGGAACCTCAAAAGTCATGTAGTCTAATCTTTTCCTGCCCATTTAAAAAGTGTGAAGGTGTTGGGTTCTACAAGTGAATAAATCATTTATTAAGCATTCACTCTACTCAAAGTACTGAAGATCAAAAGAATTCTATGAGGATATGAGTTTATATCTAGGTTTTTAAAAACCATATTCTATCCTAGTAGCACTAAAATCTGTTCATATCTTTGGTTCTAAAAATCATGTGCTAGTGCAGTTAAATGTGTTTTTAAGAGATAAAATAACTCCCAGATAAAAGCTGAGAATGCATTAATTTCATAGCCCTTTAAAACTGTGTATGCAGCATGCCTTAAGGACTTAGGTTATAAACCTGCAAGAGATCTAGAGTAGATAATCAGAAGCCACATATATCTGGATGATGGGCAGTTATCAGAAGCAGGGCAAGAAAAGTCTAGTGACTGTGGAAACCTATTCCAACTAGAAAAGGACTATGCCAGTTTGTATTTAGAATAGTAATGCAACAACAAAATCCAAAGCCTTTCTCCTAACACCCAATAAACTCTTCTGCTAGCAAGACAGCAAAGGCTTGATTGTATCCACCCAATGGGGATTTTTTTCCCCACTGAAAGCCCCAGATATACTGGAATCCTAAAGCATAGGGAACCTAGGTAGATAGAGTACTGAATCTGAAGTCAAGAAGACCTGAGTTAAAATCCTGCCTCATACAATTCCTGGCTGGTTGACCCTGGGCAAATCACTCAAGCTCTGTCTGCCTCAATTTCACCAACTGTAAAATGGGGATAATTATAGCACCTACCTCCCAGATGCTATTGTTTTGGGGAGCAAATGAGATATTATGTGTAAAGTGCTTAGCACAGTCCCTGGCACATAGTGTGTGTTCAATGCTTGTGCCCTTCCATTTCCTCCCCCCACGGACAAGAAGACCCAGGAAAGTCCAATCTCCTGGTTTAGAGATCCAAAGTGAATAAGAACTTCAGCCTTCAATCAAGCAGCAACTGAGTTAGAGGTTATTGAAAAAGGTCTATAGGTATATATGCACATGTACATAATCTCTCTATAAGATGTTAGTCTAATTTATGTATCACCTATCTGAAAAAATGTCTCTAATAATACAACAGGTGAGGCACTGAGAGGTTACCAGGATGAACAGTCAGCACCATCAGAGTCAGGACTTGAACCACGTCTTCCCACCTTGGAGGCCTCTGTATTCTTGGAGGATCTCTATCCACTCTACTACACTGTCTCATTTTATAGCACTAAGTTCTGCAAAGTCCTCTACATACATATTTCTCATCTGATCCACAGAAGAACCATACTATAGGCATCATCTTATCCATTTTTACACACGGACAAAATGAGGCTTAGATGGATTGCCTAGTCTAGGACCATACAGCCAATAAACTATGGACACTGGATTCTTAATGATATTTTTTTTTTTTTGCTGAATTAACTCCAACCTTTTTTCCACTATCCCATAATACTATTCCACTATACTAAGTCATGTGGTGCAGTAGATAGAGTCTCCAGTCTGGAATCTGGAAGACTCATCTTCCTGAGTTCAAATTTGGCCTCAGACACGTCCCTATTTGACTCAGTTTCCTCATCTGTAAAATGAACTGGAGAAGGAAATGGCAAACCACTCCAGTATCTCTGCCCAAAACAACCTCAAATGGGGTCACAAAGAATCAGATATAACTGAAGCAACTGAACAATAATTTACGGAGTTAGGCTTCTGCTCACCAAAACAACACAAATATACACCTTCTACAATTCTGTTTTCAAATTAAAATAGGAAAAAAAAAGTCTAGTTTCTCAGGGCACCAAGATCATCCTAAATAACTCACGTTTACTTAGCACTCTAAGGTTTTTATGTTTGGAAAACCTTTCTTCACCAATCTTGTGAGCTAAGTGGAGCAGGGTTTATCATGTTCATTTTATAAGTGAAGAGATGTAGACCAGGGGGATTAAGTGATTTGCCCAGGATGACCCAGCTAGTAAGGCTCAGAGTTTTCTGCTTCCAGATTAGTGTTTTTTGCATGTGGCAATGCCTCTCATTCAGAGAAGCTTCCCTATCAAACTGTTTCACTGTAAACAATAGCTATACCTCCCCTATTCTCTGAGATCAAACATTGCATCCTCTTGAGAAAGCCATGACGGCTCTCTTATCTTACTCCATCCCACGAAGCCCGTGAAAAATAGGATTGTATATATAATTTTACATATTATTAAAATAATATCATAGTATTCTACTACTAACCCAGTTCAACAAATGGCTTCCTTCAGTCAAGATGAAAGAAGGCACAACTGCTCGTTAGAAAACAAATTAATCTTCATTTGGGAAATTGATCCACCACAGAAATATTGAAATGATGAAGCATGGCTAGAAACAAAAGGAAAGCAATGACCTCCATGAAGAAGTGCATGGAAAACTTTAAATTAGGTGAGGGGAGCAGACAGACATGTGTTATCCTGATCTCACCTCCTTCATCCAGATGGAGCTTTTCAAATTGATTAGAGCCTTAGGACTATCTCCATGTGCCTGCTTTACCGACTCTGTTTTCAATCTTTGTTCTATGGCTTGGCACCCCAGAATCTGCTCTGATGACACATCACACCTGAACAATAGCTCTTTTATGTTTTTAAAAATAAAGCAAAGCCTATTAAATATTCCTCCCTGAGGTGTACTCTATGCTTTATTTATACACACACAGAACGTCGGAGCTGGATCATCTAGTCCGACAGGATCACTTTACAGACATGGAAACACAGGACCGAAGAGATTAAGGTCATTTGCTCCAATATCATTAGGTAGTAAGTAACGAAGTCAGAATTCAAACTCAGCTCTGTTCCTCTGCTTCCTGTATTCTTCCACTATACCAAAATTGTTCATTGTAGAGCAGCATTTTAAATGGTTTTAAGGTACTTCAAAATACAGAATTAATCTATTTTAAAACACCTTAAAATACCTTTCCTCCCCCCATTATTCAGCCAGGTACTGGATAATGATTGACAGTCTTATGATAAGTAGCATCAGATTCTCCCACAATGCAATTCTCAGGCAGTCAAACCCTGACTTCAGCCCTTTCAAGTTATTAGGGTAACCACTGAGAGAAGTGATAATTTATCAAATTATTTCCTATGGCATAAGAGCTAATCAGTTTTTGAAAGTACCTTCTTGCCTACTCAGGAGGAGTGCCTTCTTAAGCTTGATTAATAAGAATCCTAGAGTTCTACAACATAAGTGGTGAAATGCCGTGCTCTTACCTGGTTGTGTAACTGTCACCTGCTGTTTATCTTGAACGAGCCGGATGACATCAGACACATCAATCTGATGTTCAATTTCTTCCTCCTTGACCTCATTAGTCTGAGGTGAGGGTGAAGGACAATGGTTACTTCCACTTTCCTTGCACAGGATCAACCTCCAACAGTCAAACATGAAAGAGCTTGAGTTGTTACCTGTAATTTAATAAATATGGAGAAAAATCAGGTTACCAAAAATATAGTTAATTAGAAGAGTATTTTGTCTCTTTCACATGTGTTTAGAAAAACTGTTTCAATAAACTGGTTGTAAGTTCTGGCCACATTCACTTTGAAATGACCACTATATAGTTTTAAAAAGTTATTTTTCTGAGGTAGAAATTTATGGCATCCATAAAATAATTTTTAACAGCAAAATTTCTCTTACAACTCTAGAATCTGATGGAAAAGGGTAATCAAAATACATCTCCCACCTTTGATGTTTAAAATACTAGTTTTCGTCTTGACATTTAGGTTGTTGTTTCAATGAATTCCAAATCTCTTAGGCTCTTGGTTTCAGTGACACTTCCTAATTCATTACCCTGGCAAACTTTCAAAACCGTTTCTGGCTGTCTATTGAGATGACCTCAGAATTTTTTCATTGTTTCTGTGTCAATAAGGCAATCCTTGAATCTCAGAATAAACAAGAAAGGAATTATTTTGCCCATGAAAATGTTTAGCAAAAGAACCTGTGGGAAGTTTTTAGGTATCTTAAACTTTAGAAAAGTTATCAGTTATATTTCCAAGTGTGTGTGTTCATCCTTCATTGCCAAAGAAGACCATGCTATCAGAGAAATGATGACATGACTTGCACTTGACTTTGTTTTGAGTGAGGGAGAGTTGTGCAGGTCATCAGCTTCACTTCTGCTCCAGAGGCATCTGAATCCAGTGACCACATATTCATCAGTTTGACTGGAGCTGACCCAGGATGAGGCAGTTGGCGTTAAGTGACTTGCCCGAGGTCACACAGCTAGTGAATATCACGTGTCTGAGGTGAGTTTTGAACTCAGGTTCTCCTGACTGTTGCACTGGTGCTCTATCCACTGCATCACCTACCTGCCCATGTTTCCAAGTATACATTATCTGAAAGTATTTGAGATACAAATATTGGGATCAGGGATAGGGATGGGACCTTTGATTTCATTGTTCTAGGGTACTCTCACAATTATTTGTCTATTTACTATCTCCCTAGTCTCTACCACTGAATATCAACTTGCAACCTAGAGTCTTAAAAGAGCCATCCTGGGGGGCTGAGAAGTTGTCACACAGCCCACATGTAACAGAAACAAGACTTGATTCCTTGTCTTCCTGACTCAAAGGTCAGTTCCCTACCAGGCATGCCAACTCTTCTTTTTGAGGGAGAGGCAGTTGAGGTTAAGTGACTTGCTCAGTTAGCCAGTGTCTGAGGTCGTATTTGAACTCAAGTCCTCCTGACTCTGTGCCATGTAGCTCCCCCTGCATGTTGCTGCCTCTTTAAAGTTAACTAAATAAAATTACCCAATATTCACTTCTTTTAGCACTGAGTAGCTTCTCTGTTATTTATCTTTTATGGCTCATACATATTTTGACCTGTCCTACTAATACTTTCTGCATAACAGATGACAGAAAAAGTACTTATTAAACACTTGCTTAGTGTCGAGCACCAGAGATATCAACAGAAATAGCAACTCGTTCCTGGCTCTCAAGAAGTTCCCACTGTAATTGGGGAGACAACAAATGAAAAAACTCTGACTTCAGGGCAGATGAGAAGGTATGGAAGTCATGAGGGTACAGCAGGGTGGATGGCAAGGCCCAGCCAGTTAACAAAACAGTGCCAGGAATTTGTAGGACATAGAAGCAGGGCAGATGACAAGGTGTGGAGGTCTTCCATCTCACCAGGATGCATCCAGTTGACAACTGCCATCTCCTACAAGCCAAGGGAAGAGTCAAGTAGACCAAATGGGTTCTGGATACCCTGGTTGATGGAAAGGTTAAAAGGGAAAGACAAGAAGAGGGTTCCCCTCATGGTGAAAGCTCTTCCTCCTACAGTGTTCCTGCACTGGATGGATACAGAATAGTGTCTAGGATCCCAGAGGGAAAAGTTTGAAAGGAAGGCCACCTGTGTAGTCTGCTATGATGGTTATGGAAGAGTCTAAGATAGCCCAGGAATATGAGTTAGAGGGGGAGGGCAAGAGGTAAAGAAGATGCAAGTGAATATGCCTTCAAAAAAAGAAAGAGGAGGTATTACACAAATAATAAAGTGATAATTATTTGTATATTTCCTTCACTTCCAGTCTCAAACTATCTAGATTACACAATGCTCCTTTCCAGTAATTCCTTTAATTCAATTTACTTTCATTATTTAATTCAACAAAACATCAAATAACTACCACAACATATGCAAGGCACGGTGGACAACCGGGACAAAACAAAGCCCCAAATCTTTAGCCTGGAATTCACTATTCTCCATAATCTGACATCTGCCAGCCAGGAAAGTAGAATTAAGAGAGCACTGGCTTGGAATCAAGAGTCTTGGATTCCAGTCCCATTTTCTTTACTAGCTATTTGCCTTGCCTGAGATCACACAAGACAAACATTCACTGAAAGAAAGACACAAACAGGAATAATTCTGAGAAGGAAAAGAGCTTCCTGAAGAAACTAATAGGACTACACAGGAAACTTATTTACCAACTTAGATTTTTAAAAACATATACACAGAAGATGGGGGGGAAAGGACAAATAACTGATGATAATTGATTTAAAGTGGAAGATAATTTTTCCACTTGATTTTTCTTCCTTTTTTGCAACATGGTTAATACAGAAATGTTTTGCACAATTTCATAATAGATATACTGCTTGCCTTCTCAGTGGGGAGAGGGGCAGGAAGGAAGAGAGAATTTGCAACTCAAAAATTTTTTAAAGAATATTAAAAATAAATAACAAAATTTTAACAAGAAACAAAGACAGGCATGCTATAAAAAAAGGAGCATGATAGGAGAACAAGCATTTATTAAGAACGTACTTTGTATCAGGCATTGTGCTAAATGCTAGAGATACAAAGAAAGGCAACATTAAAAACAAACTTCGCCTAGGACTCCAGGAGCTCTTGGTCTAATGGTAGAGACAATATGCAGACAATTACATACAAACAAGATATGGACAGGATGCTGCCACATCCTGTAAAAAATAGTGTCAGGAGGTATTTTTTTAAAAAATTTCTGATAAGTATGAAGTATACAATGAAATAAGGAAAGACTTATACAAGGTAAGAGAAAATAAAAGTCAGCAGAACTGGAACCGCATACACAGATTACAACTATATTTATATAACGTCCACATTTTAAATAGAAGGAGAACAAAATAGGACTGGAGATTTAGAACGGCAAGAGACCTTACTCAGTTCATCCATCCCCCTCACCTTATACATAAGGAAACGGACCAGCTGAGCTCTAAAACAAGAGCGATTAAATGAAAGAAGTCAAGCCAAAGGTGGTAAATCTTTGAGCAAACTATGAAGAACATGAACAAAAGTTCATCTTTTTCTTACTGTTGTTTATTCATTTGCTTGGCTCTGTTAAATAGTGGATATATTTTATCCCTTGTTTTATATATTTTTACTCCTTTTTGTTTACCATTATTAAATTTGCAAAAAAATATATTTTAAGGAAAATAATAATATGAAGATAATGATGTCTCAAATGAGCACTGGCAGTGAATGCTGCCAATAACCAAAAGGGCTTTTTAAGCCATTTAGGGGCATGAGGAAAATTAAGATAGAGACAAAAGGATTGGTTGGGCATGTGGAATGCTGGTAACAACTCATGGAAGGTTCAACGCATAAGTGTCATATAACTTATTTGTCATATTTGTCTCTTCTAAGGGCAATGACCTCTGGATTGAAAAGGCTAGACCAAAAATTGTTAATAGGGATTAGAAATCTGAGATAAGGGACAAGATGGTCCTAGAGCCTCTGGTTCCTCTCAAAGATTTCAAGGTATCCGACCCAGATGTACTAAATCTTATGGTAGGAAAAGAATTAAACAATGTATTCATGGAGCCAATGATGGTGAACCGATTTTGTGAAAAACCTTGGCAAATAACAGAGAAATAGCAGAGCGGATATCTCAATTTAAGAAAACAATAAAGCAGACTATAGAAGCTTGGCTTCTCTTCCCAGTGAAATTCTAGAATTGGGTTCAAGAAGTTGTTTGTGTATATCCAGTCTCTTTCCTGAACTCCAGCTGTCGTCCCATAACCATAGAAAACTCAACAAGTCCAGAACATAATTCAAATTACAGCCCCACCCATTCCCAATCCACACTTCTTCAAACCTTTCCTATTTCAATTAAAGACACTACCATTCTACTATCTCTTAGGTTGGTAACCTTAGCATTATCTTTGACATTTCCCTCTTTCTTGCCATCACAGTCAATCACTTCTTAGGTCTTCCTGATTCTATGCCCACAAAATTCACTCTGTTCATCTTAAAAATTCTTAGAGTAGAACATAGAGAGTCACAACTAGAAATTCCTTTTGTATCTCTAGCATTTAGCACATATTTGTATCTCTAGCATTTAGCACAATGCCTGATACAAATTCCTGGGTCAAGGAACGACAGGGTTGGGGCTCCAGAGTGTGTAGGCCCTTTTAGGATAGGAAATAATCCCAAGGGAATATTATTACCACAACCTCAGTTTAGGTATTCAGGCCCTTTTGGCTAGATCAGTGGTTCTATGGACGTCCCCAAATAGATTTTGTTTATGTGGGTTTCATCTATCAATATGTACCAATCAGGAAGTAAAAATCAGCATCATCATCATTTTTATTATAACAATAGTTTTTGAGTACAAAATAAGAGTGTTTGGAAGGGGGAGGGGAAGTCCATTTTCAACTGAATGAAAAGTAATCCCATGGTAGACTTGTTCTGCAGAGTTCTTGAGTACAGAGCTAGGCACATTACAATGGATAAGCATTGCAGAAAAGATTTTGGTTTGACGTAAGGAAAAACTTTTTAATAATCAGAATTTTCCACAAATTTAATGAGTTACCTTAGGAGGTAATTGGGTGGAAGGAGAGATTGCTGCTCATCAAAGGTGTTCAGTGAAGACTAGATAACCAGTTATTGCTGATGTCATAATGGAAATTCTTGTTCAGATATATATATCTGAGTACTGAACTCTTGAAATCCTGTGGTCTTGTGTCTGATGATGTACAACCACATTTAAAAACTGTAGTGCGACATTTTTCTACTGAAAAGCAGGATGGAACATTTATCATTTGTTCACTCACGATGCTTCCTCCCAAACATTCTTAGACATAGAATTCTTACCTTTCAACCCCAATTAAGTCATCTCCCCTTCTTCACTAAAGTAACTCTTGAGATCCCACCTCTTCCATCGATTCCGTCCCCCAGATAAGAAGGATCACAAACACACACACACACACACACATATGCACATGCACATACACACACACACACACCATCTTCCTTCTTCTGTTCTCCATCTTGGGCACCAAAAAAAAAATCATCCTTTTATTTCTACTCAGCATTTTAACTTTTAAAAATTTTTTCATTGTTTGTGTATACTTTGTCAGTTTTATTCATTTTAATTATTTTAAATTTTTGACCCCTAGTTCAGAGAAGCACCAAGCTATCATAATAGACAAAAGAAAAAATACTACATTGTAAGCCACTTATTTGCATGGACTAGTATGCATGTGGTTTTGAGTTCCCTTATAATTTCTAAGAGCCAAAACTAGAGAGGGATAACTAGGGATTTTTTTCCAAGGACACTGTACTTTAAAGGCTTGTGAATTCAGCAGCATCCTTGGGATTACCTCCTACCCTGAAAGGGCTTCACCCCAGGTGACTGCTACACACTCTGGAGTCCCCACCCTGTCCCTTCCTTGATCCAAGTGAAAAAATTTCTAGTTGTGGCTCTCTATGTTCTACTCCAAGAATTCTTAAAATGAGCTGATTAGCAGTCAATGTAACTTTCAGAGGAAAAACAATCCAACCAGTCTCTGCTCATATTTATTCCCAATGTCTCAAAAAATAGTGTAATTCTTTTTTAATGCACATGAAAGAGAAAAGGTCCTCCAGTGTGGGTATGTAGCATGTACATATATGCATGTGTAAAGTCCTACAGCTGATTATTCAATAAAGGGCTATATATAGGATAACAGAATTGGGAAGAAAGGTTATGTAATGAAATCCCTTCAATTTTACAGATGAGGAATTAAGGCCAAGAACTATTAAGTGATGTGTTCAAGGTCATAGGTTATTAGCGGCAGATGAATCACCTTGAGTAAAATGAGTATGTTGGATTCAATCTCTCAGGTCCATTTCTCAATTTAAAACGTATAATTCTAAAATATGATCACTGGGTAGAAAAGGTAGTTCCTATTTTTTTCCTCCTGCTGGACACATTTAAAAATTCTGACATCACTTTAAGATGAGGAGAAACTGAGAGGGACATTCTTCACTCCCCCACTCATTACAAACTAAGTTATTTGTCCTTGTGCAGATTTATACAGCATATGCAGAACAGCAAAAAAATCTAATTGCCAAAAGCCATACACTCTATGTTAGGGATAAGTATTTAAAACTGAGACTTCCTCAGACTGGTTGGCTCAACAGGCATCAGTAAAAAGAAATCTTAATTTTGCACATAGGACAACCAGCTGAAAAGGGAAACAAGGTCAGAGTTGCTTTGCCAAAATGTCCCTGCCTTTTGTCTAATGAAATGCAGTTTCTTCAGAACGAGATATTTAGATTGGATTTTGGAGCTATATATAAAGGACTGGAGATATTATCTAGGGAAAGAAAGTATACTACAGTTTTCCCTTCCATATTGTGATTTCAATGTATTGGAGGTCAACATAAAACATTATTGTAAAAGGTAATTTGGGGGGAGGTTAGTGGAAGTCACAGACAATACAGGAAAACCAGCTGATGACACAGCTTTGGCCTACATATAGCCTATGACCAAATACTTAACTCAAATTTTACAGTAATGTACTGTAAATACCCCATAAAAGAAAAAGAAAAAATTCAGACTTCTTCTCAAGTATGAAGTGACATCCAAAAATTTTTCCAGCTCGAGGGAGTGCTGCATCCCTAGCACCCCACAATGTAGAATGGATAACTGTATAATGAGAAAAGCTTCAGATTTAAGAACCAAAAAGGTTCAATTTTTATTTGTCAGCACTCTTCCTGACCCCATTTTGGATTTTCTTAGCAAAGATACTTGGCAAAGATATCACCATTTTCTTCTGCAGTTCATTTTACAGATGAGGAAACTGAGGCAAAGAGGGTTAAATGACTTGCCCAGGGTCACACAACTAACAAGTATCTGAGACCATATTTAAACTCAGGTTGTCCTAACTCCAGGCCAGTCCCTCTACGCACTGTGCCACCTAGGTGCCCCAAATGATTTGGATTCAAATCCCAACTCTATTGCTCATCAGTTATGTGACCTTTGACCAAGATACCTCTCCTGCCTGGGTCATCCTTTACTCATCTATAAAATGAGAGGGTTGGATGTGATTATCTCTAAGGTATCTTCTTTGTCTAAACCCCATGAATGCCTTCATTACAGGTGAGAGAGCTAAGGCCTTTTGGACAACAGCATTTGAAATTATTACAAGGTGAGAACTGAGAAATCCTGAAAAACACAGACTAAAAAGGTACAACAATGAAATGTGACCTCAAAAAATGAGCAAATCAGAGGTTTCCTTGGAAGATGATTTCTGCAAGGGCACAAAAAAAATGGATTTTTGAAATAGCTAACATGTTCCCAAAAGAGTAAAAAAGGAGTTCCAATCTCAAGGACAATAAAGCTGCGGTGTCACTTTCTGGGAAATTTTAAATAATGGGAGAAATGCAACATCACTATAATGGTTCTTAATTTTTGCACAATAACTAACAGTTGTCTTTAGGCTTCAAAAATGGGGTACAATAATGCATCAGAACACAGAATCAGATAGTCTTTAAGCCCACTGTATTTCCAGCTATGTAACTTCCCTTTGAAGGTCTGCTTTAACCCAGTTTTTATCTGTCTACTAATATCAGGGTAATCAATCAACCTAAAAGTACCTATTGTTTCTTTACCACATGGCCAGCATGGCAGGGAGGGGAGTGGGGAAGGTTGGTGTGCCCAAGGGGAATTAGACAGAGATTCTACTGTACTTGGCTGGTTTTTCTTGGTGCGGTGTGCATGTTTTAAGAAATAAAAAGCAAAGTTACCTCTGAGATAGAGCAGAAAACAGAAGGCAATTGTGCTGATAATTCTACTGCTGAGAGCTCCACACCTGCTGTTTAGCTGCTAAAGGTAAAAAAAAATGACAGTCACTTTTATCTCTCTACCTTTCTTTAGTTCCAGCCATGCCAAGAAAAGCAGTCGCTTGCCTAGGGCGTTTATCAATACTGTTTTGCATTTTAGCTTTCCTGTAAAGTCAAAATCCTGAATGGAACAGACATTAAAAAAATTTGCCAGTTTATCCCCAAAGAGAATCTTGACACTTGTAAATGTTTTTTTCCTATTAAATTTGTCAAACCATATATACTTTCCTCCCTTCTCTGCTTTGTGGCTTCAATAAAAATTTGTTGGCCTCATTTTGTGTATTAGTCTTCTCTGTTCTGTTAATAGCCTAGGGTAATTATTTCATTCTGTTACTGAAAAATAGGCCAAGTCAAAAAGTTCACCTGATTTCTCTTCAAATTAATAGCTACCCTTGATTCTTCCCCTCCTCCACTTCTTATCATCCAGTTGTTTACCAAATTCTGCTGATTCTGTTCCTGTAATTTCTCATAGCCACTCCTTCCTTCCTCTTCATTGTCTGGGTCAGCACCATGGTCAAAGCCTTCATTACTGTCCACCTCTCTTATAGACTTTCTACCTCTATTCTCCATGCTATTCCTTTATAACACTGCCAGGCTAATCTTCCTCATAATGGAGGTGTCGGACATGTCACTCTTACACAAAACCCTTCAATGATTCCCAAATGTCTATGAAGAAACAAAAAAACCCCACTTATTAAGTACTAAATAATTAACTTATTAAGTGTCAAATACTGGGGAAATAAAGAAAAAAAATGTGACAGTCCCTGCTTTCAAGGAGCTCATACTCTTCAGCTACAGAACAGATGGAAAGGGTTGGAAATCCTAAGGGTGCAGCAGGGCAGATGGTAAGACCCATGATTCTTTAGGCTATTTCAGTCAATCAGATGAGTGTGGCAGGGGGGCATAGGGCATAGAAACAGGGCAGATGGTAAGTTCTGAAGGACCATATGATAAAATGGCAGGGAGTATGTTAAGTCCCAGTGGCCCTCTAGCTCATCAAAAGAAATACACACACACATACACACTCACACACACATGTATATACATATATATGCTTACACATGTATATAATACACACATACACATACATATATACATATACACACACATACATCTTATATGTATATTTTTTGGTATGTTGTATCTACCTTTAGAAATTGAGTTTCCCTAATTCAGGAACCAAATTTTTTGCCTCTCTTTGTATCTTCTGCATTTAGCATATAACATGCAGTTGAGGTCTGTTGACTAATTTTGGTCCTGCAAATCCTGTGAGCAGTCGAACAGCCTCAGGCAAGGTGGTGCCACCACAGTGGTGGCACCATTTCCTGTGAGATCCAGGCCCTCCTGAGTAACGATCCAACTCCTTTGCCCAGTCCATAAAGTTGTCCACAATCTGACACCATGTTTATCCCAAACTACTTCTTTTAAAAAATTCCACATTCCATTCAAACAGGACTACTCAATTATGAGTAATAGATTTGGAGTAGATTTTTTTTTCCTCACGTCTTTTGATCCCTTCTCTCTCCAGGTCCAACCAAAAAGTCTTTCCCAGGATAGGCAGAGCTCTAATAACTGGAAAAAAGCTCTGTGTTCTAATCAACAAAGAATCCTATTCTACCATTGGGGAATCTAAGCTATTCCCACCACCTCCTTTTTGAATGAGAATAACAGATAAAATTGGGAGATTGCAGACTACACCTTTGGGTGGGGGAGGGAAAGAGGTAACGGGGGAATTCCTTGGAATCTAAATTACTCCTGAGTAACTTGTCCGAAAACAATTTATCTGTCAAATAATGATATGTATATAGTGCTTTTAAGTCAAAGCAATTTACATATACTTCACTGGAACAGAAAATATTCCTATAAGAGACACCAAGTATGAAGTAGTACCTTGGATATTCTATGTATTTGTAGTAAATTAAAGGGCTGAATGAAGCAAAACAGTGTAGTTGGAAAAGACTACTAGATTACATCGGAGAACTTTGAGGTTTAGCTCCAACACTTTCTAGTCATTGACTAGCAAGTTAAAACTTCTGACTTCCTGTTTGTTGCTGAGGCCTTCAGTCATGACTGACTCTTCCTGACCCCACGAATGACAGAGTATCTGGGAGGTTTTCTTGGCAAAGATACTGGAGTGGTTTGCCATTTCTTTCTCTGTTGGATTAAAGAAAATAGAGGTTAAGTGACTTGCCCAAGGTCACATAGTTAGTAGGTTGTCTGAGGCCTGATTTGAAGTCAGCTTTTCCTGAAGGAGGAAATGACAAACCACTGCAGTATCTTTGCCAAGAAAATTCCAAACAGGGTCATGAAGAGTCAGGCATGACTGAAAACCAACTGAACAACAACAGCTTCCTGACTCCAGTCCCGGCCACCCAGCTGACTCTGATGCCTAACCTACAAAAGAAAGGTCATAATACTTGAATACCTACTCCACAGGAATGTTCATGGGATAATTAAATAACGTGCTGAAAGCCACGTTGGTCGTTGTCCTTGGTTCTTGAAGATGACCAAGATGACAGCACCATGATAAGGTGAAGTTTCAATGTGTACCACTGTGGCTGATCAGACCAATACGAGCTCAGAATTCTTCACCACAGATTAGGCACAGATAGTCTATGTGATCTTACATTTGCACATCTTACATTTCCTTTGGGCTGTTTCACTTGGGCTTCTCTCATAGAGCACAGCACCTTCTCTGACGTGGGCATGTCATGCTGAGTGATCTTGTGCCATATAGATAGTAAATGCTGGAGGTGGGATCTGAACTTAAATCTTTCTGACTCTAGACATATGCTTGCCAAAAAGACTATTTTATGAAGAATTCACACAGGGGGGTCAGAAGAAGGGATTACAAGGACACTCTCAAGGTCTCACTTAAGAACTTTGGAATTGATTGTGTGACATGGGAGACACAGGACTGCTCAACATGGCGTACCCACATCAGAGAAAATGTGCTCTGTGATCAAAGCAGAACTGAAAGAGTTCAAAGGCAATGCAGGATGTGCAAATTTAGAGTATCTACCTCAAATGTTCACATGGCCCATTTGTACCCGACCTGTGGTAGAGCGTTCTGAGTTCATATTGCTCTGATCAGTCAGACTCGCACACATTGAAACTTGATGATGTCATTTGGGTCCTCTTTGATAATGAAGTACAACCAACCAATCACAGGATAGCAATGAAGGTAGAGCTGGGAAGGACCTCAGGGACCATTCAATAACGCGAGTTAATATTCAGATAGCATTTTCTTATTTTGAAAGTGTTTTTCATATGTGGTCTCATCTAATTCCACAACATCCCTGTGAAGTCGATTGTACAACCCCTTCATTTTACAAATGAGGAAAGGGGACGAGGGAAGTTAATCATGAGATGGGAGTAGAACTCATGTTCTCCGACTGGACAGTTAGGTGGTGCTCCGTCTACTGCAGGGTCCCAGAGTCAGGAAGACTGATCTTTCTGAGTCAAACACAGGAGCTGTGTGACCCTGGGCAAGTCATTTAATCCTATTTGAGTCAGTTTCCTCATCTGTAAAATGAGCAGGAGAAGAAAATGGCAAAGCACTCCAGTATCTCTGCCAAGAAAATCCCAAATGTGGTCAGGAAGAGTTGGACATGACGGAAATGACTGAACAAGAACCAACTCTGTACCATAAGCATTATATGAAACATCAGTCATACCTGTCATCATATATTTGATTATTGATGGAGGGGGAAGGGGGGTATTCAAACCTGAAATTTCAACTTCAGACAAGATAGAACTTCCTGTATGTAAATACCTTTCTACAATGTAGATCAACAATTCTATAACTTGTTTTGGAAAGTTGCCAGGTAAAAGATTAAATTACCTTGCCAGGATCATACAACCAGTCTGTATCAGAGGCAAGACTTGACCTATGTTTTCTGACTCCAAGGCCTGTCCCTTTATTCACAATCTTCCCTCCCACCCCCTGCACTCCCCCCGCCCCCCAATGCTGGAGGCAGCTAGGTGGCTCAGTGGATAGAGTATTGGGCCTTGAGTCAGGAAGATCTGAGTTCAAACATAACCTCAGACACTTACTAGCTGTGTGACCCTGGGCAAGTCACCTAACCTCTGTTTGCCCCAATTCATTGGAGATGGAAATGACAAACCATTCTAGTATCTTTGCCAAGAAAACCCCATGGGCTGTATTAGCATGCTATGGTCCATAGAGTCCCTAAGAGTAGGATAGGTCTCAACAATAACCATGCTCCCTCTCCTTGGTTATTAACCATGCATATAATAACATCTCAAAGGACAAGAGAAATAATAAAATTTCTTAAGGTCAAAAGAACTTTATAAAGTTGTTTTTTTTAAGTCATGATTTCACTGGTTTAGAGAACTCCTATTGAGGAAATTCCCTCTACTAAAGCAAAATGATAGTCTTAGAGAGTTGTCTGAGTTCAGTATGTTTTAAAGGTAACACTTGAACAAAGACCTTCCAGACTCATTTAGTAGAGGAAAAAATTGAGGCCAGAGTGAATAAGGACTTACTGAAATGAACAGGGAATTTCAGTAGTTTCCAAGTTCAGTGCTTTAATCACACTATACAGTATCAGACAAACAAAACTCTGTTCCTTCAGCATCCTTGACTAAGTATACCTTTATTTGCACATTTATCTCAAAATCCATTATTCCAGAGGCTTTTTGTAATTAAAATATTTTTTAAACAAAATACTAAGGATTTCTCCTTTGAAATTTACCTTAATGACGTCTTTGAAACACTGAGACATGTTACTTTTTCAAGATAAATGTTCAAATTTGAGTTAAAGTCTTTTATAATAGGATTCTAAACCTCACTAAAGAAGGCTCTCAAAGAGAA
The DNA here is from genome assembly GCA_023548195.1 of Bettongia penicillata ogilbyi. NCBI lineage: Eukaryota > Metazoa > Chordata > Mammalia > Diprotodontia > Potoroidae > Bettongia > Bettongia penicillata. The sequence goes on along the minus strand of JAJHZJ010000084.1, from coordinate 1,066,472 downwards.
AGTTAATTTCAGAGTAGTCAAAGCAACATGTTAAATTGAGACCTCACCAATCTTCAAAGGAATATATAGAGAATCATGTTCGATTTACTACAGGAAGACAGGATTTCCAATTATACAGAATCCTTTCATCTTTCAGGTGTACCCTGTTCGTTTCAATATTCAAATCTTACAATATTAATATGCTAACAGATTCTCTCTCCCTCTCGTTTGTATTCTCTTTATTCCTACTCATGTGCAGGCTACCTCTGCAAACACATTTTAACCCTCTTCATTCTCCAGATGCATATATGTTTTGGGAAAAAAAAGTAAAGTTAAAATACATAAATATGTGCGCATATGAGTCTGTCTCAAAACTATGTCTATAATAAGGAACATTTAATAAATGTCAAAAGTGGCTTAACACTACCTTATTATATAATAACTCTTTACATTTTCATTATGCTTTCACAGTTCTCATTTGATTCTTATAACTGTGGCATGGGTACTGCAGTAATTATTAATCTCCGTTTTACAGATAAAACTAAGGCATCAAATTTAAATGCTTTGTCATAGGTCATGAAATTAGTGATAGAATCAGGACAGGTTTCCTGAATCTGAATATAGTTCCTTTCCTACTATGTCCTTCTGTACAGAGATACAATTCTACTAAGGTGACCTGCTTAACTGGGTCTCTTAAACTTGTTTTCTTAAGATCATATTTGGAGCTGGAAGGGGCCTCCCAGGTCATCTAATCCAATCTGTCATTGTACAGATAAGCAAACTGAGGCCCAGAGAGGTTAAGCAAATTGCGCAAGATCACACAGGTACAAAGACAGAACTAGAGTTGAGCCCAGTTCTTCTGACTTGTCTTTGTGCCAACTCTCTCCTTACTTCCCTTTAGGAAGGGAAAGCTATTCTCCATCCTTGGATGGATCTGATAATGGGAACTAAAGGAAGAATGATGATTTGAAGTCCCTCCCAGGCCAGGTGAATTGTAGGTTAGAGAGCCTCAAAGCTGATTAGACCTGCAACTATTGTCCCAGTTGACCACTTCACTATTAAAAGACAGAGACTTCTAAGAATTATTTTGAAACTCCTGATGATCCTATATCTCAATAAGACAATAAACATTTCTTAAGTGCCTATTGTATTCCCACGCTGTGCTAAGTACTTGGGATACAAAAAGAAGCAAAAACTAGTCCCTCAAGGACCTTACATTCTAACAAGGGGGAACAACATGCAGACAAATAAATACAAAGCAAACTACAAAAAATAAATACAAAGCAAACTACACAGGATAAATAGGAAATAATAGAAGAGGAAAAGCACTGGAATTAAGAGGGATGAGGGAAGGGTTCCTAGAAGGTGGATTTTTCTTAGGACTTAAAGAAAGCCAGGGTGGTCTCTAGTAGAAGCACAGGAGGAAGAGCATTCCAGGTGTTGGAGACAGCCAGAGAAAATGCCCCAAGCCTGTCTGTTTGTGGAGCAGTCAGGAGACTAGGGTCACTGGATCAAAGAGTATATGTCATGGGATAAGGTAGGAGAAGACTGGAAAGGTAAGAGAGGGCTAGTTTATGAAGAGCTTTGAATGCCTTTCATCAATCCAACTGGATTTTTTATTTGTTCCTGGAGACAATAGTATTTCTTGACATATGGGTACCCCCAGGGAATCTAAATGCTCCTGCAATTCCAGTGGGGACAAAATGACCAAGGAGATATCCCCCTTTCCTTAGTTTCTGAAAGCTATTCTATTTTTATAATGTTGACCCTGCCTATTACTGTCACATATCCTGGTAGCCTCCCACTCACCAGTCATCTGAACATCCTGCCCTTACTACACAGCTAAAGTTTCCCCTATACACTCCACAGAGTTACTGACTGAGAGCTCACCTGTTGCTCTTGGGCTCACCATTGAAAGTGATCCTCACTGAATGCAGAATTTCCCCCTAAAATTAAGAGACTAGTGTTAACTAGCCTCTTCTGGTACGGATGCTTCCCCATCCAGCACCTTTCTATTTTAGACTTCTGACACCAGATTTGGGAATTAAATGCTGATTGTCAAAACATCTCAGGCAGGTACCCCCCAAAATAGCCTGGAAAATGCCAAAGAGTTTTTGTAAATGTTGCAAATGAAGTTTTCCTCAGTTTGTATTTTTTGTTAAAAACAATTAGCTAAGACTGAATCATCCCTTTCTTCGATACGTAAAATGAAAAGTGTATTACTCTGTTCCTCTTCAGTTGAGGCATAAACAGTCTAGAGAAAGATTCTTTGAAAGACTTCGAGAGCCCAGTTCCAGTGCTCAAGTCCTCTCAATCATTCTCATAAAACTATTCAGGTTCAAGCAGACATGGATCCACAGAGCAATAAACGAATCGGGAGACATGCCACTGACCTGTTCCTCTGGATTGGTTGTTTTGGGTTTTTTGCCTATCATTCCAAACAGCCAGAAAAGCTGCCGTGCCCCCAAACTCCCTCTTTCTTTCCCAAGCTTGCCCATAGAAACTGCCCACAGGAGAGCATGCATAGGTTGTTGCAAATCACTCCCCCGAAGTCACTCATGCAAGAGGCGTCATTTATAAGGGTAACCTCTCATCTTTGCCCCTGCCACCTTCCGTGCCCCCTCCCGAAGAAACAAAGCTGTTTATACTTTTCATCCATTGGCGGTGCTGCCCCGCAGTTTGGCTTCCAAGGTTTTGGGGTAGGATTCCCCCACCCGGAGGCCAATCCCTAGTTAAACTAGTTTGTTTCCTAACGGCCGCCCCGGAGGGAACAATGGTGGTCCGTGCTCCACATCCCAGTAACAAAAGCTCACTGCACCGCCATCACCCACAGATTCCCACCGACAGGTTGCTTCCATTAGCATCCCTTGGCGGGGAAGAAGAAAGCGAGAGCCACGAGGGGCTCTTCGTTCTCCATCTCGGCGTTCTTCCGAGCGCCGGGGAGCAGGTGGATGGTCCGGGGCGGCGGCAGCTTGGAGCGGAGCTCCGGACTCCCGCCCCTAGCTCAGCCCGAGGGGCAGCCCGCGCAAACCCGGCGGCAGGGGCAGCCCGCGCGGGCGGCTTAGCGGGAGCACAGGCGGATCTCTCCGGCGATCTCGCGGGGGAGAGGGTCGCAAGCTCGGTGGGCGAGAGAAGCAGAAGGACACACAACAAAGCACACAGGTGGCATGCATGCCTACCGACCTGGGAGCAGAGGCTTTGCCCGAGGGTCCGGGCAGCGCTGCCCGCAGCCAAGGATCGTCGGAGAGCGGGGCCAGAGCGGACTGGCAACTCCGATTAGAGCAGCTGCGGACGAAGCACCGGCGGCCCAAAGAACAGCTACGACTGACGACCCGCAGGAGAGACCGCAGCCGGCCAGCTCCGCTGAGCGCCCGGCAGGCGAGGAACTAAGCCAGAAGGAGCCGCCGCCTCTGTGCGCCTGGGCGGGCCTTAGCACCGCCTCCCCGATCCCCCAGCCCTGGGCTCGCTTCTCGGCGGAGGAGCCTGCCCAAGTCCGCCAGGGCCAGTGGGAGATGGGCTGGGGAAGGAGCCGGGGTGAGAAATGTCTCCTGTACTGAAGACCCCGCCAAGCCCGTCGCTCAGTCCCCTCTCTGGGCTCAGATCCAGTCCCAATAGCAAGAGTGATATGCAAATGTACCTTATCCTGCCCTAGATGGGTTGCACCTGAAGTCAATGATTACATGTGCAGGCAGTGGCCTTTCGCCCCGCCCTCCCCTTGGATTTCTCCCCAACACTTCTCTTATAGTACTCCGAATCACGTCCGACTCTTCGTAATCTCATTTGGGGTGTTCTTGGCAAACATACCGGAGTGGTTTGCTTTTTCCTCTTCCAGCTCATTTTATGAGTGAGATGCAAACTGGACTTGCCCAGGGTCACCCAACTAGGAAGTTACTGAAGTCGGATTCGAATTTAGGAAGATGAGCCTTCCCGATACTAAGTCCAGTGCTCTCTCCACGGTGCCACCTAGCAGCCTTAACTATTCAGCGCCCATCCCTCCCAAACCCCTTCTTGCCTGCCCTGTTTTCATCATAAAACCAGGGGGTGACTTCGTGGGGTGATTGGTACCATCTCTCTAAAGCACATCAAGTGAGGTTGTGGCTGAATTTTGAACTGCTGACTGGCTTTGGAAGAGTGCCTGGGATTTGTTTCATTGTGACGTGCTGCTGTATCAGTATTTATTTGTTCAGAGAAATAAACAGCAACTGAAGCTTCCTGGGGACTCCTGCAACCGTATGTCAATAACAATGCCTGTTCTCAATGGGACAGTGTCAGTGACTGTGGTCAGTCTCTGTGGCTGCAGATGGCGTTTGGGCTTTGACCAAGCAGTTAATACTACTCTGGAAAGTTGTTGGTAACTCCCTGGAAGCTCAGAGTACAGTACTGAAAAGTTAGGAGAATGCTTCTGCCTTGCAATCAGGCAAATATTGAAAAGTACTGGCAATAATATAGAGAACGGCCTTAGAGGTTACTTGGTTTCAGTGTTAGGAAAGCTGCTATTCAAGGTCTCCTTTGACACATACAGGCTAAGTGACCCTGGGAAAGTAAAAACACCACAAGACACTCTCTAAGTTTGTATGTTACAGAATAGTTTCAGATCTATATAGGCATGCGGTATAGGGTGTTTACTTAATGAGAGTTTCCCCACATCATTTAAATCTCAGGTCTTGGTAAAAAAAACGAACATGAACACAGCAAGATCTTTGAAATGGAAGGCATCTTACAGATCATTCAGTACAACTGCCACCCAATCGCCACTCTCTTCTATGACATTCCTGACTAAAGGTCAGTCAGCCTTGGCTTGAATGCTTCCAGTAATGGAAAACTCACTATCTCATAAGGCTGCCCTTTCTGGTTTGTGTTTTGTTTTGTTTTGGTTTTTTTGTATAATTTTATTAGAATCTACCTCCTTGAAGCTGATATCATCATCTTTAAATTGTCTCCCTTTAATTCCACAGGGGGCACTTCAAAAATGTGATAAGAGCTGTCCAATCTATCCTATTTCTTCCAGGTTAAATATTCCATTTTCCTCCCTCATTCCTGGGAGACAGTGAATTTACCAGCCTGATGATCAAACCCTAGAAGCTCTCTAATTTGTCTTCTTTTTTTTTTTTTTAACAAAAGCAAAAAACTCAAAACAAAACGAACAAACTAAGATCATATGATTTCATTGGAATAGATCATTGATTTCCAAAGAAGGAGGCAGGAAATTGGGGGTGGGGTATCTGATGCCTTCACCCCAAGGGGTCTGTAATCAATCAGTCAGAAGGAGAGAGATAAGATGAATCCTATCTTCCTCACAGTAGCCAGTTGTTAGACTTGTGTCCAATACAACACACCCTACCCTATTGCTTCAGTGCAAACTCCTTCCTTCTGGGATCCTTTAACACCAAACTGCTATCCTGGGACACCCAAAGAAGCAGCTACACAAATACCATTGGGAAAATTCTAGCACACCACTCTACCCCTTGGATACCTATTCCCTCCCCACCACTATTGTTTTGTGACTGAGGAAGACTCCCCTACCCCCCATCTTCTAAGGCAGTGATATTGAATAAAAACCCCATCCTCCCTTTTTGTTTTGGGTGGCATAGAATAAGTAGCACAGGATAAGCAAGCATGGATGATTTGTGGCAGTTCATAGGTTTATTACATTATCTTTCCAACCAAACCCACCCCTCTTCCAAATTTTCCTATCATTGTCAAGTGCACCACTATCCCTGTTCACCCATAATCAGGACCTTTGTTATCTGCTTCCAAACCTTATTCTCCTTTAATCCACATATCTAAACACTTGCCAAATCATGTCAGTTTTACACTCAATCTCTCTACCATCTGTCCCTTTCTCACTACTTATATATCTACTTCTCTCATTCAGACAGACCCTCATCATGTCTCTGCCTTGTCTTCTGCAATCCGTCCATCATGTGGCATGGATTTTTCTGAAGCTCAGATCTGAATCTGGTGTCTCCCTATTGATTTAAAGATCAAATATTTCATGTTTATTTCATCCTTTTTCATTCATATTTTTGCACAAATTTTATAGTATATATAATTATCAGTACAGTAATGCATGTAAATATTTTAAAATAAGTGGCTATTTATATGTTGGAGTTCATATTCCAAAAATTTCCTGGATACAAATATACAGTCAGAAAGTTTTGAAGCCTCTGGCACAGGGATTTCCCAGCGAGGAATTTCTGGACCAGTATAACTCTAAAACTGTTCTTCTACAACTTAAAGTCTTAGAGCATTGATTGGAGCCTTGAGACTTTTTTAGGCAATTACCCAAGTTCACTCAGCCAATATTTGTCAGAGGTGAGACTTGAACTTACATCTTCCTATATCTGAGGCCAACTTTCTATCCACTATGCCAGAATGCTCTTCTAAAATATTGACCACCAGTGGTATGCTAGAGGTAGCCTAAACTAGCCTCAGAGAGCTGATTGTTAAATGTTCAGTGTGAACATTTACACCTCAGAAATCAGCAAATGTTACAAATCTGGCCTAGATTTATTGTTTTGTTGATTGTCTAGACTTAAGAAAATTATAGAGAAACAGTTAATAACACAGATTAATCTTAAAAGTACAACATGGATACTCTCTCCCCCCAATCAATTGTTAAACATTCACCAATATACCCAAAATGGAACATAAAACTGGAGATTTAGTCTGACTGAACAGAGTGCTGTGAGACTATTAAATTCTTATTCTGTATATCACATACTTTTAATTAAAAATATTTTCCCCCATTAAAGTCCTTACTATAATACTGAGATAATCCTATGTTTTTATGCCAACAGAGTACAATCTCTGACAGGTCCAACCAAAAGGGAAATTCTCAGGTTTGGATTCTCAAGTACTTGAAATTCTCAACTACAAAAGGATCAGCCTAACTAAACCCAGGGACAGCTGGTTCCCAGGTGATCAACTTCTTTTCCCCTCTTTCTTTTCTTTCTGTTATCTTTTTTTTTTTTTTTTTTTTTTTTTTTACCATGGCAACTCACTCATCAAAATCAGATAGTAAGAACCTGAGACTCTATTACTGGGCATATACCCTAAGGAATCCATTAATAAGAAACGAAGTCCCCATATAGTTCAATATATTTATAATAGCACTTTTTATGATATGTGTGTGTTAGTCCTTCATTGCCAAAAAGACCATGCCATCAGAGAAATGATGACATGACTTGCACTTGACTTTGCTTTGAGGGAGGGCTGTGCAAATCACCAGCCTCACTTCTGCTCCAGAGGCATCTGAATCCAGTGACCAGATATTCATCAGGATGACTGGAGATGACCCAGGATGAGTCAATTGGGGTTAAGTGACTTGCCCAAGGTCACACAGCCAGTGAGTGTCAAGTGTCTGAGGTGAGATTTGAACTCAGGTCCCCCTGACTCCTGCACTGATGCTCTATCCACTGCACCACCTAGCTGCCACTTTTTATGCTATCTTCAGAACTAAGAACAAAGTAGATTCTCATCAAATGAGGAATGGCTAAACATTTGTGGTACATGAATGTGATAGACTGGCCTGTTAGAAATGGCATGTTTAATGATTATAAAGACTCATGGAAAAATCTCTATGAATTGATGTATACTGAAGTAAACAGAGACAAAAAAACAATATACACAGTAACTAAATGGAAGGAACAATACACCAACTAAATAAATAAATGTAACAAAATTAGAAAGATCTAATAGGACTTGAATGAAGAGACATCAGAGCTCACACCCAACCCACCATTTTGTAGAAGTGGGAGGTCAATACTTGTTGCACATTGCATGTGTTTTTGGATCTTTTTCAATGTATCAATCAGTTGTACTGATTTTTTTTTCTCAAAAAAAGTATTTGTGGTATGAAATGACTCTCTGAAAAGAGGAGGGAAAGGGATACTTCAGATAAATTTGGTACTATAAACAACAGTTGCAGTTAAATGGCACAGTGGATAAAGTACTGGGCCTCAAGTGAGGAAGACTCATCTTCCTGAGTTCAAATCTGACCTCAGGTACTTACTAGCTGTGTTGACCCCATTTGCCTCAATTCCATATGTGTAAAATAATCTAGAGAAGGAAATAGCAAACTCTTCCAGCCTCTTTCCCAAGAAAACATCAAATGGGATCAAGAAAAGTTGGATATGACTGAACAAAGAAGCAGAAAATGTTAATTAAAAAGTTGTACAAAAATTTTCAATTTTTTAATAATTGGTTGCCATCTCTATCTGTTGAGGAAGTGCTCACATCCATGAAATAATGGGGTTTTTGAAGTTAGACTATGCTAGCTTTTTGGAAGTAATTTCTTACTTTTACTGAGTTTTGTAGTCAATGGAAACTCCTAAATCTTTACAAGAACCAAGATTAAACTGTCTCATTCTCACTCTCTACTTGTGCAACTCATTTCTTAACCTCATTGTATTTTTTTTTTACATTTATCCATATTAACATTTAACCTGCTTGCTTTGACACTTCATTCCACCTATCAAGATTACTGAGAATTCTGATTTCATTTGTTGTTGCATTGTTTCAGTTATGTCTGACTCTCTGTGATCCCATTTGGGGTTTTCTTGGCAAACATTAGGGAGTAGTTTGCTGTTTCCTTCTCCAGCTCATTTTACAGATGAGAAAACTGAGGCAAACAGGAGTAAGTGTCTTGCCTAGGGTCACACAGCTATTAAGTGTCTGAGGCCAGATTTGAACTCAGGAAGATGTCTTCCTGATTGCAACTCAGTGCTCTATTTGCTTTACCACCTTAATCCCTCTTAACTTCCTATTATCTACAAATTTAATATATTTACACCAGTCGATCCAAGTCAATGATAAAACTTAAAGCAGGATAATGCTCCATATTCCATCATTAGAGATCTCTCTCCATCCAGCTGTTGATCATTATCTTTGAAAATAGCCATTCAACCAGCTGAATTTCACATACCAGTATGTAAAATACTCCATCTTGTTCACAAAGACCTCAAAAAGTTTCTCCATTTGGGAAACTTAACAACATGAAGTGAAATAGCAGCAAGCGAGGTCATTGTACCTAAGTTTGGATTCTGCCTCTGATGAGATACCTTGGACAAACTTCTTCACCACCCTGGGTCTCCTTTTCTTCATCTGTCTAATAAGTAGGTTGAAATAGTTGGCCTCTGAGGTCCTTTCCAGCTCTCAATTTATTATCCTATATAAAGCAGGAGCCTTCTTATTTGGACAATACCAAAAATGGTCTACTGGGCAAAGGGTAAAACAAAGCAATAAGCAAATGCAGTTGTACCTAAAGGGCATATTGGCATTGCATCTTGTCATGTTGCCAAACATCCTAATTCTGTTCTCTATGTTGGCATATTAATAGGAAATTATATTCTGGGAGAGAAGGAAAAAGTCAGTAAATATATAGGAACTTGGCTTCCTTCTTAAGGAAAAGACTCAGACTATATAAATCAGTGAAAGGGGTGGGAACCTTCCCATTGCACACAGACATGTCACTGAATACATAAATGCCACCATGTTCTCTGATCAACTTGACTTTCTCATTTTTTTGTTTGCTTCATTTGACTGTTTTATTAAATGCCAAGTAAACTTGTTCGTTTTAATTTCAAAGCATAAAGTATACCCGCTAGGTGGCGCAGTGGATAAGCGCACCTGCCCTGGAGTCAGGAGGTCTAGAGTTCAAATATAACCTCAAACATTTAGCTGAATGACCCTGGGCAAGTCATTTAATCCCACTTGCCTCCATAAAGGTATACATGAATGGATAAATGAACAAATAAAAAAGAATCTCTAAAGTATACTAATAGTTTTTCAAATATTCCTTCAGTTGAATTACTCATCCATTCGTTCTTATTCACCTATGCTCTTATATGGCCCTGGGCAGTGTGTGTTCCTCTGCTCCAACATGATTTCCATGATGAGCTGCAAAATATATATGTGGTGGTATCGCCATGGGAAAGACACGCAAAGGCATTTTTAAGTGGATAATAGTGTGGAGCAAGGGCAGATTGGGACTATAAAAATAAATGCCTGTTACCTGGAAGATGAAACACGATGGATTATTGGATAGTAATAGATATGAAAAATGACCAACAGTAACATTTTTAAATGCACAGAAAAAAACAAAAAGAAGTAAAGAAAAAGATTACAAATACAAGGATTTACATTATTCCCTGGTTAAAATGAACACATTATGTATAAATACATGTATGTTCATTTTAAAGTTATGTAATAATGTATTTTATTCTTTCTTGTTCTTTGTATCTTGAAATTATTTATGTGTATTGGTGACTTTTTATTTTAAAAAAGGAAAATTTAAAAGAAAAAAATGCATGTAGAAAGGGCATAGAGGAAAACATGGCTGGAATTCTTTGTGGGTAGGAGGAAACTGAACAAAATAGGAAGTTGTGCAACTTAAGCGTTCCATGACCACATTAGTAAAGTTTCCTTCATGAAGTTCCATGAGAACAAGAGATGAAAACAACAGAAAGAGTTCAAGCCTGGAAAAGTTTTCAAGACCCTGCTGAAGAAAAATCAAATATTCTTTTTTTTAAGAGGTGGCTCAGTGGGTAGAGGAATAGACCTGGAATCAGGACTACTGGAGTTCAAATCCAGCCTCAGACATTGACTAACTGTGTAAACCTGGGCAAGTTGCTTAACTTTTGTTTTGCCTCAGTTTTCTCATTTGTAAAATGGGGTTAATAACAACACTGCCCCCTCCCAAGGTTGCTGTGAGAAAAGAGAATATCTGTAAAGTACTTTGCAAACCTTAAAATACTATATGTCATTGTTCACACGTTTCAGTTGAGTCCAACTCTTGATGACCTCATTTGGAGTTTTCTTGTCAAAAATACTGCAGTGATTTCCTGTTTCCTTGCCCAGCTCATTTTGCAGATGAGGAAACTAAGGCAAATGGAATAATATAAGTACTGGCTATTCCTTGGGGGAAGGGGCAAAGAGGAGGTACTCTTGTACATGGAAAGGTCAAAATGAACAAGGTGGCTTATCCTCATCATTTTCTTTATATAGAATCCCATTCTGTTTATAGCATGAAAGAATTCCTGATCTTTAAAGCCTATCTTAAAGCTACTGTATTGAATATCATTTAATTGAGCAATAAAAATTCAAAAGAGGGTAACAGCCCTGAAAGTCTGCACCAAGAGGATATAGATGCAGGATGTATAAACAGATAGATTCACTGGAGTGGAAAATGAAGGGAAGTGACCAGTGACCCCTGCTGTAGCCCCGATTAAAAGAAACACATGCAACAGAATCCCAAACCCCTTGCACCTGCACAGTAAAATATATGAAAACTCTCAGTTCCAAAACACAAGCCTGATTATTTACCACATAATACTTCTGATCATTGCATCCTTGTTATGCCTGAAGGCAGCAGGATTTCCAGAATACCCAGGAAAGACATTAATTTGACTAGCTTTAGAAATTCTATTTTCTCTTTATGAAGCACTGACCTTTAGCCTTCAGACCAGCATCAAACTAAAGAATTCAATCACAAAACCCTCGGAGGTATCTGTTCAGAAATGGGGTGGCTTTCCATTTTAAAGCTATTCTAAAGTTAGATAATGCAATAGGAGATGAATTAAGAGCAGACTCCAGAACAGTTTTGCCTTATCACGTGGTCCCAGAGGGGTACCCTGTTGGAGATTTGGCTTGCTATGCCTGGGCAACTCCTTTGTGTTATTGCCCTGCTGTCTTATCTTCAGAAGGCCCTAATGAAATACAGGAAAATTACCATCACAAAGAAGATTCTGTGAAAGTGAATTGGTAGGTGGAAGGATGAAATGGACAATTCACTCCTAAACACATCAGCTAGTTACAATTAAATGCTTTGGCTGCAAGAACAAGGCTGTATATAGGACAGCAGCACTTAAACTTCATCCAGAATCATTTAGTGCATGTGGCACATTTTAATGAATTAGAACCCTTCTAATGCTAAGTAAGACAAGTGGATGCTGAAGCCTGGACATTTGCAGGAAGAATGAAAACCATACCTTGTCCCTTCTGGCTCCGTCTGAAAGAGCTGCCTGCTACAAATCCCTCTCTACTGAACTGTAATTCTTCAAAAATGCACTTGAAAATACATGTAAAAAAATGCTGTGATTGTGAATTGCTAGAAAGACACAATGGAATCACAATTAGTCATAAGTGGAAGAGATAGTTTTGTGGGACAAGGGATATCAATAGACCCTTCACACCCTGCTAAGCTCACCCCCCCCCCCCGAAATGTCACTATTTTAGCTGGGTTCCCATGGATTAAAGAATTGTCATTTAATACCAACAGAAGCAACAACTAAGCAAAAACATTCATTTTATTTCTTTAAGTAGGTGTTTATTATTATCTTTAGGTTTTCTGTAACTTAGATTTCCCCCTATATTTCTCTCCTCTGTCCAAAAAGCCATCTCTTCTAAAAAATAATTTAAACAAAAAAGATAGAGGATAAAAATGGTTTTTAATATGTAACTGGGGAAAATAAAATATTGCTTTAAAAAAGAGAATAAGGAGATAAAAAATGCAGCAAAACCAGTTTCTTTCTTTAAAATCTGCATTATTTATGATGATCTATACCTGTGAGTCCTCAACCTTTGCAGAAAAGTTGAGGGAGGTGTTTTCTTATAACTTTTTTGGGGCCAAGCTTGTCCATCGTATTTTACAATATTCATTTTCTATTATTTTATAATGGTTCTTTTGATTTACGCTGTTGTAATCATTATGTATATTGTTTTCTTGGATCTGCTTTCTTTATTTTATATAAGTTCACATAACTCTGATTTCATCATATTTATCATTTCTGACAGCAAAGAAATATTCCTTTGGATTCATGATCACAGGTTTAGTCATTCTGCAATTGATAGGTATCTACCTTATTTCTAGTAGTTTGCTACTATAAGAATATCACTATAAATATTTTGGGGTGTGTGGAACCTCTCTTTTTGTCAATGATTTCCTTGAGGCATAAGCTTAGCAATATTTAGGTCAAAAGGTATATTTGCAAAAATCCAGGTATTTTCTGGAACAGTTACAATAATCCACAGCTCCACCAATAATGAATCAGTGCTCCTATCTTTCCAAAGCCCTTCCAATATTCTAATATTGATTATTCACATCTTTTGCTCTTTATTTAGGGAAATCCTCAGGGTTGTTTGGATTATCAGCTCTTATTATTAGTGATTTGGAGCATTCTTCCGTATGGTAGTTAAGAGTCTGCAATTCTTTCGAGATCTATTTGTGAATATCTTTTGACTGCTTATCTATTGGGGAGATGAGTTTTGTTTTTATATGTTTTTGTTGATTGTCTATATAGCTTAGATATCAAACACTTATCTGAGAAACGATACAAAGATTTGTTTTCCTCAGTCAATGCTTCCCCATCTAATCTTACATGCATTAATTTTGTTTGCATAAAAGCTATTGAATTTCACAGAATCAAAACTATCTCTCTTTTTTTTTTTTTTGTAATTGCCTCTATCCCTGGCCAAAGCACATTTATTGTGTGCTTACTATTTGCCGGGCTCTGTTCTAATCACTGGGGTTATCAAGAAAAGTAAAAAACAATTCCCTATAATCAAGGAGTTCACATTCTAATGGGAATAAATGTCTGAGATCTGATTTGAACTCAGGTCTTTCTGACTCCAGGTCCAGCCACCTAGCTGTTCCAAAATAGAACAGAAGGAAACTGACAAGGTAGGAAGGGAACAGAGTGTGAACAGCTTTAAGTGCTATAGAGAACCTGAAGGTATTAGAGAGTCATTGGATTTTATTGAGTGGGCTCGCGGTTTTGACAACAATGAAACCTTTAGCAGTTAAGTGAATGATGGATTGGAGTAAGGAAAGACTTGAGGCAGGGAGATCAGTTAGAAGTCTCTTGTAGCCTATATACTCTAAGTTTAAAGAAGCTCTCTTATTGGTGGTAAAGAACTGGAAAGTGAGGCCATGCCCACAAATTGGGGAATGACTGAACAAGTTGTGGTATATGATTGTGATGGAATATTTACTGTGCTACAAGAAATGATGAACTCAATGATCTTCGCAAAACATGGGAAGACCTGCATGAAATAATGAAAAGTGAAATAAGCAGAACCAAGAGTACATTATGTACAGTAACAATGATATTGTTCTAAGAATGACTGAGTGAATAAGTTATTTTGACATATGAAGAAAAACATGACCTGTATCCAGAGAAAGAACTGATAAATAGAAGTTGAATTATTATTATTAAAATAGAATAACTTTACATATGCATATATTTCTATATACATATTTGTCTCCATGGAGGGTTGGGGGGGGAGTAGAAAAAAGGCAAAAAAAGAAATTTTGTTGTACGTTTGAAAAGAATTGCAAGCTGTGTGTAGTAGATTTGTAGTTTCATGCACAATTATCTTTTTAATTATACTATATTATGGAAATGCTTGCTTTATTCCATAAATATGTATTAATGTAGTATTAAAAAGGGGGGAGAAAAAAAAGAAGTCACTTGTTAATAGGTGATAGGTTAGATTAATAAGTGAGGCAAAAAAGCAGCTATATGGTGCAGGGCACAGGTCCTGAAGTCAGAAGGACCTGAGTTCAAATCTAGCCTCTGACACTAATTAACAATGTGACCTTGGACAAGTCACTTAACCTCAATTGCCTCTAAAACAAACAGTCCACGTAAGATTTGATGATGATCTGTGCTAGGGTGGTAGTTAGGTGGATGTATAGAAGATATGTTGACAGAAAAACAATTTAATAGCAAGAACGCCTCTCTCAAGAAGGAAGAGAGAGCTTAAACAAACACAAACCGGAAGGAGGAAGAGTGAGAATTTACCAGGTTTCTGTAGCATTTCTTCGCTGCGTTGGCTGGTCCCTGCTTCATGCTCTGACATTCAGTCCCGGCTTGTGTGTACAGCTCCCTATCTCCTTAGAGGGACAGCAACTTCATTCTACTCTCCTTGTGATCGTTAGACTCTCCCAAAGCTCTTCATATCTTCCCCTTAGTGAACTTACTCACCTCTCCCTTATCACGAGTTTAAGTTGGCCTTTAGGATGGGGCAAAAGGAAAGCTACCCATAGCCCCATGGGGCTTGAACAAAAAAAACTGTGTAATTTATGTCCACCAAAATATACCAATTTCCAGCATCTTATAACATTTTCCCCTAAAATTAGGAATTTTGAAGTTCTTTGAAAAATTAGCTTTAGTACACATCACAATATCAAAATAAACATTAACACTTGGAAAAATTAGGATAATTAACCCAGAGTCCCAGGTAATCATATCTTAGGATGTCAGTAAATATGTATCAACAATGTATGCGATAGACTAAGTAAAAAGTATGCCTAGACAGGCTGCTTCACTTATAGTACACTAACTACACATAGTGAATGTGTAATATGCATGTAAAGCAGTACATGTATATTCAAGTAAATATGCATCACACCCAAACAAAAGTAAGGCGATAACATCAGTACAACTACAAAATAATAAGACATACAAAACATCAGCCTATATGCAAATAAATAACAGAATTATCTAATTACATAGGTAATGCAAGTATAATATAAGCATAATACTAACACAAATGTAAATAAAGATGACTAAAAATAATTTTAAAACACATATTCAAAACATGTAGCAATTAACATCACTGAACAATATGCAATTACTTGCAAGATACTCCATGTCCTACTATAGATGAATCCAAAGATCTTCTTTAAAAATGTTGCTTTTCATTCCCCAGTTGATAGGTATTCCCTCTATTTCCAGTTCTTAGATACCACAAAAAGAGCTGCTATAAATATTTTTGCACATGTGGGTCCTTTCCCCATTTTTATGATCTCTTTGGGATACAGCCCTAGAAGTGATATTGTTGCGTCAAAGTGTATGAACATTTTTATAGCACTTTGGGCATAGTTCCAAATTGCTCTCCAGAATGGCTGGATCAGCTCACAGCTCCACCAACAATGAATTAGTGTTCCAACTCTCTCACATCTTCTCCAACATTTATCATCTTCCTCTTTTGTCATGCTGGTCAATCTGATATGTGATGTGGTATCTCAGAGTTGTTTTGATTTGCATCTCTCTAATCAATAGTGATTTAGAGCATTTTTTTCATATGACTATAGATATCCTTTCAGGTTTCCTCTGAAAACTACCTGCTCATATCCTTTGACCATTTATCAATTGAGGAACAACTTGTATTCTTGTAAATTTGACTCAATTCTCTATATATTTTAGAAATGAGTCCTTTATCAGGGAATGGCTGATTCCCTGTTATGGTATATAAATGTAATGGAAGACTATTGAGCTATAAGGCAGACTTCAGAAAAATTCTAAAGACTTATATGAACTGATGCTGAGCGAAGTGAGCAGAACCAGGAGAACATTATACACAGTAACAGCCACAGTGTGTGAGGACTGTTTCTGTTAGACTTAGGCCTTTACAGCAATGCAAAGACCTAAAACATTTCCAAATTTCTTGATGCAAAATGCCATCCACATCCAGAGAAAGGATGTGCATAGAACAAGAATGCAGAATGATGCAGACTATTTTCTCTTTTGTTAGGCTTTGTTTTGTTTTTTTTTTCCTCATGGTTTCTCCCATTTTTTTTAGTTCTTCTATGCAACATGACTAATGTGGAAATGTGTTTAATAGGAATGTGTATGTAGAACCCATATAAGATTGCATGCTGTCTTGGGGAAGGATGGGGGAGGAAGGGTGAGAAAATGTAAAACATATGGAAGTGATTGTTGAAAACTGAAAACAAATAAATTAACAAAAAGTGCTGCTTTTCCTCTGACAGATAACACCGTAAGTTATTATTAGTTATTAGCATCTTAATGTGAATTAAGTTTGTGACAACATTCTCCTGTCTAAAGAAGAGAGAGTTGAGGAAAAGGGAAACTGATGGAAGGAAGAAGGTGAAAATTGAGAAGCTTTTGTGGGGAATCTCTTGTATTTAGGTCAGGCTCTAGATGCCAGTGATGTAGGTAGGAGAAATAAAAGTGGAAAAATGACCAAACAAGAATTTGATATTTTACTCTTGGCCACCTCTGACCCTGGGTAATCATGAAAACCAATCTCCTCTCGATTCTCTTCCCATCCTCCAAAGTAGAGATTGTTGCTGCTGTTTGTCCTTCATGCTCAGAGGACCAAAATGACATCAAGATGTCAGGGTCAACATACAATGTGTTCAACTATGGTTGATCAGATTTATATGAGCTCAGAAGGCTCTATCACAGGTCAGGCACAAATAATCTACTCTATATGAACATTTGAAATGTAGATGTCTCTAAACTTGCACATCTCAAGCTCTTTTTGAGTTCCTTTTATTCTGCTTTGCTCAAAGAGCATAGTGCCTTGTTTGATGCACACAGATCAGGCTGGACGGTCCTGTGCCAGTGTCTCCCATGTCTCACAATTGATGCCAACCTTCTTCAAAGAAAACTCAAGATTGTCCTTGAATCACTTCTTCTAACCTCCATATAAACATCTGCCTCGTGTGAGTTCTTTGTAAAATAGTCTTTTAAAAAAGAGTAGAGGAGATACAAATGAGAGATATCAAAGTCCTTCCTGGAGATAAAAAAAAGAAGGCAAGATACTCCAGGAGTGAGGAAAGAATATCAAGTAACAATAGCCACTTTCCCCCCACTTCTCATAGATCATTTCTTTCATTATGTACTTACTGATTTCCTAGCTCATTCCCTACATCCACTATTCCATTTACTCTTTCTTCAGTTCCTTAGTGGTACTCTGACACATCAACAGGAAGCAGAATCCCTTTCTTAGTACTTCCCTGAGCCATTCAGTGGGAGCTCTTTCAGCTCTACCCCTTTCCATTTTTCTTTTCCTCTTCTGTCATGGGATTCCTATTCCTCATTAAAGCTAATCACTTCATCCTTTGGCTTAATATTATTTCCTCCTATGTCTTCCAGGACCTTGATCCAAACATCATCCCTTCTTTCCTTGTGTATCTTCAATTTAATTACTTTCCATGAGTTTCTTCCTATCTGCTCACAACATACTCAGTATCCTAAAATCCTAAAAGAGTTATCAATCAATTTTATTAAATTATACAGTCACTACCCCATCTCTACCCTCCCCTTTACTGCCAAATTTCTTACAGCTGTGGTTTTGGGATTTGATCAAGGGAGTTGCCTGATCAATTTAATGACCTCACAGGGTAATGAGTATTTATTTGGGACTTCAATTCTACAGAATGAATATGTATGCATATACTATGCTGTGTGTGCATATGCCCCTTAGCACCTCCAGGAGGGCATGTTTCAAGTGACTGGTGAAGAACTGGTGAAGACTGCAATGGTAGGGACTTTGTGAGAGGAGCCCCGCTTTGAGCTGGCCTACAAAGGGAATCTATCTCCAACTTGGCACTTTTCTTTCTTTCTTTCTTTCTTTCTTTCTTTCTTTTCTTTCTTTCTTTCTTTCTTTCTTTCTTTCTTTCTTTCTTTCTTTCTTTCTTTCTTTCTTTCTTTCTTTCTTTCTTTCTTTCTTCTCTTCCTATCTCTCCTATCTCTCCCTTCCTTCCTTCCTTCCTTCCTTCCTTCCTTCCTTCCTTCCTTCCTTCCTTCCTTCCTTCCTTCCTTCCTTCCTTCCTTCCTTCCTTTCTTCCTTCTTCCTGAGAGCACAACATAACTAAGAATAGACCTGGATCCTAGGGAAGTATGTCCCTTCTCCACCTGGACCCATTATTCATAGCTTTCTTGTCCTACATGGGATTCTTTAGCAATGAGAATAGAGTTCCTGATCCTAGCCTTTGAATGGCAGTCTTAACTACAGTGTCAACTACATAATACAGCTGGAGAAGGAAGCATCTGGTCGAAATGGTAAGTTCTTGAAGAAGAGACATGTCCTAGATTGTATGATTCTTGAATCCAGCTTTCTAGAAGAATGTGAATTGCCTTTCTAGAGGCTCAAAGGGGAATTTCTCATCATTCCTGAGGAAGGGCAGCCTCTTGAGGAAAAGGGGGTCATAAAAGGGACTAAAATGGAGGATTATATGTGGGGTTGGAGAACATCCTTGGACTTTGCCTTCTGCTTTGAGTTATTCAAATGAGGGGTGGAGTCTGATGGGAAGGATATTGGCTGTTTGGTAGCCCCAAGCAAATTTCTCTTAGAGAAGGATCCAATCCAGAGGGTAGGACTATGAGGATGGGGGACTGCATGCATCTGCATTTAAAGCAGGACTCACCAATGTGTTGGAGGTTATCCTACTAACAACCCCAAATTTGTTTCCTGCTGGAGGAGATTCCAAATCAGAAGATGATCCTAAGTATAGAAGACTTTAAGACATAATGGAAAGTAGGAGTCATGGGAAAGAAAGGAATATTGTGTTGACTATCTAAGGGCGATTGAATTTTTATGTGTTTTGATTCATAGATTAAGGAATTTTGAGTGCACTTTTATGTGCTATTGTTTACAGTTTTTTTCTGTAAAATAAAGGCTGTACTGTGCCTGATATCTTTGTTACCTTGCATGTTCATTTTTTAAATAATACTTTAAAGTTTCATAATGCTTGTTAGTGCAGTGCCTGGCACACAGTAAGCACTTAAGAAATGCTTATTTAACAGATGAAGTAGTTTACATTTTGCAGATAAGGAAACATACTCAAAGAGGTAATGTGACTCTAATAACTAGGGTTAAAGCCAATAGTCAATCCTACGTGTCTCCTGACTACAATCCAGCACTTTTGTCACCATACTGGAGAAGAGTCATCAAAGTCCAAAGAATGTTGGATAGAGAATTAGGAGCATATGGCAGTTATGAAGCCAAAAGTAGGAAAGAATATTCTGAAGGAGGTGATGACTGACTGACGTGACAGACAGACCAATCAGCAGACTACTGTAATAGTCTAGGCATGAGTTGAAGAAGTAGGTCAGTTGTTCAGTCATATCTAATCCTTTGTGATCTCATTTGGGGTTTTCTTGGCAAAAATACGGGAATAGTTTGCCATTTTCTTCTCCATCTCATTTTACATATGAGCAAATTGAGGTAAATAGGGTTAAGTGACTTACCTTGAGTCATACAGCCAGTAAGTGTCTGTCTGAGGCCAGATTTGAACTAAGTTCTCCCTGACTCCAGGACTAGTGTTTTATTCACTGTACCCTCTAACTGCCCTAGAAGGAGTAGGTCATGGGAAATGAGTAGGTGGAAAAAATGGGAAGTTAGGGTATTTGAGGGAGCATCATTATGTATGCTGAAGTCTGGAAAGACTTATATGAACTGATGCTGAGCGAAATGAGCAGAACCAGGAGAACATTAAACACGGTAACAGTCACAGCATGTGAGGACTGCTTCTGATAGACTTAGTTCTTCACAGCAATGAAAGAACCTAAAACATTCCCAAAGGACTCTGGAGGCAAAATGCCATCTACATTCAGAGAAAGAACTGTGGAATCGGAACACAGAATGAAAAGACTATTTTCTCTTATGTTATGTTTTGGTTTAGTTTGGTTTTTTTCATGGTTTCTCCTATTCGTTTTAATTCTTCTATGCAACATGACTAATGTGAAAATGTGTTTAATAAGAACGTAAATGTAGAACCCATATAACACTTGCATACCATCTCAGGGAAGGGAGGGGGAGAAAATTTAAAACTTAGGGAAGTGATATTGAAAACTGAAAACAAATAAATTAAATTTTTAAAAAATTTATGTTGAAGTCCCTAAATATAAGGGCAGGAGTTAGGGAAGAGAGATGATGAGTTAAGTACTAAACTCACTGAGGAAAGAAGAGGAGTGTCCTGGAGGTCTGAAGGCAATAGCTACCAGGATTTTGATTGGGTAGTAGATGTATATTATGTGGACATCTAAGGAGGAGACATTACTGAGTGATAGTGGTAGGGGGAGAACCTGGAAGTGGTAATGGAGAATAAGGAATATTCTGAGTCTCTCACCTTGAATATTTGAAAAGATGATCAGGGAAGCTGTGCTATCCGGAGGGAGGTCTCAGTGAAAGCCAGAAGATTAAAGGAGTGAGAAGGGAAAAGATTTAAAGTGAAACAAAGTTTGTTGCTTATGGAGTAAGCATTCCAGAGGGTACAGTGGAGGGGTTGGTTAGCATTTTGGGTTTGGATGGGACTTTGGTGTTGAGGAGGATGGAGATAAGGAATCAGGTAGAAAGGGATAGTTAATGGGAGTTAGGGTCCAGAATCGCTGGGATGTGAAGTATATGACCAGGTGGGAGTTTGTTAATCATTAAATAATAAATTTAGAAAGATTTTCAAAGTTAATAGTAGTATGAACTAAGGGGCAGAATTCTTTCTGAATCTTGGGCAGATCAGAAAGGAACAAAAACTTGGGTCAGAATGATCCTTCCTCAGGGCAGGACACTAGCTGGAAACTTGATGAAATGGCACCCTCTCCTCTTACCTTAGTAATAGGCATCTGGTAATTTACATTGCCTTTTTAATCTTTCTCTCAGCCCCTGGATTTACATATTCAACTTCCTATGTCCTGTGGGTAGGGTCTCCTTTAGAAGATGACAGTGAAACATTATTTGAAAGGACATCCCACGTGTATGCCTATCATAACATCACATATCTTTTCTATTCTCCCTAGGCCCTCATTATCATGATCTATGTTTTTTCAGTAGTCTGTCTTTATACATCCCTTTTCCCTTATACCCCTTTCCAATCCAAAATTGACACACTCCTAGACTTTAAACTTCTTAATGTATAGATTTAACTATTCTCCTCTCAGAGGTAGCCTGGCATAATGGACAGAATGCCAGAATAGGAATTGGAGGCCCTGGGATTAACTCCCCATTCCATCACTTGCCATTTGGATGACTTTGGGCAAACTACTTAGCATCTCTGGGACTCAGTTTCCTCATCTGTAAAATGAGGGGTTTGAATTACAATGAATTACAAAGGTCCTTTTCAGCCCTGAATCTATTATCTAAGTTCCTTTAATGGTTCTCCAGCATTATTTGTCCTTCAAAAGAGGACCAGTGACATTATAGGATGACGTCTTGACTCAAACATGAACTGGATTTAAGTGAGACGGGACTGTACAAAGATGTTGGCCTCGTTCCTCCCAAGTCATTGGCAAGACAAAAGTCAGCATGATCATCTATGACCCAGGATTCAGTGGATGTCCTTGGTTACTTTGATGTCTGACCACGATCTAAGCATTCTACAGCACCTGCTTCATCTGGTTTCATGGATGTTGGAACAAATGGTTCTCAATCAACCATTCCACCCAAGGGAAGTCTTCAAATGTTTGGGGTAGACATTCCCATAACTCACCAATGAGTCTGAGGTCCCACAGTTACCCTCAGCCTGATTTAGCCCATGTGCCAAGAGGGTTAACTGGGGTGTGACCACTGAGCATGTTACAGCTTCTTGGAGTCACGGTGATAGTTGAGTTCTAAGTAGGCACCGAAGGTGGGTGAGCAGCCCTGAAAAGGACTCAGCAAGCCCTCACACCAGAGATGCCAGTCCCCCTTGAACACCCCATACATTCAAGTGCCCTGTTGCCTATCAAGCTGAAAAGCAAATGGCAAATTACTCCAGCATCATTGCCAAGAAAACCCATGGACAGTATTGGCATGCTATGGTTCACAGGGTCATGAAGAGTTGGACGCAACTGAATAGTGTCACCTAGTAAGTAACTCCATAGCCTGACTTTCAAGATGTCTATGATTTTGTTCCATTTTAATTTTGCAAAGTAATCTCATGTTACTCTTTTCCACATGCTATAAGCTCTGGTCAATTGAACTGATAATTCTATCTTCTATAGATTCCATGCTTTCCTATAGACATGCTTGTGTGGGCTTTCCCCCCAAGCTTGGAATGCCCTCCCCTGTTCTGCCTGTACAATTCCTTGTTGGTGGTGACTCCTTTTCATTTGTATCTGACTCTTTGTGAGTTTATTTGGGGTTTTCTTGGCAAAGACATGGGAGTCATTTGTCATTCCCTTCTCCAGTTCATTTTACAGATGAGGGATCTGAGGCAAACAGGATTAAGTGACTTGCCCAGCTAGTAAGTGTCTGAGGCCAGATTTGAACTCAGATCTTCCTGATTCCAGCTCTGGTGCTTTAACACATTCTTTAAAAACCAATTTTGTATTTGATCCTGGGGGCCATAGGGAGCCAATGGAGTTTATTGATTAGGAGGGTGACATGATCAGACCTGCATTTTAGGAAAATCACTTTAGTGACTGAATGAAGGATGGATTGGAGTTGGGAGAGATTTGAGGCAGGCAGACCCCAGGGTATTACTATAATCCAGGCAACAGATGATGAAATCCTTCACCAGAGTGGCAGTAGTATTAGAGGAAAGAAAAGGTATATTCAATAGATATTGTAAAGTGAAATTGACAGGCCTTGGCAAAAGATTGCGTATAGGGCATGGTAAGAGACTGAGATTTTGAGGATGACTCCTAGGTTGGCAGCCTGAGGAAGTGGGAGGAATGTGCTGCCTTAGGGAAGGTAGGAGGAGGCAAAAGTTTAGAGGGAAAGATAATGAGTTCCATTTTGGATATGTTTCATTTAAGATGTCTACTGGATATCCTATCCAGAGATGTCTGAAAGGCAGTCTTCTTGATTCCAGGGCTAGAACTCTCTCCACTGTGCCACTTAAGCCTGAAAGGGTCAGGGTCTCATATTGCCTCATGGGCCATTTCCAGTCATCCTGATGAATATCATGCCACTGGATCCAGATGGCTCAGGAGGAGAAAGTGAGGTTGGTGACCTTGCACAGCCCTCCCTCATTCAAATCAAAATCAACTTCAAGTCATGTCATCATCTTGAATCCATGATTCTCTTTGAGAATGAAGGACAAACACAACCTGTGAGTGAGTAGCATCTCCTCTCCTCTCCCCTCTCCTCACCTCTCCTTTTTTCTCCTCTGGTGTTCTGTCCAAGGGAAGCTAAACTCCATGGCCAAAAGCTGCCTTTTCTCCTCTGGGTTTACTGGCTACATTTCTTGCTCAAGGATCAAGCCTTAAACCCAATTCACTGTGAAGCTCATAGACTGGACAACAAGTAGCCACCAACCTAGCACAGAGTGGATGCAATAACTAAATATTAATTATTTCTCTTTTACCCAGGAACCCTGAGGGTCTTCCTCTCCCAGTTTTATTTTTTTGGATTAAAGAGGCCATCCCATGAGTAACTTAAAGAAGCCTATTCATCAAATGGGTGTATCTTACTCAAAGTAAGGTTGTGAAAAGACCGTAGCCTGAAAGGGCCAGGGTCTCACATTGCCTCCTGGGTCATCTCCAGTCATCCTGATGAATATCTGGTCACTGGACCCAGATGGCTCAGGAGAAGAAAGTGAAATTGGCAACCTTGCACAGCCCTCCCTCACTCAAATCAAAGTCAACTTCAAGGCATGTCATCATCTTGATGCCATGGTCCCCTTTGAGAATGAAGGACAAAAACAACTTTGCTGTTCAGTCCTTTTAGTCCTGTCTGACTCTTTGTGACCCTATTTGGGATTGTCTTAGCAAAGATACTGGAGTGGTTTTCCATTTCCTGCTCCAGCTCATTTCACAGATGAGAAACTAAGACAGATAGGATTAAGTGACTTGCCCAAGGAGACACACATAGTAAGTGTCTGAGGCCATATTTGAACTTAGGAAGAGAAGTCTCTAAATTGATACTCTATGAATGATGAAGTTCACTGATTTAGAACTATATCAGCAAGGGGAATTCCTCAGTTAATAGAAGCTAATATTTATATAATGCTTACTAAGAGTGATGTGCTAAGCACTCTACAATTACCTCACTTAATCCTCACAACATACTTGGGAAGCAGCTACTATGCCCATTTTACACTTTTGGGGCAGCTAAGTGGTGCAGTGGTGTAACAGCAAGGACCCCGGCATACATAGGAGGGCCTGCTGTCCAAGTTCTTTTCTAAAAGCAAAGCAACTTTTGAGAGGTCAGCAATCTACTTTAATCAAGCACATACATCATTCACATAATTCAGGGGGAAAAGTCAGCACCCTGAACTTCAGAGAAAATACAAACAGAAATTACCAGCAGAAATTACAAACAGAAAGACCAACAGACAGGGCTTCTACCTGTCTGACCACAGACAATACATAGATTGTTACCAGGCAGAGAAGCACTGACATCTGAGTTTTCAAAGCCATGGGAGCTCCTTAGTGCCTACCCAGAGTCCCTTCTGGCACACTAACCTTCTTCCAAAAAAATAAGCCCCAAAGTAAAACCTCACCTCAGAGTACTTATATACTTTTCAGTATGCCCACTGACCCAGTGCCTCAATAGGAATTAATAAAAGGTATTGAGGCCTATTAATGGGCAGGAAAAGTCTTTAATTCTTTCCCCCACTCATCATTAACCTTACATTAACATTACAAATGGATAGGATGCCAGACCTCATGTCAAGAAGATTCATATTCCTTAGTTCAAATTTGACCTAGACACTTAATAAATGTGGGACCCTGGGCAAGTCATCCAACTCTGTTTGTCTCAGTCTCCTCATCTGTAAAATGAGCTGGAGAAGGTCATGGTAAATAACTCCAACCTCCTTGCAAGAAAAGCCCATATAGGGTCATGAAGAGTTGAACACAACTAAAGAACAAAGTTTACACTTGAGGAAACTGAGGCAAACACTGGTTAAGTGACTTGCTCGGGGTCACACTGTTACTACTGAGCTAGATTTGAACTTAGGTCTTCCTTATTCTAGGTCCAGTACTCTATCCACTGTGCTACCTAGCTGTCAATATTTCATTGCTGATAAAGTTTGGTGATGGTATTATTGGTCATGCCCAACTCTTCATGACCCCATTTGGGGGGTTTTCTTTGCAAAGATACTGAAATAGTTTGCCATTTCCTTTTCCAGATGGGAAAACTGAGGCAAATGGCATTATGTGACTTGCCCAGAGTCACACAGCTAGTGTCTGAGGCCGAATTTGAAATTAGGAAAATTAGTCTTTCTGACTTCGGATTTGGTCTTCTTTCCATTGTGCTGCCTAGCTGCCCAGATAAAGTTTATACCTGTGCTAAGAGCTTTGACCTGCTATATCCCCAAAGAGTTAAAAAACAGAAAGGAAAAGGACCTATATGTACAAAAATATTTATAGCAGCTCTTTTCTGGGGGCAAAGAATTAGAAATTGAGGGGATGCACATCAATTGGGGAATGGTTCAATAAATTGTGGTATGTAATTATTATGGAATACGATTCTACTATAAGAAATGATGGGCAGGATGCTCTCAAAAAAAACCTAGAAAGACTTACACGGGCTGATGCAAAGTGAAGTGTAGCAATATTGTAGCATGATCAGCTGTGAATGACTTAGCTATTCCAAGCAATACAACAATCCATGACAGCTCTGAAGGACATAGGACGAAAAATGCTATCCATCCCCAGAGAATGAACTGGTGTCTGAATATAGATTGAAGCAACTTTTGCTATTCTTATTTTTCTACTTTCTTAATTTTTTTTAGTTTTTTTGGTGTGCTTTCTTTCACAACATGATTTTTATGGATATGTTTTGCATGACTACATATATATATAATCTATATCAAATTGCTTACCTTCTCAATGAGGCCAGATGGGAAGGGAGGAAGGGAGAGAATTTGGAACTCAAAGTTTTAAAAGCAAATGTTAAAAACTGTTTTTACGTGTAATTAGGGAAAAATTAAATACTAAATAAATTTTTAAAAATAAATGCTTTGACATGACCTCTAAAAGAGAGATCCTCTTGAGGGATGGTATATATACCTAGACAGAGACTTGGTTCCTTGAAAAGAAACTTGCATAAATTCACCTGGACATCATGTAGCAGCCCCAAGAGAGGAGGATCTGATGCCAGATGGAGACAAAGTTTGTTGTGGAGACCCAGACTAATATGGCTCAGAGAAATACACTAGGATCTGGAATAAGTCCAGCATGGTCATGTGAATTCTCCTTTCCTCTGTTCCCTTTAAAGAGAGGACACATCTAGACAAAGTCTTAAATGGGAAAGGTGAGCACATTGGGGAGACTTGAAATTGAGGAATGATCTATGCTTATTTTTACCGGCATTGTGAGTTACGTGGATTCTTTAGTTGCTGAGAAAGGTGGGACACACCAGAAGGGAGGACCCTTTTAATTCTTTTCTCTCAAGGGAAGAATCAGGAGGGCATGCTATAAATCTAGGATGCCATATTGATCCTTATGAAAGGGAGAGGCCCATTGGAAAAGGAAGAACCATTGTTTTCACTGTCTTTGGGCTTATGTGCAAATCCTTTGAATTTGTCATGGGGCTAATTAAAACCTGTTCTATATTAGATGTCTCATTAGCCTGAGTCCTAGCATATGAGAATCAGGCCTCAGATACTGACTAGCTGTGTGATTCTGGGCAAGTCACCCAATGCTGTTTGCCTCAGTTTCCTCATCTGGAAAAGGAAGTGGCAAACTATTTCAGTATCCTTGCAAAGAAACCCCAAATGGGGTCATGAAGAGTTGGGCATGACTGAAATGACCCAATAACACCACCACCAAATTTATCAGCAATGAAATATTGACAGCTAGGTAGCACAGTGGACAGAGTAGTGGGCCCGGAATTGAGAAGACTTGAGTTCAAATCTAGCTCAGTAGTAACTAACTGTGTGACCCTGCACTTACCCACTGTTTCTGTGTGTGTGTGTGTGTGTGTGTGTGTGTGTGTGTATGTGTGTGTGTACGTACTGATTTGGGTGTGAGAGATATTACTCATGAAGTTATCTGATGAAAAATCCGCAAGACTGAACCCAGTCTGTCCCAGTCCACATCTGTCACTTACTAGGTGCTGAACTAGTTCTTGGGAGACATCAAAAAAAATGAAACAATCCATGTCCTAAAGAGTTTATAACTGGAGTGGGGCAATACATGTACCTAAACACAGGGCATGTTCCTGATAACTGTATCCAGCAGAAACCTAGAACCACTGCTGCTGGCTGTACAGAATACCTTACCTGTCTTTCTTTTCATCAGCCTAATTAGGTTTTGAGCAACTCTGCACTTAAATCTGATTCACGCAGGAGTCAAGATGTTACCCTGTGAAGTCACTGGTCTGCTTGGTAAAGGAAAGATGAACAAGACCTAATCCAATCATCAGACCATGGGACCTATAGGCCCGTTTTAATTTGCATTGCTAATTTAATTTATTTCATGTGGTCTTATGGCAAGGAGGAGACTTCATTGTGTTCCTGCCCTTTTCTCTTAAGCATTCAAAGGTAGAACACACAAATAGCCTCTAGTGTAATAGGTTTGACTCAGAGTAGGCTGCTTTGGCAGTCCCTCATTAAAGGATTCCGAGGTAATTAGATAGCCAAGCACTGAGTCTCTGTCCTCCCCCTCCTTCCTGAGTGACTTCAGTTAATGACATATACTGATTTCATTCCCAATGGCATCATGCATGCAACTTATACTCGTAGACTTTAGATTATGTTCAAAGTGAAAGAAAAACAAGAATATTTTGCTTTTTATGAAGATAGAACCAAGTTGCACGCAAAAAGTGACATGACATTTTGTGGTTGGTTACTTGTTTTGCAGTAGTGTCTGACTCTTTATGATCCCATTTGGGGTTTCCATGGCAAAGACAGTGGAGTGGTTTGCCATTTCCTTCTGCAGCTCATTTTACAGAAACCGAGGCAAACAGGATTAAATGACTTGCCCAGGGTCACACAGCTAGTAAGAGTCTGAGGCTGGATTTGAATTCAAGTCTTCCTGACTCCAACTCTGGTGCTCTCTCCACTGTGCCACCTAGCTGCCTTAGTGACCATGTAGTTGTTGCTGAATCCCACTAGGAAAAAGTCCTCTTTTTGTATGTAGTTTTCGAATTGAAGGGAACTTCTGAGGTTATTTAGGCCAGTCCCTTTGTTCTACAGATCACTGAATAATTGTTTGAGAATCAGAAGGGACCCAAGAAGTCATTTAGTACAAATCCTATTCCCTCATTGTATAGACAAGGAAACTGAAGTCCCAACTGAGCTGACATCATACAGGAAGTATCAGTCCAAGATTTCAAACCCACGTCCACCACTAGTCTTCTGTACCATAGTTATTTTCAGTGGAATCAAAGACATTGGAACGGCTCATTCTGTTTATTGCCGGATTCTTTTTCTCGGGGGGAGGGAGGGGGAAGGTGGCACAGAACATCATTTTTTTATAGTAGTATTTTATTTTTTCCCCCAATTACATGTCAAGACAATTTTTAGCATTCATTTTTTACAAGATTTTTGTGTTTCAAATTCTTCTCCCTCCTTCCCTCCCCTCCCCTCTTCTGAAAATGGTAGGTAATTCAATATAGGCTATACATGTGCTATCATGTAAAACATATTTCCATATTAGTCACAATTGTGAAAGAAGAAACAGATCAAAGGGAAAAAAATGAAAAAGAACAAAGTGGGTGACAAAAATACGTTTGATTTGTCTATCAGTTCTTTATCTAGATGTGGATAACATTTTCCTTTATGAATCCTTTGTACTTCTCTTAGTCACTGCTTCTGAGAAAAGCTGAGTCCTTCATAGTTGATCATCACACAATGTTGCTGATACTGTGTACAATGATTTCCTGGTTCTGCTCATTTCACTTCACATCAGTTCATACTAGTCTTTTCAGGTTTTTCTGAACTCTGCCTGCTCATCATTTCTTATTGCACAATAACATTCTATTACATTCACATCTTGTTCAGCCATTCCCCAGTTGATGGGCATCCCCTCAATTTCCAATATTTTGCCACCACAAAAAGGACTATTAATATTTTTGCACATGTAGGTCCTTTCCCTTTTGTGTGATCTCTTCAGGATACTGAGCTAGTAGTGGTATTGTTCGATCAAAGGGTATGCACAATTTGGGCATAATTCCAAATTGTTCTCCAGAATGGTTGGATCAGTCCACAACTCCACCAACAATGAGTTAATGTCCCAGTTTATTGCCAAGATTCTTCTTGGTGCTCATTTAGTACTCTGAGAATTCAACTAAGGGACAGCTAGGTGGCACAGTGAATAGAGCACTGGCCCTGGAGTTAGAAGGACCTGAGTTCAAATTTAGTCTCAGATACTAGCTGTGTGACGATGGGCAAGTAACTTAACCCTGATTGCCTCCTCTCTGCCCCCCAAAAAGAGAGAGAAAATACAATCAATATTGAAGTGCCCTCTATGTGCCAGGCACTGTGTTTAGGTCCTGGGATACAAACATAAGAAATGAAATAATCCCTGTTTGAAAGAAACTTACATTCTAATGGGAGAGAAAACAAAGACATATGAATACATACATATATATATACATACATACATATATATATATATATAAAATAAGTGTAATAAAGATTAATACATATAAACAAGGTTTTTTGACAGGAAGGGCATTAGCATTTAAGAGGATCAGGGTGGGTTTTATGTGTAAGATGGTCCCTTTGGTGGAAAAGAGGGATCCTACCAGGTAGAGGTGAGGAGGAAATGCATTACAGACATGGGGGACAGCCACTGCAAAGGCATGGAGATGGCAACCTGAAGGTTAATTTGGCTAGAATGCATGTCATATCATGGAATGTGGGAGGGGAAGGTATGTATTATACTAGAAATATACACACATGTATATTTGCATGTATGTATATACATATATACATGATACATGTATGAATGTATGTGTACACACATATATGCCTATTTATGGACCTTATCCCACTACTGATTGGTGGAGATAGAGGGGCTTTGGCATATTCCATTTTTGACCTAGGCTGGTTTGTGCATCTTTTAGGGCAATCCTTCTTAGGGCTTTGGAGGCAGCAAGGTGATAAAATGGCAGTGTATAGAGCATGGAACTTGGAATCAAAATCTCAGTTCAAATTTTGCTTCAGACACTTATTAGTTTTGTGACTCTGGGCTAGTGACTTAACCTTTCTGTATCACTTTCCTCATCTGTAAAATGTAAAAATAGCACCTTTCTTATAGGACTGTGAGGTTCAAATGAGTTAACATAAATAAAGTGCTATACAAACTTTGAAGTGCTATACAAGCACAAGCTTTTTAATCCCATGACACTGAAACTATTTGAACTGTCTTTTCAATTTCTATTCTTTGTTTGGTGAGGAATAAATCCCCCCACCCCCCAAATCCAGTCATAGTAATGACAGATGATTCCTCCTGTTGTCTGTTAAAAATGAACACATATATAGATTGTATATCCATTTGCAGCTTATAGCAGTATACAGTATAAGATTCATAAAATAATGTGCTCCATATTACTAGCAATGTTCAAGTAGATACTGGATGTCTGCTTGTCCCAAACATTTGTAGAAGACATTTCTGCACCGAATTTGGACTTAGATGACTTTTTTTTTTGAGGCAATCAGTATGAAATGAATTATCCAAAGTCACACAGCTATTAAGTGTCTGACACCAGGCTTGAATTCAGGTTCTCCTGACTCCGGGGTCAGTGCTCTATCAAGTGTGCCACGTATTTGCCCATTACAAGGTTTTTAAGGACCATCTAAATATTAAACTCTCAACTCTCCTTTTGCGAAAAGAATGTAATTAATAGTTCCTTGGGGGTGTTTGAAAGCATTAGTCAAATCTTTTGTTTTTTTCCGGTGCAAAATGGGAAGTTTTTTTCCTTCTCTTTAAAGCCTGGAATAATGCAGACAACACTGGATCTTTAGTCAAGAGGACCTGAGTTCAAATTCCTCTTCTGACACTATCTATGTAACCTCGGGCAAGTCACTTAACCTCTTGAGTTATCTCTACCATGAATTTTGGGGTACCTCCTAGCTACAGATCTATAATCTTATGATTGTATTCTCATAATCACCAGAAAAGATTGTGATGACTCGTTCATGTCTCAGTCTACTCTAGCAGCTGGGGGACCCAAACAGGGTTTCATAAAGAATCGGTCAGGCCAATGATGCATTTATTAATGTCTTTATTCAATTTAACTCACACTACAGGATACAGTTAGGTATACCTTGGGTATAATGATCTTCAGGCTGTGGCAGGAGGCAGAGAGGGCTACTAAGGAGCATGGTTTTTCAGAGGTTGTCCTTGGACTTGGCACACCCAGCTTCACCAACATTTTGTCAGTCTTCCTGGGTCCCATCTCCTTCATGCCAGGGCAAGTGAGGGTCCTAAGTTTCACTTCATGAAGCGGGAATGCTTTAACTCAGGTGTCCCTGATTGATTTTGCCCCACTGATGGTTTTCCCCTGATGTCACAAGCAGAAAGACACTATGAAGCCCACCAAGGCCATGTTTTGTAACAAGCTCAACACATAGAAATTTCCAGAAAACAGCAGGGAGAAGGGATGTTTGGCTTGAGCAGTGCAGTGGGTACAGCCAAACACAAGTGCACAAAGGTTTTTAAAACTGATGTCTTGAAAGCAACTTAAAATAATAAGCACAGCCCTTGGAATTTATCCAGAGCAAATAAGAATCTAGCATATCAGAAGATTCCTAGAGAAGGAAATTGTAGAACTGATCTCAACAACATCCCATGGTATAATTCTGACATCATGTTCTTAACCTCTATTTCACCTAAGCCTCCCTATTACTATTTAAGACCGTAGGTTTTCTTCTTAGTTAGACTGGGCAGCAATTAGACAATCTTTATTTTAGAGTAATCCTTAAAAAACCCTTTAGAAATTTCTAAAATAGAGAGCAATAGTGACAAAAATAGTAATTTACCTAATTTAGGAGTTTTAGTGGTTATCCCCTGAAAATGAGTCGTGAAATAGTCATAATCCCTTTTTGTTACCTATCACATCACTTTAATTTTACATTGTCAGGATCAAAGAATTTTAAGAGCTGAAAGGGACCTTTAGATATTTTCCCTTCCTGCTTTTATTTTACAGATTAAGAGACTCAGACTCTAAAGCAGTTAATTAGGGGTAGGAAACCTGCAGCCTTAAGGTCACAAGTAGCACTCCAGGTCAAACAATGTTTACCCCTTAATAAAAAAATTGTTATGTGAAGTTTGGATTCAAAGTGATGCATTTGAGGACCTGGAGGGCCACAGGTTCCCTACCCCTGGGTTGCGATGACATCCCCCATCCCAAAAGGCTGGTTGATGGCAAAGCCAGATATAGAATTTCCTGGTTGTCCTGTAGGATTCCTACCTATGTCATGCTGCTTTCTGCTCATGTATAGAAAATAAAGATCACCTTTAGATGTTCAGGTCTCTTTTTCTCATCGACAAAACTTAAGAAAAATATTTAATTAAGAATAAGTTAATTTGGCATAGGAAAATGTTATAGTCTATAAATGACAGCTTATCCTACATATCACTCCCCCATTTTGTGGAACCAACTTTGGACTGTGATCAGTTCATTTCACTACCTGGTCAAGCAGAATTTGCTAACAATTAAAAGCAAAGCAGTTTACTAAATTCACACATCTCCCTTTACTCAGTACATTAGTTACACTTGAACTGGATCATGAGATGCTAGTATTTTGGTGATAGATTTTACGTATCAAATATTCTATCCTCAAGCTGAACTATCTTGGGAGTTACGAGAAAAATGAATTTTTCTATACAAGATCTTTCCAGCAATTTGCTTAACTGAGCAAGATTAGTTGTCGTAGCCCTGTTAATGTTGTATACCATTTGGTACACCTCTTTCTCATTCTCAAATTGCTCAACAATGTTTTAGATAGTGGCCAGCAGGCCAATTCCATGTCCTTATGAAATGGAATGTAAATACGTATCCAATTTCTATTTTGCAACCAACCAATAAGCACTTTTTAGAAATAATTTTTTTCTTTTTACATTATGGCATTTGCCCCTACCCTGAGCTGTCCTGCAAAAATATGTTAAAGAAAAAATATGGAGAAAAAAATGTGCAAAACCTATAATAAAAAAATTGAAAAAATCTGCATAGCTTCACCTCTACAAAGTTGTTGAGTGGCGTAATCTTCTAATTTTCCTTTGGTTCTATGCTTTTTAATATGGATTAAGTATCTGTTACGTGCCATATACTATGATAGGTGCTTAGAGACAAAAATGGAAGTCTCTGTCCTCAAGCAGCTTATATTCTGTCAGGGGAAATAAAATATGGCTACCTAGGCATGTGCAAAATGGATTCAAGGTGACTGGGGGAGAGGGGTATTAAAAGCTTGAGGGAGGATCAAGGAAGACTTGTGAAAAGTGGCCCTTGAAATGAACCTTGAAAGAAACAAGAGCTTCTACGAGGCAGAGGGAAGGGAGGGTGCATTCCAAGTATGGTGGGCAACCTGGTTAAAGACAGAAACAAAGTGCACAATAAGGTGGTTCAGATCAACTGGACCATAGCGAGCGTGAAGGGGAATCGTGTGTCATAAGGAAAATTAGTAGTACGCCAATGGACTTGGAATCAAGAGACCTTGGTTTGAGTTTAATAGCAGTATGACTGTAGGCAAGTCATTTACAGACTCTCTTTGAGTCTCAGTTTCTGCATTTGTCAAATGGGGGTTTTAATATATAGGGAATAAAATGCTAGAGAAGCATCAAGTTAACACGGAAGGAGTACATTCCAGGACAGCCCACAGATTAGGAGCAAACCTTACAAAAATAAAATGCCTGATTTAAACATATGAAAATTATGGTACCCTGATTTTCCATTGTCTGGATTGGTAAGACTTATGCCATTTTGAATCCTCTAATAAGGCCGTGGAGGGACCGAGACCTCTGGATTCTGATATTTCATAATCTTAAGATTTACATCAAAAATAGCTTTTATGTCTGTAATTTGTTCTATCTGTACCATGGAAAAAAATGGATTTATCAATACTTCTGTATATATTTTGCTTCGTAGTACTGTTTTGATTCATCTAAGAACTGAGGTTCCATTTACTCTTTAGATTTTCATGGAGTAAAATGCGTCACTTAGAACTGCTAACTTCTTTAACAGGTAGATTTCCGATGCCTGTACCTGCATCTTGTTTCACACCTATTTGTCCATCTTCTAACCCTTCTTTTTGCTCCAGGTTAATGTGTTTTGGGGGGTCAATTTGTACTCAAGATCTGGCAGTTCTGCCATTAATATAGAGTATCTGATACAAGAAAGAAGCTTGGGTTTGGGTTCAGAACACCGTGGGTTTGAGCACTAGATCTACCTGGTTATTATCTGTGGACGCTGGGCCTAGGATCTCACCCTTGGTTTGACCATCTGCAAACTGAGGATTATATTTAAGCTATCTTGTCACAATTGTTTTAATAATTAAGTGCATTTTTTTGTTAGATCCAATCAAATAATACCATCTTTGCAATTTAGTAACTAAATTTTAGACAACAGACATCTAGACTATTCAAATCTTTCCTATCTGTGACTTCTGTGACTTTTGTCAGTGTAATAGATCTTTAAAAATTCCATTAAATCATTTTGCAAAATGACCTGAGATCCATTAGAAAAGAGGGACAGATACCACTTGCTACCTGTGTGACCTCTGCTAAATTATAACCTGTGCCTCAGTTTCCTCATCAATAAAATGGATTAGATGGCCTCTAAGATCCTTTCCTTGTAAATTAGTGTACTATGAATTTTCACATTTCCAGGACTCACTATCATATTATGCCTATTACAATCTGAATTCAGTGCAGAATGAGTAGAGTAGGATCTTTAGATAATTGTATTCTACAAATTCTGATTTTGTAAGCCTATTTCCTGGTAAACAAATGTTGGTTAACACTCTGTTTCTTGGAGTGGGATAAATGACATCAACTGCAAATTGAGTAATAATGTAAGAAACTACCAATGTTTATACCACATAATTAAGAATGACTTCTCAAAGCAGCTGCTAGTTATATTCAACTAATCAAAGCTACAAGGAAGTTTTAAAAAATGTTAAAGTATTAGATAAAATTGTGACATTTACTGTCTATTCCTGATGCATGCTTTGGTTCTGACAAATATATTCTGTGAGTTTGCCAAGTCTTATTCCTAACATGCTAAGCCAACAACTGAAAACCCCTGGTCCTTTTTTGTTTCTGTAAAACAGAGGTGACATTTGCATAGGGCTTTAACTACTAATTACATAATCATAATGCATCTAAAGGTAATGTATCTATAATTTTATCCTTTTAATACAGGGGTTCATTTTTTCTCATTTAAAGAACTTTAATTCTGATCATCTTTCTGGCCTACTCTCATGGGGGAGGTCAAGGGGAACTTGGTCCCTTTCCCCCACAAAACCCCTCATTATCAAATATGCAGTCATCAAAACAAATGCCCATGTTAGCTTCATCCAAAACATGTCTCATTTTCTATCTTGTATCTCATTTTTATTTTTACAACCAATGCATGAAATAGGCTGAATACCTGTATTACCTTCATTTTAAAGATGAGGAAACTGATACGCAGAAAAATTAGGTGATTTGCCCATAGTCATGAAACTGGCAAAAAAAGTGTCAAAAGCATAAATATAGTCCATCCTGCCTCCTTCTCCAGCACAATCCTCCCTCTTGCTCCTCTCCAGGCTATAGTTCTGTTTATGAAGACTTACCCCACCTATTTTAATATCACAGAATGTTTCACAAATATGAACGTCTTAAAAAAATCCCCATGAAAACAGGGAACCTCATCATGGCAGTGTCTTGTTTTTCTTGAGTTCAGGAAGTCTCCAGGTTTCTTTTCTGTAGCCACTTTGTTAAAGAAATTGTAAAGTTCTCTTTTTTTTCTCCCTGAAAAGTGAGACTTACCAGAAAATTATCAATTTCAGATGGTGGGAGATTTCCCAAATGATTATTTATGCACCTGAACGCAGGTGTAAAGCACCATTTTTTTTTGCACTTGCAGCACCATAAATCCAACGTACCATCAAATAAACCTGTGTCCCTATCTGAACATACAATTATCCACAGCCACAGCTGTTTATATTTGTATGATCACACTTTCCTTTCATCTACAGCAGGTATATACAACTAAAAAAAGATTTCTTGTACTTTCAGTCCCACCATCTGCATTTACTTCCCCGTGAGAAAGTGAACTAGACGCTTATCTGATGTCATGCTGGGGAACGGGGATTTTTCTGGGGCAATTAACATCCTTTGTCTACAAAGCCTCATAAAATGTGCCTGTTAATTATGAGATGACATAGTAGAGTTGTTTTAGAAATGCTAAACAAATGCTTTCCTACTCTTCCTGTGCAAACATTTTCTTCGCCTTAACTCAGATGAGCCTCTTCAAAGTTCTCTCATTCTTCTCTACCTTAATTCAGGATACCTTTGCCCTACCTTCCATTCCTGGAGCAACTTTCTCCTCCTCTATCAATCTCAATTCTATCCATTCTTAAGGGCCATGCTTAAGTCCTACTGTCTCCATATAACTTTCCCTATCGACTCTAGTCAAGGAGTATCAGAATTTTAGAGTCAGGATCATAGGACCATGGATTGTTTAGTTACATGTTTCCAAAGAACAAGTGACCTGCTAAACATCACTATGGAATGCAGTGGAGCTAGGTTGGTATTCTAATCATTGCACCAGGCCTCTTAATTCCAAGTACAGAAAAGGAATGCAATTGAAGGCATTGTTCTGCTGGGGTAGGAAGAAAGCCTTTGGACAAGTTATCACCAATAGCAAAGGTAAGGCAGTAATAGCCACAGAGAGAAAAAAATGTGTTCCCTTCCACCTTTAAAAAGAACTATATTGAGGTAAAATAGGGAGAGGAAGGCTGGTCTGGGTAGCTGGGAAGATAACACATGAGGGAGAGAGAAGAAAGAACTGATCGATCTTATTCGGTTTTCTTTGCCAAGAACCATCTTTGAACTGATAAGGATAATGATATAAAAATGGTTAATAGGAAACTGAAATCACCACATAAATAGCAGTAAGACCTAGTTTCCCTTGACTAGTACAAGCCCTTTGATTTTAGAGATAAGGAAAAGAGAAGGGTCCGATTGACGTGTCCAAAGTCATTCACAGAAATATAAGGGGCCAGAGTGAATATTCAAATCAAGGTCTTTTAATTTCAAAACTAGTTTTTCCCCTTCTACCTACTATGGGGAAAAATACTAACACATAACAGAGTGCTTTAATAAATGCTTATAAATTCAGCTCTTGATTTATTTAGTATTAATTTTTTTAAAAAATCATGCTGTGTTCACATTCACTGGGTCTCAGAAGCTGCAGCATATGACTAATGAATTCTACATGCAAAGTGGCAAAATAGATACTTTATTGAGGAAAATATACGATTAGAAAGGAGGTATTTTCTCATACAGAGAATGCAGCAAGATGTGACGGTCAGCCCAAGTAGTACCTCAATAGCCCTAAAATAAACACTGGCAGAGAGAAGCCTTCAGCAAGTGAGGTAGAGCCTTTGTGGAGAATTTATGGGAAAAGATGGTAGAGTCTCTCCAGAGGACAGGCAAAAGCCAAGGCAGGAAGCGGTTTGTGGGAAATGTGTTCCCCTTTCCTATATCCTTTAGAAGAATTAAATGTGTGGGGACAACTGTCCAGTCTTGTGAGACAATAGCTAGAGTGGCCAAAGGCATCTTGGATGTTTCCTTTCTATACCTTCCTTCCGACCTGCCAGTTCTTACTCTGCCGGTATGCCAAACAGTGAAAAAATGCTGGGTGTGCCCAGCACATATATGCCTATATTCCACCTTCTTGCATTTCTTTGTACTGCACTCCAACCCCCCAGTAATTTATTTGCTTTCATTGTTTAGCCATAAACTAGGAAGCATACTATCTAATTCTCATTTTTGTATCAACACCAAGAAATGTTAAGGGAAAGGATTCTAAGTGGTTTTGCTTTTTACTTGTAGATTTTCATGGGTATTTGTGCTCATGGGGTACCCTTAGTGTATTTCTTGGGAATGTATGTGTTGCCTTAGCATAACGGTAAGGGGAATGATTCTGTCCAACAAAACTACTAAATACCTAGTATGTTTAGAGTACTTTAAAGCTGGTAAATACCAAGATGGATGAGTCGGATCTCTTCTTTTACGGATCTCATCACCTGGTAGTGCTTGCAATGAGTATGGCGAGGAGTTCTCCCCTCTCCCCCACCTTTGTGGGTTGATGACAGTTCTAACAACTCTATAAAGTGACTTGCCCAACCAAGATCAGTCATGGAAGAACTAAGAAGTGGAGCTGGAATCAGAATTCAGGTCTTTTAACTCAAGATCCAAATCCTGAAAATATCCATAACTGGAGATGGAGTTTCTAAACAATTCAAGAAAGAGGAGTAAAAGATTCCACCTGGATAGCTCACATATGGCTGGGTGCCTAGTCTTATGCCGTAGTAGAAAACTAGGGTCTTTCATTTTTCATAAGGTTAACATTAAAGCTAGGAAGTTAAGGGGGAAAGGGTAGCATCCCTATGCAACTAACAGTTTATGAATTAAAATGTAGAATTTTTAAACTAATTCTTGCTTGTGAATAGAGAATGAGCTTAGAGAGATTCCTTTAGCTTGACATGATAAGCAACAGATCATTTTTTTATGGTTCATTGTCGCTAAAATCCTATTATAAAACTCAGTGTAAATAAATGTATTTACAAAGAAAAAAATACTTACCCAAATAAAGCAGTCCTCTTCCTCAAATAAGTACAAAGCTATTAATAGAAATTTAAATTCTGTAAGACTCACTGTTGGTTTTAACTTAACAGAAACTGGCAAAGTCACCAACCCTTGGGAGATTTTATTTGTTTGTGAAGAAACTAAACCAGCCATTTTTTTCTTTATTGCAAGCAGAGTCTGATTTCCTGCTTTCCTGTAATCTACAGAAAAGTCCAAAACCCAAATTTTAACAGGTCATGTTTTGATACCTTCAGAAATGAAATTTAAAAACAGCAACATACAAAATAAACTTTACAGAAATGTAGGAATTATTTGAGTCCATAGTTTGAGTTTCAAGTTAATGAAGTGTTATCAATTAAACATTACTGTTTAAAGGCTGATTTATTATCTGTTAAATGCACCTACTGAATTTAACAATTAAAAAAGAAATTCCAATATTTCATGATGATGACAACTACAGATACCATTTATGTTAAATACAGTGGTAACTATTTTTTTTTTCCTCCAGTGGCATTTTTGGAAGATTTGCCTTTATGTTACATAATGAATGGATATTTTCAATGGCAATGCATATACACACACATAATAATTTCAGTCAGAGACAATGTACAGTATATTAAAATTCTGTGTATTTTGATAAAGTAAAAAATAAAGCTATATAAACTGATCTTTAGATTTTTTTTCTGCAAAAGTAGAATCACACTTTTATAATACTTCCAACAAGTTTCCATTAAAGCTTTGTTTATAGACACATTATCAGAATGATTCTTGTCCCCCATTTTCCTAAACCCTGGCTTTTGAAAAAAAAGAAAAAAAAGACCGTAGTGGCTCACTAACATTTTTCTCCCTGTTTGAAAGTTGCATACCAGT
Source organism: Bettongia penicillata ogilbyi (assembly GCA_023548195.1). Lineage (NCBI taxonomy): Eukaryota > Metazoa > Chordata > Mammalia > Diprotodontia > Potoroidae > Bettongia > Bettongia penicillata. Next base: position 1,026,198 of record JAJHZJ010000084.1, on the reverse strand, counting down.
GGGATCCAGACAAATGTGTGACACCAGAAAAATGAGTAATGCAAGAAAGTAAGATCCAAGCCTTTGTATTATGTGTCAAATAAATAATCTTAACGATATTATAAGATAAAAATAATGGTAATAATCATTTCTAACTAACCAGTGCAGGAATACATAAATATTCAGTGGTTAAGAAAAAGACAAAGCCTGAAATACTTTCTCCAGCTTTCACAGAACATTTGGTTGATGTCTATTTAAAATGGTTCTAACAGCATGTATGAAACATTTTTGTTAAAGCTGCAACAATTTAATCAAGGCAAACTAGGAAGTGATACAAAATCTGTCATTCTCCTCCCCTCTCCAACATGCTCCATCTCCCCCCTCCCCCAACCTATCCCAGATAAATTGTACATCCAATTTGTGTCACGAATGTCAATGTTCAACATGAGACGTGACTCTCACCCTTCATTCTTATTTATCTGCTTCTTTCACTACTGAATCAAGTATGTAGAGAAGTTTTGTGTTATTTCTTGAAATCAGGACTCACAGAGAGAATGTGCTTACTCCAGATGATTTCTGGAATGGGGCTACTCCTCTACGAGAAAATGGGCAGCCCAGCCTCCCCCAGGAGGGCACTTAAATAGAACAGGGAGTGCTTTCTTTGGAAGCCATATTCCCTCTTCTTGGCCCCCAGAGAGCTCACTTAACTGAAGGACAGTAAGCAGAGATTTCGGTATTTTAGGTGGAATTTCCCTGAGGGAGAAAGATCTCTGTCCAGGGAAGCCTTTACACTTTTCAGTAAAGAAATTTTGCTGTGGTGATGTGGTGCCTAACCAGTCTGTCTACTGGAGAAAGGCATGGTAGAATGCCTTTGCCAAGAGCCTATCACCTGAATGCACAGGGGGTTCTGCCTTCCCAGAAGTGGACAGAGACTTCTGTTGGGGGTGGGGTGTAGAAAGAAGTATGGAGACACCTCTGGAAAAAGGATGAGATGATGAAGGCTCAAGAAAGGAGTGTGGTTGTGTGTGTGTGTGTGTGCGCGCGCGCGCGTGTGTGTGTGTGATCATGAGTTACTATGGAGTTGGAAGCAGCAGAGGGATGAAAATATAGACCAAATTGCTCATGTATTGATATATTAGGAAGAAAAACTTCTAAGGAAAGAGAGCGGGAGCAGTAAAGTTTGCATTCAAACATGGTAAATCATATTTTGGTCACATTAATATCTGACACAGAGAGGTGTTATGGCATATTAGACAGAATCCTGGGCTTTGGGCCAAAAAGACCAGGGTTTAAATCCTGCTTCTGATTAAAATTTGCTCTGGATCCCTGGAAAAGTCACTTAACTGCTACGTGCCTCAAGTAATTCCTTAAGATTTAATTTTGGAGTCACAGACTTGTGATTTGCTTTGGTGACTGACCTCCCCACTCCAGGAGTTTCACACACTGGTGAAACTATAGATTATCTCTGTATTGTATACATCTGATGCAGTCAATAGGATTTTTAAATCCAAGGACCTGAAGCAGGTTCTTATATAATCTGCAATATTATAAGGCAAATATGATAAGAACTAATTAATATAAAGAATCTGCTATGGAATCAGATGTAAAAATGCAATTTCAGTGGGGTCCTTTTCTCTCTTTCCTGTCCCTGGTCAAATATCTGTGTCTCTTCCCACCCCCATAATCTATTTAAAATACCTAGGCACATCCATTTAATAATTTTTTAGGCTACTTCCTAAAATATATTTTAGACTCTGTAGAGTCTTAGTGATTTTCAATGAAAGAGTTAAATTGTCAGAAGGATGCAGTAAACTTCTGGTTAGCAGGCAGAGCAGGAATCCAGAATATTCAATCACCAAGCAAAAATTTTCTTATTTAAGGCTAAAGGATGGAAATGAGAAAAAAAACCAAGGTTGAATGAAGCTACAAAGGATTAAGGTAAAAAAAAAATTAGCAAACTACCATTTGGAAATGTGCCTTATGTTAATTACTACCATCCAAAACAGTAATAGTTTAGGAGAAAGAGAAAGCAAGAAATCAAATCTGAAATTTTCACATTCATCAGCTTTTTAAACATTCAGCCACAACTGTCAGCAAAATTTAAATGTAAAGTGGCCAAAACCCATAAAATTAAAAAACTTTTCAAAACATACTTAAAAAATTAGAAATGGTGTGTTAACAAATGAATGCATAAAAGAGATATATAAACAGCTATGAAAAATATTTCAGTGCAAAGGCAATTTTAAGATTTCTAAAAAAATACATTACAAATAATTTGTTAACTAAACACACAAGAAATTTGTTACCACTACAGGTATTACATTTATACCCATATTAGGTTTTAAAAAAATCTTTAAAAAATACATACACCAGTGTTTATGAATGGTATGATTCCGAGTGTGACATCCAAGGAGGCAATGGCTAAGCTTAGAATACTGATAGAGTCCATGACAGAATGGTATTCCTTGAAACTGAAAGGGTTCTTGTTGAAATGCTAACATGAAATCTTCAAGCTAAAAACACTATGCTTTTTAGTCTCTAGGGCAGTAAAATGATGTCTTGTTGACAATCAAACTTTATTCAGCCTAATCTTTGGTATGATAAGTGCTCATAATTCATTAAAACATTCCAATGACTTTAAAATAATTCACTGGTTCTTGTCATGAGTACTCCATTTAGAAAAAAAAATTCTCTATAATTCAAACAAATATTTTCTAAGTGAAACCCTATGCTTTCAAATGACTAACCTTGAACACCCATAAGCCTAATATCAAACGTCTAGGAACAACTTTCAGTATTGATTCTCACGCACGCCATTTTCTGATCATCATGCTAGGGGCTCTGGGATTGGGTAAAGTTACTTGTATGTGGTCCTTGGACGAGGCCTTTGTAAAAAGGAGTAAGTCTTCACTGTTTGAAGCTTTTACTCTTAAACTGAAATATGCTAATTTGATGGTCTTTCAAATATGTCACGGAGAGTGTTCATATAAGCAAACACTGGGTATGTAAAAATAATGGGGACTTTTAAAGCAATCCTTTAGTCATTTACACCTTCCCAATCAGAACACTGGACAAAATCCCAAGACAAAGGACACATCTAGTGGTAAAATTAGCGCAAGGTTTGGTAAACACTGGAGAGCCTTGGAAGAAATTCAAGCTAGCTGTATTGCTTTTAAAAAATTGAAAGGCTATCTTGTAACCATATCCTTTCAATTTGAAACCAGTTTTAAGTTCATTTTGAAGGACATTAGCCACCTGGTGGTCATGTCTCAGAAAACTAGATTCTCGGCTTCCCTTTTCATTACAACATTGGGTGGTGTATAACGACATTACAGTCAATCATTGTAACCTAGCAACTGTCTTAAACTAATAGCCCCCCTGTCCCCCACTTTTAAAGCCCCTGGAATAAAATTTTCTATCAATAGGGAACCAAGAAACTCCATCCTTTGAAGTCTGACAAAATACTATCTCAGAGCTCTCAGAGGAAAAGCTAAGATATCAGCACTTTGTAATTTGTACCAAGTACATTCGCTCACACAGTGATACACATAAACACTTATTTCCATGGAGGCAGCAAGGTGATAGGGAGGGAGTAAAAATTAACTGAATTTACTCTAACTTTTCTAGGACATATTGTGATAAATTAACACATTCAGTGCAAGTGACTTTGAGTTTGACACACAAAATGCCAGTACTACCTACAACAACCAACTTCCCTCTGGAGGTTTGAACATAAAAGTGGCATCTCTTTTTTCTACTAGGAAAAGCAATATACATGACAACACAGATGCTTAATTTGGCCACACAGGAGAATACAAGCATTAGAAGAGTATTTCCTAACAAGAAGCAACGTCAGGTTGTTCAATGGACAAAGCAAGGGAGGAAAACTGATTGGCAGAGCCAGGGAAGAAGGATGATGAAAAGAAACATCAGAAACAGCTGTGAAATGCATGAAGTGACTGTCACTGGAGATATCTGAGGTCATAGCTTCTGGCTCAAAACTGAACTGTTGATATCAAAATGTAGGTCCTTCACTGAAACTACCCACTTTAAGTTAGAGAAAGTGACTGAAGACGACAGAAGCAAGCAACGTATGTGCAAAAAACCAAAAAAGAAAAAAAAAGGAAAGAAAAGAAACAAAGAAAAAGAAAAATCCCAAACGTTTAACACAGAACAAGGGGACTTCTAAGTGCTACCAGTCTCACAGTGCCAGACTGTGGAAGATGTTCATTGCTTTAGCAGTTCAAAAAAAACTGTTTTTGAAGAGGCCACATCAAGCCTGGAAGGACGTAGACTTCAGGCTCTCAATTCTGTCTGCCTAATCATTACTCCAGACAGTGAGAGCCAAGTACTTCTTAGTTTAAATTTTATTACATATATGTTCCCTCTTCTGGAAACAGAATACGCATACACACGCACACATGCACACACGGGCATACACGCACACACATACACACACTCAAAAATGCAGTTCTTTAAAGGCTTGAATTGGTGATCTGTCATACGGGCGTTTCCAAACCTGACCCACGATAGCAGTGTCTTGCACTGGACTTGCAATAGTTATTGGAAAAATTAAACCCAAGCGGGAGGGCTGAATAATCATGGCTGTTCCAGTATGTCAGCATCACTTTTTTAGAATGAGAATGAGACCTTGTGGCTGGAGGGGAACTGGTGAGCTCATGGCTTCGGTAGCTTGGACTTGGTAGAGAGGCGAGAGGGGTGAATTCTGAAATATGGTCCTGACATTGCCTTGGAGAATTCTGTCAAGAGATAAGAAAATACATTAAGTGCCTGACATAGTGAGTAAGGATCCCAAAACAATTCTGTGTTATTTCAAAATTGAGCCAGATAACATGCTTTCTCTATGAATTGCTCTACTTGGAAATCAACATTCAAGTCACTGGTTTTACATTATTAGGTATTCTAGTTTCCCCTCTGATTTAGAATACTGTAAACTGACAGTGTGCCTATTGGTACCTGCTTACTAATACCCTAGAAAGCAGCTTCTCTCTATCCCCACTTCTCCCTCCTCAGTTATATTACATGAAGCAACCATTATGCTAACATAAGAGATGGCAAGGAGCAGGGGAAGCCAAGTGATCGTGTGGGTGACGGCTGCTCTATCTCATGGCATCATTCATCTCTCCCAGCTAGCTAAGTGACATCTGAAAGCCCACAAGTGTGAGTGAAGTGTGGTTATTTACTCTTAAAGTGCTGACCCACAAAGACAGGAAGACAAGGACTCACCCGTGTTAGTGCATCCTTTCCCAACACACACAGATTCAAGGATAAACAGCCACATTGACTAAGCACATCGAGATCATCTTCAGAGCTTACTCTTATTATTTTTGCACATTCCACAGACCAATGTGGTTTGTGCGACTTCTCACTAACAGCCAAAGAAGGCTGGTAAGTCATAGATAACAAGCTTAACTATGCAGGGAGAGAACAAACAAAAGCTAAGCGGTATCAAATTTTTCATACAAAGCACGTTTCAAGTTTGACAGAGGATGAGTTTTTTCCGAATTAGATGATAAATGTGCTTGTCAAACCCAAGGTTTTTATATTAAAGAGATGCTTCATGAACACACATATTCAACACAATTTCCACATACTTTTAGGCACCAGACTGTTCTATTCAGTACAGCTAATGTTTAACACGGGCTCATGTCCAACATTAGTCTGAGGGACTGACCAATGTTCAATGTAAACCAAAAGCCCAGAAAGCATTAACCTGTGATATCTTTCCTGACTGACCCTTTAAATTAAAATGTTTACACCTCACAGGCCCAGAAAGATCTGTTTATTTTGGCTACACTGAATATTAGCAGGTTCGACCAGTTAATGTTGTACATGAGAACACTGATAAACATTAGTCACAAGATACGTACATAAATGTGCACATATGCACACACATAAACACATGATATACTTTGTTATGCAATTGTCACTCTCAGGCAAATAACTTACCTGGGAATATGCAATATTTAATTGTAAAAATTAGGTTTTCCTACAAACCATTAATTTTGACTAAAAAAAAAAACGGCAAAGCACAGCAAAAACTTTGGAGGAAAAATGAATACTTTCAGAGTTATCACCGCACACCAATAAAGTGACTCCAAACTGGCACCATCTGTGCAATACTGTTACCTATCATTGAGCTAATTATGCTTCGGAAGCCGTAAGAGATCCTTCAAGGAGGGGCCCATCGCAGGTCGCCACTGCCTCTACAGTTGGTTTATGTTTCATAATCTTCTGCAAGGATGGAGGAAAAACACTGAGACTGTTGCCACACACACGAGGGAAGTCTGAATGGATCGTCTCGAGGTCTGAGATCCTTGATTCCCTAACCTCAAGACAGATTCCCAGTGCTTCAGTCCAGAGCCTACCTCCAGGACTCTGGTCTCAGGAAGCCCTGTCTCTATACCTCTCATCCCTTCAACCCTTTCACCTGCATATACGGGCCCGTTATTGATCCTGATGCCAGACTAAATACAAACCTGATGAAAGCTGAAGACACTTGTTTTATACCATGAGACACCACCTCTGGCTATGTTCTCCGGTGCCTCTTGGATCACGTTAAAAGGAAACTATCTCTGTTTTGCTCATGGGGCTTTCATCATCATACAGTCAAACACGCAGTAGGAAAGTGTGCTGCCACTGGCTGTTAAATATTCAACGCAATTAAGTACCTCTGGGGGGGGAAGGAAAGCACAGGTTTAGAGAAATCAATGAAGGCAAATTGATTTTTTTATCTGTGAGTTGCCAATTTCCAGGGCATGCAGGAAATACATTAAGGAACAGCAGGCTTCCCTTCTCATCCGTGACAGGGCTGCTGAATGGACCAGAAGACAACTGCATCCAAGGTTGGGTATGTGAGGGGGGAGAGGAGAGCCCACTTTCCCCAATACGTGTGCTGTATTCTGGAGATAAAGAACCTGAGTGAAGTCACTGAGTGTCCCCAATGCATGTGCAGTAAGAAGCCAAATTCATGGGCACAATCTTGCTTGAAATGTGGTAGGAGATTCCACAGGACCTGCCAAGAACTCAGACAGTCTGGGCTTCCACGAGCGCTCAAGCAAGGAAGCCTGCTGCATGGTCCACACGGCCCTCTGAGCCATTTCCCCAGGTAGTGACAAAGTTCCTGCTCTTCTGCAAAGAGCGTTGCTGAAGGATTCTCAAGGGGCTTCAAAGGCCCCTTGGACAAAACTAAAATGACAGCCAGTAATCAAAAAAGGAGAGTCCTAGCAGGAGAAATGAAATCCAAAAGATTTAACAGTGTGATGTTCAAAATGGTCCCAGATGGGTGGGGCTGGCTTTCTTAAGATGTTCTACTCAGACTTGGTCATTTCCCAGTCAAATGTGAAAAAAGAGTCCTTCTAAGAGTGATTTACAACTGTAAATGGTGTGCTTAAACTTGCGTTGATGAAATGTTTCCATTTAAAATAAGGGAAAGGAAAAAATGAAGCAAATGCAACTGGTGCACTTTGCAGAAATAATACTTTGTTTCTTTTTTTTTTTAAAAAAGATGGGGTGGAGGATGAAAAGGGGATTGGTGCCTATGATAATTTTTACAGAGAAAGGTAGAAAAAGTCAACAAAATGTAGTCCATATATAGGTTAAACAAATGCTTGATTCCTCCAAAGTTTTGCAGCTCAATGGATAGGTTACACTCCGTCACAGAAAATATGTTTTCGCATGTGCCGTGAATGTTTTGGCTTTAGTTTACTGATGTTCATTTTTACATGGCTAAGCAGTGATTGTAAGCAGTTATTCACCACCCCTCGAGATGAATGCTCAATGGCCTAAAGGCCTCAATGCCTTCAGCTGCAGTGGAAATCAGAGATAACCATCTGCGATGACCTGTTCCAGCTTCTGCTTTACTTTAAAAGTAAAATAGTCTCTTGAGGTTAGGTTTCTAATCTAGACTAGTTCTAGAATATTTATTTGGAGCTGAATTTCGGAAGTCTAAATCAATTTCACTAGCACCATCTCTGCCTTACTAAGACATTCCTAACAATTTCATCCTATAAGCTTTCAAATAGGAAAATAAACAAAGATGGAATTCTGTGATTCACCGCAACTTATTTTGATGACCCTAGACTGAAAAATAATTAGATTGGACCAAGTCAATTTACTTTACTTAAAAAGAAAGTGACTTTTTTTTTTATCATGTTAGTCAATTAAATGGTACTTAAATCGTATAGCCAATCAACTGTTTTTGAGGAATTTTTTGTTTGATTTAGTGAACTCCTAGCATGGAGACTCCCTCCATTCAAGTGGATCAGCAACTCCTCTGTAACTTAAAAGTCTTACAGAATTATTATGTGTCTTGCCAGTGGTCCTGCAGTCATTCTGGGTCAGTGGCAAGTCTCAAATTCAGGTCTTCCTGACTCTAAGACAGGTTTACCATCAAGGCACATTCACTCTCAATCAATAGTTCTTAAGAGAAAATGTTTGTGTACTATATGGTCTTTAATAAGATGGCAATAATACCAGACACCAACAGAGATGTATTCGTTACATACTAACAATCACCCCAGAGACAGCTGATCCAAAGGAGAACATCCCCAGGCCTTTCTGGGTCAGGTGCTGCTGGAAGATTGCTGTTATGTAAGGGAAAAGCAGACTTGGATGGTATTAGGGCTTTATCACAGGACTTGGAGCTGAGCTAAGGGAAAAGGTCCTTTGGAGAAGCAGGGCTTCATTCATTCACTCCCTCTCTCTGTGATTCCTCCATGCACATCTATTATATGCCAAGTACTGCTGTGAAGTCTATTAAGAGAAACTAAGGGAAGTTTTGGGGAGCTGGCTCACAGGAACGTCATCTCCTTTGCTTTTCCTTTTCTCTCAGTCCTGCCCTCTGAGAACTTTGCAGGTAGAGAAGGAAGAAGATAATCCTAGGGGTATAACGTGAATTAGTGTTTAAAAGCTACGCCCCTTCCTGCTTTGCCTGCCAACTTCGTTCTCCACTGCCCCACTACCCCAGAGTACCAACTTCAGCACTGTCTCCTGAGATAAAGCGCTTAGTACCTCCCAAGTCTACTTTTCTTCTGAAATGCAAATGAGTCTTGGCCATCCTCTGTTATATGCACCCTAACACCCCATTAGCACCGACAGGAAAAGTAAATTTCCTTCCTTCCTTCCTTAACTCTTATCTGGGAAATAGGCGGGGCGATCCCTTATACTTAACAAAAGAGGAAAAGGGGAAGAATCCCTGTGGAGGTTACAATGTCTCATTACCCTTAGCCCCATCTAGAGCCTTGATTCCCTATCTCTGCCTCTTCTTCTCCTCTTATCCTTTTTCTTTTCTCATCACTAGTTCCTCCCATAGGCCATACACAACCACCACCAGTGACTTGGAGATGAGAGAGTTTCAGTTCTAAATGATTTCATCCTTCACAGCCAGGAGGGTTCCAGGTGTTACAATCTGTTACACATGGTTGTCAGGATCTAGAGTACTTACAGTACAAGATCAGATACATTCTATGTTGATGCCATTTTTCTAGCCCAACTTAGAAGCCCAAACCACCATTTATAACGGTGTTCTTATGGGAAAACTCAACATTTCAAACCAGCTTAAATGTGAAAATCTGGTACATATCCAATTCAAATACTGGAGACTGTTTGAACTAAAGTAACAACTTTTTCAAAGTACCTTTACTTTGGGAGCAGACTAAATGCATTTAAGCGTAAAAATAAGCAACAAATAATTGGTTAGGCTGCAGCACCCTTGAAACCTTGGCTCGGGATAAAAAAGGGCTTTTATAATAAGCTTTTGCCACAGAAAGTGCTACATACAGGGCTATAATGCTGTGGTCTGGGCTGTTATTGATTGCCATCTAAAAAAAACCCAAGAGCTTTTTTCTGAACTTTTTCCTGCTAAAAGTCACTAAATTTTATTCCATGAATTTAAGCAGCCTCAAACTTTTGTGTAAAATGGTGTACTTCCCTTGTCTATCCCAGTAACAGCACATGATATATCAGAGAGCTGTTTAAGGATCTTTAATGAGATTGTTTTAGAAATGCAATTGAGAGCTGGAAGCCAACACCAATACCATCCTGCTCAAGGGCATGTCTTTTTGTGGTACAATTGAGCTGCAAATACACCTGGTATATATGTTAATTTTAGAATTTGAAATGTGACTATGGGAATTTAATATGGATCAGATCTGTTCTACATAGTACTTCATGAGATAAAGATACTCTATAATACTGGTCTCTCATGAAGTAAAGGTCCAGTACAGTGTAAAAGAACACTGGACTTGGAAGTAGGAGAAGCCCCGGGTTGTCCTGGTTATATAGCTGTGAGACCTTCTGGCAAATCACCTAATTTCTCTGACCCTCCGTTTCCTCATCTGTAAAATGGGCACCCACCATCATGCCTCTTCCGCCTGCCTTCGAGGGTTGCTTTCCACATAATAAGAGTATGAACCAAGTCTTCTGTTAATACAGCTTGTAGTGGGTATGAGAATTAGTCAACCATTATGAATACAGGCAAATAGTTAATGATTTTATTTACTACGCTTCTGAGGAAACTTGGTTATGATGCTTTATTTAAAAACAAGCTATAATGATGAGTGATGTTAAAGCACAGGCACTCACTGTGCCCGTGCAGACTGCAATCCTGGTTACAGCTTAGTGGCTAATGTAGCAGAGATGCCCAAGATCATACAGCTAGTAAGAGTCAGGGGCAGGATTTGAGCCCTGGTCTGTCCTTTTCCAAGTCCAGCACTCTAATATGATGCCTCCAATATAAACTGAGTGTGTAATAAATGTCCTGGATATTACAGTAAAACATCTACTGTCCTCCAAGCATGCAAAAAGGCAGAAAAAGAGTCACCTTGTGTTCCGTTAGAAACTCAGACTGCTGGAAGTCTGAGAAAGCATAAAGATGGTAGACTGCTCAACAGAAAGGCACTGATGCTTAGTCTGCCATTTCCAGAAGGTTCAGGAGGTACCCATGCACATCATTTATGTTTAAATAAGGTAGTTATTTAGGCAAAGCAGGTTGGAAGATGAAAGGAAATGAGGAGAGGGGAGAGAGAAACACAAGGGGATAAGTCTGGTTAAACGCTAACAACTTCCCAGCACATACAAATGCTGATCACACTAAGAAAACAGACACTGGCATTGTGAAGACCCCTCCCAACATGCCTTGTTCATTCTCTAACCAGGGCTCTCAGCAAGGCCATCCCAGCATTGTGCCCACTAGGTTTTTTGTTGTATTTCTTACTTCCTTTTAGTCCTGTCTCCTAACTGACCAGATGCTCCATGAATCCATAATGAGGACTTTTAACTCTTATAGTAGTAGGAAGGATGGATGGCAACATTTATAGTGTTCAGGGTTATTTTAAGATCTACAAGACTAAGGAGTCACCTTCCACTGTCTAGAAAAAAATAACCCACATTACCTCTAATTATACTTTCCTATGACTCAAAGTACACATCATAGAAGGATAAAGGAGTCTGACAACAGAGCTGCACGACTGACTCCAAAGGCAGTACAGGGCCAGCCTTCGGGATTAAAGGTCTCATCTATAACAACTACGTATTTGAGGACTGCTACTCAAGAGATTAAAAGCGAAATATATATAAATCCCTAACAGGTCTGCTATGGAAGTATCTAGTATTTATTTTATTTTCTTCATCTTATCCACCAAAAGGCAGCAGGGTGAGTTTCCTTCACAGAGAGACCCATCAAAATTCCTGCTTTCACCACCATTAAGTTATAGACTAAAGATTTGTTCTTACTTAGGAGCCTGAGAGCAAAGCTGCCAACTACCTACCTCCTTTAGCTGTTTCCTTCCTACTTTCTGGAAGAGTGACATGAGCTCTGTCTGGAACCAGAATTCTTTTGCTATCCATCCAAGCGAAAGAGGATTTGGATACCTGAAGATATTCTTGTCCTGCCCTGTCTGTTTTAAAGGCAGAACTCCTGCCCAGGGACCAGCTCATACTGCTGAGCTCTAGAGCAGACTTCTCTTTACCTTTAGTAATTGGAGGATGACTTGTTTAAACTGGGGCAGGAAGCATAAACAAGGCAAAGGTCTAACTAGATGCTAAAAGCATTGGAGTTCAAATAAAGCTCATTTCAAGTTCTACAAACACTTTACTAAATTTTGCAAACAAGAATTCAATTCTATTTGGTGGAGAATGATTGTACATGAGTCATTATATAGGGATACTCATTTTCCACCTCAAGTGTGCAAATTTCATTTGGAATGAAAAAAAAAACCATAATTCAAAAAAGCTTATTTCCATTTGGATTTAAAAATTAGGGAAAATAGAGTTCCAAATAGCATTAGTTAATTTTCAAGTTAAAAAATTATAATCCTTTATTCTGCTTTCTTATATATATATATTTGGTTTTTTTCTCCCCTGTTATTGTTTTATCTCCCCATTCACTACTCAAATTTGTGTCATTTTCTGGACAAATCCTTAAGTTGCTAGAGTTGCCTCAGTCTTATCTGGGGCTTCCTGCTCTCCTTATCTTTTGGATCCCTCTACTCCACCATGATTTTTTTTTTTTTTTTTGGAGGGGGAAAGGCAAAGCAATTGGGGTTAAGTGACTTGTCCAAGGTCACACAGCTAGTAAGAATCAAGTGTTTAAGGTCAGATTTGACCTCAGATCTTCCTAACTTCATTCACTGCACCACCTAGCTGCCCCTTCACTATGATTTTTTGAGAAAAAAGGCCAGAAAGGGGGTAAGGAGGCAGTGAAATCTTCAATACTGAGGAGTGGTTAGGCACTCCATTCCATTCCCCAACTCCCACTTTTCCATGAGTCTAAGGAAGGAAGGAGGAGAGAAGGAAGCAGTCTGCTGGAGATTATGAATGATTATGAGGCTGGGACCATGCTCATAGCAAAGGTAAAAAGGTGCTGGGAACAAACAGTTCTCTGAGAAAAGTCAAGAGCCAGAATCTACTCTGGAGCCCAGATAGCTTTCTTTTTGTTGCTGGTTTTTGGCCACAGTCTGAGAGAGTGGAAAATGAGTACCCCAGTCCACTGGGGGCTTTATTTTCTACCTATCATGTTATGAATTCTAGTTAAATTCCATACCATCACTAACCCCCCTCCCCCAACAAATAATGCTAACCTTAAAATGACTGCTTCTGAAATATTCTTTTGTGTAGAACCTTGTTTAGGACAATTTGTCTTATATTCAATTCTGTTCATTTCTGGTATCTTTGCCTAATCATACTTTTTAACTGAATACAACAAGCCTTTTAGCTTATTCCTGTATAACTTCCCAAATACTAGCCCCTTGCCTTACAATAACAATTAGTAGTTAAGATAAAAGTGATTTTTACCTGAGTTCTTTCTGTTGCTGTAGGCCACAACTGCCTACATAGAACCTTTTTGATAATATCTGGAAGAAGGCTGATAATTATTAACAAAATGATGCACATCCATACAGGACCACTGGATAGCATCTGTATGAACACAAAGTACATCCTCTGATAACTGAGAAAAGGCCTATAGGATTGTAAGAGAAAAGAAAAAAAAATGGAACAGGTGAGAAAGTACATTTTTTTTTGGGGAAAAAAAAATCCCTACCATGCTTTACACATGTTTTAAAATCTTCTATGGAAAGAAGGTTTCTTCTATTCTAAAGGAGTCTAGACAAGTGACTTTTCCTTCTGGGTGGTATCTCATATATTCCCCTTCCTCTCCTCCAACACAGTTGCAGCCCTGGTGCCGACCCTTCTCTCCTTAGATCTGGATTATTTCAATAACAGAGACAGAGAAGGAGTCAGGAAGCATGACAGAGCCCCAAAAACCTTAGTGTCTTCTCTGATCACTGACATTAAGGAGGAATGGATTCAATTTCTTAATGAAAAGGATGGACAGAATTGTCAGATGCTATAGAGAAGTGAAAGAGAAGGCCAGCTGAGGAAAGGGGGCCAGTAAGAATCTTTAGATAGAGAATTCAGTAGGAGAAGGCAGGTTCTGAGAGGGTCAGTAGGTGATGAGGCAATAAGGAACTAGCCTAAGGAAAGGAGAAAGGAACGAAGGAAGCATCAGAAGGCAGGAGGGATTTGCGTTTCAGGAGACCTGAACATGGATGAAGCTTGGCAGAAGGCTCAAAGCCAATGACACAGGAGAGACTGAAGACGCAAAACTAAAATGGGGAAATGGAACAAAATCCTAGTGGATAAGAAAGGGGCTGGAATCTTCCTGAGAGAGTAAAAGGAGCGACACAGGTATGTTCTGACATGAAGAATTAGACATGTGTGCAACTCCTTGGAGAGTCTCAATCTGAATAAAGACAAAAGAAGAATTCTGGGAGCGTGCTGGAGGTGGGGACAAGAGCCTGAGAAAGTACAAAATATTTACAGGAGTTTCTATGGAGAATGTCATTGTCAAGAGGAGCTGCATAAAAGGACTACTGAGAATCAGTACGGGCTCAGTTGAGATTAAATACCTTGGCTGCCATATTTTTCTTTAGCCATGAGAAGAAAATGGACAGCGGTGGCAACTCAACACTGGCAATTGGTGAGTACGGTCTAAGTAAGGTCAGGAGGACGAGTCTAGGACAGCAGTTCCCATTGGGTACGAATCCATCATTTGTGTTACAACATATAATAATGGCACATAGCAAGGAAGGGGAAAAAGTTCTGTCTGTGACCAGTAGGACTCTGGCTACCACTGCTGATCTGTATATCCCATTCTCGTGCCTCGTTTAAGAAGGGCTATCAAACCTAGTCAAACTTAGGATACTTTTACCAATTTGACCAAAGGTACACACTTTCAGTTTAATAAATTCTTCTCTAAGTTAATTGAGGGGATAAATCCCCAATTTGGAATTATCAAAGTAATTGATGCGCTGCTGAGTCTAAACCCAGGTAGGTAAGGGCTCCCACGTTTCTTTAGAGTTGTCTAGGGATTCTTATGATAGATCTAAGGCTCCAGGTTCCCAAGCTATGGAAGCTCTCCCTGAGAAGAGATTTACAGAAAAAGGAGGATGAGGAAACTGGCAGAAGGAGAGAAGTAGGTGGTAGGAAACAAAATGCTGGGCCTGTCATCGTACCTCAAATGCAAGAGATGATTTTTGGTCCAAATCTATCTCTTGGCAGTGAAGGGAGGCTACTCAGCACTAGCTAAGGGCTTTTAAGGACTTCAAAAATGACTTGACTAGATTCTTACCAGATAATTCCTCCCCAGAGTAGAGAAAAGACAATGTAGAAAATCAGTGATCCCCAAATAACAAAATGATTTATCCAAGTCCAGTAGTGTGTATCGAGGGCAAGCTACAAAGGAAAAAAAAAAGGTGATTTGTGTGGGTGCCATTAACCAGTGGCAAGCTAGAACAAGACAGTGAAGGAAACCTTAAAATTAGTAAAGAAAGCTCACCAGCGATGCCTTTGGCTAAGATGCCAGTTTGGGGCAACAAAAGAAATGTATTTTATGGAGATACAGGAGTGCATCTGGGGTGAAAAGTGAGCCTCCTTCAGGGCTATTTTGCTCTGGGCCTGGAGCATCTCTAGTTATGTGTTTCTCAACCTACAAAATCTTAGGGAAATTGCAAAGGGTTCATGTTAAAGCAGTGCTCAAGCGGTTACAAGAAACTAATTGGAGTGAGGTCACTCCAAGCACCAGTTTTGAAAGTTTTGTTTATGATGATAACTGTGAGCTTTTCCTTTGGTTTTAGTAATCCCACCATGATCATACTGGTCAGTAAGTTTTCCAGAGCACTGGCAAACTTTGCTTTATCAAAGATCTCCTGAAAAAATAAAATTACTTTAATTATATCAGAGTACTTACTTTCTAAAAGAATCCTAACATGAATCCTTCTGTGAAGTTCGTATTCACTCCCTAATTGATCTTTTATATAAATTCAGATTTTGCTACATCAGATTTGATTAAAGATGGCTACGTTATCACCTCAATCTAAACTAGCTGAGCCCAAAAGAGGCAGCACTTTTAGAAGGCTACAGCTGTGGCAGGTCACTGGGCTATAGGAATAGTTCATTCTGGAAGGAGCTTATCGATGGTGAAACCTGAGGTCAAATATACATGATGTATATTACTGATTATCAGACTAGCAGATGAAATATTAATATCAATGACCTTACCTTTAGTGTAACCGTAAATACCAACACAGTGAACACCAGCGTTCCAAAGGTCCAGTTTCCAAATACCTGTTAGACAGGAAAACACGTCTCAAGTCATCTGTTGACAACCTAGCAGTGCCACTCTCCACACCAAAAAAAGCAACCAAATCCTTTGAATATAACAAGCTTCATGGTCATCCTTGGTTATAAACACTTTAATCTATGCTCAAGTCAACAGCGACTCCAGGAATGATTTCTGAAAATTCATGACAAGACCTGGGATTTCACTAGGGCAGGGAACTCCTGATGTCAACCCTAGCTCCAGCAATGCAGATAGATAACTCATCCATATCTTAAGAGTCCTGAAAAACTGCTGATCTTCTATCCACAACTCCATGTTGATTCTTTTTATAATTAATCAATGGAAGTAGCAATGATTATGTCCTGATGCAGAGAAAGGATTTTTCTTTCTCACATTGCCCTAACCTCTATTTCAATTATTTGAGTGCTGTCTCCCAACCCACTCATTTTACCTATCTTGAACTCTCTGCCTTAAAATTTTTTATTTAAATGTTAAATATGTAATTTTTTAAAATATATAACTTAACAACAAACAATATAAATAACAAAATATGTACCTATGTAATATAAATGTTATTATACATGTATCAGAATACCTATTTAAGAATATCACAGTACAACTGTGTGTTGTTCAATTGTTTTCAGTTGTGCCTGACTATGACCCCATTTGGGGTTTTCTTGGCAAAGATACTGGGGTGATTTGCCTTTTCCTTCTCCAGCTCATTTTAGAGATTAAGAACTGAAGCAAACAGGGTTAAGTGACTTGCCTAGGGTCACAAAGCTAATAAGTATCTGAGTCACATTTGAATTTGAGGATTCCTGACTCCAGCACGGGCTGCACCACTTGGCTGCCTCTCTACATGGTACATTACGAAATGTTAATATCTCAGTAACACTAAGAATAATACATATAGATCAGCAAAGGATTTTTAAAATTATATACTTTAACATATAACTCCAAACTGGAAGTTTTTTTGGTATTTTATGTACAGCAGACACATGTGTGGTTACCTAAATAAGCCTTGCTTTGGGGTCATTTGGAGCAGTAAATATTAGTGCTCATGTTTTACTCTTCAAAAGTCTCTAATCTATGTGCATTAATCTAACTGTCAATTGTTTTCAGGGACGCGGATCCTCAATCACTTTCAGTAAGAACAACATGTAAGTAACATTAACAGGAGGAGGGGACAGCGGTTCTGAAATGTGATAAGTCAAAAGGATGAGAAAGGAAAACAGACAAGTTAGAAAAGAGGGTGAGGGTAGGAGGAAGCCCCTGAAGCACTCAGTTTGAATGTAGACTCCTAGGACTTCAGCTTCTCAACATTGAAACTGAGGAGACAGACTTCTGGGAGGCAAAAGGAAGTCTGGCCACTAGGAGAGAGCAAAGGCAGGCAAGGATGACAGTTGCTTTGAGTCTCTCCTATTCTAGAGGCTTCTGAATTATACGACATGAAAAGCTGAGATTTGTCAAACGGAGTGTGGATTATAACCCATGGAAACCATACCCTTGGGAATTATACTCAGCCAATATCTACAGATTGGCAAATACTTCTGTTTGAGACTCTTAATACTTTGCCAAGTACAGTCTCTATCAAAGCAACTAACTTTGATGGAGAGATAATGAAGATAAAATCATCAGTCACTCACAGAGTCATGACCATGTCCTTCTTGAATTCCTAATTCTGGGAAGAACTGTTTCTTAAGGCATGTTTCTAGAATTTACTATGTTAGCCATATCCTTCGTGGAAAAGTATCTCTGCTATCATCATATTCTCTTACATTTTACCTCAAAGTGATGACTGTCCCCAGAACTGGGACTCTTCCTTTTTTGACTGGAACAACGGACCAGTACATTAATTTAAACCATGTATTGGTGTAAAAATGTACTTCAAAAATTTTATAAAGCCTCGAAGTAAACAATCCTCCATAAACCCAAATGCAATAGCTTGGGAGAAAAATATAGTATGTTAAAAATGTGCTATCTACATAGTAAAAAAAGAAAAAAAAGCTAGAAACATAGTATGTATAATAGTAATATAAGAATGCTTTCTATTATCATAGTGATTCAGTTCCATCACTAAAACATCTCTTTCGAGATGGGAGGATTAAGGTAGCATTCCTTGGTGAAGAATCATTTCTGTGGTATGAGACCCTGGGCCACTTTGCCCCTTGGGGCTTTAGTTTCCCACATTTAAAATGACCCCTCGGGTCTCTTGACCTTAACTTGAAATCCTACGATCCAGTTTCACAGATGGATCACGCAGGGAGATCATGCAGAGCTTTAACTATGTACTTGAACAAGTTTTTCCAAGTCTTTCCAATAAAAGAAAATGACCTATGTGGATATTAATTTTCTTAGATCACTAGGGAATCATTGCGTGTGAGAATTAACCAACCACTTAGTGTATGCCTACTGTGTGCTAGGTACGGAGCCAAGAATTGTGAAACATGTAAATTAGATAAGATCTGTCTTGGGCTTATACTTAGATAAGATCTGTCTTGTCAAACTGTGAAAGCTATACAATCAGTAAGAAAGATAACTGTGAGCTGCAGTGTCCAGTGAGGACTTCATAGAAAAGAAGGGAACTGAGCCGGGTCTTTAAGTCTGGACAGGACTTGGAAGCAATGAAGAGGCCACTACAGGACCGCTGGACAACGTAAAAGGCTGAAGAAAGTGAAATATTTTAGAGGGCCCAAATATACTTGTTTGGCTAGAATGAAAGGTTCATTTATAGAACAGGGGATGAGGAAGAAAAGGGAATTTTGGATCACAGTCTATGAGACCTTGAATGTCAAGGTAATGAGAATGGACTTGATGTCAGCATGAGGTTTTTAACAAGGGGGTTGTACTATTAAGGCAGTGTTTTGTAGAGTGCCATGCATGATGTCTTGGGGGTAGAAATTAGGACAGGCAGAAGTCTGATTAAGAAGTTATTCCAACAGTCCAGGCATGTGGCCATAATAATATATATTAGCTTTGGGTTAGCTTTCCTGGGCCTCAGTTCTCTCATGGATGAAGGGGGTGAACTAGACCATTTCTCTAAGTAACCTTCCAGCTCTGACATTCTATTAGCGTATGATTACTCGTAAGGCACATCTATTGAAGGTATGAAAACAAAAGTGGCTGGCACCTACTCAGAATTATTTTCTTTTTTGTTAAAAGTAGGCTCAATCTATCTTCCATCCTAGGCTTCTAATCCTTCATTCTTCTCAGATTAAAGAGGTACATAATGCTAAAATGTATCTATGTCTGTGATCTGTTCTTATATTAAAGGCTAATGTGTCTCATAGTGACCATTTAACTATAAGACAGAAACACTGGTATTTATCACAACAAAGTAATATTTTATTTAAAGTAACAACCTAGAAAACTAAAAGTGTTAAGTGAGAATAAAATATGTATTTTAGTTTCTTTAAATTTCTTTATATGGGATAGGAGGGAGCTATTCCTGATTCCCACTATTTTCTATTATCTCTGTCTTAACAAGGGTAAGACGCAGTAAAAGAAAAGAGAATTTAGTTCTATTAAGGCCTATGAACTGGGGAGAGAGACTTGGACCTTCCCTTTGGTTGTTATTAAGAATAAAGATCAAGAGCTTTTCAGAGGTGGCAGACAGATCTGCATTTTCACTTTCTTGACCATAGGATTTTCTCTAATTTAACAAGAGATTGGTGGCAGATGAGACAACAGGCTTCCTCTCTCACACTTAAAAAAAGTGATCAGATGAAAAGTCAGTAAAAAGGAAGGGTGCCAGAGTGGAGTGGCCCTATCCATTTGAAAGGAAATCTGTCTCTTCCCATCCAGCTCACCATCACCTACCAACTCAGCTCAGTGCTAAGACCATGAATGGTGGGCACTGGCAATATTCTCAAACTGTAAGCTGCTGAAGACCTCAGGCGTCTCAAAAGTTGTTACTGCAAAGGGACCTGCCAAGCTGCATCAGTTTGGGCTTTTGTGTGGAGATGGGGAGAGGTAGAGGACAAAAGAATGAGGGTTCATGTCTTTCTCTGAAACTTTTTTCTTTCAGTGTTTTTTCCATAGAAAAAGGAAAAAAAACTGTCCAAGTGGAATCAATTTTTGGTAATGAATTTCATGTTTCTCATAATTTTAGGT
This sequence comes from Bettongia penicillata ogilbyi, assembly GCA_023548195.1. NCBI lineage: Eukaryota > Metazoa > Chordata > Mammalia > Diprotodontia > Potoroidae > Bettongia > Bettongia penicillata. The sequence goes on along the minus strand of JAJHZJ010000084.1, from coordinate 1,005,965 downwards.
CCCAGAGAATACTTACTAGATGCCATTTTCAATTTTTTAATATATCTCAACTTAGTTTCATCTATATATTTAGTCAGCTTGACCATCTCATCGAGATTATTAATGGAGATGTTAAAATAAACTGAAGTCTGGCACTAATCATCATTGGTACCTTGGAGACTTCTTCAATTTACCCATATTCTTTATTAGCCAATTTTGTTGGGGGAACCTTTCAGCAAGTTCCAATTCTTGTCCAAGTATTCAAGTTCAAACTAATTTAAATTTCATTTCTAAGTGAAACTCCACGAGACAACGATTCATCTGTTTTCTCAGAATTGGCTCCTTTAGGAGCATTTCTTGTATTCCCTTCACTCACTCCTTTAGTGATTTTACTAAGAAAGGACTGAATTGGCAACATGTGTCCTGCCCCCACACAACTTACTACTCACAATTCCATTATGTTCTTGATGTTTCTAGATGTCTACGATGAACACATTCCATATTTGTAAGTATTCTGTGAGGAATACAGTACTGCTGAACTAATAAAGATAAAAATGATTACAGCTCTTGTAGCGAACTGTGTAATATCTTGCAATATCAATAAATGGAACTACTACAAGAAACATCTAGGGCAAAAAAAGCTCCAATCATGATTTTGGTTTTTTAATTCACCATTCCTTAAAGGTTCCAGATCAACATTCTTGGAGATAAATGCCTTTCAAAAAAACTGACAATAGACAGAATAGGAGCTTTGAAGACTGTGGTGACAAGGAACCTTACCCCGATTCTAATAGAACACTGCTAGAGGCTTCATTAGTCTTTGGGATTAGCCTCCTTCTAACAAAGAAGCACTACACATGTTTTGGGCTGTCCCAGAGAGCTTTAGTGAAATTACCTGCTTAGACTTACATCACTATTCAGTTAACATAACAAGAGCTCCAGGTCCCAAGTGACCCAAACAAGTTGGTCATCCAGAAAAAACCCTGTCTACTCAGTCTGTCTTCCATTTTGAAGTCTTTAGCTTTGCTGGATCCTATCACAGCATATAGGATTTAAGTAAGAATGAGAAAGAGCTTTATACTTTCAACACACAACTAAGAATAGGTATTTTATATCCAGCAACATTTTAACGACCAGATGGTTTAACCTGACCATCAGTTTCACAAATGGGAAATTCATATCTATCTTCTTTTTTTAAAAAAGCTCTTCTAAAATCGTGGAGAAATATATTTGCCTTTTAAAAATAATTGCTTCCCATTCATAGGAACTCTACCCTTCAACATCAGCAGCCATTCTCTGGAAATTTCCATTTTGAAGGTGTGGTATCTCAGCTCTTGGAGTTGCATGCAAGTCACTTACTTACAGCTTGACCCATAAGCAAGCTCTGAAGCAGCTACATTAAAGCACTAGAAACAGCCCCACTGAAAACTACACGGTTGGTCTGAACCTAAGAAGGCCAGGTGGCATTGGGGATTGTAGCAACTGCTCGAAGACAGACCAAGACACACGAGAAATTATCAGAAATAGAAAGATCAGAAGAGTAAGCAGAAAGAAGGTCTGGATGATTCACTGCAAGTGATTAGAGGCCCGTGGAAAGACAACAGAACTTTTAGTCACATGGATGAAAACAGGATTAAACAAAATCAAGGAGACAAGTCACAGGCATTAAGACAGCTGTATCTCAATCTAACACTCTAAATAGGTAAAGAGCTAATTTAATAGTGGAGGGAGAAAAACCACAGGGATACAGGGGTACAAACTCATTAAAGAACTTCTAGTTGAGGAGAAAGAATATTGTAACTGGGGTTGGGGGAATCTAGGTTCAAATCCCACTGCTACCGCCAACTACCCCTATGTAGTTTGGGAAGGTCACTTACTTATCCTCCCTGGGCCTTGGCTTCCTTGTCTGTGAAATGAAGATGGTGTACTAGATGGCCCAGGCAGTGGTGGGGAACCTGTGACCTCGAGGCCACATGTGGCTCTCTAGGTCCTTGGATTCAGCCTTTTCACTGAATCCAAGTTTTACAGAACAAATCCTTTTATTACGGGGATTTGTTTTGTGATGTTTGGATTCAGTCAAAGGGCCACATTTGAGGACCTAGAGGACCACATGTGGCCTTGAGGTTGCAGTTTCCTCACCCCTGCGAGGAGACCTGCTCTGAATCTATGGTCTCATGACCTGGGCTCACTCTTAGGAATGGGGATGAAGTGGATTGTTACAAGGGTATGGCAGAAAGTAATTTTCCTTTTATATGTATTATTTGTTTATTTGGAGGGATTACTCAATATTCATAGAAGCCAAGTAGAGTTACTCTGAAGACTCGCTTGCTATCTCAACACTGTCTTAGGCAGCCCGAGCAGTGTCCCAGTGAGGTTCTGTTGAAACTTATTAGCCCTATCTACATGTATTTTTCTTTTTATGAAAGCCAAGTTAAATTTAGACATCTCAAACAGACGGACGGACAAACAAACAGAAAACCCTCAAACTCCTGGCTCAGCGGAGCTCAGGGGAACAAGGAGAGGCAGTAAGGTAGACGACCAAATGTACACACGGATACTCCTGATCTTCTATTAAGACAACCTTACACCTAGAAGCAAGTGGAAAGGAAAGCAGCAGCTAAGAATATTTCAACTACTAAAGCACACTGAAAAAGTCACATTTGAAAATATTTACGAGAAATATTTTATTTGTAATGTGGTCCAAGAACACAGAGAAAGGGACAAAACCACAATCCTCTTACCATGTGTGTGCTGGTAGTCATTATCTGAGGGTAGGAAGAGAAGTAGCAAAAAGGGGAAAAAAAAGCAAGATAAAAATAAAACAACCCCCCGGAAAAGGTGTCAACAACTAGAATGAAGAATGTATATAAAAAACAAATCCATTAACTGCATAGAAAATATTATTAAAATAATGTCACGTGGAAAACATGAAATATACTAAATATGAAATAACATTCAACTAATAACGAAGCACACTAATCACTTACCTGCGACAGGGGGTAAACAGCCAGTGATGAAACGTTAGTTACAAAAAGAACAAATCAGACAAACTACTTCTTTGCAATCAAAACACAGGACTCCATTAATCAACTTAACAGAAAGATATTTTGCTTTTTATTTCGGTATCTCCACTAAATAAAGACACAAAACTACCTTAAGCTAATTCTGTTGTGCAAAATCTCAATGGAAATCTTTCCGAACAATCCCCAAATGCTATTTTGACAAAATGATCCTTGAGGATTGGCCAAGTCCTTTTCCTCTAAAATCAGTATCAATCAAACGAAACACTCACCTGTCCATTGAGGGTCACTGTTGTGTTTTCAAGCAACAGATAAGCACCAAAGAAAAATACCAGCGCATCAAATACGCCCAAGAATGTCCAATAAATGAATACTCGCCAGCGGAGTAGAGCATTCTTGGCAATGTCCCTGCAAGAGACAAAATTTAACAGGACCGTTTTTTAACCGTGTCAAAACGAAAACCTGTTTCACAGGAACAGGGTCCTTCCTCAGGGTTGGCCAACATCCTTCCCACGCCCGCTCTCCATCTTAAAATACTGATGTTAACGAGCATCAGCAGCCCTTCTCTCGCTAGATTGTTGATTTTATCAATGTGAAGAACTACTCCATAGAAATTCTTCCCACTGATGTGGATCAGTAACTTGTCTGCTGCTCAAGGGCTGAAAGGGAATGCTTGGAAAATGGGAGAATATCGGTGACTTCGATATGGCCACATGGCTAATTATGTGTCAGAGGTAGCACTCAGTCGGGCCTTTCCATCTTCCAGGAAGGTCTTTTATTCACTAAACCAGGCAGTCATTGGTTAACTTTCTAGTTTTCTTTGAGGAGTCGCACCTGGATATGTAGTGCACTCAAATTTGGATAATTTTAATGATCCTAATCATTCTAAATAATTATATACTTCTAAGGATTCTAACGTATATGCTAAAGAAAAGTCTCCCTTGCATGGAATTCCCTCTCCCAATGGCCTCTATCCATCAAGGCCTGTTCCAATTATGTCTCCTTGATGAATGACCCTTCTAGCAACTCCACAACAAGCACAAAACAACTCACAGCCCATCAAGGTTTACAAATCATTCTGACAACAACAAGAAGGAGGTCACTGGGACCAATATTATTTTTTCCCATTTCACGGAAGAGAATGCTGAGGTCAAATAACTACTCAGTATAGAATCAGGAGCCCTGACGGAGACTCCACATATTCTGACTCCAAAGCCATGGCTCTACTAGACAATGTTGCCCTGTGCTGTACGTCAAAGCTGTTGATTTACTGCCTAGATGGCTGGTGAAGCTCTATTGCTTCCCAAGACATATTACTCTTTAAAATTCATAAAAAGAGAACATTTAAATATTTTTTTCTCTGCGTGCATATATACGTATGCAATGTGTATCTATACACACGTGTATATAAATGTTATAGTAAGATATGTGTGATTATCTGTACACACACCCACACATATATGTGAATATACTCACATACATAATATTATTTCTTCTCAACCTTATGCGTTAAGCTCGTCAGTGTTCACCGACTCAACAAATAAAATTACTGGAGATTTCTAGCCTGTTTTTTCCCTAATCCAAGTCTCCGTTTCTGTGCTTTACTACTCCAGGATACTCTTTGATTGTATACACGTTATTACTAGAGGAAGCAACACAGCAAACAGTAGATTCCTATAATCCATCACAGAATAAAGCAAGGAATCGCATCTATCAAAAGTCCTGACGGGAACACAAGGTATGCCACTTTCCCCTTTAATTGGAAAGTATGAGAAGCACCATGACAACGTGGATAAAGAGTTTGACCACTGAGTCAAGAAGACCTGGGTTTATGGTCCACCTGTGATATCCACTGGCTGTGTGTCTCTGGGCAAGTCACATAACTTCTCTCAGTGCTTTGGCCCACCAGGTAATCCTTCTGGACTGTAAGTCACAAAGCAGGCTCTGCCCAGCACTGATCAAGGGAGTTGTCTATGAGAGTTTCCCAAACCAATGAAATCAAGGGTTCAGTTTTGTTAAAAAATAAAAAAGAAAGAAGGACTCCTTTTAGCATAAATGGGTCAAGTGAGGTAAGATTCACTAAAAGACAAACAATTCTCTTTTCCCTCTGAAGTAATATGCCTTTTGTTTTCTTTTTAAGGGAAATTTAGGCAGGGAATTTACCGAGTGAAATGCTTTGAAGTATGCATATCACTCTGCAGACTTTAAAGGGCTATATAAACACCATTTATTCTTGCTCTTGTTTCAGATCCAGAACTTGATCAGAAAACATCAGATACAAAATGACTTCATGTGCATGTTGAATGTGACACAAACCATGTACACATAATAAACCTACATTATTTAACTTGGGCTACTTCCCACTTAGGAATCTGTGCTACAGTAGATGCTCTCAATAAGTCATTTTACTAAGCTAGATCTCAGTGACTTTACCTGTACAGTGAAGGATCTCTCTTGAGCATATCACTGGTGACATGCTGCTCCATCAGACTGTACATGAGGATGGGGAGGGAAGTGAAACTGATATTGTACAGTGTTAGATACGCAGTATCATATAAAGGCTGAAGAAAGAAAAGAATTGTTTTTCTTTTTAATACAACAAATACATAAATATACTTTTCAATTAAAAAAAGTCAAAAAGCACATCTACCATAACTAGAAATGGCTTAATTCTATAAAGAACAACCCATGCTATGGTCCTGTGAATATAACAGTTGTAAGCAACTGTACTACAACTGTTGGGACATCCTGCATAAGGTAGGTTAATCAGAGCCTTTATCTAAAGTCTTATGTAGTTAGAATTAAAATTGAAACCCGATAATGCCAATAACAGAAGAGTCCTATGAAAAAGAAGGGTTCCTAGTAACGGTCAAGGGGCTGTCCTCACCCTATGATCCAGGATGACTATTTCACCTTAGCATATACTAAGAGATAGTACCAATAACCACCAAAATATTTACAATTAAAATTGCTCCCAACAATGTAGTTTGGCGGAGTCCCTATAAAAAGGGAAGGGTTCCCAATAATGCTCGAGGGGATGTCCTCACCCTATCATCCCAGGATCTTGTTATAGTATATGCTAACAAAACTCACCCAAAAGGGCAGAGCAAAGGGCTTTGGACTGAAGGCCGACTGGGATGGATTTTACTCTTGGGATCAGGAGGCACAACAAGCTATTGAAGTGGGGAAGCCACCCTGCGCCCAGCAGAAAATTAATCACTCACTCATTACTATGGCTATACAGAAAGCAAGCACTATATTAGTGTCAGAATATTTAAAATACTTTGAGGTATTTTGGGGAGCTAGAAAATTCAATGAGAGGCTCACCAAAGTGAAATGTTCTAGGTTCTGTCCCAAATGTTCCTCTACCCCGGGTCTGGTGTAGGGATAACACCCTCTGACACAATTCAGAGGGCGATCACAACGGAAGATATTCTACCTCTTCTCCACTAATCCTTCTCCATCTCCTTCCTCACTCTCCTGAAAAGGTGATCTTTTGCATGTGAATGGCAGCATACCCTCATTGTCTCCTTATATTGGGAAAAAAACAATCAGGCTAGCAAAGTCCTTATTTGGATTTTACAACTCACCTGTTGTGAAAATCCACAGAAGAACTGGTATAAAAACTGAGGGAAAATGAAGCAGACATTCTGAAAGAGAAATGAAAAATGTTTATCAGTCAAATTTCCTATGGTTCTCCTCCTTGTAAAGGTTGTTATAGCAGCCTGTGTAATACTTCATTGATTTGGGGGAAGATCAAGGGAGGCTCCAGAATAGACTCGGGTCCACAGAGTAGCAAGTAACAGGTTTTAAAAATTTATTTACATTTTATTTCTTTGGCATCTGATAAATACACAATAATGCCCTGGCTTTGGGGAAATGAAAATGTCAGAGAGGAATTTACCAGACTTGCTACCTAAGTAGCTAGGTGCCAAAGTGCTAGACCAGGAGTCAGGAAGACCTGAGTTCAGACACTTCCTAGCTTTGTGACCCTGGGCAAAGCAGTTAATCTTTGCCTCAATTGTTGACCTGTAAAATGGGGAAAATAATAGGCTTGTTTTAAGGGGAAAATGAAGTAAGACATTTCAAAAGCTTTTCAAACCTTAAAGCACCATGTAATACTATTATTATTAATAAAGAGAAATAAGATGTTGATATAGGCAGGATAATGGCATTTCTCATCAGGTTGTACTCCTCTGGACTTCTCCATCATGTCTCAGGAAGATCCCCTCAACTCACACACTCTCCCTTTCAGAAGGGGCTCTCCCTCTGACTGGAGGGAAAGTGGGGGGAGGGGAAGACACTGGACAGAACCTGCACTTAGGGTGCCCAGGCTAGCTGCCTCTTCTTTCCTGACCAGACTGTGGTCCTCTGATCAGCACCCTGCCCTTTCCAGCATCCTTTGATGTGCAATGCTGGTCATTAGTATATCAGACTTCCTTTTCACCTCTAGTTGTATTTCCAGAACTTAGCATGGTGTCTGGCACAGACAGTGTGTGCTTAATAAATGTTTTCCAGGGAAAAGAATCAGAAATTGTGGGGATGCCCATTAGCCAGGGAATGGCCAAACAAGTTGTGGTATATGGCTGCAATGGAGTATTACTGTGCTATAAGAAATGATGAAAGGATAATTTCAGAAAATCCTGTAAAGACAAATGAACTGATAGAAAGGGAAGTAAGCAGAATTGTACACAGTAACAGTAATATTACAAAGATGATCAACTGTGAAAAACTTAGCTACTTTGATCAATACGATGATCCAATACAATTCCTAAGAATTCATGATGAAAAATACTATCACCTTCTGGAGAGAGAACTGATGATGCCTTAGTGTAAGAACTGATGATGCCTTAGTGTAAACTGAAGCATAGGTTTTTTACTTAGTTTTTTTTTTTTGGTGGGTTTTTGGGTGTATAGCTGATGTGGAAATAGGTTTTGTACGACTTCACAGGGACAGATGGTACCATATTGCTCAAGGGATGGAGGAGAAGATGGGAGAAAATTTGGAACTCAAAATTTTAAATAATGAATGCTGAATTTTTTTTAATGAAACAGATAAAAAATATATGCGTAAAAAATGTTTACCAGTTGACTGCACAAAAAAAAATCTGGCTGAAATTTATAGTTATGCTGCACTATCATCATTCATTTGACCAAGATGTAGTAAATGCCTATGTGTAAGGCACTGAACTAAACTCTGGAGATAAAAGGATGAAAAATTCTATGGGTGGGATTGTATTTACTAGAGAGATAAGACATATACAAACATATAAAATACAAGTTGGAATGAAAAAAAGCACACAGGAAAGGCTCAAGGGAGAAGCATGAAATCCTTGGGAAGGAGGAAAGTTTTCTGCCTGGAAAGCACATGGAAGAGAGTCTCATGAAACACAGCCTCCTGAAAGGAGGCAGCATGTGACCTGGGCCTAGACATAGGAGAAGGATTTCAACACGTAGAGATGTAGAGGAAGTCCATTTTATATAACGGGCAATGCAGGCATAAATACAAGGAGTGAAGGTGGGTGTGATCAGAGCAGGAAATGGTTAATAATCTACTTTGGCTGGCACATAAAAGACAGAAAGGGGAGCTGTATGAAAAAAGACTGGAGAGTTGGGTTGAAGCTAGACAGAGAGGACCTTGAATGCCAATTCAATTAAATTCAGCACACATTTATTAAGTAGTTAAAAGCCCTGAAACACAAAGATGTGAACAGCAGTCTTGGTTCAAAGGAACTTCTTGGTACTGGATATAAAGAATAAACCGATGAATAAACACAGAAGGCTCTGAGGAGGAAGAGAGGCCTTTTAACGCAACTGGGGAAAGTTTCTAGTAGGAGGCACTACGTAAACCAGACTAAAGAGGCTGTGTTTCACTCCTCAGGCAGAGGGAAGCCACAGGAGGATTATGAACAATGGAATGACATCATCTGTCTGGTGCTTGAGGAAGGCTCTTTTAGCAAAGATGTAAAAAGATAGATTGGCAAGAAGGTAGATCTTCACAATAACTTATGAAAACACTAGTGGAAATATTGTGATCTCTACTTTACAGAAGAGGAAACTGAGGCTCTGAGAGGTTAAGGGACTTGCCTGCTGTGAGAGAGTGAATGACAGGCTGTAAAGCCTGGCTAGTTTGCTGACTCTAACCTGAATTTTCTTTTCTACTCTACCACACTGTATTAAAATACACAATGAAAAGAGGAAGGAGAACTGAAAGAAAAAAGCATTATTTAAAACATTCCACCCTCCCCCCAATATTACGCCACTTATGGACTGATAGGTTGATAGACAATAAGAATTTTCACATTTTTCCATTCACATGGGGAGACTTTGATGGATTTCTTCCTTGGTGAAAAGGAGATTGTTCCAACAGACGCTTTGCTGTCTCCTTCCCCTCGTCTCATCTATTTTTAGATAGTTCATCCCTATGGTTTCAGCACTTTCAACAACTGCGCCTCTTCATACATGTCACATTCAAACTGAAACAAGAGATAACAGCAGGGAAACTTTCCTCACCTTATAAAAGAAGTATTGCACAAGTTCAGATATCCTAATGTAATAAAAATGTCCATGGACGAGGAGCATCTTCTTTAAGTGTTTAAATTTCGGGATTGCATAGTCACTGTTCCTTGCAGCTTGACGACCCTCCTTTCCAATGACTCCTATAAGACAACAATTCGTTGGGGTGCATTTAGCAAACACACTCAACTCTACAAATATGGAAGAAGGATTGATATTGGGTGATTTATTATTAAATATCCATAATTGAATGTATATTTATTAAATGACACACTTCTGCAAATACTTGGATATATGAATTTTTGAGATCCCTTATATGGGAACTCCTTCCATTGATGCAGATTTTTTAATTCCTTAATGCCATCTCATCCATTCTTCAGAGAGGAAGCATCTGCTTCTGGTTTCAAAATATACCATTTACACTCTTAATTCATCTCCATCACAATGAGAGGTATCCAAGTATGTGGCCAAAAGGGGTGAAGGGGTAGAAGGCTTACCTATGCCCACATGTGCCTCTAGAATCATGCTGACGTCGTTGGCGCCATCCCCAATGGCTAGAGTGATAGGGTGCTCCTTGGAGAGTTTGATCAATTTAACGATCTGGAAAAACAGAAAACAAATGTAGAATTGCTCTTTTACATTACACACGCTCCTCTCAGTTTGTCTAGTGACTATCCCCCAGCAACGTGGATATGTTGCAGTCCCATTTTTTTATAAAGGATCCAAACCCACTTATAATAGTGGTGACTCAACAGCAACAAATAAAAATAACTGGTCTTGTTCAACATGATGCATTTTATCCATGAGGAGTAAAGTCACCCTTTGAAAAGGGCAAAAGGAATCTAAGGGAGTGCTTTGAAATCTGATGGAAGACACTTGTCAAAAATTCTGAAGATGAAAATATCAGATAAATATATTTATATACTTCACAGTTTGAATCCATATGGGAAAATACAGGCAATATTAGCAACTTGCTGCTCCAAGATGTTCTGCAAAAATCGAAATCAGAATAAACAGTTTCCTGAAGTGCTGTTCGATGGAAAATTATCTTTCAACTTCATCGTCTGTTTAGAAAGCAAACTTGCCACAAGGAAATATCTCCTTAGTATATTTCCTCTAAGTGTCTTTCAATTTATATGCAGTGTGTGTTGCGACATACTTTGTAGGCTCCCAAGCTGCAAGATCACTATTGAAAGAATTCTGAATATTTCTGAAATACTTTTCAAGGTCTCCTATTAGAACTATCCCATTAAGTCCTAGAGGACATGGCATCAAATATATCTTAGGGAGGCAAGGTAATTAGCCCTAACAAGTATGTCAGCCCCCTTCCCATCCTAAGGCGGCCTGGAGAAAGCCAGTAACAGCAAGGACAGAGTTGATTCTATGTCTATAATAGCCCAAGATACTACAGGTGCATGGGTGTATGTGTAGGCTGGAAGGAGCAAGAGGAGGAGCCAGGTGAGGATTTGGCATTCCTACTATTCTACCTTGCGTCTTTCCTTTGTGTCCTTCTCCATGGGAGGTATGTAGGGACATCCCTGAGAAAATTGTGTGGCCTGGATTTCTCTGCAAACTGATGGAGTTCTTGGCCTTAGACAATGCCATAGGACCGGGCAATATTATATCCCTGTGTATCACAAGGTCAGTGAGAGCCACTCCTAGACAGCAGAGCAGTGCCAAAGAAAGGGTACTGGACAGATCTCAAGTTGGAGGATATTACGTGCATTCAAAATCCCAGCTCTACTATTTGCTGATTATCTGACCTTGAGCAAATCTCCTGAACCCTCTAGGCCTGAGTTTTGCCATCTATAAAGTTGTTGGACTGGAACACCTCTGAGATTCCACCACATTTATGAGCCTGTGGACTACTGGTCTTGGGTGTATTTGCAAATACTTTCCTGAAAGGCAGCATGGTGTAATAGACAGAGGATGGCCTTGAAAGCAGGAAGCCTGGGTTTCGTGTCTGAACTCTGACACCCACTGAATAGATGACCAAGGGTCAATGAAAACCTTTCAGTGCCCTAGGCTAGCAAACTCAGTACCAGTGCCCTAGGTAGCAAACTCAGATGGAAACAGAATATGTTGACTTACACCTTCTCTTTCATTAAATTCTATTTATTTTGTTAAATAGTTCCCGATGACATTTTAGTCTGGTTCTAGTTGTACTCTAGACAGTCATGAGACACATGAGTGTTTGAGATTTCTGCTTCAGGTGCTTTGGAAGAGAGGGTGTTTCCCAACCTGGGAGAGTTCCTTACAGAAATGAAATCACAGGTCCTGTCCTTAATTCCCACTACTTTGCTAAGCTGATTGCAACTGATCAATAAGCATTAAGCTGATTGCAACTGATCAATAAGCATTTATGGACTGCCTAATGTATGATGGCCATTATATTGGTGTGATAAAAGAAATGATTAGTCCCTGTCCTCCGAGAGTTTAGAATCTAAGCTTTTACATGAGGCTAACTTGTCTCTTCATAATGATCTTATGTCTTGAAAGACTAGAAATTACACACCTCTTTCACACACCTATGTAATATTTAAAAATACATTACATATTGATGTAGCTATATACATTTATTTAGCTCAGCAGGTGCTATATGAGAATACATTTTAACTTAAAACATTTACCTTCCTGCCCCCACTCAATTTTTAGCAAAGCCAACATCTGTCTTGGGCTATACTTGGGTAATATGTCACTGAGAGCTGACAGAACCTGTGCATGGACAAAGGGACGCATGATACGGAAACTGCACTATATATTTTTAACAGAGTTTATTGTGTTTTTCCAAAGTATTACAAACTAGTGGCATCAGAAACACTCACAGTTTAATGTAGCAACAACGGAAACATTAGTTACATCCACCAGTCTTTTCTGATACAAAGTATACCTTATTTTTTGAATATTTTTATTTCTGATCATGCACAGAATTATTCTCTTAGTATAGATAAATAAAACTAGCTAGCCCCCTATTTTGTGTTTGGTTTTATTTTGCTTTAAGACTTGTGGTCTATCCATCACTTCACAGATGGAAGAGACCCATTGTACAGGGAGGTACTAAGAGTCTCTTCACTCCATATTCACAGAGACTCTACAGGGTGGATAGCATTATCCTAGTCACCACAAAATCAGGAAAAAGCTAGTTCATTTAATGCATTCATTTACTGATTATATGTTAAGTATATGTGAAAGGGACACAAATCAGAGGGGCACAGCAAGGAACCTGTTTAATGTATCATTATTTAATTGCACTTATCGGCAAGATTTCCAAGCTTTCTAGTCTTAGTAGGTACTATTTTTGGCTGTCATTTTTCATTTTGTAGAGGAGCAGTGAGCAAAAGACGTCACAGTTAAATTTATTAGAGGTCATCACAACTGAGCAATGATTTCCCATATTCACCTAAAGTGATGCCACTTGTCAAGCCATTCAGAAAAGACCCACTAACCTGTGCCTTCTGCAGAGGGGCCATCCGACAGCACAGCACAGCGCTACAGTTCCTGCAGATTTCCAGGAAGAGCTCTCGGTAGTTTCCAGAGCTCCCAGTTTGTCGGGGCTTCATTATTAGTGACAATGCAGCTCCATCGATAATTAAACCAAAATCTTGCATATCAGCTGAAAGTCTGCAGGAAGCACAAATAACAAACGCTAAATCTTCATCTTAGGGGAGGGACATGGCCTCCTTAGAAGTCTACTGGAGGCCCATACCCATCAATGACAACACATCAATGGGTTTAAGGGAACAATATTCCTTGGGTATCCTGTCCAGTGTTTGATCTAAGACCTTCAATGATTTATTTTTATCGTTTTTCAAGCTTAACTTTTTTTCATTGAATTAGGAAAATCCCTGAGAATAATTTTAAATAGTTTGATGGCTAAGTTTTCAATAGTTTACTTCTGAAATAAACAAAAATACTTAAGGAAGTCTGATCTGTTATCTCTGTCCTTCAAGGAAGTCTGGTTTATTATCCACGTACCAACACCTAACTTTGCAAGTGGATACAATCAGCAGCAAGATGGAAGGAGGCGTAGCTGTTAGTCCCACATACCTGATCTCCGGCCAATCCTGTTGTTTTCACCATGTATGACAGTTTACTTTGTTGCTCTTTTTGTCTATAAAAATGATCTGTAAGCCCCACCTGCTGAGGAGCTAAAGACCCCTTTTATTGGGAACTGCCAGCCTCACCAATAGAATGAACATGCTCAGAACTTTCTTGCCTCAGCTTATTTTAATTTCAATCATGACACCATGATGTCAGAATTGGAAGTGAGCTATGAGCTCATCTATTTCAATCCCTTTACTTTACATATAAGGAAATAATCCTTATTAAGGTTAAATTGTCCAAAGTCTCATTCCTTTCCCTACTACATTCTTAATTTTTGGCTCAGCTACTTGAGAGGAAAAGATGAGGACATAGTGATGCTTCTAAGATAGCTCTATGATGGTGGGTAAATATCAATATCTGTCTCTAAGTGTTTCATTTTTCAACAGGATGACTCTTATTATCTGTATGCATTTGCTTCTCTCTCTCCTCACCCCGCCATTCTCGTTCAGACCTTCACTGCTTCCTGGCTCTGTTATTGTAACAGCCTCCTTAGTTTCCGTACCTGAAGGCTGTCCCTTCTCCAATCCATCCTTCTCACAGCTACCACAGTGATTTTCCCAAAGTCTGGGTCTGAACATGGCTTCCCCTACTTCATAAAGTCTCTCTATCTCCTCTAGACTCAAATATAAGGTCCTCTATCTGGCCCCAAAATATAAGGTCCTCTATCTGGCCCCAATGTACCTACCTTGCTAAGCTTATTCTAACTGACTCTTTATACGTGCCCCGTGACTTTCACTAGCTGTCCCTCATATCTTGAAGAAACCCCCTTCCTCGACCTTCTGCCTCTTACAGTGCCTTGTTCATTAAAAACAAAATTCGATTCATATCCATGACACCTGTGGCATGAAGCATTTTCTCATTTCCCCAGCAGCTGGTGCTTCCCTCCCAAAATGTATTTATCTTGGAGATATTTTGTACGTATCTGCGTACACGCAGTATCCCCTGAAAGAATTGAGGCTCCCTGAGGGCAGGGGCTGTGTCATCTTTCTCTCTGTACCTTTTTCTAACACAGTGACAGGCCCAGAGTAGGTCCTTATGCTTGCTGACCAATCAAGTCACTCTATTCCTAGGAGAATGTTCTAGACAATGGAGTTCCCAATAAAGTTTACAAATAAAGATAGAAAGTTTAATTGTGAACATTCTGGCTTAGGAGATACAGGCTCAGAGCTGAAGCGTTAACACGACCTGAAGGGAGGGAGGTGGGTAGGCCTGCATGAAGAAAGTACATTAGATGAAAAACATTCCATGAAGGAAAATGTCATCCTGTGGGGAAATGAGAATTTAGGCAATCAGCTTCTTAGAAAGACATTAAACACCAGGGCTGGGAAGAACACGAGAGCCTCACCTTGGGGTGATGAAAAGTAAGAGAAAGGCCAGTCAGAGGATACGTCCTAGGACAAGTCAAGGGGAACTACTGCACTTCACATGTATGACTGAGGGAAACTATCTTGAACAGGTCACAGGTGGTAAACTCAGGGCTCAGACAGGAAAAAGGGATCTAAGAAAGCTTAAAGAGAAAGCTCAGTCTAGTCCTGGGCCACATGGACTTGAGCCCTGCATACAGTAAGTACTTAATATACATCTGCTGAATCAAGAAGAACAACGGTGATCCCAAGGGTAAGTACTATAGGAAAAACTTGAAACAGCCTGTGCCCAGAGCTCAGATATTTGTCAGGTACCTCCGTCACACACAGTTTGTCACCTGCTCCGTACTGCTAATGATAAAGAATTTGAATGGATTCAACACTTTGACCTGGAATGGGAATGACAGGAGTGGAGCACCACTTTAGCCTGCTCATGGGACAATTTTCATGGAGGCATCTGTGATTTTTTACACCGCATCTCTTGTGTACACGTGCAGGATGGAGCCCGTAGTATTGCATCACCATGACAGAAGGCAGCTAGCTAAGTGCAGCATTTGGCTCAAGGGCCGTGCTGTCGCCCTTATGTTAATGCACATCTTGTGACTCCGTTTTGGTTGAGGAAGGAAGGTATTACTTGCCCTGAGAAGCTGTCCCGGGTCATACTGCCGCTGTAGCGCAGGACGGTCTTACTCAGCTCGAAAAGCACATCGTGCAGGCTCTGCTCCTCTATCTTCTTCGTGGTCAGCTCCAGCACTTGGGTGTTTCTCCTGAAAAGCTTGCAGGCATAGCAGGTGGCCGCTGCTGTCTCCATCTTGTCGCCTGTCAGAACCCAAACTTTGATGCCTGCTTTCTGCAGAGCTTCGATGGTGTCAGCCGCTTTCTCCTGGAGCCTGGGGTGGGATACGGGGGTGCAAATAATGAATACTGACAAGAAAGCAAACCGGAACAAAAAAGGGGCCAGAGTCGAGGCAATCTCTTAAAATGTTTTGGCCCTGAGCTACTTAGAGGCAGCATGAATATCTCTGCAGGGCCAAAACGCTAAGGAAGGAAAAATATTTCTTCTTTTACCCTCACCTTTTTCCAAGTATTAGACTGTCATTTCTACATTGGGTATGACTCTTGCGGGGGAGGGGGCTCATTTCACTGCACAATCAGTGCTCATCAACCCATCCTACTCATAGAGGAAGTCTTGCATGGAGACCGGGCATGGCCGAGGCGGAAGCAAAATGACTTCCAGGCCTCTGATTATAATCATTTCCAGAGAAAAAGCCCAAGTAGTAACTTTCTTCAGCTTTTACTTAGCTTTTCAATTCCTTGTATATTTTCATTTTTTTACTTCATTCTTTCTAAATGAATTCCAAAATATTTCTTTCATTCTGAATCTTGAAAGTAAAAAAATGTGACTCAGTAACCATTTCTTATAGCCTAACGAACACTTCAAAATCTTGCAAGCTATGTCATTTTTGTAAGAGGTGAACAGTTACTTTTGCAATATACAAAGATTTGCCGTTGGTATTTTCAGAGAATACTATTTTGTTACTTGCAATCTCCTGCTTTCAAAGTTGTGATTAAGACTATGTACTGCTAAAGTCACTGCCCATACATACATGTACATATACATATATGTACATACCTATATTATGTGTGTGTGTATATATGTACATACACACATATACATACATACACATATACTTGCCCATACAGATGTGTGTGTATGTTCACACTTGGGGGGACAGGGACAAATATACGCAGGTATATGTACTCATTACTGATTTTCTCAGCTGTGGACATTCATCTCTGTTCAGACTTTAATCACTATGCATAGAAATTAAATGATACAAAGTACAGAAAATAAAACAGATACCCATAGAATTTTCTACCTGTATATAGAGCCTCCACTACCATCCTCCTTCTGACAGCTGTGCGTGCTATGGAAGTGACTCTGAGGGGGTCTCCAAAGCTATGGCAGAAGACTACAAGCACCGGCAGGTCCTACACCAAGATCTGTTGTTCAGTCGTGTCCAACTCTTTGGGACCAATGGATTTAACCATATGGTTTTCTTGGCAAAAATACTAGAGTAGTTTGCCGTTTCCTTATCCAGTAGGTCCCCATTTTACAGTTGGGGAGCAGAGGCTAATAGGGATTAAGTGCCTTGCCTTGGGTCACACAACAGCTAGTAAGTTTCTGAGGCTATGTTTGAACTCAGGTCTTCCTGATTCAAAGCCCAATGCTCTAACCATTGCACTACCAGCTTGACCCTATAGCAACCTCAAGAAAATTCCAGGTGGTAATACTAGCAACCTGAGAACTACGTGAAATGAATATGGAAAAGTTTAGCATCAAGAGGTGGCCACTATCAAGGGATGAATATTTTGGTCAAAAGGACTCATGAAGATAGTTTACTGGAGTGGGATGGAATGGGATAGAAAGAAGTAAAGAGAAGAGAAGAAGAGATGGGTTGTAGTACTGACAGAAATCTCCACATTGATGAAACCACCAACTATGAAGTATTTACACACACACACAGAATGCCCTAAAGCATTTTAAGCTAAAAAGTTTAAAACTGCACTAAGACTTGTGTGTGTGTGTGTGTTTGTGTGTGTGTGTGTAGAGGCAGATCTATATATCTCTATATGTCTGTCTACTTGGAGAGGCCTGTTATTTCACTAATACAGGAAACTCTCTTTACTAACGCAAGTTAGTAACTTGTCAGCAGCTGATTAACTCTCCACAGCTGCTTGGAGCTCTGACAGGTAAACGACTTGCCGAGGGTCACAGAGTCAGCATGTGCCAGAAGTGGAACTCGAACCCAGATGTCCTTGCATCTACGCTCAGCTCTATTCCCTCCACTCTCATACAGTACACACATATCTGGAGACACACTCACGCATTAGGGATAAAGACTAAACAAACTTCCATGTTCCCAACTCAACAGAAAATAACAAAAAAACTCATGTGTCAATATCGTGCTCAAAACAGTGTAAAATAGATATGATGGAATATTATTATGTCGTGAGAAATGATGAACACGATGTATTCATGGTGATACAGAGTGAGATGCGGAGAGCCAGGGGACCAATGCCCATGAGGACCACAATGATGGGAAAGAAAGCAGCGTGGGAAGCCCACAGCAGTGTGGCCAATGTACAAACAGACTTCACAGGATCAATAACGAACACGCCTCTCCCTGACAAGGACAACAGGCACGGCATGAGATCCGTATCTTAATGTATGGCTAACACCTATAATTGTTTTGCTTGACTATCTAAGGGAGGGCTTCTTTTTATTTGGAGGTATTGAAGTTAGTGTATGGTGATAGAGATGTCTGCCCTTCAAAAAACATCAGTAAAATATTAAAAAGCACAGAAAAAAAAGTCAGTTAAGAAAGGGATACAAATCAACAGGATAACTGCTACTAAAACCAAAATTATACAAGAGCTTATGGTTTTGGGCAGTGTCCCAAAAGTACGGTTTTAGGAGACTCTTTACAGTAAGATGCTTTTAAAAATGTTAAATGTTCACGTTTATTGATGACTGTTAAGTTAATAATAAAAAAGATCTGAACTCTAGGAAGTGTGTTAATATTTCCATTATTAAAAATAATGCTTAAAAAAAACCCTATCACACACTCTATACTGTGAAAATAAGGGAGTTAAGGTGGCATAGTGGGTAGAGCACTAGGTCTGGAGTCAGGAATACCTCAGTTCACATCCGACATCAGACACTTACTAGTAGTGTGACCTGGGCAAGTCACTTAACCTTGTTTGCCTCAGTTTCCTTATCTGTAAGATGAGCTAGAGAAGGAAATGGAAATGACCTAAACAACTGAATAGCCACAACAAGTTAGTTGCTGAAAATGCAAAATTCCAGGTATCTTTTCATTTTATTCAGTTCCAACAAATGCCTAAGCGGGGGGTCTATAAAATGAAATCTTTTAACCAGTCTGTCTGAGTTTCTCTATACTGATTAACAGTGATAGAATCTTATCTAACCCCATGGACTTTATATGTTAATGACAGTTAAAACTGCATCATCTTCTTAGGAGAAAAAAGACCAAACCAACGGTGCCCCACAAGTCGTGCTTTTTGGTCACGACACGTTACTGCAAAAAAAGATCCCATAAATGTGGTACTTCACCGGTCCTCAACAGCCGTAGCACCAAGCAGAATAAGGTCCGTCTCGATGTGATCGTACGCCTCGGCCAGCTTCTTTTCTCGCTCTTGCAGGGCCACTCTTGCTGTGTGCAGAAGTTCACAAACCTCATCATACTCTTCCTGGGGAAGTTTTTTATAGGCCACACAAAGAGTTCGTAGTCCTTCCTGAAATATACATCCAAAACCAAATATCACATGAACTATAACCAGAAAGGGGGACCTGTTATAAAATTATTTTCATTGTCTTTTTAATCCTCCTTTCCCTTCCACTTAATACTACAGTTATCCCATACACACTGAGGGGCACCCCTGAGACCTGGAAAATCTGCATAAAATATTTTGGCCCTTTCTTCATACCAAAGAAGTCTGAATATTTTCTTTCTCTTGTGTGGATTATTTACAGTATTTTTTAATAAAATTTAAGTTGATACTATGCAATACTATACAAATATTTTATGCATTTCTGAGTTTCTAAGCTTTTTCTGTGTTTTCTGCTGGCCTTCACATGTCTTCTGAAGCTTGTGCGAAACTCCTTAAAAATTCCCATTTAACTTCTTCCACTAACCTACAATATACTGAAACTGGAACAGGGAAGTCACAATGTGGAAGGGAAAAATGTATAATTAAAATGACTCAGAAAAGATCCAAGGATAATGAAACTCCTTGCCCTAAAGGAGTTTACATTCCCTGGGATTGGGGGAGGGGTCAAGCAGTAACAGCCAGGGGAAAACTGAATTCTCTGTGTTGCTCACGCTAATTATGAATACATAATGTAGAATTTTAAAGTTTGCAAATTAATGTGAGAGATACTAATAATGTACTGGAAAGAACACTATACTTCTGGTCTAAAAAAAAAAAATGGGTTCAGATCCTGGTTTTGCCTGTGAACTTAGGCAAGCTGCTCTATGAGCCAGACCATTTGTTTACAAGGGTGGTACTTACAAAATAAACTGTGAGAAATGTGTTGGAGCCTATCCAGAGACCCTTGGAAGAACGATACGGAACGGAATCAAGCTTAACCCTACCTCAATGAGCACAAAGGCCTTCCACAATCCTAGCTCCTGCTAATAGATCTCCAGTGAAGGAAACTCATGAAATCTCTCAAAGCAGACCATTAAACCTGTGCATGGCTCTAATGGATGGGAAGTTTCTACTTCTATAGAATCAGAAGTTGTCCGTTTCTAACTTCTATTTTGTGGTCATAGTTATTTCCTTCGGGGTAAAACAGAATGATCCTGAAAGTCTAAATAGTCATTTGGAGTAGGAGGTCAAGTTCTGGGTGCCATATCTGAAAATGTCATTGCCAAGCTGGACCACATTCTGAGGAGGAGGATGAGGATGGAGAGGAGTTTTGAGAGTACACCCTATGAAGAACAGTGAAAGGAAATGGGAATGTTTAGCCTAGAGAAGAAAATTCTTAGGAGGCCCACAAAAGAAACATTTACAATCCTTAAAGGGTTCTCATACAGATGGAGGCTTAGAGCAAACTAGGACCAACAGGTGGAAGTTACTGGAAGATTTTGCCAACCTAAGAAAAAAGTTCATAGTCATTGAAATGGCCCCTGAATGGAACGGTTGGCTGGTGGTTGTCCTTTGTCTTCGAAGAGGACCAAAATGACATCACCATTGTAAAGTGAAATTTCAGTGTGTCCAACTGTGGCTGATCAGACCGATACGAGCTCGGAATGCTCTACCACAGGTTGGGTACAGATAGTCCATGTGAATATTTGTGGTGGATATCCCAAATTTGTGCATACTGTGTTTACTTTGTGCTGTCTCAATTCTGCTTTGCTCAAAGAGCACAGAATCTTTTCTTATGTGGGTACACCATGCTGAGCGGTCCTGTATCAGTGTCTACCATGTTGCAGTTAAATCCAAAGTTCTTGAGAGAGACCTTGAGAGTGTCCTTGTGTCATTTCTTCTGGCTATCATGTGATCACCTGCCCCATGCAAGTTCTCCATAAAATAGTCTTTTTGGCAAGCCTACGTTTGGCATTCAAACAACGTGGTCAGCCTATCAAAGCTGCGCTCTCTGAAGCATAGTTTGAATACTTAGCAGTTCAGCTCGAGCAAGGACTTCAGTGTCTGGTACCTTATCCTGCCAGGTGATCCTCAGAATCTTCCTAAGACAGTTCAAATGGAAGCAATTCAGTTTCCTGGCATGGCGCTGGTAGACTGTCCATGTTTCACAAGCACATAGCAATGAGGTCAGCACAACGGCTCTGTAGACCTTCAGTTTGGTAGTCAGTCTAATATCTCTTCTCTTTCAAACTTTTCTTCAGAGCCTCCCAAATGCTGAGCTAGCTCTGGCAATGCATGTTACGTAATGAGTTCCTGGTCTTCAGAGCATATTCTGAAAGAATGCCTGTGCAAGATGTTGGAATCCTAAATAGTGAGAGGTCTGGGGGCTGGAAGACATCTGAGATAGATTCCCTTCTATCTCTCCATCTTCTTAAATTTATGATTTCAAAACTATTTATGTCACCCCCAACTATTATCTTCTTCGGAACAAACATCTTTATTTCCTTCAGTTAAACATCCTACATGCCAGTATTTGTTAGAGGAAGGACTTGAATTCAGGTCTTTCTGACTCCCAGGGTAGCATTCTATCCACTATGTTAGACTGCCTCTCACTCTGAATATTAAACTTTTAATGATGAATCTTAATGAAAGGCAGCTAAATAAAGTGGAGAAAGTGATGGCATCTGGAAGAGCTAGGTTCAAGTCTCTCCCTGCTCATTTACTAAATAAATGACTATGGCATCTGACCTAGCAGAAAGTGTCTCAATGACACCACAGATTCTTGATGCACTGAAGTGATGAAGCCAAAAATCCAATTAGCATCACATTGTTAATTGATACTGAGCATGCAGTGCACCAAAACCTGTAGGTTTCCCCCCAACACCCCCCGAAAAGAACTGCCATTTTGGCCTTGTCTCTTCCTATCTTTTCCTGGTGCCATTGATTTTTCTGGAACCTAAGCTCTGAAGTTTACAATTACTATACTAGTTCTTTTCTAGTAACTATTTCCCAACAGTGGTCTGACTCAAGGCTGTAAAAGTCTCTGGATATTTACAGATTCACAGGATTGTGGAAACATAAGGGACTTCAGAGGTCCAATGTATATTTTTGGGTCTAATGGACCCCATCATATTCTGCAAGACACCACTTTATCCATGCTAGCTTTTGAGGAAAGAAAAATAATGCTGCATTAAGAAAATGTCTAAGTCTATTTTAAAAGGCTTTGGAAGGATGTTATAGTTCTAGACTATCAGTAAAACAATGTTTCTCGTTACCTTTAGAAACTGTTATAATACAAATGGTCTTTTGTCTTCCTCACAGAGAAGTGTTATCAGATTTCTAGGAGCTCTAAGTCTTATGGTAGAAACTCAAAGGAACAGGGACCTTTCTTTTCCTTTGTTACATGACTTTGATATATGGAATTCATCTTAAGAGATCTTTAACATCACAAAGTTAGGTATAATAAAGGAAAATAGAAACATATTTCCTTCCAAGTTGCCACTTCTGCAAAAAGCACAAAAGAACAAGGACTCAGGAAATCTGTCATGGTGAATTTTGTGCCTGTAGCTTCTGTTACGTAAGTATCTGCATTTGGGAATCTGGCATAATGTAATAATACTAGAAAAAGAATTAGCAAAGTTGAGGGCTTGGATTTTCTCAGACTCAGAAGCTGCTCAAAGAGAATACGCTGGATTACTCTTTGAGTTCCATTAACTTCTCTGTACTTTACGAATGACCTCCCTCTCAAAGTAAGAGGGGGTAATGCAGGGAGATAAAAAACAGGAACAGTATTCCTTCAAGCAGAAAGTATTTTAGCGTGATTATCTCCAGCTTGTGTCATTGTGGGGAGAAAGATTTGATTGTAAGTAACAAGATCATTCTGTAAAGAGGCTATTTTACTTTTCTCAGATGTTTTAAAAACCGTACAGGGCAATGGTCACATCAAGTGAGGGCGGAATAAGTCTGGTCATTCATTTAATCAGAATAATAGCTAATATGTGTGCAGTTCTTTAAGGTTTGCAAAGTACTTTTTATACAAATAATTTTCTTTGATCCTTAGAAAAACCCTGTAAGGTAGATGAGATTACCCCTATTTACAGATGCAGAAACAGAGGTTTAGAGAGGTTAAGGCTCTTGTACAAGGTCACCAAGCTAGTAAAAGTCTGAGGAAGGATTCAAACTCAGGTCTTCCTGACTCCACGACCAGGACTCTAGCCATTATGCCATTAACTGCTTCTACTTAAAAAAAAAAAATACATTTTGTTGATGCCTTTTCTCTTTATATAGTCATTTTTGGAAAAATGAAAAATACCCCACTTTGACCCTGTCTGGACTGAACCCTTCCCTATAATGAAAAAAAAATAGTTGAGCAAAAATAGCCAGGATAGTATCCGTCTGGCAAGTAACGTTCTGGAAGCTCTAGTAATCCCCTGACTCTCTGCCCTGTAGGAGGAATGTTTCACTATCTGTGCAATATTGGTTTTAATGTACTCCCCAAAGAGAACTGTCTCTCCAAAGGACAAAGACAAGCTTATGAATTTTCCTTGGACTCCTGTCTACGTTGCACCTGTCAAGGATAATTCTAGCAACTATGTATTCAAAAGTTCTTTACCATGCAAAATGGCTTACCTATGGACATATAGATGCCAGTGCCAAGGATCCCTAATTCCATCGGTGTGAATAATTCCCCAGTCAACACGAACGGACCACTCCCATCCCAAGCTTTATTAGACAGTTTTACAAGTTACAATGACCTCTGATGGTGCATATTTGCATAACTGATAAGAAATCACTCTATTCACGGCCCACAAGTCTTATCAGTTCCCAGCAGAGCTGAGGTTATAGAATAGTTATACAGTGTTGAATTTAAGGCAACTATTGGTTAGCAAATGAGGTTTGCCACAAGCTCAATAAGAATAAGCCTATATATGGGGGCAGCTAGATGGCAACTGGCTGTGCGATCCCGGGAAAGTCATTTAACCTCAACTGCCCTGGAGGGTGGAGAATAAGCCTATATGGGTATAGAATGGGACGTATGATTTTTGGATATGACCAATGAGGCAATCTACCTTGCTTGACTACGTGTACTTGGATCTTCTTTTTCCTTTTTTCAACAGGAGGCAAGAGGGTGAATATGAGAGAAAAAATGAGTTATTGCTAACTGTAAATATGTAAACAAATTAAAAACAAATAAATAAGAATGGGCCTGCACATCCCTTAAACAAGAGAAAACCAAGCAGCAAGTGGGACATGTGGGTTCCTTCCCAAAAGCTTTCCTAACAGAACCAAAAAGTCCTGAGAGAAAAGAAGAGAGAGAAGTCATGGTTTCCATCAGTTTTACGTCTACCTTTTCATAAGATCATAGAGCACTGAGAGAGTTTCATGGTCGTTTGGTCGACTCTCTTCCTGTTACAACTGAGGAAACCGAAGTCAAGAAAAGTTAAGTGATGTGTTCAAGGTCCAGGGGTGGCAGGATTTCAATGCAGGGATTCTGACTCCAACGCCAGCATCTGGAGATGCTCCAGAGATACTAAAGGAGACTCTCCAGCCCATCCCCAATCCCCTAATTGGAAGCACAGATTGAGGTGGTGATTACTTAAAAAAATCTTGAAAGAACTCAGCTTCAAAGAATCTGGGAAACAGAATCAGAAGTCCAAGAACTCACTAGAAGAATTCTTTGCAGATCATTCTAGCAGAACCTTCTAAATTTATTATTTGTGGGAGAACAGCAAGGAATCTTAGTACAAGTATTTAGACAGGGAAGACTTCCTTTGGAGTCATTTTTGTTCCTTATCAGCCCTAGAAACTCCAAGTTGAGAAACAACCTGCTATATGTAGTGGGAAGAACACTGGACATGAAGTCCAGAGTCTTGGCTGGGGTTCTAGTCCTAAGTTTTATAATAACTAGCTTTGTAACCATAGCTCTCTAAGCCCTTTTTAAATGTTAAATGAGGTTAATAATATATTTATTATATATCTCAGAGAACTGTTATGAGGAAAAGTACCCTATAAACCTTAGAGGACATAAAAAATAGGATTTATTATTAAATTCTAAGTATTCCAACAAGTGACTTTTAATGAAGCATTCTATTTGGCCACTGATGCTAGCTGTGTGTGTGTGTATAAAAAGTATCAGTTATATATAACTATATATAAACTAGATATAGTTTAATTTATAACTACTTTATAGAGTATTTTATAATTAAACTAGAGATAAGCTAGTTATAAAATACTTTTATATGAGAGTATATATATATATATATATATATATATATATATATATTTATCATATAAATCTTGATTGGCATAGTTATAGGAACTGAACTGACAGTTGGCCTGGTCTGTTCAACAGCCAAAATGGTACTGCCTCCACCTTGTGGCCTCAATGAGTAATGACTCTTGAACTGATGGGCCAATGAATATTGTGTAGGCTTATGATTTCTGGACTTACAAATGTTAAAATAAGCGTTAGTGGCAAGGTGCCTTGGATATATATAGGAAGATTCAGCCTCTGCCAGTGATACTTAATAGCTCCATCCCAGACTCAGTATCAAAGGGGGCACTTCTGACTCCTACACTTTCATAGGAGTTAGAGCTCTATGGGCAGTTAATGATCACTTGGTCCAACTTACTCACTTTACGAGTGAGGAAACCAAACCCTGGAGGAAGGAAATGACATGGCTAAGGCCACAAAGGAAGCAGGTAAGGAGCTTTCCAAATCCCCAAGCCAGACTTCTTTCCACTGTATGGCTGGCCATTGCTCTTTAAGAAGCAATCCAATATCCAACATATGCCTCTCTTGCTTCTGTCTCTTAGAATCCCTTATTTCCTTCAGATTTCAATTAAAGCACCACCTTCTCCATAAGGCTGTTCCCAATTCCTCCAGTTGCCAGTGTGTCTGCTCTAACATTATCTTGTATTTATTTTTGTGCAAACTTATGTATGTATATGTTATTTCCTCTGATAGAATATAAACTCCTTGAGGGTAAGAGGTATTTCTCTTTTACCCTTGCATCCCCCAGTGCCTACTAAGGTACCTGACCTAGAAAAGGTATTTGGTACCTGTTTGATGAATACGCATTATTGGATATAATATAAATATTATTTCTATATATTTATATATAAATATAAATAAAAATATAAATAAATATAAATAATAAAGAAATATTATTTATAACATAAAATAAATAATATAAAAGTGAACTTCTCACTGAGATTTTCCTGGTTAATATGTTCCTTTATAGTAATAATTTTTTTATGTTCCATAGCACAAATGTTAATTTCTAAATCTGTAAGGCAAAGAGATCCCCACATTCACTGATGGAAAGGTATGAGATGAGATAGCTGTTGTGGACTGAAGAGTAGAAAAACAGGCTTTGAAAAGAATTCCCTTACTCATGATGGAAAGAAGGATGTGACCACACAATCCAGAGCACAGAAGTCATTTGAAGAAGACAGATTCTCAGATAAAAACCATAAACTACCTAGGAGCTGGATAAGTCCCCAAACTGTCTTTGCTGGGATGAAGGTAGATGGTTCATGGATTAAGGAAGATAGAGGTAGAGGATATAGTGATTCTTCTACCCCAGCAAAAGATTGTAAAAGAGAAAAGCCAGACCTTTGTGAAAGAAAAAACCAGCTTTTATGACATGTTAATAGAGACTTAGTTATCTGTTAGAAAGTCCTCATCTATCCATTTTACTTAAAAACTGAAAAGAGAAAAAAATATACACAGAGATGGAAGAAAAAAAGTGAACAAAATAGTATTCAGAAGAAGGTTTTAAGGTAAAAAACGCTATCTTGCTTTTTTAAAAATTAATTAATTTGGAACCCATTTGGAGAATTTCTTAACTCCAGGGTTCAGATATCAGACCACCTGGATGTCATATATAAATAATGGGCAGAATGGTTCCTGTTAACCCCTTCCCCCAAATAAATGAATAACTATTTGTGCTGTATGATGAGTCTCCCCATCCTAAATTACCCATCTATCCTGGGGAATGTTTGAAATTTTTGGATTCCTTTATGACCAGGAGGGAAAAAAATTCCTTAAAGCAACTCAGCTTGGACCTCCAAAAGCCTAAGAGCGCCCACTCAAGGCATCAGCTCACCACTGCGTTGTGTTCCACTCGGGACCGTATTTGTTCTACTTTGCCTTCTGTTACCCTTGGAAATATTGAAGAATCTGCTCCCTTGCAGAATAGGTAAATGTCTCCTAAAGAATGAGAAAACAAAGCATAATAACACACCTGGCCTTAAAATAGAATGAGCTTGTGTCTCTGTTCATATTTTATAAAATCAGTGAACAGTAGGGAAGCATCTAAATGGATAATTCCAACTATCCTCTTTCATAACAAAACAAAGTTCTATAACACCATAACAGAATCATTCTGTAGACACACTAAAAGAAAAGACCTATCAGGCCAGAGACGATCACAAAGGACATTTCAATGGATTTCAACAGACTGGCTAATGTACAATCAACTTCTGGTTAGGTGCGAGAGTGAGAGACAGAGGTAAATGAAATTCACAGATTATCCAGAATAAAAAAGAAAAGAAAAACATTTTAACTTCTGAACTTAAGGGAACAAGAAACAAAACTGACTTGTCTGCATTTCAACCTCTGTCTCCTTTGCCTTTTTCGTTGCTAATGGGCAGTGGAAAGACTCTGAGGAAGGAGGCAAAGAAAGGAGGAAAGGCGATGGGCACACTTAATCAGTAAGGGAGACAAGCACATGTTGAAAATTCAAAAGGTAGACATTTTTCAAAAACCAAAACAAAACACTTGGTTCTTACGGAGAATACTTTGAATATGCATTGAATAAGTTTATATTTTTACAATGAATGAGTTATAGCAGAATCCACTGTAGAAAGAAACAAGGGGAAAGGACCACTTCTTCCAAATAATATTTGATTTTTTAAAGTCCAGGACAAGAAAAGAATTAGGTCTCTCCTTTGAAGTGTGTTGCAATGAGATGCGATTTATATGTTCATACACCTTTAAGTATTAATGGAGATGGGTAATATTAAAAAAACAAAAATAAAAAGACTGACCATACTGTGCTCATGCAAAGAAACATCATTGTAAAATGTCAACTGATTAATGTGACTTCTTTGACTGATCACATTCAGTGGTATTTTACAGAGACATTAACATTTGTATCTTGAGTTTTTTTCTGACTTGTTTTAAAGGTGATCATTTTAAATTTGACTTTTTAAAAAGAGAGAAAACAAAAGGACTGTAAAAATCCCAAATAGAAAAAAAAATTCTAATATTATACAATTTTAAATATTCAGATTTACTAAAAGTAATTAAATGAAAGTCAGAGATATGCAAGTATGCTTGGAATATTAAGATTTTGAAGACAGGAGATTCCATTCATCATAAAATACTAAAAGTTTAAAACTAAATTTCTTTCAGGATTATAAAGTCAGTTTTCAAACAGGAGCTATGTCCATAGATCTTAAGAAGAATGAAAATTTAATCTTTACAGTCAGGAAAGGCATTAAATAGGTCTTATAGAACTCAATCATAAAAACAAAATTTCAACTGTTGTGTGACTTTAAATAATGAAACAAGATCTTTCTACCTGTAGCCGATTTGACAATCACGCTCATTCTCCTCCTCACTGAATCAAAAGTCAAAACCTCTAATAATTCATACCTAAAGGGAAAAAAATGGGTGTGTATTAGCCCAGTTACCATTTAATTATATAATAGTTTAACATAAAACCAAAAATGTTTAGCTCAATTCAAACAGTTAAGTGTCTATACTAGGGATGTTCAGTCATGTTCAACTCTTTGTGACTCCATAGACTGTGTCCATGGGCTTTGTTTTTTTTTGGCAAAGATACTGGAATGCTTTCCCATTTCCTTCTCCAGTGTGCCCCCATTTTGTAGATAAGGAGCATTAAGACAAATAGGTGATAAATGAACATGTCTGAGACAAGGTTTGAAGTCAGACCTTCCTGACTGCAGGTCCAGTGCTCTATCCACTGCGTCACCAAGTTACCCTTGTACTTTTTTTTGGTAAACCCCTTCTCCAAATCAAATAGTCCCTGCCCTCAAGGAGTTTATATTCTTCCTATAACATGTATGCAAATAATTAAAGACAAAGTCACTTGAGAAGAAAGTTATCATTTAACAACTGGGGCAAAGAGCTTAGGATAGCACTGGATAAGGGGACTGAAGGGATATCAGCACTGAGAAGCGGCGTAAAGGAAGGAGGGTGCACCCTGTACTGAGCACAATTTGAGTGAGTGTACAAAAGATGGGCATAGAACGTTGATCTCAGGGAATGATCAGGAGTCCCTGGCTGGAACAGAGAGAATGTGAAGAGGAACATGAAATGAGACTAGAAAGGTAATGTGAGGTCAGACTATCGAGAGCCTTATACACAAGGCGAAGGTGTCGGTGTTAAATATTAAGTGTATTAAGTATTATTCTGTACTGTATTAAGATCAAGTACAGAATCTGTTCCAACAGGTAAGGGTTTGCTTTCTTTTTTAACTCAGCGTTACTTGTCACTATCACCTCCCTCTTACACTTGTGATGATAAGATATGAAATTATAGCTTAATCAAAGGTTGGGAGCCTGGCCAGGGATCTGGGAAGAGCCACGAGAGGTGCTATTCCGAATTTAGGTTTTAAAGGTCCCTGTATACATATCTCTTCAGCTCATTTATCTGCATTATGTGACACAGGCAGTTATTCACCCACCACCTCATATACCTCTTCTTTTTGTTTGTCTGCAATGGGACAGATTACCAAGGAGTAGTTGTAATCTACCTTAATCTCCAAAAACCAGGGGAGTTCTGATTGCATATCTCAAAACCCTGCTTCTGGCATACAGCAGCTATGTGGCTAGAAGCAAACCATTTAAAATCTCAGCTGCCTCTGGCGGTTCTCAGTGTTACATACAGTTGCCAACATCCATCAACAGAGGGAGTTTCTCCACAGGTAGTTTCCCCACATGGATGAAATTCCAAGTCCAGACCACACCAAACCATATCTCTTCATTAAAAAGTTGTATTTTAAAAATTTTAGGAGCATTTTAAAAAGCTTAGGTCAATGTAAAACCAGAGCCTCTAATTGCTGCAATTACATCAATATTTTCTTTCTTTAGAGAACAGAATTTCTATCATTAGCTTAATTATTTTTTAACCCAACTGGTTTTCCTTGGAATCCTATGCTTTATTATATGCATTTAAAAACATTCTGAGTAGTCTTTAGGCTTCACCAGACTTCCAAAGGGGTCCCCAAAAGGTGATTCCCCTCTCCCCCCAAAAAGGTTAAGCATCTCTTTAGAGTTAGATGGGTTTTTACAAGTCATCTAGTGCAACCCACAATGACCAGCCCGAGATCCCAACTTAGCTCATGGAGCTCAGAGCCTAACTCAGTCCTTTGTCTCTAAATCTATTGTCTTCTTCCCAGGGTACAACACTGCCTTCCATCCATAATTCTCTCTCCCCTGTGTGCTCAAGTTGAATAAAACAGTTAAAATGTTTCAATGAAAACAGAACTTGTTTTTTCGGTGGTGAGGAGTTGGGGAGAGAGAGGTGGTATGGGTGGGAATAAGGGTAGGGCAGGCTTCTAAACATTCCTAAAACAGAAATCTGACCAGATGATCTCATGCCCAACTGCGAAATTGTCAATGGCAATTTTCATACTTTAAAATACAAAATCCCTAGCTTGGCATTTCAGGCTTGGCTCTTCACATTCTTACACACCTTTCTACTCCGATTTCCTGCTGCTTCTCCTCATGCCTTTCCATTGCAGTTCAACTGCTTGCTATGGAGTGGTTCCTTGCAGATGACAGCCCATCTCCTACCTTTGCATAGATGGTTCCCTACCTCTGGACTGCAGCGTCTCCTTGCCTCTGCTTCCTACACAAAGCCTTTGCTGATTCCTCCAGGAATGGATCCTCTTTCCCTCTTGAAATTAGTCTAGATTGCTCTACATTTAATTATCTGTGTACATGCTGTATCCCCCTAAACAATGTAAATTCCCTGAGGGCAAGATCCTTGTACCCTGCCCCGTCTAGGGCAATGCCCTGCATAAAGCAGTTGCTTAATAATTGTTGGTTGAACTGAAATTGAATACCTGTCGTCAGACTCACAAAAGAATCTGTTTTCACCCCTTCATTCACCTTCTACATTTGAATGCAGACTCACCTCTCAATATCATTGTCTCTATTTAACAGCTCCATGTAACTGTCTTTCAGCCTTAGGTATGTGAAACCAAGCCTAAAAAGAGTAAAAGGAGAAATTCAGGAATTACAGAAGAACTTCAGAATTTGTAAGTAAGAGAAAATGAATCCTGCTTTTCTCTGGGGACAATTAAGAAACCTCTGAGGAGGTCTGCTTTTCAAATGGAAAGAATGTAGAACAACCTGAGGTTACATCCTGCATACTAATGTTCAAATATATGAAAGCACTCCTAGTCCTTTAGCATAACCCAAATGCACCAGTATTACACAGTATCTTCAGTGATGCTCTTACCACCTCATCTCCTATGGTAAAGATGACGTGGCTGACAAAGCAGAAGTCATTTTGGATGGATTACCTCTCTCTCTCTCTCTCTCTGTCTCTCCCTCCCTCCCTCCCTCCCTCCCCCCCCTCTCTCTTTGCAATTCTTTCTTCCTTGTCCTGGAATTCTTTTTGAATAGAATGTCAGAATGCAGCCATCATTTAGTCCATTCTCAAGTCGTAAGAGGCTCATGTCACAAGGTTAGTTAATGGTAGAGTCAGGGGAAAGATGCAACTTGGCTCCAAGTTCCAGGTGCATTCCTATCTGTTAGATTGCTGGACTTGTCTCCCTTCTTCCTTTGTCTATTTTGTTCAGTTGTTTTGGTCCTATCTGAGACTTTGTGGTTCCATTTGGGTTTTTTTGGCAAATATATTGGAGTGGTTTGCCATTTCCTTCTGCAGCTCATTTTACAGATGAAGAAACTGAGGCAAACGGTGAAATGACTTGCCCAAGGGCACACAGTTAGTAAATGTCTGAACTCAGATGTCCTTGACTCTGGGCCCAGTGCCCACTGCACCTCCTGGATGCCCTTTCTTTGGACTGGCACTAATTTGCATGGCTGAAATATATTTAGTTTCCTATCTGGAAATCCATTTCCTTGACCTTGCTTTGAGCATGTTCATTTAAGTTTTGGTGTGAATTTCTAACATTTTTAATAAATTCCAATAAGTGATCCAATTCACATACCTAATGTTTCACTTAGGTGAAACTTAGGTGCTACAGTGGATACAGTACCAGGTTTGGAGTCAGGAAGACCGCTCTTTATGAGTTCAAATCTGGCCCCAGACACTTACTATCTGTGTGACCCTGGGCAAGTCACTTAACCCTGTTTACCTCAGTTCCTCATCTGTTAAAAAAAATGAGTTGGAGAAGAAAATCTCAAAATGGAGTCACAAGGAGTCAGACATGACTGAAAAACAATGTTTCACTTTAAACGAATGAAAATTCCTTCTAGCTCAGTCAGTAACACAAAATGATACTGTGAAATAAGATGACATAAAGTCATTCTTTGCAATTATTCTGTCATTAGGGTCAATAAATACACATGGGAGGAGGGAGTAACATTTTTAATATATTATTAAATAAAATAATAAAAATAAAATAAAAATCAGGTATTATTGTCTGAGAAAATCTAAGAATCATTTCTATGTGCCTTACCTAGTCTGAAAAATATGCCAAATACTAGAGGAACAGCCAGCCTTCCACAAAGTCCTAATCTGATGCCTTATCAGGACAGGACTCTGCTTTTTTGAAAGCCAAGATAATGCTAAGCTCTGGTAGGCCTACAGGTCAGAAGGGCTACAAGTACAGAACTCAGGACAGACTGAGTTACATGAGTAACATATCTGTTACATGAGGAACAACTAGTGACAAAATTTTTGGATAAAATTACCAACAAAGGTTGTCTGCTAAGGTGTGAGGGGTCGTGAGTTGCCATGACAAAGACGTATCATGGTACCCTGCCAGTGTGCCTGCTTAACAACTCTCCACAAAGCATTTTGAAATGAATGCATAGTAAATCGATTGCATGAAGGTCACATGAGGTAGGGGAAACAGCAGTGGGAAAGGGAATCAAGAGAGCTGACATCTAGTTGTCAATCAAGTCAAGGGAGGTCCTTTCCTTTCTCTCAGCTTCAGGTGCAAAACGAGTGTTTAAATTATAAAGTCTCCCAGATCCCTTCCAATTTGAAAATTCTATACTTATCCTCTGCCTTCATTTTGAAGGGGTCTTATGGGAAACATACACCTAGTCTGCAGAGAGACAAAGGTCATGTCACTTAAGGGAAGTCCTTGGAGAATAACGTAGGATTCTTATTAGATGCTAAAGGCAATTTTCTCCATTGGAATCCATTTCCAAATTCATGATGAAAGTCCATGGAAGAACATTTTCTTACACACAATAATTCAGGACTTTATTCAAGGTTGGGGCCTTAAGTAGAATTCTGGGATCTTAAAGTTGGATGGAACCTCTGAGGTCATCTAATGCAATGTTTTCCCTAAAGCAGGAATCCTTATGCTTTCAAATCAAAAAATGATGCCATTTGTACTTACCTTTGAACACCTTCAACTAACGCCACTTCATCTGGTGATGATGAAATATATATGCAAGATCTTGATGAATCGGGTGATTTTTTGGCTCCATCTACAAAAACATCATCCTTCACCTGAACTGTGTGGCAAAGACAGAGAGCCCGAAAAAACAGCTCTTCTCTTTCCTATCAAAATGTAAGACAGGCAATAAAATACAATACAAACTGACAGTCAGTTTTCAAATCAAAAGAAGGCAGCCAAATGGGACAGAGGACAAGGGACAATTTTTTATGAAATAATGAACACAAAAACTCATGTTTAGTTTTTAACAGCTATAAGGAGGAATTTAATTGTTTGGTTTTTTTTCTTTTTAGATATCTTAACCATCATTTGTATGGAGATGAACAGATTAGAGAACTTTGATGGCTGTCATGGCTGGTTATGCTAAACTCTTTTTTTACTTCTTGTCATGAAGGATGGCTCTCTGGGAGGGAGAAGAGACAGATGCTAAATTGTGAAATAATGGACATATAAACATGTAAGGTCACTGGAAATTTAAAGACAAAAAACCCCAGAACTTCTGCAAAATAAGAGTTTATCTCTGATATTTTCAAAAAATGAAGATGCTTGTCCTTGAGACTGCTTACATATACATGGGAGAGTGATTAAAAAGAAAAAGGACGAATTAAGAAGACTTTTTTCAAGGTCTCTTAGGAATGCCAGCACACATCGGTTAACCTATAAAACGTACAAAAGCAGCAGAGTCTTGTGAGAACATCGCTCGTGATCTAGGTTAGCTTTACAAATGAAGCAGCGTGGCAGTGATGCTCCCCCATCAACAATGACAGGATCATAGATTTAGGGCTATGAGGGACCTCGCAGGTCATCTCATTCACCTCTGAGGAAACTGAGGCTTACAGAGTTTCACGGACTTGTTAGGTCATAAAAGCAGTAACAAGGCCAGGGTCTGAATTCAAGTCCTCTCTCTTGAAGGCACTATCTTTTATCATACTATACTAAATTAATTTGTTTAGTCAGACAACTAGCACCTGTTATGCGATGAGGATAAAAAGAAAGTCAAAAAACGTCTGCTCTCAAGAAGCTTCCAGTTTATTAACATGCAGACAACTATGTACACACAAGATAAGGACATGCTAAATAGGGGGCAGTCTCAAAGGGAAGGCAGCTAGGTGAAGGAAGCCGAAGAGAAGGTTTCTTGCGGAAGATGGGATTTAGTTGAGACTCAGAGCAAGACAGGAAAGCTAGGAGATGGAGATGATGAAGGATACTCAATGAAAATGCTTTGGGTTGGGAGACAGAGTATCCTGTTCAGAACAACAAAGAGGTCAGTACTAGTGGATCACAGAATACACAGAAGAAGGAAGGGATAAGTAGACTGCAAAGGTAGGAAGGGGTCAGGTCATCATGAGCTTTAACAGCCAAACAAATGATTTTTATTTTATCCTGGAATCAACCACTGGAGTTGAGTAAAGGTGTGATACGATCAGACTTCAGGGAGGTCAGCCTGACAGCTGAGAGGAGGATGGACTGGACAAGAGCAAATTGAGTCTAGGAGATCCCACAGAAGGCTAATTCAGTGATCCAAGCATGAGGTGGCAAACGCCTATGCCTGGATGATGCTAGTGTCAGGGGAGAAAAGGAGGATTATATGAGAGCTCTTATAAAAATGGTAAGGATAGATGCCATCTGGGCCGCAAACCTGGGTTTCTGGAAGGACAGTGACACCTCCAACAATCCTGGCTAATAAGGAAGACAGAATGGTTTTTGGCACAAAGGTAATAAGGTCTGTTTTGGACATGTCAAGGTTGATGTCTAAAGCCTATCCAGTCTGAAATGTCGATAGGTCATGGGAAATGTGAGAGTGGAGGTCAGGAGAGGGTAGATCTGGACAAGTTCATCTGAGAATCGTTTGCATACAGAGGAACCAACCAAGTAAAATAGAATGGTAGCAGAAGAGCTGGTGGCCCAGGACAGAGCCTCTGGGAGATGCCCCACCAGCCCTCCCATTAGTGGGCATGGCGTGAATGACAAAGATCCAGGAAAGGAGACAGAGAAGGTATGGTCAGAGAGATGCGTAGGGTCTAAGATGTTTGTCTTCAAATGCATGCTGGGACAGGTCAAAGTATTGTGAGGCTCAGGCACACTATCACTATGCTCAAATCAAAATCATATCATACTTTTTTCCTCTCCAATCTTTGGATTTTTGTAGCAGAAGTGCAGCTTCTAATACTGAAATGTGGACAACAGAAGTATTTTTTGACATTGAATCATGTTCCTTTTCCTAATGAGAGGGAAACCTAACAGACCAGTTAAAAGAAAGTTAGCATCCTAGGATCTCTGGCCTCTTTCCAGACTCAGATCCCTTCTGTGGGAGGTCTTTCCTGACCCTCCCACGCCCAAGTGCTACTGCTTTCCTTCCTGAGGTTACTTTCCATCTTATACCCTGCATATAACTTGCATGGGCCTATTTATAGACATGGTCTGTCCTCCATTAGAATGAGCTCCAGGGGAACCATGACTATTTTTACTTTTTTTCCTGTAACTCACAACTCAGTACAATGCTTGGCACATACTAAGAGCTTAAAAAAATACCCTGTTGATTGATTAACTTCTTTGTACTTGCTATGAGTTGGCTCAAAATATAAGGTCAGCAGTCTTCGTGATAAGATTCTAATTCTGCCAAAGACTGTGGAAGGTATGTAATCTTTCTCCTGCATTTCACTGGGATGTGGAAGAATTATGTTTCAACAGCTATTTTTCTCTCAATATAGTCTTTTGTCTTCTCTCCATTTTTAAAGAGCTTCACTTACCTTAGACATCCAGGGACTTAACCCTCATTTCTAACATTCCAGGTGCTCATTTTTGCTGATAGTAAATCAAAAATTTTGAGAGGGAAGCAGTCACCCCAAATCAAATCATCCACAGAACCTCCTTCTATTTATTTTGTTCACAGCCACTGTGAAATATTAACTATTTAATTTGAAGTAAAATATTTTCTATTACTGTAGTATCTGAGAATTTTAGGCAATAAATTCCCACAATGGTCTTTTTTCCTTCTCATTCAGCATAGAAGTTATAAGATGAGGCACAGATCACACTAAGACAGGGGATTTTTGCAAAAAATGGCACACTTCCAGAGACTGACCTCTCTAATCAACATTTAGATTTCACCAAGACAAATTCCATCTTACCAGTGCAACACTAACCCTCATTCTTCTATAAAGGAAGTTTATTTATTTATTTTTTTTACTTGCAACATACCTTTCCACTCACTCCAGGAGAAGAATCGATCATGTCAATGCCTCCAGAGTCAGGAAGGATTTGTCCATTGCAAATGACATGAGGCACATAGACATTGCCTTCAATGCAACATTCTATGAATTCCATATTGTTTTCTGTCAATGTTCCTGTCTTATCTGTGAAGATATATTCTACCTGTGGAATACAGCACATATCTTAATCAAGGATTAGAATTAAAGTTAACCACTAACAGCAAGTGTACTTTTTTTCTCCTAAGGCCAATATGGTCTTGTGATGGTGAGTTTCTAAAATGTCCTCCCAAAGCAGTGATTCTTGTCTATAATCCAAACTTTCTAGAAAATAAACATTTTTTTTTACTTAAAGTCCAGTATTAATTGGCATTTCTCTAGAAAGCAGCAGAATTGGAAAAAAATTGTCAATGCTTTTATCTTCCTAAAGTTGGTAAATAGATGCTGCTATCTTGCAGCCTGAGCAAAACCCAAGCTTGTTCTACAGTCCCCTTTCTACTTCTTCTCCCACCAGATTAAAAAAAAGGGGACCAAAGAGTTGTTACATGAAGATGGGCTGAAAAGATCACAATGCTTTATTTTGGACAGAGAGAAGCTGAGAAGATATGGCTGAAATTTATAAAAAATGAAGGCATTAGGCACGGCCAACATGGCAGAGTAGCAGGAAGCTGTCAGGCCTAGCTTGCCCACAAAAACCACATCTAGAGACTGTATCAGACTGAATCTGGATAGGGGAACTCAAGAAAAAGACAGTGAGTCATTTTTCTAGCCCAGGTGGGCATTGGGAGAGAGAGAGAGAGAGATGAGGTAGGGCTAGGAACATGGGTCACGCAAAGCATACCAGCACCTAGGGAAAGGCTATGCAATGGGAAAAGAGAAGGCTCCAAACCTATGGTGGGGCCCTGGGAGAAAATCACATCTTTCACTAATTTCTAAAAACATATATGTAGCATTTTCTTCAATTGTGCACTAAAAAAAACCCCTGAACCAAAGCTTTAAAAAGCTTGGTTCAGAACAAGTAAAATAAAAAGTACCTACCAGTTAATAAGCTTAATCATCTTGGGATGCCAGGAATTATAAAAATATAAGTACTAAAAAAATCACAGATTCAAAATAATGAACAATTATAACTCTTTAAAGGTTTCCAAAGCACTTTCTTTTCAACAGCCCTGCAAGGTAGGTAACGCAAGTACTATTATCACAGGTAAGGAAACTAAGAGATTAAGTGACTTAATCATCAATCAACATTTATTAAGCCCCTACTATATGCCAGGCAGTGTGCTAAGCACACTGGCATGTGTAAGTTTCCTGGACACAAATAAATCCTGGCTCTCTTGACTCCCAAGTCCAGCCCTCTGTCCCTCAAGGTTGTTATAATGAGGCAAACTTAAGTTGCTTTGGGAAATGTCTCTAACCCACCGTACGTTAGAATTGTCAGTGTCCCTGTCAGGGACAGATCATGTGACCCCGATTTGGTGGAAATACAGCAATTTTTACACTATCAGTTTCCTCATCTTACCAGATGATTTCCAGCATCTCTTCCATCCTGGCTCTGAAATCCCAGGACTCTATGAACGTGTTTCATACAATGTTCCAAGGGACTGCCAGACCCATACTGAGGCAAACAAAGGGAACTCTGACATATGACTTAAACTGCCGTGTTTAAACACGCAGGGATACTCAAAGCTAAGTGACAGCATAATGATACTTTAGGTGTAGCTTGAAGCAACACCTTTAATCAGTAAGAGAGAAATGAACGTTTTCTCCATTGCTATTAATTATGTAAAAATCTTGTAAATGATCAAACACTGGGGAAGAAATTACTTAGTGATTTTTTTTGCCACACTCATATCTCAGAGCAAAAGACAGTTATTATCTCAATGGGTGGTTTGCCTGCTAGATTTAGCTGTGTTCAATCCGAGGCATGAAACCTTCATCCAAGAAGAGTCTGTGGTTGACACTGTGGTTTCAAGGGCTTATATGTTTCTAGTTCATATGCTACGGAATAATCACATGCCGGTAGAGAAAAACAAGTTTCAACATGATTATGCTAAGTTACAAAGATGACACCCCATTTTTCTCTTTGTGGCCTGGGTCCTCCCAAATCTCAGCATATTAGTCGCCCTATCAAAGATTATAAGTTGGCCACTGCCTTGTTCAGTTGGCCCTTAATTAACACTTTTTTACACTGGATTAAAGTCAAGACCAAAAGTCTAGCTGCCATCTCTTAACAGAGGATATTGTTATAATGGATTCCATGTGGAAGTCTAGGAAGTCTAATTTACTTATGTGAGCCAAAGTTTATCTATTGTAGAATACTGCTATAAAGAAGTGGAACTTGGAAACTTTTTTATTACTGACAAAATCTGATAAAATTTTTTGTGAATTTCTCCAATGTTCCATACATGGGAACAGTGGGTGTCTATTTTTCAAAGACTATGTAGTAGTAAATATTGGTAGTAAAATGCTGTTACAAAAGTATTAAAAATATAATGGACGGAAATGTTAACTAGAACAAGTACAGAGACAGCAAGAATAACATAAAAGGATTTAAAGATTATCTCTATCTCTGGCCAAAAGTTAAGGTTCTTAATGACCAAAGTACATACTGTACTCAAGCAAGCAATTTATCTTGAACTGAGGAGAAAGACACTTTCTCAGACATCACTTCTTTTGAGTGGAAGAAAACTATTAATATTTAGCAAACAATCTTAAAGGTCTTTTATTTTTCTTTGTAAAAAATATATCTTCCTGGAAACACATGAATAATGAATGTTATTTTCCCTAGAAATCACCTCTGTTATAACC
Organism: Bettongia penicillata ogilbyi; assembly: GCA_023548195.1. Lineage (NCBI taxonomy): Eukaryota > Metazoa > Chordata > Mammalia > Diprotodontia > Potoroidae > Bettongia > Bettongia penicillata. Next base: position 966,150 of record JAJHZJ010000084.1, on the reverse strand, counting down.
CAAATAAGTGACTGAGAGGCCTGACACAGTAAGGGCCGCTAAGAGGCCTCCGGACTCATCCTCAGAGAGAACCTCATAAGATAATTATTTACACTGGAAAAATCAAAATGTGTAAGCATCCTGAGGGAAGGCAAATTTCTTCCTAAGTTTTCCTTCCCTTCCATACTATAACAGTCAAGAAACAATGATGCTTCTTAAGGACCATGGCTCATTTTTACAGTTCTGTAAACCAGCCATCAAAAGTTTTCTTTTCAAATTACTAACATGAAAAAATTATGCTTTTTCTTACGTGCAAATAATCACCTTTTCAAATGGCTATTTCTGGTCTTTCTTCAGTTACATGATATATAGCTAAATGATGTCACATAAGTAAACTGAAAGTGAAAAAGACTGAATTTTTCTACATGTTTTGCATATATTCATTCAAATAGCAGGAAACATTCAGCTGACACAGTTCGAAGCTTACCACATTACCTACCTGTCCCAATTCTTCATTTAGGTCAGAGGTGTTTACTAGAGGTCCTTCACCTGTTTCTTCATCAAACATATCTTCATCCCAAGTGATAAAATAGGAGCCAAGAAATTTCTGCATTTCAACTGTGACATACATCGACACTGGAATAATGTAGTTAAAAAGGACCATAAAAGCCAGGAAGTCTGTGAAAGCTTTGAGAAACTGCAAAAGGAGTGAAGAAAAATTGACAAATTTTATTGGTGTCTTTGTAAGCACTCTAATTTTACGATAAATGTACACATAGACACTTCTCCCAAGTTCAATCTTCAGGCACGTTCAGTTACTCCAGCCTGTCCTGCTACCCTCTCTCCTCACTTCTGTTATTTGGCCTCTTAGTGTCAGTGCTTGCTAATATCTCACAGACATCATATTCTTCATCTAACCAACATGTGGGAAAAGAGAGAAAGGCTGGCCATTTGAATCGCTTACTATCACACACAGGTATTCTTGGCAAAAAAAAGTGATTCTGAAACCCCAGTATGAGATAGGACAAGGAGAGCTCCTTGATAGCAGCGGCTCTAGGTTTACATTATCCACATCCTAATTTTCCCCACTAACAAAGGGACAAGGCTAGATCTTTAGGCATGCTTTATAAAACAGCAACCAGTGGCATAAAGATTGGAGTTATATATTCAAGAACTTAAACTGTCAGAAGAAAAAAAAATACCACTTGAATACAGATTCAATTAGCAAGATTCATATTTTAAACACTAGAGTCTTTTCTTTGAATGCAGTCATATTTATTAAAGAAGGGGAGATTCAAGATCTCTTTGGAAACAAGACAGCACAAAGCACAAAATGCTGAATATATGAATGTATCTTTGTTTAAAATGGTGGTTTTTTTTTTTCCAGCTACTTCAGTAGATGGAGAATTGGATGGCAATCTTGGAAGGGGAGAGAGGACATATTAGGGGAAATAATGGTGATGTTAAAAACCAAAAGACATCAATAAAAACTTACGTAAAAAAAGAGAAATGACTGCATTGGGAAACAGTGTACAAACTTAGCCAAACAGTTAAGCATTACACTACATAAGACCTTCCCAGCCATGCTCCTTTACTAAGTGTTATGAGGCATCTCTCTGGATCCCTCAGATTTTTATATATCCAGTTCAGCATGGCTCTAGTATTCCAAACATATAAGTGTGTCTTGCAGTTAGTGTGAGGAAATTCCAAGAAAGCATTTTAAGACCAAGTTCTTCCTAGGGACAAGAGAGCCAGGTTTCAGAATTCTTCCTCATAATGAGCCTTCTCTAGAACTCTGCTCAATCATCCTTAGTCACACAAATACACCATAAACTAACATTACTTATTTCACCATAAGTCATCATCAGTAGGATACATTTATCTCCTGCCTGTACTGTCCAAAACAAGAGGGTCTAAGATACAATCCTTATCAACACAGCAACAGGAAAAACAGAGGGGCGAGAATTGGAGAAGTGAATTGACTGTCTAATACCGACCCATTTAAGACGCTTCCCCATCCATACTGCTGTAGAGCCCAGAAAACTAGGACTGCCATGATACATTACATGATGTCCACTCTGGGGTTTCTATGACCTTTTCCAAAACTGAGAGGCAATGTGAAAAGAGAAGAAATATTGTTGGATTTGGAGTACATAGGCTGGAAGCTGAGCTCTGTCACTTACTACTTCTATCACCCTGGGTAAGGCAAGTCAATTAACCTCTATAGGTTTTCAGTTTCTAAGACGCAAAGTAAGAGAGAGGGAGGTAAATTCCATGGTCTCTGAGGAGTCCAGTTCGAAATCCTGTGATTTAATGATGTTTATATGGCTATGCAGGCTTCTTGGAAGTTTTGAATTCTGAGTTCTTTCTTTCCTATAAGGAATATAAATAAATTGATAGCATTTGCTAACGTGTATATGTGTGTACAGACTTAGCTCTGCACACTTATTTATACACAGCTCTGTTAATTTTTTAAAAGACCTTTCTCCCTTGTTGGAATTTTTGTGTATTGGAACTTCTTTCCCCTTCCCTGTAGAATGAGTTAGCATTCCTAAGCAGAATCCCAAGGGGAAAGAAAACAAAACAAAAATATAAGCACTTCAATGGGAGGGAGGGCCTTTGATCTTCACTAGAGAAAACAACTGAAAGCCATCTTCCTGACATTTGCCAGGCAATTTAGAATTGGCTGCAATCCTGTGTAACCTTTGTAGTTTTAACTACTTCTGGCTTTCAATCTTGAAACCAAACTCCTTCTATTTCCCTAATTATAACTTTGTGGATAAATGTATTTCTGAGCTTAGTGTCTCATAGCATTTGGACTCACAGATAAGATCCCTCGTTAGTTGACCTCAGATAAGTGAGGAGACATTCCAATCCTATAGCCTCAGCCCCCTCAACCAATCACTGTGTTCGAAGATCTTAAAACATACATCTGGAAATGTAGGTAAGAAATGACACCTTGGCCTTTACCCGACACCCTCCTAGAATGCTTGAAAAGAAGGGGGCGTCTCTAGCATGTCACAGATGGAACTTCTCCTATACAAAATGGAAAATTGGGAAGCTATTTTTCAGGAAACTGCCACCAATTTGGAAGCAGATTTGGAGGAACTCAGTACCCCAGTCCTCTCTCCAGTCAACCATAAAGACTATTTTTGAATAAATCTCTTCAGACAGAAGTCTAGTGTGAGGGCTTTCTCCTTTTCCCCTTTTCTAGTATGGATGTTAAGTTACCACAGATCCTTTCATTTGGAGATGCATCTGCTATCACATGTAGGAAATGAAATGGGTGAGAGGAATGATCAAGTCTTCTCATTTTAATATTTCTTAAATGCATAAAGATCTTCCATTCCAAATGCTACTACAGTGAAGCCGCTCTAATCTGCATAGTTCAAAGGGTCAGGATTCAATGGGTTCCACATTTTAATAAAAATGTTAAGCAAGTCACCTCTGAACACTACAAACAGTAAAATATTTCAGGGGAAGTTTTCCATACCAGGTTCCTCTGTCTCTCTGCTTCTGTCTTCTGATTAAACCAAGGTTCATCTCGAAACGGGTCACTCTGCCACACATACTTCAGGACAGTATTTATCAGTGCTTTACTGATCAGAATGCAGAGGTACACGATAAGGAATACATTCATTGATCTAAAACAACAAGGCAGTAATAGTCAGTAAGTTCTTGGGGAAAGCACAGACTCTCCTATCCCACAAACGGTAATGTAAAACATGGGCACACTCCAGTAAGGTTTCTGATCTTTTGCCAACTTTTACAAAGCATGAAGTCATTAATTGATTGTCGTCACTTTGCACTCTGACTTTCGGCATACAGAAGGGCAGGACCTTGTACCTCACCGAGGTAACCCACATACAGTCAAAATGAGCAGCATTCATTAAATATCAAATAGCTCTTTACTTACTCAAACCCTAAAATGAACATTTGTAGATTAAAAAATCCGGCAAGTTAAGAGAGTCTTTTAAAAATCAATTTCTCCTAACATTAAGTGGTCAAGTAACGAGTTCAAGATTCAGCAATTTTACCCACAACATTACCACAAAGGCTGAAAATAGTATATATTATGCTGGGAAATGCTCTCACTGGAGAGGAAATGCTGAAGAGGAACCAAAATCTTAGCAGTACTTCTGAAAGGAAATCTGATTTTCCAATATCTATTTCTGAAACAATTGTGTCATGTGTAGACATCTGGGAGACAAAGCATCCTTGTTCATAAAGAACAAAATCTCATATTTCACTTTTGATGTAACAGTCAAGAAGAAATCAGATGATCACTTTTAAAGGTCAACTATGCAGATGAAATACACTTCATAGGTCTTTGAAAAATACAGTCTGTTAAAAGTGACTTACTGATACATTGATAACCCCTGAGTAGAAAAGAGATCTTAGACGTAACATAGTTTTTCTATTCATGAGAAACTGAGACTCTAATCCTCCCCCCTTCCCTTTCACAAAAGTGAAGGATGCACAGATAGCCGAAGAGTGGAGCCAGCATTTAAACCTTGGGCCTCTGACTCTGGAACTAACATTATTTCCATTAAACCACACAGTCTCTATATTCTAATTACAACTGGGTAATGGGACAACTAATTAACAGGATAAAGGACATTTACATCCTTTTAAAAGGTGAAAAAAAAGAAATTTTCTGATAATTTTTGTTCTGGATTTAAGAAAAATTTTATTTTGTAAAGAAATTAGTCACTGACAACGGTTCCCCTAAAAACACCAAACACAACACCTTATCATAGGAGAGATATTTCATATGGTGCTATATATACATAAGGTTGTCTGTGTGCATATGCTGTTCTGCTGTATCTCTTGAACCATTTATATAATTTTCACGTACTACAAACAAGCATTATTGAGGGGCAGCTGGGTGGTGCAGTGGACAGTACACAGGACCTGGAGTCAGAAAGAGATGAGTTCAAATCCAGGCTCAGATACTCACTAGCTGGGTGGCCCATGGGCCAAGTCACTTGACGACTGTTAGCCCTAAGTTTCCTCATTTGTAAAATGGGGAATAACAGCACATCTACCTCCCAGGGTTGTCTTGTGGATCAAATGAGATGATATTTATAGAGCACTTAGCACAATGTCAGTCTGTCATGTGCTGCATGCTGTATACATACATACATACATTCACATACATACGTGTGTGTGTGTGTGTGTTTCTGGCTATTCTAGAAGCAACCAGACTTACTTTTCTACAACAGATCGTTTCTGTGACTTTGACTGGTAATTTAATGCCATCTTAGTTTCCATGCCAGTATAGATGGCCACACCTAAAAAAGAACAACGTTTTACCAAAAATGTAAGCATGCCTCACTTAACGCAATAGCTATATTACTTACAATGGTCATAAAAAGTGAAATTTTGTAATCATTTAAATTTCACAAGATCAGCTTAAAAATTTAAATCAAATAAATTCAGGATAACCTTAAGATAAAGAACTTCCCCACTTCTCCTTCTTAAAATCTTATGTTCAGTAAAATTAGATTTTAAAGTATATTGTACTTTATTACAACAAGATGTGCTTGTTGTATATTCTACGAAACACTTAATTAAAAAAATATGAAACAAGAAAATCTACCCCAAGAAGCTAAGTAGCTTGGTCAAGGAACTGCAGCTGTTTTTTGTTTTTTTTTAAAGATCTCAGAATAAATTCCTTGCAGAATTTTATTGACTGAATTCCTTGCACGGATGCAATCTTGCTCTTCTGATTCTAAGAATACAGGCACTTAATCTGCAAACAATCATATCAGCTCCCTGGCTGGATCTGTTGTGGTTTATATATCAATAGTAATTTTCTTACTGAAGTATAATTATTATAGTAGTGAAGGCTATAGTACATCAAAGTAAAAAAATAATGCTCTTATAGTACCATTATAGATTTTAAACTTTACTTAATGTATCCTTATTAATTTTAGAAGCCATTATTAATAATTCAATAATTAAAATAGTTACCAAAGATTTTCTCAGTGTTCTTCAGGGAGGCTCCCCTAAGAAGCAGGTTTTCTGATCCTAACGACCTGCAAAGATAAGGATTACTGGACATGTTAAGTGCTTATCAAGATAAAGTTAGTGGAATAAGACACGATACAGAAAGGAAAATTACTGATTTGTTAATGATTGAGCTTGACTTTAATGACGGGGTAGAGGTGTTTCTATGTATACTCTATATTCAGCTGGTAAAAATAGGTTCATTTTCACTGTAAAATGAAATTCTCTTTAACTCTATGTGGGATTATAAATACACTACCCTGTCCTAATAATCTTTCTTGCCTCTAGGATGCAGCTGACACTGGAGGAGACCCAGTTTGAAAAGACTTAAGGTTGGTAAATGAGGCTTATTTATTTTCACTTCTAAGTATACAGTTATCCCTTCCACATCATGGGGGTTAGGGGTGCAACGCCCCCACGAGATGGAAAATCCACATAAAATTTTTTGACCCTCCCTTCACACCACAGAAAAAGTCTGAATTTTTTTTCTCTTTTATAGGGTGTTTACAGTACTTTATTGTAAAATTTGGGTTGATATTATGTAATATTATGCATCTATTTTATGTATTTCTGAGTTTCTAAATTTTTTCTGTATTTTCTGCTGACCTTTATGCATCTGAGGTTTATGCATAACTCCCCTCAAATTCCCATTTAATTTCTTATGCCGACCCACAATATACTGAAACCATGATGGGGAAAAGTCACAATGTGGGAAGGGATAACTGTATATCAGTATCCTACATACATAGCCAGTTGAACATACTGACTTCACATTGATTTTTCCTTTAGGGTTATGCTTTAAAAACTTATGGCGGAAGCTTGGGTACATTAATGCTCAATCAAGAAGCATGTATTAATTGCTTACTATACACCAGGCACTACGTCAGATTCTGAGGATACAAATGACAGACAACATGTATATACAAAGCAGGGGGGATAAATGAACTCTTAGATGAGTTTCCCAACAACAAAGACTGGTAGCTTCTTTACAATGTATTCTCAGAGAGTCTCCTAAGTGTACTAAGTGTTGTGATCTGCCTAGGATAGTAGAGCCAATACATGCCAGAAATGGGACTTGAACTCAGGTCTTCCTGACCTAGACACATTTGCAAAATAAGCACAAGGTAAATTTTGGTGGGGTGAGGGATGAAGGGTGGGAGGGATTATCATGTTTATGACAATGCTTGTAAAGGGAGACCAACACCAAAAAACCCCAAGTGATCCTGGGAGGAGGATTCAGGGGAATCAGATGTTGAGAATCTAGGTAAAAAGTATGACTCGTTGGGTTATGTAAGGTTGGATTACCCCATTTGCAGATTTCAACTTCAGGAAATATTAGACATTTCATTGCTCATTTCATTGTTGTGATTACAGTATCCATTTTTCCCTGTCTATGAAAGATACAACTTATCTTTCAAACCCCACTTAAGCTCAACCTTTTCCAGGTAGCCATGCCAGATCACCGTAGCCCACATTTATCCCTCCCTCCTGGGATATGAACTCATACTACTCGTGGGGCCCTTATCTAATACCTCTACAGGCATACCTTGGATTAAAAAAAATAACTGCTACAATGATCAGCATTTAAATAATTGATAGTATATTAGATAACGTAAGCAAACAACACTATAGAGTTAATAAACCTAACTGGTATCTTTGAGCTGCTGACTCTTTATATAGCTAACAATTTCCTATAATATGTATTCATCTCACATTGGTGCCTAACAGAATTAATTAATGACTATAGGTGCAACTGTTTGCTTAGTTATCCTTATAAACTGTCTTGTTTCTCCAGACACACTACAGGTTCTTACTGGATAGATACCATACCATATATATTTTTTAATCTATATTCCTCAAAACCTAACACAGTTCTTGGAATTGGGCTCAATTTTTTTTTCCCATTGGACTGATGATTATTACCTCCTTTATTACATGGTAAACTGAGGAAACAGTTGATTTTCAAATCTGTCCATTAGGATAACTGTTATTTGGAAAGGTTTGCTAAGTTAAAACTATAAAACTAAAATTACATTTTGAGATTAGTTGATTTAATTCAATTTGACTGACCTATTCTTAAATAACTACTATGTGTCAGGCACTGTGCTAAGCACTGGGGATACAAAGAAGAAGATAGCTCCTGCCTTCAAGGAGCTTACAATCTCGTGGGAAAATACAACACACAAAAGTAAGCTGGAGAGGCAGGATGTATTTAATGCAACATAATTTCATCTGTCTCCCTGCTACCACAGATAACTAGTAGAAAGTGAATTGTGGAGTTGTGAAGCCAAAAACGCTTCAGTTTATCTGAACCTAAAACCTCAAATCCTTTAAAGTAAGGTTTCTTGGCTCAAGAACCAGAGAGGATTGAGTCCAGACCATTGCTCAATGGAGGAGAGATACTTTGGAATATACATAACAAGTGACATGTATTTCTAGGGGCTACAAGATATTTTAACCTCCATTTGTCTTCTTGATAACCACTAAAAACACAGCCTCTTAGGCTGTTTATTTGTCATTTAGTGATTATACAAGCAATGTCAAATTATATTAGCAACATATTCCTGCAAAAAAACTAGTCATTAAAACAGAGCATGACAGAAAGATATCTCTGGAAAGTATGGGAAGAAAGTGACATTTTAAAAACATGAAGTATTTGAGGAGAAAAAATCATTCTTGACTTTTAACTGGAAGTGCCTAGTTTCAGTTATTTCCCTATTTTTGCTTCTGGTAGTAGGAAGGAAGTAAAGGAACGGCTCCTGTCTCTTTGGGTAACAGAAGTTATGAATATGGAAAGTAATTTTTTTTTTAAACAGGTACTTTCAGTTCCACTAAATTGAACAGAGTGCTTTAAAAACTCAAATTTTAATATACACTGAAATAATATGGGTATTTGGAAAAAAGGTGGATTAAACTCTAGCTGTATTTTTGTAATTTCTTTTTAATGACTGCTACACAACAAACTAGTTTTAAATGATGGCACAGAAAGCTCTGTTTACTTGTGCAAGAAAACATGTCATCTAATTTCATCTCACTGGCCATATAAATAGATCCAAACCTATTTACTCAGGCATACACAAATTACTGTCACAAAATAAAGGAATAAATGAGACTATTTCTTCACGGTAGTTTGGAGTTCACCTTAGGAATAATACGATTTTATAAACACACTAGGCAATGGCTTTGTGTTTTCTGAAAAGCATTCACTAAACTGTGTGTTGATGGAGAATTGTAATAAGAATGCAGATTTTTAAAAGTACAAGTGGCTTTCCTAAAAAAAAAAAGAAAATAAAACAAAATCTAATCTCAAAGGCTGGGGATCCTTAAGGTCATCTTTCCTCCAGTAACTTTTCTTTTCTGGTAATAACTTTCCATTCAGCTCGCTTTCAGTAATAGGGGAAAATATTTAAGGTATCACCTATCCAGTTAACAGTAATTTGGAGCTTGATTAAATAAGTTTCAGATGCCAAATATTTTCATTAACAGTAACTCCTAGGATCTTGAAAGAAAGTGTAAACAAAATACCCAGAAGTTCAGCCATTTCTTTCTTCTATTGTAAATAAAAAGGATAGACAAGCAAAGGCAATAGGCAAATGCAGAAAACATGGCAGATGAATCTTTGCAGAACACTGATAGCACTGTTATCGCTCTAGCATTTAATCGGTCTTAAGAAAATATCATATAGTGATTATTATATTAAATATTCAGCAGAATACTATTTTTTTCTTTTAACCCAGGGTGTATATGACCACTCAAGTCAATATCTACAATTAATTGCCTAAGGCTCTTAAATGAAAACATCAGCTATGATTTATGTAGTATGCTTATTTTCATAACCTGACAACAGCTTATTCATGTCCTTTTATCTATTGTAACCTAGAGATGCCCTCTGTCCATTAAATCTGTGAAGTAAGCTAGAGCGAAACGTTTCTTCCACATTAAATTTTAAGAGCTAGTCTAATCTACTTGTTCCAGTAAGATGGTCACCAAACTAAGAAACTTCCAACTTCCTATTTCAAGATATATTTTTAAAATAAATTAGGAGATGGTCATTTTTAAGGGGAAGGCACTGTATTATACTTTTTCCTTATAACTATGCTCCTTTCACAGAGAAGAGGTAATTTTTTTTAAACACAGACAAATGTTAACATATAACTTCTCTTAGACACTTCAAGCTCCACAGCATAAAATGAGGCTACATGTTAATTAGAATACCGGTCTAATACGAAACAGGAAAGAATCTTGCAGAAAATTCTATGCTCCTTCTTTCAGAATGTCCCAGCAAAATCATTCACCAAGAAAATCTCGTTAACAGAAGAATAATTTTTAAAAATTCCACAGAGCAAATCAGGCCAAATAGTCTTAAAATAAAATATGTCTTTTACCTTACAATAGGGTCATTTCTCTCCTGGTAAACATGTATACGGCCGACAAATCTGAAATGACAATAAAAAAAACTATGAGTGGAAAATCAGAACTTGAGCACATGCCTTCATGTCAGTATTTTCCCTGTTTAAATGGGTAAAATGTCCTCATGTGATTTTTCATTATTTCTTCATAACTGAAACTAATGCCTGACTGGACTATTACTAGTTTAAATTCTTTACTCTTTCTTCTTTAATTATAAATTGATGGCTTATTCTTATTTTATTTATAGGGCTTTAGTCCTTGAGGGCATAGATTTCCCTGAGTGCACTGACTCATAACTGTGAAATTCATAAAATTAAAATGATCCAACTTAAAAAAAAGAGTTATCTTATTTCCCCCCCAATTACATGTTAAAACAATGTTTAAACTTTTTAAAAAAAGTTTTGAGTTCCAAATCCTATCCTTCATCTCTCCTCCCTCCCTGAGACAGTAAGTGATCAGATGCAGGCTGTATATGTGCAATCAAGTAAAACATTTCCATATTAGTCTAAGAAGGTGGAAGGAGAGAACATCAGACAGTATCAGTTCTTTCTCTGGGGGTGGATATCACACTTCATCAGGAGGTTTTTGGGATTGTCTTGGATCATTATATTTCCAAGAGGAGCTAAGTCATTCACAGCTCTTCATCATATAATACTGCTGTTACTATGTACAATTTTTCCTGGTTCTGCTCACTTCACTTTGCATCTGATCATGTAAGTCTTTCCAGGTTTTTCTGAAATCATTCTGCCCGTCATTTCTTAGAGCACAAGAATATTCCATCACAATCATGTAATATAACTTGTTCAGCCATTTTCCAACTGATAAACCCCTTGATTTCCAATTCTTAGCCACCAAGAGCTACTATAAATATTTTTGTACAAATAGATCCTTTCCCCTTTTTAAAAAAAAATCTCTTTGGGGTACAGATCTAGCAACGGTACTGCTGGATCAAAGGGTATTTATACTTTGATTGCCCTTGGGGCATAGTTCCAAATTGTTCTCCAGAATGGTTACATCAGTTCACAACTCCATTATAGTGCATTAGTATCCCGGTGTTCCCACACTCCCTCCAACATTTATAATTTTCCTTTTTTGTCACACTAGCCCAAATCATTCTGTGAAGTTTAGATTCAAAGGCCATCCTTGAGTACCTAGAGGGTCACATGTGACTTCAAGATCCCAGGTTCCCCAACCCTGTACTAGCCAATAGGATAGGTGTGAGACAGCACCTATCTCAGAGTTGGCTTAATTTGCAATTCTTTAATCAAGAGTGATTTAGAGCATTTTTTTTTTTGCATGACTTTAGATAGTCTTGATTTCTTTGTCTGAAAACTGCCTGTTCATATGCTTTGACCATTTATCAATTAGGGAATGACTCATAATCTTATAAATTTGACTCAGTTCTCTATATATTTGAGAAATGAGGCCTTTATCAGAGATATTTACGGCAAAAATTTCCCCTCAGTTTTATGCTTTCCTTTTAACTTGAGTTGCATTAGTTTCGTTTGTGCAAAAACTTTTTCATTTTATATAATCAGAATGGCTTATTTTAAATTTTGGAAGGCTCTCTAAAACTTGTCTGATCCTAAATTCTTCCCTTATTCAGGGCTTCACTTTCTTTCCATTTCAGTGGGCATCCTTAATACATGGCTTGCAATACTGAATATGCTTGGTTCTACCAAAATTTTTAAATATTTAAACACCATGGTATTGCAGGTCACTATAGTACCCTAAGAAGATCGTACTCATATTTCTATTTTGGTGTCAAGATAACCGTGGGTTCTCAAAGGATATGCCAAGGAAGCAAGGCACTGGAAGTCCTGAAGACTTCACACCAATGGGCCTGATTACAAACTGTATACATGCTTGTTATCCAAGCACTGTCCTAGCAGTGCCTACAATGTACAAAATACTATGGACACAAAGGCCAAGAAATAGTCTTTGCCCTCAGAATCCATAGCTTAAGACCAGAATGGACAGGGGGTGAGGCAGTGACATCGTGAACATGGATAAGTAAATACAAGGTGATATTAGGAGAGAGAGCTTTAACAAGAGGGTGGGAGGCAGTGAAATGAAGCCTTTGTATAGGTGACACCTCAGCTGAGTACTAAAGTTAGAAAAGGTTTCTGAGAGGTCGAATTGAAGCAGGGATAAAATTCAATCATGGAGGTCTACCTGAGTTCTTCAAGGCAGCAGAAGGAGCACAAGGTTTAAGGAAGGGCTGCTAGTCTAGTTTGGAAGGAATGCGTGGTGCATGAAGGAAAGAAGTATAAAATAATGCTGCAAAGATAGAAGGGAGTTGGACTAGGAAGTGCCTTACAATGCAAGACAGAGGGTTTTCTTTTCTTGTCTTTTGAGAGAGCAAGGAGCCCCTGAAAGGTTCTGACATGATCAGGTCAGTATTTCATGATAACACTTTATCTGTTGTGTAGAAGGCCAACTAGAAAGGGGAAAGCCCAGAAATGGGAGCGATTAGGAGGCTGTCACAACACTCCAGGGGAGAAGGGTCACAACTAAGATGGTCACGTGAGCTGAGAGGAGGAGGGAGGTGAAGGAAATGTTAGGAAAGTAGAATGGACAATGCTTACAGTATGTGAGGGCTGTTTCCAGTAGACTTAGCCCTTCACAGCAATGCAAGGACCTAAAACATTCCTAATGGGCTTTTGAGGCAAAATGCCATCTACATCCAGAGAAAGAACTATGGAATCAGAACGCAGAATGAAGCAGACTATTTTCTCTTGTGTTTTGTTCTGGTTTCTCTCAAGGTTTCTCCCATTCATTTTAATTCTTCTCTGCAACATGACTAATGTGAAAATGTGTTTAATAATAAATGTATGTATAGAGCCCACATAAGACTGCATGCCGCCTCGGGGAAGAAGAGGGAGAAAATTCAAGACTTATGGAAGTGATTGTCGAAAACTTAAAAGAAATAAATTAACAAAAATAATGAAAAAGAATAGATCCTTGGTAACTGATTAGGTTTGAGAGGAAAGAGTAAAGGAAGGCTTCTACATTATGAACCTAAAGGACTGGGAATTGTGGTGCCATCACATAAGTACGGAGGATTAGAAGTATGAGAAGACAGCAAGTTCTATTTCTGGTACAGAGCTGGAGATGCTGACAGGCCGTCCATATGGAGAAGTTCAACAAGCAATTAGTAATGTAGAATCGGAGTCCAGGAGAGGGAAAAGGGAGTCTTGTGGTTCAGTCACCTCAGTCACATCTAACTCTTCGTGACCCTATTTGGGTTTCTTGGCAAAGATATTGCAGTGGTTTAAGGAAAGATATTCAAGAGGTGATCAGGACTCTCCTTACTTGTAGAGGTCGGGCTGAGGTTGTTCACATTCAACGGTAGCATGTAAGCTGTCGATATCTTCTTCGGTTTGAAATCCCTTTGTTTCTTGGACTGCATAATAAGTCTATCAATTGAAAAGAAATGGAAAGATGGAATTCAAAAATGAAAGCAAAAATAGTATCTAGCAACCTTATTCCCAGAAAATCAAACTTCTTTTATTTCCTTATAATGTATACAAACAGTTTGGATACATACCATAAATATATGGGTGAGTACATATAGAAACAGTGACTCCTTTCCTATTAGATGCATATTCAGCTTAATTATATCATTCTTTATATTCAGGGATAGTCTTTCAAGCGCTAATTCTTCCATTTACTCATTTTCTCCATATCTAATAAATCCAATGGAAGTGACCACTGTGATGGGAACATCAATGCATTTCCCAAACATATCAATGGCCTAGTAGCATCAACTTCCTATCTGACTTTCACTTTCTCTGAAACATACCTTATGTTATGATTAGTATGTTTTTTAAAAAAAAAAAGTGTCTAATAAGTCAGCTTAAAATATCTGGGTATGCCATTGTACTTCCAGTGAAAAAGAAATTCACAAATCCCCAGGGAAGTAATCAAGCTGAGGAACCGCACATGTGGGCCCCAAAGTGCAAGGAACATGAACCTTCCTTGCCTAGCATGGAATGAGGAAGGGAATGTTCCACAAAGGCCCAGTGGGTAAGCAATTTTCATTTCTGTTTTCCTTGGATTATTTCCATCTTTGGTAAGGAAATTTTAAAAAAACCTAAGTGTGTTGCAGGAGTCCAGTATCTTCACTAACAAAGCATTAGTGTATTAGGTACTATAGGATACACAAGGCATAAAAGACTTTGTTTTAAAGATAGTAAGTGGTCATTTACCATACTCCTTGGCTTTTAAGATACCAAAAACTACAAAGAAGAACTAAAATAAATGAAATTAATTATACACAAAAATGTCTGAAGTAGTACAACTCTTCTAAGAGTTTCAGTTTTGAATACAGACAACTTAGATAATGATGCTGCACTGCATCTTTCTTCTTTCTACCTGAGTTACTGGCTTCTATGATATCACTGAGATGTATTCGATGTGGGTGAAGAGGTACGCCTTTGGCACCCTTAGGGGATTATAGAGGAGATATTGCCAACACAGACAATTTCTACAGGCTCATCAAGCTTCAGAGAAAGTTCATTACTCTTTAGTAGAGGCTCTTTTTCCTCTAAGGTTGATTGCAGCAAAAATCTAAGTCACAGAAATTTCCTGTAACTCAAAGAACGGTTGCCTACAATGTCCTATAACAAGAGTAATTCACTTGGGATATGTCTACATCGGAAACTAATCTCTCTTTATATATAAGGACATTTCTGTAAACGTAGCCTACTGTTTTGATGTTTTGGACTTGCAACATGTTAATTTGTTATTATGCATTACCTAAATTCAGAGTGATTAAAGGCTAAGAAAAGGTTTGTGTCCATTAAGCTGCAGCCATTTCCATAAACCCTTTGCAGCACTAGGCCATACTCAATTCTCACATTTCTATGACAAAACATTTACAAAGAAGAACAACTGTTTTATCCATTCATCTATTTTTAGTAATTGCTTTAAAAGCAGTATCTAAAGCAGAACAGCCTAGACCTATATCCAGTTGTGTAGAGAGAGGGCAAGAATGTAATTCTAATTTAATTTTGTCTTCTTGGGGTATTTTAAATTAAAGCACTCACTGAACTGACAAGCATGCAATTGCCAGTAAAACTAGAATATATTGTGCTACTTGCGACATAATTCTTTAGTCAGACATTAATTCTGATCACTAAAATTATCACTGGAGTCACTGTATCTAAAAATAAAAATACAATTTTAACCAAGCTCTCTTATACCAACAATTTATTCATGCAACTTTTTTGGTGAATATTTCCATTTGATATTCCTTATTTCAAATCACACCACCCTAATTTGACTTATGACACTTTCTCTTATTCTGTTTGCAATAATCTACGGAGATTGGGGTGAAGAATGGAGGGTGAAACTTTTTTTAAATAAAGGAAAAATCATAGGGTCCTTACTGTTTGCCCTCTCCACACTAACTTCTCTAAGAGAAGCTTAGTTTCTATGGTGACCCAAATGTAGAACTAATAACCCCCAATTTAATGAAAGGATACATTACTTTATGACTTGATTCACCATCCAAGCTGGCTGTTGTAACATAACATGTTCCATCCTCTCTACTGCTAGAAAGAAATATTAAGTCACATGGAAAGGTTTCCCCATCGTTTACCATCACAATATCTCCAACCTATATGGTGGAAAAAAAGGACAAAATTAATTTTCTTTTCATTAGCCAATCACACATCTGTAGAACTGATAAAAGTTCCTCTTCCCAACTCCCCTACTCTCTCCTTTTTTTTTTTTAAAGTAAGGGACACAGCTTCAAGAGGATTGGGAACCAGAAAAGACTTAGATTAAGGCAGATGGAGAACAACTTTATTTCCACAATTCATAAAGTCAGTCTTGATAGTGTGCTTGAAAAATGTTCAAGTAATCTATTATCAATGTCAATCCATGGCTGACCCTTAAAGAGTCAAGAATTAACTGAAAGAAAAACAGGTATGGGGCTGTTCAGTGGAGCAACTGGGCTGCTGGGGTCAGTAGGACCTGAGTTCGGATTTACCCTGAGACCCTTATTAGTTACTTAACCTCTGTTTGTCTCAGTCTCCTCTTCTGTAAAATGGGGATTATAATGGCATCTCCCTCCCAGGGATATAGAGTGGATCACATGAGATAATGATTGCAAAGCCCTTAGCACAATGTCTGGCACACTGAAAGCACTATATCAATGTTAGCTATTACTATTATTTACCCACAGTGAAACACAACATTGCTAAGCTTATTTCCAAATTTATAATCATCTCTTTATAAAGAGATTACTCCTTCTTGGAAGCAAATGAAGTCCAGAATTGAATTTTAAGATAATTTAACATTCAGTAATTTAATCAAAAAATAGTGTGGACAGTCAGTATTTTTAAAAAATAAGAAAACACCATACTACTGAGACAATATTCTGACTTGGCACAAACAGGATTAGTGGAAGCTTTAAAAGTGCAAGAGTGAGAATTGTTAGTGCAGGGCTATATAAATTATAATGTCTTTGGATACCTGGGCTGTTTCAGTGAAAGCATAGCTGTTTGGATGCATTTATCCTGACGCAGTTTCTCCATTTGTAAAATGGGGATGTAAGCCAAGAGAGTCTCTAAGTTCCCTTCTTACGCTAAAATTTTATTATTTATTAAATACTCACAGGGCTTGGTGACATCCAAAAAACAGTAATACAGTTACTGAATCAGTATTAACTAAGGATGAAAAAAGTAATCACAAAGTGGACAAGTGGAAAAATAAAATAACATGTCAAAAAAAGGAATCAGAATTCTTTCCCATAAAAATCTAGAAATAAACTGAGTCTAACTGAAGGATTTTTGGACATTAGTTTCATCTGTCTCTCATGGGAGAAACAAAGTTGACATTCCAGACTTCTACGTTTCTTAATATTCTCCTGGAGGGAAAGACATCTGTGTGACACAGCTCAAATATCCCATTCTTCCCCTTTCTCAAAGTTTAACTTTCAGTATCATTTGTGTATCTAGAGAAAAAGGTGCCATCCAAAATAAAGACATGGCTCAGGAAGGATAAATGAGTTGGGTTTCAAATCCTTCTAATTACTTAGACTGTCTACCTGAACTGTTACATGCAAAGCATTTTCAAATCATTACACTTGATTCAATGCCGTAAATAGATTTCTCTCCTACATCCACATTTTGTTTACTGAATGACTGAATTCAGACAACTTTAAAATTAGTGGGTGACTACCTTTTTTTTTTTTAAAGAACTGCTTTTAGAACCCTACTTGAGATTCCTGTGCAAGTAGGAAATAAGAACTACATGTCTACTGTCCTCAGAAGAACTTCACCTATTTTTTTCCTTCTTCTAATAGTAAATTTAGTACATCCTTGGGTTTGAATACTCAGTACTACAAAGTTGCATATTTCTCACAACAAGTTCATGCATTAAAAACTTTACTTAGCTTAGGTTTAAACAATCTCAATCATTTCCTTTAAAAGGCAAGTCTATTGGCTTAAAAAAAGTAACAGATCTCTTTCTACATTATGGAAAAAATGTGCAAAGATTATAACACAGTTAAAAGAAAACAGCTGTGAAATCTGGCGTAAGCTCTGAAGACTGGGGAAAAAAATTGGCTAATGTCAGTCCATGATTTGATGTGTCACGTGTTTGATCCCATATACACTTGCAAACATGCTTACACTTCCAAAGAATCCTAGTTTCCCTGAACTTACGTATTTGCTTGCGTGGATCTGTACACTGGCCACAAAAAGACAGTTTGGGTTACTGTCATAGACTTACTGGGTGAGTCAAGTAAATAAATCTTAAGGTCATTAATTTGGAGCAAATGGGGAAAAGGCAAATTAGAATGATTGAAAAGTCAGAAAATTATGTTGTGGCATTGTAATAAATTACATATATAAAGTCATGGTCATTGGTTTTATAAAGTGTTGTCTATAAGACAGCACAGTGCCAGAGGAAAAATCACTAATTTTGGAATGAGAGCACCTGGACTGAAGTCCTTTATCTGATGCTGACTACCTGTGTGACTTTGAACCAAGGTCAAAGGGCTGCCCGAGGCCTCAGTTGTCTCATCTGTAAAATAGTGGGATCATACTAGAAGACTGACCTCCGAGATCCCTTCCAACTTATCATCTATGACCCAAAGACACAGTTTCCCAACCAGATAAACATTTGTTATGTCACCATCATAATAATAAATAATAAAATTTTGTAGCACTTTAAGATTTGCAAAGACCTTTTCCCACATCTTTACCCAACAGGCAATGCAAGTATTATTTATCTCCATTTTACAGATGAGGAAATTAACACCAACGAAAGTTCTGTGATTGAACCATAGTCACAAAACCAGTACATGGCAAAGCTGGGAACTGAATCAAAAAAGCTCCTAACATAAAGTCTACCACCTTTGCACTAGATCATATTAACTCATAAAGACCTTTTTTTTTTTTTGTGAAAGACTAATTCTCTTTCTTCAGTTTCAAACAGTCAGCATTTGTGAGCTACAAGCATTTATGAAGTACCTACTATGCACCTGGCACTATGCTAAGTGCTTGGGACAGGAAGAAAGGCAAAGAACAGTCTCTTCTCTCAAGGGGCTGACAATCTAACGTGGGATTGACTTTAAAAGACCGTATCAATAATTTGCACTTAAAACGGTGCTCGTCTTCGTGTGATTGAAAACATCAGTCTTCCAAGTATCATGTTTTACCCATAGACTTTTATTTTTTAACACTACTAATTTACTCAGCAAAATCACAGATCCTTTTTAAGTCAAGGAGAGAAATCAGGCCTTTGATCATGATAAATTCCAAATTAGTACAGTTTTGTATCATATTTTAAAATGACTATAATTGCTTTAATTTTCTTAGATGGCTCATTTTTTTTCTCCTGTTTTATCAACTGCTTCTGGGTGCAATGTTATAAGCATTTTAAATTATGATGTAATCCATTCTGCCAAGAAAATAAAGCTGCAATGGGCCCTAAATAAGGTAATTTCACCAACTGCTCCTTACTCTTAAATTCCGGCTTTGTTTTCGGACGAGTTTACCGTGCTGAATAAAATGGACAGGGCACTGGTTCATCGCATTGTCTGCTTTATGTCGAAGCCAGTCTTCATACCCCTATAGGAAAGAGAAAGCAATGTAAGGAGGTTAAGGAAAACAGGCTGTAACCATCGAAACTTTCAGTAATCTCTCATGCTTTTTAATATGTTGCTATGACAGATCAGATTATAGGTAGAAGGCTAAATTTCTATTTGATTCCACAAAACTACTTTGCTAAAGATTTAGAATACATATGAAGTTTAAGTTAAGGGTCAGTTCTTATTAAGTAACTTAGTGAAGAATAATGTTCTTCAAATTGTTTTTATTAGCTGGGGCTTTCCTGCTGCTTATAAACATACCCATGTCTCCACAACTCTCCTTCCTCCCAGCATCTTTTAAAACCCCCTCTCTTGAGCTGACCCTCATAAGCCTATGGAGTGTTTCTCTGTCTCTGTCTCTCTATCTCCTTCTCTGCTAACCTCCACTTCCTCTCCTCTTAGTCACTTCTAAACTCTTTGCAATCTGGATTCTGATCTCATTATCCAACTGAAACTGCTCTCTCAAGTCACCAATGACTTTTAAATCCAAAATCTAATGACCTTTCCCCCACCCCACTCCCCAACAAGTCTTATCCTTCTTGATCTCTGTAGCCTTGATCTGTTATTACCCTTTTGAGGATATTCGCTCCTTTTTTTTTAGGTTTTCATAATGAATATTGCTTTTTCCTGGTTCTTCTTCTGATCTATCTGACCACTAACACTTTCTGGATCTACAACCGGGTCACACTCACTGATGTGCACCTCCAGTTTCTGCCCTGGGCCACTTCCTCTCCTCTCTATATACTATTTCACTCAGTGATCTGTCATCAGTTGTCAGATCTTCTATACACCGGCTATTTACCAAGCCTATCCTTTCTCCTGACTTCCAGTCTCACATAATCAACTATTTCTTGTAAATTTCAAAATGAATGTCCCAGAGACATTTCAAACTCAACAAGTTCAAAATAGAATTCATTGTCTTTCTCTCCTTGCTGTCCTCTTTTCTGAATTTCCTTATTATTACTCTTCAGGGCATCAATATTCTCTTGGTTGCCCAACCTCAGAGTAATTCTTATTCTCACTTATTCCACCTATCCAACCTGTTGGCAAAACCTGCCATTTTTTTGTTCGCATCTCCTCCCCACTCACACTAGGCAACACTCTGGCACAGACCTTCATCAACTCACTCCTGGGCTACTAAAAAAAGTCTTCTGGCTGATCTCTTACCTAATTTCCTTGGCTAAAGATGTAGCTGTTCAGACTAATGCATATATATATGCGTGTGTGAAGTTTCTAGTATTTAACAATTCATTCTTAATTTTTTACTTTTAAATTTCAGTACTGCAGATTAATTTGTATCTCCTATTGCTGAGAAAAATGAAGTCAGTCAACATGAAACTTCCCATCTCTCTCCCCCTTCACTTCTCTAAATCTGCTTGTCTTTTTCTATCTTTTTCTTTCTAGTCTCAAAAGATGAACTAGGCCCTCTTCTTGTCAACACTAACATTTCCACCTGAACCACCTTCTCCAGTTTCATATTTTTGTGCCACTACATCTTTTCCTTGCTTTTTCAATTTCATTTCTATCACCAGACCTGAACCTCATACATGAGCTTCATTCTCAGGTGAGTTTCCTATCACTGAAGGTCTTTAAGTAGAGGCTGGAAAAGCAGTATCTGGGAGTGCTGTACGCAGGATGGAGATCTGGGTAAGTGCTGGACCAGAAGTCCTCTGAGTTGTTATTCAATCATAAGCTTAAGATTCTCTGGCCTCTGACTATCTGATGAACATTATCATCAGGATGTCTTATATTACTGCAAAACTAGCATATCTATAAACCAAAATTCACCATATTCCCCCATCAAACTAGCTACCTCATTTCTATCTCATTCTCCCTCAACTTCAGAAAAAAGAAAGGCCAGAAGAGTATCTGTGCTTATAAGATCTTTCCAGCATTTAGCAACTTTAGATCTGTACACAGTACACACACACACACACACACACACACACACACACACACACACACACACAGTTGAGGAGTAGGTAAAATGAAAAAATCTACCACTTGTGGTTTTTGTTATAGCTAGTAAAGAATAGGGTGTAGAAAGGGAACTCTCTGCATTTGTCACTAGACACATGAAAGGAAGCTGTACAGAGGCAGACAGCTATCCAAGTATGGCCTAATGGAAGGACCTTTTCCTTCCAAAGGGCTGCCCCTGAAACCATAATCACTTTAGAATTGGAGCTTGTCCAAATGTTAAAATGCACAAGTAGAAAGGAGACTTGGTTTTCAGAGAAATAAACAAAAACTCTGCGTGATACATTCTGAGCATTCAAAGCATCAAGAACAGTAACTTGGAATACTTAAACATACATTTTCCTGTAAGGAATGGTGCTGGATTCCCTTCCTCGGACATTTTTACACATAAGGTAGATAATTACTCTTAAGGGAAATTTTGTGAGCAATTTCGCCTGAAGACAAAGGTATGGGTAAGACAATTCCTTGTGGAATTATGTCTCTAGTCAAGATTTTAGGAGTATAAGTACAGATGGCTTTGTTTTAAAAGACTGTCAGTGGATGAGGAGACAGGGAGCATCCTGGGGGGATGAAAGCTGAAGACTTTGACTCCAATGTACTGGAGACATAGTTAATAGATAATAATCACTTAGATAATTAGATCCCTTGAGACTCAATTGCACTCTTGTCACAGACCTTCTCTCTGTGACACACTACTTGTTACAAATATTTCTTGTCATGATTATACGGGAGAGGGAGGGGGAAGAACGTAGAGAAAAAACTGCTGGTTCCAGGCCTCAAACATATCACCTCCATGGTCACCGCTCCCATTATCATAAATTTGTCAAAGGATTTTTCCTCGTGGGATACAGTACCAATGTCACAGTAGAAGCATTAACCTGGAAAGGTCCAATGGAAGAATGCACGCTACGGTTGACTGCAAGTTGGTTTGATAACCATGAAATGCCACCATTTTCACTGGGTGTCATGACTAAAAGTCTGGTTCCCCAAGTAAATGATGTACAGAGTTATTCTAGATCTAATATATAGAGACGGTAAGAAAACATGTTCCCATGTAACTGATAGGCAGCCTGAAGCAGGGGGGAGATAGAGTCTTAGAGTCAGGGAAACGTGGACTCATGTTTCACCTTTGACACACATTGGCCATATCACCTGACCTTTAAGTGCTCAATACCACTCCATAAGATGGCAAGTTGAAAAGCAGCTACAGACACGCAATGATAGACTCCAAACCAAATGCTCTTTCCACCATACCACAGCACCATAAAAGATATATTATTTACGAGGAAGCTTTTAAAATTACACCTGGATAGATAAGTGGTTCAGAAGTTCTCAATTAATTTTTTAGAAAGCATAAAAATAGATTTTCCTGAATTGCAATGATGAAAATGTGGATATGATTCAGCTGTGGGTTTCACAGGAATAGAAGGCGGCACATTTTTTTACTTGGAAAGCCAACTATCTTGGAATATGACAGCTTTGTGGCTCTTGTTAATTGCACACATACAATGCTGTCATGTGGAACAGATTTTTTCTTATCATTTATGCTACGCTACTTAAATTACTGTTGTGTGTTTAAAGAATGATGTTTTAAGTAAAAGGTGTCTATCAGAAAAGCTTCACCACAACAGCTATTAGAAGCTGTCATCTTACAGATTATCTAGCTATCCCAAATGAAAATATGCTGTGCAAACAGCTGAATGTAATTTCATGTTTCACACATTTCAAGTACCTAAGGTGATAACTTCCTTAATTAGAAAGCAGCATTTCTTTGAGAAAAGAAATGGGGCGCAATTATTTTGGCATTTTCTAGTGCCACATGAAGACATGTTAAGTATGAAGATAAGAAAGGATGGCTAGGATATGATGACAGCTACCTGAGCTCAGTGATTTCAGGTTCCCTCCAGTGATGTAGGGTCCTTCTTTTATCCTATGAGACTACACCACATGGTTACACGAATCCTCCACAGAGGCTCTAAACACCCTGCGGGCCTTCTGCGTAGCTCCTGACGCTACACGAACATTGATGGAGCCTATGAGAATGAGATTTGGTGGCTATCCTTCACTGACCACTTGTCCTGCATAATCCATGGGCCCTTTACTGTCCTTTAGATAACCTGCAACCTTAATTCAATAGACATAGTGAAGCTAGTAATGGATCAAATTCTCCCTTTGGGTATTAGGGACAGGGATAGCAACGATCCAGACCTGGGATTTCATTGGTACGGGGAAGTCCTAGATGACAAAACTCTGCTCAGCAACTTCTTCTGCAATGTGTATAGAGGGATGGCTGGAATACTGAGTGGTTAAATGGTATGCCCACATTGCATAGATAGTATGTGCCCAAGCTAGGACTTGTACCCAGGTTCTTTAGGACTCCATGGCCAGCTCTCTATCTATTAGCTACCTCTTCTTTTATGTGCCTTTATACTTTAAAAAGAGAAAACATCAACAAATTCTCCAGTGGTACCCCCCTGGCAAATGCAACCTCTTTGGAACCAGGAGTGAGCTCAACTACAGTATAAGCATGGGATAGAGGTTCAGGAAAGAAGGTCTAAGCAGTGTGACTCTGGAAAAACATGCCTTGGAACTTCTCAAGCTAAGAAAACTTTGGGCATGGTGAGGATGGGAGACTGCCGGAGCCAATTGTCAGGGGTTTAGTGTTGCAACTGGAATTCTTTAGACTCAATCCAATACCAAGTCAAGTCAGATTTCTTAGCCTACTCTAGACAAAACTTAATTTTCTAACCTTGCCCCTTCTTGGGACTGCTATCTGACCAACGCTACGGCTAGTAGGTAGTCAGTCACATTTTTTTCACATTAGGACAAGAAGAAAATGTTAAGTCCTCACATAAAGCCTGGTCAACTCCAAAGAAATCAAAGCATTCAACCTCAATTAATCAAACTTTAATACATCAAAGATCTGAGATATTTATCACTATGAATAAACACTTTACCTATGCAAACTGTAAAATGACTTTCTTTGCAGTAGTAAATACAAGACTACTTGTAAGTAAGGTGGATTTTAGTGTGTGTAAAGTGGATTTTTGTTATTTCTTACAGTTCAGTTTCCCAGGATCCATAGCCATAATAATATCTTGTTCCCAGGTATTAGATATGAGTTCTCACAATTATGGTCCAAAACATCTCCACCATGCTTGCACAGCAATATATAATGACAAATAATATAAACATTTGCGCTTAAATTGTAAACATTCACTGTGACTGTGCAGTGAGATACAGGGATGAGGTGATATACACTTGCAAGACTATTGCTGCAGTATACCTTCTTTGTCTGTTGTCCTATGAAGCAGGAGGGCACCGGTCAGTGATTGGGGAACTTTTAAAGTTGAATGCACAAGCTGGAATGCTGTACATGCCTTGATCAGTCCCCATCAAGGCTTGGGGAGAATCTGTGTTTGCCTCAATCAGTCCCTATTGTGGCTTGAGGGGATTTTGGGGAAGGCACAAGCTGCAACCCCGTCTCGCCAGTCCTTGCGAGAAGAGTGATGAGGGAAGGCTGTAGGAGCTGCAACTCTCATTATCAGCAATCTCTCTGAGATGACTAGATTACAATAAAGGAAGATTATTAACCTCTTTGAAGCTGAGTATCTTTCCTGTCTAACTAGATCAAGGATGAACCGTTGCTAGCAGCCCTCATGTGTGCTGTGTTTATCTGTCTTACACTACTTAGAAAGCAGGTAGTCTTCAAAAGTGACTGTAATATAGAAATTCAATATTCTACAGCCAAACTGGTGGTGAAACTCTCTTGAATTAACAAAGCTGGCCTTCTGCTCTTTAAACAACACAAATACAGTCCATCATCAAACCATTCCTAGAAGTTTTTCTAGCTTTGTAGTTGCAACCAGAATGTGGACTCTTCAGACTTAACTTCTGAGAACTTAAGGGTCACCTCCACACTACTTCGGCAGAGTACCTAATCTTTAACAATTTTACATTTGCAGCTCTCCACCATATCAGCATGTCCTTATGATATGGTAGAGCATCCATGCAAAGACGACATCAATGAAGTCGCACCACGTCATGGAGCATTCCTTATTTGATCAAAAGTTAGGGGATAAACCCCCTAACATAATTCTCCAGGTCATCAATCCAGCCAATGGATCGGGCAACTTCTCTTAATTTGCCACAAGTATAAAACCAGCACAAGCCTGTAAGATCATGAGTGAAGAGGTACTGAGAGGGAATATGAAGCCTGAAAGGATCATGAGTCATGATCATTAAAGGCAGGCCAGCAACAGCTCCCCAGCAAGGATGTACTGTGGGGATAAGCATCCTGATCGACAGCCCAGACCTCCTAGACTTCTGTCCTTGGAGCTGATGACTGTCACTGAGCATGTTCCCAAGAGCTAAGTAGAAGGCGGACTTTAGAAACAGTCAGTCAGTAGGTATATTGTGACCTCTTCCTATCAACTACTACAAGGGCATTGTGACTATCTGGTATTGGATGATCATCTGGTAGTATCTGGGTTAGACGAAGTTTGCTAAGCGGACATTTTACCAAACCTGTATTCCTAAGCCTCAATGTAGCCAGTATTTCCTGGTACACAGGTAGGTCTGTCAGTGGTCAAACAAGACATTGCTTCTGGCAGCTAGGACCAAGGACCAGGCCAGTTCCCAAAAAGCTACAAGTCGGCATCTAGTGAAATTATTCTCTGCAGAAGAACCCATAATTCAGAGAACTGGTTGATTTAATGAAAGGCAAACAGAAAATAAAAACGCAATATCAGAAAGAGGATGAACCAAGTTCTCCTTAATTTTGAGGATAAAATTCTTACCTGTTTGATAGCTGTGACAGCAATGACAAAGAATAAAGGAAGTCCACTTGTGATTGGACTTGTGGGTGTATCAATAATCAACTGCAATTAAAACGAGATTAGACAGTTAATTTCCAAATATCAGACTGGTGACTGATTCTTCATCAGCATCCTAATAAATCACAATAGCACTTACTTTTGGTTTTTCAACATATTTTTAAAAAGTTTTGTGGTTTTTAATTTTAATTACCTCCCTGTCAGACACGGAGGACAAATTACTATTCCAGCTATACAGACGCAACAGCTGAAGGAGAGAGAGGTTAAGCGACTTGCTTGAGACAGGATAGCTGGTTAACTGAAAGGCAATATTAGTCCGTCCAGGGCTTTCAACTCCTACAAGTCTGGGAACATCAGAATGCTGATTCTGTGTTAATGAAAATATTTAGAAAACATCTAAGAGCTTTAGGAAAATACAAGTGCTTTCTCGACATTACTCTTAATCAAGGTGCAAAAAGTTGATCAACCAGCTAAGATGGTTTTGAGACCCTGGAGTTGCTTTGGCTTTCTTTGGAGTACGTGCTCATATTCTAGAAGATTCTAATCATATCCAGGCACGGAACCACTTAGTTTTTTCAGTGTTTATCTACATGATAAAATAATTCTTGCCCTTCCCTTCAGTGCTCAAGGACCAACGGTGAGAGAAATAAGCATCACTGCCTTTCACCCCTCAGAAGACAAAGGGTATATGATCACTGAAAAGTAAGCTTACTGGGTATGGTTAGCCTGAAAGGCAAACCTATTATAAGGGCCTTGCAGTACCGTACCATCTGCTCATGAGAAAATTAAGAAGCTGTTCTCTTACTGCAATGGACTGGGGAGCAGTCTTTTTCCTTATTAAGTAAGCAATAAGGCAGTTCCTGAAGGGTAAGATACTTATTCATTGTTATATATTTGATTTGGTGACAGAAAGTAAATGGACTTACCTGTACCAGAAAGATGATAAGAAAATAAAAATTAGCTATTCTTCTGAACTGCTCAAATAAATTCTTGGGTATGAAATTCCAAAATGTGTACTGTACAAAGGAAAAAACAAAGGGATCAATTTTCTTTCTTTTCTTGGCATATGATCAGATATCTGTTTTTAAAAATTTTTTTTTGGGTCTGTGTTCTCTTCTGCAACATGGCTAATGTGAAAATGTGTTTTGTATGATTACACATGTATAATTTATATCAAATTGCTTGCCTTTTCAAGGAGTGGGGAGGGAAGGAAGAGAATTTGGAACTAAAAAACAAATGTTAAAAATTGTTTTTACATGTAAATTAAAAAAAATAAAAATATTTTCAAAAATAAAATGTATTTTAAAATTTTGATGAGCTTAAAATTAAAAATATTTTTTTTTTAATTTTTCACTCATACCTGCAGGGATCTTATCTTCTAACAAAAGACAAGCAAAACAAGCTAGCAGCATAGTGAAGTCTAAAATGCAGGCTTCATTTCCCACCTCTAGACTACCACCTTTCCGTATGGAGGTATCCTCCATCATCAATCTTTTGAAGTCACGATTGGTCACCGAAAATGTTTTATTTTATATCGTATTTCACTTCAAGTAGTATTACTTTGTGGTGTGCCGAACAGCAAGAATTAAGAGTTAAAAGAATCTTTCTGGAGCTAAAATTACTAATGAAAGGCAGCATGGAGTAACAGGTTGGACATGGGACAAACCTTGGTTCAAATTTTTCTCTGACCCTTACTAACTGTGTGCTCACAGGCAAGCTACTTATCTTTTCTAAGCCTCACTTTCCTCATTTGTACTATGGAGAAAATAATATCTGCACTGCTTGTCTCTCAAATTTGTTTTGTGGATTAAATGAAATAATGTAAGTAAAAACTACTATATAAATACCAGTTATCAATTGAAAAGTAATATACTCATTGAGCTTTTGTCAATTTGTTCAAACAGATAGAAGAATTAATTGTTATAATTAAAATCTTGAGAACTTAAGTGGAAATTCGTGGGACTGTAGAAATTCAAAAGACATTAATTAAATACTATTATGTTTAAAAAAAAACAACCTAAGGACACAACAAAAACTGAAATGCTCAATGTACTCAAGTAGCTCAAAGTCTGGGAAGGAGAGTAGACAAAAGACACAACAGTTAAGGATGACAGGAGGCAGGGCATGAGAGACAAAGGAGAGTTCCCCATACTTCACTGTAGAAAGAATTTGAAATATTAAATTCTATCTAAACAAAACTAGCTCAAGGTAACTAGAATAAGATGAACTGATGGCTGTAATTCTGAACATAAAATAGTATTATAAATTATAAAGTTATATAATTAAGAATCCCAGAACACGCAGAATAGTTACTTCTACTTTATCATATATAATAAAAGGATTTTTTTGAGAGAAATTCAAGAGGCAAGACAAAATTTCTACCTTAGTCTGAAAACTGTTTCCAAACAACATGAGTGAAACAGACTTCTTACCCAAAAAGTTCCTTAACCAGAACATCTTTCAGAGTAACTCAAGAACCTAACCGGCTCCCATATTTTTATAAACATGTACATTTACTGAATTCTTACTTCCAAAGCAAAAGACTAGTCTAAAAAATTAATAGATGAATAATAGTTTTTTTAAAAATCCATTTGATGAACATCATAGTGGAGATTATTATTTCGAGGAAAACTAAAACAGGGTTTTGCTTCAAATCTTTACCAACTAAGGAATATAACACTTCCCCCTCAACACTTAATCACCATATAACTCATTAAATAATTAAAATGACTTCAAACCCACTTATGAATCACTATTTCTTTTCTCAAACAGAAGTCTCTTTTCCTGTAAGCATTTGCTTGTATCTATCTTTACGTAAAAATCCCTTTTCTTCCAGCCATAAATGAAACACCAGTCATCAGCGATATAATCTATTAATAATTTAAGAAGTATAACACAACGATTTGACTGCTAATAATGTTTTAGCTTTGAAGAAGATCACAGCTAGTCACCCACCACTCACCATCACTGTTATTCTTGACTTTACTTCTAAAATACAGTCCTATCATGTTGCCCAAAATTACAGCTGAAGTTCTTGGAAAAGCCTCTTCTTATTTATTTGCAACAGAAAGGTTAAACTCCGTTCTTTGAAGGAATAAGTTCTTTTTCTCTGCCCCTGAAATATCTTTGCCAAGAAAACCCCAAGTGGGGTCACAGAGCTTAAGACACCACAGAAACAAGTCAACAACACGTTGCGAAGATAGAATCTTCATGCCCACTAACCACAAATCCTGGAAGACTGTATAATTACTGTGGAGACTGTTAATACGATTCCTCCACAAACATCCTATTCTGATGCCTAATCCAGATGTGGAACTTGACCTGGATCATTGGGAAATACAAGTTCTCCTGGATGCTGCTTCAGCTTCAGGCAACGTGTCAGGACCAGCCTCATTAAGCTGGGAATTAAGGCTTGTGACTAAAAGGTTAGTCACCAGGGCTGACTTATTTTTTGCCCTCAGTAACTCATAAAGACAGTCTCTACTGCCTAGCTGGGCTACAATATTCATGGCTGCAGGGAATGATGAAGTCACAATTATCTTGACATATTGCAACTGATCAAAAAAGGAAAATGATATTTAATTCTCCATGGTGAATTGAGAAGAAAACACAAGAACCCTATGAATTTCAGACTAGACTATTAACCCAAGTAGACTTATGCATGTCAGGCTGCACAAGCAAAACTAAAAATGACACAGGCTTTCTATTCCGAATGTCTGAACGAGCAATACGATACAGAGGACCAATCATGCATTTTTGATTTTTTTTGGAAAACGGAGCAATTTAAACAGTCCAGCTTCTAGTCAAACAGTACAGCATACAGTTGTGCTAATTTTCTAGCTACTGCCAACTTAAGCCTTAAAATATTTAATCTCTGAAATCTCAGATTGTCCAAAATAGTAGAATGGCATAAAGAGGTTTGCTGGTAATAATGAAGCAGGGAAATCTAAAGGGTCTGCTGCTTTCTTATATTGTGTGTTGACACATTTAATATTTTGCCTTGATTTAATGTTGGGGAAAAAAGGCAACTCACCCTCACCCCCAAAATTTTTTACATATATTATCTTTATCTTTAATCCTGGTCATGAGAAAAATTCAATAATATTAGAATAGCTGACCCACTTTTATCAGGTAAATCAAATCTCAAGTTTTATATAATTTAATTGGTGTGTCATTTATAAACAAAAACACCCAGAATAGCATAATTTGATTTGCCTTTGGACCATCCTTCATTCCTCACTCGATCACACACACACACACACACACACACACACACACACACACACACTCTCTCTCTCTCTCTCTCTCTGTCTCTCTTTCTCTCTCTCTCTTCTGTTTAGTCATTTTCAGTTGCACCAGACTCTTCATGACCCCATTTGGGATTTTTATGGCAAAGACACAGGAGTGGTTTGCCATTTCCTTCTCCAGCCCATCATAGAGAGAAGAAAACTGAGGTAAACAGTTTTTAGTTAGACCAGAGTCACACAGTTTGTAAATGATTGAGACCGGACTTCAACTCAGGAAGAGGAATCTTTCTGACTCCAGGCTTGGCCCTCTGTGCTCTATGGTGCTCCTCAGCTGCCTCTCATGTAGTCCCACTGCCCCATTTCTAATCTGTTGTCAAGGCTACTGCTTTTATCTCTGTAACAGCCTCTGTCCTCCAACACTGCCACCCTCCTTGTGCGGGTCCTCCCTCACCAACTCCTGTCTGGATGACTGCAACAGCAGGAGGGTTGCTCTCTCCCCACCCCAGCCCATCCCCTCAGCTCCCAAAGTGATCACCCTAAGGCACAAGCCTGATGACAGACATCACCCCTACATTCAATAAATTCCAGGGCTTCTCCAGAATCCTCACCAGGATAAAATATAAAATCCTTCATCTGACATTCAAAACTTCTCACAACCTGGGCCCCTCCTATCTTTCCAGTCTTCTACTTTACTGATGTACTCTGGATTCAGGGACACTGGACGCTCCGTCTTCTAACTTGAGGCACTGCTTGACATCCACGCCTGGAACCATCTCCCTCTTCAACTGCGCTTCCTGACCTGCAGGTCTTCCTCCAAGATGCAGCCCAAATCCTACCTTTTACAGAAAGCCTTTCTGGTCCCCCTTCTCTGCTTGATTAGCTTCCATTAATCCTGTACAGAACTTAATTTGGACGGACTTGTTTGCCTGTTGTCTTTCTCATTAGACTGTGAACTCCTGGAGAGCAAGCCCTGCCTTTCACCTTGCTCCGCATCTTCACAGCTTAGGATAGTGCTTGGCACATTATTCAATGTTTTTTGACTTACTGACAACTATAGCTGAATAGTATTGAGACTGCACTCTTCTTGGAGGGTTAGCAAAAAGTAATTCTTATCAATAACAGCTGTAAAGAAAATGCCCAACAATTATTTATTTATAAATGGATTCCCTATTCCGAAAAATATCCTAGAAACTAATCATTGCTTTATTTACAAATATATAAATTCGGATATAAGTGTGATTTCATTTTCATTTGTGGAGAGAAAAACTGGTAGAAGGCACAGACACTATGCCAAGAGCCTAACAAAGTTACATTTTAAAAAATGTATAGATTTAAGATATAAAAGAAGAAAATAAATGATCTATATTCTGGTAACTAATTCCTTCTTCTACACCTCAAGCTCTGCTTCCTCACTTCCTTTATTATCTCACCTCTATAGAATTCAAGGGGTAGCTAGGTGGCACAATGGAAGGAGTGCCAATGTGGAGGCAGGAAGATTTCTCTTCCTGTGTTTAAAATTTGGCCTCAGAAACTTCCTACCTGTGTGACCCTGGGTAAGTCACTTCAGCCTGTGTGCCTCAATTTTCTCATCTGTAAATTGAACTGGAGAAGGAAATGGCAAACTACTCCAGCATCTTTGCTGAGAAAACCCCAAACGGAGTCATTAAGAGTCAGATGCACTGTACAGCAAACACAACTCATTCTTTTTTAGGTTTTCCAGATCTGAATATTAACAAACAATATAGACAAACCTTCATTTTGGGGGGAAGAGAGAAGCTGGTGAAAAATTCCCTCTTCAAATGCAGATCAAGACCTCTTTGGTTCATAATCTTAAGAGATCTGCCTGGGGCATTGAAAGTTTAACAATATTGCCAAGCATTTATATAATACTTAACAATTTGCAAAGCAACTTAAAAATATTATCGCATTTTATCTTTACAACCACCCTGGGAGTACCATTATTATCCCCATTTTACAGATGAGGAAACTGAGGCAGATGGCGATTAAGTGACGTGCCCAGGATCACACAAAGCCAATATGTGGCAAAAACATAATTTGGCTTTGGCTCATCCTTACACCAAGACTGTCTCTCTAGTCATAGCAATAACAATGAAAACTTATTTTAGACAAGAAAAAATAAATCAAAGGGCAAGGAGAAAACTAAATGATTACTTTTTGCAAATGATATGTATGATGGTTTACTTAGAGAATCATAGGGGTTCAACTAAAAACCTAACTGAAACCATGAACAACATCTACAAAATTATAGGATAGAAAAAAACATCAGCACTTCTGCAAAGCAGAAAAAATCTAGCAGGAAGAAATATAAAGAAGAATTGAATTTTATTTTTATCCTTTTTATTAAAATAACTACAGATACTATAGAATACTTGATAATATCTACTAAGATACTACGAGAACAATAAAACACTCTTTACGCAAATATAGACATATCTAAATAAGGAGAGAAACATCAATTGTTCAAGGGTAGGCTGAGCCCATATAATAAAAAAATTACAATACTACTTAAATCACACATGCCTGGAAATTTGTTTTCTTACTTTTTTCAATGGAAGGCGGGGAGGTAAAAGGGAGAGAATTAGGTGCTGAAAATATAATAAAATTGAATTAAAAAAACATTTATGACTTGATAATATGATGCTAATAAGGAACAACTTGAAGAATTTTAAGAACTAAGAAAAGGATATGTTTTGCTATGAAGGTTCAATCTGATATTTTGTCATTTCTATTTGAGATATATACTTCAAAATTAATAATTAGTTTGAACCTGTATTTCATTAGTGTAGAAAAACCCCAGCAAAGAATCTTACCATACCAATAAGGATCCTCAATTTTTCTGTAACATCATCTTAGAGAATTGTCTGGGAGACACCCTGAGAAGTTCAATAACTTGTCCAAGGTCACACAACCAGTATACACCCAAGGCAAACCTTGAACAGCTCTTTCTGACTCCAAGGACAACTGTCATATTCTCTATGCTAGGATGCCTCCACCTCTTCAAAACATATCATATGACATGCAGTTTTCAATTTCTCCTGATCCTGTTCATACCTTTAAATAAAAATAAACTTCCTAAAAAAAGAGCAAGGGGTTGGGAAGCAAACAGAGAGAGAAGAAAGTGGAATTCTGAATTGCATGAAAATTTTTTCAAAGGATATGGTTTTTAGGCATAATTTAAGATAACGGAGATTTTAAATGAACAAAACGAAACCAAGGCTGCTCCAAATATTGATAGGTCTCTTACACAGGGATGGCTATGTATCCCTCCCTGTCCCTCTTTCTTGCCCTACTCAACCTATTCGGGTTGAGACCTGAATAACCAGTTTGTCCACGTTAGTGACCAGAGAGAGGTTTCCTATCCCCACCCAACAGTGACTGCCTAGTGAACTGAGGCTTGGTCTGGAGACTTGGGATGACTGTGGCACCAGCTGGGTGACCTTAAATTTTTCCATCTGTAAGGTGAGGAGGGAAATTACAGCCCATTTCTAATGCTCCTTTCAGTTCCAAATCTATGAAATCATCTAAGTTTAGCTACAGTATTTGCCAAATAAATTTTTGTGGGCTAGGAACTTTGAGAAAGTAATAATCACTGTTTTATGGGGAAATGGCAACTTGGGGGTTACAAGCATACAACTATGTAATACCTGAGATGAACTCTCTGGAAATAAGAAACAGAAAGAAACATAGTTAAATAACTTTTCTTTGAGAAATAATCCTGGCAACCACAATTTTTTAAAAGAAAATGTCAGTGGTATAATCTAGTGGTATAATTAAGGGGTAGGATGGAAAGTAAGTAGATAGCTATCTTGTCCCTTCACACTTGAATCTCTCTGGTTCTTGGTTTTTTCATTTATAAATTGGGAGAGTTGACCAAGGTGGTTTCTAAGGCCTTCTAGTTCTATACCTATAATCTTCTAACCACCACAGATGATTCGGTAACTTTCTCATCCCATAGACAGAATGTTTACAAACCTCGGATATAGCAAGAATTAACTTTCTACCTAAGCAATAACAGTTAACATTTATATAGCATTTACTAACTGTGCCAGGTATTGGGCCAAGCATTTCAAAATTATTAGGGCATTTGAGTCTCACAATAACCCTGGTGCTATTATTATCACCCCCATTTTATAGATGAGGAAACTGAGGCAAACTGAAGTAAAATGACTTGCCCAGGGCCTCACAGCTAATAAGCGTCCGAGGCCAGTTTAAACACAGGTCTTTCTGTGTCCAGGTCCAGCACTCCAACACCAGCAAGCTGCCAATGAATACTTAAGATACAGGGAAATTTAAGAGGTTGTTTGGTTTTGGGGGGGTTTTTTGGGAGGAGGAGGAATTAATGTATATAAATCATGTTCATAAATTATTGAGTGGCAATTAAGTTCCTCTTGAATGGGGTTGGCTAGGTAGCACCATGTCTTAAGTCAGTAGACTCATGTTCCTGAGTTCAAATCTGGCCTCAGGCACTTATAGAGAAGGAAACAGCAAACTGCTTGGGTGTATGATTTCTGGGAGCAGTTCCCTAAGCTCTTCAATCTCTCCTTCTCAAAAGTACCTCAGCTTCCTTTATCCTTTCATTCAGCACGGCCAGCCTCTTCTCAATGATGAACTGAGACCCAGTCCCACTGTAACGGCTATGTAAAAGGAGGCCACATCCAGCTGGTAATAGGCCTCTGCCAGCAGCTCGTCTTGGGTCTCTAAGCAGTCTTCCCTTCCTCCTTTCCCAGTCTCTCATTTACATACATTCAGGCACATATGTCTCTAGATGCCTGTTGTATATACAGGAGACACTTAATACATGTTTACTGAAGTGGAAGACTTCAACTGACGGAGGGTGTGGTATGAATTTAATGAGAAATGAATGTGTTGTAAAAAATAAAGACATAAAAAAACTTTTAAAAATCAAATTAACCACTTTTCAAGAGGATTTAAGGTTCTTACTATTCCAAGAAATCCTACTGTGTATTCTCTCACAAAAGAGTTATCTTTTTAATAATTCTAGATTTACTAAGCCCAAGGGTAACTGAGGCAGTAAACAAAAGATTCCCTAACCGCCCCGACGCACATCCAGTTTTCAATCTTTCCAAGGACTTTTACTGGCAGGAACGTGATTACCTGCATAATTTTAAAATGTATAGGTCATCATTCACTTGGATCTCTCACTGCACCATTCAAAGTATCCTTGAACTGTGATTACAACTCCATCCTCGAATCTAAAGCAGAGATGAAAGTCTTTTGTGTACTCTGCCCCACTCCTTAACCCCTCTCAAGTGAAAAGGCTCTCAGGACTCAATGATACTCTACACATTCTCTAAAAGTCAGAATATTTAACCAGTCTATTTTTTTTTTAAGTACAAAGACTTCAAATTTATTAGTTCCTGTTCTTGAGTTTCCTGATAAAATTAGCTTGATAAAGCATAAAGCTTTCTTGAATTTTCCCTGGCAACTTAAACAGTTCTTTGGGACAAAATCCTATTTTTATAATGCTCCCCTGTGCAGTCTGCCTTCTACTGATGTCAAAGAAATCACTGGCATTCTCTAGGATTAGAGAGGTCCTAAAGATTTCCCTACGGGAGGAACCATGAGAATTGTGGTAGAGTCCCATAAGTCTCTGGTTTATTGAACCTAGCTATACCTTTTTCTAAAAGGGTCATTTCTGTTCTAGACATGCCTAGGCTTCCTGTTTAGTACTCTACTATGAGATTTTTTTTTTCTTGGACATTCCTCCCATCCTACCACTCCCCTTACCGCACACAATTTGGTAATTTTCTTTCCAGAAATGGCCAATTTCACAACTAACGAATACTAATGACAGACCTCAGAACCTCCTGAGCAAAACCCAACTCCCACTCCCCCTTTAATAAAACACTTGGTTCCCCTCAGTTGTCTTGCAAACCCCGACCAAACTAGGACAAATATCAGGAAACTAGCGTAAAATGGGTGCTGACTCCAGAGGGAGCCTTTCATATGGCTACCATGTCCTCATCCTCCTCTTACCACATGACCCAAGATCATGCCACCTAGCTGGCATCCTAATGCTTCAGAGATCCAACTGAACTCTTGTCTCTTCAGAGACTGTAATCTAGACATCATCTTGTCACACACACTCTCTCACTCCCTTGTTCTCCTCACAGGGCCTCAGGTTAAGCACATTCCTTGTTGCGATTTAAAATACAGTAAACACTTACTGCTTTCATCATCATTAGCCACTTTGCTTGTTTGGAAACCCAGATCCCTGAAAAAGCAGCTTCAAAGGACTGAGATAAATTGGGAGGCATATTCTGAGAAAAAAGGGAAGGGTGCCATCAGATGTCTGTGTGAAAACAGGGAAAAATGAGGAGCAACTGCTTTTGGACATGTCAGATTAGAAAGACAGAAAAAGAAGAAACGGTCTCAAGAAACTGAATCAGGTG
Organism: Bettongia penicillata ogilbyi; assembly: GCA_023548195.1. Lineage (NCBI taxonomy): Eukaryota > Metazoa > Chordata > Mammalia > Diprotodontia > Potoroidae > Bettongia > Bettongia penicillata. Next base: position 929,150 of record JAJHZJ010000084.1, on the reverse strand, counting down.
ACAAGGTTTAGGAACCATTCATTCCAGTGCATCTTCCTCCCATCCCCTTGATAGCTACATTTTTTCCCCCTGTAGGGCCAACACTTTCCACCTTTACTGCAATCGGAAAATTGCAGAATAATTTTCAATATAAAACAAAATATTTCTGTTACAAAATCGTTTACCAAGCATAATATTTTTGAAGTGTCAGAGGGGAAAAAAATAATTCAATAAATATTGATTATTGAAATCTCCATTCCACAGACAGTATCTATTTTTCATCTTATCACTTTACCTTTATTATAAAGCTGCTAAAACCAAACTATTTACAAGTTATTTTACTACTGGTAAAGCATGTTACCCACCTCCTAGGAGGGTGAAGGACTCAAGACGCACAGTAAGGTAAACATTTTGGGACATGATCCACATGGGAATTTGTTTTGCTTGATTACACATATGTGTTACAAGGGACTTTCTTCCTCTCTTAGTTTTTTGGGGGAAGAGGTGGGATGGAGAGAAAATAAGTGCTTTCTAATTGAAAAAAAAAAGTTAAAAAATAATAAAGGTGTATATTAACAGTAAAACTTACCTTGGAAGACACTATTCTATTATCTGGGTATTTCTGTGGAATGTACGCTTCAGCGCCTGGAGGGGGTTCCTTGTGTCCGACGTAGATGGTCCGACTGTCAACCCAATTCTCTTCTCCAGTACACTGTAAACAAAGATGGACATCAACAAATATAAGAGCAGACAGACAGGCAAGTCCTGTCTTTCTTTCATTACAATTTTTATTCTTACCAGTCACAATTCTAATGTTTTTTTGGTTGATTGGGACACTGGCAGAAAGATATCAACCATTCACTTATGTAGCTACCCTAAAGAGGAAAAGAAGGGGAAAATGCAGCTGCTTGAGATGGAACCCTTGGAATCCTTAAGAGAAGAACTACTTTTGATTATTACCCAGCAATCAAATTTTAGTTTCTTCAAATCACTAACTGACCTCTTCAATAGGACATGAAAAAAACTCCCCACAAATATATCAGAGTAAGCAGTGAAAACTCCTTTTCACAGCTGACAATTCAGTTTCCCCATTAACTAGCATGGCAACATTATTTTGCACATACGTCTCAAAGAACCAGTTTCTTTTGAAATGGAATGCAATAGCAAAACCTTACAACTTATACAAAGAAAATAGAGATCATTAGCAGCTCTGACATTCTATGAATCTCTGATAAAAGTCTTAAGAGAATAATGATGAAGCCACTGGCTAAAACGGGTGTAGGAATTATCATTAGATTTCCATTAACTATGCTATCTTGTGACTTCCAAAAATAAACTAGGAATCACTCTGCTCCTCTCAAAGCTAACCGCAACCATAGCAAAAGCCCTGAGCTCACAGATTCCTCATCTCAGTAGGATCTGAATGTCCAATGTAGAAGAAGGTAGAGAATGAATTTCAGTGAAAAAAAACCACTTTGGTAAAAAACAGCTTTTGACTTGAAAAGCACATATAACACTGTTTTATTAATTCCTTAAAAAGAACCATAACCTATTATCCATACACGAAGATATGGTACAAACTAAATTTTTGCTGCTGAGTTGTGTCCGACTCTGGGATTTTCTTGGCAAGAATCCTGGAATGCTCTGTCATTTCCTTCCCCAAAGTTCATAAAATAGAACACTGACTGTTAAAGTTGGAAGCAACCTAAGAGATCATCTGGTCATAACAAAGTCCATAAGAATATTATAAACAAGGTTATGCATGTTTTGAGAAAGGAAAGGCCATTTGACCTGACTGGGCATTAGAAAGTATTCAGCGATGTCCTGGAAGAGGAGATGATGGAGCTGTTGGCAGCAGAACAGGAGGACATGTTAAACTTAAGAAACAGAAGTAGCAAAGGTGCAGAAGTGAGAAATCTCTGTATGCATGGGACAAGCATTCAACAAGCAGTCTAGTTTGACTGGTTTATAGAACTTCTTAGGGAGTCTAGGAAGATAAGCTGGCTGTAAACCATGGAAGATACTGAATGGCTGGCTGAGAAGTTGGGGCTTTATCGTATAAGCAATAGGGCATCTCACCAAAGAGTTCTGAAAAAGACTGATGTAAATAGATTTACGCATAAGGCATTTATATGGCAGTGGAGGAAAGATGGAGAGAGGTTGGAATGGAAGAGAAAAGATCAATATTATACAACATACAGAAACTGAGACATAGGAGAAGTGTCTTCTCCAAGATCACAAAGAAAAATTAATGGTGGGTGACCAGGTCTCCTGAGGACTTCCATATCTATTCTTTCTACTACACCATTTTGTGTTCAAGGAAACATAAATTTCCATTTCTGCTCTTTCAAATGATAGAAAAATGCATTTTCTTGCCTTTTAAGTGTTATTGGCACAAGATTCACAAATACAGAGATACTCTGAAATCTCTTCATCTCCTATCATGCATGAAACTGCCACTCAGCAGGTCCGACCTTCAGCTGAATCTAAAGTTTGATGCCCCTTTGCCAAAAGCTTTACCATTTCCCCATTACTTAAAAAGCCTGCTGCAAAAATTATATAATCCTATAATGTCTTCTCATTACATGTGGCCAAGAAGGATTTGGAGGATTATGGACTAGATCAGTCTGTTACAGGTTACATGACCCCAGCAGTCGCCAGTCAGTAATGTTATGTTAATTTTGTAAAAATTATCCAGGTTCCATTACCTATTTTCTTGTATCTGTGCTGCCCGTCTGCAGTGATCGCTATACCATGAGTGGTGGTACACAAGAAATATCAAACAAGAGTGTTAATAATTAATCAGGTGTTATATCTTCCTGGGGATTATAAAGCTGAACTTTCTTTATACCAACATCTAGATTCCTTGCTTCATTATCAAGAGTAACAGTCCAAAACAGACAAAATAAAAATGGACCCGTAATATGGGCGTGTTTCACATCAATGGAAAACCAATCAAACTACATGTTTTCAATATGAGGGGCTGCTGGACTGCTCTCAGTTGGAATTTCTGCTTCTAAAATGAACATTCAGTCAGTTTCCAATGGCATGATAGAACTATACTTGATAGGATGTTAATGGGTCCACCATTACTATGTCCATTCCTGACTTCAAAACCCTATTACTCTACAAGCTGGCTCTAGCAATGTAATCACTCTGACAAACCAGAGAGAATTTCTGTGTGCTTGGATATATATTATGACCTGCTTATTAGCCAACTGTGTACATGTCAGAACCTCCACTACTAGAGTATAAGCTTCTTAAAAGCTGCATATCCTTTTTTATTTCTCTACAATTCCTGGTAGAATATCTTTATAGAGTAGAAATCTAATAAATATTTATCAACTGAATGAATTTAATCCAAGACAAATATCTGTTAAATGCAAGACTAAAAGTGGAGAATACATTTTTGACAGTGTGGAGAGGTTGTGATTTTATCTTGTGTTAGACAGGGAATGCCTACCAAAGAAACCCCTTGCCTGCTCTAATGCAAATCTGCACCTTCTCCACAACCAGTTGCCTGGGGGTACTGAGAGGTTAAATGATTTAACCAGTCCTATAGCCTTGTATCAGTGTCAGAGGCAGAGCTTAAACCTGGGTCTTCCCAAGTCTGAGGCTGGCTCTCCATGGTATGCTGTCATTATACAGATAAAGATTACATGAATTATCAATGACTATATTTTAAAAAATGATTGCTGCTATATTATTAGTGTTCATCTATATTTCTGATAGCTACTGTACAATGTTCTCCACCAGAGTGTGTGTGTGTGTGTGTGTGTGTGTGTGTGTGTGTGTGTGTGTGTGTGTGTGTAAACATCACATCTCCATTTCTTTGCCTTTGGGGATTCACCAGTCCAATTTCTTACCTTTGCTGACATAATATTTATTGAGTGGTCCTCACACTTTTCTTCAAGGCAACATCAAAAACATTTCTATACACATCAAAGGCAAAACACATCTTGACTTCCTTTTTTTTCTTTGTCTGATACAAAGCCAAGCTGATGGTATAATACTCTTCTCCTCACAATCCTGGGCCCATTTTAAAGAAAATATTATGATTTTGGTAAAAGTAATCCACAATGGAGGGGGCAAATCTCAGTGGCTCTTGCAATTTATTTTTGTGACAGTTTTTTCCTCCTAAGCTTTAAAGAAAGCCGTTAGTTAAAGGGTCTCAAATCTGTGCCTACGATTCTGTTCCCTAGTGGCTGGTGTTGGATGGTGCTATCTTGACTAGGTGCATGTTTTTTCCTCCTGTAACTATGTTAGTCTTATAGCAAGAGTAATGTCTATCTATAGAAGGCCACAGTAAAAATAAATTTTCAAAAGAATAAAATTTAAGGCCAGTTCATCTAACTCAAAAGTCCAATACAAATATCTGTCTACTATCAAAATCTCCAAATTCAATTCAGTAAATAATTTTCAAACATTACTATATGGAAGTAAGAAGTAATTCAATAGAGAAGGTGCTATTTCAATGAACATCAATGCAAATCACTATTCTGATCTAGGATTCGATCAAAAACCAAATTTTATCCTGAGATGCATTGAGATTTCTAGTCATGAAATAAAAGCTGTACATACTGTTTAAGAAGCACAGGCCTTCCTATATCCTCTGAAGCATTAGAATACATAAGGCTGTGATATCCATACAGTACTGAATGAGATCACTGTGTATTTAGTATTCCACAAAAAAAAATTACAATTGGAAAGGACATGGCAGGCAGATGACATATGGGAACTCTGAAATGCTCTTTTCTACATGCCATATGGATGCAAATGTGGACAAAAAAGGATCTCGTGAAGGGTTCTTTGAACAAATGATTCCTTTTTTGTCCAAGAAGTAGTTGCTACACTTCACTGAAGAAATAACACCTGAATAATGGGGAAAAGGGTGAAGGAAACCAGCATGGTTTTTAACTATGAATTCTATTCCTTCTTCTCTATTCTTAATAAAGCCATTAAAAGTTACAACCAAAGAACTATAAAAAGCTATGTATCTTGTGTTTCTATTAATAGGTGAAAGCTCAAGAGACTGAAATTGAGTTTTGTGGGAACATAAGTTAAGACACATTTCAACTTTAGTTCTTCAGCTGCTGGCAATAGGAAATGTAGTCCAAAATGGGATTCCTTTAGCAAGAGAAAAAGAATTACATTTTATTGTAGTAATAACATCACTTAAAACTTTTCTACTTTTTCTAGCTTTCGAGAAATTAGAAACTAAAAAATAATTTTTTGTTGTGGTCAGATATAAGATCAAGAATCATGTGATTTTCTCTTTTGTTGTCAGTCTTTTTCCAGTTGTGTCCGACTCCTCATGACCCCATTTGGGATTTCCTTGGCAAAGATAATGGAGTGGTTTGCCATTTCCTTCTCCAGCTCATCTTACAGATGAGGAACTTAGTTAAACAAGGTGAAGTGACTTGCCCAGGATCACACAGCTAGAAAGTGTCTGAGGCCAGATCTGAACTCAAGACTATGAGTGTTCTATCCACTGTGCTGCCTAGCTGTCCTTGATTTTCTCGTTACATTCTTTTACAATCTCTGCTACCTCAATCTACATATGCAACAACTATGGGGGGGGGGAAGTAAATTAGAAATTAAACCTCTAAAAAAAACAGAAGTAGTACTTCAAATCATGGAAAGCCATTAATTTCCTAACAATGACAATCAAAAAGGCAACAGAGGAGTGTAAATAGTCTCCAGTACAATACTAATGATGACTTGTTCACAAGAAGTGGCCAGGTGAATATATAATCATTAAAGGAGGTGGGCAGATCATATAATGAAAGCGAGGGAGAGGAGATGGCCAGCCTGTAGGCTGCATTAGCACTAGCACTGAATGATAAAAGATGCACTGGAAGGCCTCTCCACAGAACTGGTGGATTACTGAGGATTTACGGAAGAAGTCACACCAGTTGAGAAAGTATGGGGTGAGCTGTGATATGCAGTAATGATATGGTAATACAACTACCAGTGAGACCAAGGATCCACCAAAAAATACTTACGTGCCAACAAAAGATGACGAAAGAGCAGACCAAACGTGGTCAGTTCCAAAGAATACATGACATCATAAAGTGATTATGTGAAATTTTTATGCTTGGCTCAAAGATGTCTACAGAAAGGGAGTGTGTACGCAAGAGTACGAGTGAGGAGATTTGTATTCTAGCCTCACCTATCCAACTATATGCTGTAACTTTGGGCAAACCAACAATCTCTCTGGATCTCAGCTTTCTGACCAGTAAAATTCAACAATCAGATACAACATTTTATCTTTTCTATTCTGAAACACTATGAATCTTTGTACTTCAGTCTATTAATTCAACAGTGTGATTTCCAAATTTCCAATGCTTTCTGAGATACTCTAAATTTCAACTATGGGGGACATTATTTGAGGTCAAATGATCTAAAAAAATTAAGTTATTATTAATTTTTTATTTTAATCACAAAAGAATCCCCTGAATCCAAAAGGTCAGTATTTTCTTTGGGAGGTTAACGCCTACATTCTTCAACAATTTCCTATGAACTCTATTAAATCATCAAACAGCAATCCAAGGATAGTATGAAGTCTCAGCCCAGAGTCTCCTAGAACTCTTTTAACTGATAGGGTCTCTCTAGAACTCTACTGGGCTTAGCCAGATTGGGGAACACAAGGCAGTCTTGTTAACCAAGCAGCTTCACAAATATTCAGGGCAGAGAAAAAATGGTCAACACTGTATTTGGACCAGTGGGGCATGACTGATGTTAGATGAAGACCAGCGCCAAGTACTCTGACAGGGTATTCTAAAGAGGAGAAATGGGAATCAGTGACAGATAAGAAGCAGAGGTTAAAAACGAACGAGCAACTATGTATGTGTGCGTTGTAAAAGGAAACTTTTGCCCCTCTCTCCAAAGAGGGTGTGGAGTACTATGTCATCAACATGAAATTACAAGGGTGAGAAATACCTGACTTATGGGTATACGGATATATAGAGACACACACACACCTGGAAATGGAGGAAAGGTGGTGTTTCTAGTTTAGTTCAATGTTCTTTGGGTAACTATATGTGAATAAAATTCTGCATTAAACATTTGTTATGAATAAACCCAAATATTTTGCCAGCATATATAAGAAATTTATGTTCAATTTGGAAATACATAGGCAGATGGGTTACTTTCCAGCAGAGTTGGCAATCAGCGAACTAACTCTTTAGCGTCAGCTGTAATCCTACCCTCGCTTCATTCTGTAACTGGAGTTCTTTAATATATAAATGTGTTCAGTTCAGCACATACTTAAATGTAACACTTGGCAGTGATCATAGAGCTTAAATAATTAAGCATACACACAAACCAAATTTCTCCATGATCAATAACACAAAGCAATGAACAGTATTAAAGTTAAGCATGGAACTAGCTGTTTGATAAGTTTAGGTAATTAATGCGATGAAAATACAGGCATTCATTCTAATATGTTTTAAATCTGCTTAGTAATTTGGAGGCTTTAAGACCTGTTGAGTTAAAAATATGCTAGTTTTATTTAACAGCAAGAAATCATTTAACTAACCAGAACACTATTTTCCATGTTCTCTTTCGGAACAAAATGAATAAGTTTTATAGCAAAGGACAGAAAAACTCTTGAAAATAAAAGTGGTGAGGTAATTTCTTAGTTTGGAGAGATAAGTTTTCCTTTTCCTGAATTATTAAATTTATTTTGTTTACTATGATCCCACAGGATCACACCCAGGGAGAAGCTACTTCTTGGGGAGCAATGGGATATTCCCTTTTTCCTCTTCTATACCAACTGCTGGAACTTTGGAGATAATGAGATCTTTGGTATTTTTGCACAAAACATAAAACCGCTTATCTTTGGTGAATTGAGACTTAAAGGAAAAGCAGAGGTTCTGGAGGAATAACTCGTGCCATGTGGATCACATTTCCTAAAAACTGCAGCAGACCCAAAGAGTAGTGAGCTCCTCATCAACACAGACCCTCAAACAAAATGCTAGGTGGCCGTGTCAGGAAGGCCACAAAAGCCATGCGGGGCTCAAGGTCAAACTAGATGAACTCTATGACTTGAGACCCTCCTTCTACTCTAACGTTCTGTCATTTTGCGAATATTTTTTCCATTTCGTTTTCCCAGCTCTTCCTCATAATGTGTAGACAATACGGATAAAGAAAAGAAGCATCTTTAATTCCATCACCTCCCTTACAAATAAAATCTCCAGTGCATATAAATGAGGAAACAAAGGGGCCAGAAGCAAACAGTGGCAGATCACTGTAACTCTGGGTGAAACTGCAGAATAGAGCTGCCTGAAAACCACAAGAGGAAGACATGTCATGCACTCCTTAATTATTGTTATTTCATGAAATTGAGGGAAAAGTCAATCTATTTCAGATGCACACGCCTGGTCATGCCGATGCTCGTAAAGCACACAAATCTTTGTGCCCAAGATAGTGTGTTTGCCTTCTGGGCAAGGGGAACTGGGCAACACATGACATTTGTTAAAGAAGCACTATAATGTGGTATCACACTCTAGAGGTCAGTGCCAATTACTACACAAGGCAAGTTTCCTTCCAATATTACTAAACCCCTATCCATTCAAGTACTACGGTACATTCCATTTCAAAATACACTCAATGTGAGGCTTTCAAGTGTGTGTAAAAGCATTTAGTTAAAAATTAATTCCTACTATTTCCTAGCATCTGAGAACAGGACTTCAACATACCCCCAAACCATGAATATATGATGAATTCCTTTAAATAGAACTTGAGATTCCCTATCTAATAAGAAAAAAGCTTACTCAAACTAGAAATATCACTAGAAGACTGCCTTTGAATTGCTATGAGTTAGCATTTTGTAAAATGGAGCTCAATAAACCACAATACCAGATAACGCTGGTCTTTTTCTTTAGTCACAATAATGGAGTAGGCAGACTAAGTGATTTTGTCCCTAATTACTAATTAATATGGTACAGAAAACAGGAAAGCAGCGGTATTCATTAGACAACAAAACGTTCTCCATTATTCTAATGAATTTACTCCTTTGGCTAATCCAAAGACTATAGAATGCATATACTCTTATTACCCTAATCCAATATCAATTAAGTAGTGAAAATAGCATCATGGTAGTGGAAAGAACAGTTTGCATACAATCATAAGCCCTGAGTTCAAATCTTATCTCTGCTACTTACAGCCTTGAACAACTAACTCGAGTTTCATCATCTGTAAAATTCAGGACCCAGATGAGGTCCTTCCCAATTCTACATATGTGATAAATATGATAAAAAGAGATGCAAAAACAGAAGGGAAGTAGGTTTTCATTTTTTAAAAAAAATAATTTCCCATTCCCTTATGAAATACTTCCTATATACAAAATATCACATGATCTCTTTTTTTTAATAAAAATTTATTTATTTAACTTTTTACATTCATTTTCACAAAATTTTGGGTTCCATATTTTTTCCCCTTTTCTCCCCTCCCCCACCCCAATACACCAAGCATTCTAATTTTCCCTATCACCAACCTGCCCTCTCTTCTGTCATCCCTCCCTTCTCTTGTCCCCATCTTCTCTTTTCTCCTGTAGGGCCAGATGACTTTCTATTCCCCATTACCTGTATTTCTTATTTCCTAGTAGCAACAACAATACTAAACAGTTGTTCCTAAAACTTTGAGTTCCAAATTCTCCCCATCCCTCCCTCCCCACCCATTCCCTTTGGGAAGGCAGACAATTCAATGTAGGCCATATCTGTGTAGTTTTGCAAATGACTTCCATAATAGTCGTGTTGTGTAAGACTAACTGTATTTCCCTCCATCCTATCCTGCCCCCCATTGTTTCTATTCTGTCTTTTGATCCTGTCCCTCCCCGAGTATTGACTTCAAATTGCTCCCTCCTCCCATTACCCTCCCTACCATCACACCCCCCTTGTTTATCTCCTTCTCCCCCACTTTCCTGTATTGTAAAATAGGTTTTCATACCAAAATGAGTGTGCATTTTATTCCTTCCTTTAGTTGAATGTGAAGAGGGTAAACTTCTTGTTTTTTTCTCAGCTCTCCTCTTTTTCCCTCCACTAAAAAGTCTCCTACTTGCCTCTGCAATGACATATAATTTACCCCATTCCATTTCACCCTCTTTCCTCCCACTACATTTCTCTCTCACCATTTACCTTAATTTCTTTTGAGATAAGGTCCCATCCTATTCAATTCACTCTGTGCTCTCTGTCTCTGTGTGTGTGCATGTGTATATGTGTGTGCATGCACATGTGTACATGTGTGTGTGTGGTCCCACTAACTACCCAGATACTGAAAAGTTTTAAGAGTTACAAATATTGTCTTTCCATGTAGGAATGTAAACAGTTCACTTTTGGTAAGTCCCTTAAGACTTCTCTTTGCTGTTTACTTTTTCATGCTTCTTCTCATTCTTGTGTTTGAAAGTCAGATTTTCTTTTCAGCTCTGGTCTTTTCATCAAGAATGCTTGAAAGTCCTCTGTTTCATTGAAAGACAGTGTTTTCCCCTGAAGTATTATACTCAGTTTTGCTGGGTAGGTGATTCTTGGTTTGAGTCCTAGTTCCTTTGACTTCGGGAATATCCTATTCCATGCCCTTCGATCCCTTAATGTAGAAGCTGCTAGATCTTGAGTTATCCTGATTGTATTTCCACAATACTGGAATTGTTTCTTTTTAGCTGCTTGCAATATTTTCTCCTTGACCTGGAAGTTCTCCAATTTGGCCACAATGTTCCTAGGAGTTTCTCTTTTTGGATCTCTTTCAGGTGGTGATCGATGGATTCTTTCAGTACTTATTTTGCCCTCTGGTTCTAGAATATCAGGGTAGTTTTCCTCGATAATTTCATGGAAGATGATGTCTAAGCTCTTTTTTTGATCATGACTTTCAGGTAGTCCCATAATTTTTAAATTGTCTCTCCTGGATCTATTTTCCAGGTCAGTTGTTTTTCCCATGAGATATTTCACATTCTTTTCCATTTTTTCATTCTTTTGGTTTTGTTTGGTGATTTCTTGGTTTCTCAGAAAGTCATTAGACTCCATCTGTTCCATTCTAATTTTGAGAGAACTATTTTTCTTCAGTGAGCTTTTGAACCTCTTTTTCCATTTGGCTAATTCTGCTTTTGAAAGCATTCTTCTCCTCATTGGCTTTTTGAACCTCTTTTGCCAATTGAGTGAGCCTATTTTTCAAGGTGTTATTTTCTTCAGCATTTTTTTGGGTCTCCTTTAGCAAGGTATTGACCCGTTTTTCATGCTTTTCTTGCATCTCTCTCATTTCTCTTCCCAGTTTTTCCTCCACCTGTCTAACTTGCTTTTCAAAATCCTTTTTGAGCTCTTCCAAGGCCTGAGCCCACCGGATATCCACCTCTGATGTCTGGGATACAGAGGCCCCAACCTCCACATCTTTCCCTGATGGTAAGAATAGTTTCTCGTCATCAGAATTGAAAGGTGGGAACATCTGCCCTCCCTCAAAGAGGCTCTCTATAGTCTTATTTTTCTTCCCTTTTCGGGGCATTTTCCCAGGCAGCTACTTGACTTCTGAGATTCCTCTCCACCCCTGCCTAGATCTGCCCAGCTAGTGCTTGGGGTCTGAGATTTAAATGCTGCTTCCCAGTCTCAGGGCTATCCGTGGTGGGAGCGGGTGCTATTCAATGTGAGCTTAAGTTCTGGTGCTGGGGTGGGGGCAGGGCTGCCTCCCAGGCTCAGTTCCCTCAGGGGCTTTATGCAGAGACCTTCAGTGATGGAGTGGGTGGGGGCAGGGCTGCCTCCCAGGTTCAGTTCCCTCAGGGGCTTTATGCAGAGACCTTCAGTAATGGAGCGGGTGGGGGCAGGGCCCTCTCTCAGGCTCAGTTCCCTCAGGGGGTTTATGCAGAGACTTTTGGTAATGGCCCTGAACTTTCGCCTGCTTGGGGAGTCCCGGACCCCCGCCACTGCCGCGGCTCCCTCTGCCACTGCCTCCCAAGGGGGCCCGAGTCACGGAGACACCCCGCTCCCCCCTCGGCCAGCCTAGTCGTCTCTCTCACCGACCTGCAGCGCCTGCGGGTGGAGGGACCCCTGCGGCCGCCGAAGGCTCCGTCCCTGAAGCCTGCTTGGATGATCCGCTCCCCCGGGGCTGTGTGGCCAGGGCGCGACGGACCCTGGGGACGGCTCTCCAGGGCTCTCTGGAACGGAAATTCCCTTCCCCGTGCTTCTGTGTACCCCGCAGTGCTCCAGAATTCATGGGGAGCTCTTCCCACAGGAAATACATGGGCTGTGGGTTCGGAGCTAGCACACATGAGTCTTTCTACTCTGCCATGTTGGCTCCACCCCCCAATATCACATGATTTCAAGGGGTAAAACTGCAAGCAGTTATAAGGTGGATTTTTAAAATGTAATGCTGGAATGGCAAGTATTTACCTGCTTCATCAAATAGCTTGAGTAAACATCTAGTTCTTTCATCCATGAAGCATACGGATATTTTCTCCATTAACCACTATTTCCCCACCCCACTCTTCTTTTGCTGGCATAACTTATTCTTAATTGAAATGGTAAAGAAATGCTAAAAAAATAGAAATGTGTGATTTTTATGTATCTTCTATCAGTGGGAACACACACACACACACACACACACCCTAGAATAGTCTATTTTTCAGAAAAGGACAATGCCAAACACGACCTAAACTGTCAAGATTCGATTTTTCATTTCTGTGATGCTCCACTGAAAACTCTGTTGATCTATATTATAAAGATGTCTGCTGTCATTTTTTCACACTAATTGTATGTTTAAGCTTTTAATATTTGGTATGATGCCACCGAGTAAAGATGGCCATATCTTAATCACCTGATCCAAATAACAAAGTTTGCCTAAGATTCATACGGGGCTTTCTGTGCAAATCTCATAGATGTAACTAATAATTTTCCAAACTACTAATTTTCCTTGTTATTAATCAAAAACTCTTAGCTGTAAAATAGTGAACATAAGCATTTTCTTTTCAAATATAATACTTTGGAGGGGTTTTTAACCAAAGAAAAACAATGCCAAGGTTCTCATGAGCTTTGCTCTTTTCCCTGCCCCACCTAACCCCTCCCCCTTTTAAATTCACACTCTGTCCAGCTTCTGGTTTTAGCAGTTACTATCTTCATCCGGCAGGGTGGTTCAGCATCAACAATGTCTGGGCTATTTATCTTAACGATCCCAATGGTATGTCTCTACTTCTTTACCAAAGGGATCTGCTACCTTTTCTGACTCTTAAAGTCTCCCCTCCTTTCCCAGAGCACTGCCCTATTATTATAGAATGTTTTAAAAAATAAGCTTCATATGGTTAGAACACCAATCTGGTTTGGTGGTTTTTCAGCTTCACAAGCTTACATCGCTCACCATTAGGAATGCTGTTGTAAACTCTTATTAATATGGTTGTTCAGACATCCCCAACTCTTCATGACCCCATCTGGGGTGTTCTTGGCAAAGATACTGGAATGGTTCTCCATTTTCTGCTCCAGCTCATTTTACAGATGAAAAAACCGAGGCAAACAGGGTTAAAGTGACTTGCCCAGGGTCATAAAGCTAGTAAAAAGTGGTGGAGGACAGAACTGAACTTACGAAGAGCCTCCCTGACTCTAAGCCCAATGCTTCATCCACTACACCACCTAACTGCTCTATTATTATCCTTACTTAAGCATGAAAACAATATAGTGACGTGCAGATTGGACTCCATCGAGGAATTTTCTTCTCTCCAGTCTTCCATGGTGGGGCTTTATAAATCAACTGTATAATGAACATTTTGCTGAAGAAGCTAAGAATAAGCAAGATTTCTATCTTTATCTTTCAAATAATTTTAATTGCTTTAGGTAGGGTTTGTTACTTAAATATATTACATTGTTAATCTTTTTTTTATTTTGGGGGAAAGAATCTCTTAATTTATTAACTGTACAAATCCAGATTTTCATATATTAATATTCCTTAAAACTCATATTGAAAATGTGCCAAGTTTCCAGAATCAATTACCTTTAGATCATATGGCTGCTATTCAGTCGTTTTTTAAGTTGGATCCAACTCTTCATGACTCCATTTGGGGCTTTCTTAGCCAAGATACTGGAGTGACTTGCCATTTCCTCCTCCAGGTAAGGAACTGAGGCAAACAGAGTTAAGTGACTTGCCCAGAGTCACCCAGCTAGTGTTTGAGGCCAGATCTGAACTAAAGGTCAGGCACTCTGTCCCTTGTGCCACCTATTACCATTCAGGATATGATGAAGTAGTTCATTCCTGGTTAACTTGTAGAGATTTCAAAACTACTGCCTGTTTGATGAGCAGTCATAATGAGGGGAAAACTGATCATTCTCAGGGTATGGTTCAGAACAGTAAAACACTGAATCAGATAACTCTGAAGCACCTTTCATCTCCAAAGGATAAAATCAAATCAACTCTGACATCATCTGGCTTCCAGTCAATCACTTTTGGAACCTTCCCAAAGTATTTATCACAAGTTGCAAGAGAGCTTTCATCTTTCTCTATAAAGGAATGTTCTTTTTTTCCCCAACATCCTTAGGGTAAATAAGGTATGTTAAAGTGGTATTCTCTATCACATCACCCCTAAGGTTCTATTTTTTATATCTGGCTCTTTTGGGGGTGGGGGAAGGGGAGCAAAAATACTCCTTCCTCCCATATAAAGCACTTTTGAATTGTAGGCAATGTTTCCTGATTTCTCCCAATTAGTGCTAAAGTGCTCTCACCCTAAACAATTAATTGTGAGCTGATTTTGTATACCAATATATAAAGAGAATGTGCCAAGCCTGGAGAGACTCATCTTCTCGAGTTCAAATCTGGCCTCAGATACTTCCTAGCTGTGTGACCCTGGTCAAGTCACCTACCCCAAAGTGCTTCATTTCCTCATCTGTAAAAGGAAATGGAAAACTATTACAGTATCTTTGCCAAGAAAACCCAAAGTGGGGTCATGAACAACCAGGGAATAACATACGTGTTGTCTCCTGCAACAGAGCATCAGTTCCCAGAAATCAGTAACTGTTTAATTTTTCTCTTTGTATTCTTAAATGCTTAGCACAGTACTATCTAAATAACAGGCCCTTACTGATTATAAACAGTGGAGGAATATCAAGGAAGAGAGCTTACAGCTTAGATTACCAAAATGATGATAAATACAGCCTAAAGCAAAGATTACAGTTAGATATTGTAACCTAGTCTTTTGTAAAATAATATAAACAACTCACTTCATAAAGAGCCACCAGCCTAAAGTCAACTTTTAATTATTTACAAATAGATAATCTATTGCTGAGAAAAGGTTGAGTTCCACAGGTTAAGAGCATTCATGGGCACATGTGCCTGACAGCATTATAGCCATACAAAAGTCATTCTAGATTATCTATCCTTTTTCTTCAGTACACCTCTTTTTTTTTCTAGAGTGTCAGAGCAGCAGACAAAATTCCACTTCTGGCAAACTTCAACATCTTATTTCTACCAAGTGAAAGTATAACCTTCCATCTACTTTGTTTTACACACACACACACACACACACACACACACACACACACACATGTATGCATGTGTGTATATCTATATATCCCTCCCCCCCATTTACATGGCATGGTGACATCAATGAGATATGGTCACTTAACAAATAATTTTTTCTTTCCCCCCATCAACCTTTTGAAATTGGTACTACAAATATTACTTATCCCCATTTTCCAGATGAAAAAGTTGAAGCCCAGGGCAGTTAAGTAATTTAGGGATAAAAGAGAAACACAGGCCTGTTGAATTAAGTTCAGGGTTCCTTCCACTATGTCAAACTATCTCTTATCCAGTGAGACAGCAAACGTGAGGGTAGAGGAAGCTTTACAATATGCCTAAAATCAAGTTTAGCTCATGTTAGGCACTTAATAGGAGTTTTAAATTTCAATTAGAGTACACAAAACATTATTATCTGGCTTGTATTTGGACATATGATTCTGCTTGAAATTGTTAGGCCCATTTTAATAGAGATGCTTCCTATAAATAACCATTTTTTCAATTGGCAGGCATTTAGCACTTAAGCAATCTCTTGTTTGGTGTCAGTTTACCTTTTTTGAAAGGTTCTTGGTCTGTGGATAAGAAAATGGTACAGTTCACAGATCTTTCTAAATATATCCCAGGCATTTTCTTGCTTATCTCAAACACAGTTTCAGTTGTGATGATTGTGTTGCCTTCGGTGTCTGTAGTCAGAATCACCCTATTTAGTTAATTCACATATGTAGGGCATCTCCAGTGGAGCCAGGACAAAGCATTTTTGCACCCTAGGCAATGTTTAAAACATGCCCCTATGGATTACTGTCTTTGAGTTTTTGCACGTGACTTGAAATCACAAGATAAATATCAGGACATAAAGGAATTTGCAATTTTCTGGTATGTGTGTAGCTATCGATAGACACACACACATATATATGTATATAATATCTATACATGTATATCTTCCCACATATATAACAGAAAACTCCAAATATACATGTGACAGATATATGTCTTTGTTACAAAGTAACATAAATATAAAGAGTCTTCAAAAGAAAAATTGTAATCAACAACCACATGAAAGTTGTATTGTTCAGTCATGTCTGACTCTTCATGACCTCATTTGGGGTTTTCTTGGCAAAGACACAGGAATGGATTGCCATTTACTTCTACAGCTCATTTTATAGACGAGGAAACTGAGGCAAACAGGGTTAAGTGCCTTACCCAAGGTCATACAGCTAGTAAGTATCTCAGGCCAGATTTGAACTCAGGGAGATAATCCACTGTACCACCTAGCTGCTCTCTGAAGAGTTGTACACCAAATCACAAACAGTAAGAAAAATGCAAATAAAAACAACTCAGGGGTTTCATACCTGGCAAATTGCTAAAGATGATAAAAGTGAGAAAACAACCAATGCTGGAGGGCCTGCAGGGAAGGAGGAACACCGCTATTAAACTGCTGAAGTCATGAAGTGGTTCAACTCTTCGGGAAAACAGCTGGGAATTATTGTAAGAAGAATGACCTGACTGGTTTGTCCCATTTGGCACAGAAATGCTACCATGGGGTACGCACCTTAAAGAAAAAAAGAAACAGCTCCTATATCTACCAAAACATTCACAGCAGCACTTCTGTTGTTACTAATTAAAAAAGAAGAAAAATGGCTGATCACTGAGTAGAAAACAACTGGGTAAACTGTGGCACATAAATGCCGTAGGGTATTAGACCGCACTGAGAAACAACAAATGTGAGGAAGGCAGAAAAAGTCGAGAAGACTCATATAACAGATAGAGAATGATGCAATCACAACCAAGAAAGAAAATATAGATGATACAACAATAATATAAATAAAGAGAACTCCAAAACGAAGCACAACTCTGTGTAACTATGGTGAACAACTGTCTTTGGGGAAGAAGTGAGGAAATGCCTCTCCCTCCTTTCCCAGGACCGAATGCTTCCCATGCTGCCAGATGTGCTCACCACGGGGGTTAGTCTTGCTTAAGTACTTCTCATTCTAACAAGGGAATGCTCACTGGGCCAGAGGCAAGGGAGGAAGCATAAATGCAGAAGCACTTATGATATAAACACCCAAGGCAGCAAGAAGACGTTTTTTAAAGGAACAATGAAAAGCATCTTTTGTTACACCTCCACATCTTCTCATGCTGCACCCTGTCCCTAACAACCTATCTTGACTCTTGCTGGTCGAGCTCTTGTCTCAGCATTCACTATCCAGTTCAGCATGGTCACTTTTCAAAACCTTTTATCTCCTCAAACCTCTTCTGGCTCCCGTGCCTCCACTCTCTTAAGCTGAGAACCTGGTGTCATATTTTACCAAAGAAATGGGGGCCTTGTGTGGAGAACTCCCTTTTCTCCTGTCTTCATCTTATGTCACTCAGCTGCCTTCTCTTTCACCTGTCTCCGATGGAGAGGTGGTCTTTCTTCTCACCAAGGGAACCTCCTGGCACATGGCATCCGGTTTCACCCCATCTTTTCTAGCAAACAGCCCCTATCATTCCTATTTCCTCACTTATCTTTCCTTGATTTTTCTCTTTCTATGGCTGGTTCCTTACAACCTATAAACATTTCCATACCTCTCCCATTGTCAAAAATCCTCCACTCAATCCATCTAACACCATTAACTAGCATCTTAAATATCATCTTTCCTAGCTAACCTCCTTTAGAAAGTCATCTCCCTTCGGCGCCTCCATTTCCTCTCCTCTCACTCTCTTCTACATCTTCTGGAGTCTGGGTTCTGACCTCATCTTTTAACTTCAACTGCTCTCTCCAAAGCACAGATTCCTATACCACTGATATCTTAAATGTCAGAATGAATGGTCTTCTTCATCCTCATTCTTCTCGGTCCATGTACCACCTCTGACAGCATCCACTGCCCTCTTCTCTTTGATCATCTTGTGGCGCAAAACTTTCAGGACGCTACTGTCTTTTGGGTGTCTTCCTACTTGAATGACTACTTTTTCTCTGCCTCTTTTGCTAGATTTTCTTCTACACGGTGCCTGCTAGCCATAGTTAGATTCTGTCCTGCGCGCGCTCCTCTTTTCTTCCCACACTGTTTTCCTTGGTGAGCCTGTCAACTCCAACGGATTCAATTATCATCTCTGTTCAGGTGCTTTTTAATCTATTCATCCAGTTTTAGCCTCTAATCTCCAAATGCTCATCGGACACTTTGAACTCAACGTCCCATAGGGATTTAAAACTCAACAAGCGCAAAACTGAACCCATTCTCTTTCCTCCCAAACTCTCCCTTCTTCCCAACTTCCCTACTACTATTGAGAGTACCACCTTCCTCCTAGATCCCTAGGCTCATGCCGAGGTGTATTCCTTGACTCCTTCTTCTCTCTAAGCTCTCACAAGCAGTTTGCCTCCAAGTCCTGTTGATTTTACCTTGTCATTGTCTCTCATATGAAGGCCCTCTGTTTTCTCTTTCCTGACACGACCACGGCCCTGGTGTAAACCCTTATTATCTCAAATTTAGACCATTATAATAATAACCTCTTGGATGACCTAATCACAAGTCTCTCCCTGCTGCAGTCTATCCTCCAGCCGTCAAAGAGATCGTAACAGTATGGGTCTGACCACGTCACTCCCCAATTCAGTAAATCTGAGTGCTTCCCTATCACTTCCACAATCAAATAAAAGATCTATTTGGTTTTTAAAGTCCTTTATAACCTGATCCCTTCTCACCTTTCCAGTATTCTCATACCTTACACCCTACATACTCTATGACCCAGTGATTCTAATCTCCTTGCTGTTACATAAAACAGTCCATCTATTAACTCCACATTTTCATTGGTCGCCTCTAGGGAAGAGGGACTGGACTTTTCCTCTCCCTTCTGTCTCTTGGCTTACATGGCTTCCTAAAAATCTCAGTTAAAATCCTACCTTCTGTACAAAGCCTTTCCCAGTCCACCATAGTGTTACAGCCTTCTCTCTGAGATGTTCTCCAAGATGTATCCTGTAGATATTTTGCTTCTACATGGTTATTTGCATGTTGTTTTCCTGTGAGTTCCTTGAAAATGAGGAGAATGTTTTTGCCTTTCTTTGCATTCATAAAAAGAAAGGGATCTTTGGGCAAAGGTAAGTCAGGAATCTCAGAAAATTAGGTTGCCCCCAAGGCAAAAACTCTCCAAATGAGCACAAGCTAGCCAAAATAAAAAAAAGCCTACCAATATTTAGAACTTCCAAATCAGGTTTCTGACAAAATACATTTGGTTTTCATGCACTAAAACCAAGTATTTTCCATTTTCATTGCCACCCACTGCTCTTGGCTCTGAAACTATTTAGATACGAAACCAGGCAGATTTATTCCATTTCTCAAACAAAAATGATAGAATACATATATATATTTCTAAAAAGCTAAAAATTATATAATTTCTAGGAGAACTGTGGCTATTTTTCAGAATATTGAAAATATATCTAACAAGACAACTACAAGTCCTTGAGTCAGTCATTACAGAAGAACAATTAGGGAAAATACACGAAAGCTGTGTGAAAGTCAACACAGTGGAACTTGGAGGGGCAGGAAGAGAAAGGTAACGGGGCAGGGGGTCTTTACAATTATTCCTAATGCTATGGAACTTGAATTACTAGGTTCTGCTGGTCAGTTACATTGGTCAAAAATACATCAGTGAAGATGCTGAATCCCTGAAACGTGGAAGATTTCAATTCAAGGGTAAAGAGCTAAGAGAAAGTACAGGCACGAGTCTATGTTGCTGTTTCCAACTCCCCACAGAGAAACTGGGCTATAATCCCTGTGGGAGTCAGCAGCAAAATGCCAGTTCAATAATGTCTCGATATTTGTGCCTCTGCTAGAAACTGCAGAAACCAGAGATGAGAGCATAAAGATCTTATTAGTGATACGGATGTCTAGATGGGGGCTGCCTATTCTGTCTGACTCCACAGAAACCACTTAATGTGCCTCTCACGGCAGTGCTTCCTGTGAACAGAGATGGGCATTTTCCTCTGAGATTTGAACAAAGGTGAGCTCAAAATAAATAAGAATGTGAGATAAGGGAGCAAAGGTGGGAAAATTTTTTAAAAAGTCACATTAAATAACTTTTCTTCTCAAATGAAGAACAGCAAGTCAAAAAACAAAAGGGAGAGGGGGAAAAACCCCAGGAAATTCAGGTGTAAAACATGATCTAAGAACAATAAACTGAGAGCGTAAATTGGAAGCCTCTTTATGGTCTCTGGTATGGCTGACTTTTACTTTATTTATGCAGTAAGAGAACATTCTTGGTGCTCTGAAGAGTATTAAGAAAATACATGATTTCAGTAATTCATTATGGTTATAAATACCTAATCATTTCCTGACCCACTTTACTCAGTAACGATTTCTAAATGATGGAACCCAACAATTCATCTTTAAATTATTGATTTTTGCTGCTTTATTCTTTGTAGCAACTGTTCTATTTGCTCCTTCTCCCCACTGTTATCCTTTCCCATAGTCATGATCACTTATACATGTGTATATATACACACACACACACATCTATGTTTTTACATATACATTTATATAGGATCAGTAGGCAAATGTGTGGGACAATATTGTATTAAATTCATTTAATGTTTCCAAAATGATTCAGTTTTACCTAATAATCCCTTCTTAACCTGCATCATTCATAATTCTATAAAATGAAAAGGGAATTTATACAAATGTTGTTTGTAGACTTTTATCATAAAGGCCAATGATCTCTATAGCCCCTCTTCACAACTCACACTCATACCAACTCAATTCTGGCCTAATCTCTTGGTTTCATCTATAAAATAAAGTTGGATAAGTTGCACCTAATTTCTTTGCACATCAGTTTCATCACCTAATGAAATGGTAAAGTCAGCCTCAAAAGTGGGTCTTTACAATTACTCCTAAGGCTATGATCCTGGCATTCCTAGGTTCACACATGACCACTTTTTTCAGTGGGAGTTGCTGGAAACAAGACAAGTGTTGGCGGTGGGGAGAGATGGCAAAAGGCTCTTGGATTAGACAGCAACCAACCTGTGTTCCACAGTGATAGAACACTACTCCATCCTCAGTGGGACTCATTTTACTCTGACACCATAACTAAAAGCTGGTGTTTTCCCTTAAAAAATTCTGCAGGAATAAATGAAAGAAAGAAAAGTATTTGCCAAGCACAGTGCCAAGTTCTGGGGCCATTCTTGCCCTAAAGGAGACTACATTCTAATGGGGCTACAAAACACACAATTAGGAGAGATGGCCAGAGAAGGGGGTTAAGGCAAAGATGGGGATAACAGGACATAAAAACTGAACAGAAGACAGGTGACTGACCCTGTCTGCCACAGGCCATGGTAGTAATTGGTGATCCGATTAGAGTTCTCAGCAATATAGCCCTGGGGACAAAGATCTAGACTCAAACCCAGAAAAACCTGGATCCACATCACAGCTGGACACACAATGACCATGGCACCCTGAATGCAAGTCACTTGACCTTCAGGGCTCAAAGTGCTTGACCTTTCAGAAGGTGCTGATCTGTAGTGGTAAACAGAGGAACAAGTGATGAAATTTTTGCAAATCGTTTGGCAATCCTAAGTTCTGAACACTTACTGATTTTATCTGAAAGGTTGGCTTTAAAACAACCTATTGACAAAGGGAAAGAATACAAAGGTTGTAACCTTTATTACAAACGTAAGTTATCTACTCAGAAGGGAGACTGAAAACAACAGATAGTCCAACCCCTGGACTGAGGCCACTTCTTATTTCCCATGACAGGAAAAACCTGCTCCAAGTCAGAGTCACAGTTCTGACCCAAATAAGTGGCAGAGAAGGATGCCCAGAGTACTAGATGAATGCATCTATGCTATGTAAGTAATTGAGAATTAACTGTTTAAGGTGCACAGTACTATTTTAAAATGTCTGTTGCTGAAGTTAAAAATCAGGGGTTTTGGCTAATGAATCCTGAATACATTTCATACGAAAGCTCCAATAAAATAACAACCAAACTTGGGATCTCAAGGATGCAGAGCTTGCACTATTAGGGCTGTCACTTTCATTGACCAAATCAGTCCAAAAGGAACATTTGCCTTTCTGAGCTGTGGAAAGACAACAAAGCTGCTGATTCCACAATATTCATTCAGCACAGAGAAAAATGAAGGGAAAAACATCAGCACGGTTTGTTTGGGGGATGCTCTTCTAATTCTTTTGGGATAATGTGGCTTAGAGGAGAAGTGTCAGTCTGGGACTCCTGGGATGCTCTGTGGCTTTGCATCCCCAATGTTGTCCTACTATCTTTCACACCTTCATCTCACAGAAGTGTGCTGAGAGCTAACCAGTTAACATTCATGAAGCATCCTGAATTTTTTTTTAAAGCATGGTTTATAAATATAAAAGGTACTGTTATTTTGAGCAGCTGGCTGCTATCAAATACCACTCCTGATCTTTAGTCTCAAAGGCCCATTTGTTCAGTGTATCTCGAGTCCAGATCTGATCTGGGTGCTTAAATTACTTAGGGCTTCTCCTTAGATTTCAACACAGTTTTCATCAGCACCTAGAAGGGATAGTAATATTATTACATCTTCAAATGCACAGGACTCCTCTCATTTGAGAAATTCCAAGTATATAGTTCAGTGGAAAAGAATACAGCCCTGGAAGTCATGAGACGTGGGACCTAACTCAGTCATCCTCCATCTGGACTTGGGAAAGTCACAGAAAATCTCTGAGGTTCAGTTTCTTCAGGTACAAAGCAGAAGGGCTGAAGGATAGGTTACCTCCCAAGGCCCTTCTAAATCTAACATTCTATGATACTGATTAAGAAAATGGGTCCCATTCTGTTACCACAGAACAGGATTTGGGGATAGAGGGGAGGAAGGAGACTGTAGATCTTTATTTTAGGTTTTTGCCTAGACTTGCCAGTAATAAATTATTAAGACATCTTCTGTTGTAAAGCTTAACCCCTGGAAAACCTTTGTAAACTTTTCTTCTGTAAAGCAGCACTTAGCAGAAGAAGGCATTAGAGTACACCAATCTTTTCAGCTGGGTTGTCCTTCCCTTTGCCATTCTGCTCACAAGCATCCAGGAACCTCAAGTGATCTCAATGGATGGTGTGTTTTTCCTCTCCCAATTTTTCATCACTTTGTCTTAGACCTCTCCCCAGTCCTTATTCCAAGCTACATTAGAACAAATCTATTTGGTTTTTATTGATCTTCTATTATACACCTCAATCAATTATCAAAATACTCCCTTCCCATCCTTCCTTTACAATACTTTTTAAAAAAGTCATTTACTATATTACAGCTTTATGAACTATTACAGGAAAAGATGGCAATCCTGTCAAATGTTCTCAGTTTCTTCAGTGAAGTCTAGTCAAGGTCCTCAGCTGAGAGGGTGGGAAGAGAGACCTGAGGAGGGATGAGAGGGTCTGGAAAAGCCATTGTGCTGAGTGGAGAGTAAATCAATGGGAAGAGTATAAAAGGATTGCCATCCTACAATGAGGCCCAGTGGAGGTGATGTAAAATAAATTTGCAAATGGACCCTATCAGCACAGTTTAATGACTTTTTCAAGCCCGGTGCAACAGCAATGGTGAGAGTAATGCAAGACTGAGGGTTGTCAAAGCATGATAGGTCACTGGATAAAAGGAGTAAGGGAGCTGAGTGTGAAGGGCCATGTAGAGTTGAACTGGTCACACCATAAGGCTAAGATAGTGTAGCCAGTGCAAGGTTGATGGCTTCGGAAAGAAGACAGGTCACGGTGAGGACAAACGACAGGGCTAGAAGTTGAAAAGTAGAGGCAAACACAGAATGAAAGAAGACTGTGATCAGACAAAAGAAATAGGAGCACCTAAACATGAAAATGGAATGCTCGTCTGGGGTGATGAAAAGCTCTCTGGGTGTAGCCGAGATGGTATGGAGGAGTGGGTCATGGGAAATGATAAAACTGAGGAATTACAAATTAAGGTGTTTGAGGAAATATCCGTATTTGTGCCAAAGCCCCTTAGAAGAAGGGCAGGAATTAGGGTGAAGAGGACAATGAACCAGACACTGAACTCCATGACAAAAGATTTTTTTCATCACTCCGACTGTCCGCACTATCTCCTCCTTCACTCCATTTCACACACAGAAGTGGCCCTTCTTTTCAAAGTAATCCCCACTACATGCTCCCTTAAACTCATCCCATCCTGACTTTGGCAGCTAATTATCCTTCCTATGCCACTGATTTACTCTACTCTGATGTGAGAACACAGTACAACCATGCTGTCTCCTCTCCTTTTTCTCCTCTGGCAGTTAAGAACACAAAAAGTAATGGTCAGACTATAACAATGCTCATTAAGAGGCTACAAAACCCTGATGACAGGGCCTTGCTTATTAATGGGAGACTGATGAACTTTTGATTGTTTTAGGGGAAGTAATTCCCCTAAATTCATTAAAGGCTTCATTCCCATCAACATACCTTTTACTATGAGCCTATTTCCTTTCCGCTCTCCCCACAACCCCCAATCTTGGGTTACGTGAAAACTCAACAAAATATCTTTCTGTCAAGCCATTTAGCTATGCACTTCTAAGAAAATCCTTTACGTTCTTCCGATAAACACCCCCCTGAACGACAATGATATCCAAAGGAAGGTTCCACATGCCTGTCTGAGACAAGCTGATAACGGCAATCAGAGCTCCCAGAGGTTGCCCTGATCAAGTAGTATCTCTGCAGCAGGCTTATACTCAACAACCAATAAATCACACCAACAAATTGTACCAGGGAGCTCTTATCTGGAGGTGTATTGGGAGTAAAGTGGTACATTTTTATGGGTAAAGAAAGGCTCTCCTCATAGAACTCCCCTAGTAAACCCTCCTACCTCCCAACCCAAATATAGCTATTTTCTTATTGGGATTTGTAATTTCATGAGTATAATTCCTCCTGGTGAGGAAATTTCATCGGCTAATGGAATACAGTCTTAACAGCTATTAGAGTCACTGAGAGAATGAATGGCTTGCACAGGCCCCCCCAGTAAGAATACATCAGAGGCAGGACTGGAAACTCAAACTTTCTTGCCATCTATCTCTCTTTCCCTTCAATGTTTCCCAACTTCTTTCATTAAATGACTCACCCAATGCCATACATGGAATCTACAGGTTCCAATGGGAAGGGAAGACGGCTGTCATTCATCTCGCTTCTCAGAAATTCATCCACAAGGCCTATCATTCTAAAGATCCACAGATCAAAGCCACATCTACACTCCCCATGCTCTGTTCCTACAATCACCAGAATAAATGCCAACTCCACACACGAGGCCCTTTCTCAATCAAAAACTGGAAAATGGATTAGAGAAACCCTAAACAAGAGTTAAGGATTTCTTTCCAATATACTTAATTCATAAAAAAAAAATTCACTGGCTGGAAGTTAGTACTCCCCAAATTATCTTCTTTTTGAGAATTCCAAGGAGATGATGAGGGAGTGGAAGGGAGAGGAAAAGGAGAGAGAAAGCAGAAAGGGTGCTAAAAATTTACTAAAGACTCCAAATTAGACTGGGCATCGAGGTGGCATAATGGATAATCAAGTGCCAGGCCTGGAGTCAGGAAGCCTCATCTTCCCGAGTTCAAATCTGGCCTCAGATGCTTATTAGCTGTATGACCCTGGGCAAGTCATTTAACCCAGTTTGCCTCAGTTTCCTCATCTGTAAAAGGAAAAGGAAAACCACTCCAATGTCTTTGCCAAGAAAATTCCAAATGGGGTCATGAAGAATCAGACACAACTGAAAATAACTGTACAACAATAACTAATCATATTAACATAAGGATGGATTGTATAGGTATTGATTGTTAGATTTCAAACTCTGCTGAGTGCGTGAAGACAACGCTCATGTACTGTGGGCAAGTGACAAAAGGCCTAAATAGTATACTTCTACCTTTTAGCTTCGAGGGCTTCAGTGGCCAGAAATGACAGTTGTACAGGTATGATTGAGACACATCACAAGTAATTTTTACACAGGCTCAGTCCAGGACACGTAGACCTCTTCTCTAGTTACTGCATTTCCCAATGTAGTGTGAGAACACAAGCACCTGCCTAAATGAAAATATACTCAGAGGTGTGTCATCATCGTTGATTCTCATTCACGGAAACAACATTTACTGAGCTCCTACTACGTTCATTTTATCTTCGGTTCACAAGTATTCTGCCCTCTTCTCATTAAGCCTTATGTCTGGCTGACCTGCTCTAAATTGTTTTAGGTCACGAGTCAATGTTTTTGTTTTTAACCTGACAAGAGACAGGATCCTAAGATTTCAAAATTGCAGGTAACCCAAAGGGCATTAGCAAGATTACACGCATGGTGAATGTAAAGTGGGTTGCAGCATATTAGTAACTAGCCTTGGCCTAACATGGTACAAGGCATATCACACCAAGGAAAAAAGGTGAGTTAGTGATGAGGGCTAGATATTCCAAGTGAGGTCTTGCTCCCTACAAATGTCAGAAAGAACAAGGAGGATTTTCTAGTGTAACAGGAACACCTTCTGATGGAAGATTCATGCAAAGACATAGGCAGGAAGAATCACCAAGGATGAAAGGCATGGGGAAGCTGTGACTTGGACTCATGGGAAAGAGAGCATTCATGAGAATACAAACGGGCCCAAGTATCAGAACATAAAAGATGATTTGCAACTTTAAAAATGTGCCATCCATGAGTCAGAATGCATAGCAAAGCAGACCTTTCTGTTTAGTTTTTCTTTCTCCTGGTTTCTCCCATTTGTTCTAATTCTTCTATGCAACATGACTAATGCGAACATGCGTTTAATAGGAAGGTATGGGTAGAGCCTCTGTTGGAGTGTACGCCATCTTAGGGAGGGAAAGGGAGAAAATTGAAAACTTATGGAAGTGAAGGTTGAAAACTAAAACTAAATGAATTAACTAATAGAGAGAAGTTTAAAAATGAGCCAGGTCATCACAGTGCAAAGAAGTAGTATTTGAGATTGAATCTACAAAGTGAAGAACATAATGAGTAAAGATGGAATCAAAATTAAAATTACTCTAGGAAATAATATTCCCATTCTTTAAAAAGGGCTTTTTCCCTAAGATTCAAAGTTATTCTGTTTCAGGAGGGCTATTTATTGATGAGTTTATAGCTAGAGACGTGAGAGGATTAGAAAGATTTTATGAAAATATGTCTTACTTACAACAGATACTCCTAAGAAGAATTATCTCAAGTAAAAATGAATTCACCCAGTTTACTCTGTAAATCTGATATTTCAAACCCTAGAAAGATTGCAGTCATCAGGATCCAAAAAAAAAAAAAAAGGAAGTCTGTTTGGGTACTAACAGAAAAGAAGTACTAGAGTTGAGTAAAGGCTGAAAATGGGCCAAACTACTAGAGGCCAGTGGTAGGAGAGGATGAATTAAGGGAGTGTTGGGTGAATGTTTAACAGAATTGGGTGGTTATGTTAAAAGACTTAATTATGATCGCATATCACAGGACAGTAGTATGTTACCCATCTTCTTAGTGCTGAATTGTTTTATCATGTGACAGGCCACTGGAGATTATTGATTTAGTAAATGGTGGAATACAGCCACTGTTTCCTGGCTAGTTATCAACTTACCTAACCCAATCAAATGGTGTGAGAATCAGAATGGAAAAAAAAAAGTCATGAACGAATCCTTTACCAGCCTGGTATTATGACTGTTTAGAAAGGATACACCTTTATTTTTGAAGTATCTGATCGACAAAGAATACAATTAGCCTGCAATATTTTAATTGTTCCAAATGTAAAACTAATTGCTGAGACATCTACTTTTAAAAATTAAATTACATAAGCTAAGTTAAAATTGCAGGCACCCATGTAAGTTTTCATCAGTCATAGAACAGACTCTACCAATTACATAATAATGCCTTTTCCATCACTTTATGGAGTTGTACTTAAAACATGATCATGATTTTTTATAGACTACTATTTTGCACAAGTAAAATATAACTAATATTTAAGATACCCACTCAAACAGGCTTTGAACATACATAGTCACTATAAGAATCTAATGCTGGTTCTGGAGTTAGTGAGCCTGAGTTCGAATTCCACTTCTGACGTTTACTACCTGACCTCACATAACCTGAGCCAGTTTCTTTGTTTATAAAATGAAGCAGTGTGGTTCATCACCTTCCAGTTCTAAGTTCCTGTTCTAGTTCCACCTCTTTGCCTGCCTTCCATTCTTTGTCCTGTCAGTTAATCTAAGTTTAACTGTCTATGACATACCTCTTCACCAAAGCTCACTTCCTGCATAGAAGCCTTCCCTGTTAAGACCATCTCCTTTGGACCAGTCTCTCACTCTACATCCCTATGACGCTTTCAGGCTGAATTTGCAATGGTTGACATGAATTAAAAGAGCTAAAAAGAAGCTTAGAGGCAACAGAGTCCAATTTTTTCCTAGATAAGAAACTAATGAACTAATCCATGGGAGAGCAAGTTTGAGAAGTCCGGCCTTTGGTCTGTCGCTATTTTTTAAAAATCATTTTACAACATCAGTTCTGTCTCAGCCACTTAAAGTACAGTCTCCTCAAGGAGAGTGTCTAGACCTTCTAGTTCATTTATTATGCTCCTTATAGTGCCAAGAACCATTTTATACTCTGCGGTTAACTCATTGACTTAGGGTCAAGCAGGGACTTTCACATTTTTTATTTCCTATGGTTCTTTCTGAGCAAATTACCCAGATTAAACAAATATTTCTCAGAGCTACGTGTGGGGTAGAGTGATTTTCTGCAGTATTCCTATCAAATGGATCGGAATCTAGAGTGGCATAGTTTTCATTTCTCCTCCTTGAAGGAATTTAAAAGAAAAAAAGCTATTTAATGGTCAGACATTTACCTGTTTGTCCTAATTATATGCCAGCAAGTAGCACAACTCTCACCAGCAACAGGGCAATCACTTGGTTGTGCAACAAATGACGTACTCAGATTAAAGCCTCACCCTTCTGCTCCCACACAAAGGCGATGTCTGGAATGCGGGCAGAAGGCTCAGGTGCAGAGGAGAAGAACGGGGCTAGACAAAGCAGGGAGCGAGGCAAGTACTCTGAAAACATACCTGAGACTAATCCTGTGGCCATTTCTAAGTTTTATACATCTAGTGAAGAAATGAAACTAAGAGAGAGAAGCAGCATCATGTCAGGGGATAAACGTCAGTCTGAGAGTCAGAACTCTGACCCATCTGCACCAGTAGTGGCTTTATCTTTCTGGGCTCCACTTCCCTCATCTTTAAAATAAGAAAATTAGATTCAATGAATTTGACAGTAACTCCCCAATCTATGATCCTGTGAAATGAGTGCCTGGCATACAGCAAGTACGTAATAAATGCTATTGCCTTGCCTTCCCTTTTGTGACCCTGAAACATGGTTTTATCCCACACCAAGAATCCCAGATGTTATTCCAAACCAAGTGGACTGGATTTCCTTCTTTGAAAAATAAGCAAAAGTATGATGATAGTAAGAAGTTATTTTTTCATAATGTTTCAGACTTTACAAAATTCACTTACTTATATTATCACTTTTAATTCTCATACTACTGTTCCCAGTTTATAGCTGGAGCTAAAGGAATTTAGTCATCAGATGATCCACAAGTGCTGGGCACTTGTTCAAAAAATTTCACAGGATCCTATTTGGAAATTACTGCCAAGTGCATCTGGTCCAACTCTCTTTCATTTTACAGATGAGGAAAGTGAGCTCTATAAAGATGAAGCAACTTAAGTGTTCTGACTCCATGGCCAATGTTCTTCCCAAGACATAAAGCTGCTTCTCTCTCTTAATTTCATTTCCTTATTGCTAATTCAGAGATGCATGAAATTCAAAAATAGCACTAGCAGTGGTCTCTTCAATTCCAGTCCACTTTATAGATGAGAAAACCTCAAAACTAAATGACCTGTCCATGGTCATGCAGCAAGAGAAACCAAGTCTTCTCACCTCAGTCTAACAGGTCCCAGTCAATAATATTAGTTCCTACTACAGCATGACATCTATATTAAACAAAGGAAGGTTATTACATCTGTAGATCTCACACTAAACCCGCTTCAAATGTACCAGACAAATCTCTGACTCTGTTCTCTCTTTTTTTAAATATTTATTTATTTACCTTTTTACATTCGTTTTCACAAAATTTTGGGTTCCAAATTTTCTCCCCTTTCATCCCCTCCCCCCACCCCAATACGCCAAGAAATCTAGTTTTTCCTATCTCCAATCTGCCCTCTCTTCTGTCATCCCTCCCTTCTCTTGTCCCCATCTTCTTTTTTCTCCTGTAGGGCCAGATGACTTTCTATTCCTCATTAACTGTATGTCTTCTTTCCTAGTAGCAACAGCAATACTAGACAGTTGTTCCTAAAACTTTGAGTTCCAAATTCCCTTTGGGAAGGCAGGCAATTCAATATAGGCCATATCTGTGTAGTTTTGCAAATGACTTCCATGATAGTTGTGTTGTGTAAGACTAACTGAATTACCCTCCATCCCATCCTGCCCTTCATTGTTTCTCTTCTGTCTTTTGATCCTGTCCCTCCCCAAGAGTGTTGACTACAAATTGCTCCCTCCTCCCTTTGCCCTCCCTTCCATCATCCCCCCCGCTGCTTATCTCCTTCTCCCCCACTTTCCTATACTATAAGACAGGTTTTCATACCTAAATGAGTGCATTTTATTCCTTCCTTTAGTCAAATGTGATGAGGGTAAACTTCTTGTTTTTTTTTTTTTTTCTCAGCTCTCCTCTTTTTCCCTCCACTAAAAAGTCTCCTACTTGCCTCTTAAATGACATATAATTACCCCATTCCATTTCACCCTTTTTCCTCCCACTACATTTCTCTCTCACCATTTACCTTAATTTCTTTTAAGATATGGTCCCATCCTATTCAATTCACTCTGTGCTCTCTGTCTCTGTATGTGTGTGCATGTGTGTGTGCATGCATGCATGTACATGTGTGTGTGTGCTCCCACCAACTTCCCAGATACTGAAAAGTTTTAAGAGTTAGAAATATTGTCTTTCCATGTAGGAATGTAAACAGTTCACTTATGGTAAGTCCCTTAAGACTTCTCTTTGCTGTTTACTTTTTCATGCTTCTTCTCATTCTTGTGTTTGAAAGTTAAATTTTCTTTTCAGCTCTGGTCTTTTCATCAAGAATGCTTGAAAGTCCTCTGTTTCATTGAAAGACCATATTTTCCCCTGAAGTATTATACTCAGTTTTGCTGGGTAGGTGATTCTTGGTTTGAGTCCTAGTTCCTTTGACTTCTGGAATATCCTATTCCACACCCTTCGATCCCTTAAATGTAGAAGCTGCTAGATCTTGAGTTATCCTGATTTTATTTCCACAATACTGGAATTGTTTCTTTCTAGCTGCTTGCAAGATTTTCTCCTTGACCTGGGAGTTCTGGAATTTGGCCACAATGTTCCTAGGAGTTTCTCTTTTTGGATCTCTTTCAGGTGGTGATCGATGGATTCTTTCAATACTTATTTTGCCCTCTGGTTCTAGAATGTCAGGGCAGTTTTCCTCGATAATTTCATGGAAGATGATGCCTAGGCTCTTTTTTTGATCATGACTTTCGGGTAGTCCCATAATTTTTAAATTGTCTCTCCTGGATCTATTTTCCAGGTCAGTTGTTTTTCCAATGAGATATTTCACATTCTCTTCCATTTTTTCATTCTTTTGGTTTTGTTTTATGATTTCTTGGTTTCTCAGAAAGTCATTAGACTCCATCTGTTCCATTCTAATTTTGAAAGAATTATTCTCTTCAGTGAGTTTTTGAACCTCTTTTTCCATTTGGCTAATTTTGCTTTTGAAAGCATTCTTCTCCTCATTGGCTTTTTGAACCTCTTTTGCCAATTGAGTGAGCCTATTTTTCAAGGTGTTATTTTCTTCAGCATTTTTTTGGGTCTCCTTTAGCAAGGTATTGACCCATTTTTCATGCTTTTCTTGCATCTCTCTCATTTCTCTTCCCAGTTTTTTCTCCACCTGTCTAACTTGCTTTTCAAAATCCTTTTTGAGTTCTTCCAAGGCCTGAGCCCACCCGACATCCCCCTGGGATGTCTGAGATACAGAAGACCCGACCTCCATGTCTTTCCCTGATGGCAAGAATATCTCCTCATCATCAGATCCGAAAGGCAGGATCATTTGCATCTGCTCAAAAAAGCTCTCTATAGTCTTATTTTTCTTCCCTTTTCTGGGCATTTTCCCAGCCAGTTATTTGACTTCTAAGATTCCTGTCCACCCCCACCTAGATCCGCCCAGCTAGTGCTTGGGGTCTGAGATTCAAATGGGCTTTCCACGGCAGGTGCGGCTACTATTCAATGTGAGCTTTAGTTCTGGTGCTGGGGTAGGGGCAGGGCTGCCTCCCAGGCTCAGTTCCCTCAGGGGCTTTATGCAGAGACCTTCAGTAATGGAGCGGGTGGGGCAGGGCCGTCTCCCAGGCTCAGCTCCTTCAGGTGGTTTATGCAGAGACTTTCAGTAATGAAGATCATGCCTGCTGCTGGGGGAGTCCCGGGCCGCCACCGCCGCCTCCGCTGCTTCCTGCCCCCGCCTCTGCCTCTGCCGCTTCCTCCTGAGGGGGCCTGAGCCACGGAGACACCCCGCTCTCCTCTCGGTCAGCCCAGACGTGTCTCTTCACTAACCTGTAAAGTCTGTGGGCGGAGGGACCTTCCAGGCCGCCGGAGGTTGCATCCCTGAAGCCTGCTCTGATCTGCTCCTCTCAGCCGCATGGCCAGGGCAGACTTGGGGTGGACTCCACTTTCCAGGGCGTGACAGACCCTGGGGACGGCTCTCTTGAACGGAAATCTCTTCCACTATGTTTCTGCACACCCTGCAGTGATCCAGAACTTCTGGGGAGCTCTTCTTACATTAAATCTATGGGCTGTGGGTTCGGAGCTCACATACGTGAGTCTTTCTACTCCGCCATACTGACTCCGCCCCCCTGACCCTGTTCTCTTAAATCAACTTGGATTAGATGTTATGGATATGAGTGTTTGTATTATAAAAAATGGAGTAACTCGGTTAGAAGGCACTACCACATCTCACACTGATATGAGAACTCTACAAGGACAGCTTTCTTGCATTCTGTATTTACTACTTTTCAAATAAGAAAGTGCAATCTCAAAAACAGCTTTCCAACTTTAGAAGTTAAGATCTCCAAGTTAATCCAAGTTAAACAAGGATTGCTCTAAATTTTTCAAATTTAATTTAAAAAGCAATTTTGCCCCTGGGCCTACATGTCTGGCACTGTGCTAGGTACTAGGGATACAAAGACAGAAAATGAAAACAGCTTTATACTCTAGTCAGGAGAAACAACATAAAATATACAAAGTGACTGCAAAGCAATTTCTGTAGGATAATAATAGTAATATTAATAATAAGAAATACTTATTATGTATCAGGCACTGCACACTTTACAATCCCCACAACAACCCTGGAAGGTAGGTGCTATTATCGTCCATTTTATAGATGAGGAAAGTGGGACAGAGGTTATGTGAATGCCCAGGGTCACACAGCTGCTAAATGCCTGAGGTCTGGGCCCAGTGCTCTATCCACTGTGCCTCCTAAGCTGCCCCAGTTGAAGGAAGGGAATAGAAATAATCCAGAAAGATTTAATGGAGGGGATGGAACTTGAACAAAGTGATGAAAGAGCTAGCTAGGAGGTTCTAAGAACTGAGAGCAAGTTAACGCTGAAGTTCCAGGAGAGGAGGGACCCAAGCAAAGAAAAGGAAGCAGGAGGACATGAGGCGGATGGGTTTGGTGAGGCAGAAGACAATGCAGAGACCATAGAAGAGGGAAAGGTGGTGAAATCTGTCCAGAATGACAGGACGCATCCAGGCAAAGAAGGGCTGCAAACACCCAATGCAGGAGTAAGGAGTATACATTTCATCCTATAGGCAGTGAAGAGTCACAGAAGCCTTTTGAGCAGGGTAGAGATATACCTGGGCTAGACTTCTGCTTCAGGAATATCATCCATAGCCCTGATATTCTAGAACCAGGAGTCAAAATAAATATTGAAAGAATCCACCAATCACCTAGAAAGAAATCCAAAAAAAGAAACTCCTAGGAACATTGTGGCCAAAAAGTGCAATACAATTCAAGATGCTGGTGAAAACAATATTAAGCGAGACTATAAATGGCATCTGCTACAGACTCTATGTCCCAAAGAAATCATCAGTGTTAGTTCAGTGAACCTCATCACCAGCAAGGTGACCAACAGGTAATACTTTTTTTTATCAGCTATAGCAAAAGCCATCTAATAATGCAAAAAACTAATTGGCAATGACCAACCACACTTAAAAACCTCACAACACCACACAGATTCAGTACATATTAAAATGTAAATGGTTTATTTGTTTAAGTTTTGTCTCTCCAATAAATCCATTAGTTCTCTGAGGAAAAGAATATTTCCATCAATGTAATAGTACAATGCTGAGTTTACAGGATGTAATCTATACTGAACTGAGTTAGTAAGGAAATTATTGGGAAAAACTAAAATTTATGACTTCCATAGTTACTGCACACTAAGTCTAAGCTCTTCCAAATCGAATAAATACTTACTCAATCTACAGTCTTTCTCAAGTTCCATTTTAAACTAACATAACTTAATATATACCATGATTTGTTAACAGTTTGAGAGAGAGTAAGAAAGTTCAACTTCTTAGTGTTGGAATGAATATTTCAATTCCAATGTACTTCAAAGAATAGTCATTTTAGGTTTTCAGGTAAGCCCCTCAACAAAGCAGATGGATTTCAAGAACTAATTCAGTTCAAGCACTCATCATTTTGTGACAAAGCTACTGACTTCTTTGACCTTACATAGGCCTATGCCTGGACAACAGCTAATCAAGGCTGTTACCAACACACCTGTATTCAAAGTCTTCAGAGTGGTAAAATCTATATCAGAACTAGCACAGCTGAGAATCTGCAGCCACATCTACTCTATGTTGAAATACCAAAGTAGTATATTAAAAATTTATGTTAATTAATAATCAGAGAAGTGTTCAAATAATTAACCAAAGGTTAAAAAATGTTAAAAGATGAGATCATAAAAATGAATGAATAAGTTAACCTAATAACCTACTTGTAATATTTGACATACTCCAGAATTTAATTAATATAGGATACTATGTGTAGCTATTTCTGATTTGAACTTGTGGTAAAATGACATACTTGAGTCACTAGATGCAAGTGTAACATTGTTCAGAAGCAATGAAGAGACACATGCTTTCTTATCCTCAACATGTAGACAAAGAAGCAATATGAGAAAAGTAAACTTAATTCCTATTTTATGATTTGTGTATAACCAATAAACAAATCAAAGTTTCATGGTCTGATCATAAAAACAAAACTTAAACATGGCCCAGAACAGATGGTGCATCACTTCCTTAATATGACAGAATATACTGGTCAGTAACTTACTGTACTCCTTACCATGTTGATGACAGAAATTAGTACAGAATATTGACGGCTCAAAGTTTGGCTTTACATTGAACACATTTATTTGCAAAGCACATTAAAAAAATATCTAACTCATGATGAAATGAACACAGTGTGGGTCTTGGAGTCAGGAAGACCTACATTCCAAAGCTGATTTCTGATACTTATTAACTGGGTGACCTGTCTGTTCATCAGTTCCTCATCTGTAAAATGGAGATAAAATGGAGCATCTACCTTATGGGGTTCTGTGAAGATTATTTAACACATGGAAAGTGCTTTGTAAATTTCAAAACACTATATAAACATCAGCTATTATTATGATGGTTAAAATTCTAAATGTTTTCATAGGAACTTCTACAAGGTCTCTTCTTCTGTACTTAATAATCATTAAAAATAAGAATTTGCCTTTCAGAATTGGTTTTTCTGTTTATAGCAAATCAGAAAAATGAAAGTCAGCTAAAAATACTGATCTTGCAAAACAGATATTGAAAATGAAAATGCTATCGGACCCACTGCTTCCACTGCAAACAAGAGATAAGAGCACCTTTCATACTTGCGCAATATTAAATTGAAGTAATTCTCCTGAGACATTTATGAATCTAAACAAATTTTATAGAGAGGTTCAATGAACTCGTTAAGCTGGGCAGCATATATGGACTTTTCGACTGTACAGATCATATCAACATATAATCAAGTTGTATACATACGTATCAAGAAACAACTACTATTATGTACTGGTTATATGAGGACAATGTGCTGAGAATCAAACCAAAGACTAGTTTGTGTTCTCTCATTTTTTTCTTCAAAAGCTCGCCTGCTTCAACGGGTATTCAAATTATGAAGGTAAAGCTAAACTGAAAAAGGCCAAGCAATGAGAGCCAAAAATTACAACTGTCCCATTTCCAAGATTTAAATTGCATTCAGAAGATAATAATCATGCTGGATCATCCCAATGTCCATCCAGTCCATTACTCTATGTCTGTCAGAGGTACTGACAGACATCTTATGAACGGGCAAGGCTATGTGCTTTGACATTAAGCTCAAGGGCTGGGCTTCCACCTCAAGTGTTCTACGTGCCCTTGATAACTCATTATGCACATGTCAGGTATTGATAATATAATTTTTTTTTAAAGTTACTACATTTTTGACCTACATTCTACTTCCCCTCTGAATCCTGTTTTTATTTCCTTTGTCCCCAACATCCATCCTATCAGTGGGATGTTCAGCGGGTTCTTCATTTGTACTTATCACTTATGCTTCATGCTTCTCTTTTTCCTTTTCATTCTCGCTGCTACCACCCAAATCTAGGTCCTCAGGATCTTATATTTGGTTTTTCACTATAGTCTCTTAACTCATTATCTTCAACTGCTCCCTACTCTGTTGGATTATATATGTCACACTGATGCTCTTAAATTACTGATTTTTTTTTTTTGATACATCACTGCTGATTGAAAACCTCCGAAGGCTTTTTTAGGAGGCATTAGCTTTCTCAATCCCTTTCTTTTGCAGAGGAGAATAAGGTCCAGTGAATCATGCAGCAGGCTAGATTCAAATAGAGGTATTCTGGCTCCAAACTAGGGCTCATT
Organism: Bettongia penicillata ogilbyi; assembly: GCA_023548195.1. NCBI lineage: Eukaryota > Metazoa > Chordata > Mammalia > Diprotodontia > Potoroidae > Bettongia > Bettongia penicillata. Next base: position 891,760 of record JAJHZJ010000084.1, on the reverse strand, counting down.
CAATACCATTGTCAAAATTCTCAATTAACATTTAAGGTTCTCCCTCCTCTGGAAGCATCCTATCTATTCTAATGCTGACAGCCACTACCCCCACACCCCCACTCTGAACCCTCCAACAGAATTCTCCAAAATGCTAAGTAGAAGTCTCCAGGAATGCTAATTCCTTTCTCCAAATTTTTGCCTAGACTGTTCCCCTTACTGGAACTCCCTTTTCAACGTTTCCAAATCCTAGCCATTCTTTAAGCATCCTGCTTTTCTTCATAACATTTTACCCAACCCATACCAGTGAACACTGATTTTCTCACTTCTTTAACTTCTTTCACTTTGATAATTCTGTATCACTCATTTTGACACCCAAACCTATTTTCATTTATATGTGTATATGTGTAAGTCTGTTTGTCCGTATGGATGCATGTGTGTATGATGTGCCTCTCAAAAAGACCCAAAAGGCAAAGAACATGCTTCATTTCTTCAAGAACAAAGGACAAACACAACCTGTGGGTGAGTAACCTCTCCTTTCCTCTACCTCTATTCAGGGGAAGGTATACCTCCATGGTCAAAAGCTGCCTTTTCTCCTTTGGATTTCCTGGCTACATTTCTTGCTCAAAGATCAAGCTTTAAACCCAATTCACTCTGGAACTTATGGATTGGATATCAGGACCCCACCCACCTAGCACAGGGAATATAATTACTAAATAATAACTGTTTCTCTTTTACCCAGGAACCCTGAGGGTCTTCCCCTCCCAGTTTGATTTTTTTTCCCTAGTTTTTCTTTTTTTAAAAGGGGCCATCCCTTGAGTAACTACTTAAAGAGGCCTATTCACTGAATGGGCGTAGCTCCCTCAAAGTGAGAGTCGGATAAGATCTTAGCCTAAAATGGTCAAGGTCCCACGTTGCACCCGGGGCTGTCTCCAGTTATCTTGATGATTATCAGGCCACTGGACCCAGATGGCTCAGAAGAAAGTGAGGTTGGTGACCTTGCACAGCCCTCCCCCACTGACATCAAAGTCAACTGCAAGTCATGACGATGTCCTGGTCCTCTCTGAGAATGACTGACAAAACAACTCCTTCCAAAGCTTTTAACAGCGTTATGCATATTAGGTAGTCAAGAGATACATGCTGAATACACTGCTAACAAAATTTGTCTTTTTACTGATTATTCTAAAACCAATGCTTCTCAAGAGTCAAGGAGCACCACAGTTCAAATAGGCTAGAGCTGTGAATAAGGTCACATTCAAAACCAAGTAAAAAATATTTGAAATAGAGATACATGGATTCATAAAAAAATCTTCTTTTCATGTTTTATTGTGCATAGAAACATTCTTTGAGCGAGGGGGTTAAAATTCAAATTCTGAAGAGTAAGAATTTTATAGGCTCTGGCCATGTCAACTCCCATCTTCCCAGGCTAAAGAAGAGGCTGGTCCACCCTCAAAGCTCAAACAGCTCCATGGACATTTGATTTGACCTTCCCTAGACAGTGAGTAATTAATGCAGTACCATCAACTTTAAATTATCCATGAGGAACACAGATAATTATAGAACACTGTTCTTTGCACTGAATGAAGAAGACCACCATATGCACACGTAACAGAAGCCAAAGAGAGTAAAACCTGGCTATTAATCCGTGCCGTTGTTGTTTAGTCACGTCTGTGTCTTTGTGACACCATTACAGCAAAGCAGATTCTTCTGTCTTTTACTATCTCCCAAAGTCCGTCCAAGCTCACGTTCTTTGTTTCCTTGACACTATCTATCCATCTCATACTCTGCTGTTCTCTTCTCCTTTTGCCTTCAATCTTCCCAACATCAGGGTCTTTTCCAATGAGTCCTGTCTTCTTGTTATGTGGTAAAATTATTTCAGCTTCAGCTTCAGTATTTGTCCTTCTGATGAGTGGTCTGAATTAAATTCTTTAAGTGCTGACTTATTTGACCTCCTTGATGTTCCAAGGCACTATCAAAAGTCTTCTCCAGCACAATTTGAAAGCATCAATTCTACAGCACTCAGCTTTCCTTACAATTCACATCTCACGGTCATACACTGCTACTGGAAAAACCATAGGTTTGACTACATGGATTTTTGTCAGCAAGGTGATATCTCTACGTTTCAGGATGCTGTCCAGATTTGCCATAACTTTCCTTCAAGGAGCAAACATCTTTTAATTTCATGGCTGCAGTTGCCATCTGCAGTGATCTCTGAGCCCCCAAATCTGACACTGATACCATTTCTTCTCCTTCTATTTTCCAGGAAGTAATGGGACCAGTCAGATAAAGAAGGAACTGGAGTTTGTAACTGTCTCTACCATTTGGCAAAACTTTTCCACTTGTGACTATTCTTTTATGACTTGATATTGACGTTAATCACACCACAATTTCATTTAATTGAACATGAGCAAACAAGAGCTAGTAGTATCTGTGTCATGGAGAGTTGTAATAGCTGTCATAGGAGGTCACGTGGGAAAGACATTTTCATTATCTAATTAACTCAGTGGGGAATCAGTAGAATGTCCCCAATTTGACTCTTTGAGAACAACTAACAATTTCACTTGTACGGTGCCAGGGCACCCAAACAGCTTCCATATCCTGCCCTTCTAATCCATTTTGTTCTAGCTCCCTAGCACCTACCCAGAAGTCACAAGCTACAAAAATGCAGACACTCACTGGTTCTTTCCACATCAAAAGCCTCAGGATGGTCTACTACAGTACTGATTCATCAAGCATAAGGTCTTCTGATTTCTTTAATATTTAAATGAGATGCATGATAGAAAAATGCTATCCACAGAGAAAGAAATGATGAAGTCTGAATGCCGAATGAAGATTTTTTACTTTATTTTTTTTGTGGGTTTTTTTTGGGTCCTATCTTCTTTCATAACATGACTAATATGGAAATACACTTTGCATGATTGTATGTATATAACCTATACTGTTTACTATATAGGGAGGGAGGAGAAAGGGGGGAAAAGAGTGAGAATCTGGAACTCAACATGTTTAAAAATGAATGTTAAAAACTGTCTTTACATGTAATTGAGGAAAACAAATTAAATACTATTTTTAAAAAATGGTTATCAACTCAAAAAGTGGAATCATTGGCTCTAGATCTTGAACTCTAGTCAGTCAGAGTACAACTCCAACAGCTGTGCCAGGGAAATATCGCAGCAAGTTATGCAGAGACAGTTTGATTTGTGCTCAGATGGGCCTCGCAGGTACACACCAATGCCCCATTGTACTGAAAACTCATTAGGTAACTCTATTTTGGTCCTCCTTTAGAAAGAGAATGCCCCAGAATGCTCCTAGGTATTCCCACAGCATTAACAGAGGCATCCATGGGAAATACACAGAGGTGACAGGGCCAGTTATAAAGTTCTCATGGCACTGAACATCAAACAACTGATCAAGGTTTCTCTACAGTCCATACCCTTCTCTTAATCCACTTCTTTACCAGATTATCTTTATGCACTCTGATACATGTGGCGTTCCTACTCAACTGAAATGAAAGAAGCATAAAATCTCCTTTTTCTATTCAAAAGGAAATAAAACTCACTCTTTCAAGTTGTCTCCCCAGAACAACGTAGCCATGATTGGGGTTGTCCTTAATTGTAATTTCTCCACTATGCCTTTTGGCCATTTCTCAGGAGGCAATGATGTAATGATGTTATTCTTAGATTTCTACACTTGAAAAACAAATTGAGGCTTTAAAAAAATTTAGGTGTGCCCTTCTACTTTTGCTCTCTGGCATCCCTTCATCTCATGTTAGTGATTTATGGAGATGATGAGAAATATAATCTCACACTATTAGCTGGATGGTAAATGAAAAAAAAAACACCACAAAAGCACGACATAAAGTCAAAAGACCTGGGCTTCGCTCATAGCTCCCAACAGAGTGACCCTTGGCAAGTTGTGGAACTTCACAGAGCTTCAGCTCCTTCATCTTTAAGATGGGACTGATAACACAAACCTATCTCACATGAAATGACACTGGGAATACAGTTTTGTAACTATCATTTCAAGTCAAGTCTTTAAGTACCAACTATACACAAGATGATGAAATAAATAGTCATTTCCCCCAAAAGGCTTACTTTCTATTGATGGTAGGGAAGGAAGAGAGAACACGTACACAGATAACTAATAACATCTACACCCATGATGTATATGTGCATACACACTTGTGCATGTAGACAGAGTAAATAAAAGTAACTTTCTGGGGGGTATACTAACAACTCCAGAGGAAGGGGCCTTCAATTTCAGGCTTGAAGGGTGTCAGAGGTAGCAATAAGGAGGGAGAATATTACAGCTACAAGATGTAGTCTGTGACAAGGCTAGGAGATGAGAAACTGAATGTAATGTTAGGCAAAGGGCAAACAGTCTAATCTAGCTGGATTAGACATGTAAAGGATATGGGAGGAAGTAAGGAAAAAACTCTCTTGAAAGACAGTCCGAATCTTTAGATACCACAGTACTTTGCAGTTTATCCTAGATGAAATGAAGGTTCATGAGCAAGGGTGTGATGGTCAGACGTGTGCTTTGAAAATATCAATTCAGAAACAATACAGAAGACGAACTAGAGTGGGGGGGGGCTTGTGGTAGGGAGACCAAAATTAAGAGGCTGTTGCAATAATCCAGGTGATAAGTAGGTAAGGGTCTAAACTAGGATTCTGTCGTTGTCAGTGGATAGAACGGGATGGATATGAGGAATCAACCTGATTTGGCAACCAACTGGACATGAGATGGGGAGCAACATATGGGGATATGAGAGGGAGAGAAAGAGTACAGGAGGTGATCATTCTATTGGAGATTTCAAACAGAACTTAGAGGGGCTGGGATAGCAAATTTAGTTTTGGACAGGTACTGTTCGAAATGTCTATGGGGTATTTGACTAGAGTCATTACAGGAGGTAGTTAACTAACTGGTGGTAAAGGGTTAGAGCCCAGAAGATAGAAGGGCTAGCTGGGTAGATGTGGGTGTCACTTGTAAAGAAACAGTCACTGAGCCCATCAGAGCTGATGACATCACTATGAAGAAGAGATAAACATTTACTTTAGTGAAGATAAACATTAAGTTCTCAATTCAACTGGAACATTCCCTAAGTGCCTACTATGTGCAATGAGCTTCAAAGAGCAGCTGAACTTCTATTAGCTTTTCAGTTCTCCCTCCTTCCCCCTCCAATGCACCCCTTGGGAACTTTCTGCTCCTGCTGTGATCTCCTCCTTCCCACAGTCATCCAGATTCCAAACTCAGTATCCCATGGAGAACATACTATGATCAAATATGAGTCAGAATTCTTCAGTGGTTACATAATATTTCTTTTAAAGACTTGCTACCTTCCTCTAGTTAATAATCAATTCCTTGACTTTTTCTCAACTACCAGGCCCAAATTACTTAGGAAATATTTAATGCTAAAGTTCTTCCTTAAAGCTTTTATCTCTGTAAATGCGTCATTGTCTCATTCAGAATTTCTCTGTCAATGGTAAGGTTTTAATTTGAATATGTGTGCCAACATGATTGTTTTTCCCTTACTTTCAAACTCACTGAAAGAATATTCCAGCTTGCCATTCTGGGAATGCTGTCATACTTTCTAGACAAAGGAAAAAAATCTAAACCTGCCTCTAAATGGTTTCTTCCAGAATTAGCTGACCACACTGTGGGCTTGTGAGGAGAGATGATGAGCTCTGGCAGGGAGTTCACAAAAGCAACAGAGGATCACAGCTGTTAGAGACCTCAGAAGCCATCTAAGCTCAACCACTTCATTTTAAACAGAGGCCCAGCATGACGAAGTGATTTGCCCAAGGTCACATAGGCAGTAAAGTTCAGAGATGGGATTTGAACCCAGGCCCTCTGACTCCAGAACTAAGGCTCTTTCCATGGCATGGCATCAGTTTGAATGTACCTTGGCTACCTCCAATAATACTTAAAGATTCTTCTTCGAACTGAACCACAACATTTACAATCACCTCCAACATATTGCTAGTTTTAATATTATTTTCTACCAGAAAATATTTTTTTCCTCATGAATTCTCAAAAAAGTGAGTATCACTCTGTAGCTCGTAAGATGGAAGCTATTTCTCACTTTGGTTAATAATGCTCAAAGAGTCTCAATCATTTACTAGGATTTGGTATTTAATTCTTTTTTTTTAATTAAATTTATTTATTTAACTTTTTACATTCATTTTCACAAAATTTTGGGTTCCAAATTTTCTCCCCATTTATCCCCTCCCCCCACCCCAATACACCAAGCATTCTAATTTTCCCTATCACCAATCTGCCCTCTCTTCTATCATCCCTCCCTTCTCTTGTCCCCATCTTCTCTTTTGTCCTGTAGGGCCAGATGACTTTCTATTCCCCATTAACTGTATTTCTTATTTCCTAGCAGCAAGAACAATACTCAACAGTTGTTCCTAAAACTTTGAGTTCCAAATTCTTCTCCTCCCTCCCTCCCCACCCATTCCCTTTGGGAAGGCAGGCAATTCAATATAGGCCATATCTGTGTAGTTTTGCAAATGACTTCAATAACAGTCGTGTTGTATAAGACTAACTGTATTTCCCTCCATCCTGTTCTGCCCCCCATTGTTTCTATTCTCTCTTTTGATCCTGTCCCTCCCCAAGAGTGCTGACTTCAAATTGCTCCCTTCTTCCATTGCCCTACCTTCCATCATCCCTCCCTCCCTGCTTATCTCCTTCTTCCCCATTTTTCTGTACTGTAAGATAGGTTTTCATACCAAAATGAGTGTGCATTTTACTCCTTCCTTTAGTCAAATGTGATGAGGGTAAACTTCATGTTTTTTTCTCAGCTCTCCTCTTTTTCCCTCCACTAAAAAGTTTCCTGATTGCCTCTTGAATGAGATATAATTAACCCCATTCCATTTCACCCTCTCTCCTCCCACTACATTTCTCTCTCACCATTTACCTTAATTTCTTTTAAGATATGGTCCCATCCTATTCAATTCACTCTGTGTTCTCTGTCTCTGTGTGTGCATGCTTGTGTGTGTGTGTGCATGCATGCATGTACATGTGTGTGTGTGCTCCCACCAACTTCCCAGATACTGAAAAGTTTTAAGAGTTAGAAATATTGTCTTTCCATGTAGGAATGTAAACAGTTCACTTATGGTAAGTCCCTTAAGACTTCTCTTTGCTGTTTACTTTTTCATGCTTCTTCTCATTCTTGTGTTTGAAAGTTAAATTTTCTTTTCAGCTCTGGTCTTTTCATCAAGAATGCTTGAAAGTCCTCTGTTTCATTGAAAGACCATATTTTCCCCTGAAGTATTATACTCAGTTTTGCTGGGTAGGTGATTCTTGGTTTGAGTCCTAGTTCCTTTGACTTCTGGAATATCCTATTCCACGCCCTTCGATCCGTTAATGTAGAAACTGCTAGATCTTGTGTTATCCTGATTGTATTTCCACAATACTGGAATTGTTTCTTTTTAGCTGCTTGCAATATTTTCTCCTTGACTGGGAACTCTGGAATTTGGCCACAATGTTCCTAGGAATTTCTCTTTTTGGATCTCTTTCAGGCAGTGATCGATGGATTCCTTCAATACTTATTTTGCCCTCTGGTTCTAGAATCTCAGGGCAGTTTTCCTTGATAATTTCATGAAAGATGATGTCTAGGCTCTTTTTTTGATCATGACTTTCAGGTAGTCCCATAATTTTTAAATTGTCTCTCCTGGATCTATTTTCCAGGTCAGTTGTTTTTCCCATGAGATATTTCACATTCTCTTCCATTTTTTCATTCTTTTGATTTTGTTTTGTGATTTCTTGGTTTCTCAGAAAGTCATTAGACTCCATCTGTTCCATTCTAATCTTGAGAGAACTATTCTCTTCAGTGAGCTTTTGAACCTCTTTTTCCATTTGGCTAATTCTGCTTTTGAAAGCATTCTTCTCCTCACTGGCTTTTTGAACCTCTTTTGCCAATTGAGTGAGCCTATTTTTCAAGGTGTTATTTCTTCAGCATTTTTTTGGGTCTCCTTTAGCAGGGTATTGACCCACTTTTCATGCTTTTCTTGCATCTCTCTCATTTCTCTTCCCAGTTTTTCCTCCACCTGTCTAACTTGATTTTCAAAATTCTTTTTGAGCTCTTCCATGGCCTGAGCCCACTGGACATCCACCTTGGACGTCTGGGATAGAGAGCCCCCGACCTCCACGTCTTTCTCCAATGGCAGGCATTGTACTTCGTCATCAGAAATGAAGGGTGGAAGGAACATCTCTTCCCCAATAAAGTAGCTCTCTATGGTCTTATTCTGCTTCCTTTTTCTGGGCATTTTCCCAGCCAGTTACCTGACTTCTGAGATTCCTGTCCACCCCTGCCTAGATCTTCCCAGCTAGTGCTTGGGGTCTGAGATTCAAATGCTGCTTCCCAGTCTCAGGGCTATCTGTGGCAGGAGCGGCTGCTATTCAATGTGAGCTTAAGTTCTGGTGCTCAGGTGGGCAGGGCCACCTCCCAGGCTCAGTTCCCTCAAGGACTTTATGCAGAGATCTTCAGTGATGGAGCGGGTGGGGGCAGGGCCGCCTCCCAAGCTCAGCTCCCTCAGGGGGTTTATGCAGAGACCTGACTTCTGCCTGCTGCTCTGGGAGTGCCAGGCTGCCACTGCTGCCTCTGCCACTCCCTCCACCGCCGCCTCCCGAGGGGGCCCGAGACACGGAGACACCCCGCTCCCCTCTCGGCCAGCCCAGATGTCTTTCTCACTGACCTGTAGCGTCTGTGGGCGGAGGGACTTTCCTGGCCGCCAGAGATTCCATCCCTGAAGCCTTCTCGGATCTGCTCCTCTGGGGCCACGGCCAGGGCAGTGCTGGGGTGGGCGCGATGGACCCCTGGGGACCGCTCTCCAGGGCTCTCTGGAAAGGAAATCTCTTCCACTGTGTTTCTGTGTGCCTTGCAGTGATCCACAATTTGTGGGAAGTTCTTCTTACAGGAAATTTATGGGCTGTGGATTCGGAGCTAGCATACAGTGAGTCTTTCTACTCCGCCATCTTGGCTCCTCCCCCCTTGGTATTTAATTCTTGCACTCAGTAACTTTTAAGTGAACTGTGAAATGGCACACAATACAAGAGTTTCATCAGGAAGTTAGTCTGGTCACCTTAAAAACAAAAATTAAGTTGATCATATTTCTTTTCTAAAACTGAGGGGAGAAATCTTCCAAATTACAGTCATTAAATTAATTTGTGCCTCCTTAGTATGACTTATAATTCTCAGTCAGTATTCAACAGAATGCAGTAAAGTTCATTTTATCAGGTGGGGGGCAAAGATGACTTTGGTCTCGTTTTCGAAGTGGAATATGTTCAACCATAACTAAGTACTTGATAATAAATGTGATAACAATCCATCTTGCAATAGTAATTTTTTTCATCATTGGCACCTTCTGTCTTTGTCTTTTAATCAACAGGAACTTATTAAATACTTACCACATTTGCCAGGCGTTATTCTAGCCTGGAAAAAATTACTATTGCAAGATGGATTGTTATCACATTTATTATCAAGTACTTAGTTATGGTTGAAGATATTCCACTTCGGTCAAAGACAAGTAGTTTACTACTTAAAGCAAAATCTCAAGTGCAAAATAAATCTAGAGACATACTATATGATATTGCTTCACAGAAGAGTAGCAGTAGAAGAGGATGTTGAAACTTAATTCTTTGACTTTTTCAATTAGGTGCATATGCATATTAAACCAAGGCACAATCCAATCTTTACATGCCATGACTCATTCCTGACCATCTTCAGCATTTTCTTTTAGAAGGTATAATTTACCGAAAGGTCAAGGCTTTCAAGCTCTAGAAGGAAAGAGCATGCAACCCCCAGACCCAACTCACATTTGCAATTCTTCTGAGCTAATCATATCGTTATGCCCCCTGAGGAGAACTTCGCTGAGCTGAACTACATGAGAAGTTCACATTAGCAATTGCGATAGCTCAACATGGCTCAACAATAGCTCAAACAGCCCTCCAGTATCTGGACATATATGATATATAGTGTCATATATAACCTGGGAGCTGCTGGGGGCAACTGAAAGATAGCTCCTGTGACTATAGAGGAAACTTCTGCACACATACATACACAATATGAAATTCTCACACTAATCTCTAAAAGAAGGTAAAGATAACAGGTCACTTAAAAGGGGGCTGTGGGAACACCTGTATCTTCTATCGGGAGATTATCTATGGAATTGAGAAACAGTGTATTTTAAGTAGTGTGCCTTTTAAAATGGAATCATCCAAGGTCACACAGTTAATAAATGTCTCAGGCCACATTTGAATTCAGGATGACGAGTCTTCCTGATTCCAGGACCACTACTCTATCCAGTGTACTTATCTTGCTGCACTGTATTTATGACACACCATGATAGAAGAAGCAAAACTTACTAATGATGAATTTTCAGAAATTCCACCTAATTAAACACAATTTTCTATAGACCAAGTCAAGTGATTTTAAATCGAGTAAATCATACTTCATATATTCTTTTTCTTAAGTGCCCATGTTCTCCCAAATAAGATGAAATAACTCTTTTATCCCTCAATTTCAACATTTCTGGAAATTCAACATTTCTAGGCCACCAATCACGTCACTTAAAAAGCTGGTTTTCCCCAGTATACCTGAGACCATAAACCTTGCTCTCAAAAGTTGTACCCATTGAGAAACTCTCAGAATGTACTTTTATTAAGTGTCTTCTTGAAAAGAAAGAGACTGAGCACCAGGCCAGTAAGACCAACGTTTTCCGAGGCTTCTAAGTTTTCTCTCCCTCTGAATACTGCCTACAGCTCTCTCTCCCCTCTATGGTAAGTTGTTATTGTCGAACTGGAAAGCAGCCAAATTATCATCACTACAGCAACTTTTTTGTGCTTAAGCTGGACATTATAATTGTACTGTGCCAGCAGTCAGTGAAAATTGAGATGTTCCAAATTATGCAATTTGCATGAAATCTTCTCTTTCGTAATTCAGACATTATGTGTTGCCTCCCAGAACATTAAGCAGAGTAACTTGGTAATGATGGGGAAAATTCCAGCAGCCGACATTAGCAGCTAAAGTGTCCTCAACAAGAAATTGAACACATTAGCTCATGATGTTTAGTGCAACACCTACCTAGTAATAAATTTTTGCATCCTAAGAGGAAATTCTTAACATTTTGTTCTTTCACATGGACCACTGCTCACCCTGTAAGGACTGCCTCTAAAGGGATATTTCTTGATTTCTAGAAGCTTGAGTAATTCTGTTAAGTCTAAGAGAAATAGTCTACTCAGCCAAAAAAGTGCAAGTGGATATACAGCAGCCTTCCAATGAAGTAGAGAGAAAATTGGAACCGGAGTCACAAAATCTAAACATTACGATCTTCTCCTCACTCCTGTCTATACTCTTATAGTTTATCTCGACACACCCTGCTTACAAACTCCTTGTGCATTTACTGTTGTTGAAAATGCTCACAGCTATTCACTATAACATCTTACTCTGCTTTCACAATTTCCCCTTATCAAGTAAATTCTGAAGAAGGCAGGCTAATAAGATTTATTAAACAAAGAAAAAAAAGGCAGGGCTTGTTAACTGTGATCACTAGACTGGTGGTTCATCACTGGCCATCTTTCCTCACGTTTCTTCTGATGCTATCTTTTACTTTTCTGAACGTCATTCAACCTACCCATGCCAAAGCCAAGGATATACACCTGAATTAACCTAATTTAATTCAACAATTAATTGATTATATTTTTTCAATAATTTAATTCAACAATTAATATTAAGCCCCTGATGTGTGCCAGGCACTGAGGAAAGAGGAAAGTATTTGTCCCAAAGGAACTTACCTTCTACAGTGGGGGACTGGGGGCATCTCCACACATAAAATAGAAGATATAAACAGTAATTTGACAGGGGAGGTTACATGTTAAACAAGTATATGATTTAAAATCATTATATGAAGGAACTATCATTTCCCTAAGTCGTGAATACTAAAGCTCTGAGTAGCCTCAGATTACATTTGGTTTTTTGGCTGTCATATCACATTTTCAACTCATATACTTGTTGTGAGCCATTAAAATACCTCCAGATGGTTTTCAGACAAATGACTTTATAGCCATTTCTCCCTCATTTTGTACAAGTTGGTTTTTTAACCCAAGATTTTCACCTAAGATTTTACATTTCTACTTATTAAATTTCACCTTATTAGATTCAGTCCAACACTCTAGCTTGTCGAGATCTTTCTTGCACTGATTTTGCCAATTAGTGAACTGATTAATTAGTTCTCTCAACTTTGTGTCACTGACAAATTTGATAATCATCTTCAGTGAAGCTTAAGTCATGGCTAAAATAAATGGTAAACAGTACAGAGCCAGAACCAAGATGGCGGAGCAGCAGGAAGAGGTACATAGAGTGAGTTTTCTTACTTTAAGAAGTATAGTGAGTCTCTGTTCCCCCTCCTTCCTCCAAATATGTGGAGAAAATGCACCAGATTGAATCCTGATAGGAAAATCCAAGGAAGAGTTACAGTCACTTTTATAGCCCAGGTCAGCATAGTGAGACAGAGGTCTGCAGACAGTGGGAATGAAGTCTGATCAAAGAGTCTTTCAGAGCATTCCAGCTCAGAGAGAGGCTGTGTACCACAGCAAAACAAGACCTCAGCACCACAGCAGGACACTGCAGGGTATGAGAGCAGGAGCCAAAGGGAAGCTAAAGAGTGAAAAAGTGACCTGCACCCAAGGTGGCAATAAGAGGGAAAAAGGACTGAAGGGTTAGCAATGTGGAAGTTCAGAAGCAAGCAGAAACAGGGTGTCTCAGACTCCAGAAATATAACGAACTCTCAGTTCCAGCTTCTAGAAGCTCGTAGAGAAACAGGCAGGGCAGGTACTCCAGACTAAAGGAAAACCGATAGCTCTGTTACTCTGATTCAGCAAAACTTTCTAGATGGTTGATGAGGAGAGTCTAATAGTACTCTCTGACCCACACCCAGGTCAGGAACTTGCAAAGCTCCAATCAGAAAAGGTATTAATCACATTTTGCATTGGATCAGATCACTTTAGGAGCACAGAAAGCTTGTATGCCTCCAGCCTAAGCTGTCCTTAAGATCTTGGAATAACACAACACTCAATATACCCATGAAATTAGCAACAGAACCAATCCAGACAGTCCCTCCAGAAGGGTATAGAGCCTGCTCTTAACAAAGTCCAAAGTTAGAAGGCGGACTGGAAGAATGAGCAAACAAAAAATAAATTTCATTATAAAGACCACAACAACAAGGACTGTCGAAATACAAACCCGGAAGACGAGAATGACCTAAAATATCTACAAACAATGCCTTAAAGAAAAACATACTTTGGGCACAGAGTCAACTAGAATTATTGCCAGGGTTATGAAGTAAGAGTTTTAAAATATATGAGAAAGTCAACTAGAATTATTGCCAAGGTTTTGAAATAAGAGTTTTAAAGTGTGTGAGTGTAGATGTGTGTTTTATCCAAAATAAGAAGATTAACAGAAAAAATTTTTGAAAATAATTATGAGTTATGGAGGAAAGAATTGTAAAGGGAATTTTAACACCTTGGTGATAAAAGGGACAAACCCTTGCCCACTCAACAAACCACTTGTAAATGAGAATGGACCAAATAGAAGCCAACGATTCCATTGAGAAATATTGAAACAAAGTCAAAAGACTGGCAAAAATAGAAGAAAATATGAAGTATCTCACAGCAAAAATAACTGACCTGAAAAACAGATCAAGGAGGAAAAAAAATGAATTATCATTGGACTATGAGAACATCACAAGCAGAAAAGGGCCTAGACATCATATTTTAAGAAATTTTGACAAAAAACAACTGCCTAGATATTTTTACATAAAGGAATCTCCTGGTCACCTCCTGGAAAAAATCCCAAAATGAAAATTCCCAAAAACATGGTAGACAAGATCCAGAGCTGCTGGGTCAAAGAAAACATATTGCAAACAACTAGAACAAAAGAATGAAAGTGCTAAGGTGCCACAGTCAGAATCACAAATGATTTAGTTGCTAACTCTACAAAAGAACAGGAAAACAGCATTCCAAAAAGCAAACAAAAGGCGTACAGCCAATAATAATTTCTCCTGATAAATCTGAGTATGATCCTATAGAGAGGAAAAATCAACATTTAATGAAATCAAGGACTTCTAAGCATTCCTGATGGGAAACAAAAAAGGAACTGTGTAGAGACTTTGAAGTTCAAAGTCAGGAATTAAGAGAAACATAAAAAAGGAAATATGAATGAACAATTCATGATAAGGGACCAAACGAGGATAAACTGCTTGCATTCCAATAAAGTGAAAAAGCACCTATGTACCTTCTGCTTCCTATCATCAAGTATAGGCAAACAAGGAGGAAGGAGCAGGGGAACAGGCGACACTTGAACTCCACTCTCATCTGAACTTGTCCAAGGAGGGAAGACCCCAACCACCCCAATAAATAAATTTAACCTTCAACATCACACCTGCTACCACAGGGCTGTCTCCTCTCCACTCCCAACAGAAAGGAGCCTTACTGCTTATTTGATTATCCTCTTTCCTCCAGTGTAGCTGACTGCCAATAAAGATAACAGATCTATAGAGCTAGGGTTTGAAGAGGCATCAGAGAGCCCAGGTGAAAGGGAGGAAGGACTGCCCTCCAGGAAGGAGGAAATATGTTGGGAGTCAGGAAGCAAAATGCTGTATGTCCAAAACAGGGAAAATGTCTGGTTGAATTGTAGAGTGTGTAAAGAAAAGAAATGTTTAAAAAGGAAAAGAAGACTGAAGCTAGAATGAAATGGGTTTTAAATGATCAGCCACAGAATTTGTACTTGAAACTAGTGATAACAGAGCACCCACTATATGTGTTTCCCAAGTAGTACTAAAATTTAGGCTCCATGTGGAGGAAAGACTGAAAAAAGACTGAGAAGATGATTAGTTGTGGGAAAAATAAGAGAGACTATTGTCATTGAAACCCAGTGAGGAGAAAGTGTCTACACGTATCTACATGTAAGTCAGTAGTGTCAAATACTGCAGAGAAAAAGACTGGGGGAAAAAAGCCAGATTTCAGCTAAATTCTGAGGAACAGAAATGATATGGATGAGTAGAGAAAAAGAACATTTCAGAAAGGCATGAAAGAGAAAAAAATTGTAAATGACATTTTTAATATTTTAACTTCAATATGCTATAGAGGCACAGATGAATGAAATACAAATTAGTTTTTGGACCTTCTATTCAATGGCCTTGATAACAATTCTCAAAAATTACCTAGTGGTTGCCACTGGAATAAACTCCATAAAAACCTTTGTGTCAAGGAGAATTTTGCTTAGAAATTTCCTGGAAATTCCATCTATTACACTGACATCACATTTTTAAAAAGAAATTATAAGATGGTAAGACACACATTGTGGTTTTCTCTTATGGAAAGTAAGTTGCTGGTATTCTATGGCTATTCAAGGCTATTAAACTACATTAGAGTATTTTGCTTCGTAGATATGTGTGGTTTAGTCCAACTAGAAAGCAATCGAGTCTATATTTTCAGAGGATCTCTGAATAAAATTCTTCATTAATTTCTTACCAAGAAACTGATATCTAGCCACAATGATGGAAAGAGGTAATGCTAGAAGTAAAAAATAAATAGGCAGTGAGAAAGGTTCCTATATTCTAAACAAAGATCTGCAGTGATCATAGAATAAGTTGAGGAGCTGCAATATCCCATGGTCTCCTTTTACATCATCACAAATTAAAAACAAAAATTTATTACAAAAGTATTTTGGGAGGGGAAGAGCCAAGATGGCGGAGTAGAAAGACTCACGTATGCTAGCTCCAAACCCACAGCCCATATATTTCCTGCAAGAAGAACTCCCCACAAATTCTGGATCACTGCAAGGCGCGCAGAAACACAGTGGAAGAGATTTCCGTTCCAGAGAGCCATCCCCAGGGGTCCATCGTGCCCTGGAAAGCGGAGCCCACCCCGGCGCTGCCCTGGCCGCGGTCCCAGAGGATCAGATCCGAGAAGGCTTCAGGGACGGAATCTCCGGCGGCCAGGAAGGTCCCTCAGCCCACAGACGCTACAGGTCAGTGAGAGAGAAGTCTGGGCTGGCCGAGAGGGGAGCGGGGTGTCTCCGTGACTCGGGCCCCCTCAGGAGGCAGCAGCAGAGGGAGCAGCAGAGGCAGCAGTGGCGGCCTGGCACTCCCAGAGCAGCAGGCAGAAGTTCAGGTCTCTGCATAAACCCCCTGAGGGAGCTGAGCTTGGGAGGCGGCCCTGCCCCCACCCGCTCCATCACTGAAGGTCTCTGCATAAAGCCCTTGAGGGAACTAAGCCCGGGAGGCGGCCCTGCCCCCACCCAAGCACCAGAACTTAAGCTCACACTGAATAGCAGCCGCTCCTGCCGCAGATAGCCCTGAGACTGGGAAGCAGCATTTGAATCTCAGACCCCAAGCACTAGCTGGGCAGATCTAGGCAGGGGTGGACAGGAATCTCAGAAGTCAGGTAACTGACTGGGAAAATGGCCAGAAAAAGGAAGCAGAATAAGATCATAGAGAGCTACTTTATTGGGGAAGAGATGTTCCTTCCACCCTTCATTTCTGATGACGAAGTACAATGCCTGCCATCAGAGAAAGACATGGAGGTCGGGGCCTCTCTATCCCAGACATCCAAGGTGGATGTCCGGTGGGCTCAGGCTACAGAAGAGCTCAAAAAGGATTTTCAAAATCAAGTTAGACAAGTGGAGGAAAAACTGGGAAGAGAAATGAGAGAGATGCAAGAAAAGCATGAAAAGCGGGTCAATACCCTGCTAAAGGAGACCCAAAAAAATGCTGAAGAAATAACACCTTGAAAAATAGGCTCACTCAATTGGCAAAAGAGGTTCAAAAAGCCAATGAGGAGAAGAATGCTTTCAAAAGCAGAATTAGCCAAATGGAAAAAGAGGTTCAAAAGCTCACTGAAGAGAATAGTTCTCTCAAAATTAGAATGGAACAGATGGAGTCTAATGACTTTCTGAGAAACCAAGAAATCACAAAACAAAACCAAAAGAATGAAAAAATGGAAGAGAATGTGAAATATCTCATCGGAAAAATAACTGACCTGGAAAATAGATCTAGGAGAGACAATTTAAAAATTATGGGACTACCTGAAAGTCATGATCAAAAAAAGAGCCTAGACATCATCTTTCATGAAATTATCAAGGAAAACTGCCCTGAGATTCTAGAACCAGAGGGCAAAATAAGTATTGAAGGAATCCATCGATCACCACCTGAAAGAGATCCAAAAAGAGAAACTCCTAGGAACATTGTGGCCAAATTCCAAAATTCCCAGGTCAAGGAGAAAATCTTGCAAGCAGCTAGAGAGAAACAATTTCAGTATTGTGGAAATACAATCAGGATAGCACAAGATCTAGCAGTTTCTACATTAAGGGATCGAAGGGCGTGGAATAGGATATTCCAGAAGTCAAAGGAACTAGGACTCAAACCAAGAGTCACCTACCCAGCAAAACTGAGTATAATACTTCAGGGGAAAATATGGTCTTTCAATGAAACAGAGGACTTTGAAGCATTCTTGATGAAAAGACCAGAGCTGAAAAGAAAATCTGACTTTCAAACACAAGAATGAGAAGAAGCATGAAATAGTAAACAGCAAAGGAAAGTCATAAAGGACTTACCAAAGGTGAACTGTTTACATTCCTACATGGAAAGACAATATTTGTAACTCTTAAAACGTTTCAGTATCTGGGTAGTTGGTGGGACCACACACACACACACACACACGTACACGTGTGCATGCACACACATACAGAGACAGAGAGTACAGAGTGAATTGAATAGGATGGGACCATATCTTAAAAGAAATTAAGGTAAATGGTGAGAGAGAAATGTAGTGGGAGGAGAGAGGGTGAAATGGAATGGGGTAAATTATATCTCATTCAAGAGGCAAGCAGAAGACTTTTTAGTGGAGGGAAAAAGAGGAGAGCTGAGAAAAAAATGTAGTTTACCCTCATACATTCGACTAAAGGAAGGAGTAAAATGCACACTCATTTTGGCATGAAAACCTATCTTACAGTACAGAAAAATGGGGAAGAAGGAGATAAGCAGGGAGGGAGGGATGATGGAAGGTAGGGCAATGGAAGAAGGGAGCAATTTGAAGTCAACACTCTTGGGGAGGGACAGGATCAAAAGAGAGAATAGAAACAATGGGGGGCAGAACAGGATGGAGGGAAATACAGTTAGTCTTATACAACACGACTCTTATCGAA
The DNA here is from genome assembly GCA_023548195.1 of Bettongia penicillata ogilbyi. Lineage (NCBI taxonomy): Eukaryota > Metazoa > Chordata > Mammalia > Diprotodontia > Potoroidae > Bettongia > Bettongia penicillata. Next base: position 873,579 of record JAJHZJ010000084.1, on the reverse strand, counting down.
GTCATTTGCAAAACTACACAGATATGGCCTATATTGAATTGCCTGCCTTCCCAAAGGGAATGGGTGGGGAGGGAGGGATGGGGAGAATTTGGAACTCAAAGTTTTAGGAACAACTGTATAGTATTGTTGTTGCTACTAGGAAATAAGAAATACAGTTAATGGGGAATAGAAAGTCATCTGGCCCTACAGGACAAAAGAGAAGATGGGGACAAGAGAAGGGAGGGATGATATAAGAGAGGGCAGATTGATGATAGGGAAAATTAGAATGCTTGGTGTATTGGGGTGGGGGGAGGGGATAAATGGGGAGAAAATTTGGGACCCAAAATTTTGTGAAAATGAATGTAAAAAGTTAAATAAATAAATAAATTAAAAAAAAAGTATTTTGGGATTTTAAAATAAGGAAAATTTCAAAAATAATGAGCAAAGTAATATTTAAAGGAGAAATAAAGCACTACTGATATGATTAACCACAAAATTAGTATTAATAACTATCAGTTTTTGAAGCACTGAAAAACACAGAATCAGAGGATACCAGCAATATTTATTTCAGGGGCTATCTGCTGCAAATAATATATGGTATAGAGATACCATATTATGAGGTGTAACATCCCAAGAAAATTCTTGGCCTACTGCTTAAACCCCTTCAATAAAAGGGAACTAATTCTCTTCTCACAAATCTATCATATTCTACCATCTCCCACTTTTAACTCAATTTACCCTATTTCTTGGACAGTTCTAATCCCTAAGAGTATTTTGCCCTTTATTTTCACCTTTCACCTACTGGTGAATGATCTAAATTCTACATATGCAATTATTGACACTACTTGCAATCATTTAACATTCTGAAGCCCCCAAAGATATAAAAAGGTAGCTTAAAATATGAAGGCTTTCCATCTTTCTCAGTCATGGGCAATTCAATACAATTCAGCAAGAATTTATTTAGCATGTACTTTGGTGCACAGTGGGTACTAGGAATGTAAAAATTAGTCTCCTGATTAGAAGGAATTTGTCCTTAAGTTCTTTTTGAATTAGTAGGGATGAAGGCGACATAACAAGTCAGTAGCAGAGGTGGCATTTTCAACTTCTCCCTCCTATCCTCATGATTCCTTTTAGCAATGTCCCATGTGGCCAGAACAAACATGACACATGTCACTCCTCATCCCCACATCCCACTTCATCCTTCCACTAGAAGAAATTAAAAAGTCAGCAATAAGACTGACCCTTACAAGTATAAGATAAAGTTTTAAAGATAAATAACCTTGGTGGCATAAAAACAGTCAGTCACACTTAAATAGCTCCTTGCAATGTTTTATTTATGATCATGTGAATTAGACAGTGAATGAAAACATTATTATCTCTGTGTAATAGAGAAATTCACACAAAACAGAAAAGTGACTGATAGGAACTGCGATCAACAACCTATCTTCACTTCAACAAAGAGTGGTGAAGCATATCTTCCTCTCCTCTGGGCAGAGTGATAGACTGCACTGGAGGAGGTATATTTTTTCAGATATGGTCAATGCAACATATTCATTTGTTTTCCATAACTGCACTTCTTTGTTGCAAGGGAGAATCTATGAACAGAGTGATGGGCAGTGATTAAGAATGGACAGTGATATTAAAAAATAAAAAGGAGCATTATTTTTTAACTTATTTTGAGAGTAGATTTTGAAAAGAGGAAGGGAAAGGTGCCCCTAATGAGTAAAGTGGTACAGAAAATGGGACAGCTAAGGCACTGAATACAATTCTGCTTGACTTTAGTTTGTAATATACAGCCCAGAGGCCCAGTAGGAAGGAAAAATAAATGACTCATGGAGTTGGATCTTACTCTCTCGTTGGGGGACAGCGATGGCCCAGAAGGTTGGGTTGTAACTATGCCATTAATGTTTTAAAAGATCAGGATTTCAAATTTAGTGCATCAAATGAAAACAAAGTCATGGCAATGCACTAACATAATCCCCAGTCTATCTACCCTTGTGGCCAAAGCAAAAATATACTGAACACCACTGGGCCAGATGTTAGAAATTCAGCAATGAATGATCTTGGAACTGTACCTGTTGTTTGGAGGGTGTTGAAAGTATAAGTTCTCTCTGCAAATCTTCAACAAAGGAATACACAGTTTTTATTAACCTTCATGGTACAGCAGAAACAGTGCAGGATCTAAATATTGCTTTTTTTCCCCACTATCTCTGGGATCATTACTTCTCCAGGCTTCAGTTTCCTCATATATAAAATGAGAGGGGATTGGATGACCTCTAAGATTCAAAGCTATGATCTTAGGATGCTTCTATGAAAATAAGTAAAAAGTTGAATACACTTCTAGGAAAACATAGTAGTTAACAGTATATACTGGATATGGGAACTCTGCAAATATTTTCTTTTCCAGTTTCTGTCTATGAATATTTCATAAGTTCATATCACCCTCTTCAATTTCTTTTTTATATCTACTTAAAGACAGCATTTCACTGCTTTGCTTTTGTTTTTACTTTACAAAAAAACCATAGGAGTTGTCCAATATATATATATGTTTCTTTGTAATACTGCCAAAAAAACTCTTTCGCCCTGCCTCTGGCATCACTAGTCTCTGAAACTCTCCCTTCAAGAAGTGAGGAGATAAGAAGCCTTATCAATCAATGCAACTGCACTCTATGAAGGCTGCATTAGTCTACAGAACCTGGAATAGATGTCCAAGTGCTTGCTTTGGCTCAAGAAAATAAGGACGATTCAGTAAACTAAGTACCAAGCTATAAAGACGAATGGATAAAACTGGTGAGCTTGGTCGCCACTTGGGTCATTCTCCATAACCTAGATACCCTACAAAGCCTTTCCCAGCTGCCCTTAATCCTAAATGCCTTCCCGCCGCTGATGCTCTTCATTATATTTTGCACATAGCTTGCTTGTACACAGCTGTCTGCATGTTGTCTCCCCCATCAGACTGAACACTCTTCCAGGGCAGGGACTCCTTTTCTCTGTCTTCATATAGTGCCTGGGACCTAGCAAGAAGTAAATGCTTACAGATTGACTCAGTTTTTTTTGTTTTAAGATAATCCTCCATCACTGGATATTTCCATTCTTTCATCCTCATTTTCTGCCTCATTAACGTGGCTTCTCATTTGCCTGAATACATGCTCTGGGGCCTCCTGTATTTTTTAAAAAATCCCTGAACTCTGCTCCCTCTTTCTTTTAACTATCGCCTTCTTTCCTTTTCAAAATAGGGCAAACAAGCAGCTGCCCCCACTCAGCAATGTTTTAATGCGCTGCAATCCACTCCTTCTTTCATTATGCCCATGAAACCACACTTAATTTTTGTCTGTGTCCTGGACTTGATTTCTGATATCTAGCCAAAGGATCGAAACACAACAGGACCTGACCCTGGGACATTTTTAGGTGGGCCACAGTGTTCAATGTACAAATAATATTTCTGAATGCATGACATAAATAAGAAGGCAAAGGAAATTAAACATACTGAAATACAACTGTCAACATGTAGATAGTGTTTGAGAAGCAAGTTCACAGGTGAGGGCTCCTAACCACCAAATCCAAGAGCCTTTTCTCAGTTTTTCTTCTCTGACTTTCCTGCTACCATGGACATTACTGACCTTCTCTCTACTGTCCTACCTTCCCACTACTCCTCATACTATCTCTTTCAGAGCTCCTCCTTCCTTTTCTTGTCACTTGGCTATGGTTACTCACTTCTAGGGTTTTTTATCAGACTTTTCTCTTCCTTCATCTCAATATCTTTATTTTACAGATTATGAAACACTGAATAATCAACAAGAGAAAAAAATGCCTTCCTTAAGGTCACAAAAATAGTACCAGAAACAAGCTTTGAGCTCAGGACCTCTGAGACTAATAGATTTTAAAGACACACCTTATAAATAATGCAGGCTCGATCAAATAGATGCTCAGGTTCCTTCCTGCTTCAGAATCCTTGTGATTCTTTGATTCTGAAACTTCAAGTACTTGAATAAGACACACTGGTTAACAACAGGATTTAACTATCGAATTCAGATTAACAAGTCAATTTAGCAAGCACTTAAGTGCCTGTACAACAGAACCTCTGCAACCCCTGGGCTGAAAATACAATTCCTGCTCTAAGGCAGCTAACATTCCATGACCAGCATGTGGTAAAAAAGGATTTTATGGAAAAAAGAAAAATAATGATTTGTTGAAAGAGGAATGAATGCGGCAAGTTATGCAGATAATCTTGGGAAATTGAACGCTGTGGCCCACCTAAAAATGTCACAGGGTCAGGTCCTGTTATGTTTCGATCCTTTTCACAAATAGATGGCTAGATATCAGAAATCCAATCCATCCTAAAAGCATACCCCACCTACACCTCTTCTGTGGGCCACTAGCAAGGCAATTTTTTCTTCCTTGCCTAGAATTCAATTTTTAGCAACAGCTACAATAAAATCTAATGCCTCAAGTTGTGGTACCACAGAGCTACACCTTCTTACATCCCTTCACAGTATGATGAGCTGGTGAATGGGATAAAAGTTAAACATGAAAATGTTGAAAAGTCTGAGAGGGATGGAATGTTGCATAAAATTGGAAGTAACCATCACCTTGATTTTACAGGGCTACATGAAATGGTGGTATTATCTCTTCCCCAACATGGCCTTGTAATTTTTGTCCTGACATTGTGAGCACTTTCCATTACTTCCATAGCAAAATCATAGTTTTAAGCCATATCCAGCACAGTTCAGTTCCAAACACTGTAACTCTAATTACATGAATATATTTGAGCTCATTTCATGGCATTCTAATTCATACCATATCTTAAGCGATGGCTAACTCTTACCTCAGAGATCATTACTGAACCAATGAACTAACACCATATGTTAGCACTAAATCTCTGGTATAACGAGAGAAGATTTTTAGCTACATTTATCAATGAATAATAATAACTTTTTGTTATATACTATATACACACAGTGCAGGACTGTATCTGAAATTCTGAAGCTCTATTAAACTCATTTTTAAAAGATATGTAATAAATCCAACATGTAAATTCCAAAGTAATCCTCTTTGTCCATCTCCCTCTTTGAACTCCTTCTCTTCTTCTAGGCATTTTTTTTACAATGGTTTTTAAAAATCCATTTTTCAAACTTGCTCAAAAAATCTAAATCAAGTAGGAGGTAGGTAAACAAATAAAACTGGCTCCAATCCCTACAAATACTCTTTTCTGCTACTGAATCATTTTATCTTTCAGTGCAGAGTATTCAAAGTCACTTAACATAGACCACGGAAGCAGTTGTAGGCAAAAGAGAAGACTGAAAAGAGAAGGGAGGAAAGACGGATATCAGGAATGGATTCTGAGCTAACCTTCCTAGTCGTCCCTACTGACCTTGACTGCAGGGATCTGCAGCAATAATTCAAGAAGAATGGCACCCACCTCCATCACCTTTACAGATCTATTTTTAACTGAAAATAGGCTACACAGTTTATATAGACACAAGCAAGGATTATAGACAAAGATGTAGTGCTTTATTTCATTTACCTGGATAGAATACTCAACAAAACCCTAATAGATTCATCTGAGGTCTAAATAAATGAGGATGGCGTTTGGTTGTGCAGAGCTATTTTTAGATTCTGTTGAAAGAAATTCCATGACCTCAGCAGCTAAATGCCCTTTTGATTTTCTTAAAATTAATGTTTAACCTGAAACCATGTAGATACAATTTAAGGCCATCAATACTTTGTTTCTCGTTTTTAGTCATGTCTGATTCTTTGTGACCCTTTTTGGGGTATTTCTGGCAAAGAGAGTGGGGTGATTTGCCATTTCCTTCTCCAGCTCATTTTACAAATGAGGGAACTGAGGCAAACAGGGTTAAGTACACACAGCTGATAAGTGTCTGAAGCCAGATTTGAACTCAGACAGAAGATCTTCCCTTCCTGACTCCAGGCTGGATGCTCCATCCACTGCACCACCTAGCAGTCCACAGTAAGCATGCCATGAGTTATTTCCTACAAAACAAGCTTTTGCTTATTTATGGATTGTTTTCTTCTCCTATGTGATCCTACTTAAACTTCAAAGTAGATTTAAGATTAATTTCTGCAGATTTGTGATTTCATCTGTGTAGGAAACTCCCTGTGGGGAAGATCCCTCCATAGAGGTAGGTCTACAACTTCAGGTTTATGAGAGTCTTAAAGAGATGCCCAGGGCACTGAGAGGTTAAGATAACCTGACCATGGTAACACAACTCATATGTTTCAGAAGCAGGACCTAAATCCCTGTCTTCCTGACTCTAACAATGGTTCTCCAGTCAATGCCCCACCCTAACCAACACAAAATCATCCTTAAACCTAGGAGAAGCCAAGAATCAGGGAAAGGGAAAGAGAGCCAATTCAGGCACCTTTTAATCCAAGACTAAAGCAGATTTATTTTGAAGACATCAATTAGAGATAGGAAATTGCCCTCTGCTCTCCAAATAATACTTTATAAGAAATAAACTATATGAAGCCTGGACATACATCCAGCTTTGACATCATGATAAAATAAGACTTAAATTAATGTGAAAAATATGACATGCATGATTACTGTTACACAGCAATTGGGAATAAATGGTTAATAATTCAAGTAAATGATCATAATTAATTTCACTCATCCAGAGTCCAAATTTTGAGTATTTCTTTCCTCACTGTATTTCTCTAGCATTTATATTGTGTCAATATCAGCATGTTTCCTGATGTCATGCATGGTTTTATAATCATCCTCATCATCACCACCATCACACAATAAAATGTCAGAGGGCCTGGTTTTGACTGCAATAATTTGAGCCCCCTTCTGGTATCCATGAGCTCCCACATTCTGTCTCTTCTCCTATGTCCATGTACTCAGCTGCCACTCTCCTTCACAAAAAAAAGGTTACAATTAAAGGAAGGTAAATTGCAGCTTCTTAAATTGCTGTTTCTCCTTCATTCTCCAGGAGGACCATGACATCAGGGCAGTGATGCCATGACATATAAGTGGACTGGATTTAAGTGAGGCAGGGTTATGCAGAGCCACCAGCCTCACTTTGTCCTCCAGAGTCAACCGGGTCCATTGGCAAGATACAGATCAGGAAGACTGGAGATGGCCCCCAAGGGAGGATGAAAGGAACCAGTGCAAACATACAACAATAGTCCTTTCATAAATGCTCAACTGAAATAGCTTTAGCCTTCAGGACATGAAAAAGAAATTGGTACCAGCTGCCCTTGCAAACAATGTTCAACCGACCCCCTGAAACTGAAAATTCCTTTGAGGAGAGTTAGTTTTCCCAGAATTAGAAGTTAAGGTTTAAACACACACACACACACACACACACACCTCTGAAAGTTAAAATATCTCTGTTTTAGAGTTTCATTGAAGACATAAATTACAAGTTTCCTGCCCCTGGTTTTTCTTAATGGGAGGAGCCAAGGTGTTTGACTTTATAAGGAGGAAATGGAAGATTTCTGAGTAAAGGAGACCCAACTGACACAGAACATTAGGAAGATTCTTCAGGGAATGGAAGATGTCAGACTTAACAGGAAAAAGAAACTGAAAGTGGAGGAAACCAGATTCTACAACAGAAAGCATTCTTCTTGGTTTACTATCAAATAAAAGTAATGTTGGTACAAAGCTTCTTTCTAAAGCTCCTACATTAGGAAAAACAAACAAAAAAATAATAATATGTAATCCTTTGTAAAGGCAAGACAAAGCACAAGGCAGAAACCAGAGGTGATCTCATTCATAAATAATGTAGACAACTATTTGCATCATTTCAGGAACTTCAGAAGACTTTTTTCTCTCATTGTGTCCTCAATACTTCAACCCCTAATTTTGGAGTAGGAGATAAATCTGTTCATTCTAAGACCAAATTTAAGAGTTACAATGCAAATTTAAAGACAGCAGCATGCATACAATTTGTTAGGTTTCTATTTCTGCACAAAGCAAGTAACACAAAGTTATGCAGTAATTGCACTGCAGGTTAGTCTCCTTCCTAGAAAGTTAAAAAAAAAAAGTTGGAGGGGAGGAGCCAAGATAGCAGAGTAGAAAGACTCACTGTATGCTAGCTCTGAACCCACAGCTCATAATTTTCTGTAAAAAGAATTCCCCACAAATTCTGGAGCAGTCAAAGCCAAGCAGGAACACAGTGGAAGAGATTTCCGTTCCAGAGAGCCCTGGAAAGCCGGTCTGTCGCACTCCGGACAATGCAGCCCACCCCTGCGCTGCCCTGCCTGCTCGGCCCCAGAGGAGCAGATCCGAGCAGGCTTCAGCAATGGAATCTCCAGCGGCCGCCAAGGTCCCTCCACCCACAGGCGCTATAGGTCAGTGAGAGAGACTTCTGGGCTGGCCGAGAGGGGAACAGGGTGTCTCCGTCACTCAGGCCCCCTCGGGAGGCAACAGCAGAGGCAGCAGAGGCCTGGAACTCCTGGAGCAGCAGGCAGGAGCTCAGGGCCATTACCGAAGGTCTCTGCATAAAGCCCCTGAGGGAACTGAGCCTGGGAGGCGGCCCTGCCCCCACCAAGCACCAGAACTTAAGCTCACATTGAATAGCAGCCACCACAGAAAACCCTGAGGCTGGGGAGCAGCATTTGAATCTCAGACCCCAAGCACTAGCTGGGAAGATCTAGGCAGGGGTGGACAGGAATCTCAGAAGTCAGGTAACTGGCTGGGAAAATGCCCAGAAAAAGGAAGCAGAATAAAACCATAGAGAGCTACTTTATTGGGGAAGAGATGTTCCTTCCTCCCTTCATGTCTGATGACGAAGTACAATGCCTGCCATCGGAGAAAGACATGGAGGTCGGGGCCTCTCTATCCCAGACATCTGAGGTGGATGTCTGGTGGGCTCAGGCTATGGAAGAGCTCAAAAAGGATTTTGAAAACCAATTTAGACAGGTGGAAGAAAAACTGGGAAGAAAAATGAGAGAGATGCAAGAAAAGCATGAAAAAGCGGGTCAATACCCTGCTAAAGGAGACCCAAAAAAATGCTGAAGAAAATAACACCTTGAGAAACAGGCTCACTCAATTGGCAGAAGAGGTTCAAAAGCCAATGAGGAGAAGAATGCTTTCAAAAGCAGAATTAGCCAAATGGAAAAAGAGGTTCAAAAGCTCACCGAAGAGAACAGTTCTCTCAAAATTAGAATGGAACAGATAGAGTCTAATGACTTTCTGAGAAACCAAGAAATCACCAAACAAAACCAAAAGAATGAAAAAATAGAAGATAATGTGAAATATCTCATGGGAAAAACAACTGACCTGGAAAATAGATCCAGGAGAGACAATTTAAAAATTATGGGACTACCTGAAAGTCATGATCAAAAAAAGAGCCTAGACATCATCTTTCATGAAATTATCAAGGAAAACTGCCCTGAGATTCTGGAACCAGAGGGCAAAATAAGTATTGAAGGAATCCATCGATCACTGCCTGAAAGAGATCCAAAAAGAGAAACTCCTAGGAACATTGTGGCCAAATTCCAGAATTCCCAGGTCAAGGAGAAAATCTTGCAAGCAACTAGAAAGAAACAATTCCAGTATTGGGGAAATACAATCAGGATAACGCAAGTTCTAGCAGCTTCTACATTAAGGGATCGAAGGGCGTGGAATAGGATATTCCAGAAGTCAAAGGAACTAGGACTCACACCAAGAATCACCTACCCAGCAAAACTGAGTATAATACTTCAGGGGAAAATACTGTCTTTCAATGAAACAGAGGACTTTCAAGCATTCTTGATGAAAAGTCTAGAGCTGAAAAGAAAATTTGATTTTCCAACACAAGAATGAGAAGAAGCATGAAAAAGTAAACAGCAAAGAGAAGTCATAAGGGACTTACCAAAGGTGAACTGTTTACATGCCTACATGGAAAGACAATATTTGTAACTCTTAAATCTTTTCAGTATCTGGGTAGTTTGGTGGGACCACACACACACACATACACATATACACATGTGCATGCACACACATACAGAGACAGAGAGCACAGAGTGAATTGAATAGGATGGGACCATATCTTAAAAGAAATTAAGGTAAATGGTGAGAGAGAAATGTAGTGGGAGGAAAGAGGGTGAAATGGAATGGGGTAAATTATCTCTCATTCAAGAGGCAAGCAGGAGACTCTTTAGGGGAACGAAAAAGAGGAGAGCTGAGAAAAAAACATGAAGTTTACCCTCATCACATTCAACTAAAGGAAGGAGTAAAATGCACACTCATTTTGGTATGAAAACCTATCTTACAGTACAGAAAAAATGGGAAGAAGGAGATAAGCAGGGAGGAAGGGATGATGGAAGAGAGGGCAATGGAAGAAGGGAGCAATTTGAGGTCAACACTCTTGGGGAGGGACAGGATCAAAAGAGAGAACAGAAACAATGGGGGGGCAGAACCGGATGGAGGGAAATACAGTTAGTCTTATACAACACGACTGTTATTGAAGTCATTTGCAAAACTACACAGATATGGCCTATATTGAATTGCCTGCCTTCCCAAAGGGAATGGGTGGGGAGGGAGGGATGGGGAGAATTTGGAACTCAAAGTTTTAGGAACAACTGTTGAGTATTGTTCTTGCTGCTAGGAAATAAGAAATACAGTTAATGGGGAATAGAAAGTCATCTGGCCCTACAGGACAAAAGAGAAGATGGGGACAAGAGAAGGGAGGGATGATAGAAGAGAGGGCAGATTGATGATAGGGAAAATTAGAATGCTTGGTGTATTGGGGTGGGGGGAGGGGATAAATGGGGAGAAAATTTGGAACCAAAAATTTTGTGAAGATGAATGTAAAAAGTTAAATAAATAAATTAAATTTAAAAAAGTTGGATGAATATTTCTTGGCTAAGTTATGAGTGAAAATTTTCATCTCATGTAAATTTCATAAATCACTGGTCTGTCAATCTAATTCACTTAACATCCTAATTCATCCAATGTTTAAATGATACATGATGTATTCCAAAATACACCTGTGTCAGAGGGATATTGAAGAGGGTGAACTGACCATATATGATCTCACTTGATCTCCAAACAAATGTCTCAGGTAGACAGGGGAAGTGTCATTCCCCATGTTACCGATTAGAAATATGTTTTACTAAACCAAAGTCACATAGTAAGGGGCAGATGAGGCCTTAAACCAAACCTTTTGTTGATCTAGTCGAGAACTGGGGAAACTGCAGCCTTGATGCCCTCCAGGTCCTCAAGTGTGGTACTTTGAATCCAAATTTCACAGAATAAATCCTTTTAATAGGAGGATTTGCTCTGCAAAACTTGGACTCAGTCAAAAGGCCACCCCCAAGGACCTAGGAGGTAACAAGTTCCTCAGCCCTGATATGCTAATGTTCTCTCTACTCCACCACATTAAGTCCACAGGATATTATTACATTTTTTTCCTCAACTGTCTTCCCACATTGAGCTAATATAACCTGAAATCTCAAAAGACAGCGTTAATAGTTCCTTCCCAACTAGGAATAATGCAGGGTGAAAAAGGACATTTGGTCTCCCTCTCCCCCTAATTTATCCTAATTCGAAACTGGAAGAGACTAAAAGTCTACATGAGGATGCCAATTTTTGAATCTCCTGCCTGGTATGGACAATGTCATTTACAAGGTAATTAATTTAATATAACCTGATAGTCTAATAGGTAATAAAACTGAATGCCTCTAAGGTTCTTGAGATTCTGTGATTCTGTTAATAAGCAGAGACATAAAATCAGAAGGATCCTGGAGGCATCTAAGTCCAACCTTATTCAAAAGCTTACCACTTGATAAGAATTGGCATATGTGTGAGTATCTTACAAAATATATATATGTATGTGTGAGTGAAAATAATTTTTTTTCTTTTCGAGTCTCTGTTCTTTACATGTACACATAACAACCCTGGTCTTCCTCTTCAGTTTTATAGGCATGAAACAAAGCAGCATATTCTCATCTAATCCAGAAGCAGAGAAGAGAAAGGTTGTATATATTTTCCTCCTATGGTAAGTCACTAAGTATTTATTAAGCACCTACTATGTGCCAGGCTATAAGCGTGGGATGTTACTCATCCCAATTTTTCCTCTACCTCTCTTACGTGACTTTCAAAATCCTTTGTGAGCTCTTCCATGACCTGACACCAATTCATATTTTCTGGAGGCTTTGGATGGAGGAGCTTTGACTTTGATGTCTTCTTCTGAGTGTGTGTTTTGACGTTCCTTGTTACCATAGTAACTCTCTATGGTCTGAATTTTTTTCCGTTCTTTGTTCATTTCCCCAGCCTATTACTTAACTTTTAACTCATTATTAAAGTAGGGTTCTGCTACCAGGGTGTTCCAAGCTTCAGGGGTTTCATGCAGTTGTTTTCAGAGACACTTCTGGGAATGTGTAAGTTTTCAGTTCTTCCAAGGTGGTATGATCTAAGGAGAGGTATTTACTACTCTCCTGGTCCATGCTCTGCACAGGGGAAACTGCCTTCTTTTCTGCCTTGGAACTGTGAGGAGGGATCCCACTCCACTGTGGCCACAAGCTCTGATGTGCTAGTGTTCCTCCTCACCCTGGGACTGCCACCTGGAACTGTGACCCAGATCCTAGTATGAGCAAAGTAACAGAGTCCTACCTGTGGTGCTAGCAAAGAGACCTCTGTAATCTCCTTCTGACCTTACTGTCTTGCAGGCTAAGAGCTCCAGAAGCAGCTGCTAAATGCGCTCTAGAATTTGTTTAGAGTCATTATTTAAGGTATTTAGAGATGTTTAGGGGACACCATAGGTGAGTTCCCGCCTTTATTCTGCCATCTTGACTTTGTGCCTCTCATGCTTGGGATATCACCAAAAAAAAAGGTAAGACAGGTCTTGCCCTCAAAGACTTCATAATCTAACAGGAGATACAACAAACAAATATGTGACATGACAGAACAGGAAAGTGATAAATGTTGAAGAGGATATGGGAGAGTTGGAACACTAATATTGTTGGTGGAGCTGTGAGCTCATCCAACCATTCTGGAGAGCAATTTGGAACTATGCACAAAGGGCTACAAAAATATGCATACCCTGTGACCCAGCAATATCGTTTCTAGGATTGTATCCTCAAGAGATCATAAAAATGGGAAAGGGTACCATATGTACAAAAATATTTATAGCAGAACTCTTTATAGTGGCCAAAAACTGGAAATCAAACGGATGCCCATCAATTGGGAAATGGCTGAATAAATTATGGTATACAAATGTAATTGAATATTATTGTGCCACAAGAAATGATGAACAAGAAGACTTCAGGGAGGCCTGGAAAGACTTATATGATCTGATGCTAAGAGAAAGGAGCAGAAACAGGAGAACTTTGTGCACAGCAACAACCACAGTGTGTGAGAGTGTTTTCTGGTTTTCTGGTTTCTTAGACTTGGATCTTCTTAACAACGCAAGGACATTAAAAAAAAACTCTCAATGGTCTTCTAAGGCAAAATGCCTTCCACATTCAGAGAAAGAACTATGGAATTCAATCGCAGAATGTAGCAGATCATGTGTGTGTGTGTGTGTGTGTATGTGTATTATGTGTTGGTTTGTTATATGGTTTCTCCCATTTATTTTAGTTCTTCTACACAGCATGACTATAATGAAAACGCATTCAATAGGAAAATACCTGTAGATCCTATATAGAATTGTATGCCATCTTGGAGAGGGAGGCAGGTAGTGGGGGATATGTAGGGAGTAAAAAAAAATCTGTTTTATGGTAGTGATTGTAGAGCATTAAAAATAAATAAAATGAATATATTAAAAAAATGGAAAAAAAACCAAATATGTGTAAACAAGCTATATTTGGGATAAGCAGGAAATAATTAAAAGAAGAGAAGGCACTAGAATTAAGGTAAATTTTCTGTAAAAGACAGGATTTTAGGTGGGACCTGAAGGAAGCAAAGAAGCAGAGATAAGAAGGGAAAGATTCCGGGCATGGGAGGCAGCTAAAGAAAATTCCTAAAGTCAAGAGACAAGCGTGTCTTATTCATGGAACAGCAAGGAGGCCAGTGTCACTTATAAAATATTACATAGCAGGAAATAGGGTCTAAGACTGGAAAGGTAGGAGGACCTCCAGTTCCAGAAAGCATATCACTAAATAAGAAAATTATTAAAAACTCCTTTTGATAAACTGCATTTCAACTTGGTTTCATCCTTAATGCTATTCAGAGCAATAGGATGTAAGCAAAAGCAGTAAGGATTATTTAATATGATACATTGGGTGATCCCAACAGTAAAATATCTATAAGTTATGCAGGGCTTTGAATATCAAACAGAAGATTTTGTGTTTCATCTTAGAGGTGACAGGGAAGTGGAGTTTGTTGAATAGGGAGGCAACAGAGAGGACACACGACTTTGGAAAATCACTTTGGCTGCTAAATGCAGTAGGGAAGAGACTTGAGGCAGGCAAACCCACCAACAGGCCGTTGCAATAATCCAGATGTGAGGTGATGAGGGCCTGCACTGAGTTGCAGCACCCGAGTAGATGTGAGCGATGTCACAAAGGTCAAATCAACAGGCCTTGGGAATACATTGGATACGGGGCTGACGGAGAAATTGTGAGTCTGGGGGACTGGGAAGAGCAGCAGTACCTTCAAGAGTAATTGAGAAGTTAGGAGTAGGGGAATATTTAGGGGGAAAGATCAGGAGCTCTGTTTTGGATATACTAAGTTAACATGTCTATTTGACTTCCAGTTCAAGGTGTCTGAAAAACAGCTAGAGAGGAGAGCTTGGAGGTCAGCAGAGAGATCAGGGAGGGTTAGGCAGATACAAGAATTATCAGCACAGACGTGGTAATTAAATCCACTGGAGCTGATGAGATCACTTGTGAGGTAGTATAGAGGGAGAAGAGAAAAGGGTGCAGGGCAGAACCCTGAGGGACTTCTATAGCTAGAGGGCATAATCTGAAGGAGGATTCAGAAAAGGACAGGTAGGAGAACCAGGAGAGAGGATTTCCTAGAATCATAAATTTAGAGTTGTAAATTATTAAGTTGTTTAGATTTAAGAGCTAGTTATTCAGCAGTCGATAAGTACTATATGGGAAATGAGGCCCAGAAAGGTGAATTAGCCACAAAGAAGCACTTTGTTCCCATTAAGCTGAGCAAAATGACAGAGAAATCCTTTATTACTTGTTAAAAGTCAGTTGGTAAAAAGGTAGAGTCTAAGGAGAGAACTAGAACTGCTGCATGGGCCTTTCCCAGCTTCTCAAGCCTGTCATTCACAGTTCAAGCACATGCCGGGGATCCGCATGTTCAGTTAGCATTGTGTATGAGTAAAAAGAAATAATAAACAATTGCTTATACAGCATTAAAGGTTTTGTATGGTCTCTGCCCCCTCAGAGATGACAATCCAATAGGGGAAAGATGAACACAGATGAAAGGATTAAAGATTATATAAATTAATTATTAACTGTATACTTCTCAATTTACATGAGGTATAACCTAGAAAAAGATGCTCAGGGAGTCTCTTGCGCTGGATTGGCTGCTAACCAGCTTTGAGACCTTCAGTAAATAATTTCACCTCTCTTGGCCTTATTTTCATTGTCTATAAACCAATGAGGTTACATTGAATGACCTCCAGTGCCCCTTCACTCAAATCCTATGATCTTATCTCTTAGGAAGTCACATGCACATAGAGCCTCAGCTCTTAATATCATATGGATTTTTAAAAATGTTTCACATTATAAATACTCTTAGAAGGATAATTTAAATGTTTTCCATGTTCAAAAAAATTCTTAACTCCACAGACACAAATACTCACAAAACTTTACTTATATATTTAGAATATTAAACTGTGAAACATATTTTCCCTGCTTATCTTAAACACCAGCTCTAGAAAGCACACCAGTGGAAAAGTATTATAAATCACTTTTAATAAATTGCATTTCAAACTTGGTTTCATTCTTAATGATGTTCAGAATAATATGACATAAGCAGCAGCAATAAGGATTATTCAAATATATCAGGTGATCCAACAGCAAAGTACCTTCATTAATAAAACTGTTCTCTCAAAGATAAAAGAAAAAATTCATACCATACATTGATTCTTTCAGACATAGCCTAGCTACACTGGAAAATAAATGCCCTGGCAAACAAATCATGTCTTATGAACTATTATATAAGTCCACTTCTCTTTATAAACCTTATTATAGGATCTCTGCAATACATTTCAGTTCAAAGGCACCTTCTGATGCTCTTAGAATATGAATGGCACTGTCATGTTAAAGCTGAACAACTTTACCTCAGCCATGGAGCTAAATCTCAGACCCTGGGCCACTGATAATATATGGTTGTGTATTCAGGTCACTGAGGGCAAGAGAACTTAGTAAATTTCAAAAAGCTGGTAAATTACTTCCATTTATCCATAAATCTGCTTTACCAAGATATAAGAAAAGCAATCATTAAAATCCAAATGTATTTTTGGTACCTAGTTGTAGACTAAAATGACACTACTTTCAGACATTCACAGAAGATGGGATGGAGCTACTTAGACAAGTTAGCTTGATAACCAGTTAGAAATGAGGTCATCCTCAGTGAAAGCTGCCATGCTTCTGGCTGGAATTTCAAGTATCTTCAGGAAGACTGGGTGAATCTTTTCCTTTCTGAAACAACCCTCTTCAGCATTTGGTTTAACTAGGCAGATGATGCATCAATTATTGCAACCATCTCTACACTTCACTGTGGACCAAATACTTAACGTGAGCTATCCTATTATAACCTTACATTTTTCATAGAATGATTATTAGTACTTCCAATAACCCTATAAAGAGCACACAGTCAGATAGCATACCTCCTTTATCGATGGAAAAAAAATAACGGCATTAAGTCACTCAGCTAATTAGTGAATGAACCTAGATCTAGTTTTTCCTGCCTCCTACCTACTTTTAAACCACACAGCATTAAAGAAAAGTTTCTTGAAGAATATGGCTAAAGTTTGCATAGGATATTCACTGGATTACCTATTTAAATGACAAAAAAAATAAACAAAAAACCCAACTTTGATATATCTTTGCCAAACGCAGCTAGGAATCAAGTCAGATACTCGAAAGTTCAGTTGTATCAGTCTATAAATGTTAAGTTGGCCAGATTCTGAGACAGCTAGCATTCCTACGACGTTTTTTCCTCAACATTGTTTCCATCTTCTCCTCCGACTTTTAAACTCTGACAAATTGTTTCCTGGCCTCATTGGTCTAAGAAGGCTTTTTAGGAATCATTTTTGAGACTGTTTCTATAATTGAATTCCAGTAAAAGAAAGTGGATGACAGTAGAAAAAAATGTAGAACGTGGCAGGCAGTGAGGCAGCTGCTTGGAATAGGTGTTCCAACTTCAGGAATATATCCTGAATGGATGTGGTGAATGAATCCATTTTTATGATTCACAAGTTACACCGTGTACCTCCAGAGAGAGGAGAAGAGCTATACTTTTGTTGAAGTCACATAGCCCCTCTGGCATCCTCCCCACTGAGGTATGCGGAGAACAGTAACTGTATATTGTAATTCTTCCAGAGGGTTTACAGTAAGATCTCACTTGAAGCCAAATACAGCTACAATTTCCAGTGTGGACCTGGCCTCTGACCCAGCTTCCTGCCCTTATTCCCCTGCTCATCTGAGATAGATGTAGATGCAATTCCCACATTCATCTACTGCTCTGCTCCTAGACAAGATTTTGGCAATCGTTCTGGCTGATAGCTATCTAGACTCTAGTCTGATCATTTAAATCTGATAATTTACCAAGAGTCAGACAGCCCAGAGAGATCAGTGCTGCCAGTCTGTCTGGTCTTGTCTGCTACCAACCCACACTTGTACTCCAATTTCTCTATCAACTTCATGATGCCAGCATGGTGAACCCTGTGATTCCTAGTACATGACACTGCCCTGAGCTGGTAACTGATCCTGCTGTGCCTATCAATTTCCTCGGAAGTATATCTTTTCAAGTGTCAGGCAAGTCTGATGCGATGGCACCCTGGCTCAGTTCGTAATAGTAATGCTCTCTTGATTACTCAAATGGATTAATGGTCTCCTCACTTACAGAACTCACCCCAATGATGCAGATCACAATCCATCCATACCTTTCTACCCAGCACAACACTTGTCAATGTTTCCCCAAAAGTTTGCTAGCAGAGATCCTCCCCACCATGCTGAAGGCCTTCTTCTCTTTCGCCTAACACTGTGAAGGCTCTAATAGACGAAGCTAGCTGTTCCCCAGTATCATGCCTCATTCTTTCCATGGAACCAGCCCATCTTCTCTTTCTATCATACAGTGCTTTGACTGCATCTCTTATTTCTATCCTTTCCTGTCAGTTACATGTTGCAGTCATCTCTCAGTACTTATCTTGTGCCCCTTCTCTACTTATTCATTTTTACTTCTTTGCAGGGAGTTGTATTACATGTTTTACTATCATAGAGCAACTCTGGCAGAATGTTAGTACTGAAAAGCTGGACCTACGTTATCAGCTGCTACTTGTTCTTTGCTCTCAAAGAGGACACCAATGATATGATGAGGGTGACCCAGGGAATCACCAGGTGAGTAAAAAGGAGCAATGTGCTTTCCTGAAAGCAATCCAGAGCACCTTGTTCAGCACCTGTGCTGTCTGTACCACATAGACATACTGTGGACAAGCGCCATGTTGAAATCTGGGCAGTACAGATCCTTCCCCCATTTGCTCTTTTCTAAGAGGACAGACACGTCAAATTCTTCTGATTCCCAACACATTTGACTAAAGACGGTAACATTCCATTTAATCAATACGATGGACATAGGAGAAAACAGAAATACCTCCTGAGTAAAATTCCCAATTACCTACTGGGCCCAAAATGAGAAAGTCTCACCTGAGTCCTACTTCTTCACTAACTACACTACCCTTAGATAAGTTAGCTAATCCATATAGAGGCTGCTGTTTAGAAATTATTTTACAATGAATCCTTTCTTTCCTACAGAAATCTTCCTAGAATTGATTACATAATTCCCGCCTTCTCAAACAGAGGAATACCCAATATAATTGAACATTCCTTTGCTCAGGGCCCTCATTATCAAGCATAATTACTGTAGTAGGCTGTGATGAGCTCAGAGCAAAGTCTGCTTTATAGCTGGGGATTCTGCTGCCCTTGAGGTCTCCTCCCTCACAATTAACTGTCAGTTCTGAGTGCTTCACTTTCTACAAGGCCCTGCCCCAACCTTGCTACTTCTAAATCTCCAAGTTTGTTAAATTATCAAGCCTAGCTCTGGTCCACAATTCTAAGCCCTGCTCTGGCCTATTCCTCAAGTGCTGAGTAAGTGAGCCTTGAGACTTGCTATGCCATTGAGAAACTTTTTTTTGGCTTGCTTTTGAGGGCCCAGATGTGTTACAGATGGTTGATGTTGCTGCCTGACTGTGTGCAGTGGTGTTGGGCAGGCATTACCCACCAGGTGTGCTGCCTGCATCTCCCCAAAGAAGAAAGCTGAGGTACAAAAGTAGAGTGCGCAGGTGTATAGACACACAGGGTGACTGGCAATGTGCCAAGGGCCTCAGTTTTACTACGAAGAGGCAGAGCTTCTGATTCTCTCCATTTAGTTATTACTGAAAATGTACAATGTGTAGGTGTATGGAAATCAGCAGATTTTAGGGTACAAAGAAATGTTGGAGTTCACAGAATTCAACTCCTTCACATCCGTCCAAGCCCAAGATCACACTGGCGGCTCCAAAGGCAATGCTTAGCACGATACCATTCTGTCTCCCTCATCGGAGAATCCATGCAGAAGAGATTAAATAGGAAAGGGGCCTTTGCTTTCAAAGAATTCACATTTCCCAACAAATCTGTGACAAGTGCAAAACCCCTGGTTCCCAAACCGAATCATCATGCTGACTTGATGACAACCTTTTTGATCCCTTCCTCTGAAGAGAATCTAAGACATGATACATTATAAAATTAAAGGGACAAACAATCTTGTTTTGAGATTTTCTACAACTCCCTTGAGACAAATACACTCGGGTACTGTAGAAGCCAGGCCTGGAAACACAATAGTAAATAAACATGGCAAAAGAAGAATTTTAGTGCCCACTGACACAGCTTTATGTAAAGCACTGAGAAAACTGAATGATTTCAGTGGCCAATAAAAGAGGGGCAAGTTTTGAGAGATTTTACCTTATTGTTAAATTTGTGTGTGAACCTTCCTATAATCTTATATAGACGGAAGGTTCAATGCTACACCTGGTCTTTATCTAAACACAGAAAAACTTCAGGTATTGGTTATGGCAAGCAAAACATTAAAATAAATTTATAGGTCCACCAAGCACCTTCAAATGTTTAAAAGTAACAAAAAGACCAGTCTTATTGAAATAAAATAAAATAAACAGGAAACCCCATAGAAGTTGCCTTATAACTGATGTGATAAGAGATGATTATTTCAAGCAGGTGCATGTCCCACAAAAGAATCTCTGAGCCAGCAAACCTAGTAAGGTTCTATGATAAGAAAATGCATTTTATGGAGCAGCTGACCTTCACTACTCTCTTACAAAAGTAGTCAAGCAAAAGAATGAAACATGAGGGCACTGTGTCAACAACTTATCTGCAGCATTTTCAGTCATAAATACATATTTCTGCTGATGACCACTGTAAAAGGTTATTTACCAGAATTGGAAATAAAACCACTTTCCTCATTTCTAATAACATTTCTTTCTTTAATTCTTCCTCTGGCTTTCCAGACCAGGAGCACAGAGGCAAATCAAAAGGACAGGAACTGAAAACTATCAATCATTACATGGAAAGATGGGATAATCTTGAAACTAGTTCTAAATGTGGCTAAAGCATCCTGAACATAAGCACTAAAAATAAATCACACTAAGGACACTGTTCAATGGAATCATCTGTGGTGAAACCTTGTATCATTTCCCAAACAAAATTCTCTAGAGACTGATCCAGTACATCCACTACTATGAGAAAGGACAAGGAAGGGAAGCTAGAGAAGGCATCTCCTTTAGCTGGGATGGGAAAGCTACAGCCTCGAGGCCACATGCAATCCTCTAGGTCCTCAAGTGCAGTCCACTGACTGAATCATTGTGGTCCATTGGCCTTTGTCTTGCCTTGCCGGTCACTGAGGGGCTGAATCATTACTACCAATAATGATAAATCAATATCAATAAAGCTCTAGGGCCAAAAGGAATGCGCCGAAAATCAACTGACAACATCCACTTCAAATCCAGCAGCTGCGATGCGCCCGTGCTGGAACACAGTCAGTACTTAATAAATGTTTGCTAACTGACAGCCGTCCAGGGTCAGTCCAGAGGAAGGTGGCACCAACAAGGCACCACACGAACAGTTCTCCTTGCACATGATCACAGCCACTCCCTTCTGCCTTTGCCAATATTTTAGATTTGAACAAGACTCTAATAAAAATTGCCTTGTAACAAAAGTGAATGCCCAATTTTAAGGTAAAGTAAGATGAAGTCAGGAGGTAGCTAGTCGGCTCAGTGGTTAGAACTCTGGACCTGGAATCAGGAAAGACTGCAGGTCAAATCCAGCCTCAGATGCTCACTAGTTGTGTGGCCCTGGATAAGTCCTTCAACCTCTGTTTGCCTAGGGAGCGGTTAGGTGGCTTAGTGGTTAGAACCCTGGACCTGGAATCAGGAAGACCTGTGTGACCTTGGTCAAGTCACTTAACCTCTGTTGGCCTAAGAGGCAGTTAGATGGCTCGCAGGGTAGAACTCTGGGCCTAGCTTCGGGAGGAACTGAATTTAAATCTTGCCTGAGACACTTACAAGCTCAAGTCACTTAATCACAAACCTCTCCAGTATCTTAGCTAAGAAAACCCCAAATGTGGTCATGAAGTATCAGACACAACTGAATGACTAAACAACGATACTAAGTTAGAAAACTGTTCCCTCCCCTTCTACTACAGGCAGTATCTCCTACAGAAGTATTTCCAAAGTGTCTAGGAATTACCATACATACAGCCTAAATGCTGCTTATCCACACCCTAAAATCCTAGAGGCTAGCACACGACTTGTGTTGTCTTTATTTCAGCTAACAACTCAAATTTCCAGGGATTTACCAATGTAGTTAAGAGGGACTATTTTTGTATATTCAGGGCTTACTATTCAACTCTAAATATGCCTCATACATAAGCCTCTAGGATTTTTTCATGCCAAGAATACCCTCTCTCCCACTCCTATCTCTACCTCGAAATCATACTTTCCTTTCAGAGTCTATCTCAAATAACACCCCCTTCTAGAAAGCCTTATCTGATCCCCTCAGCTTATAATTCTAACTCCATGTGAACTCCTAGCACCTCATACATAATGCTTTCCTTAAGCACTTGCCATATGCTTATTTACGTGATATATTCATATATGCGGCATCTCATCAGAGGCTAAGGGTTTTAGTAATACTTTCTTTCCCATTGAGCCTAGCATAATGCACCATAAAGAGTAGGTATGTATGTACTTAATATGTGGCTAACTGGATTAATTTTGTGTCTGTGTATCGTCTTGGATTTCAAACTCAGAAAGCAGGGGCCATTTTTGTTTTATTCTGTACAGCACCTAGCAGGAGAGCATTAAACCAAAGGAGGATGGAAGATGGTCTGGGTTCAAAGCCCCACCATAATGCGCACTACTTCTATGAGCTTCGGCAGACCACTCACCTTCCCTGGGCCTCTGTTTCCTTATTTATAAAATGAGGAGGTTGGGCTAGATGGACTTCAAAAAACTGAGATCACAGGATCCTCAAGAAGAATTTTACTAGAATAATATATTTTACTAGATAATAGAAGAATTTTATTGATAGTAACAGGGACAAGATTTCTCATTACATCAATTTTTGGGAACTCCAGGGTGAGAAAACTCCCCTTACCAATGAACATGACACCTTCTCTGTAACTTATAAGTTGTCTAGAATACTGAGAAATTAAGTGATATGCTCAGGGTCATGTGACCAGGATTATGTCATAGACAGGTCTTAAATTTAAGGTTTACAAAGTACTTTCCAGACACAAACACTGTGGAGGAGGCAGCAGTGTTACTTCCATTTTTAAATGATAAAACTGAGGCTCAGGGGAAGGTTATGAAGCCAATAACTGTCAGTCAAAATTTAAATCCAGCCCTTACAAATCCACTCTTTCTTTACACTGTATAATGCTGTGCTACCTTTGCGATGATATTATAGGCAGAAGGGCATAAGCCAGCCTTATATTCTTCCTCAAATATATCACCTTAATATTTATTAGCTATATGTTCATCAACATCATTTTTATTTCTAAGTGAAAAGAAGCAATTCCCATAATAAAAGTATGTATTTTCTAACTGTAGTTTTCAACTATATTTTGTCTTCTATGTGGAAATCAAACTTTACTTCTCATACATCCTTGAGTTTTTGCCACAACACAGATGCTCACTATGTGCTGCATTAAGCAGTACAAGGTACTATGCTGGGTGCTGTAGAAAGTAAACAAAGATAACCCAGTCCTTGGCCTCCTAGAACTTAGAATTGTGGCACAAAAACAAATAACTGATATATGGTAAATGAAGTAGAGTGGTATAAACAAATGACCATGTGC
Source organism: Bettongia penicillata ogilbyi (assembly GCA_023548195.1). Taxonomy (NCBI): domain Eukaryota; kingdom Metazoa; phylum Chordata; class Mammalia; order Diprotodontia; family Potoroidae; genus Bettongia; species Bettongia penicillata. The sequence continues at coordinate 850,121 of JAJHZJ010000084.1, read as the reverse complement.
AGGGGAAGGTTTGGATCACCTGCAGAGAGGAGGCAGTACACTTCAACTGGGCTTTTAAAGGATAAACATCCAACAAGACGGGGAAGAGCATATTCCATGCACACAGAACAACTGAACAAAGACAGAAAAGTAATGCTGAATTAGCACAAAAATAAAAACTCACAAGAAAGAGAGGAAGCATGGCTCGTCTGTAACAAAACCCTATAGATATATATCTGCGTATAGGAAGAGAAGGCAGAGAATGGCCAAAGACAATGGATGCTCCTATTTAATAATCCTAAGTAGGCTCAATTCTGGTAGGTCTTAGGAAAGCCGGTAATATTTACGGATGAAGTTTACACTATGAATTAAAACCAGCATACATACCTCGTTAAGGCTAATTCCACCACTTAATAGGTATTCTGACAAAAACTTGTGAATATAACTGGTAAAATCTGCAGGGTCACTGAAGTTCTGAGAACTTTAAGAATCCCTCTGTTGGAGGGATTGGGAATCCCAATTCACCTAGTAAAGAGTTTTCTGAAGACATTCCCATAGAAACGAAGCACTTCTTGGCAGGAAAATCCCAAATAAAAGCTTGACAGTCAATGACAGACTCCACAAAAACCAAACTCCTTAATGCCTGGCAGATTAAGTGAAAACATCTCTGTATTTTTCTCATGAAGTAAATCTCCTGGGGGAAGGGCCTTTAGAAAGACTGGCAACTCCTCCCAGTTGGGGCAAACTCAGGACATGAATCCTCTTACAGGCAGGTATATTCCCAGTTAGCATCAGTAACTGGAGCTATCAGTGAAAATGAGAGTGCAGGGGGCAGTTCATGCACCCCAGTTATATTTCTGAGAGATCCTGAAAGACAGCACGTCAGCGCATTAGCTTTATGACTAACTCTGTGGCGGGTCATAATGCAAACTGAAATTGCTTGACAACCTTATAAAATGGGTCTACTTGGTATCTCTCAGGGCCTTTCCCCAAGGCGCCCCAAAGTGCCACATTACCTTTATGTTACCTTTTATTCCTTAACTCTTTTATTTTATTCTACTCTTTTCAGGCAAATCTGCTCAAATCTGTTCCCTTCGTAAAACCATTCAATCAAGTATTTATTAGGGATTTACTATGTACCAGGGACTGGGCCAGATTATTAGGGGACACGGAAACAAATAATATAGCTCTTGCCCTCAAGAAGTATATGCTCTATTAAGGGAGAAAATATACACAAAGAAGAATAAAAAATGATATTTCAAGTAAGTGGAAAACAAAATGTCATTTCATCTTTCTCATTAATCAATGAGAACAAGGTAGTTTTGCTTGGGGAGAGGGGAGGCACTAACAGATAGAGGAAAGGCCTCATGTAAGAGGAGGCCACTAATATTCTCCAAGACTTGAACTTCAAAGGGAGCTAGGGATTCTACGAGGTGAAAGTTAGGAAGGAAGACATTCCAAGCACAGAGGAAAGTTAGTGCAAAGATAAGGACATGAATTACAACAGCTAGGAGGCCAGGCAGGGAGGCAGGAGGGTGTGCGAAGGGAAGCAACATTTAATAGCCTGGAAACACAAGTTGGAGCTAGGCTGTGAAGGACTTTCTGTACTCAATAGAAGATTCTGTATTTGATTGTAAATGTGACAGCAAACTGTGTGAGTTCAGAAACCTACTCTTGGATCCACCTTATGTTCTACCTGGCATGTCTCCCCCAGCTCACTCTATCCTCTCCTCTCAGGAAAATCTCCTAATCCCCAAAGCCTTTCCCAACTTTAAGAGATGTCATTATTGCTACCTCTTCTACCTTGTATAAATATTTTATTTCCTCTCTTCATTCCTATGTAAACATCTCTTGATTTGTTCACACTGTACAAAGCTTTATTGTACCTGCTCAATATTTATTCACTGACTGACGATCTATATGCTCTCTGTGCCACAGAGATTCATGCTAACAACGAGGAGCCTCAAAACTGCCCATTGACCTAGGAGGCAGGGACTGGGTCTCATCCATTCACTCAACAAAGGGATTTCTGAAGCTAACCAGAGCTAAAACGTGCTGGTGGATGCTTTGTGGGGGATTTATAATAACAGTTCAACTACAAATCAATAAAGATCTCTGCACACATGTAAGTATGTATGTATGTATGTATATTTAGAACTTCCAAGATGGGAGATTTCTACACTCCAATGGCTCCCAGAGGGAGAGACAGAGAGATTTAGACTAAAAGACACACTAAACAGGAATTAAATTTGAGTTTAATACCAACAGCAATCTAGGAGGGGAGCTGGAGAGACAGAGAGGACAGGAACAGCATTTTCTAGCCAAACACACAAGACCAAGGTCACTCCGCCTTAGGCCAACCCCTTCTAACGCTGTACGAAGTTGATGCTCAGTGTCACCAGTAGCCCGGAAAGACTGCCTCTCTACCCTGTCATTACCCTCTCTACCGCAACCAGGAGCCTCTCCACCTGCCTCAGTCTGAGTTGGCTTGCCTGCTCTTCTGATTGAGAACTGCACCAAGTGACTATTCACATAAGCTACCATGAACCTCATGGCGGTTGTTTACTTCCCAGATTTATATATCAGAATTATTTAATTTTAAGAAGGGCGCTTCCACAAGATTCAGTAGTCCTGGCTGGAGCCTGACTGCATTTTAACAGTATTGATCCCAGAAGTCCATCTGAAATCCTCACCCACTGTGTATTCGATTATTTTTTAGACTCTATGGCTGAATATTCTGCATCTTTAATTTTGTTTGTAGTAAGCACTAAGTTAGAATTATTTTTAGTAGTTACTTAAAATGAGATGCTTTATGAAACAGGATAGCATGCTTATATGACCAGAAACAGTCCAGACCACTATCAGGAATAAAGAATTAACAGACAGAAAGAGGTATATTAAGTAAATCCTCTCAAGGAGAATCAATGAAAGGACACGGACAAGGACAACTGACACAGGCTATAAAGGCACAAGTGAGCTGCAATGTCTACCGATGGTACACCTACACCAATGAGATCACACAGCATTACTATCTCAAGTGCATGTTGTGGATGCTGAGCTGCTTTTCATTTGTGTCCAACTGCGACCTCATCTGAGGATTTCTTGGCATAAGATACTGGAGGGGTTTGCCTTTTCTATCTCATTTTACGGATGAGGAAACTGAAAAAAAAAAACAGAATTAAGTGACTTGCCCAGGGTCACACATCTAGTGTCTGAGGCTGGATTTGAATTCAGGAAAATGAGTCTTCCTAATTCCCTATCCAGTGTTTTTATTCACTGCACCACCTAGCTGCACTGAGTATTTTTATTATCAAGATTCAAATAAATAAACAGATTTGTTTATTTTTGATCCATACCTTTGAGATACACATAGACCATGATAATTTTATACTTTAAAAGCCGATGCTCGGAATAATTGTATTGGCTACTCCCATGAAGGCCCCCTGAGCAAGTCTCATTCTTCTTCAACATCACACCCCTTCAAATATCTGAAGACGGCTCCTCTGTCCAACAAGGCTTTTCTGCTATACGCTGAACCACCCTGTTCCCATTATCTGTTTCTCACAAGACAGGATTTCCAGATTTTTCCCTATCATGGTTGCTCTCCTCCAGACAAGGTAAGATTTTTCAATGATGCTCTAAAATTTTAATTCCTGAAGCATAATGCTGCAGGTATGGTCTCATCCATACAGAGGAGAGAATGGGACTAAGACTATTCCTGTACTGGGCACAACTGTCCCCAAGAGTTCGCTCACTCTTCTGGGAGCCCTATCACAGTGTTGGTTTAGGTTAGGATTTATTCAATGAAGACTCACGGATCCTTCCGCATGGATTGCTAACACACGTTATTATACTTGGGAAGTAAATCTTTTTGTAAAAACTATGCAGGATTTTGCATTTATCTCTATTAAACTTCATCTTGCTCATTTCTGCCAGCTGTCAAGGTTCTTTTAACCTGTCAAGACCTTATAATATTCCGATTCTGTCATCCAACATGTCAGGTATTCACCCCAACTTCATGTCACCTGAAAAATCTGATAAGCTTGCTCCTAAGACTTCATTAAAGGCATAGCTCTGTAAAATGAGACTAGACCAATAAAAAACCCAGAGCTTAGCACAATGCATAGCATTTAATAAATGTTTATTGACTGACTGATAAATGATCTGTAAGGTCACTTCCAGCTCTAAAACTGCAGCCTAAATAAAATGACTAAATATCAGTAAGTACCAAACTGGGACAAATGTCACTGAAGACCTCCCTTCCAGTTGACTTGTTAATTAAACAGACCTTTGGGGTATGGTAGTTCAACCAGATCTGAATTTAACTGGCATTCAGCCAACACGTCGACCTGTTGCCCCGAGAACCTCTGCCACTGCGTTACCGAAATGAAGATATTCTGATTTTTGGCAAATGATGCTCTCAGCTTCAAGAGATTATGACTAAAGCCATCTTCCCCTAGTAATTCTATAAAAATGAAATAAGGTTAGTATGGCACTTTACATCTTCTTAACAAACTCATGTTGGATTTTGATGTTTCCACCACTCAATCTCCAAAAGCTTTGATTACATGCCTACTATGTGCCAGGCACTGTGTTAGGCAACAGGGATACAAAGACACAACCCATCTAGTTCATGCTGCATTTCATAGTTCTGTTGGGGAGCAAAAAGGCCAGTCCAGTTTCCAAAATCCATCTTCATGCAAGGCTGATTATAACACATTTGGCTTGTGTCTTCCCTCTTAATGCAAGGAAGCTTATGGTACATTTTCCATGAGGTGGAAGAAACAGAGGCACTGAGCAGTGTCTCTTTCTCTGTGAGTCACTGACACCATGCCACCTGTCTACAAGCAAAGCTCCTATTCCTTCCTCACCCTCCTTACTACAGAGGCCACTTCTCCACGGCTCATTTTACTCCAGCAGATATTTCATTTCCTCTCTTTTACTATTTCCAATAATTTCCAAATGCCTACTGTTTCTCAAAGTATCTTGCCATACATGTTACTGCTGGTACTCTCTTCTCTCTACCTGTTATAAAATATCAGCATAAAGGAAATAAAAACTCTATTCTTAGCAAAAAAGAATTTCCAAATAAGTTCTTAATAAACCTGATGCACTTGTGTTATTAAACTGTAAGATTTTATTTTTACATCTCACCAGTAATCTACCCTACATCCTAGATGTGGTTCACATCAGTGGAGCTAACCCTTTTTAAGCATGTTACAGAAGTTTTAAAGCAGCAATAAACCCAGTACACTGAAACCCAAGTATTATATTTTCTTTTGGTCAATCAGCAGTCAATAAATTCTTAAATATCTACTATGTGGCAAAGGAGAAAAGAAAGCTATTTACCTGACCTATTAATTACCTCTAACTGCTTATTATTCATATATATATATATGTATATGTATATAAATAATATGTTAGTCTCCCCAACTATATTTTAAATTCCTTGAGGATGGGGCCACAGTGTATAGCTAAGATTTTTTAGTATGCCCCACAACACTTTGCACAATGTCTTGCATGTGGCACAACTTCAACATTTATCAAAAGGTGCTTCAAAAGTCTTTTGTCACAGTCTTAATAAAGACCAAGCATCCTCTTTTGCAAATATGGACTTAAAAGATAGTCTCTGAAAATAATTTTAAAATACCAGTACACCAATCTGAACTCCTTTTTGGATGAGTTTTGGAGAAACAGAAGTTTAAGTATTGTCAGTGGTTCTATAGAGGCTGTTTGGTCGTACTTTCACCCAATGCAAAATGGTCACTGAAATATGGTTTATCTCCACATCTGCTCAATCAGTTCCATTATTTCATCATTCTATCGCTGGGCATTGCTCCTTCCAAAGAGCTGATATCTATTGCCTATCCCTCACTGTTCCAGAAGCCACTACTGTTTTAGATTTTTTGAAGCACTTAGGTACTGCAGTGATGTCTACTTTCCAAGTATAGAACTATCTATCGTATGTTAATCACAGACATATACCACTGGAAAAGAACGAGCTCATCATCCTGCTGCTTACAAGTTCTTTAGGCTCTTCTGCGGGGGAAGGGAGAGATTGCTGGGCAGCAGCTTTAGGAAAAGCAAACATGTACCTGGATTTAGAGAAAAGAATAATGTGCAATAAACATAACAGGGTGATGTTAGGGACTCCAGCAGATGCCAAGTGAGTTCTGAAGGGAACAAAAATTTAGAAAAGCGACAAAGTCTTTGAGTCAAGTCAGTCAATAAACATTTATTAAATGTTTGCTGTGTGCCAGGCACTATGCTAAAGGTTATGGATACAAAGAGAGGCAAAAAGGCAGTCTCTGCTTTCATGAAGCTCATACCCTATTGGGGGAAAGAATACGAAAGATAAGATATATACAAACAAGATACAGATGAGATATAATCTAGGAGGGAATCTAGTAAGGGAAAATCAAGTAAGTCTTCTTGTAAAAGGGATTTTAGCTGGGACTTAAAGGAAGTCAGGAGGTGTCAGAATCAGACAAGTTAGCCAAGAATTACAGTCCAGGTACTAGAAGCTCTTTCTAGAATATCAGTAAATATCTGTCCCTTTGAGTCTTTGCTGGTATCTTTATAGAAAGACAACTGCATTATCTTTATTTGTATAGGAAAAGGGGCAGCCTAGATGGATGAGAACACTGGGCCTGGAGTCAGGAAGACCCAAGTTCAAGTCTGACCTCAGACACTTATAAGCTGTGTGACCCTGGGCAAGTCACTTAACCCTGTTTGCCTCAGTTTCCTCATCTATAAAATGAGCCGGAAAAGGAAATGGCAGACCACTCCAGTATCTCTGCCAAGAAAACCCCGTACTGGAATCATGAAAAGACAGACACAACTTAAAAATGACTAACGTAGGACCAGAGTCTCTTAAGGATTTTTTTTAAGGCGATGATTACTTTGGGAGAAGGCTGAATGCAAAATTCCTTAGACATTAACAATCAACTCTCAAAGAGCAGCACTTTATGTCCCACACAAATTCCAGGTTTGCTTTTTAAAATTCTGTTTTAATAATAGTATTGTACTGTTACAACAGCTCCAGAATGTAAAGGGATTATCCAAAGACCTCCACATCACTATTTGAGTAACAGGCTTTCATGGAGATGGGGCCCATGGGAAGAAATATGTTACCTAAGTTGCACATAAGCCTGTATATTGTGGCTGGAATTTGTGGCATAAGATGAAAACTCTTACAATCATCCTGTTCCTGTTTGTTTGTCCCCCTCCATTTATGTGTTTCAGTACTTTTTACACTCCTTTCTTGGCAGGTTTAGTTACAAAAAGCAGCATAGGTTTATGGAAAAAACACGTGGAATTCTGAAAAGCATCATTAACAGCTGCTGTTAACTCTGGTCAGGTCACTGACTCTCTCTATAATCTAGCTTCCTTCTCTAGAAAATGTAATAAATGATATTTGCCCTCCCCAGGCATTCCATTATGAGAAAAACAAGAGATCTTAGGCATGAAGTTTGGAGGCGCTATTGAAATGCAAGTGGTCATTAATGACATTTAGATTTTATTATAAAACACTGTGCACCCAGTATGTCTAAAGCCCTGGGCTACATACTGTGGAAGATACCAAAAAAAAGGGAAAAAAGAAAACACAGACCCTGCCCTCCATGAACTTACTGTCGAGTTGGTGAGACAAAGCGTATGCAGAAAACAGCGAGCATATGCAACACATGACATGACTATAAAGGACATTAGAGTCTACTGAAAATTATTTGTACCTGAAGAGAAATGGAGACCAGTATGGTAGCTTTGAGTAAAAGGTTTGAGACAAAGTCAACAGGGGATTAATTATGAATGAAAAGTGGTATAAAAATTGTAATCCAAGAAATGAGTGAAAAGGAAAACAAGTGAGTCCATGAGAGGTCAGTCAAGCAACATTTATTCAATAGCATTCTGGCTCAAAAAGTGAATAGAGAAGAATAGGAGAGGTGAGTTGAGGCTAGATTATAGAGGGTCTTGAAAAGTCAGGCTACAATTTCTAGACTTTCTCATGTAGTCAAAGGAAACGTGTCAAGAGTTTTTTAGTAGATGTTGGAAGGAATACATGAAGAAAGCAACATTTTAGGAAAATTCATCTGACTTTTTTCCTGCAAGACAGACCAGGTGAAGAGACCCCAATTAGAAGACTCTTACTATGATTTAAGTTTCAGTGATAGGAGCCTGGACAGAAGTACAAACAGGAAGTAAAAGAAAGGGGGCAAACATGAAAACATCATGTAAGAATGATCCACAGCTTTTGGTACAGTTAGGTATGAAGGGCAAGGGAGCCAGAAAGGTCAAAGGTGACCACAAGTTTGGAGATCAGGTGATAAGGGGAAAAAAACAGAACTAGTGAATCAGAGGAGGGAGGTTTGAATATCTGCTCTAATTCTTGAAATCTATGTGACCTTGGACAAATCATTTAACCTCTTCTGGCCTCAATTTCCTCATCTGGAAAATGAGGGAATAGGACTAGATGCCCAAGTTCCAGCTCTAGAGCTATGATCCTAGGAATTCTGGCAAGTTTAAAGTTGGGGGTGAGGGTGGCAGAAGGAGGAGGGATTAAGAAAATGAATTTAATTTTAGAAATACAGAGTTTGAAATGATGGCAAAAGAGCCAAGTGAAAACATCCATAAATCAGCTGGAGGCACAGGAATGGATTTCAAGAGTAAGGTCAGGCCTGTATATATATAGATTTTGGATTTATCTAAGTATAGTTGATAGTTGAAGCCAAGAGTCGATAAGCTCTTTGAAGGAGAGGTTACAGAGAGAACAGAGCTGATAATAAGTCTTGGCATACACACATGGCTATTCTGAAACTAGAGAAGGATGGAAAACCAAACAGAAATGGAACAGTAAGAAAGGTAGAACCATGACAGTATAATGTCATTAAGTCCAATGAGAAGAGATTTCTAAGAAAAAAGGAAGTAGCCAGTCACGCCAAGTGCTGAAAAGGGGTTCAAGAAGATGAAGAACTGAAAAGTTATGGGGTTTGATGGTTAAGACATTACTGGTGTCATCCCTTCCCCACAACCCAACGAGCCATTTCAGTCAAATCAAAATAGGGGAGAAGTCTCCTCACAGGGGTTCAACAATGAGTGACCAGGTCAGAAAAAATGGACTTGATGGGATACAAAGTAAAAGAAAGGATCCAACAAAGGCTGGACTTTACTGTTACTTTTAATTTAAAGTTGTTGAGATGAGCAGGTTTATAGTCAGAAGGGAAGCAAACTATGGAAAGGGAGAGACAAATATAAATACCAAACACAATGCTGACCATTCCTTCTTTGTAGAGGTGGAGGACTATGACAATGTCAGATTAGGGCAAGGTTCTGGTTATTGGTTTTGCTGAATTGCCTCCCCCTCCTTTATTTTTAATTCTTTATTAAAGGGAATGTCTTGCTGCATTGCTCATCAGAGAGTGAAACATCTTCCCCACCCATTAACAGGCCTGCCCATGAAGGGAAGCTTGATTAGGGGAGGTCCACAACTTTTGTTAATTTCTAATGAGGTGCTGGTTCCCAAGGGTTGTGTTGCCCTCTATCTCTGAAAAACTAAATACTCTGAGGTGAGGTTTTACTTCGGTGCTTATTCATTGGAGGTGTTTGTTTGGCCAGATGAGACTCTGGGCAGCCACTAAGGAGTCCTTCCAGCTTTGAAAACTGAGGTATCTTCTCTCTCTGGTAAGTATGTAATGGTTAGACAGCTGGATCTGTCTATTGATCTCTGATGTATGTACTGCTTATGGTCAGAGAGCTGGAAGCCCTGTCTGTTATTATTTCTCTGTGTTTTCTCTGAAGTTGAGGATGCTGACTTTCCCCCTCCAAACTAAGTGGATGCTACACGTGCTTGATTAAAGTGATTGTTGACTCCTCAAAAGGCGCTTTCTTTTTAGAAAAGCATACAGGAGGCCCTCCTGTGTATGTCAGAGTCCTTGATGACACACTTGTTGGGGGAGGGGAGGCATGTACTCTGAAATGAAAGTCTTAGAAAAACAAAGGAAACGATAAAAACTTAAAATAGAAAGATTAAAAAAAAGGTGAAATGTTGACAGTTACCATTGACAGTCAACATTCCAGAACTTCCCTGAAGCTCTAATGAACAGGGTATCCTGCGAGTTTTCTCCAAAATAAAGTATAGGAGTACCAAGGCAACACTGGGAGGTGTCTTGGTCACTGACAGTGCAATACCAACTGGTAAACATGGGAAGGGACAAAACAAAGGATGTCTGTGACAAAATGGTGTGTTCTGTAAGGGTTAGATAATCTGTTGTTTTTCAGTCATATGCAACTCTGTGTGACCTCTTTGGGGGTTTTCTTGGCAAAGATACTGCAGTAGTTTGCCATTTCCTTCTCCAGTTCATTTTACAGATTAGGAAACTGAAGCAAAGAGGGTTAAATGACTTGCCCAGGGTCACACTGCTAGTAAAGGTCTGAGGATAAATTTGAACTCAGGAAGAGCAGTCTTCTTGACTCCAGGCCCAGCCCTCTATTCTCTGCACCACCTAGGATAATTTGTACATACTGTTCAAAGAGTCTTTGAAAATGTCCAGGTTTCAATGAAGTTATATGAAATCACAAACCCAATCTCAACCTCAGAGCTAACCAGTTAAGGCTCTGCACTGTCCTCTCTACTCTTACATCCCTTGGCCCTCTTCCCTAATGCTCATTAACCCCTGCCATACCCTCATGCTGAAACTATTATTATCAGCTAATATTTACATTGAGTTCTCACGTTTGCAAAGCACTGTAGTAGCCTTGACAACCTCATGAAATAGGTGCCGAGGTCAGCTAAGTCACACAACTAGCAAGTGTTAGGGACAGAGTTCGAGTCCAGGCACGTTATCCATCACCGAGCTGGCCAGCTGACTCCCATCAGCCACCTTACCCACTCCATGCTGCTGAACCAAGCTGGTGGCAGTCACACACTACACCTTAGCATCATCTGTCCTCAATTCGACCCACTCTGCATCAAGACAGTTCTTTTATTTCTCCTCAATTTACTCCCTGTCCCATTCTCCAGATTTCTAACCTGCGTCATTCATCCTGAACTCCTCTTTCTCCCTCACCCCTATGAGGGAGATACTATCATTATTCTCATCTGAAACGGAGCTGAAGGGAAAGAGTAAGTGACTTGCCCAGGGTCACAGACAGCACGATCCTTCAGAGGGTTCTAAATTAAATGTCTGAGGAGAGATTCATACCCAGGTCCACTCCGGCACCATACAAAGAACCAGACTGAAATAGGTTGTTTCGACTAAACTATCATCAGGTGTAACCATGTTGTGTGATCAGTAAATGGGAAGTATCCTTTCCACGGAGTCACCTAACCCCAACACTTTGAAGTAATTTAAAATTGTAATTAACACTCTCTCTAAGATATTTGGCCCCTCGGATGGTCTGTCTGCACCTTCTGGCACTGGAGTTTTGGAGTCAGGACACCTCAAGCCTGGCAAAGTTGAGGTTCACCGGATTCTCCTCTGCCACCCCCATTCTCTATAGCCAAAGGCCAAACTACCATGGCAGTAATCATGTGGGGGTGGGGGGAGAGACAGAGAGACGGAGAGAGGCGGGGAGGAGGGAGAGAGAGGGGGGGAGAGAGGGAGAGAGGGAGAGAGAGAGAGAGAGAGAGAGAGAGAGAGAGAGAGAGAGAGAGAGAGAGAGAGAGAGAGAGAGAGAGAGAGTGTATATGTGTGTGTGGGAAGTTTGGGCCAGTCCATTGCCCTCTGCTAATTTCTGATTCTGGCTCTTTTGCCGCACAGAGTTCCGAATCTTCTGGGAAAGAACACTTAGAAGCTCAATTATCCCAATTCTTCGCCCTACATGCTTTCCCATTCCTATAGGCATGCTCTTTGCTCACCCTGCCTTTTTCCAGAACAAACGTCACACTGGCTTTTCCTCAAAGATTTCTTCCCACCCCCTTCTTTTTAAGGACGCACTATTAACTTCCCAGGCCTACAATCAGATTTGTAGCCTGGGGAGTAGAAGAAAATGAAAAAGCTTGCTGCCCAAATAGAGAAATACACAGGGCCCCACTCAGGCAGATCCCTTTTTCCTCCCAGCCCCTCCCACTTCCCTTGGCAGCTGAGGTCACTTATCACTCACCACAGCAACTGTGAGAGCAGTGAAGTGAAGAGAAGGAGCCTTCTGGAAACCTCGGAAATGCTCTCTCCTGTTCCTCTACCCTGTCTCCCTAAAATACATACCTGCCGCGGCCTCTCACACTCCACCCTCTTACCGCAACCCAACTGCACATCACATGGCACTTGCACGTCAAATTCACTGTCCCTTCAGCATCCCATACAGATTCAGCCTTCTCTCAAAGTCCTCTGGGGACGGATGTTTCACCACCTCCTGCAATGGTGCATTTCAGAACCCTATTAAAAGTCTGGCTGGTTTGTTTGCTTTTTAAAGGCCATTTCTTCCAGGGCTCTCTCTCTCGTGTGCCCTTATCTCACAGGGCTGCGGCAAATGAAGTCCTTTACATAGATACCTCAAGGTACTCCATATAAATGTGAACTCTTATTATTTTAGGAAAGCAAAAAAAAAATGTAAACTACTGTACTCCTGCGTCCACATTCACTCACACTTTCGCCTCCTCCCCCATCCCACCACGAACACCTTATTCCTAGTCTACCTATTCAAGGCCCAAGTCCCCGCCTCCTCCAGGAAGTCTTACTCCTCAAACCTTTAAGGTACAAACAGGGGAACAATTTTTCACATGTTGTCCAGTTATATACACGTTGGCCTTATCTCTTGAACTATGTCATAAGTTCCTTAAAGGCAAGACCAGTGGTCACGCTCTCATATCCTCTAAAGTGATCACACAATGCTGTGTGATAGAGCAAAAAGTGTGAAACTTTAGGTAAAGAACTAGATTGGATTCTCCGTTCTGACTTCTTATTTCATGGCCTTGGGCAAGTCACTGAAGCCTCAATTTTCTCCTCTATAAAAGTGGAAATAATAACACCATCACCCCACTTCATAGGACTGCCATGTCTATAAAGCTCTTTGTAACCACAAGGCCGTACAAGGTATGAGCTATGATCATGTCCCTTATAACCAATACCTATTTCTGGAGGGATTTACCGCATATGTACGTTGCTCTTCAAGTCAAGGAAACAAACACTTGCCCCATGTAAAATGGAGGCAAAACTCCCTTTGGTTCCCAAACTAATTAGGCTGCAAGATGGTCACAGGGTAGGCAGTCCTGTTTTCTCCCCAACATGGGCCTTGGAGTGGTAAGGGTTTTTCTGAGAAACCCCTGGCTAAGCATCATCAACACTAGATGGAACTTAGCCAGCAAACTCAGGGACTTAACAGCCTCAATGGCCAAGACTACCCATCACTGCATGCATACTCACTGATACACATGAGAAAAACAAAAAATTTTAGAGTTAGAAAGAACTGTATACATCATCTAGCTGAGAAACAGGAGTTGCAGGGAGGTTAAATTGCTTGTCAAAAGTCACAGTGTCAGGATTAAAATCCAGACTTACCAACTCTCGGGCCAACAGCTGCTCCACTATAGCACCTGGCCACCATCCACAAAACCACCACAACAAAAACAGCACTAAAGTGGCGGCTGAGCTATACTTTTAACCCACACTCTTGCAGAAAAACAAGATCATGGAGAACACATTCTTGTGCAAGGATTCTAATTGCCTCTGATCTGACTGGCCTTTCTGCATGGCTGTGCAGCACCTGATGCCAGGAGGCAGCCATGCTGAAATTCCAATCCTTGAGTTGGGTAACCACGTTACTTAACCATTTAGTCACTTAACCGGATCTCAGTTTTCTCATCTATAAACTGAGGGAAAAATAAAAGTACTTCCCTCCCTAGGATGTTGTGAGAATGAGATGCAAGAACATATGTCAAACACTTTGTAAACCTTAAAAGTGCTATATTAATGTGAGCTATGACTGCCCTTCTCACATTTTCTACATGCCACTTCTGCCAGGTGGAGTTCACACAGTTCACTGTGGCTTGCACACATCCTTTATTCTGGAAGGAAATTGCTTCTTAAAGTTAAGAACCATATGGACTACTATGGGGGATTCGGCTTTTTACTTTAATGTCCTTGTATGGTGTGATATCATAAGTCAGATTAATATTTGCGGTTTGTATTTCTTTTAAAGTGCCAACATTATTTTAAGTGCCACTCAGTTTATATTTCAAAGCACTGTCCTATTTCAACCTTCTTTACTGCTAAGCTGATGAATTACATGTTTCCATGCTGACAAAAACCACTGTTATAATGGTGCTAAAGGATATTAAATTACTCCAGCCTTCTTGTGTCTCAGTTTGGAAAGCTGGGCTATCCTCTATTACAGAGATGCTTGAATTTAACTAATAGAGAAATGATAACATAGCATGACCAAATGCTAAGGCAACAGACAGATAAGCTTTCATTGTTTCATATTTAGTAATGACAGACACATCATGGAACCTCATATAGTAGGTAAAATACAATTTGGGGGAGGCACAATTAATTTGTAAGCGCCATCTCCTTATGATCACAAATTTAAAACCATCTTAAAAAGTCCTACTTCCTTAAAACTATATATCACAGCATGGCCTTAGAGTTACACATTTACTCTACAATGTAATTTCTACAAGGGTAGATGAAAAATCACAGTATATTATTAAAACCTCGGGTGACTTTTTAACTAACCACAATCCCAACAAAGAAGTAAAACTAAACAGAAGATAAAAAAACCAGAACAGATATTGTCAAGTCTTGGGAAGATTTGAAAATTTAATATTCAACCAGTTCAATGTGCTTATCTATAAATTTCCTTGGAAGAAGTACCCAAAATAATGCTAATCAGAAATAAATATTTTTAAGACACAGCAGTTTCATACCATGACTAAGTACCAAACCACTGGGATAAGACATCCAGTAAGTATTCTGTTCAACATTTCATGTGCAATCGAAACCCTTAGGGAAAAAAAGGAGTGCTCCCTTATTTAGCCAATCGCTGCTAATTTAGCAGAAGAATCATTTCCAAAATGACAGATGATATCATGATGGAGTGGTAACAAAAGTTTTGCTCTGGATGAGTTACAGAGTATTCAGAAAGGCAAGCAGGTTGGGGAAAGGCCTCAGGTCCATGCCAAATGAGGGTGGGTTGAAGGAATTTAGGGGGTGTTTAGCTGGGAGACATGATGACCATCTTCAAGTATCAGAAAGAAAGACTGATAAGTGGAAAACGTGTTTTGTTTGGTCTACATGGCACAATGAGGAAAAATGGATGGACACTGTAAAGAGACCATTTGAGGAGGACAAGGAAAAACCTCTAATAGAATGAACTGATGTTTTTTAGTATGTAGTGACTTCCCTCTTAATGGAGGTTTCAAACAAAGGCTACATGACCAGTTGTCACGTATTTTGCAAATGGGAAATTACTGTTCAAATACGAATCTAAGATGGCTACTTAAGTCTCTCATGAAACATAACCAAAAGTGAAATGGTTGATATACAATCATTTTAAATTATTCCTAACCAGTTCTGATTAATGATACATCCAGAGAATTTTACAGAACTCCACAAATAGTATACGCTTGCAGAAAATATCAAAACAGTTTTGATTTAATAGATAGAATCTTTGATTAAGTGAATGTAACCATGTTTTCATACTGAAAGCCTAAATGGGTACCATTTTCTTTGAGATAATGTCACAAAACAGGAGAGCTATGAGTGACTGTCTTTACATTATTTTTCAAACTCTTTCATGTACAAGAAAACTTCAGTCTGTGTTTGCTTTTAAAGGCGTGTCAGATAAGGATGATCTTTATCGGATAACTGCATCATCAACTAACATCTGGAAAGTAAAGTTCCAGTGAGCAGGCATCATCCTCAAAACATAAAAGACAAAGTTATTGGAACTGATACTCTCAGTGAGAATGTAGTGAATTACTCATATTTTGAGAGTGAACTAATTCTTTTAGAAGAGAGGAATTTTGCAGATGAGAAAACTGAGTAAGTTAAATGACTTGTTCAAGGTCACACAGTTAACACTTGGAGAGTTGGGATTTGAACCTGGATCCTGACTCTAAGACCAGGGTTCTTTGTACTGAAGCAAGAGAGCTTTCATGTTTAATTTTTCTTTATACTGGAAACAGGAACCAAATTTCCTTACTGATTTTTCACTCAATTTGGATTTATTCAGACAACTATGATGTTACAGACCTATTAAAGGGATTTTAGCTTGGGGTATATCTTAAAAATAGTTATTCAACAGGATGTGGGAAATATAGATTAATTCATTTTGTAAAAATAAAAAATTCCTCAATGTTTCCAGATCATGAAAATGACCTAGATTCCAAGCAAAATAATTAGGAAAATAATTAAAGAAAAATCCTAAGGAACCTTTTTTCTTCAGTGCCTACTTACAATTTCAGAAAGCTGAAACACAATGCTTCAATGGATCTATGCTCTCATCCACATGGGTACTCCATTCAACGTGCACATCTTCATATTGTATATGACTTGTCCATGGCCTAAAAATCCTCCACAGGGAATCTGTCCACACAGTGTTGCTTGGGGACTTCCTCTAGATTTCTTGATATTACAAGGATACCACTGAAGTATATGGGTTGTCCACCTCTTACTCCTAGCTCTCAGGACATGACCAGTTGACCTCCTTTTCTGCAAGTATGTCTCTTTGTTGATTTTTTTAAAATACTATTATTTTGGTTGCACAATTCTTTCTTCTTTTTTGGATTCTGATATCTTTTTTAAATTTAAACTTATTTATTTGGAGTTTTCAACATTCACTTTTATAAGGCTGAGTTCTAAATTTTCCCTCCTCTCCCCCTTTTTCCAAAACAGGATGTATTCTGATATAGGCTATATGTATACAATCATATTAAACATACTTCTACATTAGTCATGTTTGCACAATTCTTTAATAATAGAGTCATTTTGACACTCACTATTCCTATATTTCTCCATTGCTCACTGGGTGACCTACAACTTCAATTTGTCAGAGATTTTGTCCATCCATGAATCACAGTCAAACACCATCAGTGGAAGAATATTTTTAAAAGATGGACCTTTTTGTTTTTAAGGTGGAGAGAAGCTTGAGGTTATTAAAAGTGACACAGAATTTATAAAATGCAATAACATCAAATGCAGTACCTTTCCTTCTCAACATTTCTGGAGATGGATCATTATCAATTTACATTATTTGTCCAAGAAATATGGAATAATGAACTAGTCCTAGGGGTTGTCCTTCCAACTGAAAGTAGTCTGGTTTTGGTAGATTACTGGGACAGTTTAGCATTCTGATGAATGCTTGAAATTAACATCATTTAGCGAAAATCAAACATAACATTTCTCATGCATTGTCAACTTGGGCAGCTAGACGGCACAGTGAATAGAGTGCATGCCTGAAGTCAGGAAGCTCTATTTTCCTGAGTTCAAATCCAGCCTCAGACACTTACTAGATGTGTGACCTTGGGCAAGTCACTTAGCTCTGTTTGCCTTAGTTTCTTCATTTATAAAATGAGTAGAGAAGGAAATGGCAAGCCACTCCAGTATCTTTGCCAAGAGATACCACAGAGAGTGGAACATGACTGAAATGACTGAACAACGCAGTCAAATAGATACATACCCTCCCTTGGACATTAGCACCTTTAAATACTCCTGTCTTTTCTATTACAAACATATCCTATGATAAAGGACTCATTAAGTGCTTACTACGTGCTAAGCACCAGGGGTACAAATATAAGCAAGCAAGATAGTCTTTTCCCCTAAGAAAGTTACATTCCAATGGTGACACTGTACTTACTGATTGATGACCAAAATCTTTCCTCAGCCCCACTAACCCCCGCCCAAAAAAGGACTGAAATCCTTTTTAACAAATTTACATATCACCTATTTAGGTTTTGAGAATCAGCACCAAAGTGCAAGACCTTCTACCTGCTCTGTCCTCTTTCTCAATAGTGAAAGGCACTTCACAGTCAATCCCTGCTTTACCCTATTGGATGGATTTGATCACGGAGTTTCATAAAGAATCATGACTAAGTCTTAAGAGTAGTGCGGAGTCTAATTTTGCCCTTATTTCTCCCTAAGCATCAGAGAAAAGAAAAAGGAATCACGGTATTAAATTATCACTAGACTGTTAGTTCTATGAAGAAGTAACCCTTATCTCATTCTTGCCACATCTAGCACAGGTCTCTGCACAGGGTGAACAGTTAAGGTTTATTGAAATGTTATGAATATGAACCACAAGATTACAATTCAGAAGTAAACATCGAGCATACCCTCATTAAAAATTATCTGTAAACGTTAATCAAACTACAAAAAAATGAAAACCTGCTAACATATTTACTTCCAATCAATGTTTCTTTTCCATTAAAAAGGGTTCACCACTGATTCACTACTGGCGAAGTAATGAACTGATCCGATCACTCTGGAGAGCAATGTGGAACTATGCCCAAAGGGCTATAACAATGTATGTATGCTTTGACCCAGCAATATCATTTCTTGGTTACCCCCAAGGAGATTATAAAAACAGGAAAAGGACCCACATGTACAAAAATATTTATAGCAGTTCTTTTTGTGGTGACAAAAAACTGGAAATTGAACGCATGCCCATCAACTGGGAAATTGGTTGAACAAGTTATGGTATATGAATGTAACAGAATACCCTTGTGCTATAAGAAATGATGAACAAATGGGCTTCAGAAAAACCTGGAAAGACTTATATGAACTGATGCTGAGTGAAGTAAGCAGAACCAGGAGAATATTATACACAGTAATAGCAACAGTGTGTGAGAACTGTTTTTGATAGACTTAGCCCTTCACAGAAATGAAGGACCTAAAATATTTCCAAAGGACTCATGATGAAAAATGCCATGCATATACAGAGAAAGAACTATGGAGTTGGAATATAAAGCAGACTACTTTCTTTTTTGTTTTATTTTGTTTTGCTTTTTCTTTCTCATGGTTTCTCCACTTCATTATGCAACATGACTAATGTGAAAATGTGTTGGGTAGGAATGTATGTGTAGAGTCCATATCAGACCGTACGCCATCTTGGGGAGGAGGATGGAGGGAAGAGGAGAAAATTTAACACTTATGGAAGTGAATGTTGAAAACTAAAAATAAATAAGTTGGGGGAAAAGAGAGCTCACAATGATACTAGACCACTAGCAAAAAATAAATTGAATCAGAAAACTGTCCATGAAAAAAGAGAAAACTGACAGATCTCTCACTGAAAACACAATGCAAGAATAGCCTTTTTCTCAACTTTGGTATTATATTACTTTGCCTTTTATAATGAGTTGTGGAAGTCAGACCAGCATCTTCAATCCATGTGTCCCAAGTCCTAACTATATAATGTTTAATTCCATTCTCTTATATTGGATTCCAGGAAGTTTTTGATCAAAGGTCTCAACTTCCTCTAAGACAATTTCTGAACTACGTAGCATGTGGAACAACGGCTGATGTCTCCTGCAGGAACGACCAAGACAGAAGGAGTGTTGTTTGACAAGATGGATGTAATTTCGATAGAAATCTCTAAACTCTGAATGTTAGGTTCCAGCTTGCTCCTGAATCTGTTTTGACTTGACTTTTTTGACCAAATAAAACAGACTGTTGACCCTTTTGATTTTTCTTTTTTGTTTTTCTAAAAATTATACCAATAAAATTTCTTTCATTTCAATATGTAAATGTTCTGCTTCATAAATGTGCTCCTATCTTTGCTCCCATTTACTTCTCCTTTTACATTACCGTGGCACCCACAGAAGCAGAAACTTTCCTTTTCCTCTGTTCTCAGAGCACACAATCCTGTTTCCTACCACCTGTCCCATTATACACCTACTCAAAGTTTCTGCAGGATTACTGTCACCAAAAGCATTTATTATTTATACTCCCATGAATGGTAACATGGTAATGTGCTTACATTTCATTGTTTGAAGATTTTATACAAGAAGTATATTTGTATTCCCTCATTTCTGGGAAATTTAAACACAAGGTTCTGAATGTGCCGCCGCCTCCCTCTGGTTTATCATTGGCCTGGCTCTTAAAAGAACATATTAAATTAACTGACTATAATTAAGTCTAACATAACTGACATCTAAAAAGTATTTTAAGGATGTGCAAGATGGCTTGCATATATTGGGCTTATTTTAGCCTCATAATCTAAGCGCTATGGGCATTATTATGCCCATTTGACAAGAAAACTGAGGCTGAGAGGTCTGCCTATGATTACATAGCTCATGACATATGAACCCAGACCTTCGTGATTTTAAGTCCAGGACGATACCTACAACAAAACACACACTGCCTTCCAATAGAAATGAAAACAGTAACTAACATCTTTGCTCCTGACAAAAAAAACAACTGTCTCACCCTTTGAAAACAGGGACACCACTACAAGAACCCACAAAACACCACCCAATGATGCTGTTTCATAATTTCATCATTAAGACATTATAATCAAATACCCCTTGGTGAAAAATCACTTGGTGAATCACTTAATAAAAATATTATTTCTATGGAACTAATGATTCTTTAGACTCACTTAAAATCACGTTTTCACAAAATAGATTAATACAGAGTCACTAATGTAGAAGGATATGTCTCTAATATACCAGAGTCATCAATCATATATCCAACTTCTCCATCTTTATCATCTTACTTTTCTTCCTTCACACTTTAACTTCTATTTATCTCCTTCCTGCAATGATCATCCAGGCAGGTGGTATAAGGACATGGCTATCTCCCATTTTCATCACCCATCAGTTGCCACAGAGAAGCCTATAGTTTTCTGGCCCCTTCAGAGTCAGTGAGAGACAGCTGATTGGTGAGTTGTTACAACAGCTGAGAGAATCTGGACTCCGGCCTTCTACCCCGTCAAATACCCCATCAGCACCTGCTGCTGGCCAGGATCTGGGAAACTAAAGCACCAGAAGGAACCCAAGCAGAAATTCAAAAAGGAACTGTTCCTTTAACCAATTCATACAGGTATACCTTGTTTTATTGCATTCTACAGATACTGTTTTCAAGAAATTGAAAGTTTGTGGCAAGGCTGGTTCCAGTCTCTTGGCACCATTTTCCCAACAGCACAAGCTCACATCATGTCTGTGTTACATTGTGGTAATTCTCATAATATTCCAAACTTCTTTTATCTGTTATGGTGATCTGTGAGGCTTTGAAGGTTACTATTGTAACTGTTTTAAGGTACCACAAACTGCTCCCCGTAAGATGGCAAACTTAACCAATAAATGCTATGTATGTTACTACTGCTTCATCATCTGGCTATTCCCTGTCCCTATTCCCTGAGATAAAACAAGATTGAAATTAGGCCAATTAATAACCCTCCAATGGCCACTAAATGTCCAGGTGAAAGGAAGAATCAATCAATGCAGCAAACTCCATTGTTATCTTACTTTGACACTTCCATAGCTGTGCCAACCTCCAGCAACCACCATCCTGATAAGTAGCAGCAGTCATCACTGGCAATCAATAAGTACCCTTTCACTCCATGTTCTCAGAGGAAGTCTAGAAACTACTTGTCAGAGATGCTGTAGAAAGATACTCATTCAGGGATAGGCTGATATCGACAATTCTAAAAGTTCCCCTGGAAATAAGATTCTGTGGTTCTCTTTAAAGCTTTCTTCCTATATGTTTGAAAAATTCAGAATCTGAGGGACCTATTTCCCATAGTTACTTTGTCCATGCTGCAATTTCCTCATGTTTTTTCACTAATAAGTTATAATTTATCTGAGCCTTAAAAAATTACCTAGTGCAATGCATTGTTGGTGGAGCTGTGAACTGATCCAACCATTCTTGAGGGCAATTTGGAACTATGCCCAAAGGGCTATAAAAATATGCACACCCTTTGACTCAGCAATACCACTTCCCAAAGACATCATATAAACGGGAAAAGGAACCACATGTACAAAGATATTTATAGCAGCTCTTTTTGTGGTGGCAAAGAACTGGAAATTGAGAGGATGCCCATCAGTTGGGAAACGGCTGAGCAAGTTGTGGTATATGAATGTGAAGGAATCCTACTGTGATATAAGAAATGATGAGCAGGCAGACTTCAGGGACACATGGCAAGATTTCTATGAACTGATGCTGAGTGACGTGAGCAGAACCAGGACAATATTCTATACAGTAACAGCCATAGTGTAGGATGACTGACTTTGATATACTTATCTCCTCTAAGACAACTCCAAAAGATTCATGACAGAAATACTCTCCATATCTAGGGAAAGAACTATGCAGTCTAAAAGCAGATCAAAGCCTATCATTTGCGCTTTTTTGTTTGTTTCTCTTTTCTTGTGGTTTTCTCCCACAGGTTGTAATTCTTTACAATACGACTAAAGTTAAAAAGGTTTTAATAAGAATGTATATGTAAAGCCTATATCAAATTACATGCCATCTTGAGGTGGGGGAGGGGAGAGATGGGAGAAAATCTGGAACTCAAATCTTTTGGAAGTGAATGCTGAAAACTAAAAGTAAATAAATTTATTTTAAAAAACAAATTAACTAGTGCTTTTTCCAACTGCTTCATTCTTATGTAAGCCCCTCCCCCTCAACTCTGTTGGTCTGAGAGCTAAGAGACCTGGCTCTGCCACCAACTGCGAGTCTGCCTCTGATCATGTAAGTCTACTACACCAGGAGCCCCAAACTATCACCCAGGCAAAAAAGGCAACGAGTTGCAATTGGTACGACTTGTTCTTGGTGAAGCCGTGTAGGTTTTTAGTGATTACTCTTTCCCTTTCTAAATGGTCATAAACCAACCCTTTACTTAGCAGTAATAAGCACAGTGCCAGGTCTCTTGGTAACGTCTCTGGAATTGACTTCTCAAATTCACTAGTGCCTTAGACATGCACATGCTGCCCTCCTTCCCAGTCCCTCAAGATGTAGCAGGGCTTTATTAAAAATTACTGTACTGCAGGTGAAACTGTAACAAATCCAACTGACAACCTGAGCTGTAAAAGGAACAACTGTGACAGTATTAACAAAATATGACATAAATAAAGCTGACCCAAAAAAAGCAAAGCTCTGAAAGGTTCGGGTCCTTTCCCTGTTCGTGGGTATCATTAATGCTTTACCTTGGAGTTGTAGGTGAGATGAAACATCAAGACAGCTGTAAATTTGGGCACATGAAAATAAAACAAGAATTTCTCATAATAACTTTCTGAAGTTTATTTATATTATGAAATTAATGGGTCCAGTCAAGGTGATTAATGTGTTCCATTCACTTTGAATGTCAATCTCTTGTTTGTGTGTTTATCCAATTCTCACAACTTTGACCTATTTAAAACCTGGCAAATTTAGCAATTGCTTTGTGATATATCTAGGAGATGAACTGTAATTACCTCTATACCATAAAGTGATTAAAATCTATGGAATATAAAAGCTATGAAAAATCTTCTAGAAATTCTCCCAGTGGTTGAAATCAAACTTAAAAGCTTACAGTTTGCAGAGCATAACCCACTTCTCTTTTAGAAAATCAGGACAACCCTCTCCCTTCTCAAGTAACTCCACTATCTCTCAAAGATCACTGACAGTGACAGTTCAACCTGAGTCACAAAGCACTGGGGTTTGATGACTTCATTAATAGCAGATCTGAACAGTGAAAAAAAGCAGTAGACCTGGACTCCAGAGACGGGTTTAAATGCCACCTCTGATACAGTGTTAGAGAATGACTAAGTAAAAGTCATTTTACTGGCCACAGCCCAGTCAACTCCCCCAAACTCCATTTCTTAGAGGAGTGGTCAAGTGCATCACTAGAAGCAGTTTCTGCATCATTGAAATGAGGGGTCTGCACCAACTCAGGTCACAGAAGCACCATGAGACTCAAATGAAGCATCATATGGGAGGGCTTTACAAACCTTTAAGCACTACTGATATATTATTTATTGAGGAACGTCAATACAATACAATGTCTTGCCTCTCAAAATAGGTAAAAACAAAAAAGCACTTTTCTGGCCTGAGAATTTATCTATCAGCCTCAGCTCATTCTATTAAGAAGTCATAAGATGCTCTGACACCCTTAAAATATTATCACAGCTAGTGTTTATCTAACGTTTTAAGAGCCACGTTATTGTCCTCATTTTGCAGATGAGGAACCTGAACCTGGGAGAGATTCTATGGCTTTCCCAGGATCCTATGGCCAGTTGGTGACTGAGGGAGAATTTGAGTGAAGTCTTCCTGACTCCCAATCTAGCACTATATGCAACTCCTCCTCTACCAACCCTAGGAAATCCCTCTCCCAAAATGTAAAGTGCCCAACAGATTACAGCCAGATTTCGGATCTTTCTCTATCACAAATTTTAAGAAGGAGTAGTGAGTTCTCTTCAAGCTTTCTCAGCATTTCTACTTCAACATCAGTCTTCCTCTTTGTTGAGAATCCAGTCCTAGAATAGCAGTTTTCTTTGGTGTTCCTTTGGAGCTCGAAATTACCATGAAATCTACTCAATACTTGTCAGTTGCTCTACTTTGGGCAGATAGGAGATTTTTGGTTCTTTGCTGCAGATAAATGGTTTTTATACAATTCCTACTCCCCTCCTCTCCCATCCACCCACTCCTGCCCCATTTTGTTTAGTCAAAGTAAAATCTGTGTAAATCTGGAAAGTTACCGGTAACAAGAGGTCAGAGAGACCATGGATGAATGGCCAATGGTTCCCCAGATTCGATGTTAGTCAAGAACTTCGTGCCTAGAATCAGGTTGGATGTTTAAAATGGAATTAGAAATCTTTTACACCTGCGCCCTCCCTGCCTCACCCTATTTAAACAGTTCCTTCTAAACCTGACTGAAAACTCACTTCCTTCAGGAAGCCTCTACTGATGAATCCCACTTTGATACCTTTAGTTTGGATCCCTGGACTTGCACTGAACTTAATAAAGGAGGACCCGTGTTTTCTTGAGAGCACCTGCTGAAGTCCCCTTAAGAATCAGAAACTAGTCATAAAAGAAGCAAGGAGAACACTAAGTGGCTGTTAAAAGGGACTAGAATAAGAGCCAAAGAGAGCTAAGCTAAGACGCATTGTTCTGGTATGTTTGACCATGAGGAGAGGGAACACTTATGGGGGGAGGGGAAGAATTCCTTTGGCAGATTAAGAAACTGGGAACTACAAAACTTCATTTTGGAAACTTCCAAGATGAAATCTTAACACATCCTATTTCCCATAAAGAAACAAATCTACCCCGAAAAGAGGAGGGATTTCCTCCTCCTCCAAAAAAGAACCAATTGTCCCATAAACAAGCTAGTTAAAACGTGAGATCAACTTTGTGTTTTCTGTATGTAGATTTCTTGTGTTCCAGTTGTGGATCAATGTTTCCAGCGTTTTTCTTCAGGCGCACTCAAATAAGCTCATATTGAGTTTCGCTTTATCCTTCTAAAGAGCCTCCTATCATTAAAGGGATCAAACAGCCTAAACGTGATCCTCTCTCAAATCAACCAACTAGAGTTTCTGTTCTGCCTCAAACACCTCATCTCCCTCAGAATTACGCAATAATTAAGAGCCCTCTAATTGCCCCTTCAGAAACAGTATGTTTACTATTACCTCACTCTTCAAGACGCTGTTTTTAACACTGTCGATTCTTTCCTACTTTGATAAAGACAATGAAATGTATAAAATAATGTAAAATGTGCCCCCTACTATAGTCAAATGAAAACAGTCATCTACAATTAACACTAATCTTGTGAAATTACCAGGACTGCCTGAGGTTATAATTTGGACATAATGAGTCTATCAAAACACAGGCTCAATGCAGTAATATATGGAAACATTTTGTATAGAATACAGTTTTTTGTTAAGGCAATCTATGCGTACATGTGTTTTGTTAATGATGAGCCAATAGAAACAGATCTGTTATAACAAAAAGTCCCTACTTTATTATTTTCCATCTTAAAACATCATAAACTAAAACTTCTCTAATGGTTTCAGCAACAATCATCTGTAGTTTCAGTAAGACTTGTGACGACAGCTACAACAAGCACCCAAGGTGACAAATACATATACAAAGGGTGTCCCAAAAGTCTTCACTTAAAGCTACATGAAGACTTTTGGGACATCCTGTACATACAGTATTTTGTGCACCTCTGACATTAATAATCTAGTGACATGGGCCTTCTCACACCTATGTTCCATGCAGTCCTGCACTTCTCTGTAAGTGTTCAAAGATTTCAAAGTCAAGTTCAAGAATAAGTCTTTGATTTTTTTTTAGACATACATGGCCAATGTGGGAATTCATTTGACTTGCCTATACATGTTTGTAAGAGGTTTTTTTCTTCTTGCTTTACAACTGGGAGGAGGGAAGTGGGGAAAAAAGGCAGATCTAACTTAGAAAAATTTAAATTAATTTTTTTAAAATAATAAATATCTTTTATAAGGCCTTAAAGTAGGTATGGGGGAAACCTCTGGTGCACAGAGCAGAACTGCTCTTCTGTTTGATTTCTTTTCCTCCTTTTTAAAAAACACATATAATAATCTTTATTATATGCAAACATATAACTCAACAGTTACGTTAACATAAAAAAAGTTAGCAATGGTACAGAAAGAAATTTTTAAAATATGTAATGATAGTAGAGACTTCAAATACTCCCTTATCAGAATATTACAAATTAGAAATAAAGAGTTTGATTTCATTCAGCCCACTAGGTGATACTACCATATTCACAAAGCCACAAGCCCCAAAATAATTCCACCACCATTACTACCTCCTCCACCAAAGAGGCTATTACAACGGAACTTTCCCACTCAAAGTGGAAACTTGACATTTAAGAGCTATCAAAGGGGCTGTGAACTAAGGATAAACAGACTGATAAAAGGTCTTTTGTTAACCCATGACAACCATCATATGAAAAGCAGCAAGGACTGATATAAGCAGATTAATGCAACTAAAATATTCACCTCACAACCAACTAGGACTCTCCCTCTCTTTGGTGTCATGGACAGACAGGGGAAGCCTATGGACCCCTTCTCAGAATAATGGTTTCAAAGGGATAAAATAAAATATACAAAATTACAAAGGAAACCAAGTATACTGAAATAGTCATCAAAATATTAAAAACAACAGCAACTTTAGTAACAAATTCACATACTCTCCCTGAAATCTATGTGCAGAACCTAGACTCTGGACATCAGATCAAGAAGCCCTACTCTGTGGCTGTTTCCCCCCTGTTTCTCCTCATTTTTTACTGGTAACAAAATGCAATGAAAGCATACTGTTATAGAATTTTTCCCCCTCCCAACATCCATCTTCATAAATTCTGATTAAAAAATTCAATTGTCGTAGACCTTCTTTCTTGCTCCAGTTAATGGCTAATGTATAAGATCATAAGGGCACTAAGTCTCCCTTTTATTATTAGGAAAATGTAAAGGAAATAATTATTAGGAAAATAATAAGTATTAGGAAAATAAACTCCTCCCCAAAAGTGTAAAGAATATGAATAGTACAGTCAGATGAACTAGTTAAAATGAAGGGTTTCATAATATTTCTTGATTGATGTCCTCAAAGTTAATAGATTAATATCATATATATGACAAATTAAAATCTTATATTTTTTGTTATTAATCTTTTAAGACTAGGCTTCCTTATCTCTCCCAGGCTAAAAAGTGCAAAAGAAACCCAAAGTGCCCCAATTTCACCACTTACTGACCCAGGAGCTCCAATTCCCACCAGGGCCCCCCTTAAATGGCCCTTTCTTAAATAACCTGCTACATCCCCACTCTCCCAGGATTGCCTCCCCAGGCTGAACTTAACAAGGACACCTGATGGGCACAATGCAATGCAGCTCAAAAGTCCCATGCTCAAGAGACAGGACAGAACAAGAGACAACCATGGTCCCTGCCATGCCCAGCTCTTACAGGAGACAGACTGAATATTTTTTATTTTCTAAGAAAATCATCAAATTTTGAATGAACAGCGTGGACTTAATCAATATGCATTATTAAGTGCCTATTATTTACCAAGAATACAAAGAAAAAAAATCAAAGAGCTCCCGCCCTCTAGGATTTTCCCTTTTTCTGGGGTGGTGGGGAAGAGGAGGAAATAAAGCAGAGAGAGAGGATGGGAGCAGGAGAGAGACAACAGTCCAAACCCTGGCTTTACCCCTCTCAAGAATCCTAGGCAAATCATTTAATCTCAAAGCGTCAGTTTCCAAATCAGTAAAGTTTAGATTGGCACTTACAGAATTTAGATAATGAACACAAAAGTGATTTACAAATCAGGTAAGATGGCAAACTAGCTTTATTCTTATTGTGGGCTCCTTATCATGTTCTTTATTATGGCTCTTGATAACCCTCCAGTTTAAATAGGCAAGTCAAAGAAGGAACAGGAAGGGCAACATACATTTCAAACTCACTATGTATTTAGGAGAAACAGGGAGGAAGAAATAGTTAATGAGTTGTGTGTATCTCTTTTTTTAAAGTATTTGATTTCTTCTCTAATCCATAAAAGTCCAGCACATTGGTCAGTTTTACCACGAACCAGATACCCTGATTCCTAGTTCAACAGACAAAAGATAAATCCAAGAGTAATGAAACCTACGATAATGAATCCTAGTTAACTGAAGGTTAATTAAGGCTTTACTTCCAACCATTCTTTACTCATCTGTATTCTCCAGAAAGTGAATCATCTCTAGAGTTTCCTTCAGATTATGGTAAGGGGGAGGAGGGACGAGATGAGGATAGAAGACACCCACGCTGGTTTTTCAGTCTGTTTTCTATCAACCAGAGGTTAATTTTACTCTATGGACAAGTTATCTCTCCACTTCAGAAACTCCAGAAAACTAAAGAACAAATAATTTCCTTGGATTTCTGAAAGCCAGATCTACCAGATTCCTGGATAATGAAAGAGTAGAAAGCAAACAAACCACCCACTAAGTTCAAATGCTTTCATATTTGAAACAAAAAACCATAACCAGGTTCTGGCAGCTAAAATTTCATAGCCATGATGAGTGTGAAAAGCCGAGCTTAAGGTCTGACCTATTCTTGTCTTTGCATTTGACCTTGTAATATGTTAAGCAGCAAAGTCAATTATTGTGGCATCTTCTCTCTGATTCCCTCACATCTTCATTGAAAGAAAATTTCTTCCTTTAGCTGCTAATACAGAAGATTATTTTACTGTCCTTGAGTTCCACACTAAATGAACCATCTAGTTGGCCTTCAAATAGAAAGCTCAGCTCAAGCCAGGTTGCAAATGCTTTAAATGAGAGGAGTTTATAGGTGAGCCTAGACCTAACAGGGATCAACTGCCCAGGAACAGGGTAAACTAACACTTAAGGTTTTAATAATCAACACCATGAAGTCACACAACCAAAGTGACTGTGGGGACTTTTTCCAGGGACTCAACGTCACAGTGACTTTTCTCCAAATGACCCTGGAATTTCACTTTCAAGTCTCATCCATCACCTCCTTTCCCTCTTAATTGTAACAAAACATCACAAGGAAAGCTTGTGAAATGAAAGACACTGGGTTGAGAAAGAGAAGGAAAAAAAAGCCTTGGCATCCTCACTGTGGGTCACACATATAAATGCCATTTAATCTTCTTTCTGCTCAGCTTATTTTCCTTTCCAAACTGCCAGTTTTAAGTGTTGTTGTTAGGCTTTGTTATTATTTTTTAACACCTACATGAACCAGCAGGGTTATTTAACAGTGTCCACTAACAGGCACAAATACCACACGGTACGTCTGTCAAATTACAGCACAATTTTGAGTGTCAGATAATGGTTACAGAGTAATGAAACTGATTTGTATTTGTATCTTGCAGCACAAATTTCATTCCTATGTGGTCACACTTTCCATGCATGTCTAATACTTTACCTTCACTTCACTGATTTCAACTAATTCCCAGTATCTGTTATGGCAAGGTTATCTGCAGAAATTTATTTTACTAAGACAGCCCCAAAAAAAGATAGCAGGATTGTAGAAATAGAAAATATTTATATAAAATTCATTAATTTTATAAAAATTTATTCATATAAAATTGCAAATGTATAAAAATATATAATTCATTTATATAAAAATATAAAAAACTGGAAAGAAGAATTCCAGCTGGGGTGATGAGTGTTTCCTGAACTGGATGGTGTACTTTGGGGAACGCCTAATAGTGCTGTCTGAGGACATGCATTCCAATCCTCCACCTTCCCCCTCCTGCCCGTCACTTAAGCTTCCTTGGGTCTCAAGGGTCTTCATCTGCAAAATGAAAATCTCTAAGGACCTTCCAGTTGTAAATCTGGGATTCTAAAATCCCCAAAGCTCTAGCAGGGTCATGGCCCTCACATACATCAAGTATAGCAAGTTTCTCATCTGGCTTTGCTCCAACAGGTAACTTGGCCAAGTCAGTAGATGGCAATCAGAAGAACCATGTTTGAATTTCAGTTCATTTCACCTTTGAACACAGACCCTCAAGTTCCAGAGCTGTGCTCAAGATTACACCACCTCTAAGGTTCCTTACAAATCCGAAAAGTCATGATTGTATTATGTAGGGGGGAGGAAGGGACAGGGGTAAATGATTCCCATTATCATAGGAAAAAAAGTTTGTAAAATTTGCTTTTATGAAGCAGAAGAGAAAATAAATGCAAACCCTAAAATCGATGCCCTTTTAACACCTAATAAAATCTATGAGAACACTGAGATTAACACCACAGTCCTCATTGTTTATTTACTTCCTCACCCCACTGTCAACACAAGAGATTTCCTGCCAAGTCAGGCCATCTGGTCAACTTACTGCTGTCATTATGACTATTATCCACACTATTTACCAGAGAGGTAATTTTTCAATTTTCTCTTTTATAATTAAGATTCATTCATTTTATTAACTAAAATAAATTTAAACAGGTACTTAAATAGTTTTTATAAAGCATATCTTCCTTTGAAAACCTACAGAAAAAAACTGTGAACAAATCAAAGATAAATTACTATTATTCAAGAGGAATGTGTGAAGCTCTTACAAGTGAAAATAACTATAAATTTATTTTTCAGAAAGAGACCAAATAAGATTTTCAATTCTTTAAAGCCAGTGTTCACAAATATTTTTCAGTAACTATAATTTTCAGTTATTTTTAAATTAACTGAATATGGGAAACCTATTCAGACTAATTCAATTAGAGGTCTGAAAGTGGATTTTTACATGTAATTTTGAACGTAAGTAAAATATTTTTTTTAAGAAACACAAGAGATTTTCATGTCACGTTAGAACATACAAACAATCCTTTTAATGTCAAAATCACACTATATTCAAAATGACCTTGAATTACATTTCCTATGTCCTAATAAAAAAATATCACTATTTTCTCAGGTGACAAGTCAAATACTGATTTTATTTCAATAGTGGCAATCCAACTAATCACTTTCATTGTCTGACCTGCCAGGTGATGAACCTTTCTGTACTTAGCTGAAGAGGAACAGGAGTATGAGAAGTCATGAAGGAAATGTATGCTAGGAGGAGAAGATGGATTGGACATGCAGAAAAGGCAGGAGATGACAGTTGGACAGCCTGATAGCACCAGTAGTGCATTTACTAGCCAAAACAAAAAGCTGAAATATATTGGAATTAAGGTACTTAATATTTTTTAACAGTAGAAACACTACTAGGGATAGAAATACAATTTCTACCTTGGCACATGCTTCATTAAAATTTAATTAGTAACTGGGTTTAAATAAACCTTCTCGTGACCCTATTAAAGTTTCTTTCATTAATAATGCAACATGCCTTTTTTAAAAAGACATTTTGTAAAAAATTAAAATTAAATACAGGTGTCTCAGGAAGGTTACTGACCTTAAGAAACTAATAATTTGAGGAACAGTATTTTTATTCTAAGTTTAAAAAAATAACTTGGTTGATCTCAGGGAATTCCAGTAATGAAAGGGTTCAAATATTTGTATGCATAAAATTTTATCCTAGCATAACATCAAAGATCCAAATGGATCTGTGATCTCACCAACCAAAATGTTCCCTCCAATAATGCACACTGAAACCAATCCATGTCAAGAGAACTGATGAAATCTTGTCAATGTCCTGCCATATTTGCATAGGGATGAAGTGGGGGTGGGGGTAGGGGAGGGAGCTGCAGCATCTATTGATGTTGCTGGAAGCCTTCTTTACTTTTGCTAAACATTGGGAAGACACTACTGGTGCTATCAGGCTGTCCAACTGTCACCTCCTGCCTTTTCTGCACGTCCAATCCATCTTCTCCTCCTAGCATACATTTCCTTCATGACTTCTCATACTCCTGTTCCTCTTCAGCTAAGTACAGAAAGGTTCATCACCTGGCAGGTCAGACAATGAAATCTCTGGCCATGCCAACTTCTGAAATGATAAGCAAAAAATGGCCCTCACTTCTATGTAATCCCTTACTCTTCTGCAAGAATGGTGGCTGTGGTGGAAAAGTGGGCAAAAAGGGTGGAGAAGCACATAGTTTTCAGACCACCTAATAAACTTTACTTTGTTAATAATCTACAAGGGAAATGTTTTTCTAATGACCAAAATATGAACACAATACCAGAGAAGCTAAATTGTATCAATCTTGACATTCTCGCTAGAAACAAAACTAGAAAAAAGAAGGAAGTTGCTGCTAAAGCGTGGTCCTCTTTGGAGAGGCAAACACTTGGCCATCTTGTACCTCAGTGCTAATTTGCAAAAAGACCACTGTGAACAGAATTGTAGCTTACACACCACCAGCTACAAAAGAAGAGGTAGAGAAAAATCTATGAGGAGCTCAACAAGACTCCCCTAATTAAATCAACGTATACTTTGATGCTTGGTGACTTTAATGCTGAGGTGGAACTAGGTGAGATGGTGAGACGTGTTGGAAGCCACGGACAAAGACTTACACGAGGCATCTTTGTATAAGGAATGCTTCCTTAAAGAAAAGAATGGGTCGTGGCTAGCGAAAAAGAACATCACCAAAAATTGAAACTGATTACCTTTTAATAGATGGGAAAAAACTCATTACTAATGTGGAGATTACAGGATATTAGACCTAGAGTTGGAAGGAACCTCAGAAGGCATCTTATCCAATCCCTTCTTTTTATATATGAGGATTCAGAGGCCCAGAGAAATTCACTGCGTTATCCAACATCACAAAGGTAGTAATGTCCCAAGTGAGATTTGACCCAGGTCCCTGGGCTCCAGGGCCAGTGTTTTTTCAACACTGAACACAGGAGGAAAAAAAGACATGCCCAAGAAATCTAGTGGAGCCTAAAAGAAATTAGACCACAAAAAAAGGATTACTTCACTTCATTTTCTCCTTGCTGTTCATGAAATTATATGTTTGTGAGAGAAGAGTGAGCATCCTGTGTTTTCTCCAAGCTAATGTACTCATTCTGAGGAAAAAATGAATACGGTGAAGGCTAAATGTAGGGAATAAGTTCATAAAGATGCAATACAAGTTTCACAGTCTATGGATTTAGTAATTATCTCCCAGGCTAACACTAATTAATTAGTCTTTCCATTAACTCTAGACCCAACACAACAAGAGTTCTTCAGGACACTGTAACTAAGCGTTACTTTAAACAAGCAGTTGCCCAGATACAGTGGCTCGCTAAGCCTTTTTATAAGTGTCAAAGTGAACGTGGCTTGGTGTTAACTTCTGAGAGGATTCATTGAAACTATTTTTCCATCCAACCTCACCTAGCAATACAGAATCAAAGTTGACCACACTTTATGGCCCAGTAATAATCATGGCAATCTTCAATTATTGTAACGTATCAAATGTAGTATCTATCTCCACAAACAGATGTTTTTCTCCATGTTCAAACAAATATGCTTATAAATTATACCAGGTACTGATAAAGGTAGTGAGGACAGTTGATAGACGTTATTGAAGTGACATTACTTCCTTCAAGGCTAAAGGTTGTAAATGTGTGCATCACCATTTTTTATATATGGAAGAGATTAGGTCAGATCAGGTCAGGAAGAAAATGTAGCTTCCCTATCAAAAAGGAGAGACTCTCTACCCTCTCCTAAGACCTTTCCAGACATGTTCACAAAATCCATGAACCTAGAGGTGGAAGGAACCTTGGAGATCATCTTGTCCAACCCCCTCTTTGAAAGATGATGAAACTGCAGCCCCCCAGGGTTAAATGGTCACACTGTAAAGGACATTACTAGGATTTGGATTGAGGCACTCACTTCAAATCCAGCATTTTTTTTTTACATAATTTCACATTATATTGTTCTCCCAAAGGGATATCAACAAATAATTATAATCCCTTAATCATGAGGCATAAAAAGAATGCAAATAGTAATTTTGGCACATGATATGGGGATTCTAATTTTCTTGTGATATAAATTTTTTCAACTATCACAGAGCTAACTATAGGTATTTATCTGAGCCAAAACAAAATATTTCAGATAAACCTTTAAAAGTAAGAAATCAACTTAATTTATCTTAACAAGTTCAGAATGTCTCTGTCACAGGTAACATTTTGTCTGCATATAAATACACCAAAGTTTGACGGTTTTTACCCTGTCCTCCCTCAAAATGTAGTCTACACATTAGTGATTGGTTATTTCTGGTCTTACAAAAATTATTGTACTTTATTTAGGATATATGTTCAGAGACTTTCTGGAAAAATCTAGGTGAGAAAGTAGAAGATTTGCATTGTCCCTAATCCCCTGTTTAAAATAGGTTAGAGGAAATCCTCTTTCCCCTGAAGGAAGATTAGTCAGGAGCCATAGGAAAAAGAAGGACTTCTTTTCTATTTAGTCATTAGGCTTGTCCAGATACTGCAAAGGAAATGTATTAATCAGCTCCAACCACAGGGTAAGCATAGTGATCTACCAAAAAAGGATGAAGGAAACAATTACCACGCCCCTCACACACTCACTCACTCACTCTTCAAGTCTTCAATTGAGTGGCTAGCACAATTCCCTCCTGCCAAGATAATTAGAGTAGGAACACATATTCAGAGGCCATTCAATTCAATCCCTTCATTTGACTAATGAGGAAACTGAGGTAAATGGAGATGAAGCCACTTGTCCAGGGCCACAAAGGTAATAACGGGCAAAACTGGCATTCACACCAAAGCCCTCTGACTCTGAATCCAAGCTCTTTCCACCATGCCACCCTGCCTCCCTTCCCCATCCTAGTTAACAAAGGAGGTGACAGAAATTTTACTCAACACACCCACAGGTAACTTTGGTGGTTCCTGGTAAAAACACATGAGACTTTTTAGTTTCTAAATTACATCACAAGGATCTGTGGTCTGTGCTGAATACTGAACAAATGACATCACTTCAACTGGCCATGTTTTGTCAGAAGGAAATGGGCAACAAGGGCCATATCTGTTTAGAGAACTTCCTTGTTACCCCCACACCTCCCAATTAAAGCGAATAGTACTTTAATCTATCCAGTATACTGGTAAGAGTGGCAATGTCTGTGAGGGCAGCTAAGAAAACCAGGAGGTTCATGTAATTCTATTGTAGAGTTCAAGTTAAATTTCACATGGAACGTCACTTGCAAATATCTCCAAAGACAACACTATTTCCTGTGATGCAGGGATGGGCCAACAAGAATAAGAGATAAGAAATAAAATCAAAAATAAGTTTTTTAAAAAGCAAATAAAATTTACTACAAAACTGGACCAGTAGGAAGACTACGTAGCAATGCAGAATCAAAGCTGACAACACTTTATGACCCAGCAATAATCTTGTCAATCTTTGATTGCTGTAATGTACCAATCATAGTATCCATTCCACAAAGGTAAAAAGTGGCCAATAAGAGGTCTAAAACACCTGACTTCAAATCTGGACAAGTCACTGCACCTTCCTCTGCCTCAGTTTCTCAACTGTAAAATGGGGATAATAATGGAACAAGGATCAAATGAGGTAATATTTATTCTTAACACAATGCCTGGCACACAGGATGTACTATATAAATGCTTCTTCCTTTCCCCCTTATCCCCTTCCCCCTACTGGTTCACTCACCACTGACATGGTTCAATCCAGTGACATACATGGAAACATCTGTCCTGTCAAAACTCCTAGCTCTCTGTTCTTGGATTGTCACACAAAAACAGGAAAAGGTCATGCTATATCTTGTTTCCAGCAGCCTAAAAAAGCACATACACACAATATGTTTAACACTAACTAAACCATATAGGCACTGCTTATACATAGTGATTTCAAAAAAGCTAATTCTAATATATATATTTCTATATATGTTTCTAATTCTAATATACATATATCATCTTTTCAGTAAAGACTCTGATGTGGCCAAACCAAATCACTGATCTCAAACATAGACTCTACATTCAAGATATATCTTAAGACTTTGCTGTACCTTCACAGGCTCATAGATGTAAAGATGGAAGAGATGTTAGAGGTCATTTGGCTCAACCCACTCACTTTACAAGTGAGGGTTCCGAGGCCCAGAGGGGTGAAGTCATTTGTCCAATTCACACAGGCACTAAGTCCCAACACCAAGGCCTGATCCCAGCATTCTAGACTGAATGCTCTATCCAGGGCTTCAAATCCCCTCCCTTCAGAAAAGAGGGTTTCGTAAATGCTTTTTAATGATGGAAACTTGATTGTTCTGGATGACTTCCCCAATTTCGCATTCATAACTGCTTTCCCTCAATATTTCAACAAGTTCTTCAATGTTTATTATAAAAGGAACCCTCCCTCCACAAAATCCTACTCCCATACTTCATCATGGGATCAAGATAATCTGGGATTTTCAAAGGCTAAACTAGTATAGTATAAGCTCTGGCTGGAAAGACTCCAAGTGCAGGCCCAGTAGGCCTATATCTCCAGGAAGTCAAAGACAAAACACAAAGAGCCCATTCTTATTACACCAAAGTAATCAAAGCAGCATTCTGTGGTAGGAAAAAAACTAAAAACAAAATAAATAAATAAAACAAAGCAGAAGCCCAATAATTGGGGAATATTTGAAAAAATTGTGGCATATGAATTTAATGCAATACTAGTTCACTGTAAGATAAAACATATATGTAAGATATATTCTACCATTTATATAGCACCTATTATGTGCCAGGCACTGTGCAAAGTATTGTGCCACTTAGCTGCCAAATGTTATTCTCTGTTACTAGGAGTAGTAGTGGATAGAGTGCCAGGCCTGGAGTCTGGAAGACTTATCTTTCTGAATTCAAATCTAGCTTCAAACACTTACGGGGCCCTGGGTAAGTCACTTAACCCCGTTTGCCTCAGTTTCCTCATCTGTAAAATGAACTGGAGAAGGAAATGGCAAACTACTCCAGTATCTCTGCAAAGACAACCCCAAATGGGGTCAAGAAGCCTCAGACAATACTCAACACATACTAACATTAATCTTACTATATTCCTGATATTAATTTTATTACATTACCATTATTACCATACCATTTAGCTGCCCAATATTATTAATATGCTAATAAGATTATTAAATGCTTTTACACAGCACTTGAAGGTTTTCATCATGTTTTATATCCTTACAAAAACTCCAAGAGATAGTTGCTATTATCATCCCCTCCATATTACAGATAAGGAAACTGAGTAAGATAGAGGTTAGGTGATTTGTCCAGGGTCCCCCCCAGGGATGTGTCAGAACCTAGATTTGAACTCGGATCTTTCTGACTGCTGGGTCTAATGCTCTATATCCCCTACACTACGGAGCTATCTCCAGCATGAGGAATAAAGAGAAACATGGGAAGACTTGTATGCACTAACTCAGGGTGAAACAAGTCAAATCAGGACAACAATACGCCCCCAAACTACAACAACATAATGGAAACACACTTTCCTCCTCCCAGAAGAGACTTGGCCCTGGATGGGTTAGTTCGGCTTACCTGTTGTTACAAGGGAAGCTTCAATGTGTGTGCTAGGAGAGGAGGTAAAGAGAAGAAGGATGGGGTAGATCCAGACATCATGATGACTTAAAAACAAAACAACATTAAATAAAGGGGCTCATCCACACGCCAGGCTAGGTGCGGAGAGAGAGGTTCATCACAAGAAGTTTGGTCTCAAAGCGATGACAGTGCTGACCCCTGGAGCTCATCATTAACGTCTCCTGAAGGATGGACGGATTGTGAGTGGCACATAGAGAGGGCTATGAAATCAAAGATTTTTTCAAGCACCAAGAGTATTAAAAGCAACAAATGACTGATTCAAACTCAGGTATCCAACAACCTCACCTATCAAGAACACAATGAAGAACCAGAAAGTACGTAAAACAGAACCCCGCTGAGCAACGGAAATAACTGTCACAAAGGCCGGGCACCAGGCCCACCAGGGTCTCTTGGCCCTTAATGAGTGCACCAGTCTAACAAACTTGGTTATCAGATTTGTAAAATCCAGAAAAGATGAGTAATATCCAATCAGAAAAGGAAAGAAAGCAATAGGAGACATACACATTTCAAAACACATCAGCATAAATGATTATTCATTGTTAGCCCTACAGGCCTACAAGCACATCAGAGACTAACTGATTGGATTCTCAGTTATCCCCTCCCCCCAAATTTTCATCTACTGATTCCTTCCCTATTGCATTTAAACAAGCCCAGGTTTCCTTAGTCTTAAAAATAAAAACAAAAAACCTCATTAGATCCTACCATCCCCTCAAACTAATATCTTATACTTGTCTCTTTCTCTGATAAACTCCCAGAAAAAGCTTGCGGCTTCCACTTCCTCTAGTTCCTCACTCCTAAATCCTTTGTAGTCTGGCTTTTTATGTCAGAACTCAACTGAAACTGCCTTCTCCAAAGCTACCAAGGATTTCTTAACTCCCAAATCTTAACGGCCTTTTCTCAGGTCGCAACCCTTCTTGACATGTTTGCTGCATTTGATACTGCCAATCAACATCTTCTCCTAAATACCATCATGTCCTCTCTCCAATTTTGGGACAGTATTTAGACAGTATTCCCACCCTGACAGAGTGAAGCATGTCTGTGTGTCTTTCAGCAATGTGGCCAGGTGCGTTCAACAAGGACAAAACAGACGTCAAGATTAGCTACTATGCTGACGGTAAATTATTTAACTTGAAAAGGATACAAAAGCCAAAACTAAAGTGGAGGAAGAGTTGATGAGTAAACTTTTTGTTTATAAGTGACTGTGCACTTATCGTAGCCTCTGAGGCTGAGATACAACAAAATACGGATTGATTCTCTACTGCTTATGCAAATTTTGGCCTAACACTACCAAGAAAATAGAACTTCTCCATCAGAGAGCACCACACAGTCCATATGTGGGACCATGCATTACAGCAAATGGAGAAATTTTGAATGCTGTGGATAAGCTCACTTACCTTGCCAGTACATTGTCCAGGGATGTACACAAAGATGATGAGGCGGACACACTCACTGCCAGAGCTAGTGGAGTGTTTTGGGAGGCTCCAAAGGAAACTATGGAAGAGAAGAGGTATGAGGTCATCTACCAAACTGAAGGTCTACAGAGCCATTGTGCTGACCTCATTGTTGTATGCCTGTGAAACCTGGACAATGTACCAGTGCCATGCCAGGAAACTGAATCATTTCCATCTGAATTGTCTTAGGAAGGTTCTGAAGATCACCTGGCAGGGTAAAATACCAGACACTGAGGTCTTTTCTCAAGCTGAAATGTCAAGCATTTCAAACTCTACTGCAGAGAGCACAACTCTAACGAGATGGCCAAGTTGTCTGAGTGCCATGCGTTTGCCTAAAAGACATTTTATGGAAAATTCACACATGGTAAGCACTCACATTGGAGAATCCATACAAGGATACCCTCAAGGTCTCTCTGAAGAACTCTGAAACTGACTGTGAGACATGGGAGACAACAACCCACTACCACCATCCTTCCAATCTCCTAGCATCATAATGTTGGTATTATCCTAGACTTCACTTTCCCTCACCCTATACATCCAATCAGTTTGCTAAATCTTGACATTTCTACGTCTAAAATATCTCTTACATTTCAACATCTACTCTCCACTCACATGACTACCACCTTACCTCAGGCCCTCATTACCTCTTAATTAAATTACTGCAATAACCATCTGATTAGTCTCCCTATCGGTCCCTCACTACTCCTAGCCACTAATGCCAAAGTAATATCCCATAAGTGCTGATTTTATCATGTCACTCCCCTATTCAACCAACTCTACTGGCCTTCTCTTGCCTCTAAAATAAAATATAAACCCTCCATGTAGCTTTTAAAGGCCTTCACAACCTACCAAATGACAACAAATTTATAATTTATGCCACCCACTGTGCCTACATACTAGCATTTTTACATGAACACTTACTATCTTTTTTGGCTGGATGTAAATTTGGTTCCCTGAACCTACACTTCTCCCACCCAAAATGAAAATCTTTTTTTCCATGCAATCACAGAGACTCTCTTTAAACCCTTCCATCTTGGCCCTTTCTCATTCTGTTGTTCTGGAAGTCTTAGGAAAATCTTGCTTCAGTGAATCTTAAAAACTTTAAAGGATTTATATTAGATTACGAACTCCTTGACAGGAGGGACCTATCTTTTCTTTGCATCTACAGTGCCTGGCATACAGTAGGCATTCAATATATGTCTGACTGACTGACTAAAGTCATGGAGCCCACATCTTACCAGAAGCATTTATCCCTCCTGTATCTTTGCTTTCTTGTCACTAGGTTCAATCCAAACTCCAAATCCTATTAATTTCTTCTTCTACAACGTCTGTCCCATTCATCTTTACTTTTCCATTGCCACCATTCCAGTCCAGGCTGTTACACCTAGCTAATTACAACTGTCCCCTATCTGGCCACCCTAAGTCTAATCTGACAAAGATTCTCATAAACCAACCCATAGCCAAAGCACAAATTTCCTCTACAAGCTCCTGGACCAGAGGTCATTCAAACTTGGTTTAAACACCTTCAGGTACAAGGAACTCACTATATTATAAGGACATTCATTCCACTGATGGACAATTGTAACTATAAGGAAAAACTTTCTACCATTAAGCCAAAAATACGACTTACCTCTACCTTCTACCCACTGGTCCATAGTTCCACTTAATAAGTTCATGAAAAACACATCTATCCAATGTATTTTTCATATTACAGCCCATAAGAGCAGTAATAAAGTATCTCTTCTCTTCCTTAGGCTAAACATTTCCAGTCCCTCCAAACAACCCTGCATGATTTGAATTCTCTCCCCATTAAGGGCACTATCTGAACACAGGTTCAGGTTGTGAATTTCTTTCCTAAAATATGGCAGGCAGAAATGTCCATAATACTCCAGATATGACCTAAATAGCACAGAGTAAACCAGATTCATCCACCCCTTTCTTCCATATATATATATATATATATTTTTTTTTTGGCCTAATTTGTCATTTTAGCAATGCAGATATCTAATAGTGTTAGATCCCTGCCTAGGAGCACCAAGACAGTAAGTGATTTAGCAAGTATGATAGAACTTGTGTATGCCAGAGTTATGGATTGACCCAAGGTCTCCTTGACTTTAGGTCAGTCGTTCTACCCACGAAGCCACACTGCCTCTCATTCTGGACACTATACTGATGCTACCACCCAAGACAGCACAAATTCTTTTGAGGGTCACAAAATACCGTTAATCTGTATATAGCCTTCAATATAAGCTATTTTTTAACCATGACTCTCCCCCATCCTTTAACTGTGCAGTAAATTTTTAAAACCAAATACTCTATATTCTATTAAATGTCATGTACAAAAACATTTTAATACTAACATCACTTTTCAAGATCTTTTTGGATGCCAATATTGTCGTTCAATGCTTGCTATCACTCCCATAATTGCACATCTGTGAATTTAACAACCATATCAATAAATTAATCTAGGTAATTGATTTTAAAAAGTTGTTCAACAAAACAGAAACAAGGAAAGGACGGAGCCTTGTGATGCCCCACCACGTAGCCTCCTCTAGTTTTACATCAATTCATTGTGACATTATCTCTTTAGAGTCAGGCAGACAATCAGCTTGGCATCCAGCTTATTGAATCCTTTCTA
The DNA here is from genome assembly GCA_023548195.1 of Bettongia penicillata ogilbyi. Lineage (NCBI taxonomy): Eukaryota > Metazoa > Chordata > Mammalia > Diprotodontia > Potoroidae > Bettongia > Bettongia penicillata. Next base: position 808,231 of record JAJHZJ010000084.1, on the reverse strand, counting down.
CAATATTCTGGAAGACAGCATCAAATACATTCCTAAAATCCAAACTCATATCTCTAGTTAGCAACCCTTTCAATATAACAGTTAGTCTGCCTTGACTTGTTCTTAAGGCACCAGTGCTGGGTTTCAGCAATCTTGTTGATTTCTCTAAGTGATCAAAAACCATCCTTTTATGTTGTTGTGTGTGAGAAAGAGAAGAAGAGAGGGGAAAGACAAAAGAGGATGGAGAAAGGGAAGAGTTTGAGGGACTGAGCCTGTGATGTCTTTAGTGTGAGAAGCTCCTAGCAAGGAACTCCCTAGAGTAAAGCAGATAGATACCTTCTCAGCAATTTAATGAACTTAGAAAGTTGCCTGAGGTACTAAAAATTGTCAGGGATTGGTTGCTTAAGTCATTAGATCTCTCTTTTTGAACCACAAAAAGAAAATTCCAAACACAGAGTTTGAATCCAACCACACACTTTCTTAAGAGTAGTCCAAAGGAGTAGAAATAAGTGAAATGAGTTTGGAAAGCTCCCAAACTGATTTTTTTAAAAAGCTGAATAAGTATTAAATCTTTCTGCTGGGTAAGCATTCTGAGACAATTCATAAATAATATTATCTCGCTTTTCTAAAATTTGCCAGGAGACAGTGTCAAATTCACAATCTCCTATTTTGAAGAATCTACTTTTTCCCCGCCAAACATTTTCTCTCATAATTCCATTTGGAAGCCAACTATCCTAAACATTTAAGGATATTTCTAGAGAAAGAATAGGAATTATTCCTAAAAAAAAAAAGCAAAGTAACAGCCTATGCTGTTAAGACTTCTTAGATTCGAGAGACCCTGGCTTTCAAAAGGTTTTCAAAACCTGATGCATGTCACTTGCAGATTAAGAGCCAGAGCTCTGTCATATCAACACAAAATTGGCAAGATATGAAACTCTGGCTTCTGAAAAGTTATATATACTGTAAATAAGAAGGCTTCTCTGAAATGTTGGGATCAATGTTCGGTTCATTTCTTACCCTATTGTATCACAGATTTAGACCTGGAAAGGACTTTAGAGATCTAACTCAAGTTGGATGAAGAAACAGAACCAAAGAATTAACGGACTTGCCTAAAATCACAGTGGTAGACCAGCATCAATATCTGAATCCAAGTTATCTGACTCCAAATTCAAGGCACTTTCCATGATACCATGTCCCATACAGAAAACTGCTTCAGGTTACATGGGAAATATATGGTAAATGATTTCTTTGTTAAAAATAAAATTAAATCATCTACAGTAAAACTTCCATTGCAGGGAAACAATGTAGCCTACTCAACATACTCAAGTTTTAGCCTTAGAGTCAAAAGACATAGGTTCAGATCTCTATTTGCTACTTACTGGTTGTGTGTACTTAGGAAGTGACAATTTCTTCAGGCTCCAGTTTCCTCATCTATAAATTGAATAGGTTGGACTATGTGAGCTCTAGTTAAATACTCTAAATAATAGAAAATTGGAACATATATATCATGCTCTGATCACCAATTTTCAAAGAATTTAAATCAGGTAAAACTTAACACAGAAACTATACAGGATTTAAATGCTGCCTGAGAAGCACTATATTGCAGTGGAAAAGTTTTGAATTCGGAGTCAGGAGACCTGGTTCCAATCCTGGTTCTATTACTAAATTGCTGTATGACCTGGCAAACAAGTTGCTTAATTTCTCTGGACCTCACTTTCTACATCTGTAAATTGAAGAGTTTGAACTAGATAATCTCAAAAAAAACTTTCTTACCCTAAAAAGCAATACTATATATTAAGATCTTTATAGAGATAACTATGTATATACATACACACATGTGTATGTATACATACATACACACATGTGTGTTTGTATGTAGATATATCATGTATATGAATATTCACAGAGTGCATATTCAGTATAACATATAGATAAATATACTATACATATCAAGTAAAAGGAAAACCATTAAGTTTTGTAATGAAATTAGATATAAAAACTACTGGCTTCACTCTAAAGCTATTAACATAATCAAGTCTCCATTTATTTCCATCTTCTTCTATTCCAAATTAATTCCACTTTTTTCTCACTCTTTACCAAACTAAATTTAAAAACTCTTATTCAATTTTGAGTTTCTAGTTGTTGAAATATGTACTATCTTAATATACAGTATTTTTGTTCCTACTAAAAATATTTAAATGGGCTAGCCTAGGAACTTTGCCACCATATTTATAATGTGGTTTCCATGGGAAAATGCGCTCTTGATTTCCAAAAAAGCCGCTCACAAATGAACTTTTGGAACACAACCCATTTCTAAGTTAAGGACTCTCTGTATCATCTGGTAGTCACGCTTCTTTTGGCAAGGCTTGAACTGTAGGTTTATGTAGTTGTGAACCAAGCAAGAACATTGTTCACCTCTCTAGCAATGTGACTAACTGCAGAACTACAAAACTGTAGAATATACCAAAGGATATATCTTTTTCTGGGTGGTGGAATCCACCCCAAGGCACGACAGAGACACCCTTTAAGGGGATTAAGTCCTAACAGACGTAAAACAGTTCCAAACATATGAACAAGTTCAATGTTGCACATACCCTGTAAAAGTTAAGTCACACGACAACATACATTGTTTTAAAATGTCGCATATAAACAAAATGCCCCCAGAAACAGAAAGATGCTTATTTCACTTCCTGACAAACTGCCTATGTCAATGTTTTAACAAATGCTTCCTAAATGTTGCCCTATACAAATCTAAGCTTTTGTGCCTTAGGTCAATATCCACGTGTCAATCCTGGATGCTCTTTCCATTGGTGCTGATTATTCAGAATACCATTAAAAAAGTTGTCCAACCTATAACACGATCCTATGGCATAGACTGCAAAAATGGAATTGGAAGGAGGCTACACATCTCACACATGAAACAGAAATGCCATTCCAAAATTATAATCTAATAGGAATTTTTTTTAAATTAAAAAGTCAATCTAAGTCAATAAAACACGGTATTTTTAAAATAGTGACCTCACAGATCAACAATGATCTCATAGACTCCTAGCCTATTATCTAACCAGAAAAGGAAAACAAAAGTAGATGCTGACGAATTTAAATTGTTGAGCTTTTCAAAAGGTTTAAAAGCACTCTAATGTAACAGGGCTGCAAGTTCTCCAGGGACCAGAGATGTTTATAGATTTCCTTTACAGCAGAATAATTTCTCAAACGACATGCATTGCTAAAACAAATATTCATATTATCAGCAAGGAAATCTTCAGTTCTCTCAGGTCACTGATGTCTAGAAAAGCTAGAAAGCAAAGGAAATAATGAAGGAGTAAAAGAAGCATTTTGAATATGCTTCATAATGAAGGAAAACTCGCTAATGTATATACTTGGCTTTACTAACATTATCAGTAACAGCTTCCATTCTGCAAAACTGTTACTCATACTCTGGTACGAACAGATCTACTGTATAGATAGCTTCATATAATAAAATGATTAATGACTTAAATTTCCCGTTCATAATTCTCTGCAGCTAGAAATAAAGTCTAAGACTTAGAGATGGAAGACTTGAGTTTGAATTCTGAATCATGACACTTAACCTCTTTGGGGCTGGACGATAAGAGCATCTATCTTACAGAGTTGTTGTGAGAATCAAATACAAAACACTTTGCAAATATTAGGGTACTGTATAAATGCTGGCTGTTATTGTTACTGCTACATATTTCCTCTATTAAGTTCCTCTTCTAGTGTTCCTTGTCTTGGAACAGCAGGAACCCTGAATTCTCAAAAGCTCCATCAGTGAAATGTAAGATTTTCCAGGTCATACTCTAACAGGAAAAGTAGTGAGTAGAGCCCAATAAGGGATTTCATATATACATACATATATCTATGTTATCCAAGGATCACTTTAGTTTTATATATATATATATATATATATATATATATGTATATATATGTATGTATGTATGTATTTATGTATGGATGGATGGATGTGTGTGTGTGTGTGTGTGTGTGTTATCCAAGGATCAGTTAAGTCTTAAAGACACTTATCACCAGGCTAGCATACCTGGGGGCCCTAACAATTCTTGAAGAACTTCTCCTTGGTCAGAGGGATGGCAACATAATACATCAACCAAAGAAATTACAGATGCTCAAATCATGGAAATACATGAGTATCTAACAAGCCGGATTCACTAATTCCATTTGTGGCTGCAGCATAAACGGAATTAAAGTGTGTCTGGGGACAGAGGGATAGAGGGCACGGCAGTGCCTAAAGTCTGCTCCACAGTGAGATGGGTGGCATAAACATTTGTGAATAATGCTCCTGAAATCTGACATTCTACCAGCTTGGTCTGCATCGAGCTCATTATGAAAAAGAATCATCTTACTCTGGGTCCTTGTAACACCCAACTCCTAGCACACTGTGCCTGGTATGGAGTGGGTGCTTAAGAGATGCTAACTGACTGATTGGTCATCTGGTACTAAGCTAGAAAGAAGGGAAATGTGTGCTAAAATGCCCTGATCCTTAGGAGGTCTGGGTCATGGCAGCAATGGCAAGCATACTCCTAGAACTTTCCCTGTTCTATCATACCTGCTCCTGACCTACTATCCTCGGGCTGCTAGGCAGGCAAACCAGAGCTAGACCACTTACCAGAAGCAAAGGATGTAGGTACTTTGGGATTCTACTGGTGCTTACATTTGGAAAGAGGCGGGAATTAAAGGAGTGTGAGAGTGTGAGAGTGTGAGTGTGAGTGTGTGTGTGTGTGTGTGTGTGTGTGTGTGAAGAGAAAGAATATATAGGTGCTTACAACATTTGAAAAGAGGCAGGGATTAAGGTGGAATGGAAGGGGGTATGAGAAAGAAAGGAGAAAGAGAAGGAAGGAAGGGACAGAGAGGGAAGGAGAAATAACGAGAAAGGGAGATTCTATGTATATTTACAACATTAGAAAAGAGGCAGGGATTAAGAGTGAATGGGGGCTAGAAGGTATGTAAGAGAGGGAAGGAGAGGGAGAAAGGAGAGACTGGTGCTTACTACAGGGATTAAGGGAGTCATTTGGGTGGGTGTGGGCACGCCCTTCCCTTACAGTGTAGACTTGCTCCTATGGCCCAGATCAGGGGCCTCAGTTCAGCTGGGAATCAGGACCATTCTGCAGGAGTTGAGTAAAAATACCTTACGTCTCACAAACACTTTAAGGATTACAAAGTGCTTTCTCCATAACACCCCGATAAAGGATTAGCGCATTTACTTATTCCTATTTTCCACAGGAAGAAACTGAGTAGTCTTCAGGGGATGAAACAATTCCCCCAAAGTTACACAGTGAATTTCAGAACTGAGACTTGAACTCAATTCTCCCTTCTCCAATGCGGGCAGTCTTCCCTCTCCATCATGTGCAGATCAAAGCAGAGAGCTGGCTGCACTGTGGCTCCCTCAGCCCCATTTCCTACTTTTGGCTCCCAGTATGAGCCTTGATTCATTGGGAGGTCTCAGGGAGTTAGACTTGAGACTCAGTACTCAACTTCAAAGTGTACTCACTGGCAGAGCTAATGGCAGGCGGGGTCATTACACAGACATTTCTCAACCACCTCCCTCCCCTCTTAACCCTCTCCAAGGAGGCTTCCTATTTACCTGCTTTCTAGTGATGTCCACTATGACTCCAATGTCAACAAGCTAATGCTGACCCCTAAGAAGCAGTCAGGAGTCTACACACTTATCAAGTCATGAGACTATTCAACTATTTCGTGGTATTTTCAGAGAAATGCAAATACTTGGTAGGGTAGAGGGGCTGGCAAAATGTTCAGTGTGGAGGTCACTGACTCCTGATGTCTATGTCTATGAAGTTGGGGAGCATTCATACTTTAAACCTACTACCCAACGTAGCCAGTGCAGGTTTCTTCTCTTGAATTATCTTTTCTTCTGACCACACTCATCTACTCTAAATCGTCTGGCCCTGCTTTCCTGCCCCAGCAGTCCCTTGTAGCCATCATCACTGGCAGCAACCCTTAAGGAACAGAGGGAGCAGCATGGAGTCCTGAAAGAGAGGAAAGGGCAGCATGTGCCAGGCAGGTCAAACCACTATGACCACCACCATCATCACCACCATCTCTACCATCTCCCCCAGACCCAAATGGAAACAGCCCAAAACCCTGTGCTTACTGGCTCTGGGAATATCACTTCCTCCTACCCCAAGATGACCAGTCCTTCCTCCAGTCTGCCCCTAAAGCCATCAAGTGAAACAGCCCTTGTGGAGAATGAGCCCCCCATCTCTGCCACCACCAACTACCAGCAATAGTCAAGCAAGGCCAAGAGCCCCATAAGGAGCACAGCTCGCTAGACTCAACTCTGCTTCTAGCCCAGCCCTTAGAGCTCCAGAGAAGCAACTGCAGAGATAAGTCCAGATGGCCCCTTATGCCTTACCAGTCAAAGATACTGAAGACTCTGAAAAGAAAGGTTTCACCCCAAACCCTTGGACATTATTATATGGCTCATCATCAGAAACAGATACAATTTTATCAATGGAAATGAAACTAACAGGGCCTTTCCATCTGACTTGCAACTAAAGCCTCCATGTGTTGTCTCTCCCACTAGATTATGGACTGTTGACTACACAGGCTTTTCTACTACAGGTATCCCTAGCGATTAGCACACTGCACATAGTACACATATAATGAATGCTTTTTTTCATTCATTTGTCCACCTGCTGTTTTCTAAGTTGGGCTCACCTCATCCTAACTCCGCTAATCTAGGCACTTGTGTCCTGCGCCAACTGATCTGATAAGTGGTCATTTTCTCCAGTCTCTGACCAGTTAGTGTCCCTCAGTTGCCAACAATGACTGAACAAAACAGGCAGGTGTGATATAACCCAGCTTGTGGCTTAAAAAACGAAACTGCTTATCCCTGGATTAACTACCTGATTCTGTAGCCTCCTTCTCTCCCACAAGGTCTATAAAAGCACAGGCTCCCTAGCTCCTTCACTCAAGGATGAACGTACGAAAATAATTCTATGTAGGCCAGCACACTTTTATAGGTGCATACAGAATGTACTACTTTTAAATACAAAAGCCCATGTGCATATAGATTTGTCCATCTACAGTCTTATTAATAAATTTTCTTTAAAAAACTAAAGCCTAACATTTGATTGACAGTAGCGTCTTTCTCATTTATAATGTCCATCTGGATTACCAAGAATGGAAAACCAGATAGCAGTGTTTCCCCAAAACATAATTTTGGTAAATATTTAAATAGGAAGAGACCTAAAAGGCCATTAAATCCAACATCCTTGATTTATAGATGAGCAAACTAAGGCAAGGAAATATTAAGTGACTTATCCAGGGTCACCTAGGTAATAAGAATCTGTGGCAGAATTTGAATTCAAGTCTTTCTCTTAGCCACTATATTACTCAGCCTCCTCTTTCTACATCAATCATACATTACGAGATTAGTTATTTTTTATTCTATGACAACTTAAAGAATAGTAGTAAACTACATTTTCATTCATTTGATTTTCCAAAAACCAGAAATTCCAAAAGTAAACCCAAATCAATTTTTCTATTACATTAACATATTCAGAATAGGCATTATTATTAGCAAGCTGCAACATAGCACCAAAGATCACTTGACTGTGAGAAGTGACATAAAAGATCCCATCAATGAAACCTGAAATGACCTGCAAAGGAAGTAGGCTTCACAAAGCAGACATTCTGCACTGGGACTTCTTGGCCAAAAAAAAATTTGCCACCCTATGGTCAATCCGACGGTCAGCATTTAGCAACATGAAAACACAGCTTGGTGTTCCAGAAGTCATCTGGATTAGCCCATTAAAATTTCTAGGACACCATGAATCACTTGGGACATATTAAAAGTCGTTCTTCTTTGGTCCAATCTGCCAGAGCCTGAAAAAGGATAAAAAAGGTATGAAGGGTTTCCTTAGACCAGAAGTTCTTCATGTTTTTTGCACAATAGAGGCCCTCCTCTGACAGTCTGGTTAAGCCTATGGACTCTTTTCTTTCAGAAAGTCTTTAAATGAATTAAATAAAACACACGATTACCAAAAAAAACCCCAATTATATTGAAATACAATTATCAAAATATTTTAGACTCCAGATTTGGAACCCTGGCCCTAGAGAGAACACTGAAGTGAAATATAAGCAAATAATTCAACTTAATCTATTTAGATACATAATTATTTTGAAACAAGTCACATTAGTTTAGTATAAGTAATAAATAAATTCTTTAAGATGTTTTTAATACACAAAATCAGAATGGCAGTCATAGGAAAAACTAAGATTTTATGACTCTGGGAACGTTGTTTGGACCTTAAACTGTTATCTCCTGTACCCGAAGTGTCTGGTCAAAAAGCTTAGTTTCATAAAACTTACTACTATATCGAAAGCAAATTGTTTGTAACTAATGAAAATCACATAAAAAAAAGTCACCAACAGGTTAAGATTTACAGCATTGAAAAAAAAACTACAGTCCTGATAAGAGTGAAGCAGAGAAGAATAGGAGAAATTCAAGGAGAAAATATGTATCTTCATTTAAAAAAAAAATTTAAAATTAAAAAAAATTTAAAAAAAAATAAGTTAGGAAAGTGAGTGAAGGAGTGTGGCCACTGTGAGGTAAAATACAATGTCCAGGGTGGTGGGGATCCCATCTACTTCAGATCCAACAGGTAAACAGGTAGGAATTATTTCACACAAACCAAATCTCAATTTACTAATAAAATACTAGCATTTGAAGGCTTCTTGAAGATCCCCTCTAACCCCTTCAGCCTGCTTAAACTGTAGGTCTTGACCTCTGGGTCCAACACCTTCATTTTAGAAAAGTTAATTGACTTGCCCAAGATAAAATCAGTAGCATTGCCAGGGTCGGCATTTCTGATCCCTTTCAGTCTACTAATTGCCCCCCTATAGATATCCAATTATTTATTATGCATTTATTTAGTGTACATGACAAGTGAGGGTTTTATATATTCAATGGGTGTGTAGCAACAGGTATCACAAAGCATATTTACTGCTTAAAAAAACAATCTCTGTTGCTAAATGACTTCCAGACTTGGAACACCTCAGAGGTAGAAAGGAGGGCAAACAGGGAGTAGCATGAGGGTAAGACTAGAACATACAATAAAAAAGAAACAGCACTGGAGTAAAGGATTTCATTAGGAAAACATGATCAAAAAGGAGATGACAAGAGCAATGGATAACATACATCCAATATTCTCTTTACTAGAGGAGAAACTGAGCAAGCCTCCCATACAACAGGTAGACCCCCATGACAAATTTATGGGAAGACCCAGAAAACAGCTGCATGTGATTGACAGGTGTACTCACAAAAATGGATGGCATCACATCATTTAAATATTTAAGGTAATCACAATCCCTATAACCCCTACTTCCCTGCCTCCACTTACCTATATTGCCATACAGAATCTTAGATTTAGAAGAGACATCACAAGACACCTAATCTAACCTTTACCAATAAAACGTAGCATCTTTCTAGTGCCTGTTCAGCCTCTAATCAAACACTTCCAGTGATGGGGACCTCATTACTCCACTAATGTCCAATACACAAGTACAGCTTGTTCCTTTTGAGGGCACTTGCAACTTTTAGAAAAGTGTTCCCTGTGTTGCACTTAAATTTTCTTCCCTGTAACTCCCATTCACAAATTCTAGTTCTACCTCAGAGGGCCACATCTCATCTCTTTCATTTGACAGCCCAATTAATTTATGGGTTTAAAGCAATACTCATCAAAATACCAAAAAGCTTCTTCATAAAATTAGACAAAATTACACACAATGAAATTCAGAGAAGAAATATGAAGTATTACTCCAAAAGGAAAAAATGATAGAGATAGTCTTGTACATGATAGCTTTAAAACACATACCAGTTATTATTTAGCAAGTTATTATTTTTAATTATTTAGCAAACCTCTCTGGGCCTTATTTTCCTCATCTGTAAAAAAAAAAAAAATAAAACGATCAAACTTTGACCTCTAGGGTTCCTTTCAACTCTAGATATTCAAAGACTACTACCATGCTCTCATGTGTATTCCCTCCCCTCTAAAGTCTCCTCTCTTCCTTGGATGATGTAATGGGTATCCTTCCAGGCTTAGAGTCAGGAAGCTCCCACTTCTATAACTTACTAATTGCATAACCAAACCAAAGGTAAATCACAACTTGTGTTGCAATTTCTTCATCTGTAGGATGGAGAAGGTGATACCTGTAAAACTTATCTCACAGGCTGATTCAAATAATGCTTTGCAAACCTTAAATCTTATTATAATGTATAATTATCATTATTATTGTTGAGATGACTATTATTGTGGTTTCTAGTTTCTTTATCATCCTGACTACCTTTTCCTGCAAACACTTGAGTTGGTCAATGTTCCTCACAAATGTCAGGCTCATAGAGGGACAGAACCTCCTAGATGTTGTATGACCAAGGAAGGCACAGTGAGATTGCCACCTTTTCAGAGGAACAAGAGTCATCTTTCAAAATGATTTGTCTGTAATGTCTGTACAACTGGAACTAACTTTTAAAGCAGCATCTAGAAGTGCCAGGAACTTCCTGCATGACCTCTAAAGAATCATTTCCCTATCCCTGGGCCTCATTTTACTCACCTGCCAAATGTGAGTGGAACTAGAGGATCTCAAAGACCCCTTCCCTTTCTATCAGCCCATGATTCTTTAGCTCTAAGTAACAGGCATTCCTATCACTTTCTTTTTTCAATATTTTCAATGAAGAAACATGTAATTCTACTCTGAAAAGAAATCATAAGATTAATTAGTGGGCAGGCCCTGATTTCTACTTTCCCAGAATGAAAGGTTAAAAACTATCTTCAATCAATAACTGCACCTTTTGAAAGAGGCACATCTTAGCTCCAGAAAACAACAAAAAAAATTTAAAACACTCTTTTTTTACCTAGTTTTTTCTCATATTTCTCTGACTTCAGTGTATGTCATGAGACTTAAAGATACATGATGGACCATGCACATACACTAGGAAGGAGGAGGACTGCCCTCAGAATTTGTTGGTTCATTCTCTTTATGCTGAGCTATATACTGTAGCTTAAATTAGTTACTACAGGCACCAAAAAATTTTGCATCTTCCTACGGGTTTGAAGTAATGCAAAGCCAACATTTTTAAAGTGAGCTAAAAGCATCCTCTCCTCATCTCATGCACTTGTTCACTATAGAAATAGACTTGCTAGTCTCCTGCTGGTGGCATTCCAAAGGAACCTGAGAACCCAAAGGGGCCTCTTATCTGATCGGTTCACTTTCAGACTGAAAACCGGCTCTTTGGAATCAGAAAAGAAACATTGTTAGTTTCTTTGAAATCACTACACTTTTGTTACATTTTAACACCTTCACCACCACCCCCAGTCCTAGTTTTCCAGGCAGAAAGCAAAGTGTTTTAGCAGAACCTAAAACCCCTTCTCCAAACTGTTCCTTCCACCCTAATCCCACTTTAATTAGGTTCATGGGAGTTTGGGGGCGGGAGGGGGCAGCTGGGGGGGAAGTTCATCATGCAGGTAGGAAATGCCTTGCAAATAAAGTTCATAGCCATACCACGAATACCCTTCCTCCTCCCGGTCTGAAAAGATATTTAGGGGTTTCTTTTTCTTAATCATCAGAACTACTAGTTGCAGTGGGGAAACCAAGGGGGGGGTGGTGGTGGCGACGTGATGCAGCTGTTTACAGAGGGCACAAAAAAGCAATGGAGAAGTCGCAGGGAAGGGACCAAAATATTAAAATGAAGAACCCCTGGCCAAGAAGAAATAGACCAGAGAATGGGGTAGGGGGTGGAGAACCCCTGGACAAGATGAAATAGACCCGGGGCGCGGGGGGCAGGCCGGGGAGGAGAACCTTCTCCCAATCACGGGGCCCTGTCCGGATCCCTAAGGAGAGTTGAGGGGCCTCAGGGCCCTCCCCTCCCCAACAACCTACTTTATCCCTAGTTCGGGGGTGAAGTGCCCAGCAAAGAAGCCAGCCTCGAGTCACATGATTACCCAATCCCACGTTAGAAACAATCGGGTCTTGGGGCCCGGCCCTAGGATGAGGAAGGCAGGGTGGAAAACAACCAGGGATTAGCCCCATCCCCTCCATCCCAGGATGCAGACTCGGGCACAGCACTTTCCCCGGTGCAAAGAAAAGGGTCCTGTCCCTGTAAACGTAGGATCCCGGCTCGGGAATGCAAAAGGTGTCTCCCTCTGCTCGCTAAGCCCCGAACTTTTATTCGCTCCTTCTCCTTCCCTTTCGCCTGAGGGGCTCCCCGCGGGGGTCGGGCACTCACGTATCGGTTGATGAGAGTCCTGATGAAGCTGCAGTCTATGGTTCCTGCCATGGTACCTGCGGGATGAAGCCCCCCGCGCCGGCGCAGCTCCTCGCTCCTAGGCGAGCCTCAGCTCGGGGTCGCCTTATCTCTCCCGACTCCTGCTCGGCACGGCCATGGACTCGCTGCTACATCGGTCTCCGGAGCTGCCAAGGGGCGAGGGCGCGCGCCCAGCCCGGGCCCCCGTCAGGCTCCGCTGGGCTCCTTCGCCGCCTGGCCGCCTGCCTCCTTCGCTCTTCTCTCGGGTCTCCCGCCTCAATCACGCCCGCAGCAGCTCAGGCTGCCAGCCGGGGGGCGCACGGGGCACTGGCGGGGCGGCACCTCCCGGCTCATGCCCTCCTTCCCGGCCCTGTCCCGAGCCCTGGGCAGAGCCGGCCACCTGGCTGCTCCCAGGGCACGGCACGGAGTGGGGAAGCCCGGGAGAAGGAAGGTTTCGGTGGGGATGGGGGAGGTGGGTCTGCTGTAGGTGGTTGGCTCGTTCGCTTTCTCTTGCCACCCCCTCACCCTCCCCGGCTGAAATCGGCTTTTCTCTCGGGAGGGCTGCAGGGAGGAGTCTCCGCCTCCCGCCTCGGGCGACCCTGGCAGGGGCTCGGCTCTCTTCCCTCCCGAGCTCGCAGTGGCTGTCCGTGCGGGCTCTCAGCCCAGCCCAGGCTCTCCACTCGCCTCCCCCTCCGAGAGCTGGGGCTCTTTGATCCTTCCCAGGCAATTGTGGCGGCGAACGTCACGACCCGCGTGTGAGCATGCGCCCCAAAAGCTCCACGCCTCCTCCCGCTCCCCCTGCCCCCCAACACACACACACACACGCGCGCACACAGACACACGCAGACACACACACGCACACACGCACCCGACACTGCCCAGGCGCGCGCGCGCGATCACGGACAGCCAGGTCTCCCCTTTCCTCCTGGGTTCCTCCTCCTCCTCCTCCTTGGAGGAGGCTCCTCATTTCGCAGTCCTTCCACCGCCACTCCAGAAGCGCATCCCCAGTAATTTCACCCAATGCCTGCCTTCCCTCCCCGCAGCCTCCTCGCCGAATTCACACAGAAATTGGCGAGTTTCTGCACTGGAATGGGGAGGCGGAGTGGACGCGCAGGAGGGAAGCGGGAACACGGAAAGCCCGAGCGCAACCCGGGCCCTGCCAGGCCATGGAGGAGGAAGAGGCGCAGAGCCTCAGCTAGGGAAGGCAACAGGCCCAAGGGCGCCTCGCGAGGCGGGCCCGCCCGGGAGATCTAGGCAGCCGCTCTCCCCGGCCTCTCCCTGTTGCTTTTACCAGAAGCCCGGAGCATGAGTGGGAAGGATGGGATTGGAGGAGAGAGAGCTGAGAGAGGTTTTTAGTTTGTTTGGAAGTTTATGCCCATTGCACTTTGTGAGTTTGTTTACAAACAGAGGTGGTCCTGGGTATAAAGTACCCCGACTGTTTCCAGGTGAAAGCTTAAGGGAGCATCGTAGAGTGATAGATGCAGTCTTCCCTTGTAACTGTGGCGTCTATGCTTCTTTCTGGCTGTGATCAACAACCATAGAACCTGGGCATTTTTATTCCCTATCCCCTTCCTCTAAGGGAAATGAGGTTGAATCGGGGAAGAAAGGGCAAGTAGCCTGTGGCTGAAAACAGCGGTGCCAGGGGATGGAGAAGGAATGAATCCCCAGGTGCGCAGGCATGGGACGCGGCTGATGCTGTTGCAAGGGCTCTATCGTTTCTTCACGTGCACCTACCTCCCAGGGGAGCGCTCTCCCCAATCGCCCCACTATCTGTGATTGTGTCTAAAGTGACTTCACAGCGTAGCGTAGCGGGCAGTGGGGGGAATGGAACTCGCCAAGGCTGCTGAGATCCGGGAAACAGCAAAGGGGATGCGTTGCCTAGGATCCCAGCCTGGTGGGGCTCGGTTTCTGGGCTGCTCCTGCAATTCTCAGGCTAAGGGGACTCGGGGGGAGAGACAAAGCTGCGGCAGCTAGCTGTGAGACCCTAGCTCCCAGAAGGGAGACGCTAATAGCCCGGGGCTTTTCTGTTCCCAGTTCCTTAGGGAGGGGGTTTGTTTGGTCTGGGAGGGCTGTGCAGCAGTAAACACTGTGGGTAAGGAAATTTAGCATTTAGGGGTATTTGGAGGAAGATCAAGGCCAAGCGCCAGTCCTTCCCACTTCACAGATGGGGAAAACAGCGGCAGCTCTGTTCGTAAAGTGACTCGCCCAAAGTCACATAGCTAATTAGAAGTAGTCTAAAAAAACGAGAAGTCAGATTTCTTGACCCAGAAAACAAGCCTGTGGTTGATTTGGATCCCAGAGACCCAACTGATTACCTGGAATCCTCCACTTAACTGCTCCTCAGGCCTCTGGAAAGATTTTCCATTACGCTTTCTGGGGAGGGAAAGCGGGGGTGGTTGGGGGGGGGAAAGGGTTTGGGGGAGAAGGGGAATGTTGGGGGGAGGGAAAAAGGTGGAGAAGGGAGGACGGATTAAGAATAAATCCTTTACCAAATTTCAACTCCTTCCCTTAGTGTTTAGGCTAATCCCTCCCACCCCATATCCCCCACAATTAGAAGGACACTCAATCAGTATGTCAGCCCTCCAACCCAAAAGGCAAGCCGCTAGATGGCAAAGCCCCAAGTGGTGGACAAAATATCCATCCATATGGATCTGTATGTCCCGGAATGCAGGGCGGTGTGAGTTTGGGAGAAAAGAGAGAAGTCGGGAGATTTTCCTGGTTTTTTACATTCTTTTTAGCTCCTGACATGTACAATTTATAAAAAGGGGCGGGAGTACTGACTGGGAAATCATGCTATGGACCTTGTTGCCAGCTGTGCCTTTAAGTGTGTCTTTGGGTCTCAGTTTCCTCCTCTGTTAAAAAGGAGGGGGTTGTTCTAGATAATCCCTAACATCCCTTATAGCTCTAGAAGTACTCTGTAAAACAGGATGACAATTTGAAGTCTTCAGGATTGATTTCATGGGCTAAAGTCAGAGTGCATAGCATCCCCTTAATTATCCACCACAATTCAATCTTGATTTGGTAAAAAAAAAAATTTTTCTTCTAGCTCTTGTTGATGGTCATTTGTGACACCTGAAAAAAGGAGAGAAGAGCATTACATTGAATTTTGTTTGCTTGCTTCAATTGAATGCCTTCAATTTCTGAAATGCTTAACAGCAGTCAAGCAAAGAAATAATTCCCGCAAAGCTGTTGTTGAATGCTTATTTTGTGGTTTGCTGTCCTCCATTTTAACAATACTGAAACTAATTTTGGGAAAGGTAAATCTGAATTAATGAGAAGTCCATTAGTTGATTTTGTTTTTTAGCAGAAGTGCATTTTTATTGCTTTCAGGAATAGATTACTCAAAACTAGCTTTATTATTTATTAGGTTAGTGTAGGAACTTGCTTTAAGGAATTAATAAGAAAGAATTATAATTAGCATCAATTATGGCTAAATAGGTTCTGCCTTTTGAGTTTGGGAAAAGGATTAATTAGCTAAAGTATTTTAAATATCCCCCCAGCAAACTTGTCTACACTTGCCAAAGACAAACTTGAGTCCCTGTCTAACTTATGGCCAATTCTGGATTGAAATCATTGAATTTTAGAGCTGGAAAAGGCCCGAGAGATCATTTAATATATCTCCTTCACTCTACAGCTAAGACAGTTGTAGCCCAGGAACTTGCCCAGAGTTATATATAACTAGCTGGTGGCAAAGGAAGTACTAATCTAATCTAAGTTTTGTGGTTCTTCCTGTGCCTTTTATGAGAACATAATCTGCCTAGTATTTAACAGAATAATTCTTTCACATCTGAATTGTCTGTATAAAAGTAGTAGCATTGAACACATCATCATTACAGCTCATCCTTATATAGAGCCAGTTTTGCAAAGCTATTTACATACATTGTCTTTCCTAAGAGCAGAAGCTGAAAAAAGACAAAAATTTAAAAAAAAAAATTCTCTCAAAGCCTGATCTCTTAATTCTTATCTGAAACTTTTCCCACTATACTACGTTGCCTCTCGTTTTTTGCCTTTTTCTCTAATTATTTATGTGTATGTTTCTGTCTCTTCATCTAGATCGTAAACTTCTATGGGTATATAAACCATGAAATTTACCTCTTTCATATGCATGTTTTTTAAAAATCTGGACTTAAGATTTCATCCTATAAAGGACTATAGGAGTAGAGACTCCATCAATGCAGCTTAAATACTATAACATAATATTAGAGAGTTGCCTGTGGCACTGAGAGGGTAAGTAATTTGCCCCAGGGTTATTCATGTCATAGGAGTCTGAGGCAAAACTTGAAAGCAGTTCTTTCTTATTCCAAGGCTAATCTTATATCCTCTACATCTGCATCATTGGCAGATATTATATATTCAATGAGTATTTGATTATTATATATGTATACTTATTTTATATATTATTGATTATTTATTGATATATTGATACAACAATTCTCTGAGATAACAGAGGCACTAGACTTGGAATCAGAGAACTTGGACTCAAATCCCACTCTATGAGTTACTACTGTGACCTTGAGGAAATTACTAAACTTTTCTGGGCCTGTTTTTTCATCTATTAAATGAAGCAGATGGACTCTATGAAGTCTATATCCTTGCAACACTACATCTGTGATATGATGAATTCCATTTTACAAATGATGAAATTGAAACATAAAAAAGGTTTAGTACCTTCCCTACAGCCAAATACATAACTCCTGACAGAAAGGGCTTCTAGTTTCCTTGACTCTTAGTTCAATTGTTTTTTTTCACTGTGTGAAAACAGAGCCATTATTCATGCAAGCTTCATTAATAATAATCTATGGTTCTGTGATATCTGTGTGGGTTAGGACAAGCTACGTATGTATGCCTTGAGGTTTGTTGATTTGAACTTCCAGAACTGCCAACAAATTGTTTGGTATATAATGTGCACTCAGCTATTTGTGGAATGAGATTAAAGAAGTGAAAGAAGTCAAGGCCCCATGAAGCCTTGGACTTGTAGAAATCTTTCTTGAGTCCTCAAATTGTGAGTACCCCAAACCCTGCCACCAACCAGTCACATCTCTGTGTGTTTCATATATTGTTCAAAGAAATCTAGGTTGTGCCCTTACCCAAATCAATTGAGGCAAATTCAGAAAGTAAGATGAGGATTTTACTCATACACCAAGGCAGGACACTGGTAGCCTGACCAGATTTCATCTGTGTTCTGCTTTTTATGAACAGGAGTAAACAATTTCCATACAATAGAAAGCCAGTCTTGACTGATGCACATAATCTATGCAGAGATAGGATTAAGGTCACTTTAGCCTCTCCCTCATTACAGTATCACAGGGAAATGGATTAAGTGAGCATGCTCACCACCATCTACAGCAGCTGCCACGTACTCAAACTTATAAACAATATTTTAAACTGGAGTCCCCCAGACTGACTCAACACAGTGGCTGATTTCCCACGGTATATTCTAGACATACTTATATGTGAACATATTGTATCCCTGTTTCACCACCCCCACCCCCAGGAGAATTTAAGCTCTTTTAGGGATGGAACTATTTCATTCTTAGATTTATTTACCCAGCCCTAGCATAGTGCTCAGAACAAAGCGGTGCTAAAGTAAGTGTTTGTTGACTAACTGAGTTATAGGTGGGAAAGTTCTTTGCCAATTTAAATTGTGACATCTCAATTAGTGCGAATAATACTTTGAAATAGTTGAATGTATTCAAATTTATACATCTGTATAATTATGTAAAATAGGGCAATTATTCCCAGCACAGTGGAAATATGTAGTGTGAAATCCAATGCAGCCATTTCTCAGGATTTATTATTTGAACTAATCAGACCCTGTATCAAAATGTTTAATGTCCATATTATACTTTTATTTTTTTTTTTTTATTAATCTTCCATCTTATCAATGTGGGTACTCTTTCCCCAACCCATCCATACCCTATGAATCCTATGTGACTCTGGCACATGTTTTTCCATAAATTCTCCACTGTGCTTGACTCTTTCCTCAGTGTTCTGTGGGTACCAATGGAAGACTCAGGCCATCCATTAAGTATCTGCCATCTCATTCTATAACTGGCTCACTTTCTTTTCTGATCATTCATCTGATGGCATCCTTGATTCCATTTCTCTTGTGCAATTCGTTGTTCTTAAACTGTTTCAGTATAATATACTCATCAGGTACCTCTCCATTGTGCTTTGGGTGGTTTGAAACCTTAATTCTACAGAAACTGTGGTATTCAGTGATTCAGAGACATACTTTGGCATAGAAAAAATATTTCTTTTTAGAAAGAGAGACCTTTGTTTCAGGGAGAAGCTTATAGTCTATGAAAGTACTATATAATTCTCTAAAGAGAATCTAGTCCATATTGTACTGGAGAGGATTTTGGCATGGCAAATAAAAACTCATGAGTGAGTCTATGGGGAAGAAGAGTTGAAGTAACTGGAATCATATTTCTGAGAAATAGTTGTCTAGATGATAGCCATATAGCACCATGTTTTGAATATCAACTGTATGCAGAACTTTGTACCAAAAGGAGCAATTTCCTCATGCTATATAAATGATCTTTATGGTAGAGAAGATGATGATGAAGAAGAATTATATTTTATAAAGTACTTTCAGTAAAGAAAATCAAATGTAGCTCACCAAAAATTCTTTTCTAATGCAATGCAGTATGTCAATCAAAAACTCAACTGACTTTACCAGTGACTACAATTCATCAAATCATTTCTTGTGAAACAAGTCATGACTAAGCATGGATTCTTTACTTCCTGCAAGGAATTTACTTGCAAGGGCAATTAAGTTCCTTTCAAAAAGTTCCCTAAACACAGGCTTCATAGAAGTACCAATCCAATTGAGCAAATAGCACTTCATTCAATTTCTTAATCCCAGATATCTGGACACTTAGAACACTACATGTTTAATTCCAAACTACTGACTGAAGTTAATTCTTCAAACACTACAATGTTGGGTGGAATTTTGCCACTAAAATAATTAGAAAGAACTCTTTTGCAAAAGTAGAAAGACTATGGATATGTTGTAATGTTACATGTAACATCAGCTTTTTTTACATGCTGGTTGGTTTTATAAGTTTTTTTTATTTCTCTTTTTACAAAATTCATTATTATAAGAGATGGCTCAAGGAGGGACACAGTGGGACATGTAAATGATGTTAAATGACAATATATTTTTAAAAATGCATTAGTAAAAAGAAGAAAAGAAAAAACCTAAGGTAACGTGTCATGAATCCATCATGTGGGCCAATCTTTTTGTATGTACTATTTTTGCTTTTGCAGAAAATGCTAATAATTTCTTTCACTAGAGATTTTAGACTTTTTCTCTGTCCATCTCATCTTTTCCATCTTTAAAAATTTTTCTTCCCTCAGGTATTTAATCTCAGGTTGGGTATGAGTCACAGGAATGAGACAGGAACGGCAAGAGTTTTCCTAAAACAATACAATATTCATTATGCGAATAAGGCCACAGGAAACTTTTTTCTTATATTTCATATTGTGGGGTTGTCTATCCTAAAATGAGCTGAGTGAAAATTTACTCTGACTCTAGGCTTTTCCGTTTCTTTAAAACTTTTTGTTTAGTGAGACAAATCTGCTTAAAACTTTTTTTCCGTTTCTTCTTTTTACCTTTTTTTATCCTAGCCTCTCTTTGTCAAATAGGAACACTTTTTACCGCTATAAACCATTGCTTTCAATTTCGGTAGCTCATTAGAAAAAAAACCCTGAAGTTCTCTCATCATTAGAATTACAAACAAACTAATAAAAAAGAGCCTGCTGCTCATTTTGAGTTGAAAATATTTTTTAAATACAATACTATTTCTACTCTTCATACAGAATAAAAATGATAGGGCATCTAAAATTTTAGTCTGATGATGGCAAGCAATTCATTTATATTCTCTTTTGAATTTTATGACAATAGAGACACATTAACATTATACGTATAAAGGGGTGGACAGTGTTTTGGTATAGGAAGGAAAGACAGAGATCACCAGCCCCACCCCACCTCTGAAGGGGTTCTCCGTAAAGTTCAGGGTGACCTATATGGCCTTGAATGTAAACATCAGGAGTGTAATACGATAAAAGTTGGAAAGTATTTACTCACCCAAATGTCAAGTAGACCTGGAAGAACTCCTACTGAAAGTGAAGCAAAGTACTACAAAAAGGTAAACATCATCTGAGGGACTGCTGTGCTGTGCTGACTGAGGCATTGGCTATGGAGCTTATTTTAAAAAGAAGAAGAATTAATAGAATTTCCTATGAGGAAGGAAACAGGTAACAGCTGCAATTAAATGTAGAAGCAGCAAATAATGGAAGTTCACTAGAGAAGCAGCAGATGATGGTTCAGCAAAGGAAAAACCCAACAGATGACATAACAGTTCTATAGGAAACGTAGCAAGCAGGCAGATGTTCCAGCTAGAATGCAACCTTAAAAGCTATAAGTGTTCCCTCTCCCATTAGTAGCAATATTTATGGAGATGTATATGGGGGGAGGAGAGAATTTTCTATTTGTTTTAATCTCACTATTCTATTTAATTAAATACTTTTACTTTAAATGAATCAGTCCTTTGGTTATTTTTGGATGGGAGCTCATGAGTTATTGGGGGTGGTTACAAAGGGATCCCTTTATTTTTTTTTTATAATAGTCATGTTATGAAAGAACACACAGACAAAAGAAGAAGAAAGTTTAAAAAAAAAAAAAGTACGTTTGCATCTGCATTCAGTTTCCACCTGTTCTTTCTCTTGAGGTAGATAGCATTTTTCATCATAGATCTTTCAGAATTGTCTTGTATCTTTGTATTGCTGAAAATAACTAAATCCTTCACAGTTGATCATTGTACAATATTGCTTCTACTGTGTACAATGATCTCCTGGTTCTGCTCATTTCACTTTGCACTGCTTCATGTAAGTCTTTCCAAGTTTTTCTGAAATCTTCCTGCTTGTCATTTTTTATTACCACCATAGTATTTCATCACACTCATATACTACAATTTGTTTAGCCATTCCCCAATTGATGGGCATCCTCTCAATTTTCAATTCTTTGCCACCACAAAAAGAGCTGATATATATATATATGCACATACATATATATATATATATATATATATATATATATATATAAAATCACATATAAGTCCTTTTCCTCTTTTTAAAAAATCTCTTTAGGGTATAGACCTAATAGTGATATTTCTGGGTCAAAGAGAATGCAGTTTTATAACCCTTTGTACATTGTTCCAAATTGATGTGCTATGGTTTTAAAGAATTACTCACCCAAAGAGTACCTTCAACCTGGATTTTTTTCTTTTTCTTTCTAACTAAAGGGGCTATCCCTTGACTCATTTCTTAAAGAGGCCTATTCACTGAGTGAGAATTAGCTCACTCAAAGTGAGAACCTGAAAAGGCCTTAGCCTAAAAGGACAAAGGTCTCCCATTGCTTCCTGGTCCACCTCTAGTCCTGTTGAATATCAGGCCACTGGACCCAGATGGCTCTGGAGAAGAAGTGAGGCTGGTGACCTGCACAGCCCTCCCTCACTCAAAATAAAGTCAAGTGCAAGTCATGTCATCATTTGACTGATGTCATGATCCTCTTTGAGAAAAACAGCAGCCAGCTTTTAGGTGACCACTTTGAATGAACCTTATATTACATATATGAGTTCATTTCTATGGTTTCTCTATTTATGGAGATAAATTATAAATTTCCAGATTATAAAGAAAACGTAAGAAGAACCTTAGTCTCTTAGAATTTTATTTTATATAAATATTGAAGCATAACATTTTTTCCCTTTTCAAAAGAATTTACAGGCTAGTGAATTATTTAACAACTTTCAAAATATTAGCAAAAAAATGGAGGGAAAGAAGGGAATAAGACATTTATCAAGTGCCTACTACGTGCCAGGCATTGTACAAGTGCTTTATGAATAGGGTCTCATTTAATCCCAACAAAGATGATTGGTCATGGAACTGACCAAAAAAATATTTCTGTTACTGAGTACCTATGGGGCAGCTAGGTGGCACAGGGGATGGAGCACCACTGCAGGAGTCAGGAGGACTTGAGTTCAAATCTCACCTCATAGACTTGACACTCACTAGCTGTGTGACCTTGGGCAAGTCACTTAACCCCAATTGCCTCATCCTGGGTCATCTCCAGTCATCCTGATGAATATCTGGTCACTGATTCAGATGGCTCTGGAGGAGAAGTGAGGCTGGTGACCTGCACAGCCCTCCCTCCCTCAAAACAAAGTCAAGTGCAAGTCATGTCATTATTTCTCTGATGGCATGGTCTTCGGCAATGAAGCACGAACACACACCCATGGGCTGGTGACAGACTGTGCTCCCTGAGGAGCAACCTAGTCAAGGATGGAGAAGCTTATTTCTAGAAATTTAGCCAAAAGGAAATGCACTTTTTGCCATAGTAATCAATTCATTTACTCATTCAATGAGGCTTTATTAAACCCTCTCCCCCTTAGCTCATAGAACCACTCTTCCTTCAAGGTAATATTCAAGTGTCACCTTCTCCAGGAAGTCTTTCTGAACCCCCTACTGCTAGCACCCTCCCTTCCAAACCCCCATGAACTTAACTACCTTGCATTTATTCACTCTATATAATTATGGTGTATTTATTTATGCATGTCTTTGTCTACCTCTATTACAATGTAACTGGCTTATAAATACTGATTATTTCATTCATTGCACAATCCCCAGTGGCTGACACAGTGAACACAGTAGGCAAGGGAGTAGGGGGATGGTCAGATATAAAGACTCTGATTCTATCACCATGTTAAAAAAGATGTTTAAGCGATGCAAAACGGTCAACACAATGAGGCAGAAAGAGCCCAGAAATCTCTCCAGCTGGCAAATATTTGTTTTCCTTACCAAATGGAGAAATATGGCCACAAAACAGTATGAAAGAGGATGATGGATGATGGAAGACTGTGAACAATGCTGACTTACGTAGAAGTGAAAAGCAGTTAAAGAGAAAATAAGCGTGCCAAGGGCTTGGCTTGAGACCAAACTAAAATTATCTCTAATATATGTGTGTGTATATATATATATATATATATATATATATATAAAATACATATATAATATGTGTGTATGTATATACATATATTTATATCTAATATCCATGTATATGTATATATACATATATTTATATCTAATATATGAATATATGTATATGTGTGTATATATACATATATATCAATGTTAATAGAAAGAAGAGAGTGACTATATGTGGTATAGATAGTGTTTCTATAGTGGTCTCTTTTTTATTATTTTTTTGAACTTCACAGTTATCACCAACAAGTGTGTAGATATACAAAGAAAAAAAGTTTGTACATGCCACCATGAATCTCTGTTATGAGCAGTTTATGGTTTTAACACATTAGCTACAACATTGTCCTACCTTCTGAATTCTTTCCTTCTTTCTTATGAATATTTTTTAAATGTTTCACTGATAAGTTTTTCTTTCTTTTCTTTGGTGACTATCATTAATATCCAACTCTCCTATATTTCCTTCTCCATAAAAAAACCCCATTCCTTGTAACCAATAA
Source organism: Bettongia penicillata ogilbyi (assembly GCA_023548195.1). NCBI lineage: Eukaryota > Metazoa > Chordata > Mammalia > Diprotodontia > Potoroidae > Bettongia > Bettongia penicillata. The sequence continues at coordinate 784,414 of JAJHZJ010000084.1, read as the reverse complement.
GCATAATAATACAAATCTACCAGTTAACTGTGACCAAAAGGGTACGCTTATTCTATACCTCCCAGGGGTGAGGAAACCTGCTTTTTGGAGGTCCCCTTCCAGGAAACTGGTTCCGCATCCCTGATTCTAGCCCATCACCTCTGCCAAGGGGTGGGAAGCATAACATATCATCAGTCTTCTGGGGTTGTGATTGGTTATTGAATCGATAAGAGTTTTAAGTTTGTTATAGTCGTTTTCCATTACAGTGTTCTCAACATAGAATATATTTTTCTCCAGGGTCTGCTTATTTCATACCGTATCAGTTCACATAAGGCCTCTCATTTTTTTCTGAATCCATTATGTTCTCCCTTTTGCCATTTCTTTATGGAGCAATACTCTATCCTTGGTCTTTCATACCTTCCATTTTCTTCTATAGTTTTCAAGCTTTTGACTTTGTTCTAATAATTGTATCATCTTATAGCTTCATTGAGTTTTGATTTCTCCATCTGTTTTTCATGGAGTCTACTACTTGGGTAAGATTTTTCTACCTTCTTTTCTAAGTTACTTATTTTCCTTCTGATTTTCTCCCCCATACCTCTTATTTCAGTTTTATCTTTTGCTTCATTTCTTCCATCCATCCTTGCAAAGCCTGTGGTCAAGTCATTTTGTTTTCCCTGAGACTCTACCATTAAGTCAATTGTTCTTGCTTTATTTTGGGGATTTCTCTTAACCCATCATATTTCTTCACTGTGTTTACTGTTGTCTACTATTGACTCATATTCTTTATTTCCAACTTTAATGATTAGATTAGGAACTTTTGGTTCTTGTAGAATCTATTTGGTTCTGTCCCTTCTATAGTCTGGATGCCTCTGCTACTACCACTCTGAATGGGGTGGCTGGTACTAAGCTCTACCCTCTGAGGATTTCTGTTTCAGTTCACTGGACTTGGCTTCTCCTTGCACATTTCCCTGTTAGGAGTAGATTCCATCCCCATTCCATCCCCAACAGGTCCCAGTTGGATGTTGGAGATTGTGCTGGTCTTAGGTCTCCTGAAAGGTCCCCCAGCAGGAGTGCCTAGGCTCTGAGTTGGCCTATTTCCTGGTATGGCTTCCCAGTGATCTGAGAAGTACCCAGGTAGGCTTTTTTCCTTGCATAGTGATGTATGTGGTCAAGCTTCATCTTCTACTTCTGTTGTGACAGGGTCAGGGCTAGGAGCTGGATCTAGACTTGCTGTGTTGAGATCCACCTGGAGCATCCTTGTTCAGAGTGCCTGCTGTCTACAAGCCCATTTACTGGAACTTAAGCTGACTTTGCACATCATTTTTCATTTCTTACAGCACTTGATGGAGCTTGTATTCTCTTCTGTGGTTGAATCCCATTCCTAATCTCTACCAGCTTCTGACCATCATCTCATATGCTTCTATAAAAGAGGTTTTCTTTATCATTGCTCTGCCTGAGGTCTTTCCCAGATTTCCATTCAGGGGGATGGGGGAAGGCTGGATTTCTATATAACCCACAATGCCACTGGATGTCCCCAGTTATCAGTGATTTTAGTGGAACCACAATATTTGGACTCTACCACCTCATCATCCAATGTAAAGAAGCACCAGTAGAAAGCAAAAAAAAAAATGAAAAAAGAAGAAAAATCTAGGCTGGAAGTGACACAATTTTAAAAATGTTCTGTCTGATTTTCAAGGTATCTATCTAAAATAGCAGATGAAAAAAACTACCAAAGGCAGTCATATATAGTAGTCATTAGTTCAACTCTCTGTTTTGACATTTAATAACTGTGTGACCTTGGTCAAGTTACTTAATCAATCAATAATCAATCAATCAATTTCCTCTGTCTTATTTACCCATAAGACAGAGGAAATGGATTGATTTGTTTGAATGGTGTCTCCTCCATTAGATTGTAAGCTGTTTGAGGGCAGAAACTGTCTTTTGCCTCTTCTTATATTGTCAGTGCTGAGCACAATGCCTGGCATATAATAGGAGCTTAATAAGTATTTACTGATCTACCAATTCTATAAAATTGACATAAGAATGGTCTATGCCTATTTCTGGGGCAGCTGTGTGAGAACATGAGAAATGAAGAGGCAGGACTTCACAAATAACTTTCTATTGCCAACCATATCTTCACATTAGCAAAACTGATAGGAATCTAGAGCATTTGACATTTTATGAATACACATTATTAATTTTTTAAAGTATTTGATCTTTAGGAGAAAACTGTAACATTAAAAGCTCTCTTCAACCAAGGAGTCTTCCAAAATTAAGCAAGGTTTTGAAAGATATGAAGATATGAAGATAACTTTGGTCAGTGACTCACTGAGTAACAACATGAAAAGAAACAAAACGGAGATATACGCTTACCTAAAGTTTTTTGCCATTGTCATGAAGGCTGTCTTGTGCAGAGTGCAATATCACAAAATTGTGCAACTAATCCTGTTTACAGATGATTTGTGCTAATGCATCAATTGCATACAGATGCAATATTGTACTAATTACATCGATTTTCAGAAGATAACAACAACATTCTACCTCAGTGAAATCTATAGTCATTCCAAAGAGAGGTTTAAATACTCACACTGGGGAGACAAATCTTATACAGATTCACAGCTTGATGGACTGCACTGAGTTAGCCCATTAGTACATATCTTGAACAAGTGTGTACTGAGATGACCCAAATTGAATAGAAGTCAAAACAAGACTCATCACATTTATGCAGTTCTTTCACTGATCAAAGTTGCTCTATGAAACAAAAGCTAACGACCTGCATGCCCCTACTCTCAACAACCATGATGCTATATGATTTAAAAGCAATCAAAACTGTAGCTGACCCAGAGAGGAATGTAAAAACTAGTGATTAGTATAAGTAGTATGCAGCATATTACTAATGATGGCCTGCATGCTAAAAATGGTATTGGAGACATCATCAAGGGGATAGATAGAGAGATAGATTGATAGATCAATAGATAGATATGTGTGTATACAGACACAAGTATATTTTTGGTTTTTTTTTTTTATTTAGTCATTTTCAGTTGTGTCCAACTCTTTATTACCTCTTTTTGGGGTTTTCTTGGTAGAGGTATGGGAGTGGTTTATCATTTCCTTCTTCAGCTCATTTTATAGATGAGGAAACTGAGGCAAATAGGGTTAAATACTTTGTCCAGGATCACATAGCTAGCAAGTGTCTGAGACCAGATTTGAACTCAGAGTTTCTTGATTCTAAGTCAAATTCCATATACTGAGCCAGTTAGCTGCCTGTATCTATGTATGTATGTGTGTGTATATGTATATAGATATGTGTGTAGATGTGTATATATATATATATATATATAAATGCATGTACATACATATACCTATGCATATACATAATAGGAAAGTAAGTGAGTGGGTCATATGGTGAGAATAAGAGATAACAGATGGACAACCAGTATACTGTAGCAAAGAGCTTGAACCATCACTTTCCTCTAAAATGTAAACAAAAGCAGAGGAAGGCTTCAAGCATATTGGGCAAGTTCCCTATGGAGAAACTGTAGAAAGACAGAGTCAAAAATAACCCAGACTAAGATTGTATAGACAGGTTGCAATCTGTTTTTTTAATTTAAAAAAAAATTAATTGAAAATCTGTCTTCTCTTCCTTCTACCTTCCCTACCCAAACAAGAAAACAAGAAAAACATGTATAATGAAGGAAAATAAGTCAAATTGGCCATGTCAAGAAAAAAGTCTCAATCTGTACTCTGGGTCCATCACTACTCTATAAGAAAGTGGGTAGCACGCTTCATCATGAATCCTGTGGGATCACAGTTGATCATTGCATGAATAAGAGTCTTTCAGTTCTTCAAAGTTGCTTGTCTTAACAATGTTGTCGTAACTATATAAATTATTCTCACTTCACTCTTCGTCAAGTCCTTCCAGGTTTCTCCGAAATCATCTCCTTCCTAATTTCATCACGTTCATTCAGTTACTCCCCACTTAATGGGCACCAGCTCAATTTCCAATTCTTTGTTAGCTCCCTGGGAAAGAATACAATTCAAAAAAGACTGATATAATACAAAGAAATAGCTTATTTATAGGCCAAAGAAAATAAATGTAACTCCTAACAGAAGTAATGAAAAATGACACCTGCCAATGATCACCCATTCCTCAGGGAGCCAGATGGCCTTCGTTACTTATAGTCAGAGGTTTTGTGAAACTCAAGTGAGAAAATGAATATATGATGCTTTACAAACTTTAAGGCACTATATAAATGCAAGTTATAGTTAGGATTCCTACTATTAGTCTACATTCACCAGGTCAGATAATGACTTAATTCCCTAAGCATTCTATTGCAAACCTGTTAAATTCAAGCAATATTTAAAGAACAAGATAGAAATAGTTTGTAAATATTGAACAGCTAGATTCTCTGGAGGGAAAATGCATGCATCCATTTTAAGTTTAATTTTCATTATTAACATTTTCTTAATAGACAGGCAACAAAATAATAAAGGATTTATATCACTGATTTCTGAGGTGTAAATGTTCACACTGAAAATTTGAGAAGGGAATCTCAAGACATTTAGAACTGATCCAGCACATCCCTGCTTATAGTCAGAGGTAGTGAGGTTTCTCACTGGCCCCAGTCTGATCTTTCTTCAGTTGGTTCCAGTTTCCAGTAAGGAGCTCCAGTTCCATTCCTGGCTTTAGCTATTCCAGCAGCTCTCTGAGTATCCCTAGTGGTGTAAGCATTCTTCACCACTAAGGATTTTCTCTTCTTGGGCTCACCTTAGTATACACAGGAAATACTTTACAGCTCTCTTTTGATAAGAGGTGACATTTATCTTCATGCATGTGGCTTAAATGCAGTTCTAGAAAAGAAGACCATTCTCTGATATCCTTCCTTAACGCCGTATTTCTTAACAAACTTTTGGACTTACAGAAATTCATACAGGAGGTAGGAGATTTCTATCATTGACACCAAGCTAAGGACATGGTGAGTCCAAGCTCAGGTCCTCTAGGTATCTGTGTGGTTTTCTCCCACTGACTAGAGACCGGCCAAGAATTTAAAAGCTTGGCAAACTATCCCAATTCCTCCCCATGTCCCTGTGTGTTCCTCATATCCCAGTAAGTTCCTCTAAAGCAACTGGGTTGGATTACTCAAACAAGCAGGGGTTACGTTCCAGGTGTTCAAGCCTGGGTGGATGGATGGGAGAAGCCATACTCCTCTCCTTCACCCCACTGGCATTATGCATTCCAGGAAAATGAAAGGAGGAGCAGAAAAAAAAATTGTCAAGTCATATAAGTAGAGACCTTTGGGTTTGATCATTTCTTTTAGGAGTGCATTGGACAAAGCTAGATAAGGGGAAAATCCTACTTTTAAGACAAATATACTTAAGCCAATGTTTCTATCTTGCTAATGGATTCAAACAGTTTTCCCCCCAACATGTGAAATATTTTGTCGTCTCACTAAAATTTCCCTGTCTCTAACGGTGTCATAGCAAAACTGTACACAATAATGCTGGTGCTGAATGTTGGAGAACATATAATCTAAAGAAAAACAATTCAGGGTCATTATTTCAAGTTATTATAAAGTGTCTTACTTTCTCCTGCCTTGTTTTTATTAAAATGTGAGCTTATATTTTTATGGCTCACATCACGCCAGGACTAGCCCTAGTCAAAATTATGAAATCTACATGTTGCCTTTAGAATCCTGAAATTATTCTTCTGTTATAGATTTCTCTTCCCTTTATTGGCACTAAATTCCTACTTTCAGGGCTCCAGTACCTTTCTTACTAATCACTTGGTTGGTCTAGCACCCCTGATGTAGTGCTCTGCTTGAAATTTTATGGAAAGCAAATCAAAATAAAAACCCCAACCTTCGTCTAGAATTATTTGCATTTTAATTTATTATGTCATAATGGAATTAGAGGGCAGGTTTCAAACATTAGTTCTGATACTTACTAGCCATGTGATCATTACCAAGTTATTTAACTTCTCTGTCTCAATTTCCTCATCTGCAGAGTAGAGATATCTATTCCATAAGATTATTGTGGGAAAACTACCTTATAAACCTTCAAGTGCTATATATAAGCACTGTTATTATTGAGTCAAAATTTGAAATGTGCTTTGGGAGAAAAAAAATACAACAGAAGGTCATGTTTATAACTGGAAGATGCCAGTACAGCATGATCAGGAAAGAGCTCAATTCAAGTTAAGTAACAGGAAAGATAAAACCCACAAGTTTGGAAACAGAAGGGCACAAATAAAGGTGAGATTAACAGTCACCGTAAATCAGGACTTGTAGTCAAGTACTTACATGTCTGATACCCTGTGTCAGAGCTAGAAATCTCAAGCTAGATGGCATGTAGGGCAAACAAAAGAAATGAAAAAACAATGATAAACTGGAGACGATGCCAGTTCCCAAGTGGGGAACCAGGTATTTGCTAAGAGTGAAGAACCTGCCCTTAGACCCTGGCCAGAACATACTTTGGTATAGAAACTAGGGCACATTGTAATTAGAGAAGGATGAGCGCAGCTGTTTTATAACATTGAAGTATTCTTTTCCGCTTAGCTATAGTAAAAAGCTTTAAATATTACCCTCATTCATCAATAGCAGAATGGCTGAACAAGTGTTATTGCATTTCAAAATATGACAAGTATGGTGGATTTAGAGAAATATTGGGAAGACTTGTATGAAATGATATAGAGTGAAGTGAGCAGAACCAGAGACTATTTTATATTACTGCAACACTGTAAAGGAAAACAATGAGAAAAGATTCAAAATCTATGATCAATGCAATGATCAATCATAATTCTAGTAGACTGGTTCTATTTCTTGGAGGAGAAGTAATCAACTAGAGGGTGCAAATTGAGACATACCTTTTGGGCGACTAATGTGTGAATTTATGTTTACTATACTTGTTTGCTACAAAGCTAGAGTAGTTCTGTTTTGTTTCTTGGGAATGGAGTAGGAGGAAGAGTCACAATGATACTATAAAGGAAGAAAAGAAAGAAAGAGTTCTGGCCCTTTTGGGGTTTTTTTTGGCAAAAATACTATAGTGATTTGCCATTTCCTCCATCTCATTTACCATATCTTCCCCTGAAGTATTATACTCAGTTTTGCTGGGTAGGTGATTCTTGGCTTGAGTCCTAGTTCCTTTGACTTCTGGAATATCCTATTCCACGTCCTTCGATCCCTTAATGTAGAAGCTGCTAGATCTTGAGTTATTCTGATTGTATTTCCACAATACTGGAATTGTTTCTTTCTAGCTGCTTGCAATATTTTCTCCTTGACCTGGGAACTCTGGAATTTGGCCACAATGTTCCTAGGAGTTTCTCTTTTAGAATCTCTTTTAGGCGGTGATCGATGGATTCCTTCAATACTTATTTTGCCCTCTGGTTCCAGAATCTCAGGGCAGTTTTCCTTGATAATTTCATGAAAGATGATGTCTAAGCTCTTTTTTTGATCATGGCTTTCAGGTAGTCCCATAATTTTTAAATTGTCTCTCCTGGATCTATTTTCCAGGTCAGTTGTTTTTCCCATGAGATATTTCACATTCTCTTCCATTTTTTCATTCTTTTGGTTTTGTTTTGTGATTTCTTGGTTTCTCAGAAAGTCATTAGACTCCATCTGTTCCATTCTAATTTTGAGAGAACTATTTTCTTCAGTGAACTTTTGAACCTCTTTTTCCATTTGGCTAATTCTGCTTTTGAAAGCATTCTTCTCCTCATTGGCTTTTTGAACCTCTTTTGCCAATTGAGTGAGCCTATTTTTCAAGGTGTTATTTTCTTCAGCATTTTTTTGGGTCTCCTTTAGCAGGGTATTGACCCATTTTCATGCTTTTCTTGGATCTCTCTCATTTCTCTTCCCAGTTTTTCCTCCACCTGTCTAACCTGATTTTCAAAATCCTTTTTGAGCTCTTCCATGGCCTGAGGTCATTGGATATCTATTTCAGATGTTTGGGATACAGATGCCTTGACTTCTGTGTCTTTCACTGATGGTAAGCATTGTTCCTCCTCATCAGAAATGAATTCACCAAGAAAGTAGCCTTCTATGGTCTTATTTTTCTTCCCTTTTCTGGGCATTTTCCCATTGACTTCTGAGATTCCTCTCCACCCCTGCCTAGATCTGCCCAGCTAGTGCTTGGGGTCTGAGATTCAAATGCTGCTCCCCAGCCTCAGGGCTTTCAGCGGGGGGGCAGGGCTGCTATTCAATGTGAGCTTAAGTTCTGGTGCTCAGGTTGGGGCAGGGCCGCATCCCAGGCTCAGTTCCCTCAGGGGCTTTATGCCAAGACCCTCAGTAATGGATCTGAGGTCCTTTCTGCTCTGGGTGCTCCTGGCCACTGCTGCCTCTGCTGCTGCCTCCCTAGGGGCCCTGAGTTATGGAGACATCCCACTCCCCTCATGGCCAGCCCAGAAGTCTCTCTCACTGACCTGTAGCACCTGTGGGTTGAGGGACATTTGCGGCCACCAGAGATTCTGTCCCTGAAGCCTTCTCCGATCTGCTCCTCTTGGGCCATGTGGCCAGGGCAGGGCAGGGCTGGGCTCTGCTCTCTGGTGCGTGACGGACCTTTGGGGTCGGTTTTTCAGGGCTCTCTGGAACAGAAATCTCCTCCACTGCGTTGCTGTGTGGCTTGCATGGCTCCAGAATTTGTGGGGAGTTCTTTTTACAGAAAATTTATGGGCTATGGGATCGGAGCTAGCATAAGTGAGTCTTTCTACTCCACCATCTTGGCTGCTCCCCCCCTTCATCTCATTTACACAGGAGGAGCAAGACAAGTAGTGTTAAGTGACTTGCCCAGTGTCACACAACTAGTATCTGAAGCCAGAGAGAAAATCTCAAGATGAATCTTCCTGATTTCAGGCCCAGCACTCTATCTGCTAGGTTACCTCTCCTCCCCCCAAAAATCTTTATTGAATGCTTACTAAGTGCAGAGTACTGTGCTAATTCCTAAAGACACAAATAGAAAAAATAAGATAGTCCTTACTCTCAAAGAGTTCACAGACTAATGGTAAAAAAAAAAAAAAAAAGAAAAAGCAAACAAACATATATATGAAAAGTTTAATCTGCAAGTATTAATGATTCCTTGATCCTCATTATATAGTGGCAAAAAATATGGTGATGAACCTTCTTCAGTCTCTTCTTTTTCTCCTTTTCAGCAACTACCACTGAAATTATGCCTTTACTAAAGACTGATTTAAGTAGAGTGGCTTCATTAAGGGGAAGCATACTGATGGGGGCTCATGAGCTAGGGGTTTAAGAAACTAGGTGTGTACTGGGTTATCTCTTAGAAACCTAAAAGTTGCCATAGTCACTACTCTGGGTAGCTAATTTACCAGTTGTGGTATGAGTTGTGAGAGGGATCACTGAGAGAAACTTCCTTCCTAGGACAAGTTCTCCTTATTTGTGGCTGCTTCTCCCCAGCCATTATTTCAGGAAAGACTTCAACCATGCTTCTATCACTTTTGTCTCTTCCAGCCTTCTTCTCCTGCTGAATTTTCTCACTTGTAGTGGTAAGAAATATCATGGAGATGTCTAAAGCTAACTGAAGCTAGAAGATCCTGGGGGAATGGAGCTTAGATCAGGTGTGCTCAGATATGCCAATTCACATTGGGTCCAGCATCATCAGTGATAATGATAATGCTTATTCTAATGTATGTTAGAACACTCAGGTCATGCCCTATGCACTCCTATGTCCTGGGACATGGAAAAATGTGTTCCTTGAGCTGCATTGTATAATAACAACCTATCCTCTCCTTGCAGTGACAATGCCTAAAACTTTCCCTGATCTCAGTCACCAAAATGGAATTGTCCTCTATCCTTTCCCCTAAGCTTTATTCTAGTAGGGTTAAGAAATTATTTAATTAGATAAATGAATCTGTAAAAAATGTATTAGCTAATGTGGGTTATTGAGTCATCCCTCTCAGGAAACATGTGCTCCTTAATAGAAGCTTTCTGAAAAATCTAATTCCTTCAACCAAAGGATTGCTTCTATTGGTTGAGTTTTTAGGGCTCCATGACAGGCCAATGAGGGAAAACATTTCAGAAGTCTTCAAATCATACTCCCATATTTTGGACTAAACATGGTAAATATTTCTTACCCCCCCAATTTTTATAAAATCTTTACTAGAGTGATTTAAATATAACACCCTCTCAGCACTCACTCTCACTATTCACCACAACTGGTAAGCTGGGTGCCCAGAATAATGACTATGGCTACTTTCTGGTTTCTAAGAGATAACTCAGTACATAATTATTTTTCTAAACCCCTGGTTCTTGAGCCCCAACCAGTGTGGTTCCTCTTAATGAAGCCAGTATACTCAGGTCTTTGGTAAAGGCACATAGCAAGATTGATAGTTACAAAGTATTTTCCCCAATACCAGGGCTATATTCTTTCATAAATATACCCAGGAATGGTGGTGATACGAATGTGCATGAATCATGTAGTACAATGAGAGTAAGGCATATATGGAAGGAACACAAATGATCAAGTCAGCTCACAGAACCTCAATGCCCTTTCTCTCTCCAGAGGGTCTTCACGACTATTGATATGAATCACTCCTCTGCTCACATGGACTTGCCTGGCTCTTCACAGGATACAGCATCAACATTGGACCTGTGACTCAGCTGACAATATGGCTCCTCACCAGGTCCTGCTGTTCCTGGACTGGGTTACTCTGCTGCTGGGCAGTATCAGGATCCTCATGCCAAAGCCACCACTCTCTTTTTACTCCTATTAGGAGACTATCCTCTCCTTGCAATGACACTGCCTGAAACTTTTCCTAATCTCAGCCACCAAAATGGAATTGTCCTCTATCCTTTCCCCTAAACTTTACTCTACTAGGGTTAAGAAATTAATTTATTAGACAAATTAATCTGTAAAAAATATAAAAGTCAATGTGGGTTACTGAGTCATTCCTCTTAGGAAACATTGAACCTGTGACTGTTTTCTAGAGATAAGGCCCAGCAAGCAAGCTGTGCCCTGAACTGTGCATATCAACGATCCTTTGCCCTCACCCTCTGGATAATCTCAGCCGCAGCAAAATCCCAGAATTATTTCACACCAGCACCAGGTACAAGTACCTGCAGAAAACATGTTCTGGTCATGAAGTCTTGCTATTGTAAATCTTAAACCACTCCCTACCCCCCACCCTCCACTGGATGGGCCAATCAGGAGAAAGTCATTTTGGCCCATTTTGAGCTTTCTCTGAATGAACCCAAAATGCCCCTTTCTGTGTCAGCAACTGCAAGGCTGGATGAAGCTGACCAGGAACATTCTTTTGCTTATGAAGGACCAGGTGCCTTGAACCAGACGCTGTCTTGAATTATGGCATTTCTCTTATCTTGTTATTTTATATTCAATTATGATATTCATGTTTTATGCCCAGGTTTATGGCTAACACATATGGAGACTCTAGTTTTGACTGAAATAGGCATCCTGAGTCAGGAAGGGAAGGAGAATTGGTCTGAGGATATAAAGGTCCCTTTCAACTATCCTTTCCTTGAGCTCATTCTTATGGCTCCATACACAGCACCCACTTGGAGAGAAATAAACATGAGCCCTCAGCCTAATTTGGTTTGTCTTTCTTAGACCAAACTAAGGTTGACACCATGAATCAAACTTGTCTCATTTTTACTGTTATACCTCAGTGTCAGGGCTACAGCTCACCGTGTAGACGATAGTGCAAGTGTTGAGATTTGCTCACACTAAAGCTAGCCTCCTCCTCTGTATCAGAGGAGGCCGTGGCACATTTGTCTAGTTTCCCTCCAACAGAATAAAGAAAACTTCTTTTTTTTTTTGCTTATTACCATGGTTGGCTCTTTGTTTTTATTTTATTTCCTTTTTCAGAGTTAACTGTAGTTGTGATAACCTGTGTGAGTTCTTTGGTATTTTCAGTTAACAGTCATTTCATAACCTCTGTGACTCTTTGGTCATTTGTTTTCAGAGTTGGCAGTAGTAGCTGCTCTCAGACAGTCCTTCAGGGGCTCCTCTATTAGTGGGCAGTTGCTGCTAGGATGGGGAGCTTTTTCCCTGTTGAACCAGGGCAGTTGCTTGGCTACTGGTAGGATCTCTGCTGAATGATTTCCTATGCTCTGTGTCACTCTTTCCTCCACAGCACTGTTAACATGTTCTTTATGGTTAGAACACTTCAGAGGTCTTTCAGTAGGGGAAAAATCCTTAGCTTCAAATCAGCAGAAGCTGCTTCCCTTTGGAAATTTTACCTCTAATGTTTTCTGTTGGCTTTATTTTCTTGTATTGATAAATTTTCCCTACCTTTCTCTCCGTGAGGCCTCTCATGTCACCGGTCAGTGTTCATTCAGTGGTTCTCTTTTCTCATATTCCTTTGGGAATCATATGAAAATGAGTGGCTGGGGACAAAGGTCTGAATACAGCCGATACCTGAGGCAAGTTCATTGTCTTTCTGGCCTCTTCTTATGCAAACGAGGCATTTGAGTCTCTAACCCTTTATAGGATTGCAGGCCTTCCCCCTCCACTTGTCTTTTAGCCTCAGTTGACCTTCAGCTTTTGCTGAGGATGGTTAGAGGCTCTTGTTAATTTGTTTTATTGGTATCTTTTGATCATAGTTATTTCTAGCTCCTTCCTCTCTCCCTCCCAAATTGGACGATCCCTTTTAAGGAAGAAAAATAATTAGGCAAAAATATCCATTGCTGTGACTGCATATGACAATGTATATATTACCACGGCTTTATCAAGAGAGCTGCCCTCATCATCAGTTTGATGACTTCCCTCTCCTCCAAATCAAGCTGATTCTGTTACTGAGTTGTTAACAGTGGTTACTGTTAACAACCTTGCTTGTTACAGGTGCTGAAGGTTACAGATTGCCCTTCAGAGGTTGGAGCTGCCTCGCGAGGCTTGGGAAGGGCCACCCTTTGATTGTCTGTGTTAAGAGCTCTCTGAAGTGTAGCATCCTTTTTCTTTCTCTGCCTTAGACTTACAGACCAGACTGAAGGGATACCTCTCTTTCCTCCTCTCTTGTCCTCCACATCAAGAGCAGAAAATGGTAACTTACAGAAATGTTTGTTTTTCTGAACTAGAGAGGGGAGTTTCTTCTGCCTTTCTGTTTCTTTTTCTGAGAAAAAATCAGAGATGAACAATCCAGAGTATGGATATTTCCAGTTTTGGGGATTACCTTGTGGATCATTATGAGTGTGAGGGTTTTCAGATTCTCTAGTTCTCAAGAGATTAAGAGATGGATTTGGAGAATCAGGCATCAGTCTTTTCAGAAGATTTCAATAGCATGCAGTAAAGAAAATGGAGAGGATTGTCCTGCAGCTGGACACTAAAGTCACATCATAGAGGTCAGCTGATAAGCACCTTGCTGACTCTCTATGACATTGATGGGAATTGCTTAGATAGTGGAAATCTAAAATAAATAGGGAGTTTTTGTGAAGCAACTCTGATGGGGTATGAGCCCAAATTGAGACCTTTTACCTTTACCCCAAAACAATTTGAGTCCCATTCGTTTACCTGTTCTGAAAACTCTCCTTCAAACTTTCCCTTGTACTCTCTTTGAATTTTCCCAAGTGGGTAAGCCTCTGGGCATTCACCTGAAGCATCAACCAACCCAAGTCATTCTTTCATTGTAACCTACTCCCAGTCTCTCAATTCTCTCTGTTACCTCTAACCTGGTCCAGCCCTTCCTTGTCTGTTACCTCCAGATTGTGGGCTACTTTCTACCCTTGATCTTATCTAAACCCCATTCTCCCTTGGTCACATGGTCTAAGTCCCTGGTATTCTGTCCCTTCTTTGTTACCTCTCAGTTACCCCAGCCTATTGACCACTCCCATCCAGATCTTCCCTAGACCCCTTCTCCTAGTCATCCCAGACTAATTGACCACTCCTAGATCCCTCCCACAGTCTTTCTGTATGTAAGATCCTTCTCAGATTCCTTAAGAACCTGACCCATGCTGGGATTCCTTAAGAGTCTGGTCAATATGGTGGATTTTTAGAATCATGCCCACCTTAACCAGTGTCCTAATAAACTTTGTCTTTGACTCGAAGAAGGCTTGAGTTGAATTCATTCGAACAGGACCCACATGTTGTTATTTTGGGGTCCTAGCACTCCTAAAGCTCAACAGCCCCACAAAGTGACTGTACTTTGGAGGATGTGGTCAGAGGAAGGATCATTTAAATGTTTCCTCATGTTGTATATTCAGGGAATCTTCTGACTTTTCATCAACTCCAGCTATCTTGGGATGAAGCAAAAAATTTAGAACTGAGTATGAATTTAGTCAGCCTCCTTAGGACTTGATAATCAAATATTTATTGACTCTAAATCTTGTTATTTTTTTTTTGTGGGCTTTGTTGAGTCCTTTGCATCTTGTACATTGTGAATGGTGGAGGAGATAAAAGTCGTCCCATACCCAACACTCATATTATAGTGTGTACTCATCTGAGAGTGAGTATCTTATTACCTCCTTTTGAGAAAACTGAGACAAGAGCTATATTCAAGCATTATTCAGATTTTAGATTTTACTTTGTGGTGGGAATAATAATCTACAGAGAGATAATGTTTGATTTGAGGTTAGTTTCCCCCCAACCCTCATTAAACCTTATTCATAGGTCCAAGAGTTCTGGGTTTCAGGGGAGAGGGGTAAGGGTAAGCCTCGACCATAGGTGACCTGTACAATGGGATAACTAACATGATATATTGCAGAGTAAGGATCCAAGAAGAACGTGAAAGGCTAGAATATTGGGTTGAATCTAAGAAGATAAAATTTAGTAGTGTGGCATTTAAAAAGTTTGAGAGAAATAATTTCTGGATAATTGATCACTTTATTGATAATGCCAGCATTTTTAACAAAAAGCAGTGGCACTCTTGAATGCCAAAGAGAGTCATGGTGGTGAACTCAGGCTTTATATGCCCTTGGAAGATGGATGGCAGTCAACTTTGATTGGTTAACAATTAATGAGAGTAGACTTTACAAAGAGAAATGAGCTCATTCCAGTAAGGGATTGAGAGTGACATCATGTCACTCTTGGACAGGAAGACTATCCTTGTACCCAGACTACCCCCAGCCTTGGGCAATCTAGACAAAAATATCTATCTCCACCTAAGCTTGATTGAGTGGAATTCACCTTAGATTAGAGAATCCTTATAAGGCTGGGTGAAGTCTGATAGAAAAGAAAGTTAGTTCAACCTTCAAAGACTGAGTTTTTGAAAGGAGAACTTCAGAAAAAGGGGGAACTCTGGATCTCCTTAAGTCAATAGTTATTAATAATAATATCTCTCAGTAGGGATAAATATAATCCTCTCATTTGGGCTCAAAAATCAGCATCACAGGTAGAAGATGGAGGAAGTAGGGCTAGACAGCAGTTCTGAGATGGTCTAGTGGATAGCAAGCTCAATACATGGTTGTAAAACAAGTTATTATACTCTTTTTTTTTTAATGTTCTACAATCACTACCACAAAACTTAAATTTTTACCCCCCCCACATCTACCCCCCACCATTCCCCTCCCTCCCCAAGACAGCATACAATTCTATATAGGATCTACATATACTTTCCTATTGAATACGTTTTCACTATAGTCATGCTATGTAGACGAACTAAAATAAATGGAAGAAATCATATAACAAATCAAAACATAATACACACATATATACAACAAAAACAAACATGATCTGCTACATTCTGCAAATGAATTCCATAGTTCTTTCTCTGAGTGTGGAAGGCATTTTGCCTTAGAAAACCATTGGGAATTATTATTATTATTTTTAAGTTCTTGTGTTATTACGAAGTTCCAAGTCTACCAGAAAAAACTCTCACACACTGTGGTTGTTGCTGTGCACAAAGTTCTCCTGTTTCTGCTCCTTTCACTCAGCATCAGATCATAAAAGTCCTTCCAGGCCTCTCTGAAGTCTTCTTGTTCACCATTTCTTATGGCGCAATAGTACTCCATTACATTCATATACTACAACTTATTCAGCCATTCCCCCCCTTGATTTCCAGTTTTTGACAACTATGAAGAGTGCTGCTATAAATATTTTTGTACATGTGGGACCCTTTCCCATTTTTGTCATCTCTTTGGGATACAGCCTTAGGAGGTGTATTGCTCTGTCAAAGGGTATGCGCATTTTTGTAGCCCTTTGAGCGTAGTTCCAAATTGCTCTCCAGAATGGCTGGATGAGCTCACAGCTCCACCAACAATGAATTAGTTTTCCAACTTTCCCACATCCTCTCCAACATTTATCACTTTCCTGTTCTGTCATGTTTGCCAATCTTATAAGTGTGATGTGGAACCTCAGAATTGTTTTGATTTGCATCTCTCTAATCAAAAGTGATTTAGAGCATTTTTTCATATGATTATAGATATCTTTAATTTCTTCCTCTGAAAATTATCTACTTGTATCCTTTGATCATATCAATTGGGGAATGTCTTGTATTGTACATTTGACTGAGTTCTCTATATATTCCAGAAATGAGGCCTTTATCCCCAAGATTAGCTGTAAAAATTCTTTCCCAATTTACTACATCCCTTTGAATTTTAGTTGCATTGGGTTTGGTTGTGCAAGAACTTTTCAGTTTAATGTAATCAAAGTTATCCATCTTGCATTTCATAATGCTTTCTGTCTCTTCTTTAGTAAAAAATTCTTCCCTTCTCCATAAATCTGATAGATACACTATTCCTTGCTCCTCCAGTTTGTCCATGGTATCAATCTTTATACCTAGATTGTATACCCATTTGGACTTTATTCTTGTGTATGGTGTCAGGCATGGGTCTATGCCTAGTTTCTGCCACACTGTTATCCAGTTTTCCCAGCAATTTTTGTTGAACAGTGAGTTCTTATCCCAGAAGCTGGGGTCCTTTGGTTTATCAAACAGGAGGTTGCTATATTCCTTGCCTACTGTGTCTTGAGTGCCAAGTGTATTCCACTTGTCTACCCTTCTGTTTCTTAGCTAGTACCAAGTGGTCTTGATAATTGCTGCTTTATAGTACAATTTGAGATCTGGTAGTGCTAGACCACCTTCCCTAGCATTTCTTTTCTTTAGTCCCTTTGATATTCTGGACCTTTTGTTCTTCCAGATGAATTTTGATATTATTTTATCCAGCTCTAGAAAATAATTATCTGATAGTATAATTGGTATGGTAGTAAATAAGTAAATTAATTTAGGTAGAATTGTCATTTTTATTATATTAGCTTGGCCTACCCATGAGCAACTGAAGTTATCATAATCTTTAGCTGCATTGGCAAGGTATCTAGAATTGGGGAAGTGATTGTCCACCTATGCTCTGCCTTGGCCAGACCACATCCACTGGTTTTAATGCATCAAATTTTAGGAAGGCCATTGATAAATTAAAGAACATATAAGGGGAGATAATCAGGATGCTGAAGAACCTTAAGATCATGCCATATGAAAACTGGTTGAACAAAGTGGGAGTAGTTAACCTAGAAAAAAAAAGACATAGAGACAATATGATAGTTGTCTTCAAGTATTTAAAGGCTGTTCTTTGGGGGAAAGGCTGGATGTGAGGGAAAGCTTATTAAAAATGAGAACTATCCAAAAGTGGAAAGGGTCACTTCCAGAAGTTTCCATGTGTTAGAGTCCTTCAAGCAAAGTTGAGTGACCACTTATTGTTGGACATATTGTAGGGGGAATCTGTATTTAGGTATGTCTTGGACTTGATGGCCTCTGGGGTCACTCCCAATCTCTAAGATTTTGTAATTCTTATTTGAAAGATAGGAAAAAGAGAGTAAACAAACAATGAAAGACACTTCCTATTATTGTAGATGGAAATTGCTGTCTTATTAATGTATGTCTAAAACATTTATGGGATTTTAAAACCATACAGTGGGATTGTAGAATAGACCACACCCCCTTGGTTTTGTGCTTTAGGGAACGAATGGAAAAGGGAGGAAAGAAATCCCCAAACATAAGAAAGTGTGGGCTCTAGCAGCCTGGTTATAGGAAAGTTTTGTTTTGTCTTGGTTTTTGCTGACTCTCCTCACAGATCCATCAACACAAGTGCCCCCAGGCTAGAAACTGGAACTTTATGTGGGAGGAATACAACAGGGATCACAAAGTTTGGAACCAACCAAAGGAGGGAGGCTTAGAATGTTGAATGAGCAGTTACTTTTATTAGAATGTGGATGGGTGACAGACATTAGTAACCGATGAAGGTGCAGAGAAACACAGCTGGGACCAAACACTAAAGATGAACTTCAGAAGTCCCACACTTGTGCCAGGACAGATGTGGTCTTTGAGGTAGATTCAAATCACTTGTAGTACTGGTATATAATTGTCAGATCAGCCTGCTTTTGTGAGTTCAACAATAGAGTGTGGGAGAGTTTGAGAATGAAAAGCCAAGTTAAAATTCTGTTTACTGCAGCTCCAGCTGAGGTTTCCTTCCAGTTTCTGTGTTGTTTATGGTTTTTACTCACATCTGTGTTCACTTGCATGTCTGCATGTGGTCCACTTTTGAAACAAGTGCAGATCCAGAACCAGGACCCAGAATACATTAAAAAAAAAATCACACATATACAGAATTTAGATTAGACCAGTATAGGAGTTTCAACTTTGAGATGGAAGGAAACTCTGAGACAAATATGTCCAGTCCTTTAGTTTTACATTTGGGGAAATTGAGGTCTGGAAAGAAATAACCTGTCCAAGTACATACAGCCTTATTTCCAACTACTATGTGCAGAATCAAGATTTTAATCCAGGTCTTCTGATTGTGTGTGCAACACTTTCCACTGTCTCCTCTCATAGAATCAGTTTTGTTTCTTCATTCTACAGATCAAGGGATAGAAAAAAAAAGTAATGGTGTATCCTACAGATTGTCTGAAACGTCACCCATCTGATCCTCCATGTCTGAGTGCAATTCCCTTCACCAGAAAAATTGCTGAGCGCAGGACATCTTATGTGACAAGAAGGATGAAGTAGAAGAGAAATGGAGCAATCTGTATCTTTATTCCAATATGCTTCTTCCAATGTTTTCTTTAGTTTGTGTGTACCTGACTCTGCATATAGCTGATAATAACAGGGACCAGGGCAGAAAAGAAGGGAATTTAAGTAATTAAGAAGGGAAAGATTCTCTTGGCAGGGATGGAGCTCTCTCTCTAGTACTGGCATTCAGAAAAGAGGCATGGGCTCCTTTTCAATTCCCTCTTGTTGTCATGAATGCATCACTGAAACTGCTGTAAATCTCAATCTATACCTCTTTAGCAGAATCAGGACTAGGGGTAATAGCAACTAGCATTTATATAGAACCAAATATGTGGCAGACACCATGCAAAGCTCTTTACAAACTACCTAATTTGGTCCCCACAACAACCCTGGGAAGTAGGTGTTATTATTACCCCATTTTTAGAGTTGAGGAAACTGAGGCAAACTGAGGTTAAATGACTTGCCCAAGGTCATAAAATTCTTAAGTGTCTGTGGCTGAATTTGAACTTGGTCCTGCTGACTCCAGGCTTAGCACTCTATCTACTAAACTGCCTGCCTCAGGTGGCAGCTGCCTCAGGCAAGGTATCTGCTGTCTTGTGGAAAGCCAGGAGAGAACTTTCTTAATATGACTTAAATTCCCAAAAATTCTGCTCTTGAAAATACTTTTGGAACAAGTCAAATTATATTTTACAAGGAAGGCTTAAATTCTCTAGTGGACAGTGGCCCAGAAGAGACACAAACTTCTAATCTTGCCTAAGGTTCAAAAACCCCTCCCTATCCCCTGTCTTTAAGGAGGTGACTTAGGGATCCTCATCCTGGGGCAGAACCAAAGAAAAACTTGCCACAAACTGAGTTTAGAGGTCTCCAATAACCCTAGTTGAGCTTCTTTGAATTGGAAAGCACAGAAAAGCCAAGGAAATAGAATCTCCCCTTGGTAGGGGGTTAACCAGAACACTGTGTTGGTTGTGTAGTATTAGGAGTGAGTTACCAGAGATACAGATTGCTAAGCGGAAAGAGGGGATCTAAATCAGAAGCATGTATCGCTATCAGAGCATCACAAAGTTCAAAGAATAGTTGGAAAGACTTGCTTTAGGCAGAGGGCAGCCTGGGTGATGCAGTATATAAAGCATTGGTCCTGGAGTCAGGAGAACCTGAATTCAAATCTTGCCTCCTTGGTGTAGGGTGTAAGATATTGGTTTATGACTAGTTTCTGCTATCCTATTTTCCAGCCTTCCCAGAAGTTTTTATTAAACAGTTCTTATCCCAGAACTTGGAATTTTTAGGTATATCAAACAGTAGATTACTATAGTCTTTGATTCCTGTATCTTGTGGACCTAACCTGTTCTACTGATCTACCACTCTATTTCTTAGCCAGTACCAAGTAGTTTTGATCATTGCTGCTTTATAATACAATTTAAATCTGGTATAGCTAGGTCACCTTCCCTTGCACTTCTTTTCATTAATTCCCTCGATATTCTGAATCTTTTATTCTACCAGATGAATTTTGTTATTATTTTTTCTAACTCTATAAAATAATTTGTTGGTAGTTTGATTGATATGGTGCTGAATAAGTAAATTAATTCTGGTAGAACTGTCATTTTTATTATATTAGCTTGGCCCACCCATAAGCAACTAATATTTTCCCAATTATTTAGATCTGACTTTATTTGAATGAAAAATGTTTTATAATTGTGTTCATATACTTCCTGGGTTTGTCTAAGCATGTAGTCTCTCAAATATTGTATAATTTCTATAGAGGGGGAGAAAGTGAGACTGGTGACCTTGCACAGCCCTCCCACACTCAAATCAAAGTCAAGAGCAAGTCATGTCATCATCTTGATGTCATGGCCTTCTTTGAGAATGAAGGACAAACACAACCTGTGAGTGAGTAGTAGCTCCTCCTCTTCTGCTCTCCTCTGCTCGCCTTTGCTTTCCTCTTCTCTCCTCTCCTTTGCTTTCCTCTTCTCTCCTCTCCTTTGCTTTCCTCTTCTCTCCTCTCCTTTGCTTTCTTCTTCTCTCCTCTCCTTTGCTTTCTTCTTCTCTCTTCTCCTTTGCTTTCCTCTTCTCTCCTCTCCTTTGCTTTCCTCTTCTCTCCTCTCCTTTGCTTTCCTCTCCTCTCCTTTCCTCTCTTCTCCCCTCTCTTCTCCCCTCTGTCTTTGCCCAGGATACACTTCCATGGCAAAAAGCTGCCTTATTTGCTTTGGGTTTATTGGCTAGATTTCTTGCTCAAAGACCAAGCCTTAAGCCCAATTCACTCTAGAGCTCATAGATTAGACAACATGTCCCTGTCCACCTAGTACAGAGTGAATGTAAATACTAAATAGTAACTGTTTCTCTTTTACCCAGGAACCCTGAGGGTCTTGCCCTCCCAGTTTGATTTTTTTTCTTTATTAAAAAGGGACATTCCGTGAGTAACTACTTAAAGAAACCTATTCATTGAATGGATATTTCTCACTCAAAGTGAATATCTGATAAGACCTTAGCCTAAAACGGCCAGGGTCATACATTGCATCCTGGGCCACCTCCGTTCGTTCTGGTGAGTAACAGGCCACTAGATCCAGATGGCTCTGGAGGAGAAAGTGAGACTAGTAACCTAACACAGCCCTCCCTCACTCAAATCAAAGTCAAGTGCAAGTCATGTCATCATCTTGATGCCATAGTCCCCTTTGAGAACGAAGGACCAACACAACAACAAAAATAAAGTCTATGGCAACTTTAAATGGACTTTCTCTTTCTACCTTTTGATTTTGGGCATTATTAATAATCTACAGAAATGCCAAAGATTTATTTGGATTTATTTTATATCTTGCAATTTTGCTAAAGTTGTTTATTATTTCAAATAGTTTTTTATTTGATTCTCTAGAATTCTTTAATTATACCATCATATCTTCTGTAAAGAGTGATAACTTTGTTTCTTCTTTGCCTGTTCTAATACCTTGAATTTCTTTTTCTTCTCTTGTTACTAAAACTAGTATTTCTAGTACGATATTGAATTACCGTAGTGATAATAGACATCCGTGTTTCACCCTGAATCTTACTGGAAAGATTTCTAGCTTATCTCCATTACTTATAATGCTTGCTGATGATTTTAAAGAGATGCTACTTATTTTAAGGAAGATGCCATTTATTCCTATGCTCGTTAGTGTTTTTAATAGGAATGGATATTGTATTTTGTCAGGAGCTTTTTCTACATCTATTAAGATAATCATGATTTCTGTTAGTTTTGTTGCTGTTATGGTCAATTTTTTTGATTGCTTTCCTAATATTGAACCAGCCCTGCAATCCTGCTATAAATCCTACCTGTCCTAGTATATTATCCTCCTGATAAATTGCTGTACTCTCTTTGCTAATATTTTAAGATTTTTGCATCTGTATTCATTAGGGAAATTGGCCCACAATTTTCTTTCTCTCTTTTGCCTCTTCCCAGTTTAGGTATTTGCACTATATCTGTATCATAAATAGAATTTGGTAAGACTCCTTCTTTGCCTATTTCCCCAAATTGTCTACATAGCATTGGAATGAATTATTCTTTAAATGTTTGATAGAATTCACTTGTAAATCCATCTGACCCTGGAGACTTTTTCGTAGAGATTTCATGGATAGTTTGTTTAATTTTCTTTTTCTGAAATGGGATTAAGTACTTTATTTCCTCTTCTGTTAATCTGGACAATTTATATTTTTGTTAATATTCATTCATTTCACCAAGATTGTAGATTTTATTGGCATATAGTTGAGGAAAATAGCTCCTAATTGTTGTTTTGATTTTCAATTCTTTGGTGGTGAATTCACCCTTTACATTTTTGATGCTGGTAATTTGTTTTTTCTTTTTTCTTCACTTAAATCAAATTGACCAAAGGTTTTTCTGTTTTATTGGTTTTTTCACAAAATCAGCTCAATAGTTCTCTTAATTTCATTTTTACTAATCTCTCCTTTGGTTTTCAGCTTTCTAATTTGGTATTTAATTTGGGAGTTTTAATTTGTTCTTTTTCTAGCTTTTTTAGTTGTATGCCCAATTCATTGATCTCTTCTTTCTCTATTTTATTCATGTAAGCATTGAGAGAGAAAATTTCTTCTAAGAACTGCTTTGGCTGTGTCCCATAAGTTTTGGTATGTTGTCTCATTATTGTCATTCTCATAGATGAAGCTATTGATTGTTTCTATGATTTGTTGTTTGACCCACTCATTCTTCAGGATTAGATCATTTAGTTTCCAATTAATTTTAATCTATCTTTCCATGGCCCTTTGTTGTATGTAACTTTTTTGTGTCATGATCTGTAAAGGATTAATTTAATGTTTCTTCTTTTCAGAGCAGGGGTTCTTCACTTGGGGTCCAGGAAGAAGTCCATGGATAGACTTCAAAGAATTTGTGAACTTGGGAAGGAAAAGAAAATTCACACTTTTTTTTCACTAAATTCCCAAATATTTTAAAATAAATTATTGAGTATTAATTTATTTGCAGTAAATACATTGACAGATTTTTATTAATTTTAGTTTAAATATTTTAAAACAAATTAAATTGAAATTTTTTATTACTTCTATTAATTTAAATGAATATTTTTAAATAAATTAAAAGTTTTTTTTGAGAAGAGGTCCATTGGCTTCATGAAACTGCAATAATAATCAGCTCCAAAGCCTTCAACCCACTTCCTTCCTAAACCTGCTGTATTTCACTGCCTTCCTACTGAAATAACTGGCATAATGGAGTCACTCTTTCTAGTAAAAGATAGAACTTCTTTAACTATCTTCAGTATTTTGCTTTGGGCATAGAGATGATAGAGCCATAATAATAGGCCTGACATAATAAATGTAATTACTATATTCTATAACTTGTCCTATACACAGACTTCCCCAGACCAAAGAGTGCTAGGAAAATTAGCATTCATTTTGTTTAGCTTCACCATACTCTTTCTTCTATAATTGGAGAAAAGAATGTAGACCATACAGTGCAATTTCTAGCTGATATTTTCTTCATACTCTACATTAGCCAGTTATTAGGTGAAGACTTGGGAACTCTGGGCCAAGGGCTCAGCTCCTCCTCCTCATGGCACAGGGCATGGAACTGGGATCTACATATAGAGGGTTTTACATCCAGTACTTTTCCATTTGGTGCTCTATCCCTAGCAGGAAGCACTAGCTACATTTTTCCTCAGCTAGTTCATTGCTCATGGAACAGATGGAATGGATTCCATGGCAGGCTCCAGTCAGAAAAGCCTCCCACCATTCCAATCTGCTGTCTCTCTGACCTTGAGCATATCAGTCCTGGTTTCTGGGGGCAAAGTGATACATGACATCTCTCAATAACCCAACTTAGTTGCTTCCTCCTCCCACAGCTCTCCTTTGTAGTTATGGAGGGGCTGCTGGTTAGAACAAGGGTGTTATATGTAAATTTTGTTGCAGCAATTTTACTTTTATTTATTATATTTAGACCAACCATCAAACACCCTTTGTAGATAATATAATTTTACAAATTAGCCAAAAAATAGAAATTAAAATTAAAGCTCAAAAATATGGTGGAAAGGACTTGAATTTTTTTTGACCAAGCTTCAACTTAATTGCAGTAACTCTACCTAATACATTTAATACAATAAATAATATAATCGAGCTGAACGGTGGTGGCAAGAAGCTGCTGGTGAACAAGTCAATAAGCATTTTTTAATTTTTTAATTTTTTATTTCCACAAGATTTTGAGTTCCAAACTTTCTTCTGAACTCTTCCTTCCTACCACCCCAATATCAATGAGCATTTATTAAGCCTGTACTATGTGCTAGGCCCTGTGCTAAGCATTGAGAATATAAAAACAAGAAAATAGAAAGATAGTCCCTGGACTAAAGGAACTTACATTCTAGTGAGGAAAGATAATGCATAAAAGGAAGCTGAAAAGTATGTGAGTGATATATGGTGGGGAAGTGGGGTGGACTCTATTGGTAGAAAAAGAAGTCTGGAGACCAGCCTCAGGGAATTCATTAACCTTTTTTTTTTTTTTTTTTTTTTTTGCCCAAAACATCATATCATACTTTGGTATGTGCAAGGACAATATGCTCTGGGAGATTCCGGAAACTCATGTTTGTATACATTATTGAAAGAATAAATTCCTATGACACATGTAAGTTACATACACTTTATAGCACACAGTGAAACTCAGAGCACATTAATGGCATACTGTTTTTGATAATATATTTTTATTTCATTGACTATTTTGCAATTATATATAAATTAAAAAAATTTTTTTTGAGTTCCAAATTCTCTTCTTCCCTCCCCCGCTCTTTGAGAAGGCAAGCAATATGATATTGATTATACATGTGAAATCCTGCGAAACACATTTCCATATTAGGGAGGTACACTTTTTGAGAATCGCTACACTTACTTCTATCCCACACTGGGTTTGCCTGCCATAGGCATATATAAGCTGGGAAAAGCAGACTTCCAGTGATGGTCTTTGGAAATTAGCCTCTTAATCCTAATGTGGCAGAACCACAGAGTGTGCTTGGAGGAGAGAGAGGTGTGGCTATAGGGAGTTAAGCACCACTGAGTATATTCCCCTTGGTATTTCTGCCTGCTGTGGATGTTCTAGGGGTGGAGGTGGAGGTTCTCTGGGCTATGTTGCTGCACTTACAAAGGTTTTGTGCCTAGATTATCATCTGTGAATAATAATAGCCAACATCTATGTAGTTCTTACCATCTTCCAGACATTGTGCTAAACACTTTACAAATATTATCTCATTTGATTCTCATAAAAACTTTAGGAGCTAAGTGCTATTATTATCCCATTTTACAGATGAGGAAACTGAGGCTGACTTGCCTGGGGTCCCACAACTAGTAGGTGCCTGAGTCTAGGTTTCGAACTTGGGTCCTCCTGATACCAGGCTTAGCATTCATCCACTGTTCCACCTTGAGGCTGAATAGCAGAAAGCAATTTGGTTGTGCTTAATCTCATTCACATGGTGAGTGAAAACTAAAATCTTGACAATCCTTCCTAAGACATCCTTGTCCTTAGGTTGAATTGCTTTCAGAGGTTGGGAAGACTTTTACAATCAGAGGTCATAGAAAACTTAAATTCCTGGTAGTCAGCCGTTTCTATATATCTTTATAGATAAGTGGAATGATAGCAATTTTAGATGAAGGTTATTCATTTATGGATAAACTTATGTAAGGGTGTGATGCAAAATCCATTTTGCTCTTCTAACATTATAACTAACACACTGCTGGGTCCAAGGGGCTGAGGTGGTGTCCTATTCCAGGCAGAGGTTAAGTGATTTATCCAGGCCCACAAAGCTTGTAAATGTCTGAAGCAGGATTTTAATTCAGGTCTCCTTGATTCTAAGCCCAGCTCTCTCTCCATTTTGCTACTTAGATGAATACCTTTGTTTTAAACTAATTGTGTAAGTTAGCTAGTTATTAGAGGCAAAGGCACTGGTGGGGGTTTGTGAAGTATAGTTTTAGGAATATGGACCTTTAGCATGGGGAAATAGTACCCTGGAGAGACCTGATCTGTGCATTCAAATTGGAGGTATAGCCAAGATGAGAAGGGGTAGGGGCAGGGTGTTACACTTATATAATTCAAATTAATTTGAGTAGTATTTATTAAATGACCAATATGGGCTAAGCACTCTGCTAGGTACTTGGAATACAAAGAGAAAAAAACAAAAATAGCCCCTGCCCTTGAAGAACTTAGCATTCTATTGTCTGGGCTTAGAGGAGAAGTGAAACTGCATGTATGCAGAAAATGAAATATAAAACATATATCCAAAGTAACTTTTAGGGGAAGGACATTAGCAACTAGGGGAATCTTAGTAAGATGGCACTTGAACTAAGTTTTAAAGGATTCTCAGAGATAGAAATGAGAAGGGAGTACATTTCAGGCATGGAGATTCCAGTCTGGGCAAAGACAGGAGATAGAAAATCATGTATAAACAACAGCACGCAGGCCAGTGTGGCTGGATTGTAAAGTGTGTGAAACAGAGTAATTTTCCATTAGGTACCTAATATGTCTAGAAAGGGAGGCTGTAGTCAGATCATGAACAGCTTTAAAATCCAGATGAAGAGGGAGCTGTTGAAGTTTCACAAGAGTGGGCAAGATTTTGATATTTCTGGCTAGGTGATCTATGTTTTATAGAACAAAATACTTGAAGGAGAATACAGCAAAAGAAAATGCAAAGGAAAAGCCTTTTCTCCAATACACTTAGAAAACTGATGAAAGGAGCTATTGAATAGACATCTTTAGCCAAAGCCCAGCCTTCCCCAGCAAGTATCATGGTAGCCATGTAGCCTGGCATAATTGCAGGCTTTGGAGATAAAAATAATCTCCTTTTGCCCTTTCACTGGTAAAATAAGAAACTTAATTAAAATGCTATCAAGAAGGGGCACAAATTCCAAGTACTCAATTTGAAATGTTATTAATAATAATAAATACTTGACACTTACATTAACTCCCATCTTTACAGCCCTTTATAAACATCAATTCTTCCTCACTGTTCAAAGAGAATGTTTATTAAGTAGGAAAGTTAAAGTCTCATAAAATAATTCTGAAGATTGTTTAACTATGATACAGGGGAAAATAGTTATGCATCAGTGTCTAAAATACAATATCACTTTTATCTGAGGTAATTTTGTTGCCGTTGAGTCATTTTCAGTTGTGTCCAACTCTTCATGATCCCATTTGGAATTTTCTTGGCACAGATATTGGAGTGGTTTACCATTTCTTTTTCCAGTTCATTTTACAGATGAGGAAACTGAGGCAAACAGAATAAAGTGACTTGTCCAAGGTCATACAGCTAGTAAGTGCCTGAAGTGTCCCATTATTGACCCCTTAAAAGTTGATTTCCTTTTAGAAAAGCAGATCTAAGAACCTGTGATGCCAGGCCCTCCTGGATACGTTAGCATGCTTGCTTTTACACCAACACAAATGCCTGGTCTGTGTTTGGAATTATAACTATGGACTTTTCCCCAGGGTGGCCAAATATAGGAGATACCAAATTAAGGGAAATTGACAGCATTTGCAATCCTTCAAGATAGAAACAGAATTCAGCAGAGAACATAACAACAGAGTTTAGCACTTAGCAACAGTTCAATTAGTATGCTAACAGCTGGCAGGCCAGGTCAAGCTACTTCCCTAGGGCTCCTCTTTCCCCAGTGCCCTGAAAGCAGCAGCAAGGGTAGTATCTAATATCCAGGGCTTTCTGTATAATCCCTGGAGGATGCACAATCTACTTGCCTAGATTTAGTTTGTGGTACTTACTCAAGGGGCACAAATTCTCTGTTAGGTGTGTGTGTGTGTGTGTGTGTGTGTGTGTGTGTGTGTGTGTGTGTGCTAACTTTGTTAATGAAGAGTTAACCTTGGCAAGCTTGGCAAAGGATTAATACCGCACTGGGAAGGGAAGGGAAGGGAAGGGAAGGGAAGGGAAGGGAAGGGAAGGGAAGGGAAGGGAAGGGAAGGGAAGGGAAGGGAAGGGAAGGGAAGGGAAGGGAAGGGAAGGGAAGGGAAGGGAAGGGAAGAGGAGAGGACTGCATCTATGGCAGATACATTTTCACTTCCTCCTTCTCTTCCTCTGACTTTATCTGTATATTTCCATTGCCAACAACAAAACAATTTCTATCTCTCTGGGTAGTTTCTGGGTGAACTATGAGGTATGATGTCTCTTCCTGAGCAAAATGTAGCTCTGCTTCTCCTTATTACCCACTTGCTTGACTGTTGCAGTGCAATGTGATGGAGTCTTTCTAACAGGCAAACTTTAGTTGGCATTGACGTACTCCCTTTTCCTAATGAGTGAGATGAGGAGATTGTGAAGACTTTTCATAATAAAAATATGGGGAATATTGGATTTCCTAAGTAAAATTTCTCTTCCATAAGGCCTCTCTCCCTGGATACCTGAGTTTCAGGTATCCAGGGCTTGTGGATGATCAGTTGGTTCCTGCCCCCCTTACCCGCTACCAGCTTTCTTTGTGAAAGTGCTGTGGGCTGTAGCTGAAACTTGGAAGTTACTCAAATCTCCCCTTTGTTTGTTGTACTGTTGCCACATCAACGCTACCAGCTCCTGCTTCTCCCCCTCCCCTCTTTTCTAAAGCCACATCAGCAGCTAAGTTAGATAATAGATAAGGTAATTGTGTTGGGACAGGTGAAGATTTCCCAGGGTTTGCGCTTAGATTGTGAGCCCACCTCCCAGCCAATGGAGAGGTGGGATAGTGGGGAGATGGAATTCTCTGCATTAGGGTATAAAAATTGTGCTTCAATTTCTGTAAGTGGTCTCCTTCCATCAGGTTCCACTACCTGGTGAAAGGACGTCTCTTTCTCAAGAATTGTAATACATCTTTTTCTTTCTGCTCTTATTGAGAAGTCTCTTCATTTATTTAAGATTTTGAGTAAGGTTCCTTTTATCCCACACACTAAGGAGCTCCACTTAGACACTGGGGACTAGGCTTGCTAGGATGTTGTCAGAGAAATGTGTGAACTGGCTGAAGCTTGTAGAGGTTCAAGCAGATTCTCACACTTGTGGTAAGGGAGTTCATTCCCAAGGGCCATGAGAGGTTCCTATGAATGAGAAGTAGCAAGGAGAAAGTAGTTAAGCTATTATCAACCATGGCACAAATTCTTTTGCAAAGATTCAAACACAATAGGAGAAGGAAGCAATTGATGAGGTACAAGCCCAAGCCAAGACTTCTTTCCCCTTGGATCTGGAGGGCTTTTGTCTCATGTCTGAAGGCCCTCTGGAAAGTCTGGTCTTTGGGGAGGGGGGTCTCCTTGGATTCCCCTTCCATTTCTCCCAGGCCAGATACTCCCTATCTTCTATTTAGCATTCTTTTGATAAACCTTCCTTTGATCCTATTACCAGCCACTCCCATCAGGATCTTCCCTGGGTTTGATCTATGGAGACCATCCCTGGAACCCCAGACTACCAGGCTATACCTGCTTCTGGTTCAGATCCTTCATTATCTGATATCTCCTGATTGCCTCCAGCTGTTTCCAACACTAGACCAATAACCTCCTCCTTGGACTTCTTCTCAAGATCCTCCCTAAACCCCTCCTTCCATCACCCTAGACTAGCAGACTACCCCCAGATCCCTCCTACAGTCATTTCTATATTTAAATTCCATCTTGCCTCCATGAAGGCACTCAGATTCAGTCCAGTTTAGATTCTGTCTAGGTGGGATTCTATCTGGCCCACTTGTGAATACAAGCATTACAAATGCTTAGGTTCCTTAAGAGTCAATCCTGGGTGGTGAATCTTAAATAAGCTTTGTTTTCTTTGGCTTTAAGAAGGCTTGAGTCAAATTTATTTGAGCAGGACTCTGTATGTTGGTATTTTGGGGTCCCCAGCACCCCTTAGTCGCATCACAATGACCAAAACAATATAACCAAGAGCTGCACGTTTTGTCAGGCAAAAACAAAGGAATCATTGAGGAGTCAGAAGACAAGTAGATAGATGATAGATAGATAGATAGATAGATAGATAGATAGATAGATAGATAGATAGATAGATAGATAGATAGATATTACTCCCAGGCATTGTGTAAATACAAATACAAACAAAAAGAAAGGCAGTTCTTGCTCTCAAGAAGTTTATATTCTAATGGTGAAAAATAACGTATAAAATGGGTGGAATAAAGGAAAAAGTTTTAAAAATATTTTTGATGGGCTCTCTGAGGGTTTTCCCACCAAATTTTATTCTAGCACATGAAAGTAATTTAAGATTCTTGAAGGCTATGTCTAGAATGTACAGTTTGTGCCAGATTCTACCATGCTGAAAAGCTTCAATTTTGGTCTCAGGAACAGATTATGTATTCTTTCTAAGGACTGCCCTAACTAACCATGGATGGGGTCATCACTTTATGATTGAATAATTTTATAATTGTATATAATTATATATATTTTATAATTATATATATTATACATATATTTATAATTTTATCAATAACAATGAATGTAGTGAAAAAAAATACAAAATGGCTGTTAGTGTTGTACACTTCAGTAGGCATCTGCAGTGATGGAGAGAGAGTCAGAAAAAAGAGCAAACTGTTCAGAATAATTTTTAATAATAATTTTAAGCTATTTATAAACATTAACAGCTATTAATAATTTAAATGTTAGATCCTATTTGCTGACTACATATGTTATTGAATTATGTCCATCTTGATATTTTTAAAAACCTTTATTTATTTATATTTAATTTTCAACATTCATTTCCACAAGATTTTGAGTTCCAAACTTTCTCCCCATCTCTCCCCTCCCCCATCCCAAGACAGCATGCATTCTGATTGTCCCTTCTCCCAGTCTGCCCTCCCTTCTATTACACTCTTCCCTTATCCCCATCTCCTCTATTTTCTTGTAGGGCAAGATAGATTTCTATACCCTATTACCTGTATTTCTTATTTCCTAGTTGCATGTAAAGAGAATTTTTAACATTCGTTTTTAAAACTTTGAGCTCCAACTTCTCTCCCTTCCTCCCTCCCCTCCCATTCCTACTGAGAAGAAAAGCAATTCAATACAGGTTACACATGTGTAGTTATTAAAAAGATTTCCATAAAAGTCATGTTGTAAAAGACTAACTATATTTCCCTCCATTTCATCCTTCCCCCCATTTATTCTATTCTCTCTTTTAACCTTTTCCCTCCCCAAAAGAATTTGCTTCTAATTACCCCTTCCTCCCATTTGCCCTCTGTTCTATCATCTCCCCTCACCCCACTTATCCCCTTCTTTCCTATAGTGTAAGATGGATTTTCATACCAAATTGATTGTGTATGTTATTCCCTCCTTAAGCCAAATCTGATGAGAGTAAGTTTCACTTTTCCCTTTCACCTCCCCACTTTTCCCCTCCATGAAAAAGTTTTTTCTTGCCTTTTTTATGAGAGATAATTTGCCCCATTCCATTTCTCCCTTTCTTCTCCCAATATATTCCTCTCTCACCCCTTAATTTTATTTTTTAGATATCATCCCTTTCTATTCAACTCACCCTGTGCCCTCTGTCTATATCTACATCTATACATATATATGTATATGTATTATAATCCCTCCAACTACCCAAATACTGAGAAAAGTTTCAAGAGTTACAAATATTATCTTTCCATGTAGGAATGTAAACAGTTCAAGTTTAGTAAGTCCTTTATGATTTCTCTTTCCTTTTTACCTTCTCATGCTTCTCTTGATTCTTGTGTTTGAAAGTCAAATTTTCTATTCAGCTCTGGTCTTTTCATCAAGAATGCTTGAAAAGTCTCTATTTCATTGAATGACCATTTTTCCCCCTGAAGTATCATATTCTGTTTTACTGGGTAGATGATTCTTCATTTTAATCCTAGTTCTTTTGACTTCTGGAATATCCTATTCCACGCCCTTCGATCCCTTAATGTAGAATCTGCTAGATCTTGTGTTATCCTGATTGTATTTCCACAATACTTGAATTGTTTCTTTCTAGCTGCTTGCAATATTTTCTCCTTGACCAGGGAACTCTGGAATTTGGCCACAATGTTCCTAGGAGTTTCTCTTTTTGGATCTCTTTCCAGTGATGATCGGTGGATTCTTTCAATATTTATTTTGCCCCCTGGTTCTAGAATATCAGGGCAGTTTTCTTTGGTAATTTCATGAAAGATGATGTCTAGGCTCTTTTCTTGATCATGACTTTAGGTATTCCCCTAATTTTTAAATTATCTCTCCTGGATCTATTTTCTATGTCAGTAGTTTTTCCAATGAGATATTTCACATTATCTTCTATTTTTTCATTCATTTGGTTTTGTTTTATAATTTCTTGATTTCTCATAAAGTCATTAGCTTCCATCTACTTCATTCTAATCTTTAAGGAATTATTTTCTTCAGTGAACTTTTGGATCTCCTTTTCCATCTGGCCAATTCTGCTTTTTAGAGCATTCTTCTCCTCATTGACTTTTTGGATCTCTTTTGCCATTTGAGTTAGTCTGTTTTGTAAAGTGTTATTTTCTTCAGCATTTTTTGTGGGTTTCCTTTAGCAAGCAATTGTCCCGTTTTTCAGGATTTTCTTGTGTCACTCTCATTTCTCTTCCCAGTTTTTGTTCTACTTCTCTTACTTGATTTTCAAAAATCTTTCTGAGCTCTTCCATGGCCTGAGACCAATTCATATTTTTCTTGGAGGCTTTGGATGGAGGAACTTTGACTTTGTTTTCTTTTGTTTGCATGCTTTGGTCTTTCTTGTCACCAAAATAAAATTCGATAGTCTCATTCTTTTTGTGATTTTTGCTCATTTCCGCAGCCATTTACTTGACTTTTGAGCTTTTTTTCAAGGTAATTCTCTGTTTCCAGTGGGGGTGGGGGACGTATTTTCAGCCTCTGTACTCCACCACAATCTGTGGACCTAAAGCTCCAGAAATAGTCAATGTCTCTGCAGTTGCTGTGGCTGCTGAGGGTTCCTCTACCCTCTTCCCCTTCTGCCACCCTGGGTGTAGGGCTGGACCACTCCTTTCTCCCACACTGATCCCACAGGCTTTTTCCACTGACCTCCCAATTTGTCCTCAGCATTTTAGGGTCCTGAAGTCTGGAAGCTGCCACAGATGTGAGAGATTCAGTCCCCCAAAAGCCTACTCAGGTCCTGTCTGTGCTGGCATGGCCAATGCTGGACTGTGCCCTGGCCCCTGTGTGGTGGGATAGACACTTCCAGGGTGTCTTAGGCTGGAGATTTGCTTTACTACATCATTCTGTGGGTTTTGCCCTTCCAGAATTTGTTTAAAGTCATTTTTTATAGGTATTTGACTGGGCTTGGTGGGAGTGCTCTAGAAAGTTAGTACTGTTACTATGCCATCTTGGCTCTGCCCATCATCTTGATATTTTTGCTATAAATGATATTAACAGACAAAAGGAATAAATGGAAGGATGGTTCATGGGTTCTCTTTGGAGAGAATCCATATCTCTTTTACCACTCTAATGATAGGACTGATAGAGTTGATTTGTATTATGGGACCAAAGTTAACAAGGTATATATATCACATACATTTTATCATTTCACATTGTAAAGGGATCATGATGAACATTTGCAAACATCATGAAAACAATTGCTAATTATGTGATAACATCTGTTGTAGAGAATAAGGAGTTAGAAAAAGTCTATACAGAATTTACTAAAAACCAGTATAAATTAAGTCAGTATATACTCTAATATTTGATGACTTCAGTGCAAAGGTAGTCATAGTATAGGATGGCAAAAATTATGCTGGAAAATATAGCTCTTATTAGAAGCAAGAGAGGATAAAGTTTTGTGGATTATAGAGAAGCCTCATACCTCTAGATCATAAATACTTTTTTATGTGAAAAGAATTTGTAGGCAGCAAATAACATAGAAAATGAAACTGATTATATTTTAATAGATAAAAAATGAATCTGCTATCTCTGTACAATCAAATCACTTACTTGTTAGAGCAAAAATAAAAATCAATAAAAACTAGAATTATAAAAATGAGAAAAAATATGGAATGTAATTAAAACAACTTCATCTTACTTATTTGCATAAACTGTTTATACTCAAAAATGGGAAGTGGGTATATAATACTGGGTAGGCTAGTGAAAGGGCAGGCAGAGCTTAGTTTATTTTGTCTTCCCAACATTTGTATGAGCAGAGCTCTCCCAGGTCTCACCTTCCCTTGGGGTATAACTTTCTAGCCATTCTCTCACCTATTTTCCTCTAGGGATCCAGAAATAGCAGTACCTAATTCACCCAATACATTCACCATTGTCATTAGTGATTTGTTTTAATCCTAGGGGACACTGAAGAATGTATTCTTTCTGCTCAATAATCAAAAACTCTTTCCTTTATATATAAGTTTCTGGATAGGAGTCACTGGAGAAACAGGAGTTTAAATCTCTTTCCCTTCTGAGTTCCCAATTGCTGATCCTTAATGCTATGGCCAAGCACTGGGACACGCAGCTTAAACATTAACTATGTTTTTACTAACATAGGAATTAGAGAAATCTTAAACATACAGTTTCCAAATACCAGTAACTTAGTAAAAAAAAACCAAAAAACTAAGAAATAGTGAGGTATCTCTTTCTTCCCAAGAGTTGTGGGCATAAGAAAACCCCTCACTGACAAACTCCTATCTTTTCTGCTCCCATCACCATCTCACCTTAACATCACTGTCCAAGTCATACTCTGCTAACTTGCACCAGCTCCTGCCCTCTACCATTTCTCATCACAAGGTTAGAAGGTCCATACATACTTGCCTCTCTCTATGCATGATGGGATGGCTATCCCAAACCTCTCAGTCATAGTGTCTCTTGATTGGGTTTCATGCTGGAATAATTAAGCTCCTGGAGATTATATCTCCTCTTCTCTGTGGGAACTCCATCCTCTTCTCCAAACCACTGCAAACCAGATGCAACAGCAGATGAAAGAGCCCATCTCCAACCTTCAATTCCCACCAGTTTTTGGAGAAGGGCCCTAGCCTTTATAACATGATTATAAACATTTCCTAATGAAACTTAACCCATGGAAATAAAATGTCATTAGGAGAAGAATGTAAGCTAGCTAATTATCAATCTCCTTACTAAGTAGAGAGTTGACACCCAAAGATAACACTAGCAAAAATTAATTTTAAGACTTATGGAAGAGGCTGGTGGAGGATCATGAAATATATCAACACATAAGATGGTGAGATACAATGGTTAGAAAACCAGTTTAAAGGAAACCTAGAGAGAAAATGACCAAAGCAAAGTTATTTGGAGGGCATTTAAAGACGAAACTGGAAGAAGAAATAGATGAAAATGAAAAAGCCTTGCAAATATTCTAATAACAAATCCTTTTCACCATTCAGGGATTGTAGAACCCACACATTTTGAGTCTAATATCACAGATTCAGATGTTATATATAAGAAAGTGGAAATGGCACTGAAGAAAAAAATATGAGTAAAACATTTGGACTAGACTTAGTATATGTAGAAGAAATCTGTGGTAGGAGTGACACAAATTTGAGAACATTGAATAATTGAGTCTCAAGGTTTATGAAAGAGAAAGGCACAGAAACAATTGCTAGCCTTTATAATACAAGAGAGATGAATGAAAATTGCTGACCCACATGCTTACTTATCTATAAATTTTTTTTTTTAAGTAAGAACAATTTACAAACATTTTGAGGGCATCATTTGTGAAGATTTGAGGAAGGAACAAGAAGTCTTTTGAAAGCAATATTCTACTTCAGGTTACATTTTTATATTTTCCAATTGTCTGGAAGAGATGTAGATTACAAGATCCCACTGAGCTTCTTCATTGTTGATTGTAAAAAAGTATTTGATTTGGCAGAGGAAAATGCTATCTTTAACTGACTCCTACAAGATCTCTCCATAAATATGTCAAAATAATATGAGATTACTTGATAGATGTAACAACAGAGATAACTTTCTTCAGCAACTGCCTGAATATTAATGACAAGTGGGGCATGAAACAGAGAGACATTTATTCACCAAAGGTGTTTGCCACTATCTTGGAGGATATTTAGTCACACAATGGATAAATCAGCAAGCACTATGTAAGATACTGTGCCTGCAAAGACAAAGAAGAAACAATTTCTGTAGACATAAAAATACATATAAAATAAATAATATAGAATAAACATAAAAGAGATTACCTGTACATGATAACATCATCTAAAAACAAATTCCCTTAATAAAAGAATTTGTTCTGTAAAAGTTCGACTCAGTCAAATGGCCACACAAGGATCTAGAGGTCATGTGTGACCTCGAGGCCACTGATTCCCCTCCCCTGCTCTAAGTGTTTCTGTTTACAATAGAGAGCTTAAAGGTACCTCAGAGGTCATCTAGTTCAACCTACCTCCTCTCATTTTGCAGAAGAGGAAACTGAGAGCCAAGGAGGCTGTGACCGGTTCAAATCACACAGGTAGTAGGAAACAAGGCTTTCTGACTCCAAGGTCAGTGCTTTTTCCACATTGTTATGCTTTATCAAGTCCCATCTCCTTTCAGAGCCTCTTAAATGAAATCCATACTCACTTTAAACAATAATGCTCTACATAGATGAAAACAATTGAATGGAAAAATAACTTATATAGGCCTCCAAACTGTGTGTACATATACAAACATGTATATACACACACACAGGTATATGGAAAATATGACCATCATATTTTATATATATGTGTGTATGTATGTGTGTGTGTGTACCTACATTTTGCATACACATATATGCATTAGCAAATATATCTTACACAGATATTGAGTTGGGCCTACAATTGAAAAAGAAAAAAATAGAATGTGATACCTTTAGGAAATGGTTATTTTAAGCACCAAAATTCCTCTGGTGATGTCATAGGATTTTGAGTCATGGAATACTGTTATTTCTGAATAATTGTGGTTGGTATTCACCCAAAGGACAATGGAAAACACATGGTTGCCCGGAGCAGGGTGTAAAGTTACAAAGAAAGAATTGCACAGGAAATGACATAAATGCCCATTGGACATTTCAAGCTAGATGTCCTGAAGATATCTCAGACTCAACTTTTCCATAACTGAACTCATTATTTTCCCTCTCTAAGTCTATTTCTCTTCTAAAATTATATATTCTGTTAAATACCATTAAATATCATTATTCTTCTGGCTTCCCAAGTTTGTAACTTTAGCATCATCTTCAGCTCCTTAATGTCTCACTTAACATATGCAATAAGTTGCTTATTCTTGCTGTTCGTACTTCCATAACATCTCTTACATCTAATTCCTATTTTCCTTTTTCTTTTTTTTTTTGGCAGGAATATCACTGTCACTAGCTCCCTTATTTCTACGAAATCTAAGACCCTCCAAAAGCCCTCCTTTGTTACAAAAAAGCATAGTCAAATAGAACAAATCCACACATCGGACATTTCTGAAACCACATGTCTTGTGTGCACCTGAAGTCCATCACCTCTCTGTTAATAATTAGGAAAGATATTTTTTCATTAGTCTTCTGGAGTCATGATTGATCACCGCTTAGATTAGAGTTCTTAAGACTTCCAAGTTGTTTTTCTTTATTTTATACATTTCTTTTCCTACTTCAGCTCACTTCATTCTGCATCACTTTATATAATTCTTCCCAGATTTTTCTGAATTGATCACTTTCATAATTTCTTATAGCACCAAAATATGTGATTGCACTCATACTTTATAATTTGTCAAGTTTTCTAATCCTTTGCTACAATAAAAGTGCTATTATGAATATTTTGTACATATGAGACTTTTTCCTCCTACTCTGATCTCTTTGGGATATGCCTATTAGTGATATCATTGGGTCAAAATTTATGCAATATAATAACTTTTGGAGTTATAGATCCAAAGTACTTTCCAGAATTGCTGGGTCAATTTACAGTTTCACCAATAGTGCATGAGTGTGTCTCCTCTCTGACAATTGTAATTTTCCTTTGTTTCATCTTTGTTAATATGATGGGCATGCACTACTAGGTCTGTATCCCAAAGAGATCATAAAAGAGGGAAAAGGATCTAAGTATACCAAAATATTTTCAGCAGTTCTTTTTGTGGTGGCAAAAATTTTGAAATTGAGGGGAATGGTTGAACAAGTTGTGGTATACGAATGTAATGGAATATTATGGTGGTATAAGAAATGATGAGCAGACAGATTTCCAAAGACCTTGGAAAGACTTACACGAACTGATGCAAAATGAAAGGAGCAAAACCAGGAGAGCATTGTACATGATAACAGCAACATAGTGCGATGATCAAATACGAATGACTTAGCTCTTCTCAGCAATACATAGATCCAAAACATTTTCAAAAGACTCTTGATGCTATCATAATGCTATCTACATCCAGAGAAAGAATTTATTTAGTCTGAATGGAGATCCAAACATGCTATTTTCTGTTTCTTTTTTTTCATGGTTTTTTTCCCCCTTTGGGTCTGTTTCTTCTTTTACAATATGACTAATGTGGAAATATATTTCACACATTTGCACAAACATAACCTATACAAAATTGTTTACCATTTTAGTAAAGAGAGAGAGAAGGGAGAAACATTTGCAACTAAAAAGATTTTTTTAAATGAATGTTAAAAGTTGTCTTTACATGTAACTGGAAAGAATAAAATACAATTAAAAATAAACTCTAAAAAATATGATGGTATGAGATAGAGTCTCAAAGTTGTTTTAATTTGCCTTTCTCTGATTATTAGTGATTGGGATAATTTTTTCCACATGGCTATGGATATCTTACATTCTTGCTTAAGAAAATGACCTGTTCATATCCTTTGATCATTTTTCTGTGAGGCATCTGACCTCTTTTCTCTACTCAGATAATTACCACCTTAGTTCAGGCCCTTACCACTCCTCTCCTAGATTATTTCATACTAATTGGTCTCCTTGCTTCAAGTTTGTTTTCATTCTATGCTCCAAACAATTGCTGAACTCTTTTCCTTAAGTACAGATCTGATCATGTCAGTCCCCTATGCAATAAACTACAATGACTCCTTGTTGTCTCTAGGATAAAATATGTTTGTCCATTTAGATTTTTAAATCCTTCTCAAGCCTAGACTTGATTTATTTTTGGTTTCGATGTAGGAGAGCTGAAAGATATTTAGCTATGGAGATGATTATTGGTAATATGGTCTGAGAGTTAACAAAGCATAGGGAGACAGACCTCATTGGCAGATTGGCTTAGAATCAGGTTCTATTTCTGGTTCATTTTTGCTGTGTGACTCTAGAAGGTTATTTAACCTCTCAGTGGCCCCAGGGAACTTTCCATGACAATAAATGTTGCATTAGTTGTAGTTCTGCACTGGTAGAGAGTGGGAGGAGGGGATATATTTAGTAAACTAAATGAACGTATACAGTAGAGGCAGTTTCCTCACTGAGACTTCCCACATAATTAAATCATGGTTCCACTTCCTCCACCACTCCCCTCCCCATCTTATCTTAGGAGATAAGTCTTAGAGAGTTACCTGAAGTTTGAGAAAAGTAACTGAGTAGCCCATGTTCACATAGCTGGTGAGCGCCAGACGTGGTATTCCTGACTCAACGTTCAGCACAGCGTCCACTAACATTCGGCCTTTCAACATCTTCGTAACACTTTGAAAAGGTTATGACTTTCTGCTAAGTTTAATGTGGAGAAAACATTTCATACGTCTTATTCCAGACTAATATAGCCCTGAAACCAGCACAGAGTAAGTCTAGGGTTATAAAACCGGCAAATAATCTATGTGGGTGAAGACCATCTTGGTGGATATGTACTGGGAGGGAAAATTTGTTCTTGTTTGGACTTTATTATAGAGTGGGTATTCCAAATGTAAAGAGAATCATGATAAGCTTGGAGGAACTTTAGTTAAAAATTAGAGTAGAAAATTTCTGAACTACTCAGTTTCAGACTAGTTAGTTTTAATTCAATTATATTTTTAATTACTTTACTCTGGCAAAAGATTTCTGAATTTGTAGATTCCCCTTTCTGCTATGGAACCCTTTCTTCCTCTCTCATATTTACAAGCACACACACAAAAATATATGCACACATATGTAGTATATACATATGTGTATAGATATACACATGTATCTATATTCATATATGTGTATGGATACATACATATCTATATTTATATATGTATATATAGATACATGCATGTATATATACATATACGTGCATCTCTGTGTGTAAGTATTGTGCACATGTATGCATGTATGTGTGTATATATACACACACACGCCCATATACACACATACATGCATGCTCTCTGTTTGTATATATATATATTTTTTTGTATGTCTATGTATATATAAAGTTGAAATGGTTTACCAACGAGTCAAGATGAGAGAGGGTGGAGTGTATAACCAGTTCAAGGGTCATGGTCTGGAAAAGAACTGATGGGTGAAAGGACTGGAAGTCAGGGTGAGGACCAAGAGCAGGGGTTGCAAGGCAGAGATCACTCTCTCCCCACCTTCTTCCTTTAAGAAGCATGTTTCTCAGGAGATGACAACAGATTGTGGTCAAGTAAAGGAACTTCATAGTTCATAAACATGGGAGAGCATGGGGGTCAGACCAAGCACATGATCGATCATCTCTGCATAGAGCTGAGGTGGACTTAAGAAGTAGGTCATGAAAAATGACTAAGTTAAGGAATTGTGAAGTTAGAGAGTTTATAGGAATATTATTATGGACGTTGAAGTGCCTTTATATGAAAGCAAGACTTGAGGGAGGAGAGGAAGACTGAGCCAGGCACTGCCCTCACTGAGGAAGGAAAGAGAGTGTTTTGGAGTGAACTAGATAAAAGCTTTAAAAATCTTGTTTGGGTTTTAAATATGAATTTATCAAATATGGAACCTCAAAGAAGGAGGAATCATTGTATGATGTTCGTAGAGGAAATGTCTGGAAGTGGCAAAGGGAAGCAAAGAGTATTCTGATTCTCCCACCGTGACCAGCGGTTTGGAGGGCATGAGAGAAAGTGCCAACAGTGTTGGGAAAGGGTGACCAAGGAAACTATGCCATCAAGAAGGAACCAGATTTCAGAGAATGCAAGAAGATAGAAAGAGTAAGAATGAAAAATGTTTAAGATGAATGAGAGCTTGTTACCCATGAGCAGATATTACATAGATCACAATGGAAGGAGTGGGTAAATCTAGAGGGGAATCCTGGGCAAGGATTTGGTTTGAAAGAAATGGGAATAAAAGAGCAGACAGTGACAGAGAATGGGATTTGTGTAGTGATAGCTGGGGGTTCTAAATCATTGGAAAGATGAGGGTTTGATGGGATAGAGGTATGTTAATCATTGAAGAATGAGTTCGGGAAGGTTATCATGGTCAGAAGCAGTACTTGAACCTGATCCTCCTGACTCAGAGGATGGCCCTCTAACCACTATCACATGACATTTCTCTGTGGATAAGTGATGTGACTACTGTATTTGTTTATGGATTTCAATACATCATGGATCTATTATTTTCTTGGCATGGGAACTACCTCCAACATGCATATAGCAACTTCTTTAGCTTAGGAGATAAGTCTTAGAGAGTTACCTTAAGTTTGAACAAGTTAACTGATTAGCCCATATTCACATGGCCAGATGTGGTATTTGAGCCCAGGTATTTCTGACTCAAAGTTCAGCAGAATGTCTATTATATTCTGCCTTTCAACATCTTCATAACACCTTGAAAAAATTATGACTTTCTATTAAGTTTAATGTGGGGGAAACATTTCATACATCTTATTCCAGACAAATATAGCCCTACAGCCAGGACAGAACAAGGAAATTAAAAGGATCATAAATGTTATAAGCAATTACATTTAATCGTGGTGGAGCACATGAAAGAGAGGGTCATCGCCAAAATAACCCAAGCTTGGTCTGGTTGACAAAAGGTCAATGAATTGGTCTAGAATAATAGAGTGCAACAGGATGAGGAAAAATTATGTGGGAGGGGAGGTAGCATACTGGTGAATTATATATCTGACATATGAAGGGTAGATTTATTATGAAATAGGTAGATTATCTCATTGTCATGCTTTGGTGCGTTTTCAGATCCTCCTTCCTCCCCCTTTTAACTAGTCAGAAATGTGAA
Source organism: Bettongia penicillata ogilbyi (assembly GCA_023548195.1). Taxonomy (NCBI): domain Eukaryota; kingdom Metazoa; phylum Chordata; class Mammalia; order Diprotodontia; family Potoroidae; genus Bettongia; species Bettongia penicillata. Next base: position 742,065 of record JAJHZJ010000084.1, on the reverse strand, counting down.
TCATGGTATGAATGAAACATTACTCCAGAACTTAGAGATATTAGCTTTTATAGAACACTGCAGCAAAGTTTGCAGAGGGAGGAGCAGATTGTAATGGAAAGACAGTAGAAAATGATGGAGTCACAAATCCGTAATTTTAACCTCTATGACTAAGTTATTAGGATTTAATTGAAACTATCAGTATACGGATGATCTACTTCTCTCTCCTAAAAATATGCTGTTCAAGGGATGCCCTCTCTCTAGAGCACTGACTTTTTTTTTAACTTAGAGTTACTCTCCTTTTAATTTTTTCTCAACAAAAATCCATTTCCTATTCCTTCCACCTCCCCCTCTCCAATTGAAAAAGTAAAACAAATTTTTTATTAAAAACATGTATAATTACGCAAAATAAATGTCTTCATTTGCCTCTTCCTCACCTCCCCAAATACGTTTCATTCTGCACTGAGTCTTTCACCTCTCTATCAGTAGGTAGGTATAGCATGTTTCATCATTAGCTCTTTGGGATTGGGGTTGGTCATTACACTTACCAGAGTTTCTAGGTCAAAAGCTATTTATCTCTACAATATCATTGTATCACTTGTTCTTATTTCGCTCTGCATCAGTTCAGGAAGGCTTCCTGGGTTTCTCTGAAATCATCCTTTTCATTATTTCATACAGCATAACAGTATTCTATGACATCTGTGGGGGTCCCTATTGTGGAAAAGCCATGAAACACAATAAGAAGTGAGATCCATAACTTAAACTTGGTGAAAGGTAAAAGCTCGGACATGGTGACCTATTAAAATCATTATTCAGACACTGAGTCCTAACTCAGATGTGTTCACTAACAGCCCTAACACAAATACAGTGACTAGTTTGTGACCAGCACACAAACCTGCATTTGGGCATTTACCCAAAAACATTGACTTAACCCCTAGCTTGGAAATGAACTCATTACTAGGCAGAAAACCCCAAATATCTACTGATCAGCAGTTGTGTGCTTTACAGCTCCACCTTCTTTTGTTTGATTTTTGTAATTACCACTGGACTTTCTTGGAGTCTTTGAAGGGATCCAACCTGTAGTCTGGCTGCCACCCCAGACTGATGATTTATTAAACTTTTGGCAAAGATTCATCATTCTGCCCTAATGTAAGTAACCCAACTGTGTAATGTATAATATCTTATAAATATCTGTAATAAACATAGAGCCCCTTTCTTTAGTACTGAATTTGTCTCACTGTTTGGGGGGTATGGGGTGGACCATGAATATCCCTGTGCAGGGGAATTCCAGACCTTATAACATTCTATACCATAACTTGTTCATCCATTCCCCAAACTGATGGGTCTTCCCTCAGTTTCCAATTCTTTACCACCTCAAAAAAAAGTTATAGAAAGTTTTGTATATCTTTGTTTAGAGTTGTTTTGCTTAGGACTAATCTCTCCCATAATCTACCTTCCCTTTTGTTCCCTTTTCTCCCCTTTTTCCTTTTCCTTGTTTCTCTGTTGAATGCAGTTCTGTATCCAACTGTTGGTGTATATTCTTCCTTTCTTTGAACAGTTTAAGATAAAAACGAATGTCAAGTGTCAGTCACTCCCCCTTCTCTTTATTCCTTGTTTGTATAGATATCTCCTTCTGCACTCCGATTATGTGAAATAGTTTTCTCTAACCTTTTTCTCACTCCTAACCCGTTATGTATTCCTCTTCCCCTCTCTTTCCATTCTTCTTATGGGATGATCAAGACACAATAAAACCACTCACAGATCTTCTTTCTAATTGGATTCCCTCTATGACTCTTGATAGGACATAGCTGGTGCCACCTATTACATTTAAATGTCAAAGTTTTGGGGTAGCTAGGCTATAGTTCACAAGACTCAGGAAGACTCATCTTCCTGAGTTCAAATTTGGCCTCAGGCACTTATTAGTTGTATGACCGTGGGGAAATCACTTCACCCTGTTTGCCTCAGTTTCTTAATTTGTAAAATGAGCTGGAGAAAGAAATGGCAAACCACTCCAGTATCTCTGCCAAGAAAACTCCAAATGGGATCACAAAGAGTTGGACATGGCTGAAATGATGCAGCAACAACAAAAAAGATCCTTGATAATGATAGGAGAAAGGGAAAATACATATCATCTCATTTTATTGTACTATAACAGTTTATTCTTATTCAGTCCCTAATTATTGCTTTTTTCATGTTTACCTTTTTATGTTTCTTCTGATTCCCATATTTATACTTCAAAGTTTCTACATAGCTCTGGGCTTTTCATCAGAAATGCTTGAAAGTCCTCTGTTTCATCAGTGTTGCTGGGTAAGTTATTTTTGATTGATATCCTTTTCTTTCTAGAATACTGTGTTAGAGCCTAGAGGATCTTCTTTATAATTTTTTTCCAGTCTTTTTGATCGAGACTGGTGTAGAGTTGTTGACTTCTATTTGATCCATTCTAATTTTCAGAGAGTTTGCTGCTTAGGCATGGTTTTGTGACTCTTATGACAGGCTAGTTATTTCTTTTCCATTTTTTCTCTCTATCACTTATGGGATAATATATGCAAAGTGCATTGTAAACCTTAAAGTACTATGTAAACGCTAGATATTATTTCATTTACAAAAAACATATTAAACTCTCTTTTTAAAAAATTCTTGCTTCAATTCTCCTAGGAATTCTAGTTGAGTTTGTGTCCAAGCTATGTTTTTCTGTGAGGCTTTGTTAATGTTTTGGACTTGCTGTCTTCTTCTGGATTTGTGTCCGAAGAGCCCTGTTCTCATAGTAGATTTTTAAAAAATAAAACCTTCTCTTGTTTGCTCATTCTTTCAACCTATTTGCTGACTTCTAAGTTTATATTAGGGTTTGACTCCACACATTTCTGGAGGAAATGTCTGGGCTAGTCTTGCGCTCCTTTCTTGGGGTACTGTGGTGCTTTATGCTAGGATCTCAGGGAGAACTTAGGCTGGGGACCTATAAGCATTCAATGCTCCCAGCTCTATCCAGGCAATATCTGTTTATTGCCCTCCTGATCTGAGCTCTGCAAGTTTCAAATATGGATTTGAGGCTAAGCAACCGGTCAGTGAGATTATACCTTTTAGAGTTTCAGTAGAATACTGTTGGACTCAACCATCATCAGCCAGATAGAAAGCTCTACTCTTTCATATTGACAGAACTGTAGACTTCCCTTTCGCCTTAGATTTCTGTCTAAGGCAGGAGAGAGAACTGAGATCCTGCATTCTTCCTAGTGTCTGAGCCACATAGAGGCTGCTCACTTTTGAACTTGTTCCTTGTCTAGTCTCCTGGGAGCCTAGGGTCCATGACTGCTCCTCACCCTGGAATGCCACTCTTAGGTAAGTTTCCTTCATCAGTTAACCCTGATCTATGACCCAGAAATGGTAGTAAGCAACAGAGTTGCCAATTGACACTGGTTCCTGTGCCCTAGACAAGCTTGATCCCCTTCATTATGGATCTGGGGGCCTCCTCTTGTCCTGTAGCACAACTTTTCTTTGTGTCTGAAGCATATTCCTTGGCCAGATAGTGTCACCAGAGTCCATAGACCTCTCTATCTTACTATACCAACCTGGGCTAGAAAAAATGCCTCACTGTAATTTCTACCCCCTTCCCCACTAGATTTCTTGGCCAGGATTTGATCTAGTGTATTTTTAAGATCTTCTTGAAGGAATTTGAGGAAGAGGGCAGTTTGCTGTATTTCTTCCTGTTATGCCACCATTTTGACTTTGCCTTCTCCTGGGGTTACTCTTGAGGTAAAATTAAAGGGTGATATTTCCCCAGAAATTCCTTTTTCTCATTAAATGACTAGGTTATAGAATCAAAAGAAAGACACTAACTGCATTCAGAGAAAGAACTAATAGATAGAAGTATAGAGTAATTTTACACATATATACCTATTTGTGTCTAATGGTAGCCATTCTCTAGGGTGAGGTAGAGGAAGAGGGAAAAAAAGGAAAACAAATTTACATGATAATTTTGTTATATATTTGGAGGGAATAGTAAATTGTATGTTGTAGATGTGTAGTTTCATGTGCAATAATCTTTTTTAGTGTACTGTGTTAGAATATGCTTGTTTTATTCTAAGAATTGAAAATAAAACATTTCTAATACAAAAAAAAATGGAAAAATTCCCCTTTCTTCTCCATAGTCAAATTGCTTCTTATGCTATATGGAGAAATGTAACTTTCATGTGCTTCTTCAGGCTACTCTACTGTCTCACTTGCTTCCATCTCTGGGACTGGAAAAGTCCACTCACCAAGCAAGTGATAAAACTGGGCATGGGTGAGTACATGCAGCCCTGTGCGCTTCCACTCCAAAGCAGCCATCTGTGGCTTGTGAGGAGGATGCTGTGTGCAGGTGGATGACCCTCCTCCGTCCAACAGAAAGGTTAATAAGGGTCCAGACCCAAAACATTAAGTCATGGAGCTAGGGTGGGGTGGGCATAATGTCAGAACTTTGCTGCACACTAAGAGTGTTTGTGTGGTGCAATGGAAATGGTGATGGACTTGTAATCATATGGCTTGAGTTCAAATCCCAGTCTGCCTGCTTGGTTGTGGACACATTGCTTAACCTCCTTGGTGGTGTAAAACGAGAGGGTTGGGCTAGATGATCTCCATGGTCCCTGCCAGCTCTAGGTTTATGACTCTATTATTCAAGCAGTATCAGTCTGATAGGAAAGGGGCTGTTCAGCAGCTCCAAAGTGTCTTTGTCTTCTGGAGGAAGTTCAAACCATAGGCTGACACTAGGAGTCTGGGAGGGGTTAGGTGAGTCCTATGAGAAAGTTAGGGATTTTCCAGAATGGCAGGTTGTTGCCCCACTGGCAAACCTAAGTTTCATTTCCTAAATAAATTTGGTTTAGTAGCACCATTCCAGTATTAATATTATTAATGAGACATTCATTTGGATATGGGTTTTTGTGATATGGATCCATGAGGGAGAAAAAGGCAAAGCACAGTTAGGGATACTAACTGTGGTTTGTGTCACAGAGAAGTTGGGGAGAACCTGGAGTTATGATAGATTGATTTCTAGAGTCTCCTCCATACAACCCTGACTTCAAGTCAAGTCGAGCCAACTAAGTGCTTACTCTGTGCCAGGCACTCAGCTAAGCAGTGGAGATACACAAGCAGCAACAGTTACCGCTTTCAAGGAACTCACAGTCTAACATTCCCCTTACTCATTGTTTCCAAACCCAGGGGGACTCGAAAGAAGCAAAATCTCCCAGGCTGAAACAATGATCTGATCTGGGGCTTGTAATTTGAAACCAAGTCAGAGATGGTTCACTAGAAGAATACTTATAAATTGATAAATGATCAAGGACCAAGGATCAAGTTTGAATTGACTGATTTTGACATGTTTAATAAAAACCTAAAAAGTGTTCCAGGGTCTGTTGTCAAGAGATGTGTAAGAGAGCATTGATTTTTCGGTACGACAAAACAAATGATTGTTGTGTTTGTCCTTCGCTTTCAAAGAGGACCATGGCATCAAGATGATAACATGACTTGCAGTTGACTTTGATTTGAGGGAGGGAGGGCTGTGCAAGGTCACCAGCTTCACTTTCTCCTCCTGAGCCATCTGAGTCCAGTGGCCTGATATTCATCAGGATGACTGTAGATGGCTCAGGATACAGTGTGAGACCCTGGACCTTTCAGGCTAAGGTCTTATCTCACTTTGAGTGAGATACACTCATTCAGTGAATAGGCTTCTTTAAGGAGTTGCTCAAGGGATGGTGCCTTTAATAAAACAAAACAAAACAAAACAAAATCAAACTGGGAAGAGAAGACCCTCAGGGTTCCTTGGTAAAAGAGAAACAATTACTATTTAGTATTTAATGCCCATCCCTGGCCCCAACAAGCCACACCCTAAAATGAGATCTCTTGGAAAAGAAGGAAAAAGGCTACACATTGAAAAATAACATTGATTATAGGTAGCACTTAAGTCTAATACTAAGATTCTGGAGGAAAATGTTGCCTGAATATGAACTTACACAGTACTTGTTGAGAATACAATACCCAAGTTTATGAAGAACTCAGTTTCCTATTGCCCAAAATGAATACAAAGGATCAAAAGTGGAAATCACCAGATTGTTAAAATGTCCTTGTTGAATATATCAGAATTGGGTTTTCTATTATTTACATAAGACAATTAAAAATTCTGCTAGATTGAGTTGAGAAGGCACAGATTTACCAAGAAGGACTCTGTCCTCAGATTTGAGGACCAATAAACCCTTAAACTTTTCACATTAATTTGGCATATTATCACTGTTTTATTGTGGTGAAGGGGCTTGTGTAGCTCAATGAAACCATGAGCTACATGCTGCGCAGGTTACCCAAGACAGACAAGTCACAGTGGAGAGTTCTGACAAAAGGTAACCCATTGGAGAAGGAGATGTCAAGCCACTCTAGGAAGTATGGCAAGAAAAGCCTGGTGTGCTTTGGGCAATGGGGCCACAAAGAGTCAGACATGACTGAACAATTGAACAACTAAATGTTGCAATAAAATGCCTATTTCTTTGGCAACCCTGTTTTGAAATAAGAAAAATTTAATCAAGTGATAGATAATCAGATGCATGATCAGATCTATAGGTCACATTATCATGGTTCAAATCACCATTTTGATATACTCCTTTCCCAGTAATACAAGGTCTGACCATAGATCATTGAACATAAATACCTAGGAAAGCAGATACACATGAACTTCTGACCACCTTCAGAGTAAATACTGAGGATGAAGAGGAAGAAGACCAAAAAGCTGCTGCTGAACTCCTTCTCTCAGCTTTCCATGACTATTTCTTGCTGCATTCCTGTAGAAGGTGAAGTGCTTGCAGAACTCAGCTAGGACATAACTTAAACTGTTTTCCCTCCGTTGACTCAAGTAAGGCCAGAGCATGCAGATCAAATCCAGACAATGTGATGCCTCAGTTATGTTCCTCCATCCTTGTAACTGTTTTAAATGAATGCTAGAATAAGCAAGAGTCTAGAGATGGGGGTGGGGAATGTGAGACTAGAATTTACAATAGAAAAGCATGCTTGATGTTATTCTCCTTGATTCACAAATATCTAAGAAATGAGAGGTGGAGACCATCGATGTACTTCTTTTATAGATCTTCTAATATAAATGAAAGATAAACTTAATTTTTAAATGTTTAGTTCAATTCAAGAAACATTTATTAATAAAATGCAAAGTTCCATGATAGGTACTAGGACTACAAAGACAAAACCAAAGCAATTTCTAGCCCAGTAAGCATATTGGGGCACCACATACCTATATAAGTACATTTCATCTATCTATCTATCTATCTATCTATCTATCTATCTATCTATCTATCTATCTATCTATCTATTCATCTATCCATCCATCCATCCATTTATCCATCTGTCTGTCCTTCCATCCATCCATCTGTCCATCCATCCATCCATCCATCCATCCATCCATCCATCCATCCATCTATCCTCAGCAGAAACAGTAAAATTTGAAGGAAGGATGGTGTGGGAAAAGCTTGATTCAGTCTGGTCCTCTGGTAGCTTAGGTCTGTGATTGTGGAACAAAGCAAAACAATAGGGCATTCGGTGGTTAACAAAAGGAGGTTTGCTTAGCTATAGCATAAAAAAGATACTCAGTAAGAAGATAGCAGTTAGGTCAGGTAGACCAGCATTACTATTCCTAGAAATGGACATGGTTAGTAGGATGGGTATGGTGCCATAATTTGCACAACCTTCGGCATTAGTCATGTTTACACCTTGGGATGACCAGGTAGCTAGCTGTCTGGAGGCCACTGGGAAGCAGCAATGTGAGTCTCTTGAGCCAATCAATATTGATGACACTTTCAATACCTTTTAAGGAGAAATTAACTAACTTCATGGGTGAGGGTCTTAGGAAAATTTAGTGCAGTCCCCATAGCAGCAACTTTGGTAGATGATATTGCTTCAACCATAAATGAGTTTGGGGGGAAAAATTACTTCCCTTTTGGACATTTAAGAATGTAGAGGGACAAATAAATCTTAGTAAGTCAATTTGAATCACCTTGAACTGTGAAATTACATTAGCATTTTATAATAACTACTTCAAACAAACCCTGTAGACACTTAAACATCTTTTTAAGCATTGTATTCTTTCCCGTTGGTAATAAAAATAGAGACGGATTCCTTCCTTCTTCCCTCAGCATATGTAGTAGTGGTAGTATTAGGAGTTTCAATGTATGTGACTGGGCTTGTAGGTCACCCAGGGTTCCTGGAATTTGGATCATACCCAATTCAAGATTATTAGTCAACTAGTATTTATGTCATGTTCAGTAGCATCCAGGATATATTTGTTCATTTGTTAATGGATGCTTGCCATCAGAAATAGGCTGAGTTTGTAGTTTGCCAGCTATTTCTTTCTGAGACTTTATGCCTGCAATTCTGATAGATGTTACCATATGGCAATGGTGTTTTTTAGGGCGGTTTCAGTCTAGATTGTGGACAACTGTCCCCAGAGGTAACTGTCTCAAAGATCATGATTTTATTCATTGAATAAAATAATTTTTTAGACTTGGAAGCAACGTAAAGTTATAATCTATTCATTTTGCAGATGGGAAAATTGAGGTTCAGAGATATTTCTTTAGACATTGAGAGCCATGCTCTCTCTCCTTGAACCATCACCTCTACCCTTTTCCCATTAGAAAACTGAACTGCCCTTGGAACACTTTTGGGCTTTGATTGGCCAGCTTTGGCCTTAACTTGCTTGGTTCAAGGTCTCTGCAGCTATCTCCCTTCTACCCCAGATATCTCCAGCCATGTAATCTTCACTTAGGCCATCATTCCCACCTCTTTCCCATTAAAAACTGGATATCATGGTTATATGTCAAGGGAGGATCATGAACCATATAATTACCTACCTCTCTTAACAGCTTTTCTCCAATCACAGATACACTGCCTGGACTCATCCTTCAGTAGTTGACATACTCCTACCTTTTGTGCCCTACCATTTCAGTGATTTCAAACCCATTGCTAATGGCAGCTAGATGGCAAAGTGGTTAGAGTTCTAGTCCTGGTGTCAATAAGATTTGAGTTCAAATGTGATTTCTTACGTGAGCCTGGGCAAGTCATTTAACCTCTACATGCAATTTCCTCATCTGCAAAATGAGAAATTCCTCATCTATAAAACAAGAAAAATCTACCTCAAAGGGTTGTTGTGGATATCAAATGAGAAATATTTGGCACATAATAGGCACTTAATAAATTCTTGTTGCCTTTCACCCAATATATAAGCCCTATATAATATATAAGCCCCAGCCAATATATAAGCCCTAGCCCATGTTACTATTACTTATTTCCCTACTCCAATTTCCCATCTCCAACCTTTCCTGGCCATCCAGTGACCCACTCCAAATCTATCTACTTCCTTCCATTATGCCTTTGGAATGACTGGTTCATATTTAACAACCTTGTCATCATTTAAAATCTTATCTTTTCTCACTTCTTCCATCTTCAGGGACTCATTGAGACCTTGCTTCCTCCTGATAACATTGTCACCCTGGCCATCCAGTCTAGCATTGCTTACACTTTCAGTGACCACTGGGTAGGACTTGAAATAGTCACTTTTTCTCCTTTCCACTTTCCACTCACTCTACCACCATCCCTTAGTAACTTCTCCTTATTTGAAGTCCATACTCTTCAAATTTTTCATAGAGTCCAGATCCTAGTGGCCATTACTTATTAACCCCCCAAGGCATGCTCCTTCCTTCCTCAATTGAACTTCACTGTCTTTTTCTCCTCCATGACTCTTGCCCTCCTATGAGGGGATTTCAACATACACATTTATATTCCTTCAAATACTGTACCCTCTCTTATCAGTCAGTCATGACCTTCAGAGAATAACTGACTTTTTCAGGAGTTGGGTTTGAAATGAGAGGAAAAGACTAGATCACAAATTAAGAATTAGCTATTAATATAATAGTATAATATTAATTTCTCTCAATGTGTTACATCATTTTAAACATATATACACATTGTATATATATGTATATACATATATAAATATTTCTGTAGAAATAAGTATAAGTATTTTTGTTCAGTCATTTTTGTCATGTGCAACTCTTTGTGACCTCATTTTGAGATTTTCTGGCATAGACACTGGAGTGGTTTGCCATTTCCTTCTCCAAATCATTTTACAAATGAGGAAACAGAGTCAAACAGATTAAGTCTCTTGCCCAAAGTCACATAACTAATAAGTGTCTGAGGCCACATTTGAACTCAGGTCTTCCTGACTCCAGCACCTTCTCCACGGAATCACCTAGCTGGCACAAATTAATTGAGGTAATATAAACTTTTACTCTGTTGGTATAGGCCAAACATGAGCAATGACTATTCCTCCATTTGTCTTCCTTATTTCATTTTTTAAAAAATTATTGAATTAAAAAATATTGTCACTTCTAAAAGTCCACTTTCTTTACTTTCATAGAATATTCCCTCATAACTGTGATATATAGTTAAGGGGAACAAACCAAACAATGGCTGTGTTTAACATTCTTCACCTATAATCCATCACAATTTTGTCAATGGAAAGTTGTCATATTTTCCTACTAATCTCATGAAATCAAGACAGCTTACTGCATAGAACAAAATTCTGTTACTTTTCAATGTTGTATTCCTTTGCAACATTTTTGAGAGTACGTTATTGTGGCACAGTGGATAAAGCGCTGGACCTGGAATCTGGAAGAGCTGAATTCAGATCTAACCTCAGACTAACCAGCTGTTTGTTCCTGAGCAAAGTAGATAACGATTGTCTGCTTCCATTTCCTTGACTGTAAAATGGAAATCATAATAGCATCTACCTCACAAGGTTGTGGTGAGGATAAAATGAGATGATGTATGGGAGGCTGTCTGCGCAATGCCTAGCATACAGTAAGCCACGAAAAAATGCTTATTCCTTCCCCACTCTTTGCAAAGTGCTTTATAGTGCTGTTTAAATGTTTAAGGTGATATATAAGTGCTAGCACTATTATTGTTTTTGCAATAGTTCATATTATATATACAATATTTATTATTGTTTTTGTTCTATATATTTATTAATTATCATTTTTTCCTTGGTTCTACTGACAGGATTTTGTATCAGTTCAACCTTTCAAAATTTCTCTGAACTCTTCATATTCATCATTTCTTGTGGTGCAATAATATTCCATTACATTTATATACCACAATTTGTTAATCTGCCCCCAATCGATGAACACCCACTTTGCTTTTACTTCTTTGCTACCACAAAAAGCACTGTTGCTATAAATACTTTTGTACTTATGACTTTCCCTCTGTCTTTTATCTCCTTGGGATATATGCCCAGCAGTGGTAACTTAGAGTCAAAAAGCCTATGTTCACTTTATTGCATTTTCTAGTAGAGTTTCAAACTTTTCCAGAATGGTTGGACCAGTTCACAGCATCACCAACAAACAGTTCATTACTGTCTTCCTGTAGACCCTTTGACTATTTTTGTCTTCTGTCAGATTTGCCAATCTGATCTTTCTTTAAGTAGAGTGATTAAAACAAATTTAATTATATATTTAAGTCTTGTATTTTTATACTTTTAAATGGGATTTTTTCTTCTTATCATTTCCTCCTGGTTTTTTGTTAAACCATCGTGCTATCTTCATTTGCTAAAGTTTAGACCTTTCTCTTGTCAGTTCTATCACTAATATTTCTAGAATTATATCAAATAATAGAGAGGAGAAGGCCCTACATCTGATAGTACAATTATGTCTTCTACTTTCTTTGGAACTCTAAATTTTGTAGTAGCTTTATTGCAAATTTTCATATAAATATTTTTTAATTTTAAAAATTAGGAGCAATTAAATAAATGAATTATTGTAGGCTGACTTGTTTTTCTGATAATTTTTCTGCATATTGGCTTCATCAACCCCCCAAATCACATTTTAATTTTCATTACAACAATGCACACTGTAATACCATACAATCATTAAATTTTAAATAAAACATTATAAGCGGATGTTTCTTTCCTGAAGAGGTGCTCTGGTGTTGTGCAAGAAAACCACATGACATAAATAAAGTAATAAATGATTTAATTTTATGCAAACTATGGTTAATTCTAATTTGGAGAACAGAAGAAAAAGAATTTCCTCAGTTCATTTTTTGGCTTGTTCAGAAAACTTCAGAATCTTGATTTTTAAAAAGTCTGTTTTTGTAAATTCTGTGCTACAAAGAAACTAAAATTCATTTCATTCTTATGTTGCTGAGATGGGGATTAGGATAAGGTTAAATTCTTGGTCTAGTATACAGCATGGCCTTGGGATGAGCCAAACTGATATTCTAATGCGTTCCTGAGGCAGTTACAAATTGGAATGTATCATATGCACTTCGTATGACTCATTTGGGGTCAGGAAAACCTGAATTGAAATCTTTCTCGGATGTTTACTAGCTGTGCAGTCCAGTCACTTATACTCTTTCAGGCTCAGTTTTTCCATCTGTAAAATAGGGATAATAATATTTGCATAACCCGTCTAAGATTCAGGGAACAGTTGGAATAAGGTGCAGGCTGAATGCTTATGTATGTCTGCTCTGATCTGACATGAAGCAGGAGAAATGATTGGTTTGTCTTCTATTAACTGACTTGTATGTAGTGATGAGCAGGATGGAGTGCGTGGGGACATTGTGAGAATGGACTGATGAGGAAACTGAGACAAACGGGGTTCAGTGACTTGCCCAAGGTCACACAGCTAGTAAATGTCTGAGGCTGGATTTGAAGTCAGGAAGATGAGTCTTTCTGATTCCAAACCTGGCACTCTATCTATTGCACCACCTAGCTGCCCCTCTATATACATACATGGATATATGTACATATATGCATGGTTATGTATAGAGCTGAAGGAACCTTAGGTTTTATCTCGTCCAATAACTTCATTTTGTAGATGGGCAAATTGAGGTGTTCAAAGTAGGATTTTGTCCAATGTCACACAGGTGTAACTCTCCTCCTTGCCCTATCACCCTCTATCTGGCCCTGTTCACAAAGAGAGTGGAGGAGGTCAGAAACTTGCCTGTAACTTTATACAATGGAGGAGGAATCTGGCATGTGAGATAAGGAGGAAGCAAGCCTATGGCCCGGATAACATCAGATGCAGGGCGGGGATGGTGGGGAGATGGCATTAATTTTTTCAAGGTCAATAGGGGAAAAACTGAGTGGTGATTGGGTCAGAGGCAACCTATCTCTTGTCCTTCAGCTGTTTTCTTTTGAAAGCCTGTACTAGCAAGGTCTCATACTCTTTGGGCATAAGCCAAGTCCAGAGAGAAGCAGTGAATGCCTATGGAGCTGAAGCAGAAGGTGTGTCCAGAGCTCAAGGATAAGCTGGAAACTACCTTGGGGAGCTTCTCTCTTTGAGGAGATTGGAAGGGAGGAGAAGGGAATTTCTGATGCTCTTTGCTCCAGTTCTTTTTAGCTCTTTTTTGTACAGATGTTCTTCAATCTTTCTCTCCTACTTATCATGCTATGGGGCTCACAGCTGCCGATCTCTCCTCTCTCCTGTGGGACAGGAAAGGGGAATGAACTCAGTCAGCACAACCAGACAAAATTGCTCCATGCTAAATCTAAAACACAACTTCTCAGACACACACACACACACACACACACACACACACAGAGAGATACCACTCTTAGGAATGCCTCCACTCTCATCACAAAGTACACAGACAACCATGTGACTGAAAGAGCATTGATTTTGGTGTCAGAAGACTTGGCTTTGAATCACAGCTCTGTGGTTTAATACTTGCATGTCATGGTGGGGCGGGCAAGCAACTTCTCACCCCAGCTGTTATGTGAACTACCTAATGCCACAAATTGCCTAGATGCTGTCTCAAGATCTAGGTTTGCAATGAATAGCCCAGCCACATAATGATTTAGCCCCCATCCAATCACTCTTATAGTCTAAAGTTGTCATGACAGACCCATCCCCCTCAATTCTGTCCCTGAAAACTTCTCCCCTAATCCCATCCCATATACATTTCATTGAGGTCATTTATGAAAGCATAACTATAAATAGTTCCTTAATCAAATTTTTAGAAATGAATTAAAATGCAAAAATGTATACACATATGCATTTTGTTTATACATGTTTGTGTGTATATGTATATATACTTACACAAACATGTATTATACTTTGTATATGTTCACTGTGAGTAATCAATGTAAAATATCACAAGAATGCTTGTATGTAATATACACATTACAGCCTATTCATGTATTTTCACACATATACATATGTGTGTGTATATGTTTCACTCCATGCAATCCTTAGATCTACTTTTATCAACAAGTATAACACCGAGCAGAGTTGGGATTAGAGCAGAGGTGAATGAATGGGAAAAAGCAGTGTAATATGGCCATCCTACTCTGAACATACCCAATTTCATCTGCGCTCAGAAGCTAAGCAGGGCCAGTCCTGGTGAGTACTTGGATGGGAAACCATCTAGGAATACCAGTGCTGTAGGCTTTTTTGAGACAGGTAGGTGGTGCAGTGGATAGCGTCAGGAAGACTCCTCTTTGTGGCTTGAAATCTGACCTTAGAATAGCTGTGTGACCCTGGGCAAGTCTCTTAGTCCTGATTGCCTCAGCTTCCCCATCTGTAAAGTAAACTGGAGAAGGAAATGGCAAACCACTCCAATATCTTTGCCAAGAAAACTCCAACACTCTATCCATGGTACCACCTAGCTACCCCTAGGTGCATAATTAATATCTAAGATTATTATGAAAAACTATTGACACTTAAGCCTTTGTAAAGTCTGTTAATAAAACACAGCAGGGTTGAAATATGGGGAGGTATTTTCAGGAGTAGATGGGGGACTGAGTCATGATCTGATTGGACTATTCATACCAACTTTATACAACAGGAAAGAATTTGAGTCAAAGAGGCAAGTCAAAGCTGATGCTATAGAACCTAAAAAGAAATTGATATTCCAGAGTCTCCTATGGTATTAGGAGAGAGTGAGAAATTATTTGACAATGCATACATAGCCTGGTCCTTGCTACTGAATGGTATCTGTAGAGGGCCCGTGCTGAAGTAGTCTGGAATGGGAAGTACTGTCCAGGTTTTACTTGAGACTTGTATTAACGCGAGAGGCTAACTTTATCAGGACAATTGACTTACCATCCCCACTCTTGATATGCAAAGATGAGAACATCCTGACCTTGCAGGTGTACCCTGAGGCTGTCCCGCCAGGAGGAACTAGATTAGGGAGTATAAGAAATAATCTAAAAATGTTCTCATGGAAAAGACCTTGGTTGCTTGAATGTTCTCACAATGAACAATTCTGCTTGCTTGCCTGTAGTAACCTATATAAATCTTGGCTATCCAGTTAATAAACAAGAGCTGTCTTTTACAACTCTTTGCCTGGCCCCATCTCTACTTTTCTTTCACGATCTCTCAGCAATCACAATTGGTAACCCCCGTGGCTGGTCAGTGGCAGATATCAGATGCCATCTACAATCCTACCCTATCCTCATCCTCTGTGACATACAGGTATTAATTAGAGACTCAGATTCTGGTCTTCCAACACCAAGTTCTTTCCATTACACCATGCTGTGTGCTTTCTGTTGGGTATTTCTAGGAGCAGTAACTGTGGATCTCATATTGTATACTTCTACGCTAGAATCCAGAAATAGCTTACAAAATAAGTGAATAAATGAATGCAGCACTTATTAAGTGCTTCCTATATGCAAAACATTGTACTTAATGCTGGGAATGCAATTAGAAAAGTTCTGGGGAAATAACTCATACTTCTCACTTTCTAATGAGCCAAGATGATACATATGGAAGGTACCAACTGCAAGTCAACTAGAAAGGTCCTTGGGGTTCAGTGGCAAAGCAGATGTTAATGTCTCTTCTTCAAGGTCATTTCCATTGGTAAAATCACATCAGTTTCTGATGATGAACGATTTGACGGTGCCAAAGACTTTGGTAATGAGAATTTTCTTTCCTGAATCTTCCATGGATATATCTATAGTACCTGTAAGAGTAGGTGTCAGGCTGTATCTCCTCAGGGGTTGATAGCTGTGGGCACTGGCATGGATGCCTTGCCATTCCCAAAATCCTTGAGTTTAAGATTCTTAGCTGTCTCCATCAGGGCTTAATCAAAGTTGGGGTGGTAACTTGACCTACTCATCACAGTCTGGCTCCTGGCTCTCCCCCAGGATGGCTTGCTACTTCACTGAAGCTGACTCACCTGCCCTGAAGAATAATAAAACAGAGAAGCTGGGTTTCAGATTTAGCCTAGAGACACTTATCCAGTTGCATTTACCAAGACTATTCCTGCTTCCTGCCCAAAGGGGAGTATATCCAGCTCTGAGCATCAAGACATGAACATAAAAATGGAAATGGGTAGAAAAGGAACTACGCAAAGACAACTGCTGAAACACAGTCAGAAATATGATGCCAATATGACTAATATGGAAATATATTTTGCATGATTTCACATGTATAGCTGATATACTTGCTTGCCTTCTTAGTGAGTAGGGAAGGGGAGAGGGAAGAAGGAGAGAATTTGGAACTGAAACAATTTTAAAAGAATGCTTAAAATTAAATAAATAAAGAATATTTTAAAAATATAAAAGTGAGAAATAAGATGTTGAAAAGGACTGGAGCAAGGAAAGTAGCAAAGGTTCTCTTCTCTCCTCACTTTCATCCTTATTAAAGACAGAGGGGAAAATGCCTATCAGAGGAAACATGTGGCACCATCCCTTCCATAAAAAGACAGTTTATTTACTGAAAAGACCAGAAAAGAACATTTGCATGAAGAACACACACAGTCCCTGAGACACAAGTGCTTGAGAGACATGCATGCCTTTCAAAGACATGCGTATTTACCGAAAGCCCAGATGACTGGAATGATGTTTTCAGAGTTTTGAAGGACACAGTTGAAAAATTGTAAGTCAAAGAATGGCTCGGTGACTATGGGGAAATTGTATTTTGTTACTAATGGTGTTATACTGGTAGAATTGTGGATTTGGGGTTTCTTGGCCTGAGTTACAGATGGATCACTACGCATGCATAAATGCTGATCTGAGGCTTCAGGGCCATGAGAAGTTGGATAGGATGAGCTCATCAAAGGAACCAAAAGGGAAGAGACCAGAAGAATGGTAAAATATAACAAAAACTTGAAGGGTAGTTAAAGACAGAGGTAGATGTAGAAAGGAGACTGTCCTTGCTGCTTAAAGGAGAAGCCCCAGCAGGAGCTTGATGATGTTTTCCTCTATTGCTCTCTCTGTGTAGAGAGGAAGAAATTTCCCAGAGTCCAGAAAGCGTAACTGAGGAACTTGGTAGTTCTTTGACTTACAGAAGCTGTTGTCACTGAAATAGGCAAAGACTGTTTCAGTGCCCAACCAAGGAAGCAGATCTAGAACGCTGCAGACCCTAGGCTTAGGGCTGCTATTTTGCTAAAAGTCTGTTGCTTCCGTGGTCCAAGAGTAAGAGGCGAGGCTGAATCCAGCAGATAAGAGAGGAGGCTAAGCAAAGAATGTGATGAATAATACAGACTATTTCCTAAAATAGACTACTGGTTTCCAGGCCTGAAGTTCAAAGTCATGAGCTGCCTTGGATCCATGGGTTCCTTATGCATGTGACTTACCTCTAGGTTTCTCTAAGTTTGTGCCTGTTCTCCTCACTATCAACAAGCTTTGGTGGAAAAGTATGACCCAGGTTTATTGGAGGACTATTATTTTGGATTATCCATTCTTTTTTGTCTTTTATTCAATGAAAGTTATGTTATGCTTTTTTCTTTGTTTAGTAAATATTTCATAACTAAGAGTTATTGATCCCATTGAGACTGACTTGTAAAAACCAGGAGCAATGGTGGTACATAGTAGACATAAGTATCTACCCACACCAGGAATGAAGAACCTGTGGCCTTGAGGCCACACGTAGTCCTCTGGCTCCTCAAGTGTGGCCTTTCACTGAATTCAAACTTTGTGAGGGCCACATGGTTACCCCTTAGTACCCTGTGAGTGAGTAATATCCTACAGCTCCTCCTTCTCCTGGAAAACCCCATAGACCTGCCAACATGAATTCAGGTTGGAGTAAGCCAGTTCAGAGGGCTGCTAGGTGATACAGTGGATAGAGCACCAGAGCAGGAGTCAGGAGGACCTGAGTTCAAATCTCACCTCAGACACTTGACACTCACTAGCTGTGTGACCTTGGGCAAGTCACTTAACCCCAATTGCCTCATCCTGGGTCATCTCTAGTCATCCTGATGAATATCAGGTCTCTGAATTCAGATGTGAACTGAGTGAGGCTGGTGACCTGCACAGCCCTCCCTCACTCAAAACAAAGTCAAGTGCAAGTCATGTCATCATTTCTCTGATGGCATGGTCTTTTTAGGCAATGAAGGATGAGCGCACACAAGCCAGCTTGGAGACAGAGGAAGAGTAGGATATATGTGCCATGTTGAACATCATGTAGAAGAACAATTGCAGTGCGAGTGAGTTGGTACAAACAACAAGGGAAATGGAACAAGCAACTATCGAAATTATATCAAATTGAAACTCTTTATGTGAAGATCTTTGGATATCAGACCAAGGTCTGGTTATTAGGGATGGGAGTTTGGTGGAATGAAACAAGATTCTCCTTCTTTCCTTCCTCCCATCCCAGATGTGATATCATGAGTGGTGTGACATCTTATGGCAGGATCAAAAATGAATCATGAAAGCAGAACTTCGCATTTCTGAGGTTTCGATCTGTTTTGTTATATTAAGTTTCTCCAGTGTACCCTAGTATCACTAATGTTTTAACCTGGGACAAAAACAGTTGAATGAGAGGTGATGAAATGATGTGTCATGGGTGCAGTTATGTTAGGAAAGGGGGAAGTCTAACCCTTTCTTTCCCCAGCAGGTACTGAGGGGAAAATCCTGTGGCTAGTGGCTATAGTGAATAGTGGTAAGGGCTTGAAGATACCCAAGAGGTAAGAGAGCCTTTTGGGGGAGGAAGTATGACATCCAGAGAGTAATGGAGCCCCTCTGGATGTCAGTGCTTTGGGATAAAGTCCTATTCCCTTCTATAAAAAAAAAGATCTGATTTTTAATTTATGGAATAAATCAAACATTTCCATTAACATAGTATATTAAAAAGATGATTGCATGTAAAACTGCAAATCTATTATGTACAACTTATTATTATTCCTTTTAAATATATAATAAAGTTATCATGAAAAATTTCTTTTTTCCCCTCTCCCTCTCTATCCCACCCCCCAGAGATGGCTACCGTTAGACACAAACAGGTATGTGTGTGTATAAACACACATACATATATATATACACATATATGTGTAAAATCATTCCATACATACTTCTATTTATCAGTTCTTCTCTGGATGCAGATAGAGTCTTTCTTCAAATGTCTTTTGTGATTAATTTGGGTATTTATTATAGTCAAAGTGACTTATTTACTCAAAATTGTGCTTAAAGCAATATCGCTATTATTGTATACAATGCTCTGTTCTGCTCATTTCACTTTATGCTGATTAATACTTTGGATCAAGTTAACAGGGATTTGAGAAAAGTAATGCTAGTTGGGAAGTGAAATGAATAACCAGATTAAGTGGTCTTTATTTTCTAAATTCAGTAAAGGTTTCGATATCTGTTTCATGCTGGCAGTTTCTTAAGCCTGTCTCTCCACTTACACAACTACCACTTAGTTCAGCCTCTCAGTGCCCCTTGCCTAGGTTATCACAGCAGCTTCCTAATAGGCTTCCCAACCATTCTATTTCATCCTACACAGTTAGCAAAGTCATTTCCCTTAAGTGCATATCTGACCATGTGACTTGCCTATTTACTCAATTTAGTGGCTTCCTATTGCCTGTAGGATAAAAAATAAATTCCTTTGTTTAGCTTTTAAACAAAGTCCTAAACAACTCCGCCGAAATCTATCTTTTTAGCCTCATTGGACATCATGTTGACTCCTGCCCTCTGCCATCCAGTCCCACTGGCATTTTTCCTGTTCCTCACATGTGACACCCCTTCTCTGACCCCTCTGCCTTCACTCTTCCTTCACCCTGTCTGCCCCCTTGCCTGGAATGTACTTCCTTACTCTGATTTCAGAGAATTCCTCCTTTCAAGAAGCAGAATCTTCTACATGAAATCTTTCTTATTCCTTCAACAGTTGCTAAAGACCCTCCCTCCTAAACTATCTTGCATTTAATTACTTTTATTTATTTGTATTCATTCACTTTATATTCATGGTGTATATTGGGTACCTATTTGGCACAGTGAATAGAGTACTAGGTTTGGAATCAAGAAGTCTCATCTTCCTGAGTGCAAATCTGACCTCAGACACTTACTACTTGTGTGACTCTGGGCAAGTCACTTAGCCCTGTTTGCCTCAGTTACTCATCTGTAAAATGAGCTGCAAGAGATCTTTTCCAAGAAAACCCCAAATGGGGTCATGAAGAGTTGGACACAACTGAAACAACATTCATGATAGATATATATTTATCTTTATATACGTATGTGTATATATATGCATACATATATGCATGCTTAAGTACACACACATATATTATATATATATGCATGTATATAATCTGTCTTTCTCCATTAGAATGCTAAGTTCCTTGTGAGCAGGGATTCTTTCATTCTCTGTAGTTACTTTCCCAATGCCTAGCATATTCTTAGCATATAGAAGTTGATTAATAAAATACCTCTCGATAGGCTGATCAATTAGATGCACAATGACTTGTTTTTTATGTACTTTGTGAATGTCGTATCTCTGAAAACCAACCTCTTATTTGCTATTAAGGAGGAAACTGGAGAAGGAACAATTTTTTTCAATTGCTTAAACTGTTTTCCTCTTCTTTTTTTTTTTTATGAACAAAGATATCCTTCTTTGTATTTGACCTCAAGTTTCAATGTATGCGTAATGACTAGTAGTGGTCTACTCCTCCAAGTTTGTATGACCTGTTCTTCCAATTCAGGAGGAGGCTTGGGGATTCTGCTTCTGAAAATGTGTGATGCTATGTAATCAAGGGCCCTAACCTTCACTTCACAGTCTAGACAAATATTCCTCAACTAGTGAAGAAAAGTCCTATATATAATGGGTTGCTGAGCCAGAACTGAGTATGCATACAAAATCATCTAATGAAAAGAACTCTTAGTGACTTTTGAGTGAGGAGAATGAAATGCTGTGGGCCTCCAGGTAAGGGAAAGTCCCTTGACTCTCCCTCTTATCTGACCACCATGAAGCCACAAGCCCTTCATGTACTCATGCCTTTCTTTTGTCTGTTTATTTGTTTTGTTTTTGTCTCTATCATGTTTCATTCTTTCCTGTTCTTTGGAGAATGAATGTAGGACATATAATGGTTTTTGAGTTTTAAAAGGCTAGGAGATGTATAACTGCCAAGGTCAAACATCCTGTGCTCATCAGACTTTTAGTATCTGTGCAAGTGAGACCCATGTTCATGGAAGGAACTGATCTTTATTCTTCCTAGGACAGAATTAAGCATTTATGGAGCAATTCTCTTTTTTAAAGTCATGGAAGCATTTTTAATGCATTAAGGTTACTAGGGGCTAAATAGAATAAAATAAAGGTATAATCTAGTTAGCAGAAGTGAATGAGGAGATGGAAATAAAACTTGAAGACAAGAGAGGAAACTTTCCCCCAGATTTAGCATCAAAGATTTAGCAACAGTTTGACCTGAATGTCTCATACGATGTGTGTGTTATTTATTACATTCTAGCTTAGAATTTTCTGCAGTCATAAAACAGTCTAGGTCTATGCAGAATAGTTTCTATACCATTGCACTGAAAATTTCTTAAATTTAAAGGTGATCAATTCGAGGCAAACGTTCTTCTATTGCACCAGAACTAAACCAGGAAGTAAGAAAACAGTAAGGATAGAAGTTTAAAGGCATATGACTCACATGATGATCTGGGATGGGGGAAAGGGGGATCTTTGATGAAACAATGTCACGATGGATAGAGTGTAGGAGTGGTTGAATAGCAAACCAGAAAGTCATACATTCAAGTTTCTCCTATTATACTTTATTGAAAGAATGAAAAAGCATTCATTACATGGATGCTCTGTTCCAGGTACTGTGCCAAGGTCCAAAAATACAAACAAAAGTGAGATAATTCTTGCCCTCAAGGATTTGAATAGTGGGAATTTTATTTGATTAGATTTGAATGGAGCAAGAGAATACATATGTAGAGGGGAAGGAATTTTAGCCAGGGAATCATAGGATTGGTCAATTGGTTGACAAGGCAGTTGATTGACATGCTCTTTCTAGAAGCAATAAATAATAACAATACTAATTTTGTTACTGTGTTGGGAAGGGCAAGAGTCTGTGGGGTTACTTGTATGGGGTCAGGACACATGGTAAAGTGGACCAAGTAGATGGCTGAATGGGTTATGTAGCATAACCTGGTCTAGGATAGACTTCAGTGATGTACTAGTAAATATTTAACAACCAGCTCCTCCCCATGTATATCTGACACACTTTTAAGTATAATCTATACTATTAACATTTTCCCCATCACTTTCTTAAGTCCAGACAACCAATAAAACAGTAAACTGATGTGTAGCATTTGCCCATTTCTGAGGTATTTCTGAGGTTCCCATTGAAAATTTAACAATCAGCTCTTCTGAGACAGTTCAAACTGAATCTGGAACTGGTTGGCTTCCTAGCTTTGTGGCCATGGGCAAGTCACTTAATCTCTCTGAGCCTCAGTTTCCTTCTCTGTTCAATGGGAACAATGTCTGTAATAAACACCTAACAGGGCTATTGTCAGATTCAAATGACATAGTGTCCATAAAGCGCTCTGCAAGCTTTGGAACACCACATAAATGTCCACCATTATTATTATTAGTGGTAGTAATAGTAATTCCACTCTGTCGCTAACTAGATAGTGAAGAAGAGACCTGATAGAGGAAAGTTGGAAGAAGCGTGATACGGGGGCAGTGATCCCTTACGGCAGTGACAGAGATGACTTCTAAAGGCGATAATGCTAAGGGAGGACCAGGGAAATCGTATTTCAGGAACAGGGGCAGCTAATACGCTGCCATCATAGCTTTAGGCATCTATCTTTTGAAGATGTTCATCCCTTTTCCCAGACCCCTATTTTAGTTACACAATAATTACATTGTGTCTTGTGAAATAATAATGCCGTGCAGGTGGTGTTGTGGAGAGAGTCCTGGCCTTGACATCAAGAACTCAACTTGAATCCTACCTCAATCATTTACTAGCTGTGTAGTGCTGAACAAGTCACTTAACCTCTCAGAATCATTAATAATATTAATAATAATTTATAATCCATTAATAAGGAAGAGTCCCTTATCTGTAAAATGGCAATACGAATACTATCTACCTGACTGTGATATAAAGATTGCACGTGATCACTTCTGTGGAATTCTCTTCAAACCTTACCCTAAACATTAACTCTTGTTGTGCATAGCAATGTCTTATCTGTATTTTTACAGACAGCCTATCTCATTTGGTAACCAGAGGACCAGGCTAGTGTTTAACAGCAAGTAGAAGAGTTTAAAAAAATTCAAGTTTAAAAAAGCATACGTGAAGGTTGGAGTACATGGTATGAAATTGAAAACTTTAGGAATGAGGAATAATTTCTTTGAATTGACATTTGTTTCATCTGTGTGAAAGCAGTTACTGAAGCAACAGTGGTAGTCAGGGCCAACTATTACTTTTGTAAAGAGAACAATAAATGTTGTTACCAAGAGGACGTAGCAGAAATCAAAGGGAAAACATGCCATGTCTATAAGCCAAGTTTCAGGGAAGAATTTCTTGGGGAAAAAGGCACTGAAAAACCAGCATCCTAAGGAAGCAACCTTGCCTAGAGAAGGCCTTGCTCCAGACCAGGCCTCCACTCTAAAAATAAAGTGGATAATGGTCAGGTCACTGGATGATTAAGGGAGAAGTGAACTGTTTATCCTACAGTACGGCAATGCCAACTCATATTATACTGTCTTGATCAATTCGTATATTATTGAATGATTCCTATATAAAAGATGTAAAAGATTATGGGACCTGTTTAATTTCATCCCAATGAGACAGTGATGGGAAGCCCAAGACCTCTTTCATAGCACTCCTGTCATGTTCACGGTACTGTTGGAGGAAGAAGTCTACATTCAAAACAATTTCCAAGGCTCCACTGATGAACACGGTACAGGCTTAACCCATGTTTATTGACTGACTGATCATATGACAAGACAAGTCACATGCCATGTTAATTTAGACCAAAAAGCATTTAATGAAATAGAACATCCATGTATCAGGAGGATATCATGGTAAAATGTGAGTTTATCTTTAGTTACATTCTCAGTATAGTGGGCTGAAAACTAGGAGCCAGAACTTCAAGATTTCAAGATGTTGGCATATGTAAATCTCCCACATTTTTGCATCACGCCAGCCTGGATCTTTGATCTATGGACCTGTGCCTTCTGCACTCTTTAGATAGTCTTGTCATTCATTCATCATCTCTTTCCAAATCTGTGTTGTACCACTCCTATTCTATACACCTGACAAAAATCCCCAACCTGATAAACTCAGTATACTGGAAATATATCTACTCAATAAATAGTGCTGAGTGATGTCACCACACTACAGAGCCCACCTATACATTTCTGGGAATTCTACTGCAGTAAATTGTCCACAATGAGCAAAGCTTTCTTTTAGCCTTGACATAGGACTGGCAGAGATCTTTTGGAGGTATGTTGTCATAAGAACAGATGAGGGTGAGTAGGGATATATTTTTTGCTCAGAAAGGACCAGAGTCAGAGAGGTAGGTTATCTTCATATCCACTGAATTCAAGGATCAAGTTATCAAATGTACCGTCTGGGAAGGAAGGAGGCATGTTCACATACTCCTTAACCCAATCAGTTATACAGGGTCATTGGTAGATGAGACAGCAGAAAGAATCAGCTGTCCAAGGTCAAAGTGAGAGTCTGCAAAACTGTGAAAAACAGATCAGCTGAAGGCCTTGGACTTCAGAAAAGCTTCCCAATGTGTTAACTTCATGAAATGGGGTGTGCTTATTTCTAGATAGCCACAGCTGTAGACTGCTCCTGGTACTTACCTCCACGACCTCCTGTATGGGACATAGCTGTCCAGATGGTGGCAGGCTCCATAAGTGGATGGTAGAGCTACTACCCACTACGATGGTAGAACTAACCACAATGGCTCTCTAGATCTCATTCTACATACACTGACATATGAAGACAGAGCTACGTATTGATGTCATGTGACCTGATTATTACATTTAAAATTTATTTTTCTCAATCTACTGAATCTTTCCAGTCATATGGCAATAATTTTCTTTCACTTTGATCCTACCACCTCTATTTTTTATATTTCTTTTCTGTTATGAGAACTACAACTTTCAGAGAACTACCCAATAATTTTCCTGGGAATGTCAGTTTAGAATTTCTACTTCTTCCACTGGAATTTGCTCAAAAGTTTTCTTCAAACCACCTTGGTTTAAACACTTATTTGATGTAGTGAAGGCAGCGGGGAGGAGGGAAGACTGAAGGGGGAAATACTATTTATTTTCTTAAACTTTATTCCTTCAAATTTGAGTTAAAAAAATAAATTTCAAATTAAGCTTCTTAAGTTGCTTACCTGTACTTTAAATTATTTAATATATGAAATTAAGCACTCACACAGAAGCATGGGAAGCTGTAATCATGCAGTCACAAGGAAGTCAATAGCAAATATTTGTAAGTGTTTCAGCAGTGCTAATGTACATTCCAAGAAGCACTTAAAGCTATAAATGTCCCAGACTATAGTGAGATTTGAAGTCCAATCCTTTTAGGGTAGTGGTATGAATTCTAGCCAGACAGGTAGTGACTCAATCCCCACACCTTCCTTTCCCCATCTCTCCAAAGGGCGGCTAGATGGAGTTTCTAGAAAAAAATGGAGTTTTTACATTGCAAAGAATTATTCATGTAATTTTCACATTTCAAGTGCATTCTTTGGAAACTTCTTTTGGCATGACTCTAAGGATAGATGAAGTATGTAGGTGCCTTTTGTGTGCCATTTGAGGGCTGCCCAGGATAGCTTTTTGTTCCCAAATACCTCTTTACCATGAGAAGTCCCAGAATGTTGGGGTTTAATCTCTTGAATCCCGAAAACTTTCTATTCTAGAATAATCAATTACTAAAATATAAACAACATGGAGGGTGGCCACCATTGAGTCAGCATCTGCTCATATTTTTGTTAACCACTGGTTGAGAAGCAAGCCTGAAAAATGGGGTGCAGAGTAGGTTTTCATCAAGAAGGGAGGTTTCATGAACAAGAGGAGGGATTTGAACTTAGGTCTTTCTGATTTTAGGTGTATCACTGTTCCCACAATTTCATGCTACTTCTTTATTTTTTTAATTTAAAAAATTATTTATATTCAATTTTCAACATTCACTTCCACAAAATTTTGAATTTTAAATTTTCTCCCCATCTCCCTTCCCCCCACCTCAGAACAGTGTGTATTCTGAATACTTTTTCCTCCAATCTGCCCTCCCTTCTATCACCCCCTCCATCTTTTTCCTTTCTATTTTCCTGTAGGGCAAGATAGATTTCTACACCCCACTGCCTATATATCTTATTTCCTAGTTTCATGCTACCTCTTTAGAAAAGAAATAGCAGGTCAGTACTGTAGAGAGGAAAAACCAAATAAAAACGTGACTGCTTGAATTGTTTCTGTATTAGACACAAATTATATGTAGAGAGATGATCCTTTCTCCAAAGTTACAATGGATTATTTAATAAAGTGAATTGGACTAGATGGTTTCTGAAGTCTCTTTTAGCTCTATCCTATTATTTTACTTCTGTTCTCCTCCCTGTCCTCTTCCTTCTAAACCCCTTAAAACTACAGGAATAGAAAGCTATTTGCTTTTTTTTCTGGAACATTATTCAAATTATTCACCTTATTTTGCAGAGGTAGAAATAGTCTATTAATGCTATAAAGCAATGATCTCCAAAGTGGAGTTCCCAGTCTCCTGAGAGGAGATGCTGTGGCATGACCCCAACAAGACCATAGTATGACCAAAAAGGTGTGTGATCAGCCAATTGGAAATTGGAATTTGATGGTGGCATCATACCTTCCCCCTTGATAGTTAAGTTGTGGCACTTATCTCTAGCACCCTCCTGCTCTACTACCTCCAAGCCCTGCACAAAACTCCCCAACCTCCTCAGTTTGGTTCCAGGTATGGGACCTTCAAGAAGTTATAAAGTAATTGCGACTTAGGCACCCACAATAGTACCTGAGAAGATGCCATTGGGAACCTCCCACCACCAGTTACCCATTCTCTGTTCCTGAGATCACCTCTTGGATAGAGTAGGTATCCCTCAGATGGCAGACTGTGCTCTGAGGTAGTAACTGGTGAGTAAGAGCTAATTTGGGATGGAACACAGGATGAACAGAAATGGTTGCTCATTTCCCATTGCCGATCTCATTATACCATCTTTCTTCCTGAATCCTTCTTTTTTCCAAAGTTCCCTATTTCTGTTGAGAGCCCAATTATCTTTTGCAATGTGGGTGTCATGTTCAATTCCTTACTCATCCTCATCCCACATGTCCAAGCAGATGCCAAATCTTATTATTTCTACAAAGTCTCTTGCACCTGTTCCCTTCTCTTTTCTCGTCTAGCCACCAATCTAGTTCAGGCCCTCATCACCTCTTGACTGGACTGTGGTAATAGCTTATTAATCTACTTACATATAATGCTGTCCACACTTTTCTGAGAGGATAAGTCTGACCATGACAGCCATTGCCCCACACCTCTCAACTTCATAAACTCCATTATCTCTATTACCTTTAGGATCAAATGGAAACTCCTCTGTTTGGCACTTAAAACCTTTCATAACCAAAACTCAGCTTATCTTTCCTAACAAGTTACCCATTACTCTTTCCTACCCTTTGTGGCTCAGCCAAACTGTCCTTGCAGACTTACATTCATTGATTGCCTTTTATAGGATCTATGGTTGTTCATTTTTATTGTTTTCTCTGTCAAATATGGAGAATATTGGTCTAACTCCAAGCATAGCTTTGAGGAATACTATAGCCACAGATTACAAAGATCTGTAAGTGGAAATGATTAGGTATCATAGGATTTAGATGTGGATGTGTCTTTAGAGAGCTATCTATAATTTTAAGCAACAGAGACAAGGACAGAGAAAGGC
Source organism: Bettongia penicillata ogilbyi (assembly GCA_023548195.1). Taxonomy (NCBI): domain Eukaryota; kingdom Metazoa; phylum Chordata; class Mammalia; order Diprotodontia; family Potoroidae; genus Bettongia; species Bettongia penicillata. Next base: position 713,945 of record JAJHZJ010000084.1, on the reverse strand, counting down.
AATAGACTCTTTGTAAACTGCTAGCGAGATAAAATCTTGAGAACGACTTCAATTTTAAGTCTATGCAGATCACAAAGTGAGGCACCATTGTATCAGAAAGGAATGAAAGAAACTTTTCCATTTTTTGGTTTATTGTCATAGTCTTCAGTTTATCCTAACTGACCACCTATTTGCTTCGTTTTCGGGAGAAGGAAACAAAATCTATTTATTGCATGTCCTTCATCTTTAGGTAAATTGAATTCATTTTCCCTGAATTATCTTCTATTACTGTGAAAAAGTGAATTCTTTGGGGCCACTTGAAAGGAAGATTCTGCAATTTTCCTTCATCCTTGATTTGTCCAGCTTCCAATTTCTCTAAAGCATTTGATCACCAAATGGAACCATGTGATAGGGTCTTCTGGAGGACAATCAGCTTTATTTTGACTTGGGCAATAAGATGCCCTGGTTTGGTGAGAGAAGTGTATTTTCAGGCATATTTCTCTTTCTTTCTTTTCTTATTAAAAATAATATCCAAGTTCCTTAGATTGCTAAAATCATTAAAACCCAAATAAATTTTAAAAATCAGAAAGTAGCTTACCCTGTCAAATAATAGCAAAAAATGTTACCAGAAAAGAATTTGTTACTATTTTTAAATGTCAATGCGTACATTGTGAGGTTATAGTTGACTCTGATAGACTATAAATCTAAAAATAAAAACACCAAAGCCAAGGGAAATAGATGTCTTATACATATGATAATTTTCTCCCAGTAAACAGACTGCTAGTATTAAACTGTCTATCTTGGCTGATCCAATGGGCTAAGGGCACGAGGGTCTAAGAGAGTCCTGGCCTGCAGGAGGAGGATAAGAGAGCAGGCAGGGAGATGGGATGGTTAGCTTTTGTTTACTGGGAGTGACCTTGCTGCTAGAAACTCAGCAAGCTACTCTCGAGAACGTTAGACTCACCAAGGTGCTTCCCCCACCCTTGCCATTTTGGATGCAAAATAAAAGGAAACAAAACAAACAAAAAAACAAAACAGTGATGCATTCCACTATCTCTTGGCTTTTGCCTGAGGTCAAGGAATCTGGCAGCCCAAAGAAATGGAGTGGAAATGGAAGAGGGAAAATGGCAGAAAGCTTAAGGGAAGTAAGCCAGATCTGACAAGAAGGTTGCCCTCTTTTCTCCTCTTTCCCTCACTGATAGCTAGCTGGCCCCAAATCCTGGAAGTCCAAGTCCTAAAAATGATGGACTCTCTACTGAGGAGTATTAAGGTAGTTATTTGGGGTTTTCAAAGAAAATATATTTGTAAATGAAATAATATATGGAAAGCACTTTGCAAACCTTCCATGTGTATGTACAATTTTTTTTGTATGTGTGTTGTCTCTCCCATTAGAATGGAATTCCTTGAGGGCCAGGATGAAGTTTTTTGCTTTACTTTGTGTCCCCAGTGTTAATAGACATTTATTAAGTGCCTACTATGTGCCAAGTGCTGCGATAAGCACAGGGTATACAAAAAGAGGCCACAGATTGTCCTGCGTTCTAATAGCTCACAATCTAATGGGGAAGGTGATGAATAAACAGGTGCATACAAACAAGCTGCATACAGATAAAAACATAATTAAGAGAGGGAAGGCAGCAGAATAAAGAGGAGGTGGAAAGGTTTTCTAGAAAAGATGGGATCTGAGGTGAGATTTAAAGGAAGTCAGGAAAATCTGTGGGTGGAGAGAGGACTAAGAGCATTCCAGCCACGGAGGAGAGTCTGAGAAAATGATGGAACCAAGACATGATGTGTTTTGTTTGTGGTACAATAAGGAGGCCAGTTATCACTCTATGTTTAGAAATACAGCCACTCTGAATATGAAGTGACTGTAATAGAGAGATTATAAAGGATAAGCCAAGAAGCTGCCTTTGTGGTTGTCATATTTGACTCTTGCGATCCCATTTGGCTTTTTTTTTTTTTAACAAAGATCTAGAGCAATTTGTCATTTCCTTCTCCAACTCATTTTCCAGATGAGGCAAACTAGGTTAAGTGACTTGCCCAGGATCACCCTTGAGGCAGTATTTAAAGCCAGAACTTCCTAACTCTACATCTACAGCTCTACTTACCACACTACACTTTTTTTTCTTGTTCTGAAGTTGTTTTTAAATTTTTATTTTTATGTACTTAAGCACATTTATCTTGTTCCTAAAAATTCCTTTTATTGTTGAATGGAAAAAGTTATATCCCTTATGTTGAATTAATGGAATGGAGATGTCTCAAAATTTGTGCATCTCCCGTTTCTTTTGAGCGACTGCAATTCTGCTTTGCTCATAGAGCACAAAGATTTCTTTGATGTGGGCATGCCATATTGGGAGATCCTTTGCCAATCTCTTCCATGTTACACAGTTGATTCAAAGTTCTTCGGTGAGACCTTGAGAGAGTCCTTGAATTAATTCTTCTGACCTTTGGCTTTATATCCCCAACACCTAAAACAGTGTCGGACATGGAGCTGGCAGGTAATAAAATATTTGATTGATGGATTGACTGATTAATTAACTTTTTCTTCCATTTTTATTTTCTACATGTTTGTTTACTAAACTTTTGAATACATTTGATGGTATGTTTATTCATTTCCATTGACGTTTTTCTCTATTATTTTACTAGTAATAGAATTTTGAACACAACTACCTTGCAAGGTCTGAGAGTGTTTTTTTATTCAGGATATTCTTTGATATTCTTGCCCACTTGTGTTTCCAGATAAATTTCATTATGTCTTTGTCTAGATCTATATAGAAACCCCTTGGAATTTTGACTAGTATTGCAATAACTATATAAATTAATCTGAGAACTGCATTTTTCCTATATCAATCCAACCAACTCATTGATGAATATTAAATGTCCACCTTAAGGTTTTCCTTTAGTTTGAGCCTAATAATTTTTTAGTTGTTCATATAGATCCATTGTGTTCCATAGATAAGCTAATTCTTACATATATTTTAATTTTTATTGTTATTATTAAAGGTTTTCTAAAATGTTCTCTTTTTCCTTATCATTAGCAAATAAGAATGCAGATTTTTATAGGTGAATATTGTATCTTGCAACTTGACAGAATTCAGTTTTTATCTCCAGTAATATTTTGGGGGTGAAGTGATTAGATTTTCTAGATATATTATCTAGAAGTAATCTGCAAAGAATTATATTTTGAACTCTTCTTTTCTTATTGTAATTTCTCTAATTTATTCTTCCCATCTTTCTTGCTAAGATTTCCAATACTATCTCAAATAAAAACAGAGAGATCAGGCAGCTTTGAATTGTACTTGATTTTAGTAAGAGTATTGCTAATGTTTCTCCATTACATATTATACTGACTCTTGGCTTTTTATTATATTAAGGAAAACCTCTCTATATCTATTCTTGTTAGAAGATTTTTTAAAAATCATAAATAAATCTTTGATTTTCCTAATCTATTTGTAGAATTATTTTTTTGGATTATATGCTTTTAAAAAAATACATATAATTTATTTATTTTTCAATTCTCAACATTCACTTCCACAAGAACTTGAATTCAAAATTTTCTCCCTTTCTTTCCCTACCCCCCATTCCAGGATAGCATGCGTCCCATCTACCCTTTCCTCCAGTCTGTCCTCCCCTCTATTAACACCCCTTCTTCCAATCCCCTCCCCTCTATTTTCCTGTTGGGCAAAATAGGTTTCTATACCCCATTGCCTATGTATCTTATTTCCCTGTTGCATGCTAAAACAATTTTTAACATTCATTATTAAAGCTCTGCGTTCCATATTCTCTCTCTTCCTCCCTCCCCATCCACCCTCATTGAGAAAGCAATCAATTTAATATAGGTCACACTTATAGCCGTGCAAAACAATTTCATAATAGTTATGTTGTGAAAGACTGACCACGTTTGCCTCTGTCCAATCCTGCCCTCCATTTATTCCATTCTCTCCCTTGACCTGTCCTCCCACAAACAGAGTTTGCTTCTGATCATCCTTTTCCCCAATTTGCTGTCCCTTCTATTATCTTCCCTCCCCCATCCTCTTCCCCCCTGTCTTCCTGCACCGTAAGATAGATTTCCATATTCCACTGAATGTGTATTATTCCCTTCTTAAGCCAGATCCCATGAGAGCAAGGCTCACTTATTTCCTTTCATCTCCCCCCTCTTCCTCTCCATTGTAAAAGCTCTTTCTTCCCTCTTTTATATGAAGATGATTTGCTACATTCTACCTCTCCCTTCCTCTTACTCCTAGGACATTCCATTCAACAGTAAATTTTATTTTTTAGGTATTCTCCCTTGATATTCAGCTCACCCTGTGACCTCTGTCTCTCTCTCTCTCTCTCTCTCTCTGTATGCATAATATATATTATATACACACATACACGTACACACATGTACATTTACATGCCTACACACATAAAAAATACATATATACCCATATACACCTACATATATATACATACATACACAGATATATGTGTATATATATACACATATATCTGTGTATGTATGTATGCAGTAGTGTGTGTGCATACATTCCCTCTTACTACCTTAATACTGAAAAAGTTCTCACGAGTTACAAATATCATCTTTCCATGTAGGAATGTAAACAATTCAACTTTAATGAGTTCCTTAAGTTCTCTCTTTCCTGTTTATCTTTACATGTTTCTCTTGATTCTTGTGTTTGAAAGTCAAATTTTCTATTCAGTTCTGGTCTTTTCAACAAGATTGCTTGACAGTCCTCTATTTCACTGAATGATCGTTTTTTTCCCCTGAAGTATTATACTCAGTTTTACTGGGTAGGTGATTCTTGGTTTTAATCTTAGCTCATTTGGCCTCTGGAATATCATATTCCAAGCCCTGTGATCCCTTATTGTAGAAGCTGCTTGATCTTGTGTTATCCTGATTGTATTTCCACAATACTCAAAGTGTTTCTCTCTGACTACTTGCAATATTTTCTCCTTGACCTGGGAGCTCTGGAATTGGACTACAATATTCCTAGAAGTTTCTCTTTTTAGATCTCTTTCAGGAGGTGATTGGTGGATTCTTTCAATATTTATTTTGCCCTCTTGTTTTAGAATATCAGGGCAATTTTCCTTGATAATTTCTTGAAAGATGGTGTCTAGGCTGTTTTTTGATCATGGCTTTCAGGTAGTCCCATAATTTTTAAATTGTCTCTCTTGGATCTATTTTCCAGGTCAGTTGTGTTGCCAATGAGGTATTTCACATTGTCTGCTATTTTTCATTCTTTTGGATTTGTTTTATAATTTCTTGACTTCTTATAAGTCTTTAGCTTCCAACCGCTCCCTTCTAATCTTTAAGGAATTACTTTCTTCAGTGAGCTTTTGGACCTCCCTTTCCGTCTGGTCAAATCTGCTTTTTAAGTTATTCTTCTCTTCATTGGCTTTTTGGATCTCTTTTGCCAATTGGATTAGTCTATTTTTTAAAGTGTTATTTCTTCAGCATTTTTTGAGGTCTTCTTTAGCAAGCAGGTGACTCATTTTTCATGATTTTCTTGAATCATTCTCATTTCTTTTCCCAAATTTTTTCTCTACTTCTCTTACTTGATTTTCAAAATCTTCTTTGAAATCTTTCATGGTCTGAGACCAATTCGTATTTTTCTTGGAGGCTTTGGATGGAGATACTTTGACTGTTGTCTTCAATTTGTATACTTTGGTCTTCCTTGTCACCAAAATAAGATTCTTTAGTCATTTTCCATGTTTTGCTATTTACTTGATTTTTGAAGTCTTTGTCAAGGTAGTTCTCTGCTTCCAGTGTGGATCAGGGGTCTACTGTCAGGTTGTCAATTCCCCCACACTCTGTGGGCCAGGAGCTCCAGATACAGTTGCTGCTGCTACTGCTGCCCCTGTCTCAGTGTACTCCTCCACTCCCTCTGCACCCCTGGGCCTGGGGCCTGACCACTCTACTCCCACAGGTTTTTTCCACTAACCTTTTAATTTGTTTTGGGGCCATGATGTGTGGAAACTACTACAAGTGCCCAAGATTCAGTCTCCCCAAGGTCTGCTCAGGTCCCATCTGTGCAGACACTGCCCATGCTGTACTGTGCTCTGATCCTTGTGCAGTGAGGCAGACATTTCCTGACGACCTTCCAGGATGTCTTGGGCTAGAGATTTGCTTCACTCTGTCATTCTGTGAGTTCTGCAGCTCCAAAATTTGTTTAAAGTCATTTTTACAGGTATTTGGCTGAGTTTGTGGACAGGGCACTAGAAAGTCCTGGCAGTTACTCTGCCATCTTGGCTCTGCCCCCCTCTATTCTAATTTTTAAAGAACTATTTTTTTCAGTGAGCTTTTGGACCTCCTTTTCAAGTTGGTCAATTCTGCTTCTTAAGAGATTCTTCTCCTCTTTGGTTTTTTTGGACCTCTTTTACCATTTGGGTTATCTATTGTTACAAGTATTACTTTCTTCAGCCTTTTTTGGGTCTCTTTAAGCAAGCTGCTGATTTGTTTTTTCATGATTTTCTTGCAATACTTTCATTTCTCTTTCCAATTTTTCCTCCACCTCTCTTACTTGCTTTTCAAAGTTCTTTTTTAGCTCTTCCATGGCCTGAGACCATTGCATGTTTTTTTTTTTTTTTGAGGCTTTGGATGTAGGAGCCTTGACATTGCTGTCTTTCTACAGTTGTATGCTTTGATCTTCCTCATCCAAAAGGATGGAAGACAATGCCTTTTCACCAAGAAAATAGTCTTCTACAGTTTTATTTTTTTCCCCCCTTTTGGGCATTTTTCCAGCCATTTATTTGACTTTTGAGTTCTTTGTCAAGTGGATGGTACACTACCATAGGCTTCAGAGGTTTTGTGCATCTCTTCTCTGAGATAGCTCTAGGGATCTGTAAGTTCTCAGTTTCTCCAAAGTGGCATAGTCAAGGGATAGGTGTCTACTCCTTTCCTGGCCTGTGCTCTGGTCTCTGAGCACTACAACCACTCTTTCCTGCTCTAGAACTGTGAGTAGGATTCCCTTTACACAGCCATCATCAGCTCTGCCATGCCAGCACTCTGCCTCACCCCAAGACTGCCACTCAGGACTGAGACCCAGATCGGTAGCTCTGTTGCCTCAGGGTCTGTAGGCTGAGAGCCCCAGAACTGGACACTGATGTTGCAGTGGTTGCTGCTGCCCTGGAGCTGGGTGAAAGAGCTTTCTCACTGAACTTTGAAGCTGTCTTTGGCGTTTGTGTATTGAGAAATCTGGAAACCACAGCAGCTGTTCATGATTCAGCACCCTGAAGCCTGCTCCAGTCCTATCTTTCCCATGCTGGGCTGTGTTCTGCTCCAAACCTGGTGTGCTAAACCTTTCCTGTAGGCCTTCCAGTCTTTCTTGGACCGGAAATCTGTTTCACTCTATCATTTTGTGGCTTCTTATGCTCTAGAATTTGTTCAGAGTCATTTTTTTACAGGTACTTTAAGGGCTTTGCGGGGAGAGCTAGAGAAGGTCCCTACTTCTGCTCCACCATCTTGGTTCCTCCTCCAATTATATGCTTTTTAAAGTTTACTGTTTTTCTTGTGTTCTGTCAGTCATATCTGGTACAATTCCTGCCTGGTCATGGGGAATAATTTTCTTAATGAGTCATGGTGTCAACCCTTTACCTAATATTTTAGTTTTTTGTGTCTATATTCATCAAGGAGATTGATCTAGAATTCTTTTCTGTTAATTGTTACTTTTTTGCGGTTTTAAAATTAACACCATATTTTCCCTACAATTGCCATTGGGTAATGTTCCAACTTTCTCTAATGGGAGTCATTATTTGTTTTTGGAAAATTTAAAGAGCTCTGCTATGCATTCATCTGGGCCAGGTGTTTGTTTTGTTTTCATAGCGCAATTCTTTGCCTTATTTGTTCCTCTGAAATAGATCCACTTAAATTATTAATTTCCTTTGCTGTCAATGCTGCAAATTTATATTTCTAGAGATAATGATGTATTTCCTCAAAATTACCTAACTTATTAGGGCATAACTGGATATCGTATTCCCTAACAGAATTCATAATTTCATTTGTGCCTGTTGTGATCTGTCCTTTTTCATTTGTAATTTTGCTGATTTGTATTTTCTTTTTCCCTTTTAAAAATTAAATTTCCTAAAGAAATTGCTGAATTTCTTGATCTTTTAAAGAAAAATTCCTGTTTTTACTTATCATTTAAAGTTTCTTTCATTTTTCTATTCTATTTATTTCTTTTATAGGCTTTTTTCATACTTTCCTTTAGCTAGCAGTTTTTTTTTTCCTTTCCTAGGGCCTTTAGATGTGCACTTAATTTATTATGTTTTCCATTTTCTCTCTTGTTAACGTAGGCACTTGGAAATAAACATTTGCCGAGGCAGCTGTTTGTAGACCTGGCATTGAATGTTCTACTATATACCTGGGGCATGGATAGATACACAACCGAGAACCTTGTAGAATTTGATATGTCTGATGTCTGCTACCCACTTTGACTGATTCACAGGAGCACAAATGATACTGATGGAAGTATTGCTAAAGATTACAAAGACTTGAGTTGGTGAGAAACTATACAAACAAAAGAAAGCAATACAGTTCCTGCTCTAAAAGAGTTTTTATTCTAATAGTGAAATATAATACATTTAGAGGCATGCTAGTCAGGGAGAAGTGTTTGGATAGGAGGGTCAGAGCCATGGTGATTGGAGTCATATGGTAGTTGACTAACTCGTCCCTTTCAGGACTGGTAGTACTGATTAGATTTTTGGTCTCAGGACTAGAATTGAAAAGTGGGATTTTGGAGGAAAGGAGGCGTGAGTAGTGGCATTGCATGAGATTGGCCTGGAAATAATATTATGGGTTTGATTCTGGGCAAGATAAAGTGAATGACCAACACTCAGAAGCCAAAGGTTCCATAGTAGGAGCTTCAGTTCTCTTTGGGAGGTAAAGCCTGCCATGCAGGACCATGAAAGTGTGAAGAATGGCATAGAGGGGCTGGGACTGTGAAGGTTCTCACTTTTTCCCCAGGTGTTATACTGAAAAGGTAGAGATCAGGAGCTTTTTAGAGACACACTCTCAGAGAAGAGTCTAATTTGGGCCAGCTCCCATTAGCAGTAACTTCTCCTAATCTGAGGACTGCTCCTTAGCTCCCTCTGACTATTTGCAGAATTACAGATAAATAAATTTCTGACTTATGATCCTACCATATCTGGGAAACAAAAAATCAAGGCATTGCTCCTGAGACCCAGAGTTGAACAGACCAGTTCCACAGGCTAACTTGAGCAGACGAAATGAGAAAAGACAATCTGCAAGTACAAAGGTCATTGACTGGCTCAGTTCCTACAAGTATTTCTCCTTGAATGACTAACCTTATTTCTCAATATTAAGTTGCCCTAAAGGAGGAGAGTTAAGAAATCAAATAAGGTCAATACTATCTGGGCTTTCCTCCCACTAGACTTTATTGACTCTGTGCCATCTCAGGGAGAGGAAGCATCAGTAGGTGAATCATCTTTTCTAACTGCATGATAATAATTGCTTCCTCTTTCCCAGTCAGTTACTTCTTCAGTAAACCTGTCAATTTATTTCCCATCCGCCCAAGGTCAGTGTTTTGATAGTAAGACCTGCTGTGTCTGTTTCATGAAAGGCTCTTCCTTAATTCATAGGGGCTTGTTTTGACAGATGCCCCCACTACACATCATGGGGAATGGGGGCATAGTTTTCCCCTTATGGCTGTGATCTTGCTTTGTCCTATCAAGCATCTTTGCAGATAAATTAGAAAGTATGACGGTTATGCATCACCAGCAATGGCCATTTAGGGCTCTTTCTTCTCTTCCTGTATTCAGTCACCAAGTCATATTGATTCTTGGTACATAATGTCTTTCACCTTCATTTCTTTTCCATTTTCACTGTCACTGTTTTATTTTAGGCCTGCATTTCCTCATACCAGCATTATTGTAATAATCTCATCACCATTTTCTATCCTCTTTCCCTTTTCAACCCATGTTACATACTGCTCTCAAATCAGTCTTTCAACAGCCGTCTTTTCTAAAGGTGTCAAAATACAAGCAAATAAAAAAACTTTAGTAGTTTCCCATTACAAAATTTAACCCCCTTAGGCTCACTTTCAAGGTCCTCTACAATCTGGCTCCAATGTACTTTTCATATTTTATCTCCCACTATTCCCTAGTACTATGCTTATATTCCAGTCTATTCATTGTATTCATAGATGGAGATGTCTCTAGGGTGGGAATGTAGCTAGAATAGATAAAAAAGCCTAAGATAGCAAGTTGAGCTAGGAGTAAAGGGAATACGTCTGGGGCTTTCCATGAACTGGATGACTGGGACTGACTTCAGGGACTGAGGCATGGGAAGTTTTGTGGATAGAAGAGAAAACTGAATTAGGACCTGGCCCACAGAGAGAACTATGAAAGGACTGTTGATTTAACAAAGAGCATGGCATAGTGGAAGGTACATTAGGTTTAGAGGGTGTATCAGGCGTTCAAGGAGGACTAGCACCTCTGGGAGTAGACCCTTTTCAGGTCTACTCATCCTTTTTTGGTGTCTACGTGGCAATCAATTCTCATCTGTGGCTCTAAGACGCTATAGCACGTACGGTGGCCACATCCCAGTTAACTGCCTTGGCAGACATGCTGAACCAGGCAGAGGGGAACCAATAAACCTCAAATCTGTTGGTGAAGTGGGGCTGTCTACTCCAAGCATGTGAAGAGTATCCTGGGGGAATGGACAGATGAGAACAATTTTTTCCAACATCCATGAAGACAGCCGAAACAGGCACTGTGGAGCACTTAGAGCTTGGTCTGATCTTGAAGACGCCAAGGTTGTCCATTGCGTCCCAGGTCATTCTGACATATCTTGCCATTGGATTTCTATGACTCTGGAAGAGAGACTGAGGTGGATGATTCTGTGCAAGTCTGCCTTGCTTAAATCCAATGCACACACTGGTCAAGACATCACCCCATGATGTCACTGGTCCTCTTGGAAATCAAAGGACAAAACAATAATTTTAATCTAATAGGAAAAGAAGACCATCTATTATAGGGGAGAGGAGGCCAGGGTAGTCCGAGCCTGCTCAGCTGCCTTCATGGCACTTGCATTAATTGTTCTTGTTCCACGTGGAGGGAAATCACTGAATGCTTGGTGTAGACACCTCCCCAACTCACGGATGGTTCTGAGGCCCATTGATTACTCTGAACTCGGTTGAGTCCATGTGCTGAGATGTGGTTTTTTTGGTTTCTGGTTTTTTTTTCCAGGGTGTGGCTGCTGTGTGCTTCTTGGAACCACAGGTCAGAGTCAGTGATAGGTGGACAGCAAAGTTAGAAAAACAGCCCTGAGAAGGGCTTGGCAAACCCTCACATCAGAGGTGCTAGTCTTCCCTGAATACTCCGTAGACCTCATTAGATTAAAATATAAGCTCCTTGAAGGCAGGGACTTCCTTCTTTTATTTTATTCCTTATATTTATTTTATTAATATTTATCCTGGCTTTTATTTGTGTCCCAGGTACTTTCTAGGTACTGTGTTAGAATAAGCGCTCAAAAACATATTCATTCATTCATTCATTTATTCATTCAATCAGACAGTGGCCTTGTATAGTCAATTCTAATTCTTACATTACTATTTAATGCTTTATGCATGTATGTCTTATATCCTTAACTAGATTGCAAGACTCTTGAGGACATGGACCATATTTTATACAACTTTATTTCTCCTGTAATAAGACTTCTACACACAGGAACTCAATAAATTAAAATTTATTATTATAATTTTTAATATAATCATATATGATTATAATATATTTTATATACATATATAATACATATAATAATTATTATATTATATAGGCTTATGCTTTGGAACTGTGAAAAACATTAGTGTCTCACTACATCACTTTCCTTCCACCAGTTCCAGATGTTCTAGTTATTACTTGAAATGACTGTGGGCAAGTTACATAATCTATCTTTATCTGTACAGTGAAGGCTTTGAATTAGGTCCAGGTGTCAAACTTCTGAGCGCAGCCTAAATCGGATTATATATATAAAATCAAATATAAAATCAAAATATATATAATAATTATATATCATCTATTATATATATTCTCTAATATCATCCATTCTGGTTGGTTCCTTTGTCTATTTCTGAACTCTAGAACTAAACAAGGACATGGAAAACTTAGAGAGAGTAAGAAAAAGAGAAATAAAAAAAATAAGCAAGTGAAATAGATTGATGGGATCAAGACCCATACAGGCAGCAGAGTCATCTACAAGAATAATCACCTAAAATATAAGAGTAATATGGTTGGCAGTTTCTCAGAGTATCATTTGTACTAGAATTAGCTCATGCCACTGGGAGAGCAGCTTGCTAGTGTGGCCTTCCCCCAAACAAGTGTTTCCAAACCAACCAGTTCTGTAACTGACCTGCTATATGACATAATTTTCTTCCTGTCAGATAAGTAGAAATTGTAACACATGGACCTAATTTTCAAAGGGGGAAATCATAGATACTTACGTAGCAATTGTAACTCAATTGCCTACATCCTAAAATTCTTTTGAAAAGAACTCTGACTCAATTAAGAATGCAATTAACTATCCCTTTATAGTCTTAGGCTAGAGCAAGAGAGGACAAACACTAACTCTGGGTGCCAAAAATCCTGGGAAGTATAATTCTTAGGGGAACTGGATTCACCGGCCCAAAATAAAATTGTGACATAGGGAAGGTTTCTTTGGTATCTTTACCCTATTAGCAGAACTGTAATTATGGTGAGGTGGAAGGTGTAATAAAAACTTGGGGTGTAAAAATTTAACATGTACTTTTTCAGCAACTAATCACTTCAGTGCACATATACAAATACATACCATACACACACATATATATGAAAAAAATATGTATGTGCATGTGCATATATCTATATTTTTATCTATAAATCTAGATCTCTTTCTGTATCTATATCAACATCTCTCTCTCTCTCTCTCTCTCTCTCTCTTTCTCCCTTTTTCCTATTTGGCAGCTTAGGTGACCCAGTGATAGAGTGCATCAGAAAGACATATCTCCCTGAGTTCAAATCTGCCTTACTTACCAGCTGTGTGACCCTGGGCAAGTCACTTAACCCTATTTGCCTCAGTTTCCTTACCTGTAAAATAAGCTGGAGAAGGAAATGGCAAACCACTCCAATATCTCTGACAAGAAAACCCCAAATGGGGTCACAATGAGTCAGGCATGACTGAAAAATGACTGCACAATATATCATAGTAATTAATTTTCTCTACTACGAAACTTACTCTGCCTTAATTTATTATTTTCACGTCATGAATTACAAAAATTGATCATATTGCTTGTGCTGGACACCACAAATTTTAAATGACATCTATGTTTATCAGTTCCCCTTTCCATCTGCCTGATGGATTAGGATTAGTGTTAGGGTTAGACTCGGAGGTGTTTTAGGGTTAGGACCTCCTAGTGTCCTGTAGGTACCTATGCTGTGTCCCAATCCTCCTCTTTATTGGCTGTTAATCCCTATAAAGGTGTCAACTAATATGAAAGTGTTACTTAAAGTGTTAAACAAAATTATAACTTCTCCTAAGGACATTAGTTAAAAAAACAGAATTCATGAAGATGGTGGAATTAAAATGTTTGGGCCATCTCTCAGGAAATAGCAGGACCTCAGATGAAATCCTGTCTCTGTGACTACACATGTGACCTCGGGCAAATCATGTACTCTCCCTGGGCCTTAGTTTCCTCATTTGTACAATGAGGGGAGGATGATCTAGGTGGCATTGAAGGTCACCATTCTGTGATTTCATGACCCCAATGATTTTTCTTGTGAAGATGGGCTTATGCTTCGGAACTGTGGAAAGCATTAGTGTCTCACTAAATGCCCCTTCCTTCCACCACCACCCAGTCCCACATCTTCTGTTTACTACTTGAAATAACTGTGGGCAAGTGACTTAATCTATGTTTATCTGTAAACTGAAGGCTTTGAATTAGGTCCAGGAGTTAAACTGCTGAGTGAAGCCTGAATCAGATTACAATATAATTGGACAATACTTAAAAAGATAAAAAAACAAAACAGCATAGTAAAGTAATTGTGGTGGCCAGTGGGGATCAGTTTCTATTTGACTTTAACATGAGTGGACTAGATAAGACACTGAGGTCCTTCTGGCTCTAAATTTATTATTCTATGATTTTCTATG